>CM035774.1:18885635-20282302 GCA_020466155.1 Pachypeltis micranthus | reverse complement strand
TGTAGTGCAGATTACAAATAACTGGGACTTAATCGCGTAGATGAAAGGCATGGACAGCATCATTTCAAGTATCGCTTCTTCTACGTGGGGTTTTAAATCCTAATTTATACAGGAATAATGTCTATATGAAAATTTACTTGTAAAGCATTGCACAGACTGGCTTTGTCCGCTTTTTTTCCGCAGCGCATAATCTGGTGAGGGAAAATTCCAACGGAGTCGTGAGGAACCGCTATGTCCATGAGACCTGAAAGCAAGGGCGCCACATCCGAAGCATTCAGATGGAAGTTCCGAAAACGAGCTATGTCTGGTCCCCAAGCAACAAACGGTCCACCTCTGTCGCCAAGGAGCAACGCGTTTGTACTGATCTGAATGAACAAGAAGAGCAGTTGAGAACGTTCGTTGTGTAAGAAAATTTCCATTGGACGCAACGACATTGAATGTTCCATTCAACTAACTACTCAAGTGGATTCAAAGTATCATGTAAGACTTTACCATATTTGCTAACAGTACAGCTTCTTTTATTGTACGAGGATTCCGTCTGCTTTCGAGAGAAAACAGACGTTCCAGCGAAATGTATTCCTCCCTCAAAACTCGTTTTGATTACGACATACCTTTTGTATACAAGTAACTACTGTTCCAGCCAAAACGCCACATTGCTTTTGATGAACAGACTCTACTGAAAGGAACGCCGTGCAACAGTCCTCTCCAAAGGGACGTCAAGCGTTATTTAGTCAATTATAAAGGGTATATCATAATATAAAGGAACCAATTAATTAAAAAACAGCTGGTAATCCTCACGGACTCTTGACAATCATTTCATCGCTCTAGCAACTAATCATATCTGTTTTTACTCATTTTAAACGAACTTGGTACGGGAAACATCAAAGTTCTACGCAAAAACTGGTTGCGCTATTTTCCGGAATTCATTCAGTTGCTCCTACTTATGGCACGACCGTTATTGAGTGATCTGTCATAGGCGATTCATGAGACTGTCAACTTGATTTTTCTGAGAAGGATCGTGTTTACTGTTTTGGGATTATACGGTACAAACTGAGAGAAACGGTATAAGTGACAACAGCGGTGGAATTGAATTACGGGATTTCTGGGGTTGCTCCTAATTATCTTATGAACGTGATTAAACTGTCATCTTGTTGGACTACTACCCTCATTTTTCTGAGAGTGAACAAAATTCACAAAGAAAATGATAACTAAGAAATACTATTACCATGAAAGAGAATTTTGAACTACTGTTTTCAAGAACATTTAGAAGTGCTCGCACTAAAAATTCAATAAAAATCGTTGAAGCGGTTTTTGGGGAAACAAAATTTCGTGTTTCCATCACAATGATAACTAAATTTTAGACCAATTTGGCTCTTCCTCTTTGCTCGGCTCAGCTCAAGCTGAATTGGCCAGTGGCGTAAGGCGGCAGGCCTTCCCCAGCCTTGATCTATACCTGTATCCGCATTCAGTAGGTTTTGAAACGTCTGATGAAACCCAATTTTTTTTCAGCCGGTCACATAGTTTCCTTAAAGGCTAATTAATTGATTTTCGTTCATTCTTCACCACCAACATTGAACCATTTAAAACAAGAGTAATTAATAAAATAACATATAATCAAGATTAATCAAATCCGTTTAAACCAATTAAACCTTTACATTTCATTGTACCTAAAATAATTTAACCTGTTTTCGATGTATTACAAATACTTAATTATTCGCCGAATAGGATTATTAAAATATTGGTACGCGCCTACGTTTGAAAGATATCACCTAACTTAGTTCTTGCGCGTCACGAAACGATAAATTGAGTTTACGTTCTGTACCATGTTACATGAATTGAGGGCATTCCTGTGAGTCGAAAAAAAAAATTGCATGGGGGACTTGAAGATGAATTTCCTTAGAACGAGACGCATTTGCTACTCTAGTTGGCTACATCTGACTCGGAAAAGTAGACAGAGGAAATGAAAGTTTGAAAATAATAAATAAACCAGTCATCTCTTCAGAGTAGACAAATAAACAATATAAAAAGAAAATCATGAAGATCATAAAACCACAAAATTACATAGCTAAGTTAATCAATGTGCTTCTTTGAAAACGAAATGAGTAGAATCCTCCTACTCTCGTTAGTTGTGAAATAAACATTCATAGTGTTTAAGCACTATTAACAAATCAATAATTTGACTCTCTATGCAATGAATGTCAATAATTATTTTAAGATGAGCCCGGCCATCTAGTGTCTAAGCAATAAGGATCGTACAATTAAAAGGATACTGTCGTTTTGTGTGCAGCCAACAAGAAAATACAGCAGCAACTGGTGAACACCACAATTTGTGATGCGATGCTTTAATTTGTGAGTGAAAAAATTAGAAACCCCGATAACTTCCTTCAAGTGCAGGTTGTGGCCAGGAAAAATACGTGCTCTGTTTTGTTCGTAACCTGGCTAACTGCAAACAACGAGAGGGTTTCTTTTGTATTGCAAACGAGGGATGAAAGGGCTCAATATACTTGGTCAGGTGGGCGATTATGCACAAGCGCTCTCGCGTGGAGACAATTCATGAAATTTATACACAAAGCTGTCTTTCGTCCCGTCAAATAAAAAGTCAATATAAACTGACCCCAGAAAGAAACGTGATCGATTTAACTAGTTGCTTCAAGTCGTAGAGCAACCGTCGAACAGCATCCAGAGAGTCGTTGCTTTCCGTCAACCTGAATAAATTGACCAGGAACAGGCTCTTGTCGGATATAAAAGGACTACTTTCAAAGCTCATTCCAGTTTTGTAAAGGCCTTCTACTGCATCTAGTTCGGCTCGGTGCGATTTAGGTTCCGCTCTTCTTCGATAGTACAATGGCATTTTAATCTGATGAACAATAAAACAGAGTTGCTCTCATCAACATCACAAGTTTATTCAAATATGCTCCTACACGACTGCAACTTTTTTCAAAAGGCGACAAGCACCCAAAATTGGAGAAATTGGCTAACTTCCCTCAACCCAAAATACATTTAAAAATATTGTAATTAGCGGTGTAAGAAGTTAAGTTATGAGCAGATTTTAACGTTTTGAACCGTCCTGAGTAGGACAATTTCAATTTTAAATATCCTCTCAACAAACGTTGCCAGAGAACGGCTGAATAGACGAATTCTTCTTTTGTCGGTTTGTTCTTTATATTTGTCAATACGCGAAATAAGGTACAATCAGGTTTCCTTTGGTGGGAACGAACCAAAAATGAAGAGTTGTCGTGTTTCCCCGTAAGCGTGTAAAACGATTTTGATGACACATGCCACGTTTATTTTATTACTTATTAGCTAGGTTTGGCTGTGTACAATCATTTCTACGAAGATATGAAGAACGGTGCATTGGCTTAAAAAGCGAAATGAGGGTTTTACCTGCATAAAAAATGGCTTTGACGAGATGAATCTAACTAACAATCTGTAACCAGTCAAGGCAGTTTAATTTGCTCTTAAAATAATAAATAAAAATTGAATTGTTTGTAGTGTAAATTTAGGTTGTCAACATGGTCTATCGTCCTCAACGGGTTGAATCATTCTCCTTTGGATCCCGGTGATCGTCTTCTAACGCCAAACTTTTGGACTTTTATTGCTCTAAATACATTAATACGAGCGCAAAAATCCGTGCGCCTTTACCTTTAGAAAATCTTTCTCCAGCGGGAAATCTTCGAGCCCGGAGTAGACCGTCGACTCGACGTGATCGAATATCGTGTCCAGAGAATTCCACAACAGTGGACTCGCCGAAACGCCGGAAAAGTAACTGACAACGGCTGGGCAAGGATCGTGAGCTTTGACCCAACCGACTGACAAGTCGTCGAAATCCAGAAGAATGTTATAGTGCTTAGGTCGAAGCCCGGGGAGTATGAAAACTATCAATCGAGAAGGTTCGAGAGAGCTGTTGTCGCAGCGCTTCGATCTAAAAGCCGAAATGATGTTTTGTAGAGTTAGTCAACGTTAAATTTAATCGAAGCTTTCTATATATTTCATTTAATTGCTACCTAATCAACACAAGAAAATGAAATAATTGGTACTCAGCCGCACTCAACTTTCCGCATTCCCCATTCTTTTCTATGACGCATCCATATAACTATGATTTAAATCCGTTTCTTGTTAAGTAAATGTGTAAGAAAATGGTAAGCCCCGACCGAGATGTTGTCTTCGTAAAAAAATTGTAAAAAAGAAAGAGGTAGAGGAAATTACGCAGAAAGAACACGGAATTTACAAATTACCGAAGACATCTCGTTGCGTTGTCGCCTCAGATCGAAACTAGACGTTTTGTGTCTTGTGGTTTAAAGGATATATTGCGATCAATAAACCACTCCAGAGGTATTACATTTCCAATTACACCGGAGAATGTTCACCAGCGTGTTGCAATGTCCCTGTGTTGTTCCTGGTATGGTGCACACAGAACTGCAGGTGCCAGACATCTCGAGAGTTGCTCAGTTACGACTGATACATTCTATTTCAACCGCAACATCGCGAAGTCTTCAGGACCTTCTTAACCGCGAATGGCTTCTCACACAATGGCTGAAGCTGACTACGTGCGACAGCATTTCCACGCATCTAGAACGCCCGACTGAATCTTCCAACTTCCTCATCACGTTGAAGTTGACTGATACCGTTCTACTCGACACGATGAATTGTTGAAATATATCATTTCAAGATACATAGGAGGCGTGGAAGCCGTGGTTGTCGAGAAGAATCAGCGCAAGACTCCCCAGGAACGAGAAACACTTGGGGAGTTTCATAATGTAATGCCAGATTTACGTGATGATCCGAACAAACGTTTCCGCTATCTACGGATGAAACCAACTCTTAAACAGTTTTTTCAAACGTTGAGTCGGATTCGAGGAAATCAGCGTATTAGTCTGTTTTCGATTGACGGATTTTCACCGAGATATTTATAGCAAAGAAAGGTTAGTAGGTACATTAGAAGATAGAAGGTTTATTCAAAATCGTTTTTTCGAGAATAATGTGAAAGCCATTAGTTTTTGGTTCATTTTGATCTTTCCTCCCGGCATTGCCTTTCGTATCGACAAAAACTTTTATTTTTGAGCCTTCAACAAATCACAATAGTCCCAAATGGTGTTTTCGTACACAGAATCCATTGAAAAGTACGGATCTGGAGAGAACTCACAAAAACTTCGTTCAGCCTTTTGCGTAACTTTCCATCATACTTCGCAGCTCTTAGGAAAGTTTAAAACGCGCGTTTACGGACCACTGTATACCTCGGCTCCTGTATGCGAGAGGACTAAATCAGGGGTTCTGTTAGTGCAGCACTGACGTCTGGTGAGGTTGTTGGTAAATATGTGATTCAATATAGACTCACTTCTTAAACGAAGGCAACCCATCTTCCTTAAGCCACAATAACATGACCCCGTGAAATACTAAGCTAACCCAAACTAGCTTGAGATCCATATCGAACACTGCACATTTAATTGGTTTCTGAACTGTTAAATGACATCCCTGCGAATTCCAAAAGTGTCACTAGAAATTTCATAATTTAGTTAAATCGCCGCATTCCTAGAGAGAGGGGTGTAAACAAAGTTAGTAGTGTTTTTGCCATGGCACTGGTTGCTCTTTAGGAGTTTGTGTGGTATCAAAACGAGAGCTCGAGAGGTGGGATTTGTGATCCTATTGACGCGAACTGAAATGACACGTTGGAGTTCGTGTATAAGCTCGCGGAAAAGTATAGTGTTTGAACAACAATGGAATGAAACTGCACGCTCGCGTTTAGGTTTCCTCGACGCGTCGTCCTGCATTCACCTTTATGAATTAACCAACGAATTTATATACAACGTGTTATTCTGATCGGTCTCCCTAAACGTAATTCAAATTACCCCAAACGATCTGTAGCCTAGTATTAACATTCGCTCAGAAATTGAGTGAGTCCATTTCTATTATTCGTAGTTTTCTTCATGCGTATGTCATTATTATCCGCTTTCAAAAATCACCAAGTTGGTGGACGAGATTATCAAGAAACGCCAATTTTTTGTATCGTAGTCTCCAAGCAATTTGTACTTTCCTTCCAAACTACAAAGTAAGACGGAAAAGATTTTTTTTTTTTTCATATTTCTTCACATCTTTGCGTTTCAGAGGCTTTTAAGTCCGACAATACCTGAAAAATAGTCTGTGCCAGGGAACGCGTGGGTGTCTAAAAGCGGCCGAAACAAAACGACTAAAATGTGCACATTACCATCGGACGTCAAAATGAGGGTATCTGGAAAGTTGGTTTAAAGATAACTATAGTTACCATAGTGATCAAAACACCAAATATATTTTTTCTCAAAAACGCCTTTAATGATTTTGATTAAATTTTTGCTATTGAAAACTCCAAATATTATTCTCATTGGTGAGAAAATGACAAGAGCAGCACACTAAATTGTGAGAAATTATAAAGAAAAATGGCGTAGGCTCAGTTTTTTCTTTATAAATTCCACTCAAATGATACTGGATGACTTAAAATCAGGGTGATAGTCCAATAAATTACCTATAAGATGACGGTTTGATGTGTTAATAAGATCATTAGGAGCGACCATGGAAATTCCGGAATTCAAATCACTGCCGTTTCCCTTACTACCATTTCTCATTGTTTTTACATAATGATAATTCCAAAGCGGATAAACACGATTATTCTTTCAAAAAATCAAGTTGACAGAGTCATAAATCACCTGTGCAATAATTAAACATTAATGGTTGGGGCATAAGTAGGAGCAAGTCAAGACATTCTTGAACCTTAAGCGCAACCAGTTTCTATGTAGAACGTCGTTGTAAAATGGATGAAAACTATTTTGTAAGTTGCTTGTAAGATAAACATTTCTGAATGTACCTGGGGCTGCGGAAAGTTGTCCTTTCCATCGCACCAGATATTTTTGCAGCGCTTCTCCTACAATTGCGTGACTTCAAACCCTCACCCACCAAGTTGATAGTCCCATCAATTATCTGTACGTAGGTATTTCAATAAACGCCGTCGCATAAGTTGTAGTAGATTAGAGAACAAATCCCGGAACTTAAGGTACTCAGTTTCTACGGAGAACGTTATGTTATGTTTTACCAAGTACGTATGAACTGAGTGAAAAATATATACTAGTTGTTGGAGCGATAAAAATAACCGAGTGTGCGAGTGGCTAAGGAAGGTTGTGTGTCGCGAGGCATCAGATTTTTTCAAACGAAATGGCACGTAGCGTTTTCGTATTTTATTAGTTTGTTGATGAGTTATTACAGTGCAATGTACAATCACTCCCTTGCTACTCATGTTGTACTTGTTGCTATCGAAAGGTCACGGAATCCATTTAACCCAGCTCACACTCCTGTTGTCCTTCTCTGATCCGCTTTCATCTGCGTGAATTTCGCCTTGATAAAAACGCTCCAATTATTCTCTTCCGATTCATTTTTGTGAATGAAGAAATATGAATTGATGACGGAATTACAATGAAAAATTGAATGAAATTAATTCGTTCAGACGCGTGAACACAAACATTCGCGGATTCAACAAATAGAAAATATAGGGAAGTCGCAAATCGTTTATTTAGGATACTGACTCCTCAAGACCGTGGGATTAACTTAGTTCATTGTGTTCCGCCTAACGTTTAATGTCAACGATGTCGCTGTGTAATAACTGAAATCTCTTGTTTGCTAAGTAAGCGTGTATTACATCAGCCCTTAATCGTTGAGGGTCGCGTGTGAATAGCGGCTTAAATCTCCAGTTAGATGAAGAGAGTGTCACTTTTGACGACTGCTGGATCTGTTTTATTGAAATCAACCCAAAGCATTTAGGCCTTCGCTTTGAGTTATGTAACTATTTCAGGACGTACTGTTTCCGTGTAACAACAGAGACGATTAATGTAATCAACGATGAGATTTCAACTGAACCGAAGAAGGATGGAGCCACAGGCTCCAAGAGTCTGATCTGAAACGGTAACTTAATGAGTCGAGGTCAAGGTCCCCGCTGAAGGTTGAAAACACGTGTGAGGTCACGTGAATAACGGAAGTCGCGTTTTGCGGGGGTTGTAAATTATAACGTACTCTCCGACTCGTCTTCAAATCCGCCAAAGGCGCCTTTTGATTCCACAGGTGCTTCGGATACTTCCTCCAACGACTTCCTCGGCCCCCAAAATAATTCGTGAGACTCGTAAATAATTCGCAGGGACTTTCTTGAATTCTTCCACATTCCTGTGACTTAAGAGTTCGTTTTCTTTTCTTTTTGTAACTTTCCTCAGTCGTACAACGTACAAAGAAGTGTATGAACTTTTTTTCGAGTTTTCAAATATCTGTGTTTTAAAATGCTTCATTTGTGAAGAAGCATGTCGTCTATGATCACGATTAAAAGGAGACAACAGAACCAAATCAACACAAATTAGATATAAGGCCTACAGATCGACATAAGATCATACGAGTATAATAGGGTGATGAGCCAAATCCGTCTAAACGAACTACAATTAATCAACTACTGGTCAAAATGAGAAAACACGTTTGTCCCCCAAAACAACATGAACGAATTTGGCTAAATTTCGCGTGAACGGTCCCAAACGACCTATCATGAAACTGCCATTTCTGACAAATTTGTGAGAGCAGCACAATAACCGAAACAAACATTTCGTCAACAATCGATGCTAGTACTTTTTACTTTCCTTAGCACTACGGAGTAATCGGCTGAAAGATAAATTGTTGAGTTTACTTCCGATCTTTACATTTCAATGACCACCATTTGGCAAAATGCGCGTGTGGCTGAGACAAAACTGCCGAACAAGATCGACTCAAATTTGATACTTAGCCTGCGGATCAAGGTTGGCCCGCCAAAATTAGAGTACGATTGAAATCAGTAACTCTATACTTATCATAAAAAACAAATAAATCGCAGTCACCAAATATTCGTTTTTCTCAAAAACAGCTACTACGATTTTAATCATATTCTTCGTATGGGCAGCTCAAAATCACATCGTAACAAAATAACATTTTCAGTCGTGGACAATAAAACGATAACAGCACAATAAGTTGTCCAAAATCCAGACGGTTTTAGTGCATTTTTTCTTATAAATTCCCCCAACGCCAAAAACTTCAGAGTGGTAACTTAAATGCTAACTATTCGGAAGTTGCCCAATTAAACGAATGTTGGTTTATCGATTAATGCAGAGTCACAGGTAGCATCATCTCACTAAGTTCTTGACTTAAAGTACGAGTTTTTACGTTATCTTTTACCAAGATCACATGAAATGAATGAAAAACAGTAGTGTAAGTGATTGTAGTTGCCCCGGTATCAAGCAGATTCCACAGGCTACGTATTTGGGGGTGGTTTTGGACCAATGTTTGTCCTGGAAGTACCACATTGACAATATATGCAACAGACTTTGTAAAGTCATACCCCTGTGCCTTGGAATCCGGAATTTTATGTCTATGGGCACGCTTAAAATGTTTTATTATGCCCTAGTGCAATCTGTGATATCCTACTGTATTCTTGTGTGGGGATCGGCCTACCGAACTTACCTAGAGCCTTTGCATATAACCCAGAAAAAAATTATCAAAATTTTACTGCGTAAGAAAATGAGATTCCCCTCTTCAGCAGTTTTTAAGACATTTGAGGTATTGGACATCTTCCACATTTACAAACAAATTGTATCCATATATATATTCAAACATTTATCTGCTTATGAAAAGAATTATGGGCGGACGAGGTCATCTGGTAACCTTACACTGAAGTTGCCTTTTAGATTCACAACTAGAAGTCAGAATTTTTTCGCGTACAACGGAATAAAGCTGTTTAATAGCCTTCCAAAGGAATTAAAGATGCTAAATGATTTAGCAGGGTTTAAGCGGCGCATCAAAGAGTACGTCCGTGTGGAAATGCTCAGATGATTCTTCTTTTTAACTTTTTTCTGATTTTTTTTTAATGAACTATCTATCATATAATTCAGTATATAGGTTTGCGATAGGTACCTATCTGTAGCTAGAAAGTTGTAACGGCTCCTCCCCTCAGCACAAGTTTTTACTTATCGAGGGGGGAACGCATTATGCAGTATTTGTGTTTCTTTTTATATTCTTTTTTTTTGTAGTCTTCTTAAATAAATGCATTAAAAAAAAAAATTGGAATAGTTTCAGTAACAATAAAAGTGGTCAACTGTACGTGAAGATGAAGAAAGAACAGCCTCTCTTGCACACTTGTTTCACATTGAATGCGTAATATTATCATCAAAATATTCAACTTCATAGTATTGTAACAAGAAATAGAAAAACATGTAGTGCGTCGCTACCCAAGTCGACGATATCCTGTAGCATTTTCGTTCCCCGCAGAACCAACAGATAAATAAGATCGGGCTGCAGTTAATTAGTACTTGTGACTTTGACCAAAATCGTTGGAGAGATTCAAGAAACATTATTTTTAAATCTGAGCTGCAATGTAAACAAGGATCATCTTATTAGGTACGCTATAACGCCTTACATAAGCTGCGGCCTTGCCTAATTCTAAAGCTTATTTGTTGATATGAGGATGTTTTTGTCCTGAGGTTAACAGCGTGTTCCACTTTCCCCACCCGATTGTAGGGACTTCGCAGAATGAAAAACTACTCGCTCCGGGACATTGTGTCGTCAAAGGCTTTTTCGTTCGTCGAACGTTTCCTAAAATAAGACGTTTTTTCTTGAATTTTCAAGCGGAAGCTATTTTGGATAAAATAACGGATAGTTCCTGCTGCAGGACCCTAACGGGCAGAGACAGGTGTGTCCCGGCTTCCCCCCGTTCGGCTTATTGTGTCCGGCTCGGTTTACATAAGAGCCGGGAAATGAATCGCCTTCACCTACTAACACTGAAAGTGCTTCGTCATCGACGAGAAATGCTGTTTAGAAAAGAAAGTAGGGAGGAGGCCATATATCATTATGACTGCTACGAGTACGCCCTTTTATTTTATATCGCTCAGCCTATTGTGTACGTTGGTCTAAAAATAAGATCGCAGACGGCTCGTTAGGGTAACATACCTGGTAGTTTCATCGTATTTAGAGCATCACGTTGAACACTATTGTAGGTATCGGGAATGTTTTAACAGATCATGAGAAAAGGTGATCTCTTTACCTATGAAAGGTAAATTATGGTACATGCCCACAGTGGTCAAATCGAAGGGAGAAACTATGTCTTTTGATTGGTGCCTGTGTCGTGTACTGTAAGGTACTGGGGACCCTCCTGGTTTTAACATACAATGCGTCTAACGTGTGAAAACACCCCACAGATGAAGAGGCTAAAGGGGTGACACCACACACATACGACTTTTGGCACTCAAGGTTCTTGCTGTGAGTGAAGTATTGGCGAGCCCTAGGCAGTAAAACGAGGTGCTGATGGTAATGGTGGGCATCCGCAATGCATTCGATATAGCTAGATGAACTAACACCCGTAGCCACACTTATGAAGCACCGTCCAAGAACCTGACGATTTGTTGAGTAACTTCTTTCAAACAATAAGTATCTGTGACACAAAGATAACTTAACTGCGCGTTTTAGGGATCGTGAGAGTACCTGCTCTTTTGAATGTTGCATGTTGCATGTTGCATTGGGTGCAAAGTCCTTCCACACATGCCATCCAGAGGGTGTGTCCTGGCCATTGAGTACATAGCGTAAAAAACAAAAACTTGCCGAGCTAGATGAATGGGCGTTAGATAAACAGCAACAGAGATGGTAATTCACGTTCAAAGTGACGTGACACGTACCCTCAACATCCGTGAACATCCTAGGAGAAAGTGGGTTGAGCCAAACCACAAGACGAGCTAGTTCCTTACGGAACATGGTGACTTCAATGAGCCACTTCTTTCCTCTCCATCCTGTACGTCTTCGACCTCCAGTACGTCCTCCAGTGCGGGGGGAAACAAGAAGCCACATGCTGCTCCATTGCAGCTCCTACAACAATGAGGGGCAGTTGTTGGAAGGACAGGCAAACCATCCAGCTTTGACTTCTACTAAGCAAGCTTATTTCGCCTAGTTTGCAAAGAAAGTTAGGAGGAAAAAATGTGGTAAATAGTAAGATCAGGAGGAAAACCAGATTAAAAAATCCTCCCAGATGGTACGGGGTTCCCCAGGGTCATACCTCCAGATGGTAACGCTTGGGCTCTAAACTGGCTAAATGAAAACCTGCCGTACCTCCTCCAGTGCCCGTGCTTTTGCAGGCTATCGAAATCTTTTTAAAAAAATGATATAGCACTCTTATGAGTGTTAAGGAACAGTCTTTTTATCGGGAAACTCACCTGTTCCCCTGGGGGCTTTTGCCTAATCCTGCCAACCCACTGAACCCTGGTTCGCAACAATGCTGCAGGGTTCTATTAACCATGTTTTTCCCTCATAACTTTCTTCGCAAACTAGGCGACATAAGCTTGCTTAGTGACAGTCAACGCTGGAAGGTCCTCCAAAACTGTCCCGCATTGTTGTAGGAACTACGGTGGAGCAGCATGTGGCTTCCACCTAATATATAAAACCAAGAGTGTGCTACCTCAGCATTCCTATGGATCCATAAGCTGAGTTGCTGGTTTCATTTCATACTGGTACGGCAATGTTGCACACCGTGGTAAGAAATTTTGCACGGCTGACAGAGCAATCAGCGCTGTTGTACCCATCACCAACTCATTTGGCGGCAATCCTCCCATAACGTTCACTGGGAATGCTATCGCATGCAGTTTCAGAGGTTCGTATTGAGTCAAAAACATGAAAATATCAAGATTAATCTTATTGCAACACATAAACGTGCACGAACGAAGGAACAATCCTATTTGCTCTATGAGGTTTCGACATCTTTATGGTACCACCTAACGATCTCAGTCTTAGGATCGGCCTGTCCCCATGGAATCGAGGTCACTGTAGCCTCAAATCGATCGGCGAAAGTTTTAGACACACACCGAGCATCAAAGTGACAATAAGTAAGTTATCTAATAGACAAAAGAGATGCCTTCACGACAGGGCACCGAGTCACTTTTATTACGCAAGGAACCGTATTTCATTGACTAACGACTCTTACGAGAGGCGTCACTTTCCGACGGGATCCGCGGCGCCCTTGCGACAGGACCTTGAAGTTGATGTTACGTCAGAAATTCTTGGTTTCAATTTCACTTGCATCCGTTTCAATAAATCTGGACCGGGGAAACAGGTTCGACATAACCCAGTGAGCTGTCTATACTTTTATATCCCTCGTGACCTACCGGTTAAAATGTTATGCGTAAAAATCGTTAGTATGGCAGATAACATCTTTATTGAACGTGCAGCGATTGAAATGAAGGTAAAGAGAAAACACGTAAAGTCAATGAAAGCAATTGCATGAAAATCGTGGTGTGGACAGGACACTTAATTAGAATTTTGCGAAGGTTTGTGAGTTTGACAGTCGATGTCTCAATATTTTCAGTATACCACGTTGAATACGTCCTAACCTTTAAAAAATGTCTGGTGCTACACATCACACAACTTCCCTCAGCCTCACGGTAAGGTGATGTTTATTACTCTCGCCATTAATAAAATCTTGAACCTGATAGCGCTTAAGATTCCGGAATTTATTGAGTTGCTCCTACTTATGCCACTACCATAATTAAGTAATCAATTCATAAGTGATTCATGAGACTGTCATTTTAAAAGGTTCGTGTTAACTGTTTTAGTTGATCTGGTAAAAAATGTGAAAAATGGTAGTATGTGCTTCGAGTTCGGGAATTCCCGGGGTTGCTTCTAATTATCTTATGAATTTTATTAAACTATCACCGTAAAACTACTTTATTGAACGACGACCCTTATGTTTCTGAGAATGCTAGTATGTGGGTGGGATTTATAAGGAAAAAAACTGCACTAAAATCGATTCTCGCTCAATTAATTATTCTACCGCTTGCGGTTGCAAATTTTACAGTACTGTTATTACTTCAAGAACTCTCCACCCGAGACATTAATTATTTAATTTAGTTTTTGAGGTAAAAATATGGTGGTTTGATTACTATAATTATTCTCTTTCTAACGCGTCCACATACGGCACTCAAGTACTGTGTTCAGATGGTGTTTTCCCGACCTAGAAACGTTTTAAACTTGATGATCTAGTAAAAGTGCGTGAGCGAAATTTGATATTTAGACAGCAGATCAAGGTACACCAAAATGAGGGTATGAGTGAAATCGATTCAAAGCTAGCGGTAGTTATCGTAGAGTTCAATGCAACGAAATTTTTTTCTCAAGAACGGTTGCCACGATTTTTATTAAATTGTTGTGCCAAGTAACACAACGACAATACAAAAATTTCATATATAAGTGTATAAGAGAACCTCTCTACTGTTCCCTTTTCAGTTGCTTTTTTTGGTACTGATGATCACTTGACCGTCGAAATCGATCTAACACTGTAACTCAAATTTAGTGGAAATTGACAATCGTTATATATTTTTTATCCGTTTTATTTTATGAAATGGGTTTCCACAACTTCATCGCGAGTGATTTAGTTCGCTTGTTCAATTTGTGGGCTAACGGAAAATTACGAATAGCCTACTAATTACATTACTCCCTCAGGCTATCTGCAGTATGGAAAGAAACAGCATGATCGCGTAATGAAGACGGTTCGAAAATTTCTCCCGGAGAATTCAGTGTCAACCGACTGATCAACGCACTTCAGAGATGTGGCATTCGAAGCCATTTGCCTAACCCGCTGGCTGACATTCATACCGGACGCGAAGGCAACGAAAGTGAGAAAGAAAGTGAGGAATTCATGAATATTCTGTGGTTTATCTTTTCATTTATCCCTTCGACTAGAAATCAACTTAAGCTACACCAACAAAAAAAAATCGTTCTATGAAACGTGATACGCCACTTGAGTTTCACTCAGGGGCCACACGCAGCTCTAAAATCGCTCTTATGAATTTTCATATTTCAAAAAAAAGTGTTATGTGGCTAGTTGCAATAAAAACCTCCAAGCGATCCCACTGAGGAACAGTTGATGAAATGAAGTTGCTGGAGAAGTTGCACCGACGTAGAATGTCGAAGTTTCGATGAAAAACGAGCCCAAAACCGAAAAACCGGGGCAAGCGGTTAATTTGCCGTCAAAACACTGAAGAGATTATTAGGACTTTTTCTTGTTTCTCCTGATCTCGAGCCGTCTCCTCTTACTCTTCATTTCGACCCACTTCTTCTTCAGACCATCACCTGCCGGACATGGCAGGAACAGACGAGGTGTTTCCTCGTTCATAAACGAGCTAAAAGAAAACACTAATACACGGGAGGGAATTATTAGCGAACTTAACCCCGAATCGAATAATTTTGATGTTTGGCCAAAATCAGTTTCGAGTAGTACATGTATATATTTCCCACGCATGCCAAACTATACGTACCCAGGTGGGGAATGAGGAAGGGTGAAGCTTGTCCCCCTCCTTCTACGTACATAAGCTTCTACGTACGTCTTCCGACCACCCTGAGCAATCAGATGCTATGATAGGAAACCGTAATGCTATCATTTTGTAGTCTGTTACGGTTACAAAATGAGCCGACAAAAATTTTGGTGGGAAGAAATTATAGAATGAAAAAATGGCACAATTTATACCAAATAAAACTTCAAAACTTGTTTTAAGAGCGTTAAAACAACGTGCCTATATATTTTCTGTCGACGTGCACTAGCAGCAATTAAACTGTTCAGTTACCTCAGTATTTCGACGATATCCCATATAAAAACGGTAGTGTGTCAGAAAGGCAGTTCCATTGATGTCTGAAGCGACATGCCTTCTCAGGGCGAAAAACCCAGTTTCAGAAAAACGTTTCTAGTGATCTCATTCTTCATTCCTTCCAGCCCTACACTGAAATGGAGTAGTAGTCTCGGCGCCTTCCCCACTTCATAAATGATTTACTTTTCTCGTGTTGCCACCGCGTCATTTACGGTGTTTCAATTAAAAAAAGTGCGTATGTATGTCTGGCTAACAGTTTTACTAACAGCTTATACTATTTCGTCGGGGCTGTTTTGGGCATGCATGACTGGTCTAAAGACCTTGGCAGAGGAGAACGCCTTAACACTGTGTTGGGTGCCAGGTCATACAGGAATAGAAGGAAATGAGAAGGCCAGCAAACTGACAAGAGACACACATCTCCCAGTGATGATACCTGAGCCCTTCGTACGGATCACCAAGAGCCACCTGAGTAAGAAGGTTAGCAAGTAAAAGAGAAGTACAGGGCTGTCTATTGTCGCCTGACCGAAGGTTGTCAAGGTTATTTATTAGACTCTTCAGGGAGTGAACTAGAGAGGTCCTCAGTCTGGAGAGAGGAAGTACCTGGAGGGTATGTGGCCAGTTAGGCTATTAAGGTACCACCTGGTACAGAGTTGCGGATTCGGCAAGCCTGTAGTGTACCTGAGAGTGCTCGGAGTTCCTCAGCTATGGTTGGATGGGGTTGCAGGGATGGACCTCAAGGCTGTCTTGCGCTTTGTGGAATCGGCTTTAGAGACGCATTGGGAAGTTGCATCTGAGAACACCAACTCTACAGGACAGGGGTACTGAGAAGATATCAGTGGGGCACGCAATAGGCCCATTTGAGACGGCAATGGGGGTTTTCTCATTTGCCACCAGTATATAGAGAGGGGAAAGGGGGGAATGACCGACTAAATATCAAATTTGAGCTGATTTGGTTTTAAAGAGCACAGATGTACACAAAAAAATCTTTCGCGTTTTATATGATGTAATAATAAGTGTAATTGTATTAGCCGATCTAATTGGAGTTATAATTCATGAAAGAACTGCTTGCCACAGTTGGATTAAAATTCTTTTGTCTCTGAATTTCAGGCCGTCACTTGAAAGTCGTGAGTTAGCCGTCACATGCTACGGAAGGACTCTGGCCAGTAACGTCATAAATAATGAATATCCCTCTCAAAGTTATTTTAAAGAAATGTGTAAAGTATACCTTAGAATTACTTAGCTACTTTTAGTAGAATCTGTCTTACTTTTTATAGAATGAATTTCTGCAGGGTCAAACGCGCCAAGTCGTAATTGAAGCTGACCGTCAAGAAAATACCATTTGACGACGAGAATAAAGGCGGGCAGCATCAAAAATTCCTACTTCCAAGTTTCATTAGGAACATCCTGACAAGTACCAGGGCACAAAGGGAAGACAAGTTGTTTTCGTCAGGAAGAAAGACGAAGAAATGTTTGTGTTCGGATCCTCTCGATACAATTGCTTCGTAATTATTGATTGTTGCTCTGTTTCTTCTTTATTCAACCGCGTTATGGCATTTCTTTTGTGGGCGACCATCGGATGCCAGGTTTTAAACTCGACTCGAGTCAGAACAAAAGCCTTCGTACACATTGAACCCCGATTCAATCGCTCCACCCTCAAATAGGATCGGAATTCAATTTTCTGACACTTTTCATTCGACGTTTCAAAAGGCCGATGGTCGCGACGTTTTCAAGGGGCAGTAGCCTGATGGACGCAACTTAATCGTAGAGGACGTTTGTGAATCAACATAATAACCAAACCTAATATTTATTGAGAAAAAGAAACAATCACGCTCGACGTATCCCATCATCGTTCACGGAAATGCTTAAAGAGAATGTCGGTCAGCTGAAAGTACTTTGTTGTAAGACACTGTGTCCCTATGGGCTGTGGGGAGCAGATTCTAAGAGCTGCTTGGATATTTTGCAAGAGTGTAAACACTGCCTCAAACTATACCAAATTATATAGACAATAGACGCTAAATTTGAGAAACACTCACACACACACGCTGACGCTTCAATTTTGTGAGTGTAGCATGAAAGCAGCCGTATAGTAGATAGACCACCATTTTGGATAAGGAAGAGACTTTCCGAGACTTGGAATCATTCAGCTACGATATTCCTAGGAAGAATGAGAAGAAATGAGAGTCACGATTGTCAACATTTGGAAATAAATGGAAAGATAAAAAAAGATTATTTAAAAAAATTGATGTGACTTCATCACTGTCTGTTTGCGAGCCTTCGCCATCCGAGTAACAATTAGAGCTTTATTAGATACCGAATAAACAGGGATGCCATTACTATTGTGTTCTCTACAACACAGGGGTACCAGCGGAAACTCGACAGTATTTGGCAATTTGTGCAATCCTGGTGGAATTCAAGAAAGCATAATAAAAAAAAAACAATTTTTACTGGCGAAGAACCTGAATTACTAAACTGTAAAAATGTGCGATTACTGTATATGCTCTCAATTTTAGTGATTTTGTTGGTTCCCTGTAGTTATTATTATTATTATGAAAATAGAATAACCCTATTCATTCTCAATACCTCAGTGTTGCAGGTATAGGATCTGTGCCGACTACACAGACAGCCATTGCTCATGGACTACAGAAATCTCAATTTCCAATGCATGCATGGGCATTTTCTAACGTTCATATCTCCGATCAAGAAATGACTATACAAATAGTTGCGGAGGAATGCGGGTATGGGTAGCTGGAATTTAACAGGGTCAGGTTGACCAAATTCATTGGGGGGTTTAGCGTGGAAAATTTCGAAGCACGTCTACGTCTTTGGCTCATTTCGCGTCCCATCTACATTCAATGGACTGCCAAAACAACATTTATCGAGTATAATGCGTAAGTACTGAATAGTTTAAGACACCCAATAAATTAGAGCACTGAGCCATTTTTGAAAAAAAGTTGAAAACCAAATCGCTTTTTGATTCCCGAGTCGGCTTATCAAAATTTCACTGAGACCTTTATGACGAATAGTCAGTTTTTTTAGTGTAAAATATAGTAGTTAATTTTTATTTAGTGTTGAAAATTTTTTTTCAAATCAGTATTTAGTAACATAGTTGGGGATTTTAATTAATTTTTTAAAATAATTTAGTAGTTAAATTTGTCATTATGCTATACGTTATACTCAAATTTAGTATTTAGTACCTTATTTAATTACTCACTTATTGTTTTTATTAAGCACTACCATGTTACCAAATTTTCTTTTTAGTTCACATTTATTGTTTCTATTTAGAATTTAGTGCCTCATTTTGGTT
This sequence comes from Pachypeltis micranthus, assembly GCA_020466155.1. Classification (NCBI taxonomy): domain Eukaryota; kingdom Metazoa; phylum Arthropoda; class Insecta; order Hemiptera; family Miridae; genus Pachypeltis; species Pachypeltis micranthus. The sequence goes on along the minus strand of CM035774.1, from coordinate 20,263,357 downwards.
GGTTTATTTTATGTTTTATTCAATATTTAGTAAACTTTAGTTTTTCGCATTAAATTTGTCATTTTATTCCGGTTTTTTAGTCTAAGTGTTAAGTTTTAATTAAATATTAAGTTTTAATTGAATAATTAAATTAATTTTAGTAATTAATTTCCTAAAGGCTGCCACCCTGAGCAGAATAGGAGCCTTTGAGATGTGGCAATTGCGTAGGATGTTTAGGATCCCTTGGACAGCCCGTATTTCAAACGAGGAAGTTCTCCAGCGGGCTCAGGTTCAGAGGAAGCTCCTGGCTACGGTGAAATGCCGTACAATTGCATACTTGGGACACATATTGAGAGGAGAAAAGTATCGGTTACTTCAGTTGATTATGAAAGGGAAGATCGAGCGTCGGCGCGGTGCTGGAAGAAGACTGCTCTCCTGGCTGAATAACTTGAGGAAGTGGACGGGTATACAGCGTGCGGAGGAGCTTTTCAGGACTGCAGAGGACCGGGACGCTGTCGCCGCAGTGATTGCCAACGTTCGGTTAGCCGGATAAGGCACATGAAGAAGAAGAAGAAATTTAGTTTTAATAAAGTGAAATTCCCCCAGAAACCAAGTAAGCTGTAGAATACCACACCCTTCGATTAGATGCTCAAATATTGTTCATTCATGATTATCCTGTATTGATTTGTGAGCGAGCTCTACGCAACAAACTAATACAAATCTTCGCTTGTAGCAACGAAAACAGTTTACGTTGCTATCATTCATACGACCACACATCTCACAACAACACATTTAATTCTGAATACCCCTTTTCTACGTAACTTCCACCCACGAAACATACGTTTTCCACGTAATTTCCACGCACTCGCATATTAAATTTGTTGTAGATAATGTCCCAACCGTCGAATGACGACGAACCAGGCAGTAACGTCGTCGAAGCGCCGAGGGCATTGACGAGGAAGAAATCGTCGAAAAGCCGTTTCGGGCTAGTTCAAAAATTTCAAGAAGCCGAGACGAGCACAACGGTAAGTTGAAACTGAATTGACGTGAGGATAGCATGTTGTTGAGAGCGCAATGGCGCTAACCGGATCAAATGTGATACTCAGACTGCACGAAGTGCAACCTTCACGTAAGAGGAGGCCAGAGTTGTCGCTGTGGGAGGAATTACTTCGAAATAACTCTAAAACCTGAAATGTTGAAAATTTGTCGTATGTAGAGAACATTGCTCGAAAATCACTTGGGAAATTTATCGAAGGAACGCTCTACACCCCATTTCTAGAAAAGTAACGCACGGAGATAAATTCACCTTCGAGTTGGAGTTTTCAAAACTGTTCTAAGGCTCAACCAGCGGTCCCATAGTTTGGACACAATTTTGTTTCAATCAGATTTGAAAATTGAGTTGAATAGTTCGGATATTTATAAAGTAATTGATAGGGACTTGTATGAAAACTTAATTGCAATATTGAGAATCGGTATAACAGTTTGAGAGGAATAAACTAAAAATCATAAAGAGCAAATAAATTTCGAGCTAAGGACTTCCAATTTGTTTACCTGGTAATTAGGCAAGAGCTTCTCATAATGAGTAGTACACAACCTTGTCTGCCCCATCTATTTGCAGCTGCCCTCATCGTCTTGTTCGGAAATTCTGAATGCGTTGTCAAGGGAAGAAAGAGAGTTTATCCAGGGGATCTACAGAGGGATAGAAAGGCGACCTAGTAACAGAACTGCTTCCCATTCAGTAAGGACTTTTGAATCGTGAGTTAATTATAGTTAAATGCCCTTGAGGATCTGTATTTCTCAAAATCTATTAAAATATATAAATAGAAAAAATCGTTTAAAAAGATAGCCAAAAGCTAAATTTTGGCAGTTTTATTGAAATTACGTTTTTGGTAACGTTTCCTAGGTATTTTCCAATGTTAAATCGAATAGGGTGGGTGAGACTGCGTAAAGCTGTGCAATAATCCTATGCAAGAAAATCAATAAGCCGTTGTGTAATAGTTTGTAGCGGTTTTTGAATATAGCGAATTACTCTATTTTAACTCTATGTTCAATCAATTCGTTGTTCAATACATTCAATCTTGAATTTTGGAATGTGCAGTGGTTTGGCTAACAATCAGGATGAGGGAACAGAGAGGGATAGTTGAGCTGACGCTTAGAGGTTTGCCTTTGGATTGTGCAAACTGGGAGCTGGTCGAACGAACCGAACTGCCGATAATTAGAGTACGAAGAGAAAGCCGCAACGAGATTTCACGTGTCAAGAAAAGGGGGCGTATTAGAAAAACGCCGCAAATTATTACACGACGGTTAATTATTATGCAGCACAGCATGATTGGGACCTACCCCATTCAATCCAACGTCGAAATATATTAAGAATATACGACGGTTATGTCAAAAATCCAGGAAATGGCAACTCATTTGCAAACGACGAGAGTACCTCCAAGACTCACTCAATTCGATTCAGTCTCGAAAAATAATAGTAAACGATACGAAACATGACCGCTTCAATGGAACGACGGAAATTGACTTTTATAGGTGACTCTAAGCATTTCGCGCGGTAGGACGAATCGAACTAGTGGGTGGCTAGTGTGGAAATGACTGGAAAGGACTAGACTGGAAATGAGCGCAGACGGGGGGAAAAACGATAACTTTCGCGAGTTCGTTCAAGTAGTAGAATTTGTTTCAATGTATTTCACTGTTTCCATTTATAGGAAGTCGTAATACACAGGTCTGTTTCCTTATTAAATTACTGTTCCCAAAGCCTCAACGAGGTGTATATCAGTCATACACAGTTGCACACTTCTAAGACCCATCCTATTCGACTTAACATCGAAAAGTACCTAGTAAATGATACCCAACACGATGTGATTGCAACACCCACGAGCACAGAGCTGGTACTAATTTTTGGCTTCTGTCACACAATCTCTGTCTACACTGCATGGTTTAGACAATTTGTAAAGGACAGTTTGTTGGTCCTTGAGCGAAGGTACCTATACAAAGAGGGGATTTAATTGTTGTCACCTCTATTTCAGTAGTTCTCGGTGATTGGCAATTCGTACAAGGTATTTTAAGAATCTCTTACGAGGAAATTGTTTTGCTATCGATGTACATTCACACTCGATAATTGCCAATAACTTCATTCGTTTTTGTTTTCGTTTTTGTCTGACCTGGCATTCTGTACAACGTAGGACTAAATCCGTTCCAGTCCTGTGAAGTGCACTTGGCAAATCGGCTAAGGACGATTACAAGGAGGTTCGATCGAGAGAGAGTTAACGCGACTACCGCATCAATGAACCAAAACGGAACTATCTCTTCACTTATTAGAAACGTCCTGGTACGACTAGCATATTTGTACGTGTATATTTGTTTTGCTTTATTCTCTATAATCGCTCACGAGTACAGACGAAGTTTTTTTATTTATTTCAGGCGGTGGTCAATTCATTATTTTTATCCAAGTGGGTGACGACACTCGGATTGTTCATCGCTCTATATGTTTTTTATATACTCTCACTTCAATCTCCTTGATATTAAAGTACACTTGACAACAGAAGCTGTTCATCTCTCAACCATAAAATGTTTGAAGTATCAGTTAAGATTCGGCTAATGAAGATTCTCCGATGAGCGAATCTGCATACTGTCCCAAAAAACTAGTTCTGGCTGCCTTAGCGCATTTAATATTTTGATCGTTACTTGTGTTTTGTTGTTTTTTTTCAGTACGTTTCTCTTGTTTTATCTATATATCGTCACTTTCAAGGCCTCTTCTTCGACGACAAGTCCCAACCGGGGAATGCAAAAGAAAATACCTCGGTGGGACGCATCACTAAACATTGCTCAACCCCATGCACATTCAGCGGCGATTTGTATCGCTCTAGCTACTAATTAAATCGGGGTTTCATTCAGTTAATAAGAACTTGGTAGAACCGTAGCGTCAATCAACGCCACGCGTTTAGAGCTACTTAGCTTCACTTCAGTCATTAAGTTCAGTTCGGCATTGGTTCTACCGTTACCACGTTACATCAGCTGTTCGAAATTGTAACCCCCATTGTCTCGCCAGCGAGTCGGTTAGTTAAAAGTTGCAGAAAGTTCTCGTAAAATTAAGTAATTTCAGTCAATTAAAAACGTTCATTCCGACGCTTTATTGGTGACCTCGACGTGCAGCTAAGCGTTCTATATAGAAACTACCTAAATAGCTACGAGAGCATAAAGTCGGAACTAACTGATGGGCTGATTTGACTAAAAGAAATCGCCCTAAACCGTTTCCGTTTCACCTTACGACGATCATTGAGCTGCTTGCTCACAGTTTCGCAAGAAAAGTAGCAACTAGTCTTCAATTATAAGATTTCAAACTGCTTCATACTTCGCTTAACCCTATGAAGTAGATAGGACTGTCATGTATTCAGCTGACCAAGACGTTTTGTTTGTAAACTCGATTGAGAGAGAACTGCTGAACCAAATGACAAAAATTCTACATTTAACCTGAAGATAACGAAGAAACGCCATGATGAGAGTATGAACAATTTGGTTCAAAAGTAACTATAGTTATCGTAGTGATCCAAACACCAATTGAATACCGTCAAAAACATCTTCAACGATTTTGATTCCATTTTTTGTACATGCAGTTCAGAATAACAAAACAGCATCACTCATCAAATGACAAAACAAAAAACAAAAAATTTCAGAGAAAATCGATGTTGGCACAAATTTAGCTCATAAATGCCGCTCATTTGATACTACCATTCTCAAAAAACGTGGGTGCTAGTCTACTGAAAGGAAGTTGAGCGATGGAAGTTTAGTGCCGCCCGTATTATAATTAGCAACAACCTCAAAAATGACAAGCTTTTTTTAAAATGTTGAACTACAATATTTTATTTTATCTGCTTAAGTGAAAAATCGCTGACGCGGGACTCAGCAAAATTATGTGATAAGTCGCACCTGATATTGTTACGATATACCGCTTAAATGAATGGTTAACTGAAATTGCGATGTGGGTTCGTTCTTCACTGTAGAAGTTAACTCTGGTGTGGATTCTCGAGAGTCATTCAGGAAAAAATGAAAAGCTCCTCCAGGCCGACGTTTCGCTCAATTTATTAAGCATCATCAGGGCTCGAGAAATTGCTAATGGTTAATTAAAATAATGACATTCAGAGAAAGGAAGACCGCTAGCATTAAAGCATAATAGACATTTTTAAAACAAAGTCCAAGTCAAAATGTAGCACTTGAAGTAAATTTTCCCGTGTATTAAGAGAAAACCATACTACAGATACCTGCGGTACGCTCAGTAAATTTATGAAACTTTTATAAAAAGAACTTTTTGCCGTTCAGGGAAAGTAAAATAAACTTAACCCCTTCGATTTTACTACTGATGCTACTAATACACTGATAACTATCGAAGAGATACCTTGTAATCGTTAAGATTGGTTAAATTATAACGCCTGTACAGACAAGCACACTAACTTGCATTACATTTTTGTAGTGCAAAATGCCTAACGCCTCCTCGATAAGGAGTTGTGTCTCGTGAAGTTCAAACGTCAAAACCGTTATTGGAACGCATATTCCAAAATACTCTCAGATTCTAACATGCTGGTATTTGAAAACGCAAAGTGTGGCAGAATGCCGTTATGTAAATACTAATGTATTTGATTAGACGAAAATTAATACTTAGTAAGATGTCGCTTTCATTTGCACGGAGTTCTACTGCCTATATGTAAAAATAATACTTAATAATTATAAATTAATCATTGAAATTTAAGATAAGCAGCCTCACTTTTTTTGGCGGTTTTTCTGTCTCATAGTATCAACCCTGCGTTAGAAAGAAAAAATTTGATGAACGCTACCAGTACCTTTCCGCAGCCTCTTTTTACTATAGAAGGAAGATCTAGTCGTCGCTTCATCAAAATGTATTGACTCAGGTCCAGGGGTTTATGTAGGGACATTAAAGTTAGCAATGAAAATGTGACAAAGTTTTTTACAAAAGTTACGTACAATAGGCAAACATAATAAAATAGATTGGTACTAAGTTACTTTTGAATTATTGCTCACTTGTATCAAGGTAGATTATACATTTTTCTGATCTGTGGGAAATTTTGAAAGAACAAACGATTTCCTCGTCAAGTTTCTTGTTAAGGTCTAAACTACACACTTAAAAAATGCTTGCAATTAAACACTCCAGCTTCTGGAGTTGTACCTATATATTAAATACTTTCCAGTCAAATGAGATGATGTGTATTATAGAGCCGATAAAACCAAAGCTGAAGTTCCACAGGGCACTGCTCACAAATTTAGTAATAATTGTCAAGAGTACCTAGCTCCATAACCGGTTGTGAAATTGTGTTGTAAATAGTTTTTGCTTTGGCAGGTGTCAACACTACTGCCACGGATACTTGGCGTGGTTTCCGCGGGGTGAATGGTGGTTACTGGTGAAAGAGTTAAGGTTTACTGGAAAACCTAATATTTATTGGGTTTAAAAAGGGAGGAGGCTAGTATTGTATGGATTACCACGTAGCGTTGAATGATGATGTAGCATATTACAAATATTCAGTTAAATGCGCTCCACCAGAATATTTCTTTCATATCAGAAGTTATTTCCTACGTGTTGAAAACTCTAGCCTCTAACTCTAGTTGGCACAGAGCCTAATCGCAACTGTGCCAATAAATACGCTTACTTTTTCCTAATTTTATTTCAAAGGATTCAATCTAGTTTGTTCACAGGGGTTAATTTTAACAAGCTTATTTAGTTTTGTTATTTTAATACTATGATCAGCATAACACCTACTTTTCAGTCTATACAACGCGAAAATCCTCTCATCAAGAAATATGAAAAAATAAAAACACGATTACTTGAAAAAAATATGCGGTAAAAGCCGATTTTTGTCAGTTTCCAGTTACTGCAATGCACTGACTCAAAATACGTTGGATTCATCTTGTGTAGTACGTTGGATACGTTGTGTAGTTAACACAATAGCGTTTTTTAAACACAATAGGCTACAAAATACCACAATGAAAGCTACAAGTCGTTAAAAAAAATCAATAATGACTAAAAGCTAATGAATAATCGAGTCAAAAATAGGAAAATGACGCAAAATAGTCGATATATTGACATGAAATAGTTATAAAGTCAACTGAAGATCACAAATAGTTGGGTTATTATTTAAAGATGAGAGAAAAGCACAAAAAACTCTGGATAAACTAATCAGTAAACGAAAAAAAACAGTGAAGAAATAAATTAAAAGCTATTTGGCAAAGAGAGAATCCATAGAAAATGAAGAAACAGTATAAGGGAATGACAGGAGAATGAGATACTGTGGGCAAGCGCTTTCAATGTAAAGACATCATCTTACTGTACTGACTTAAAGGCCAGGCGATGATGTCTTCACTCGCCCACAGTATCTCACCAGCCAGAGAAGACAGTCTCACCAAACAGGTACCTTAACTTTAGTAATTTACCTGCTAGCGGTACTAACCCAATTACTTTAACACCTTACATATATTGTTTTGAAATTAACTGAAAAAAGTATTCCAATTTCGTAAAATTACGAGGAAAACAGTCGACACACACAGTTGAAAAAATACTAAAGACTGTCCAAAAAAGTTCTCAACACAAATTTGGGGAATAGAATATAAAAAGAGACGATAGAGTAATAATTGTTGAGAACTGTACTTTTTTAGGAAATCTAAACGAACCTTTGATAAATGGAGTTGAAGTTCTGAAAGTAAAGCATAAGGGATTTAATGTTTAGCAAAAGTATAACTAGAAGATTTGGTAAATCTGCTATTGTATTTAGAAATTTTAAAAAAAATTGTTGTCTGACGTTATCAGTTGGTAAAAAATCACGAAACTGTGAGGAGTAATATACTGAGTGGTCATTGGATTGAGAAACCTTCCTTTATTAACAGGTTGTTAATGTTTTAGAGGAAATGTTTTATTCGCAGTTTAATTTAAATGGAAATTGGCAGAGTAGTCGGTAGGGATAAGGGATAATAGCTGTTGTAATGCTAGCCGCCATGTTACGGGAAAACAACAACACTGTTTGAACTTGTTGGGAGGCAACACTGCGTAGCTCCTCGTTGCATGGAGCCGAGTCGCCGCCATTTCCCATTCCTTCAGCTCACGTGATTTTTTGTTCCCGTTGTGCGGAATTTCGGTTTCGGTCAGCCGGCGTTTCGTACCACATACTTCGTGGGCCTGAATTTTTTGTTGAATTTTCCGTCCCTGGGAACTCTCTAAAATGGAAGTGAGAAAACTAGCGGATATCCTCAGGGCAACGATTGAGCCGCAGCAACGACAGCAGGCTGAGGAACAATTAGAACAGGTTTGTCCTTACAGATAATGTTACGGCATGGTCGGTCGGTTTCTTGACTGCAATTGCAGTTTCGTTTGAAAATTGAGGACTTGAATTGTTTTTATGAAGTTCGAGAATGTTTGATAAGTTATTTTGGGAACTCGTCGTAGTATGTCCCATAATTCATCATTCACCTTGAAATTTTCTCGTCTTTTCAACAAGTTAGCTCTATCGCACCTCGTGCTCTCGTGTTTACTCCATTTTTAATGTGCAAGTCTGTATCTGTCCAAGGCAATTCATGAAAATGGTCGGGGATTTCTTAAATTCAGCCTCGCCGTTAGCTCGGGTGTCGGCCTTTATTGGCTTCATCGTGACAATATTCGCGTGTTGCTTCGCAACACGCGCTGCTTTTCACTAAATTCAAATCGCGGGGAATATAGACGGCTTGAATAGTTTGGCACTGATACCTTCCGCTCTTACGAGAGTAATTCTCCTCCGTTTGTCAGCGGTAAAGCCGAGTCATTGGTACTAAGCAAGTTTTACCCCCTCGTGAAGACTGCAATTAACTAATCTAACTTTCGATATCGATTCTAGACGTTTTGCAGATCATATTACGAACGAACATTATGTACTGCCAACTACAACTGCGTCACCCCTTAGCAGGTTGGTTGCTGACATGATGATGCTGTTTGGTAGTTGGCCTTGCGATCTGGCGTTGTTTTGCCTGGCAGGATTACATTTATTATACAATATGCCGCCTTAAACCTCTTGACAAACTCGTACTCATGCAGGTCTCTGTGTATTGTTGGTAATGTAAACCGAGTACTTCCTTGAAATCACCTGGAAATGTTTTCGGGAAGATGTCCTGCGAGTTGTGTGCCCCATTTACCAATTTATCTCCCTTCCGAGGTCTAAAATTGTTCCTGTAGTCTTGAATTATCGAATTTTATGAAAGCAGAACCAAAGAATGTCTAAGTGAGCGGACAATTTTGCTGGTAAACAAACTGAAATTCTTGCTTGATAAGTGGGAACTGCTTTCGTCAGAAAAGTAGAAAGCCTGATGGGGACATACCAATCTTAAAAGTTATAATTGAATTGAAAAATATATGTGCTGCCTCTAAAAGGAGTATTGCGAAATCATTGCCTACGACGAAATGATAGCTGTATAATGGGGTTTACGCTATTGAAAACAGTAATGCGGCGACAACCCGCCTAGAATTGATTCATCCTTACCTTGATGTTGGCCCATACCTGACAACCCCAGTGTGCAAAGTTAAATTTAATCTTAAACTTGATAAGGTGCTCTACTATTCAAATTGTTAAATTAGAATGTATAATTTGAAGGGAAAGCATTTGCGATTGATGATGGTTAAAGGGGGAAAGAAGGATGAGCTCATGGATAAAGCTTACAAAAATGACCTAATGCTTTTCCACGCGGATTCATCGCTACTCAACTGGTCCCAATACAGCCACATTGAAAGTATTTGGCATTTCCTTTTTCTAGTTAAATTGACGTGAGCGACTAACCATTATGTGTGGGTCTGTGATTGTATCAAGCAATGAAAGTGTACAGAAATGATATACATTTTGTTAATGAAAGTAGAAGTTTATATAGATAAAGAGGGATACGTCCTAATAATTTTGGATGAATGCAGCAGTTGTAAGATGGTTTTTTTTCTTTTTCATCTTCAAGCCGGGTGCAACAGTTTAGGTAGGCAAGCGCTGATCGGCACAGGAGCACATTCAAGGACGAAGTTTATGAAAAAATGTGAATGTAACCAGGGGCTACTAATAATAATTTCTGTTAATCCTTCTACCCAGTTTGATATCTATCATTATCACCAAACTGCATCTGATACATTCCTCTCTCTGCGGTGTGAGGTTATGGGCAATCTGGGGCACAGACAGGTTTAATCTGCTCAGTTGCTGCTCTTACATAAAAATCTTTACTTCTGCGCGGTTCCCTTTACTTGAACGGTGGATGGTCTGCACACAGATGAGAATTATGATGTTAACTGACTTTAAAAGGTTGGCAATCACGTTGTTTCTGCCAGTATATATAATGTGTCTACGTGTTTCTTTTTTGTTAAAATATAATGTCCAAACTGGTTTTTTTAAAAAAGAGGGGGAAGTAGAATTGAAATAAAAGCTAGCTCACCCAAAAACTGTGGTTTCTGAAGTTTAGTCACAGTTAAATAATCTCATACCTATTTTGTGTGCTAAATATGTTGCGATGTGCCCATACTGTTGTGTAAAACGTCGAAAAAAGTGCGGTTCCTCTGAATTCATACGGCGCCCAAGAATTTTCCTCCATTTTCTCCATCTAGGTTAGTTCGTTTCGACTGCTCTCTGACAGCAAGTAGTGGTTTTTTGTGGTTCACTCTCCAGTGAGAAAAACCTCTACCTGTTGTGAGCAGCCAACCTAGGCCCTTACGAAAATGTCACGTTTTGACTTTAGCGTACGATTAAAGGCTGTGGCACGACTAGATCCACTCTGCTTTGGGAGGATGAATAGATCATTTTCTGTAACATTTCGTTAGCTAGTTGAGACTCAATTTACGACTAATATCCTATTCATATCATTACCGCGTTTTCGGTTTTCCGTGCTTAGTGTGGATTCAAGTTAAGTGTGGATCCACGTGTATGTAGCCCATTTTCACTGCTGATTACTACATCCATGTCTCAGTCTGGTTGTTGGTCCCCCTATGAATAATTTTGTTGTCATGTATCTACCATACTTTGTCCAGTTCGAGAGCTAGTAAAGGTAAAGACAGATTTTGAGGTCATCACATGAAGGTGGGACAAGTGAGCGTGAGCCACTAACCGTCAAAATTTAACAATTTAAGAACTTCTGGAACCTCTTACGTGTGAATAGTGAGCCTGTAAGCTACGATGAAGACGATGAAACATTTTCAGGGGGCTCAATAAATTTGAAAATCGTGAGAGCGGGTGGAACAAAGGGATTTTGGCCTTGAATTACGAATTTCCAGGGAACATGATGCTGTTGTCAGTGGTAGATTCAATGCATTTTAGTTTACAGTGCATTTAAGGAGCCTTGAGTCATGGAGCGAAACCATTATTTACTAATTAAGGCCAACTAGTATCTAATTTGAGGTAAATGATCTGGAGATCCCCAAAGTTGGGCTTGTTGGCTATTACTACCTTCCATTTGATCTGTTTAGCTCCGCATCTGAAGGCTTTTGGGCTTACTTATACCATGTTTAGCCTATACTGATTAGGAATTCCCGTTTCATTTCATACTCTTGGTTTCATGACGGTTGCAGCAAAGCACAGGAAAATAGGGTGAAACAAAGAACAGGGACCGCTTCCTCTTGAAAGGCAATATATCGATAAATCTCGACCGAGGTCAGGTTATCGATATGCCTGACATCGTAGGCTATGAACAGAACGAGCAAGGCGATAACAGAATGAGAAAGAACTATCACCGTAGTTGAGGGGGTTTCAAATTACTAGACATCTCTATGCTTACGAATGGATTTCTGCGAATTCATTCTATTACTACTAAGTTATTGCCAGTTTACTCATTTTATTCTCAATTGTTTTCCCACTTCGAAAGGTACAAAATATCTTATAATCGACGCCCAATTGAAGGATAATCAATTAGGAGTACGTCCTGAAAACTTGCAAAAATCTCTACAATCAGGGTATCATGAATGAGTTCTTGATGACACCGCAATAATTTATATCTCCTAAATGCTCTGTGTTTCGCCAATCCGTTAGTTATCTCATATATATTTCATATACCCATTCTTAATTTCATTGAATTAACTCCTTTTCATAGTCTTTGTACATTTAAAATAATTATAACGGGTTATTACATAATGAACATTAAATAATTGGCATAACCGTACAGCTGTCGTTATAATTTCAAACATGGCGCCAGAGCCTACGATGTCGGGCATATCGATAACCTGATTTCGGTCATGATATATCGATATATTGCCTTATCAGAGGAAGCGGTCCCTGTTCTTTCATTTTACCGGAAAATATATAGTTATTAGTAGCGGAGAAGCACCCTTAATGGGGGGAAGATTTTGCTTATTGGCTGTGGCCTGTGAAATGTGCGTATTTGCCGTGGGTTCTGATGGCTAGGCTGAAATAATTGTTTTTTTCTGGTAGGTGCTTGTTATGTAGATTGGGAGTATTCAACCAATGGGCAGAGGAGGTTATGAATCAATTGGCGTCAGGCCTACTAACAGTAAAAGGGGTGCACGTGGCCCTGGAGCCTATAATCAGTATTATAGGCCCATTCAAGTGATTCTGGAGTGGATGGAATTAGGTTCATCAGTGAGCTGATGTAATCAACACATAGGTGGACTGCACAATACAAGTAAAGCTTAGTCTGCATCCTAGTAGCACGAGCTGTTAAGCTTCATTGCTCATTGCTGAAGTGGAGGACTCCTTGCCTCTTAAGTTAGAGGTAGATTGATAATAACGACGATTCCCAAAATCAGACCCACTAATCACCCCTCGCGTTACTTAATAATTTTGGCATTTACGATTACTCGTTCACTTTTTCGTTCCCTAAAATACAAGGGCATGATATCATTAGCACTGACAACTCTGGAAACAAATGTAGCCTTGACTTCAGGGTAAAATTCACTCAGCGGTCAACAAACCTGAGACGAGGACTACGACCGCGGTTAAGTGGCTACGAAACGTGCAGAGGAAATGACGCGAGAGGAATTCAGAGTAAATTGAATGAGAGACGCTCCTTACGGTACAATGAATAACCACTTCTAGTTCCGCCCTCAGATATTTCGCCAATAGAAATTACGTAAGCTAGGCATCCATTGTCCTGTTGGGATGGGCAGTCTCCAGTAGACTGTACTGGATTCGCGTCAAGGATGACTACTGCTCCGACTCCCTATTAGTTTTAAGGGGCCGTTCGAAGAATTTTCAGAAAGTTTAAATTGAACAAGATCTCTCCTCTTTGCCCTTTCAATTGATCTATTGTAGTCAAGTAATAAAACAGTTAAATATTAGGTTAGGGTATCTGTCTTCGTTACAGTTGATGCACCTCGTAAGATTCACTCGTGATGGGCGACTGCAAGCGAATAAACGAATTATCTTTTTATTCCAAGATCATAAGCATCGTACTGAATACTTAATTCTGCATTTCCCTGTTGGAACTGGCGTTTTAGGTTTTGTGAGCGTATAAACGCGATTACCTCTTACCCCTACGTCATCCATTCCTCTCTCTCTCTCTCTCTTCTCCCATTTATAGTTAATCGGAATATGTTGGGGACACGTACCCTGTTTTTTTGTAATAGTTCAGAAAATCATGAAATCCCACTTCTTAATTCCTTGATCTGAAAGCTCTCTTGCGAAGGATGAGCCCCTTTCTAGAAACGATATCAGTTGTCTCGGAGTAGGTGAATGAATACAAGTTGTCGGGAAATTGAGGTAAATTCCTTGGAGAATCGAATAAAGCGTGTTGGAAGTTGTAAGGAAATTGATTAAAAACCGTTTGTACACCTCAACAAACTGCTGTTTCACGCAATTTTCGCTATTTAAACTACTTATTTTACTGTCGGGTAATTAGAGTGTTATTTGGAAATTTCTGATTTGTGAGGTTCGGAAGAACTTTTTTTTCATCGGATGGTGACATGTGCAGGGCACTAAGTTTATTATGGTATGTTCAAGTTAGTTTTGACACAAAAACGTTGTTAGCAAGAATTTGGAAATCGCTCTCTTCACTCTCATCATTCGTTCAGCTAGTTTTAACCTTTTTACAAGTATTTAATTGTTTTGCATTTTTGGTTGGTCAGCCTGGTTACTTTGTCAGTCAGCTGCTCAGGATGACGATTATTTGCTTCATACCTTAGCTGTATGATGTAATATTATGAATCTGTCTGACATCTAACATCTCATTTTAAATGAGTTGAATCGCTCGGTGTTTATTGAGAGCTCTGGGATCTAGAGTGGCGATATAAAATGATAGCTTATCGACATCTTATATGCTTCTCCTCGTTTCTGAATAATGGAGTTGCGCGTTTCTTTATTTGAATTTTTTGGGTCTTAATTGAACTTGAGTCAGAGTGGAGGTGAAGTAGGCTAGTTTGAGCCAAACAATTAATGTTGGGGATTTTGGAGAAGAAGGCAAGATTGTGCTGTCGTCGTGAAATTAATAGTGTATAATAATCTTCTTCGTTATAGTCAGGTTATTGTCAAAAGAAGAGGATAACAGTAAAACAATGCTGTGCCTTCCATGGTCAATTAACTGACGTCACTTCAACTGTTTTACTTAGAAACAAAACTTCTCGAACCCCAAATCTATAATTAATGTTGTCGCCGCAATACCTTCTCTCCCATGTAAAGGACATAGTCCTTGAATCTTGCTGGGAACCGCACAACCTATCCTGATCAAGTGGGGAACTGGCGAAGCTGAGGGCTTGTGGTTGGCGGGCACTTCGTGAGCGATTCTGGTTCTGGAGGTGTCACCATGGGAAATTCGAGTGAAAACTCAGGGAATCAGTTGTGTTCGCGTCATCTTCAAGTGAGTCGAGAAAAGGATTACCAAGTTCTTGCTGAACGAGAAGAGCCGTTTTGCCGATCGATCAATATTCTCCTTCACTTTGATGGGCAAAACTAAAGTTTTATGAAGTCTCTCCTTCCTTGCAGGCTATTTCGCTAGACTTGTAGGGTTCGAATCCCGGATATTAGGATTAAGGAGTTTTCATGGTGTACTCTGGATCTAGAAACCCTAGTGTGTAATGCAAAGATCATTAATATCGAAGAATTAAAAGAAAGAAATAATAGAATTGAAATGGGGCCTTGTCGAAAGTCGATGAATGGTTTTGACCTGTAGCTCTTGCTACACGTACGAAAACAACAGATTTTGAGTGTAATATGTTAAGACCAATGAGGCTGCAGCAATTCAATGAAGTTAATCAATCACTCGTGTGTTGGGAAGAGCATTTATTTCTGTTTGCCTTAGACTCTGTGATGACTGCTGAGTGTGACAAGTCCAAGCATTTTTTTGTCTCGGCATCTTATTGGGTGAATCCACTTTATTTCGCCATGCTTGACGCTTATTTCATTTACTTTCCTAAAACATTTTGTATTTTCTTCGTGTGCAAACAATTGTGACTACAATCTTGTCCCTTGGTTAGAGAGCAGCATCAATTACGTATTGTCGTCCCACACGTTGAGTTGCGGTTGCATAGTAGAAGCCTAAATGGAAAATCCGTAATTCTCCATTCAAGCCCCTTTTTTCGCTATGGGAACTCATTTCATTTGTTACTCGAAATTCTGAATTCCTCCTCTATTATCTCTTGCCTCCCGGTGAAAAGTTCGCTCCTACGTTCTCCCTCGCTGCTTCCGAATTCCCTCTCTTCTAGTCCAAAAGAAGTATTCTCTGCCCCCCCCCCCTTGTACTCGTGGCTTAGCGATTTTTTCGCTCCAAACCGTAAGTTATGACAAGTGCAGCCTTTGCTCACGAGTCACGCTTTTTGTTCAATAGTCAGGCTTCTTACTTTTGCTCTGGGCACCCTTTCCACCAGTTCATTAAGAGGAAGTTTAAATTCCTCAGTCCTACGAAGTAGGAAGGAAAGTTATGTAATCTGACAGAAAAGTTTTTCTTTTAGATCTTTATATTTCAAAGGACCGAAAATACCATTTGAGAAAATGGACTGTGTGTGTATGATTAAGAGAAAACGGCTGGACCAAATCAGCTCAAATGTGATACGTAGCCTGCAGAAAAACGTGACACACAAAAATGAGGGTATGAGCAAAATCGGTCGAAAACGAACAGTAGTTATCATTGTGATTTGAAAAATGGTTCGAACGATATTCTGGTTGTGCGCAGTACCAAATGACGTAACAAGGTGTGTACGTGGGAAAATTACGAGAGCAGCTCGATGAATAATCGAACCAAACCTCTCGGTGAAAATTGGTTTTATTGCTTTTATTTCCTTGTAAATAAAATATACCACTCGTGTAATAACCCACCTACTCAATAGTAGAAATAGTCACCACTTGCAACTCTTTTCACGCCCGAACGATAGTCCGATTTAAAAATTAACCGGCGTCCAAGTAGGGCAATAATAATTTTACCGTTTCGAAGTTCACAATAGAACAATCGCTCTTGTATCTGGATGTAGAAATGAAATGAAAACAATGGACAATTCCTCTTAATATCGATGAAATCGCCGGTTGAGATTTCTTGATGAGACTGCAAGATTTACATCAGTGAACGGCACTTGCTCGGATTTCCCAGCCGTGAGCTTTAAGCGGTGGATTGTGGTCTCGTGGAAGGACTTTCTGCTGAGTCCCTACTTCTTGAACTCCTTAGCCCGAAACGTGTATTTTTGGCTCTGCGCTCTCGCAGATGCGGCCAATAGGTCGAAGTTATGACGCACGATACGAAAGGAACAGAATGAAACTTGAGACGTTTGGTTTGCTGGATGTTATGCGTCTGTTCTCTCTCGTCATGTTTACGCCCTGCCCGTCAAATGCATTAGTCAAAGGAAAAGTGAACCCCCCTCTTCTTTGCGTTGGGTCAAAGAATACCTTAACCCCTGTGTAATTAGTTCCGTTGGCGAACGTTTAGATATGTTCACTGGTTATTACTTTCCTCTACGAACTTGAACGAAAAGTTCCGCCAAGCATAAAGTTTAAATTTCAAAACTCGAATCAATTTTTAGCATCTTTCATGGCTGTTGAACTAGAACTAAGACTGTTTACGCGTATGCGCAGTGTACGTATTTAATTCCTAGCAGTATCTACTCAAATGCAGTTTGTCAAAATGAGGGCTTGGGCCGAATCGTTTGTAAATATGGTACTCATCGGTGTAATCGAAACCCAGAATCTTTACATTCCATAGATCGCTTTTAAAGCGGCGGTTATTGCCGATTTCGTCTAGACAAACCCTACACAATGTTTCGAGCAAAAGCACACTGGGTGCGAGTCCTCATAATTGTTGGACTATTCCTTGTGTTGCTGCAAATCAGTGTAACGGTATTTAGATTTGGTCATTAGGACACCAGCTCTTGTTTCAACAAACTGAAACTTATCCACGATTTAGCTTGTTTTCTTTTACGAGAATTGCCTTTAAAATACATAACAATATTAGCCATTAAAGCTGCAGGTTATCGGGAATACGTTAGAAGAAATAAGAAATCAGGTGAAAGGGGATCGAAGTGAATGAAGAGGGGGCTGGATAGCAGTCTATGATGGGCAAGAGAGCATTGTCGAAAGCATTAGATTGATATTGATGGAATGAAAGATACACGAGAGTGAGAGTTTAGATTAAACATGTGACAACACATGTTCTTCTTTGATCCGGAAGATGAGTGTGAATGAGAACGAACTGTTAAGAGCCGTTAGATCAGCCTAGCTGAATGTTGCGAAAGCGATTGGGACGCAATGGAGGGTTTCCGTAGAATGAGCACCAAACGAAAAGGTGGTGGGTTGGAGGACGCCACTATGATCATAGGAACTTCCGTTCTGCTCGGAATGGTCACCCTTCACTGATTTTTGGTTTGCCACAAACACCCACCTAGACGAGTGGTCCACGATCACGTGGAGCACAAGAACAGTCAACAAGAAGTGCACAACACAAAAAAATTGATATTCTTGCACACGTACTTTTCAATCACAATGGGAATGTTTCAAATACCGCGCTGAAACTGATAGGAAAAACGATTTTTATCAATGATTGTACAATAGCCTTCTCTGATAACGTTGAATCATGTAAAAATCGACATTCAATGGGCCTCTATCACTTCGGCTCTATGAAACTACTCCGTGAAACAGAATGCTTTATAGTTGGTAGGCAAAAGAAAGTTATGAAATGACTGACCAGGCATTTGGTTAAAAATAATTGTCAAGTCCTCGAAGAGGCTTGGAACTCATTATTTTCAGAATCTGTTCCATTCCATTAAATTTTTCTTTTCCGAACTTAACGTAAGCGTGACCTCTCAATGATACAAACTAGCTCATCCGATCATCGAAAGCTCCGCTCCCTTCGAGACTTGTTCCATCATCGTCTGGGGCTTGTGGTAAACAGCTATGGGTCGCGTACAACAATTTGAGCCAGATATTTTTATACGCTGAGTCAACCATCTGCGAATGGATTTGAGCTCAGGCCTTTGTTTTGGTATCAAGACAAGACGTTGGCTTCAAGACACAAAACGATTTTGTGAAGATACTAAAGAAAACTTACTTATTTAGAAAACTGGTTGGGCATTTGGTGCATCTTGAACGTGTAGTGCTCAATGTTTTCTACTTCCTTGTGATCTTTTCAATGGCCATTCTAGTGCCACCACTTCAACATTTTCTCAGAGCCTGGGGGTCATCCCAACATTTACTGTTAATTTTTCCTGTTTGATCGGAGTGGTTAAATTAAACCTCGATTTAGCTCATTAAACCTCACCGTTTCAAGTATGAACATGTTTGCTCAAATGTCAGTGATTCAATCAGATTTATCGATTGATTGACGGATTTATTTACATAAGTAGGGAGAAGTTAATCGAAACGTTAAAATTAAATACTGTTTAAATTCCTCAAACCACCAAAAAATGGTCTTGGCACCTCTTGGCGAATTATCGTAAAATGGGCTCCAAGACTTGGCCGTGCTTTCAGAAATGGTCAATCGAACACTTGTGTAAGAAGTATGGATGAAAATGTGAATGAATACCTTCTGGAATGTTCGGACCTGCAGCTTTTGGCGCACTGTGTGAACGTCAAAATTGGTACTTTTTATGGGAAAAGTGGTAAAATACATAACTGCTCAAACCCCATTTAGAAATGTGGGTAATGTACATTTTAAAAACTTGACTTGGGTTCCTAAGTTGTCGAACCCCTCACAAGTCTCCATTTCTGGCCGAGTTCAAGATTTCATGCATTTTTGAAAATTTGAAAACACATTCGTTGTATTATTCCGTTTTGTTGGTTCACATATTTTGAATAGGGAATAAGAAGAAATATGTAGTGCGAATTTTGAACCGCTAGCTCACTTCTATCGAAAGTTATCAAACGTTATGGCATACATATATCGTCGGAGTAGTTGAGGATGCTGTGAAGTTGATTTAGGTATGCACATTTTTCCAACCTCTGTACACGACTAAAATATAACCAGTCTACAAGTAGTAAAATTATGGGATTAATGAAAAGCAAAGGAATGTAGAATAAAAAAAATAATAGTGAAGTTAAATTATTTAGTTTCAAAATGATCATATTTACTGAGCGTGACGTATGAAGGTGTGAATGAATAATGAAATAAGACTAATTACGAGTCGTTTTAGCCACGCTTCTTCCTACGTGTTCCTAAAAGCGTCGACGTTGTTGTAATTTGTTGAAAAGTTGGATTTGTAGAGTGTTTGTGTATAAATCGAACATCGAAGGATCTGTTAAGATGGGTATTGGTGTAGATGAGGCGAGTGGTGAACTAGTGACTGCTTGGCGTGTGCTCGCATTGTGGAAGTGTCGGTAGAAACGAGAAGGAACTACCCTGTTCTACTTGTGTTGTGCTGCAAGAAAACGGCGATAACGTGCGCACTAGTGTCTTAAGAACCAGGCCATTTGGGTGTGTGTTACCATGACACAATCCTCAAGTACAAAGTCATTTACTTAAGCGTGATTACTGCTACTGCGAGGGAGCTAGACATGACAGCATTGAAGCGCTCCTAGTGGTCACTGGCCAGTTACCCGTTTACTTAGTTGACGAGTGAAGAGTGAACAGGGAGGTTCCCCCCGTTCTGGTCCAAACTATGCGTAGACCTCTCCGATGAACGAAAACTTGCCTCGTTAGTGTTTCTTGCATCGGATAAATGGCAACGGGGGCTTGTGTCTGCGTGGTAACACACGGACAACAGTTCTCTACCGGGAGACTGGCTAAATAACCTGCCGTACCTTCACTGGTCTGAGTGCTCGACATCTCATGCTAGCGAAAATAGAACCTCCAAATGACTTTCAACTGATAAACTCTTTTATGAGTGCCAAGGAGCAGTCATTTTGATAAGGAAACAGGCCCGAACTGATCCGATATTTAAGCGGTTATTGCTGTTTTTACCATCTCGCAGATGCCTAGATATTGCTCCGAGATAGCTTTTCTATCATAACGCCTCCGATTCAACCTACCTGATTTTTTGTGCATTTCTTTGAGTGTTTTGGTTTCAATCTCATCTACAAAAGTCAGTTACTTGTGTCCTTGTACTCTGAATGATAACTATAACATTGGCGTGAGCTGTGTAATGTTTGATGACTGCAATTAATGTAATCAAGATTACAAATCGGCTCCTATCGATGCTTTCGCTACTTCTTGTCTGTTGTGGTGCTAAGAATACAATAACATCTCATCTAGAACATCAAGTTACAGTCTAGAGTTCAAGTTAATAGAGTACAACTAAACATTATTTAATAAAAACTTGTGGTACTCGTTCAACTCCAATTGCAAAATTTCACTGGAAACAATCCTTTCAACTCCTACGGCCCTGTCTACCGAAGGAATTTTTGTTTTCATGTCTCAATATCTGGGTGAACGCAGTTCGTGGGAGGAGCGCGATGACACTCAAGGTCACAGTCGCTTGTCATTTCTCTCTCTCTCTCTTTTCCGCGGAATCAGCTGCATTGGAAACCAGAACGGGTCATTTTCTCGAATCGTATCAAACGACCTACGACAGATTTGAGAAATAAATCTCAGGTGTCGAAATTGAGCGATTACTCGTGATCACTCGGCATGTGAGTGATGCGAGGGTTATTGGCCCATTCTGAGGAATTCGTATGCTCGTCATAATCTCGTGCATTGAGACGTATTCAAAAGGCCCCTTTGCACGTGTAAATAATATAGTTAATGCCGTTTTGTACCAATTTATTCAACGCGTTTTATCGAAAATCAGCGCGGCGATTGCGTTAATTACTAAACGGTTGGCCAATAACGAGAGCTACCGTTGAGAATATCTTACTTATCTCCTCAATTCTACAGCCTCTTCTTTGCCTCTTGTTTGGCTTTTCGGTTACTGAAATAGATTACTTATTGTTCAAGTACCTCAAGCACATCCTCTCCCGCTCGTTTTGCACGGCAACTTCGTCACCAATCCCTTTGTATTAAATAACCCATTTTTACTAAGCATATAATTATTTAGATTTCCCTCATTTCCCCCAATATCGTCAACTTACGACTATTTCCTTTTTTCAGTCAAAGAAAATAATTGGCTTCGCACCATCGATATTGCAGCTTATAGTGATTAATGACGTTGAGATGCCTGTGCGACAAGCAGGTAATGTTAAGAATTAGAACTAAATGTTTTGCACTGATGAATTTTGAGTCAAAATTTAAGTTGTGTATGCTACACGGGTTAGTGCTTGCTTTCTCGATGTGTAAAGTTGTCCTGTTTGATTCTCACAAATTTCCCTGCCTCCAACGAAATGGGGTGTAATTTAAGGGGGACAAGAGGATGGTCACGGTATTCTTCATTACCTCCTTCCACCGATGCTCAGCACAACCCAATCTACGACTATTTTAGGCGTGCTTTGGGGTGAGTTGGATATAATCAATTGCACCGAACCTTCTTCTCTGATTTAATATTTGTGTCCACAACGTCCTTAAGCAAGCTGCTTTACCAGAAACGGACACAGGTTCTGATATAAGATTGTGGGTGCAGACACTCCCACTACAACGTCCTCAGCATATTCCATTTAAAAAAACACCCTCAGGTTACTGTGTTCAAATCGGGTGTTCATGGGATGTGTTCCAAGGGTTTCAAAACCTACCTCTGTGCTGGTCTAGTCGTGAATGATGTCTTGCATTGTGCTTCTCTGTCGGACATGAGTAGGTGGTTTTTCATTACCCTCATCACATTCCCTTGGTTACCACCTCCCGTAAGTTAACTCATTGTGTACTGACAAACACATCGTGAATGTCTGTTACCACTGCAACATGTATACATCCATCACCCATTTCTGCTTGCTACATGACTGGTGAAGCTGAAATAAATTACTCCAATGGAGTTAGAGTTGGTGGCTGTAGTCTACTCCGCATGACCTTCTCCATGATATTACTTGTAGTTTCCAATGTGCAGTGATAAGGATGCAGATAGGAAAGTCTTCGTCTTTCTTATTACAACACACTGAATAAGAAGCGGGAACAGTCCGCGTACCTTCAGAGCCTCATCTTGTGGTGGCCAGGTGCTTCTGTTTACAGTGGATGGGAACACTGTTGACTATTCACTCCACAAAAAAGACTAAACCCATGAAGGCAGCAGTTGGGTTAACACTTACTTCACCAACTTCAAGTGCACCTTCATAACGTCAATGCATTATTTGATTTGAATCACATACCCATATTCAGTGCTCCACGTTCATTAGGTTCCTAATTCAGTCGTAATTTTTTTTCTTCAGGTGCAATTTACCTTAAAAACCTCATCTCAGTGCATTGGGTGGAGAAAGATGCCGACGAAAGCAACAATTTCGCTCAAACGTTTTCAATTCATGAACAAGACCGAGCGATGATCAGAGATTTAATTGTGGACGCTCTAGTTGTGGCCCCTGAATTGATTCAGTAAGTCGAATTACAGCTCCAACTGTATGTGTGAGTAATTCTAAGGTATAGTTTATATGTGGTAAGAGTGATTTCAAGCTAAGATGCTCGTCCAAATAGATTTTATCTGATAGCCAAAGTACCACATAAGGGGGGGAGTTGATGTTAAACTTTGTAATGAAAGAGTTTCGGGCACACAGTCCATTCCTCCTGGTGGATTCTTGGAATTAACCTCAGAACGTGCACAGTAACCGTAATCGTGACATTCAAAAAAGAATTGATAAGTTCCATACTGCATGTTGTATACTTTACAATACGAAGAAAACTGACGTTGATCTCTGAATTTGGAAGCACATTAATTATATTTTGCCATGACGTTACCAGCTTTGTGTAAGTGAGAACAAGCAAGTGAACACCAAGGTTGATAGAAGCGAATGGTTATATCAAAATCCTGACTGACTGCGAAATTAGGAATAGTGTCAGTGCATTCACTACAGCGAGGGCAGAAAATGTTAGAACGTCTTTTACAAGCATTGCACCACCATTTTCTGCCCTACAATGCGAAACAGCTGTCACTAATCAGTTCATTTAATATGATCACATTCGCCTTAAGACTCAAAGAGCCTAAACACCCTGCAGATTAATAAATTTAGACAAATAAAAATTATTTTAATTGGTAGGGGAATAAATATTGTGATGACGGAGTTATTGTGATAGTACAATCGAAGGATTTTGTGTTTCAGAACTCAGTTAGCCGTGTGCGTAAATTCGATGGTCAAATACGATTTTCCAGGGCGATGGACGACCATAGTAGACAAAATCAGCATATACTTGCAGAATCCAGATGCAGCTGCTTGGGGCGGTGCTCTTACATGCCTTTATCAACTCGTCAAAATATTTGAGTAAGTTAGCTAACTGATTTTATTTTATTAATTCATCTGCAGCCTTGAGTGTACGTCGTACGGCCTTAGTGGTTTTCACAGACTATATATGTGTATATGACAGTTGTTTGTTTTGTTGATTATTTCGATTGGCCAAATACGAATAGAAGTCTGTTTTCATCTGCTCTTCACTTTCGGAGGTGTCCAGTGCACAAAATATCAGAGAGAGGTCTGCGTCTGATTACTGTCAACATCGCTGGGGCGATTCTTTTTTGTTTTGTTAATTTTTTGAGAGCAGAATTAGGATTATAGTTCGTTTCTTTAGGTGAAAGTTTGTGTACAGATACACAGTCTGGTACATTTGTGCTGAAAAGGCACCTCAAACGTTCCAATTTACTCGAAACATGTTTTTGACGCTTTCGAAACCGTAAATACCACAACTAGCCGAAATGCATCGAAAACTGCGATTTTTTAATCATCAAATTTTTCAAAAATGGCTGTGTTGTCCAAAATAATATGAGCTATTGAGTGCATCCAAGCAAATTAGAAGTGACATTGAAAAGTTGATTTGGGAAATTAAGTAAACCTAAAATAGAACGATAAACACACGAAGCCGTTCAATGTACATTTTTAGTTCAATGTTTGGTTAATTTTATTTTTTAGTTATTTTTTAGTATGTTTGTTTCTTGCCACGTTTTTAATGTTGCTCGTGTTCTTCATTTCATGACTAATTCTTGGAACACAAAATCTTTCTCCCTCCAAGTGTTAGTAAATTCCTTGTTAACACTATAAAACTGGAAAGCTATAGAAACTCCTATCTGTGGGATAACATTTAATGTAACCTTATTTCGCTGTTTATTGTTCTCATTGCAAATAAATAATTGGGTAATTTTCATCAGATATCGAAAGAACGAAGAGAGAGTCCCCCTTAACGACGCCATGAATCTTCTGCTTCCTCAAGTTTACCAGCTGTGTGGAAGGCTTTTGAGCGATGAAAGCGAACAGTCAGTTCTACTTCAGAAGCAAATACTTAAGATATACTACGCCTTAACTCAGGTTTGTTTACCTCAATTTCAATTGATAGTAACATGCTGGGAGTCAAATTCATGTGTATGTTGCTCTGGCTTACGACCGCAAAAACTGCCTAAAGCACAGTTAGATGGTCTTCTAGGGTCTATTTTCTCACAGTTGTTGCTATGGGCTCAAATCGCCTCTTCTTCTTACTTTCTCAACATTTCAGCGTTGGCTAGGCAAACGTTTAATATTCGCTTCACTCTTCAAGGAAAATTGATGGGAACTGATGCCCAGAACAGACAATTTCGTAGAATGGCAGGGGGCAAATACTTCTTCAACATTGTGAGAAAATATTAGCTTTTTCATAGTTTATGAAGAAATGCATTGCTGATGAAAATCTGGCCCCTTCAAGTCCAGAGCTTCGCTTCTATGTTAGCTTGGGGCCAGTTGACAAAAATCCCTCTTCTCGCCTAGCGCGAGACCCTTCCTTGTCCACAATGGCGTGATAATTGTTAAGTTGACTTGTAGTGTCAAACCCTGCGAAAATCCAGACGAACGCATTTAAGTGGGTGTATTAGGTTTGAGTATAGTAATTATTTAAAATGAATACGTACTTCCAATTGCTTCAGCAAGCCTGGGGGGGGGGGGATGAATATTTTGTTGTGTGTGTTAATTCACCCCGCAAATTCATTTTGTTTTTCATTTCACTTCATCTTCCTTTCAGTACACATTGCCGTTAAAACTCATCACAAAAGACGTGTTCTCACAATGGATGGAAATATTGAGGCAAGTTGCTGAGAGACCTGTTCCTCCGCAAACTGAACAAGTTGACGAAGAAGAGCGACCTGACCTCCCGTGGTGGAAGTGCAAAAAATGGGCGCTTCATATACTCAACAGGATGTTCGAAAGGTTTGGAAAACAATCTCATCTTATTATTTTCGGCAGTTCACGCGTCCTTCAAATGTAATAGTTCTTTTGGGTAGGGACTTGTGAGGAAGGTCACTTGACACCACTCAGAACTGATGACTGCTTAGTGGATTGATAAGTTTATAATGTGTCTGTGCTCGCGTGATGGTTGTTAAATCGTGTAACTGAGAATAATGTATTATCTACTTGGCACCCAGTCTATTGACTGTTGTTGGCATCAAGAAAGATGTCCAATCGTGGATGCTATTTGGACTAGACAGCAAGCAGCCTGTTCATTGCCTTCTGATCTAAATGGGCGGGCAAGTCGAGAGCAATCATCTGCGTCGTGGGTTCATAGAGAAGGGAGGGACAATGACAGATAGACAATGCCCGTGTGCTAAAAAAGAAGTTTCCCTGATGGTACCAGCTAAGTACATCGTAGCAGTTCTCATTCGTATCAGAGGAGCGATTGACAACCTATGAAGGCCAGCGCTTCTCGATGTGCTTGAAGGTCGGGGTTCCTCGTAACCTATACTTGCTCATCAGAAGTAACCAGACAATTAGAAGTGCTACAATCGAATGCAGACATTGCTCCGTCCAGTGAATGATAGAGAAGGGGGACCCACAGGGTTGAGAACGCCTTCTCCGCTCCCTCATGGAGACTGACCAACTGCGCCTATGTGGACTGTGCTGATCCGTGATCATGTATAAGACCATTTACTTAAGCGTGAGTGACTACAGCCCTAGTCTGGGGTAGCACTCTCACCGTCAAAGTACAAGAGAGTACTTCATGTATTATCATGGCTTACTAAACAGCATCCAGTGAAGCAATCCAAGAGATCGCTGGCCAGTTACCTATGACCTGAAGTAAAATGAACAAGTGGAGAGTGAAAAAAAGAGCTCAGTATATAGCTCTCCGATGAATAGAAAGTTGCCTCATTAAATAAATGGCCAGTGAAATGAGAAACCTCATCAAAGGGATATGACACGTTTTTTCTCAACACCTGTGAAGGCCTTAGCTGAAAGCCGGTTGAGCCAGCCCATTGTACCATTTCTTATGGTACATTGTTACATCAATTCACGGCTCCACTTCTTCCCTCTCAAAAACTCTCCCTCCTGCACGTCTTGCACCTCCAGTGTGTGGGACAAAACCACGTGCCACTCCACTGTAGTTCCTACATCAGTGACCAATGATTGTTAAAAGTGCGACCAAACCTGTGACTGTGATCAAACTCAGCCTGCAGTGCGTTTGACAATCGAGGTTTATTTGGTTTTGGATCCTTGACAAGGTAACCTGGAGAAGGCTGTTGAGCTACTCATCAGGGACACAGACGATGTGCTTTTTTATATAATTTATATAATTAAAAAGCGGCATTGCCTTAATAGATCTTAGAACCTACTCATTTCTAAATTAGTTCCAAGGTTCGACTGAATGTTACTGTCTTCTTGCATCTGCCAATTATCAATCGTTTGACTTCTGTTGTTATCAGATACGGAAGTCCTGGAAACGTAGAAAAGGATTATCAAGATTTCGCTGTCTGGTACCTCAAAACGTTTTCTGGAGGAATATTAGAGGTTCTCTTGAGAATACTCGACCAGCACACTCGCAAAATTTACGTTTCCCCTCGAGTAATCCAACAGACATTCAATTATGTGAATCTTGCGTAAGTACGGTTGGGTTACCAAATAATCCATGGCTTTTAAAGTAACTCATTAGTAACGAAGTTTTACCTTGTAATTTTTTGTTACGCAGGGTGAGCCATGGATACACATGGAAATTTTTGAAAGCTCACATGTTTGCCATTATTCGTGACGTAATTTTTCCACTTCTTTCTTATTCTCAAGCTGATGAGGAATTGTGGACATCGGACTCGCGGGAATACATCAGAGTCAAATTTGGTGAGTATGAATTGTTTTGTATTACTTTCCTTGAAACGCGTTGGAAAGGACTCTGAATCACTGAACATGCCCAACTTCATAAAGTCAGATGTTCTATTGCCACATAAGGTACAGAGAAACATTTATTCAACCAAACATTTATTGACATTGTAATAGTTGTCGATGTTGAACGAAAAAATGTGTCAATGTTTTGACTAGTCACTTTTCCATGTTTTTGATCTGTGATGTTTCAGACATTTTCGAAGACTTCGTATCTCCGGTTAATGCTGCAGCTTCAGTTCTTCTGTCTTCCTGTCGCAAACGGAAAGACATGTTGTTGAAAACTATGACCTTTGTCATGCAAGTTTTGAACACAACATCAGAACCAAAACAGAGGGATGGTGCTCTTCACATGGTGCGTTTATAGAATGTAAAACGTATTTCCTGCTTTCATCAGCCTACCACTAGTTAGTTTTGTCTTCATCAAGGAAGAGGACTGCAAATCCCATATCTGCTGTACTGTGGGAATTTGAAACGTATGAAGAATACAAATGAAATAAAAAATACTTTCCTCTGAGAAAAGTAAGTCAATGGTCTCTTTGGAGCCCAGGGGATTAAAATTGAGTAAGAAAGGGCCCGCCCACTTGCATGCAGTGATTGGAAGAAAATAAATTACTCATAGTTTGTAAATATAAATACAGCATTGATGAATCGAATGAAAAGCAGGAGATGGAGCCAATGTGACAAGGATACAATTAACAGTCGATCTGATCGTAAAATTGTGGGTTCTTGGGTTTATAACAATAATAAGGCCATTTTCTTAGTAAATGATGTATTTCTAAAGGCTGTGTCTCGTTCAGTTCGTAGTACTGTCGTCAATCAGTCGAATGAAAGTTAGGCAGTAGTGTGTGCGTAGGTTGTGGGGACCCACTTTAGGATTCCACTTCCCTGAGGCAGTCCAGGAGGTTCTGGTTCCCATAGAGCTGTGCCTGTGACTTGCACCATCGCAATGTCGACAGCTGAATTTAGGAGTTGAAGCTTTCCTCGATTGAGCCGTCAAATCTTCACTGCGACTGTGCTCACTATTTCCCTAACCATTAACTCGAACGCCAACTCATCCTTCCTCAAGTAGTTGGCGCTCTCATTTTTGGTCGAAAGGCATTGTTACTGGACATCATGACACCAAAACTGACGTTCTACGTAACAAAATCAAATTGCTCGCTCCTGAGATATCAGAGGATCTACGTGGGTCGTAATTGTGATGACGAGAATGGACGATTTCGTTTAAAAAAGTAAAATCTTTCTTCGAGGAACGAAATTCGGAAAGAATCGGGAAGGTGAGAAGGCCTCCGCCTTCGACAGCTCGCTGTATTTATTTAAATAGTTAAAAGACGGGGGGAAATAGCTTTGTATTTGTCAGGTTCGAGCTGATAAATTCTGAGGGCACGAAAGCTGATCAAATGATCCGCTCGATATGTCTGATGCTCAGCTCAACTTGCCAACGCTTTCTCTGTTCTTAGATGCAGATTCGAAGAAAATATCAAAACTGGAATCTACCTGTGATGCGGTCAGGACAAAACCGTTGTCCTCAGTTTACAACTTAACACACTTCTTATTTGCAAAAATTAAGATTTATTTGTATGCGCTCTTGTAGCAAATTACGATAAATTTGATGCTAATTTTTCAGGTGGGCACATTAGCGGAAATACTTTTCAAGAAGAAGCCGTACAAAGACCAAATGGAAGAAATGATGGTTCGATTCGTCTTCCCCGAATTTCAGAGCCCGCATGGACACATGAGAGCTCGGGCGTGTTGGGTGATGAGATATTTCAATGAAATGAAGTTCAGATCCGACGAAAATCTCCAAACTGCCCTTCAATTGACTGCCAACGCTCTTCTAACTGACTCCGATCTTCCTGTCAGGGTTGAAGCTGCTTTGGCTCTTCTGAATTTATTAAATGAACAAGAGAAAGTAGAATCGATGCTGCTTCCTCAGGTGAGGTTCATGAGGATTAAATATTTCAAGTTGTTATTTAAAACAAAATGCATTAGGATCGTGTACTGAAATACGTTCAACTCAGGAGTTAAGATGCGTCATTTTGTAATGTATTCACTAAACATGGTGGTGAATAAAGATAACAATTCTGTATGCAGTGCAATATACCTTGGGAGTTTTCGCGTCAGTTCTTGTTAACATCTGATTATGGTAGTTGATGGCTTAAGCCCCCGTGCCCTAATTGACAGATCCAACAGCATTTCAGCGAGTAATCGGTTTCTGGAGGAAACGTTTCATTTTACGTCATTTTCGTTTGGCAAAATCAACTTCAACCCAGTGCCCGTTCCCGCACTTTCAATATCTTGTGTGTTTCCCTTAGTTCCTTATTTCTAGGCACGTCTACCATTCCTTCCAAATTAGATTCAATTGGTTATTCTATGTTTAGAACCCTAAAGCTTTCCTCGCCTTCTTTGCTGTATGACGCCGATTGTCAAATCCAAACAGGAGTGTTTGTTAGGTAGTGGGAAAGGGTTAGGAATTCATTGCAATTCTGTTCGGTCTCATTTATTAACAATACGATAGTGTTTCGTCAATAAATAATGAATGTACGATCCACAACAATATCGACTCAGAACGAAATCGTCATTGTCGTACAGTGCAATCAATTTAATAAACGCATACTTGGTGTACCTCTGAGCTACCCCCTTGTGCTGGAGGGGGTTGACGTGACACCATTAAATACCTTGGCGAAGAGAGGTGGTTCATTCCGTGTACGTTTTCGTTACAAACAAAAATCCGCTTGTGTGCACCATTGATATTTCCAGTCGGATTTGACTCATTTTTTCTTCAACACCATTACCAAGTTTTGCCAAGCCAAGGCAAAACCAAAATCAAGCGTTTTGTGACACCTTATTCCAGGGATTGCGGTTGCCCTAATCTGTTCGATCTACATGAAACAATGGTCAGGATAGTGCGCTGTGATGGTTGCCTTTCCTAGTGCTGGCGCTGAAGGATAATATCTACTGGTGGCTTCCAAAAGCTCTCAAGAATGAAGCGCGTCGCAAAATACGCCATTACTTAAGACATTACATTTTATCTTGGTGTAAGGGTTGTACCCTTGTATCAAACACCAAACTGGTGCGCCATCTAGCGTGTGACGAAGGTATTTCCTGGCCCCTCTTCACGCTTGGCCGATCACGTAAGGTATTTTGCTCACACTATGTTGGAGGAGGTTAGCTAAACCATTCACGAGTCAGAATAATACCATTAAAATGTTGCGTTGCTACGCAATAAGAGAATTGGCGCTTTTATCAGCAAGAGCTGGTGTCTTTGACCCTGTTCACGCCCCTCTAATTTTCAGACGCATTTACCTTTAATGACGCAGTCCCCTCGTCGTGGGCTAATAGTGTAATTTATTAATTTCTTACTCTCGAGAAGGTTGAATGAAATATTCGTTTTTCTTTTCAGGTTAAACCTATAACTTTGGAGCTCCTTCAAATAATCCGACAAACGGAAAATGACGAACTAGCCAACGTATTGCAAAAAGTCGTTTTCACGTATGCCGAACAAATTGCTCCGATTGCTGTAGAAATTTGCCAACACTTGGTGAGTAACTGGTCACGATGTGATTAATGGACTTACTTTCCTCATGAGTTGGTGACGAGCTTTCTTGTTTCCACTAAAAATTCTGAATGAATTACGTTGTCCCTTGTTGTGTGTTTGCCACTTAAATCTGAATGGAGTTGCTCCTGTGAGTAAAAACAACTTTATTGGCTGGGTACTTGGAAAACAGCAAAGCGGATTGCGACTTATGCGTTTGATGATTAAATTCGTGAACTACGTCAATAATTTAGTGTCTATTCTGATGTAGATGAACTCAGCATCACTCTTGCACTATTGAGTATTGAAAAATCGTTATGTATCCAGTTCACACTGTATCACTTTTCTTTCACTATTCAGGTTATTAAGGAATGTTGAACATTTCTGTGGCGTTAGCTGTTGGGCTTAATGCTAAAGCCCATTAATGTTCAAGTGAATTGTAATGAATACTCTGCATCGAGCCAATAAACCGTGTCACCTCTTTCTTAAGAATTATCTTATATAAAATGGGTTTGATGCAGGCAACAACGTTTAGTATGGTGCTTGATACTGACGAAGGAACCGACGAAAAAGCCATAACAGCAATGGGCCTTCTCAATACAATTGAAACCCTAATCAGCGTTATGGAGAATCAACCGCAAATTCTCGCTCAACTAGAACCAACTGTCCTTCAAGTCATCGGCCACATATTTACGAATTGCATAATGGGTAAGATCCATCGATTTGAATGTTTCTTCAACTCTTCACTTATTTTGATTTACAGGTGGGGGTTATTTTGTTGAAAAGTATCAACTTTTGTTGTCTGTTACTTTTATGTTCTCATTGTGGCGTTTCAGAATATTACGAAGAAGCGTTATCGCTAGTTTACGATTTGACTACAAAGCACATCTCGCCCGACCTTTGGAAAGTGTTCGAACTTATGTACCAAGTGAGTTCGTTCGTCACTTTTCTACCTCCTAAATCTGTATTTTATTCGTATCGTTCTTTGAAACAAAAGCTTAGTGTAGTAGTGCGAAATTTATTCCTGAATTCTGGTAATCGTGAGGGGGGAAGCGTTTTAAAATTTGAGAGTTCTGTGTCGGAGGGTCAGAAAAATACGCCCTGGCTCCACAACTTACTGTAGGCAGGCACTAGAAGAAGTAAGGCGATTGGAAGTTAAAAAAATAGGATGTAACTTAACTTCAGACAACTGGGAAAAAAGCTCCCAAGATTTATGCGTAAAACCATTTCGAAAAACGGTTCATCATTTCAGGTCAATAGGGCTCAAGTAATAACTTCAATCTATACTAATATTATGAATAGGAAAGATTTGTATTTTTGTGTGACAAAAATAAACTTAAATATCGAGTGAACCGCATCACACAACTTTCCTTAGCTCTACATAAATTCATTGTTTTTCGTGGCTTTTGTTACTAATTAAATTTACTTTTCACTCAGTTCAGTTGAACTTGGTAATACACCCCTTCACGGTCACAGAAAGTGGTATAGCTTACAGTTCCAGAATTGAATGTGCTGCTCGTACTTATTCTCTGAGCAATAGTTCTCAGAGAATCGTTGATGCTGTAAACACAGTTCCAGAGTTATCCGGTAAAAACATTTGGAGATGGCACGAAAATCACCGATTGGAAAGGGTGATGGAGGACGAGAATATATATTTTTTTTAACTAGGGCTTTTCGCATTCTCTCGAAAACGGCTCCAACGATTTTCACCTACACTCAAATAATATTTTAAAATAGTTAATATCTATATATTATTCAAAATAAATGGTCCTCTGAGATTCCATTTAACCGAAATGTGTCGGAGATGTTTTTTTTTTGTTGTTGACATTTTCGTAGTTTCCAGAGCTTCGCTGGAATCGATCTATCTTGCCCTTTGTCTTCGTCGCAGTTATTTCTGTATCTATCGGTTGAACGGAAATATATAAGCCGTGAATGCTATGAAAACGATATTTCTTGAACATCAATTTATTGCTTTCCCAAATTTCTTAAAGACAGTATACTAACGACGTCGATCCAACTAACAAGTACCTACATGTTGTTCTCCATAACTGTTTACGTGGAAATGTGTTGAACGAAGATACAACGTCCAAACAAATAGCAGGTCGTCGAATTTATGGGTGTAATAGGTAGTTATATGTTGCTACGCGCTCAATATTTTACCTACCTATTCTACGTTTTCTCTCTTCGCAATAAGAAGGAGCTCTTAGTTGTCCTATTGGACTGATGGAATACAAAACCTAACTATGAATTCGATCGCTACGTTGTAAGATTCTTATTTATTTGTTCGTATTTTGCAGGTATTCGAAAAAGATGGGTTCGATTATTTCACCGACATGATGCCCGCTCTTCACAATTATGTGACAGTTGATACCCCGGCTTTCCTTTCGAATCAGAATAATGTTCTTGCCATGTTCAACATGTGTAAAGTTGTAAGTAAAATATCTCTTTGATGTTCTCAATTCATGTTACTGATCGCAATGATTCAAATACTTCTCGTGAAACTAGTTGTACAATCTTAACCTCAGGCTGCTGTAAGTTGCTCAGGTTGACAATGAAGTGGGGCTATTTTCTGAGATTAGTCGTCAACTCTAATCCCGTCTTTGGGTCGCATGGGAGTATATCTAAATTGTTAGAGGGTTTTATGTTGTCTTCTGTTTTGTGTAATTGGACTCGCAGTGGTTGTGGTTGTTCATACCCTGGCTGTAGGGTAAGTGCACTGCTTAGTTATTACTAAGGAAATGGCGTTTTGGGTATTATGAATGTTATGTGTTGCAGCGAATAACTTAAACGCCCACGTTTTGTCGTCAACTTAGTGTTTCCTATCACAGTCATATTGTTGAAGTTAATTTAGTTTACGTTTTGTATGAAAGGTACTTTTTTTTGCTCAGGTTATGACGACCGATTCTGGTGAAGATCCCGAGTGCCATGCTGCTAAACTTCTAGAAGTCATCATTTTACAATGTAAAGGACAAATAGATGCTGTAAGTAAATTCTAGAGATTCATTCCTTGAATTAGCTTGTTAGTTAGTCAGTCATCCATTAATGGGCTGGAGCTGCAAAAAAGTATAATGATGAAAAAATGCTAGAGAATGAAAAGTTTCTGGACGAGTCAGCTCCTTGCAGGGCATGGTGACTTTAATGCGCAGCTCCACTTCTTTTGTCTCTAAGACACACAATCCTACCCGTCCAGTGCAAATGAAAGAAAGAACCACATGCTGCTCCACTGTAGTTTCTACAACAGTGCGCAATGGCTGTTGGAAGAGCAACCAAACCATTCAGCTTTGAATGCTACTAAGCAATCTTATAGTTATTTGGCCAGTTTGTGTTGAAGGTTATGACAAAGAAACGTGGCCACAGTTGATCTGCCTGTTTGAAACTTGCCAGCCAAGTAGATAGGGTGGAAAACCAGATTAAGAATTTCTCCCAAATAGTATGGGATTCCTTAAGGTCATATTTCCACGGAGCAACATGCAAGCCACAATGGTCTAAACTGGCTAAATCATAACCTCCACATGGGTGTGGTTCGGTGAATGCTGACAGTGAAACCGCAACCTCCATGGCATGCAACTGATATAACTCTCTCAAGAGGGATCAGGAACAGTCATTATGATGATAAAACAGACCTGTCAGCCTCGTCACAACAGACCCACCACTCCACTGCACAATCGACAAGAGTATGGCCAGATAGTGGTGGTGACCATCAGACGCGGATTGGGCTGACTGCTTATCTTAGATGCGCAGTTGGGTGGCCCTGGGGGCAAAGAACCATTCCCGGGTAATAGTTGCAGCGTACTCACAACAGCCTTAATCGCTTGCGGCTTCATCTCGCGTCAGGATGAGCCTGAACTCAACCCTAGGTAAGCTTTGTGGAATAACTAAGAAAAGGGCTTCCAACCATTCTACAAATTTTGGGTCATTTGTCAACATTCTGTTATACTGAAAGTGTAGTTATTCAGACAAAATGCTAATTTTAAATTAACATTGTCTCGTATTCTTTTTGCAGTGTATTCCTTCTTTTATTGAATTGGTATTGCAAAGGCTGACTAAAGAAGTGAAAACCTCCGAACTGAGGGCAATGTGCCTGCAAGTTGTCATTGCCGCGCTATATTACAACCCAGTACTGTGGTTGGAAACGATAGACAAAATACAACTCGCTGCTTCTCCCACAGACTCTATATCCACTCACTTTATCAAACAATGGCTTCACGACGCAGACTGCTTTTTAGGGTAAGTCTACATTATTTTAAACTAAATCAATGATACAGCTTTTTGCTCTAAAATTGTGTCTAGCATTGAAATTCAGTTTTGGGGATATTAGTGCCTGGTAAGCCCAGCGTTGTGAAAATTATTTCTGACGTGACATTTTTTGTAATGTTGGGACCCCATGTTGCATGTGCACCAACTTAACAAGGTTGTTTTCATTTTATTTTTCAGGCTACACGATAGAAAACTATGTGTCCTCGGATTCAGTGCATTGATAGCTATGGGCCCTAATAGGCCACCTGGGGTCATTGAGTGTGCCCAACAAATTATTCCGGTACTAATTCTAGTTTTCGAAGGACTGAAAAGAGCCTACGCGGGTAAGTCAAGCCTTTGTTGATTAAATATTTTATGTAGAGAGTAATTTGTAGTTCGCTGTTACATGAAGTTGTTGCATGTTACTGATGTTCTGTTATAAGAAATAATGTATTTCTGCATTTTGTGTGCAGCCAAAGCTCAGGAGCTGCAAGAAGAAGAGTCGGAATGTGAAGAGTCTGAAGAAGAAGATGGTAGGTTATCAAGCAGAATATGAGTTTGATTTTATATATCTTGAACTAAATGCTAACAGTAATGGGGCGGAGATACTCTTAAAGAAAACGCTGCAAAGTATTACGCAACAGTTCATCATTCTCTCACACAGCGTGACTCCACAGCTCGTCGCAGTCTCACACCTCCGAAACCCATGCCATTCGATTCATCATTGTAAAATATTAGTAAATGACCACTACAACTGAACAACGAAGATTGACGTGTGCTGGGCAATTGGCACAACGTGACCTGTCGAATTAATGGGTGGTTGGAGTGAGACGGGAGGTGAAACGGGAGAAATGATAATTTTCGCTAATTTGTCCCACGAGCTACTGCAAGTAATAGATTGCACCTCACTGTATTTATTGTGATTCCACTGTTTTCCATCTAAACGCAGTCCTATTCGACTCAGCATCGAAACATACATACAAAACGATACCAAACTCGACGTGAATTATATTAAAACTGCCAAAATTTTGTTTTTGGATAATTTTTTTAAACCGTTTTTTGTCTATATCCTATCTCCGCCTGATAGGATTGAGGAGCAGGTAACCACTAGATTTTGTGTGAGAGAACGGATTTTTTGGACCTTGTTAAAGGATAAATTGGGCCTGAACGGATTATGGGTATGGTAGTTTGGAATCCTCATGGGTTGTGACGGGAGGGGGGTGTGTAAATAAATTTTGCCGTCCGAAATTATAGGTGTACTATTCAGAAGGAATAGTGAACTAAAGGAAAAATACTTTGTGCTTGCAATTTGGTTGTCCTGGTAGAATGACTGAAGAATCACATGGTCGTTGTTGGTCACTGCCAATTTTAAGTGATGGACGTCTAAGTATTCTCTGGAAACCAAGATCTGCGTTCACATGGAAAGCTCTTTTTACTTTCCGCTACCCGAAGGGAAGGAAAGTATAGTAATCGGCCCAAAAAGAAAATTTGGGTTTTCTTCAGATCTTTACGTTTCAGACCCTACTGAGTCTAAAAAACCTAATTTCGGAGCGAGGTCCGTGTGTGTGTATGTCTGTGTGTGTGTCTGTAGTTCGATTTGCGGGAGAACGGCTGATCCGATTGAGCTGGTTCTTTTTTTGTTTTGTTCGTTATTTTTTGTAGACACCAAAATAAGGTTATGGACGATTTCGGCCGATGGGAAGGGGGGGGGGGACGAAAATGTACCCAAAACTAGGGTTTTTCGCATTTTTCTCGAAAACGGCTCCGACGTTTTTGATCAAACTTTCAAATTATCTTCTCTCAATCAATACCTAACTTTTCCTCTCAATACATATCTCCATGAAAATACGGTGAACGGAGATATAGGCCCATGAAGCAAAGATAGGTTTTTTACGCTTTTTGGCAAAACGGCTTCAGCGATTTTCACCAAACTCACAGGATGTTTTCAAATAGTTGATACCTACATATTCTATTCAATAAATGTTCCTGTGACGGTCCATTGAACAAAGATAAAAATCGAAATGTGTCGAAAATAACGTTTTTTCTAACATTTCCGTAAATTCCAGGGTAACTTTTTCACCAGATGTGATAAATTCTAATGGAGTGTCTTTAAGTCACCCATAGCCACATTTCGTTCTCTATAATTATTTCTGTATATATATGTTGAACGGAGATATAAGCCAAGTTAACTCAGAAAAGGAGATTTGTCGAATATTAATTTATCGGTATTCCAATTTTTTCAAAAACGGCTCTAACGATTTCGATCAAACTTGCGGAGTACTTTCAGCTAACTAGTACGTACATTTTGTTCTCTATAAATGTTCCTGTAGAAATGCGTTGAAAGAAGATATAGCGCTCGCATATGTAGATGGTGTTCGAACTTAAAGGGGTGGCGGAAAGTAGTGTGTTGCTACGCACCAGATATTTTTCTGGAAGATCTTTGTATGGCAGTGTTAGAAGCTAGTCGAGATGTTTTGAATGATTTGTCTAATGACCCTCGTTTTTTTTCTTTCATAACTTTATGTTTTGTAACTCAGCTTGACGGATTTTTTTCTCGCCCTTTTTTCAGTTTTGTCTACAGACGAAGATGACATCAATGAATCGCCTGGTTGTTGGGAACCCATTCGAAAGACTGTAGAAAAACGAAAGAAATCGTTGGAATCGGCGTTCCAAATTTCAGCAGAAATGCAAGTGAGTAACTTCAAAATTCTTTCTTTAAGGCCATGCTCCGAATTTAATTATTGACTGATGGGTTACATTCTGATAACGTGTGTGGTGTCAGTATTTTGTGTCTAGCAATGTCGCGTTTATCATCCTGATGGTACCATTAGAGGAATCTTCACCCAGACCCTAATGTTGGCAGAAACAACGTTGAACAGTTCAACTGAATTTTTTTCACAAACTCGTAACTTAACTGTGTTATTACTAGGATTTAGTTTCCACCTTAGCATTGTCGAAATGCAACCAAGTTGTACAAGTACAAGCACTGGAGAGCCGCTAACATAATTACTGCAGTCCCAAGTTTCCTCCGCATGTGAATCTTTATCTTTGGCCACTAGATTTTGATGAGGGTGCCTACAATGACAGTAAGGCAGAACATATCCCCCCCCCCCTCGACAGTTACCCACTGCTTCTGGTGGTACTCGAGCTGAAAGGAGCATCACATCAACGTTTTGGATGTACTCTCTATGACTCAGCTTGGTGTTGGATGTACTCTCTATGACACATTACACCTCTCCTTCTGCACTCAAAGGGCTTGGCTATGGGCATTCCTCATCTCCTAGTTGCTTACGTGTTGACTGAAGGTTTCGAACTAAATAGGCACTGTTGGTGCCACCCTGAAACATCATTGATATAGAAATAAAATCGCACCCTTTCTCCTTTGAGGGCCTCAGATCGTATCTGTACAAACTCGATTTACTCGAAACGTTGATTTGCATTCCTTTTTTTTTAGGATGCTGACGACGATGAAGATGATGACGACGATGAAGATTTTGACGGAGCTGACGATTGCAGTCTTGACGCTTACAAAACACCCCTTGACGAAGAAACATGCGACATCGACGAATACGTAGTTTTCAAACAAGTTTTACAAGGTACATGTTTGTTCATCATAATTCCCCTCATTTACATGCATTTAGCAGTGACCTGAATGAAATCAAGTTTAAGTTAGTCTATTGAAGTTCTATAAATACATAGTGTTCGTCTGTGCACGAATTAATAAGAGACAGGCAGCAGCTGCTGAGAATCTGTACAGTTAGCTTTGCGATATATGTCGGATTGTCAACTTTCAATTGAAAATCTGCCAGTCGTTATTAATCCGGTGGTATTTTCTTCGTTATTGTGAGTAGTTTAGGACTTTCTATAGTGGAGGTTTGGAGGGACACCATTGGAAAAGCCATACTATTATAAAAAGGGTGGAAATGCCGTTTAAAAAACAATGACAAATGGTAATTTGGAAAGAATCTAAGGAAAAGCGTGGAGTCGTCTGGTTGAAGATTATTGCAGTCACTTTGTTTTGGACATGGGTTGCCGAATTGAGGATATTTCCAGAGGAGCTCGCCAGCAGGTGGCCAGCTCATCCACTTTGTTATTAATTACCCCAGACATTTGAATACGGTGTGTACACTAATGTTGATTACTAAATCACCTTGATTTTATAACTACAGTTATCCGTTTGGAACGTATGCACATTACCATCCACTATGACGTAGTTTATTGATGAACAAATGCTGACTGCTGCTTTTTTGTTCGTACAGGTCTTGAAGCGAGTGATCCAATGTGGTACAGCGCACTTACCAGTCATTTGTCTCCCGAACAACAGAAACTTCTGATGGAAGTCCTTGTTCTTGCCGACCAAAGAAAAGCTGCTAGGGAAAGTAAAAAAATTGAACAAAGCGGTGGTGAGTTTATTAACCCATAAATTATATCTATTTTCTAACTTTGATGCGTACCACTTAACATTAAAGAAACCGAGATACTTTCAAAGGTTGTTGACTATCATAGCGAGACTGGGATCAGCATCTACATCTTGTATTATTTGCGTACCAAGCTTGGTCTGTGTATCTCACGGGTTCTCACCAGCCATGTTGGCATTTGGCAGTGAGATCAACTGTACCCACCCCATGAGAAAAAACGAACTACAGAATTATGTTGCGAGAAGGTCTGAATGAAGCTCATGATATTGCTCGACTATCCTTGGGAAAAGTAGCTATTGATGCCAAAACGAGATATGATATCGACAAACTTAGGATTTATAACCTTCGTCATCGTATTGGATTGACATCAAAATTGCGGTTACCACCTATACGTTCTGTTCAGGGCCTCCACTGTGCTCTCGGAAAGTGATTCACTGCGACCATCTCCTTACATTGAATGACCTAGAAAGCCTCATGACAGCCGTTTGAGTATTTTTAGAAGTTAGAGAGAGTGGTGTGTATGTATCTTCCTATTATTGTCAGTGCCTTGGCGACAAGTGTCGATTCAAGTTCCAGGATGGTGTATTGTGATGAACCAAATGCAGCAGACAATTGTCTGATGCGCTTTTCACTGGTGGTACACTACAAACTCTGCTATGTTCCAAATAACATTGGTGTCATCAGTTTAACTGAGCCATGCTCTCTCTCTCTAGATATAGCTCGTTGCAGGTGCTCCCGTAGTCATTTGCTCCAACCTAAAATCTGAATACAATTATCAATAGTGCTGAGTTACGAGGGGTTTGGAAGCCAGTTGAAGAGCCGCCAACTCAGTCAAAAAATTACAGCGCTCCCAAGCTCTGATCCTCTTCCCCAGTTTTCTTAGATTATGAATCTTCATATTTGACCACTAAACTACGATCGCAATGGTGCCTACAGTGGGAGTCAGGCGAGACAACAATATTACTTTTTTTGTATGGAAATATTGCTTTTTGTTTTGAAATTTGGAACTCTAGCAAGCGCTTTCTGGGATCAGCTCTCAACAAAACTGCTCCCTTTCCTTTGAACTCTTCTTCATACACTTCAGAAATGATACACTCAAGAAACATTCTCGATTCGTCTTTGACTACTACCTATTTCAGACTGATTTGTAAAAACAAACAAATCAGTAACCACTCACTGTTCCAACAATGTCCAAACGTAAGAGAACACCTGATGTAAGTTGTAACAACGACAGTTAAGTCAGAGTTGAAACACCTATGAAAATATTAAAGAAATGATGCGACAAAAATTCACCTTGGAAAAAATAATAACAATGTCGTTTGTAGAGCAGGGGATTGAAATTATACGAAAATGTCGACAGAGCTAATTCATACTAGCGAAATTTAAACTGTTCGGACTGAGTGAAATGAGTAATTGAAGTCTGCGATGGTGGGTCAATGATACAATTAACAGTAAATTAAATATACTCCTTCGAGCTCACCTTA
Source organism: Pachypeltis micranthus (assembly GCA_020466155.1). NCBI lineage: Eukaryota > Metazoa > Arthropoda > Insecta > Hemiptera > Miridae > Pachypeltis > Pachypeltis micranthus. Next base: position 20,222,187 of record CM035774.1, on the reverse strand, counting down.
CGCAGTGATCGAAAAACAACACCGTGTATAACTGTACACTTTTCTTTAGAAAGGAATCTATCTTAACAAATGGTGACTCGCTTATCACACAAGGTAGCTCATCGAATGAATCAATACGTTCGTTTTTGAATGTCCTACCGACGCTGCCTCTCAGACAGAGGAAGCTGGGAGAATTAACATTAGAGTTGATGCGGTTAATTAGTGCCCGAAATAAAAGAATATTATAAATGAAGTACGACAAATAAACGACAAAATTGAAGGTGAAATGGACTGAATTTACTCATGCACCAGTGGCGTCATGGACCGCAGTACGGTAAGAAAAGAAAATTCAACTAAAAGCTCTGTTCATAAAAACTTCATAAATGCTCTCGTTTAAGAAACTAGGTAAGACCTTCAAGTAAGAATGATCGGACTTGGACATGCAGATTTCGAGTAGGAGACTATTGAAGCAGAGAGGAATCCTTTTCCTTCTCGTTTTTGGCTTTTCTTGAAGGAATACGGACGAAGGAGTTGATAGGGAATGAGTCCCACCTGGGGAACGGTATACGTGGTGTTCGTGCCGAATGGCAATTTACCTTGTCCAAACATGTTCTGATGGAAAGACTATCCTGAGCAGAGAAGTTTTGGCGTATCCAGAAATCGTTGAAATAAAGACGAAATGGAGTTAGGCTGAGGCAGTGATTACTGTACATGATGGGTTGGTGCAAGTGGCGAGTTGTGGTTAGAGAAGGTTGTGGATGTCACTCTGTGGTCCAACAATTTGGACAACAGCGTCGACAAAAAAAGTACTCCGATTAAGCATCAATGTGCTCTCTGTGAGAATCGCCATGCGTTGCTCACGTCTCCTCAAATCCAACCTGGATGCTTGGAATGTAAAATTTGTTCAATCTCCATGTTGCTCGTTGAAGCAATCCAAACAAAGTTTTTCACTTCTCATTTTCGCTACAACTGTTCTCAAGTAGCTTACGTCTTCTCTGAGTTGTTCTAGCTGCCGTTTTTTCCTCAACTGACACCTCGCCGCTGCTTCCCTGTTTTTCCTCCTTTTCGCTTCCAAAGGTGTTTCAAGTTTATTTATCCAATTGTTGTTATGGTAGCTGGTCGTCGAATGAGGCTGTTGTGGTTGTGGACTCGGTGGCGAAAAATCCGTTGCTTGTTCGATCCAACAGTTCACGATACAAGGGGTAGCAGGATGTGGCCAAGCGAACACGCTATTTTCCTGGTATTCCAGGTAGTTATTTTTCTCCTTAGCTGCAATCTCTGTGCTAGCATTCCAGTCGTACTTCGGCCAATACTCTGCCATTATTTTCCTTAAAAAAAATTAGGGCCAAATCAGGGAATGTACGTTTTTGTTGTTGCAACGACACTAGCTGATTAAAACGTGTGTTAACTAATTCCTGAAAACTGTTGATGAGTAAGTTTTGGCAGACCTAATGCAATTGAAACGAAATTTCGGAGCTCACATCACTATCGTCAAAATAATCATGCAGGTTGGTTGCTCTCTAACGTTCGCATTTCGAGTCAGTAAATTTTTTCATGTATCGAAGGAAGTGACTTTTTTTTAACCCGAGGGCACACGGGACTCAGCTTCTAGTCACTGCAGTCACACATTTGGCGTATTGTAACGATGTACATAACAACTTCTTTTCAGATTGCTGAGTATGTCTTTCCGCTTTGGTTTTGGGGTTCTATGAACTCGAGGGAAGTGTTAGCTTAGGCAGGGCACTCGCTTAGGATTTGCTTTGCCGTTTCGTCCTCCTTGCTGCATACTCTGCATTCAACTAATTGGCCACATGCCCATCTTGTGGTGGTATCTAAGTGGGCAGTGAGGAAGCTAATAAGAAGTCTTAGTTCCTGTCTGGTGAGTGTTAGTATTCCTTCATTATGCCTTGAACAATGAACAGAAAGGCGCAGTGAGCCTTTTCGCCTGTCTAAGACGTGGATGCCCTACCAATTTAGGTGACGTTTTGTCACCATGAGGCTCGGACTGTCTTGCCTTTTCATTGCACTCGGGCCCTCTATGAGCCTACAGTATCCAAATAAGAGAAAGTCTATTATGGGCACTGAGTGCTGGAGCGCCTGAAGACATTCCTGGATCTGAAGGTTGAAGGTTTCGGCCGAGATGGCCTTTAAGGCTGTCTGAGAATGTATAGATCCGCTTACCCTTCTAAGTTCTTTTACCAGGATCTCTCGTGGGCAGAATTTGTGCTTGGTATATCGTGGTGTACTCTTCCTTTGTCTTGGCAAGGCTGAAATTGTTCCCTGCAATGCCCAGACATTCATGCAATTATGGGATCTCTGATTCAGAATTGTGTATCTAAATTAATTTTAGAACTTCTCCATTATCCCATAACTAAGTACAGAAGATTTACAAATGCAATAACTCTGTTGAATGAGCTGAAAATGTGAACATGCCTCGTGACTGGAGTACTGAGTACCATCCTTAAACCCTATGGCAATTGGGTGCAACTTTCTCGTTTTCTTTTCTATGGGAAATGTTGCCTTAACCTCTTGCTGTTCGTTGACGAAAAGAAACAGACTTGGGAATTCTACTTATAAAACTCATAATCGATGGTACGCTCAACAATTCAGTGAACTTTTCCGAAATTTAATTTTTTTTTTAATGCATTAACGAGACAGTCATTGTGTTGGGTTTCTGGGTCACATGCAAAAATAAGAATGAAATTATAGCATGTTCTATTTACCTGTTTTTCGGTACGGAGTACTGCAGCGCTTCCACATTTAGTGCACAGGGTACCGTCTCGTTGTGAGCCGGATGTTGCTCAGGCTTCCAATATCTAACCACGTTGACTCCTTTTTATTTTTAGTTTCCCCTTCTCCACTGCTTCATAAATTCCACCTGATTTCTTTACTAACACTACCGACGCTTTTTATTAGTTTGTAAAAGTAGTTTTCCCCCTTCCCAAATGAGCTTTGTATCTGTTCATTTATTGCCGTTTCGGTTCGTACTTCGTACCTTGGAGGTGATTTCTCTCGATTTTGCTCTCGTAAAAAAGACTCTCGAAAACGCATAAATGAATTTAATCAGTTCTTTTTTATCAGTTTAATAGGGGACGTGTTTTATCTCAGGCCCTGTTAGTTTTATCAAGTCAGGTTTCTTTCTTCGAGCAAAACACGTTTTTCTGTTTAAAAGCTCATTTCCATTTCGACTTGGTGTGATGATGAAAATTGGATTCACCAAATGTTGAATTTAATTTGTGGTTTGTTTTTTTTTTTGTTTTTTTTAATATTATACACATTGGGACGTTGAGTGATGGTGAACAATTTCGGCAAAATCTGTGGGCTAATAGCATTTGGATCAGTTTTTTTTTTTAGCTTTTGGTTCTCCTTCGAAGGAAAATATGTCATTAATGCTCTTCGGTAATTCCTTTGAGGGATAGAATTTTACTCGGAAAAATACGCGAATAGCCCGCAGTTGTTCACGGGTTAATGAAGGCCTCTCCGGTCAAATTGGTCGGAATCCCTTCAGTTGCAGCCCCTCTGGACCTTTGATCCTTATCGTTTTCGTTCCATTCTCTTTCAATCGCACGATCAGAACGAATTCGCAATCCCAACGCCTCATTGCGCTAATTTTGGGCAATACCTTCTAAATGAACACTTACCCTCATCTTTATTGTGCTCAAATTATTCTAACTTGCTTTGTTACTAATACGGTGCATTTTGCTCTTCTACCTTTTCAAATTTGCCTTCACCTGTCCAATTTTTGCACCAAAAACACAGGTCATATTACGAATAGGTGTTGTAAAGTACTGCGTGCGGAGCGTCGGCCCAAGTGAATTGTTTTTTGCTCGCATCAGAAAAAGTCGCACATTTTTTCCAACTTCTGATGTAGTTCTGCGATAATCCTCGAAATCGCTAAAACTTTTAGATCTCTGTTGCAATGAGGTAGTTTCTGATATCCCATCAGTCTCAACTTCACATCTGGTTAAGTTTTCTACGGTTTAGAAAAACCGTTCTCAAAAAAGCCTCGTCATATGTCCAATTAATTGACTGTCCAAGATGTATTTCTTCATCGACTTCCTTTTTCGTTGTTTCAGGTTACAATTTTGTAAATCAAACAGTTCCAACAACTTTCAATTTCGGCGGCAAACCATTGGGTCGGTAAAATGAAGAAACGTGTGGCGTAGCGGCTCAAATTGAAAAAATGAATAACTCATTGAGAAAAAAAATGAAATGTACATGTTTTAAACCTCGAAAGTAAGTAGAGGAAAAAAAAGGAAAACACACAAATTGATCTGGGTTTTCGTCTCTTGATCGAATCTGTTCCTGTTGTAATATTCGCTAAATTAATGTTCATTTTCGTGTGCGTGTGTGTAAATATATGTAAGTGTAAACTGTTTTATAGTTGACTATTTTGTGAGTCTATCGATTTTTGGGGAGAGAAGAACAAGAAGAAAGCGAAACGTCAAAAAAAAAGTAATCACGAAGGGTTCATTACGTATGTTTTTATCGTCTGTACCTTATGGATTGTGTATACCCGTATCTCGAAAATCTTTGTTGACTGATACAATAATTTCGTTGAAATTTCGATATCGGTTTCAAATTTTAGTGTTTGCTCCACGCGGATGGTTTGGTTGGCATGCCTGAAAATTGTTTATTTTATTGTTATTAATTATTAAGTTTCAAGTATGGTATCAGCGCTTTCTTTTTCGTTATAATTTTTTCATTTCGCCGAATAAATTGAAAATTGACTGGGTTTCTCCTCGTTCAAGTTTTATTTGTTGTTTTCCATTCACTCAATTGTCGTGGATTTCCTTCATTTAGTTTTATTTATTTTATTTTGTGAATTTTTCGGATACTTGAGCTCCATAACTGAGTTGAGTGTGAGGCGTAGGTTGCAAATAAAATCTTGCCTCTGCTAAGGTTGTTCATAAAACTTTATTTATTTACTGCGAGTAGTTTCCATGCCTGAGTTTCGAGGTGAGTTTCACTTAGGTTTTATGGAGTGCGTTTTTACTTTTAAGATGTTAGTCTGAAGGGCAATAAGATATGCTGCCCTCACTGGAGATGGGACCGCTTCAATGAAATCGGCGGAAACTCCTCATCCATCTATTCAATACTCTGGCTGGTAGATTTCTCGTCTGTTGCTGTTAGCAAAAGAGAAAATGAGACTCGAAGAAGGCTTGATTCATTGGAACGCTGCTCTGAATTTAACGACAATGATTACAGACCACTATTTGCTGAAGTAAAACCAATCACATCAACTTGGGTATTTACTTCTTAGCAAGTTTATCTAATTAGCCACTAAGTCTATTTGTTGTGTCCAGTCGTTATGAAAATTAATTATGAACACGCCAGTTGAATGTCACGGGAACATTTTTTGTGATTTTACTCTTCTATTTTCCTTAGTCCTACCTCGTGAAAAGAAAGTTACATAATTGGCTGAACGAAACATTCCCTCCACTTCTGGCTGCTGTGTTATGTTGTGTTGTCATCGGAAGGATGGGATGTATGGAGAGAGTGGCACTACAGAGTTATCTCTTAGGCCCGACAAGGTTGTCACTGGGTCAATCAGGTGGCAGTGATGTAGGATGTTCAGATAGTCTCTGAAATCTGGGATTGTGTGTTACGACAGTCTCTGAAGCTCGTCGAATGGAAGGAAATGAAAACCGGGGTTTAAGGCATTGATGGTGCTTGGTGGATGTTTCACGTGTACTTCTTGTTATCGACACCTACGCTTTGCAGGGGTCGTATCCCAAGAGGTGAGCATTCTGTCGTGCATTTTCCATTTATCTTTCTTTCCATTCTCTCTCTCCCCCCCCCCCCCACATCCTTAACGTGTTTAGCTGCTCAATATTTTGTTCAGGCCCCCTTTGTCACTAAGCTGGATGCCAGGTGTGTGATGAGCCCTGTGAATTAAATTTTTATTTATTGGCCGACTGGTTGATTCTTCTAGTATCTTTAATGATGCGGTGGAATCACCAAACATCTTACAAAACAAATGAGAACCCTAGCGATGATAAGAAAATCACAAAATATGTAGATAAATGAAAAAAAAACTGAAGCGGCTGACGTAAATTGTCGGGAAATGTGGAACAATAATATTGTGAAATGATTTAGAAGTTAGGACTGAGACTACTCACTCATCCGGGAGGCGGCTGCGGGCCATACGACACCGCTAGAGCCGCAGGACCAATGGCATTTTGCTGTGGCCCACATTGGGCCCATGTCCTAACTCCCCGGTGAGCCTGCCTAGTTTCCCAGCCGCTGCCGGTACCCATTGCCTCATTCCCTGGGTTTGGTGGAGGTGGGTGCCCAGTCGGGGATAGAACCAGAGTCCGCTGGTTCTATCCCCACCTGGCTCGGAAGGCCTCGCGCCCCAACGCGCTCAGCCACCCCAGGAGGACTGAGACTATGTTTAAGTAAAACAACCTGATGCAAGACACATCAGAAATGGATTGCAAATGAGTGAACTTAGGATTTCGATAGACGTTTTTATGCCTTAGGAAAAAATATCGATTCGATTGACTTGTCTCATAAATAAGGGAGATCATTTTACTTACACAGAGCTATTCACGCACGTGGTGTGTGATGTGCATGGTGAGGAGCATACCCAAATACGCAGGATTGATGCGTGTTTTGAGCAGCAAATGTGCTCTCTGCCATCTAATGTTCATGCTTTCTGGAGAGCACATATTCCCTGTACCCTCCCAGCCTCTAAACGTTCTTGATGAAAATTGTCTAGTATGGTTAAGAGGAAAGGTTCAATGCACTCACGCTAGAACAACAAGTATGTTAGAGGCCCTCACCTACCCTGGTAGATCCCAAGTAGGGGATTCTGTGCTCCTCGTTGGCCCTAAACGTCAGTTAGGAGTACCAGCCATTGTTCTGAGATAATGCATTGTTGGTATGATAGAAAAAACAAGGCCCAAAGCCGCTTTGGTCCTGAAGACTGCCAGTGATAAGGTGATAAACTTTTGGCTTTTACCTGTTCAGTGTATGGCAAAGGTAAGGTAAATACTTTGCTCATTAAAAAGGAACTGTAATAATTTCAAGAGTTAGCTATATATGTATATGAAAAACATTTCCATCTTGAAGCCAATGACAGATCTGGAGCATTATTTCTGTTGACTGGAAATGCAATAATGACCAAACGTGCTATTGACGGTATATCAGCTTGAATGACTCGGGTAACAAATAAGTCTGTGGTATTTTATTGCTTGGCATGAGCTTTTCTTTTGACTGGGCTCATTAGGCCAATCCTTCGCAAAGGCACGGATTTGGCCGCTACTCGATGCGGTAACTCTCTTCTGTTGAGGCAACTATAAATGGGAAACGCTCTTAGCTGGTCTCTCGTTGACATTTCACTGTATACCGTGTTCAAAGAAATACGCAAGTTGTTGAAGAGCGTTGTTGCACGTTTCCCTCCTCCCTGCGCAGTATGCTGTTGGGTGAGGAACTTCAACTTGGCAGCCAGTCATCCCTCTATCCTCGAAACCTCATACCAAAACCAGCTCCTTCGTCCATCACCTGCCTAACTCCATTGTGCCCTTCTCTATCCATTACGAGAATAGTCAATTTGTTCACCAATTAGCCTCCCTGGGAGGGTACAGCTAGTTTAAAGGGTACTTACCACCCTCATATGCAACCAAACATACGTTGGAGAAACTCGAGTCAATTTTTCATCGTATAACTAATTTATTTTCCCACAATTTTTCAAGTGTATTGGTTCCTTAATGCAACTTGTTTATCTTCCTTCCAAAGCCATACCGTCTGAATTGTATAGCGAGAATATCCTCAGTTTTTGATTATTGTGTAAAGGAAAAAAAAGAGCTCAATATGCAAACATATTTTTGTATAATATTGGAAAGAGATGAAAAAGGAAGAGGTAATCTTCGTTATTTGTTGTGTACAAAAAAGAAACTACAAACGATATTTATAGTCACCGTCAGTCGTTTACATTCGAAGTTTAACACTCGAATTGGTACAGTTTTGTTGTGAAGAATTCATGTGTCAACATTTTGTTACAGTAAATATGAGTTTCTCGTTGATTTCTCTTTAAGCTGCTGCTTCGTTTTAGATTTATTTTTTAAAAACTCGTTATTTATTTGTAATTTGTTGTATTTTTTTGCCGTAAATATTGCGGTTTAAACAACTTGACTCCACTTTCCTTAGCTTACGCTAGGTTATTTCACACGATGAGAAAATGTGAAGTTGTATCTGATGGGGTTAATTAAAATGAATTGCTTACACATTCACTTTAGCGGTTGTTCCTTTCGTGTATTTCTCTTACTAATTCTCAGCGAGGGTGGTTGAAAGAGCAGAAAAACCCTGCAAATTATTACACAACGGTTTATTATTCGGATAATCAGCTTGACCTAGCATTAATGCTCCGAGACCCATCCTGTTCGATTCAGCATCAAAAAATATCATAATGAAACCCAAAAAAGGTCGAAAAGAACTGAATCGTAAAATTAAACAAAAAAAACGAAAGTCTAGAAAAAACTGAATTTTAATATGAAAACATGCACGCTAAATACTAATATCAAAATTTAACCAAAAATCTATGAAAAAAACCAAAATGAGAATGTAACAAAAGAATCTAAAAAAATTGAATCGTATTAAAACCAAAACATCGGGGAAATTGGAACAAGGGAGCTCGAAGCGAAAGGCGAAAGGGGAGTCGAGTGGCGGCGTCGTTGGGAGGCGAAAGGGGAGTTTAGCCGCCCGCCCGCGAGGCGAGAACGCCCCGCCGCCGGTTGTTTTTTATTCAGACGGGAGGGACGCTGTAGCTCCCACGTTGTACTGCGTTTCGTTAATTTTTTTAACCGTTTTTTGCCCATTACAACCACTGGCTTCGTCCGATCGGATTGCCGAGATGGCGGGCACAACTAGATACCAAATCGGATTTTTGGGCGAAAGAACGAATTTTTTAGACCACGTTAAAGGCACAAAACGGCCCGGACGGCGGACGGACATTGCAAATTTGGAATCTCCTTGTCTTGAAACGTAAAGTATCAAATTTTGAGGGGGGGTTGTAAAAAATTTTTCGTGACCGAAAACATAAGAGTTATTATTCAGAATGAATAATAAACCAAAACCTACCAGTATAAACTGCTTCAGTCTCTTGCATGATAGCAAACTGTCATTTGATAAGGAAGGACATGTGTTTGAATTTCGGTAACAATTAGATTGTGTTTTTGAGGGTAGGAAAGTATGCTGTACTCCAGGGCAGGGAGATGAGATGATGGACTGCTACGTGTTGGAAACAAACTAAAGGAACCAACACAACTTGTTCAGAAATTCGTGAAGAACAAAATCAAAATAACTTCTGATTTTAAATAAATGCCTTTTCTTCCACAGCAAACGAAATAACTTATGAATTGAGAAGAAAGAATTAGAAACTAAGTGAGAGAGAAAATGTAGACAAGAGGAGACAACCACAGCAAGAGGCAGGACGATGTGGAATGAGGAAAGGCTGCTGCAAGAGCACCACTGGTAACCCGGCAAAACACATTTGCGGTGTCAGTCTGAGCTCAACGTAAACAAACGCCTTCAATGGTTGTATGAATTGTCATTTTTCTGTCTCGAAGAGAACATTGTGAGATCGATTCAGTCGACACCTAGGCCTCCGATGAGTGAACCCTCTTGTCAATCCTGTCCATGCCCAGAGCTACCATGGAGCAAGGCAATTTTAACAACAAAAATTGAAACGAAAGAAACATTCCCCACAAAAAATGTATTTGCCGGTAGCCACTGCGACACCTTACGTTCTCCCGGACATCGTGACCTAACAAAGCCCGTCCCAAAATTCTTTTTTGCTGCACGCCGTCTGCTGGCAAGGGCCGTCTTCTTTGACTGGAAAGTTACAATCACAATGAGGCCTTTTTGGAGGCCAGTCGGGATCCAAATTGAGACAACAGCTCTCTTTGATTACCCTCTTCTTCTTCTTCTCCCTGGAACAATACCAAGATTAGATAAAACTGAAACGGACAATGTTTCTTGAACCCATTTGCGCGAGCGCTATGAACTCTGCCTCTTTTCAGTTACCATGGTTATCCAAAGTCAGTACTGTACATTCAAGTGAATCAAGACTGGTTCATTGAGTCTTTTGCGGTTTCACTTCAATTCAGTTCGTTCTGAGACTTACATGGCTTAAGCTTAAAGACCAGCTGGATCAACCTGGTTGGAAAGCTGTGGAGAGTTGGGCATGCTCAGCAGGTTGCCACAACAAACTCATTAGAAAATGGACAAACCTCAATAGCTCACCATATCTCCACTCGAAGCCACCCCCTTTGAAGCCTCGAAGGAAGGCCTCGTCCTTGTAATGTTGCAGTCTAACTCTCAAGACTGAACCTGATACTGGTGGTGTTTGAACACTACTTTTCAGCTATAAGCATCATCTGTTGCATTCCTCCCAGCCGGCTCCAATTATCTCCTAAGTAACCAATTGGGTGGTAAATGGTGCAACGACTTCCCCTCACCAGACAGCAAGATCAGTGCGGAGGTGAAGTGACGACACGTGGGTGATTGATTCGGCGTGATGGTGATGTGCTCTAGGAACGACCCCACGTTCTGATGGTAAGTCGCTACTCCTCATAATGGTTTTTGGAGATGACTCTTGTAGTTGTCGCCACAGTCTGAAGGTAAGTATATGACTGACTCGATACAGCCTCGTTGCACTGCATCCTGCCTGATTTACCTTTTATGTAACTTCTGCCATTTGCATGCCCCCTATTGTGGTCATGGGTCCTGCCACCTTTTCTCCGCGGTGTGCATTTTTCCGTAGCCGTGCTGTATTACTCATTGCATTACTGCTGCTCATTGCTCAACTCTTTTGTTGTTGCACTCTAGTTCTCCTTTTTCTACCGGATGGCCAAATGGGCAGAACTTAAGTTGGATGTGGCTACTGAGTGTCCCATTTCTGTTTTCATGTCAGCAGGATTTCTACGGTCCAAGAGGCCATGTTACTGGTCCACAAGGTTTTTCTTCAGCTCATAACATCTTAAAGACCCTCTCAGACGGTGAAGGGTCTCAGTTACTGAGTGGGCGTAATTTCGTATGAAGGTGTTCTCTGCATCAGCCCTTTCTATTTTTTTAGTTTAAGGGTCTTTAGTATATCTTCAATTGTCTCTTTTCGAAGGGAATCATATACCCCCTTTTTGTAAATCAAGTATGGAAGAACCGGCTTTTCACTTTCCTTTTACAAAGTTATATTTGCATTTATTTCAAGATTTCTTAATTTCTAAACCATTTTTCAAATACTTTTAATGCAATCAATTTTTTCAACATGACCCAACATTCTTTTCCACTGTTCCATCACAAATTACGTCCATATTCCTGACCATTTTCTCTCTTGATGGGTGTTAGTTTCTCGTAATAACAAAACTACAATTGCCTTCAATTTTCTACCCTTTCTACATAATTTATCGACTGCATTTTCAAAATCGTTCATTGCACTTTACAACTATTTTTTAATGCAAATAAAATCAATTTTTTAACGCTATTTCTCAAGAAGTTTTCTTAGTCCTTTTTTTCAAATTCTCAACGATCTTCTTGCGCACTCACATAGTTTTTTTTCTTCGCCGTTTTTCGTATCATTTTCCAACTTTTTAGCCGATTTTCTAATTATTATTACGAGTATTCAACGATATTTTTACAAATATCCCAACTAATAAACTTCCTGTAACTATTTTTATTCCGTTTTTCAAAGACAAGCTACAATGGCCGTATGAATCGTAAGCTTCAAGCTTTCAACCAGTTTAACTTGATTTCTCAATTATTTTTACTTAGACTGAATGGATATTGTACGTGAAATGAGCAATTTATTTGGTAAATTACCTACTAAAATGTAAGCGTATCTGTGAAGTGCTATGTGAGTTTGGTAATCAAAGGTGGAAGGGAAACAACTCAAATAAATGAGTTACTTCTAGTTATTTTTTGTTGCTGACGTAATTATACCCTGGTGTAGTGTGAGGTTGAAGCTCCAAGCACACTAGCAGTTTTGAGTCGTTCTAGAATTCAATTATGTTACCGTACAATAACGGAGTAAATATTTTTGAGAGTTAACAGCACGAAGATTACGGACGAAGACTTAATTCGTCAAATCATCGTAACAAATTATGTTCAACAATATTCGAATTTTTTTCCTCACTTCTCTTTCCTCGGGCAGCATTCGGGATCCTTCTTCTGGGGGCAGCAGGTTTCTGGTTTCTTAAATTCGCAGCCTTCTTCCGAACAAATTTCTCCTTCCACTTGGCACGGATCGGGAGCTATAGGTTTTTCGGGGCAATCGTTTTCGCATTCATCCGGAGGCTTGTCGCCAGGTTTGATACAGAGGCTGGGACATTTGGGGAAGCGAGGGCAACAAGGGTCTTTGTGCGCTCCAGGACGCTCGCACCGGGTTAATCTGAATTAAACAGAAGTGAAGTGTGGAGGCTTAGCTGCTACCGGATTACTACAAAGCACATATTACTATTCTATCACGATTTTCGAGTTGTCTATACCGAATTTTCAAATGGGGGAAAATCATGCAACCTTTGAACCTCCACCTTTCATCCTCAAATGTTGAGATGAGGAACACCAGAATTGGGTCAGTGTGTAGCACAGGATAGTGTCCAATACATCATGGTCCTAGTGTCACTGTTCACAATTTGTAATTTCCTCGCCCACGTAGTTTTAATTAATGTAGTTATGCATCACGATTTTTTGTTAGTAGCACTAAATCTCATTTTACATTTGTTCATCAGTAGGCCTTGATTTGATATTTGATAAAAATTGATGATTTTTTTCAATTCAAGAAAATAATGAAACTCGAAAGGCGCATTGGGATTGATTTTCATTCGATCCAATAGAGAGAAAAACACATGATCCTGCTCCCGCTCCTTGAAAGGATCAATGGCTCTTCAGGAAAATGTTTATGCTTTCCAGGTTCTAAATTAAGTTCTACTGAATACGGCAGAAACTATTACCTTCTTCTGATCACTGTTTGTCTGTCACTCATGTTTTTTACAAACGCCCTGGCTCATTATTGAATGATGTTAAAAAGAAGTGTATGAGCTTGAGTTAATAATGAGACGAATCGCTCTTTCTGTAAACACGTGAACCTAAGTGTAGGTTTAGTGTTATTAGAAGTTGATAAATCATTTGTTTCCTTTATTATTAAGTTTAAAGGTCTTTAGTCTATCTTCAAGTGTCTCGTTTTCACGACCACAATTAGCAAATGTCTCGAATCGTGTTGAGTGACAGGTTTGTCTTAGTTTTCATAATCATATCTTAACACTGGCAACTGTGGTTGGTGCCTTGGTCTTGCAGCCCTTGGCATCTATGGTGGGGCTACAGAACAGAAGTAACCCTGCTAAAAGTAGGGGAACCCTGCTAAAAGGGAGTGTGAGAGAAGGACACAAGCCCCAAGTTTCTTGTATACTTATTTCGTGACATGTTTTTATTCTCTCTTAAGGTGACACTTTCGGACAGTTAGAATCCTAAAGCATGTTCCATGCTGAATTTATAGTAACCAACTGATTGGGTATTTGTGATCAAAGTCAACATATACAATTGAGGGGTATGCGTCTAGGTGATGGTAAATGGGACAACTGTGTGTTGCATGTTTCATTGTTGGCAAACCAAATAACTTCAATCTCAGCACAGACAGTGGAATAACAAGAAATACTGTACACCACTTTTTCCTCATTACTCTTCTACAGAACCATAACATGTCACTGTGAGGCATTGCAGAGTACAGCAAGCACTGTTTAATCAATTTTAAAAGCAATGGAGCCACTCAGTAAACTTCGCTAGAAAATTAAGCTATTTTTACTTGTAAATAACTACTACATCAGATAAAAGTTATTGGTTGGATTACATAAAACCAGCACATGATATTTCATTTAGAACCAACAGTAAACAACCCTCAGCTCACTGGGAACGACCTGATTGTGGAGATTACAAGGACGTAAATATTGACAAATTAAATAGGAGTGTAAAAACGCCATCCACTCAGCCAATGCCATAATCCCAAAAAGATAGAATTCTGCTTCAAAACGGGTTAATTCTGGCTGGCACTTTTTTTGAGGGTCTGTCAAAATGGAGTGTTTGCAGGAGGCGTTGTAGGGCAAATACTGTCAAAATTGATTTTGAGCTTGATATAACTGGTGAGAAAGCTGTTAATGTCAGGGTTGAGGTGGCGGCATACGATTGAGGGTTTGGCGGCAGTTGGCGCAGTTACAAACCTCAAATGAACCCATCAGGATCTCCCGCGTGTCAACGAAGGCCGTCTTTGAAGTTCTTCTTGTCCTTGCAGGGCTCGCAAGGCATTTTCCGCATCCGTTGGCTACGAGAACAGCAGTTATTTAGTCAAGCTGGAATACTCAAGGGAAATTATGAAGCACCTCAAATATAGTAGATTGAAAATTCGACCACTACTGCCCTCAGTATCATCAGATGCCTTAGACCAGCTACTTGGTGCACGGTATTTAATAGCGTAAGTAATTTGGTTACCTTCTTGGCGGGGGATCAGTTTCGCACGGGGCGCACTTTTTCGGGCAACAGTCGACGATTGGGCAACAATTTTCCTGTACAAAGTTCCAGTTATAGACAATGTTAACTTACGTTAGTTATATTAATGAAATGCACTCAGCTAGATGCATCACTTTAGGAGAGCTGTCATTTTAGATATAGCTTCTACAGGATCTCGCCCAACATGAATTGTTTTGGAGAGTCCTAAACAGGGTGCGAACAAGAGTGAAACCACTCGATCGTAACTGCTCATAAGTATTCTCTCATCTCCTGTTGAGACTCGATGAGGCCCAAAACCAAGAAGCCTAGTTTTAATTGAGCAAAACTAGGCGCAGCAAGTTTCATGGGACTGCACCTGACAGCTGCGGGGAGAGAGAGGGAGGTATAATTTTTCCTTCAATTTGCTATCCAATTGATAAAATCAAGTCTTTTAATACAATTCAAGGTCTTCGTTTTTACGATGCCTATGGCCTTGACAGGCCTGCTTAACTAAGTTATAATGTCTATCGAATGGTTGATTGCCTAAGAGGAAATCATTTGTCGGTACGACTGAATGTAGTCATTTCTTAGATAACGCAGCACACTTGGTGAACGGCGAGATACGATTACCCAAATGACGAAGCGGTAGGAATCTCTGCCAAAGTATGCGATGAGAACGCTACCTTTTGGTTTATTATTCATTCTGAATAATAACCCTATGTTTTTGGTCTCGACAAATTTTTTACAACCCCCCCTCAAAATTTGATACTTAACGTTTCAAGACATGGAGATTCCAAATTTGCAATGTCCGTCCCCCGTCTGGGCCGTTTTGTGCCTTTAACGTGGTCTAAAAAATTTGTTCTTTCGCACAAAAATCCCATTTGGTATCTAGTTGTGCCCGCCATCTTGGCAATCCGATCGGACGAAGCCCATGGTTGTTATGGGCAAAAAATGGATAAAAAAATTAACGAAACGCATTAGAACGCGGGAACTACAGTGGAAGTCAACATTTCGTCGTTAGTACTCCCTCCCTCCCGTCATATCAAACTCAATCACCCGCCCGCTCGACTCGCAACGCCCTTTCAACTCGCAATGTTTTCGCTGGAAGCCCCTGTCCCAATTTCCCCGACTCTTTTTTCCAAGGGCACTTCCTCCGCACACCCCTCCATCGGATCATAAATGCCTACAGACGTTTACGAGCGCCTGGCGCTGGGGGGAATATTTAGTTTCCGTAGTTCCATTGTAGCCAGGCCATGTTTCGTATGGTTTACTAGTATTCGATGCTGAATTGAATGGGATGGGTCTCGGAGCAGTAATACTAGGTCAAGCTGTTCATGAGAATAAAAAAACCATTGTGTAATAATTTGCAGGGTTTTACGGTTTTTAGAGCATGTTGGCTGAGTAGCCGTTGGGACATGATGCTTTTTCCCCCACAGGCAGAATATGGAACAACTAAATCGAGATAATTCACCTGGTGCTCTATGCTCTTAGGTGCAGACGGATCAGAGTTTACTTATTTTGATACAAACCCCTAGTCCTACCAGCTTATTTTGCAGTAGTTCTTTCTTCTAGATGAATAGTTGTTGTTATTAAGAATTTGGTAAGGGAAGTAATGGCATTTTTAGTAGGAACATATCGGTGAAAAATTGATGTTAGGAAGTATGTGCTGGTTAACTACTTTAAAGTTAAATGGATTAACAATGAAGTTGAAAAAAATATCTGGCGCTGTGTACCACACAATTTTCCTCAGACGATGTAAAGTCGAACAGGCTGGTCTGTTTTGTCAAAATGACTGTTCCTCAACACTCATAAGACGGTTATATCAGTCGCATGTCATGAAAGTTGTAGTATACATCAACGCAGGCACTTAGCATCTACTGAACCTGTGGAGGGATTAGTAGTCATTTAGCCAGTCTCCCAGAGGCTATGTTACCACACAAAGGTATGACCCCGGGGAATCTGGAGATCTTAATCTGAAGTCAATACTTACTGGGGTGGCACGTTTCAAAGGAAGAAACAAACAGTAGCCACATTATTTTTTGTCACAACCTTCTTCATAAACGGTTATACGCTTGCTTAGTTGCAATCAGAGCTGGAAGGTTTGACTGATTTTCCTACAACTGTCACCCCCTTTGTGGAGTAGCACGTGGTTTCTTGTTTCCTCCATGCTGGAGGCGTAAGTCGTTGAATGAAAAGAGGTGGCCCTAACGAATTAAGGAACTGGCTCGTCTAGTAGCATGGCTTAACCCACTTTCTCTTGAGACGTTCATGGACGTGGGGAAAAAACTTGTACGCGCCCTTTTCATGAGGATTCCCATGTCAGTCACCATTTATCTAGTGTGGTAAGTTTTCGTAGAGTGGAGAGAACTGGGGAAGTTCCTTTTTCACTCTCCACTTGTCCAAGACGGGTAACCGGCCAGTGGTCGCATGGAGTGCTTCAGTGGATGGGAGCGCAGGGTACTCTCCTTCGATTGAGTGTGAGTTTGCTGTCCCAGACAACGAGGCAGCGCTTGAAGATAGTGGTAGGGTAACACACACCCCAAGTAGCCTAATTGGCTGTAATAAGGCAATTATCATTTTTATCATCAGTTCGGCAAATCTCATTTTTTGGCTCGTACTTATCTTTAATGGATAATCACCGAAATAATTCGGGAGAGCAAAATGAGGGTGTAGGTTGCTAGAAGGCACTCAATCAATTCACTCGATCAATTTGGTCATGTAGTTACTGTGGTAAAAGTTTCACGTTTAACGATAAAAGAACATTTTTTGCACATTAGTGGTTAGTATCTCTGTTCAACGAACTGCCAGAAAAAAACTTTTGGGGCCCCTATGAAAAATTTGATTGGGGAATGCTTTCTAGTGAATCATAACTACCACTCATTCTCACTATCTCTCCTTCCTGGTTAGGGAGTCGGAAACCAAGGTTCACGGCTCGATCTGCGTCCACATTGGAAGTGTAATGCTTCAACATTTAGTGCACGCTCTCTCTGGTGTGAAAAGTAACATAATAACCGTCCTACCTAAAGTCAAAATAGTAATTGTGCTGAATCAACTGACATAATCTTGAGAATCGTATCCTCCACAATTCAATCTTGATCAAGTCTTCAAGAGAAGAGGTGACTGCAGTACTTATGTAGTTCAATAGTCTGATTCAGCTTGGGAGTTGACGATAGTCTTTCATTTCTTATCTTGGGACGGTGCTTCACGCTGAGTTTTGCACTTAGAGGGACACTTTACTGGTTCGGTTGGCTTCCACGGGTCTTTGTCACACGCCTCGTACTTCGTGCATTTGGACTTTCGAATCATATCAGCGGAATCGATGAAGCATTTCATTAAATCCCTTTGGCACGGTTTTTTCTTAGGCGGCGGCTTTTTACAGACATTGAACGCACTGCAGGGCTCGTCGCATTTCGATTTGGGGCATTTTTTCGAACCGCAGGGATCGTCGTCAATCCTTCGCTGAGACGCCTGTCCCGTGACCAATGTTCGCCGCAATACCTGCAACCCCAGACGCAATCGCCAATTATGTTGCTCAGAGATATTGGTGATGTTTTGGGCAAGTTGGTTTGTGAGATCCTTTCCGTCCAATCTGGTAAATAATCCTCCCACCTCCGCCAAACCAGAGTTGTTTAATCAATCAGCTCCCTACTTTTACTTTCCTCAAAAGAAAATCGGCCGAAAAAAGGGCCAGTGTCCTCCAGATCATTGTATTGACGACCCCGCAATCAATTAATAAATGAATTATTATTTTCCTTTTTCATTAGCTTTTTTGTTAGCCCTAAGGAGTAGAAAGTAGAGTTAAGCAATCGACAAACTTTTTTTAAAATTTACTCCAGATCTTTACGTTTCTTTCATTTCACACGAGCTTCTGTGCCAGAAAAACAGCATTTGAGAGAAGGTCAGTGTGTTAGTGAATGCGAATGAGAAAGAACGGTTTATTGATTAAAATCGATTCAAGTTGGATGTTTCCTGCAACATGAAAAGCCACATGCACGTCTGTTCGGTTTACTAATTAATTAATTGTTCCGCTGGTATTCAAAACCTATTCGATACAACATTAACAGTAAACGACGATTCCTTTGGTGAATAACAGCAGAATAGTTTCACTCACTGAAAGCATTCAACACCAGCACTTCAGTCAAGCAACAAGTTCTATTAGAATTTTGCGCTATTGGTTCTTTTTAAAGTTGACAATGAATGAAAAAGATCGAATTTCAATGGAAATCTCAAGTGGAAAGAGAAAATCAAATCTCAACGAAAATTTGCCGCGCTAGATGAAAGGACATTGAATAAATGACAAGCGAGATGGGGATTTTTTTCAACATCGTTGAAAGTCTTAGGAAGAGAACGCGGGTCAAGCCAGACCACTGGACGAGCCAGTTCTCTACAGAACATGGCGACTTCAATCCGCAACTTCACTTCTTTTCTCTCAAAGGCTGTCCTGCACGTCATTCGCTTCCAGTGCCGAAGAAACAAGAAACCATGTGCTGTTTCCATTGTAGTTCTGACAGCATTGAGTAATGGTACAGATTCCATGTACAAACTGTCTCTGAGCCTGCAGTTTTTGTTGTTGCAGGGAAGAAGGCATGTAGGAAGAGACAAAGCCAATAGATGCAGTAAAGTGAGTAAACAGGAATGATTGAGGGCCCGGCAACGGTGGCAAGAGGGATGGTGCCGGGAGAGCTGCGGAGGATGGGAAAGGTGGCTATTCAAGGAGATAAGGCCATGGGGAGCTACTAACTCACCCAGATACGAACAGGCCATGATATGTTCCAGGCGTACCTGTGACGCATATGTAAGGTGCAGGAGGCGAGTGTGGGAAACATAATTCCCATTGCCCCAGCGAGGAAGATAACGCTCCTGAACCTCCCTAGCGGGGGACGTAGGGAAAGGGCCTAGAAGTCAAGCAGAAATGTCAGTAGGATCTCCAGCCTGGCTCGAAGCAATTTGAGAAACAGGCTGGTGTTGTGCTGGGAGAGGTCACTCTGACGCCAGCTTGTGTCTGGTCTAGGCTAGGTGTCTTGCCGGCTCATACACCCCATAAAATAAATAAACGGTTGTTAAAACAGCCGCCAAACATTCCAGCTTTGGCAAGCATATAATTGTTTCACTCAATTAATATAGTTAGATCAGGTGGAAAATCAGATAAAGAACTCATACTAGCTGGTACGGATTTCCACGGTCATACATCCGCGTGGTAACACAATGGTAACAACTTTTCACCAGAAAACTGGCTAAATGACATCTCCACAGGTCATGGAGAAGGAACAGTCGTTTTGGAGGATGCTGAGCAAATGTCCAAGCTCTGGCAAGATAGTGACACTGCAACGGGTTTCGACATATAAAATTCACTTATCAGTGTTAAGGAACAGTCGTTTTGGCAAAGAAACAGATATTATAACTTCAAAATCGATAACAGCTTCGACACATTTCAATTCATCACTTCGAAACTTCAATTGAAAGAAAGGGAATGGCCATTTTCTTGGCTAACGCCGGCCTTAGGTTATTATTTGAGCTATAGAATAGTCTTATTAATAATTAATAATAAAATGCGATAGCCCAAAAAGAGGTTCATGACCCTGCATTTTATCACCGCGTAAAGATATCTTTCCACAAATTACGATACTTTCATTCCTAGGTAAATATTGTTGATTGAGAAATATTCGAAGAGGCGCTATTTGTGAGACATTTTCCTGCAAAAGGCGAGTTCTTCCCGGCGAACCCAACGGATCTACGAAGCGTCCAAGTAACAGAAAAAAATAGAAGAATTTGCCTTGTACAAGTAAGGGTTGTCGGATGGACAAATGGGGCAACACGGTTTCCTTTTCGGGCAGGGAGGTGGAGTGTAAGGGCAATGCCAGCACGGATCTTCTGCCGGGCAGGCGTGACAAGGAGGCAAACACGGTTTCCTGTGGCAGGGCTTCGGCTTAGGGCTGCAGACATCTTCCTCCTTGACGCATATCGATTTACACTGCGGTTTGCCGGAGTCATTGTCACATCCGCCGTTCATGCAGCTTTTAGTCAATCCCGTTCCTGTCATGAAACTCCGTAACACTACCTGCAACTCACAACAGTTGTGTCAGAGTCTAAGCAAAATTTGTCTTTTTCGTTTAAAAGAATTGTACTTGTTTTGAAACATGGCTAGGTTAGCGAAAATTGTGAGTTGTAGGTAATGCTGCGGGATCTCAACGATAACAGGGATTTTAATGTTTCTGTTGCTCAACAATTTCAGGAACACAAGGCAAATTAGGCATCATCTCTTCAGATTGTGGTCCAGTTTTGTTGATGGGGCCACCCAAAAATTACTTGGCTACTTTCTTATCCAATGGAAACGCAACAACACACGACTACATATTACTAGTGATTGTGTAATTCGTTCAACGCATTTCTACAGAAATGTCTACGTATGCACTTGTTGGCTGGCTTATATCTCAGTTCAAAGGATGGAATGCCTCAAGTTTCTCCAACAAGTGCGTTTTAGAGTAAAACTAAACGCAATTTCAACTAATAGCTTCTCGAGCCTAGCAGCAGCGTGTAAAATTAAAGACCGCCGCGAATTACCTTCGAAACCAACAGCTTGACGAACGGGACAACGGAATAACGAAAATTGACACAACGTGACGAGTCGAACTGACAAGTGGTTTTATTGGAACGGGAGGCAGAACATAACTTTCGGAATATTGCTCAGCGAGTTCCTCCAAATTGCCTCACTATATTTATTGTTATCTCATTAGTCCCATGAGACTCAGTATCGAAAAATACTTTTCCAAATGATGGAAAAATGTAGTCGTTGGATTTAAAACCATTTTTTGTCGATAACAACCGGGGCACAACTGTTGTGAAGTACCTTGAAACGTGAAGTGTCAAATTTATTAAAAAAAGGTTTATAAGCTAATTCAAAGTATTGTAAGTATTGAAGCTAATTCAAAGTATTGTAAGTATTGAAGCTAATTCAAAGTATTGTAAGTATTGTAGCTAATTCAAAGTATTGTAAGTATTGAAGCTAATTCAAAAAAATTGAAGAAAAAAAATTGCACAAAACAAATTTCGTAACGCTTCTACTTCAATTTTTCTACTTGATTTTCCATATATTTTTCGCAATTTTTATTTTTTTTTTCAGAGATTCTCTGAATTTCTTTTTAATTTTTTTCAATTTTTTGTCCGTAACGTTTATATATTTTTCAATTTTTATGAAAAATATAAATTTTATATGAAATATAATATTTAAAAAAACTTGTAGCAAAAAAACCAAAATTTCAATTTTCAACAATTTCAGGAACACAATGATTTTCTAATCGCAAACATTGCAGATTTGGAATCGTAATTCAAAGTATTGTAAGTATTGAAGCTAATTCAAGGTATTGTAAGTATTGTAGCTTTTTTTAAAGTATTGTAAATATTGAAGCTAATTCAAAAAAAAATTGAAAAAAAAATTGCACAAAACAAATTTTGTAACGCTTCTCCGAAATTTTACACCTCAATTTTTCTACTTGATTTTCCATATATTTTTCGCAGTTTATTATTTCTTTTTTTCAGAGATTAAAAAATACATAATTCTTTTTAATTTCTCAAAAACGAGTCAACCGTTTTTCCCATCCTGCTTTACCGTACTCTCAATCGGATCGTTCTGTAACGTCCCACAGCGACCATTCTTGAACCACTTATTCTCAAAAAGTGTTTCCAGGAAAATTGAGACTTACCGATTTGGAACTGGCGTAACTCCGTGATAACGGACCGGCTGCCGCTCTTACTAACTGCGAAAATATAAAACGGTTGAAAATATAATTTAGACTGGATTTAGAGAATAATAATTTTAAAATAACGAGGGTTATTTTAGATTATTTTAAAGCTTTCATCACATCATTTAGTTTTGAATGACAAAATGACTGAACCAAATCAACTTGCAGATCAGCGGAGGAGGTTCTAATAAGGGCATGAAAGCGGCTAAAAACCATAATAATTAAATTTTGTTTGCGGACAGTCCATAATGAAAAACTTGGACGATGACGAGAGGAGCACACAAAACTAAATATTTTGATGAACACCAAATTTAGTGCAGTGATTTCCTTGTAAACCCAGATGATACGATACAAGCGTTTTCAACCTAGAAAGAGTGGTAGTTGAATAAGCTACTTACTTACACAATGAAAGCTTAATAACGGTCATAAGATAATTTGGGGCAACCTAAGAAATTCCCGAATCATCATTTCTTTTACTAATTTTATCCTCCTTGGCATAAATAGCCAACTAAACGTTTTGGCGGCTTCAGGATTCCTCTTGAGAAGCAAGTTTTGCCTCATTACGAACAATTAGCGAGACCACTTGAAATATACGAGGCATTGAGTGCATAGTGGACAAGTGCAGAGTGAAAAGGGAGCTCCCCTTGCTTTTGGTCGAACTCTGTACGCACCTCTCCACTGAAAGAGAACTTGCTCCGCAAGGTGGGTGGAGATTAGATGAATGTGGGAATCCTCGTCAAAGGTATGTAACACGAACGTGTTTTCACAACAGTTCCTTACGGGGCATGGCGACTTCAACGCGTGGCTCCACTTATATTCTCACAGAGGCTTTCCGTTCTGCACGTCATCCGCCTCCAGTACAGAGGAAAAAAGAAACCATGTGCACTGCAGTTCTTGTTGGAAGAGTAGCCAAAGCTTCCAGCTTTAACATTGCTGAGCGAGTGTCTGTGTTTCCCCATGCTAACAAAACACGATATTCATGACTTTCGACCGATATAACTCATAGTGTCAGGGAACAGTAATTTTGATAACAAAACAACCCCGCTTGTGTGTCTGTGAACCAAACTGACGGAAAAATGCCTGAATTACATCGGCTTAAATGTTATTTATCCTGCAGGCAACCATTGGACAACAAAATGAGAGATGAGCAAAACAGGCCCTCCATCTTAGGCAATAAATTACTCAACAAGTTTTATGCGCTACCACTTTATGCGTTAAACGTGAAGTTGTGTTGTACCATGTTCAAATAAACTGAAAAATTAATTGGTTTGGTAGCTGATGCCACGAAGAATGCCGAATCTACGTGAGGATGATGAAATTCGTGTGAAACATATCCTAAAAAACGCTAAAACCGTATATCCGTTCTCTCTTAATCGCGTTCACACACTGACCCCACTTTCCAAAATGGTGCTTAATCTTGTTTTTGGAACCACACAATATAAATGAAGAACTCCATTTTTTTATTTTGGCTGTTTACAGTTAAGTAGTAGCTCAGTACTGAAAACATTTCTAGTAGCTATTTGAATGTGTCGTGTATGGAAAAGGCGAACGTCAATCGCATAGCAAATGTGGTAACTATTAAATATAAAGTAACTCACTCGTGAAGTCGCTGTGCTTCCCGCGGCCCACATTTTCGGAGGAAAAATTTGGCTTTCGTGATAACTTGAAACAACTTGGTTTACTAAAAAAAAAGTGTTAAGGTTCCGGGCTAACTAAAAATGTCACGTGTAGGCTTCTAATAAAACATCTGCTAAGTAAGAGACCTGAGTCGATAGTGTAGTTTCATTATTGAAGCAATTTGGCATATTACACAACGATGTGCGCGCTAGTTCGAAGGAGTTAACTGCTGTCCCGTAACATTCATAACTCGTTTCAATTTTATTACCGAGATCCGAAACATATCGGCGCATATCATTTTGAGTACTTTTCGTCATTCAATTTTTTCGGTAAACCAACTTGGACTAGGGAATAGCAAGAATTGTAGATCCAATTTTGAATTATCAAACTCACTCTGGTCAGAATTTGTTGAGCGTAACGACGGATATATACAGATAAATTCCGGGGAAGGGGAGAGGGCTGAGTTAAGATTTATGACAAGTTTTAATAAATTTAAATTAAGGAAATTATTTCATTGCATTCATATTGATTGCGTTATAGGAGGCCTATAGGACATGGGGCAGTAGAGAGCTCATAAAATTGATATTGGAGAGGGCTTGTACAATTATTTGGTTTCCTTACCTTTTTCCCCACCCTCGTGGCAACTGTTTCAACCCCCAGTGAGGCCTAAGAGTGGCCAATTGAGTAGCCTCATTTCCTCTCAGTTCTATCAGCCCTGCCTCGCAGACACTCCAAATCTGTACCTCTGACTTACCAATTTTTGCCAGGTGGTACCTAGAGGACAGTCCCGTGAACAGCCCACATATCATCTGTATACATTCTCTCCCCAGGCTAAGGATCTCTCTTGATCGCTCTGCGGAGAGTCTAATAAATAATCTTGACTGCCTGTGGCCAGGCATATCCTGCCATTAGGAAGCCGTGCAATACTTCTCCCACTTGCTTACCTCCTTACGTCCCTACAAAGGTCTCAGGTTCTTCTGGGAACAGTGCAGATCCGTCTTTCGCCATTTCGTTGGCATCTTCACTACATGGTACCCAACGCAGTTTTTGACATTATTTATTTTACAACCTCTTTTCCTGCTAACCATGTATTAATTGTTCTCTACCAACCTCCATCCCTATTACTACCACCTTGGACTGCCAATATGTTCCAAATGTCCTCTGGATCCATTAGCAGGGTTGCTAATCACTGTGATATGCAGCATGTCGTATATTATGAGTGATACTTAGTTTAAAAGTGTTAAAGTGCTTTCCTCTGCTAGAGCCTTCAGTGCATCTGGAACTCCCAAACCAGCCTTGATGAAATACTATAAGAAGCCTGGCCTTACTTATGTGGATCACATAACTTGAAATTTTTCCGTTTTGCTGCACGCACTGGGGAACTATTGCACTTTAAGTTAAATAAATCGGCTCATAACAAATCTGAGTTTGCGTTTCAGAGGCTTCTGATCCTGAAAACTTCACTTGACAAAACGATTCGTGTGTTGGTGAATAATAATGAGAGAACCAGATCAGTTCAAATTTGAAATTCAGTCTGCAGAGCGTAATGGAAAATAAAGGTAAGAGCCAAATCAATCATCACGATCTTTCCTTATCATTGTGATCAAAATACCATACATTATTTTTTCCTCAAAAAAAGGATTCAACGATTTTGATTGCATTTTTTGTGTGGACTGTTAAAAATTGTGTAACTGCGCCATAAAATTTTTGTTTGTGGGTAAGTGAGAAGAACAGGACACTAAATTGTCGAAAATTTTGACGAAAAGCAATTTTAGTGGTCTTTTCCTCATAAATCCTGCTTATATAAAAAGTGTCAGTGTTAACCTTCCGAAAAAGTCACGCGGTCAGTCGTACGATTCATATAGAATGTCAAGTTTTAGTTGGAGAGACAAATATTGTCCAATGTGCGTTAGGTTAGTTATTGATCATGGTGTATTATGAGATCAAATAAGGTCGTGTCGAATAGGGCGATTAGCGTGTCTGACTTTCGGTCTATGACTGCTGTTTCTGAAAGCACGATGACGCGCTTGCTCTCCACCTGCAAAACCCAACTTAGTCAGGGCCTTCCCGAGAGCAGCCAGAGCAATCCCCAGGAAGAGTAACGTCGTCACGTCCGACAGTTTTCACTTTCCAACGGTCTTGGCCATCGTCTCCCTTTTTATTGTCCTCGTCAAGGGGGTTTCGAGCGCGAGCTGAGGCCCGGACGGTCTGACGGTCTCCAGCTTTCCCCCTCTTCTACGAATTTTTTGTGTGTGCCGTTTATCGCCGGTTCTCCCGATAGCATGAAGAGCCCAACGGCCTGGAGTCCGCTGGAAGGGGATTCGGCAAGTTTTGTTCTGTTCAGTTCGTTTCGGGTTGACGCGGAGTGAGTTTCGTGTTTCTCGCGACGAAGCAGTGGATACTGCACGTTATCATCTAAGTTTCGTCGTCTGACGATGAAATTCGCCGAGCATTTGACGGCCCACATCACTCCAGAATGGAGGAAACAGTACATCAACTACGAGGTAAATGTTCCAACTAGTTGGCGACGTTTTGGGTTGACCAACCGACACAATGGACAACATTCGATGTTTGATTCCTCTGAAAAAGCCCTGTTTTGGGAGGTAACCAACATTTACTCCGCCTGAACTGCCAGTTTCTCATCTGTCTATGAAATCTGAAACAATGAGAGCAGCAATGACTCTAATCGCTATACAAGATTGGTGCACCAATTTACTGTCAACCAGTACGCTACAATATTGTTGCGAGCATTGTACGTGTAGATAAGAATGAAACAAATAACTACCGAATTTAATGTTTTATTCCTCGTTCAACTTAAACTGCACACGTTTTTATAGTATTCTCGTGTATAGTTTATTCGAAAAATTCTCACTAAACCGTGTTTTTCGTAGTTTACGATTCATTTATTTGTCAGACAGGCTCCAAAAGCTTCTAAAAACTCAATGAACTAAGCCCATGAGGACCTATTGAATTCAATAGTCAGCTCTACTGTTTGCTTTTCCTTTTTTTTTTAACTTTTTTGAATGGAATTAACTACTAGATACCATACGTGTGTGTATCACGTACGTCCCACAGTTCGTTTAAGCTGGGAAACGTAAAAAAGTGTATATATTCTATAAACACAGTTATGACATCTTGGGGATCGCTCAAAGAAACGAACGATATTCTTAGGGCACGTTTCGCTTAATTTATTAACCATGTTCATGGCTAAAACTGTAATAGTGGCAGCTTTTTTTCTAACGTCATCTGACTATTACATGATTTTCAACTACTTTAATTAATTCGCTCGAAACGAGTGGCGAACTACGAACGACTATATATGTATATAGACATCCTCTTAATGAGAAAATCAAATAGCGAGCAGTCAATATGTTTTGACGGACGAAGGCTCTTTCTTGGAAATCAAGTCGTCGAGGCGTCAATATAGGTGAGAGGTGGCGCTTCAGCCAGCACCTCCAGTCCCTCAAGGGCGCTACACTCACTAGAGTTTCCTGATTACGAGCAACGAGTAAGGGCACTTCTAGTGTGTGATCGTGCCGCTATTTAGGTGTGATGGGCTGCTGTCCCGTTGCCAGAGGTAGCAAAATGACAGTACTGGCGCAATCTCCGAGTGCTGTGCTCCTGAGGATCACCAAGCCCAATCACACATAAGACAGCATCCACGCCAAGCGATCACTGGCCAGTTACCTATTGATTGGTACATAAGACTATATGGGTCATCATGCATTATGATGGCCCTAGCATAAATCTCTGCTTGAAAACCCGTTGGGATCGGACGCATGTACGTCCCACTCCTCCCAAAACCACTTATCCACACCCCTGAGCCAGTGCTTTTCAGGGTTTTAGATCCACCTGCGTAGATGTTGATAACAGTAGGAGGCTGAAATCGACAACTTTCGCTGTTCAATAGGTTTCCTTCTGGTTGCACTTTCTATTTCCTATCGAACGTGTGCCTGGGCACCATCATGTCAGTTAAGGTTTCCATGTTCCTGAATATAGCCAGGTGCCCATCTCTCGAATGTGGCACCAATAGTACCTCGCTCCCGCAGCATTCCAGACAGTCGGATGCATTCTTCAAGTATCATCTCTCACAGTACTCTTGAAAGTGGCCCTTTAGGTACAGTAGATGACACCTGGTCTGCCCTCTCATTTCCAGTGATACATTTATGCCCAATAAAAATGAACTCTGACATTTTCTCCGTAGTACTGGTAGGCGTGGCATTCACCACCCTCAATATTAGCAATCACCTTTGTACTTTGTCTAGGCTGCTACAGTTCTCTCGGATGGCTCCTCTGTGCCATTATACAATCGATACATATGAGATGATTGGTCTCACAATGGCCTCACAAAACCAGCTGGCCATTCTAGACTTTTATGCTCCATGTCCTCCTGCACATTCTTTGACACGACCACAGGGCCATTGTCGCCTTATTGGTCGTATATCTGACATGATCTACAATGCAGAACTGCACCCAGATACCGACCTGCTCACGCTGAACTCCTTTGCAAATTACTTACTCTGGGTCTCAGTCCACACAGTTGTCTTTGTCTTGTAAATGGCACTATGATCGTTTCAGTTGGGTTAATGTACAGTCTCATCTCCCAAGCACACCATCTATAAATCTGCCCCCAATGGATTAGATAGCATACTCTGTCCCGAATGAGTACAGCCACATCATCAGCATACCCTTGAGTGTAGAACCCCAAAGAACTACTTATTATTTATATTAAATAGGATTGACATTGACACAAAAGGGCTCACGACAGAACCTTTTGCTCGTATAGAAGATACTTATTGGGCGAGGTTGAGTTTGAAGACAGGATTAAAGTGATGAGAGTGTGAGAGGATTGTATTAGTGAAAAAGAGATATGAGTGTGAGTGAGAAAGAGTTTACGCACAAGGGTGTTTCTGAGTAGTTGCGCTGGGTTGTCGGGACGACAGCAGAGAGCGAGAGTTGAGAGACTAATTTGCGTTTTTGGGTTGGGTTTAGGAAGAGCTGAGAGTTGGAATCCAAGGGGAAGTGATAAGAAGTGAGTGATGAGAAGGCAGTACTGCGGAAAATCCAAAAAGGGAAAACCCGCAGTCAACTTCGGAAATAAACTTTAAGCCGACGGGAGAAGTTCTTATTTTCACCAGCTATCGTTTTAAAGGCTTCAGGTCAGAAATTGCTGGACTTGAATGCTTGGGGAAGGCCCCTGAGTTCCTGTTAGGGGCAAGAGCATCGAACTTATTTGGCCTAATCTGAAGGATACTAATTCAACAAAAGGAGCGCCAAATTTCTTAAATACGAACATTATGATTGCTGTATAGGTTCATTTCGAGTCGTATAGAGATAAGCACTGACGTCAAGAGAGTGGACGTCAAAGCTAGGGCCGTTTTGCTGTTTCTGAGATCCCAGTATTGGATGTTGCTAAGTGGGAAAATACGGCTCCGTTCTGCCCAGTACAAGGCTGGTAAATAGCAGCCTTTCCACTTCACGTTGAAATGATCAATTATAAGAATGATTCCTGTCGTACAGAAATTAATTTCCTTACTCAATAATTATCAGTTTGTTAGTTCGTATCGCATATAATGACTCGCGATTAAAGGTAAATTGAAGTTTCGTTTAGCGCCAATCGAAACTCGTTCAACACAAGTGGATTGAGATTGACGATTACCAGTTTGTACCTATATCACAATGCACGTAACATTCAACACCTTGGCTGTCCATGATTTGAGATAATATTAGTTTTAGCGATCGGCGTATGTTTAAGACATCGCACTACAACTGTCGTCAAGTTCCTTAATACCTCAGCAGCGTTCATTTCCTCAAGCAGTCTCCAGTTTTTCCTTTGAGCTCAAGTCTTTTTTTTCACCGGGGACCAATTGAATTTTTTTTTTCACCATCTCGTTTCATAGTTTCCCATTATGTCCAGCTGTTGTTATTCCTGTCATCGTGTCTACTCGACCCTTCTGTGCTCATCACGTTATTCCGCTCTCAATAATCCTTAGCCACTCCCATTCAACTGTTTGGCCAAGGCAGAGCTTGTCTTTGAACAATAAAACCGATTTCCTCAGCTTCTGAATAGTTTGATTCCTCCACTCACTCTAGACATTAGTGGGTAACGCACGCGCATACGTTAGTTATAACTTTATGTAAAAAGAACTGAGTATCTCAAGCTGGACGTTTTGTAGGTGAGCCCCCTAAGCGTAACGTTTCCTCAAAAGTGGCTCCAACGATTTTCGTTAAACCTACGATGTCTGGACATCAACTTTGTACTTCATAAATATTTCTATGAAAACTCGCAGAAATAGGATTAAATGTATATGCCGAAGGAAGGAAAGGGCAACTTTTCGCAAATAGCGCCGAGAGAGAGAGAGAGAGAGAGAGAGAGAGAGAGAGAGAGAGAGAGAGAGAGAGAGAGAGAGAGAGAGAGAGAGAGAGAGAGAGAGAGAGAGAGAGAGAGAGAGAGAGAGAGAGAGAGAGAGAGAGAGAGAGAGAGAGAGAGAGTTGAGTTGGGAGTAGGGCGAACTGATGAACGAACTGTCGGGAGAACTGGAAGACGAATGTATCACGAGAGCTGAAGGAAGACCGACTTGGAAAGAGCTGCCTGTTGAGAAGAGGAATATAAAATTGAGGAGTGGGCAAAGATAGATGGGAAAGTCCAGGACAGGGGGAAATCCGTTGAGAATTGGAAATAACTGAAGGCTTGGACTTTCCATAAGTCCATAAGTAACAAACGGGCTTGAGGATGAAGGTGTTTGGGGCAATGACTTTCCATTAGGAGTAGTCCAGATATTTTTGAGGTCAAAAATCCAGTCAATTGGGCCTGCCAAACAGTCATTGTTGAACTTTAATTAGGTTGGTAATAGGTTTGATATATACAAGCACGAGTGCTAACTCTACACGAGCCGAATTCATGAGGAAAAAACGATGTGACGTTGACTTTATTGTGCTACTCTCGTCATTTTTCTACGAATGAACTTTATTTCATTTGGCGGCGTTTACGCAGTTTACGTTTTGATAGAAAAATTGTGATAACTATGGTTAGTTTTGGATCAATCTTGCTCAACCTCATATTTCGGCGTTCCACGGTAATCTGCAGGTTAGACATCGAATTCGAGCTGATTTAGCTCAGCTGTTTTCTTTCAAAATCGACGTGACACGCCTACTCACAGGCGGGTCACTTTTTCAAGTGGTGTATATTGGACTGAGGAGCCTTGGAAACGTAAGTACCTGAAGAAAACTCAATCTCGTAGAACTAAGGAAAGTACAAATGTCGTTAGTCAATGAGCAATTATAGCTATTTTCGAAATGCCTGTCCCCTTTCCCCGTTAAAGCCCCAGTCCCACCATTTTGTTGAAGGCGCTTTTCTGGAAATATTAATAATTGGTTAAAAAAGCGAGCGGAGTCTTCGCTCGAGCAAGTTCTAACTTTACATTACAAAAGCCTCGAGAGAATATGGTTTCTATTATGTTAGAAAATAACCTCAAGGCCGCTACCTACTCCCGGAACGAAACTAACAAGATTTTTGTGCCAAACTGCTTTCTTTCCACATGACGTAAAACAAACGCAGACTCAACACGCCAGTTGGCAGAATATTGAATATTCCGTAGGAGTAGCGTCCGCGAGATAGAGACAGGGAGTGATCAGTAAAATTCGTAAGCGATCTCGTATTTTCTGGGAAGTTAACGAGCGGAAAGGCAAACACAGACTGGCAAGTTGTATCAGCGCAGAAGACGCGAGAGATAGTGTTCTAAGAAAATATGAGATTGCGCTTCATCTTCGTTAAGCATCTAACTGCAAATAGCACAAACATGCATTCTCTCTGCGATATTATTACTGAGGTCGCACTAATATAGTGAAAAGCCGTAGCTGAAAATGAAACAACTGTTCATAAAATAACGCTTCAGACTGCCCCGGACGTCGTTGTAAAGAAATTTCTCTGACTCATCCTATTAATTCGGGCGAATGCGAATTGAAGACAATTCTTTGCTATCATTTACAAATTAACGTCTAAATAACGGTGACCATAAATTGTTAGCGATATGCCAACGAAACCAAGCGCTACGACGGGATCTATCCTTTTGACTGTGGCGGTGTCAAAAGCTCGTCAAGTGGCGACAGGTAACACCAGAGTTGTAGCATTGATCGTGTCCTGTAGCACATTACCTCCAAGTTCATCTTCAGGAATGCCAACAGCAGAACCGACCATTTTTGCCAGATTCAGCAGGGGAGCATTCTTGTAGCCACTTGATGTATTATTGTGTTTCACTCGACTCATTTGCCTTATAATCACATTCCTATAACGAGATAAAGAATCTGCTAGGTTCTGCCAGTTAGCAATGGGAGAGCTTGGTGGGGTCTGCCTGACTACTACTACACGTGGATACTAGCTGCCTATGCCCGAGGACAATGTGACTGTGCCATAACATGAGCAGCAGCTTCCTGTCTAATGCCCCCCCCCCCCAGTCTTCTCTAGGGTGTTACTATAACTCATCAGTGAGGGCAAGAGCTGCCCAATTTGACAAAGACGCAGCTGCACCAATTAAGTAGTGACACATTAACACACACCTGTTCGCAACCTGTTTTGTTTTTTCTGACTGTGGTGGACATTAAAACATAAAAGTGTTAAAATAGCTTTAAACAACACAGCCATTTTCGATCCATGGATTGAGGAAGGTAGACAATAAAATAGTGAGACATGCAGGAATGGGAAGCAGGGCCACCACCTTAAACATATCTAGCTCAGCTTTTATCTCTATTTAATGGACAGTCATAGAAACATTTATGAGGAAGCGTTCAAGATTCATTGACGTTGATCTAAATTGTTCGAGCTGCTTTTCCAGAAAGTAAACAAAAAAGCTCTCCTCAGGCATTAGAAACTCAGTTCTCGCTCAATTAAACTTAGTCGACCTAACCAGAAACCCCCGTCACGCCGCATCAAGTCTTGTCTCTCATGCTCTATTCTGAACTCCTTACTTAGCTATTGCGTGGGGCTCGTCAGTTAGTATAGCTCACCATAGAATGGAAACACATACGTGTAAATTGTTCTCAGCTGGTTGTTCCTTTCTATTTTGCTGAGAAGAAATTGATGTGATATCGATTTATATCTCGCCCGAAACCGAAACTAGTAAAAGATAAAGCTGATGTATGGCAAAAAATAATTGTTGCGTGTAAGTGAAAGAACAGAAAAGTATAGTCGATTTTCGATTTAAACAGGTTCTTGTTTGTCTCATGGTAAGCACTTTTCAAACGTCCAGACGTCTCAGTGTATTTGATCTGCCGCTATTGTCAGCTGAAACTAAAATATCTTCGGACCTTATTACGGCTTCTTCAGCAATTTCAACGCGCGACGGTGAGTTTCTGTCTCTACCCGTTGACAGGTGAAGGTTGACGAAAATGAACGCCAACATTGAATACGAAAATGTGGCACGGCTTATTTCTCGGCCTTCCCGTTCTGAAACATCGAGGTTAACACTCGCAACGACCTCAATGTTACAGCGTTGTGTGATAACGGCTGCTATGAGAAAGAAAGAGGTAGTCAATAATCAGTTTTCGAATTAACTTCAGAAAAAAAACGGTAAGCGGCGAAAATAAAACGCGTGTCCGTATAATTGGGGAGCTCTTTATTTTAAGCTTTTTTAATCTTTAATGTGAGTGGATGTCTCTCACGGAGCTGTTCAGAGTCTCATGGTCTTAATAAATGTATTAATCTCCTCGTTGTCAATCCCTTTCTATGCCGAAATACGTTTTTCAAATTTTCAGATTTGCCAAATAGTTTGGCGCTAACTATTGTTGAAAGCGTGCGGTTCCATATTTTTCAATACACACTCTGCGCGTATAGTTTATAGAAAACCAAAAGCGCTTAATCGAAATGAGGAAAAATGTACTGTCAAAAAATCGGGGGTTTTAGAAATATTTTTGGAAAGACTTCTCGCCCGTTTGAAGCCAACTTTTAATATTGCCTACCAGTTCAACAGAGTTCCACAGGAACAATGCTACAGGTAGTGACTAGTTTGACTCACCCTTTGAGTTTGGTTCGAATTTTAACTCATTTTCACGACAAGTGAAACAAACTTTGCTTCTTCTGCCTGAATTTTCTTTCGCAGTATGTTTACGTTTATTGGACCAAAGATGAAGTACGCTGTGAGTTGAATCAAAATCATTAGAGCCCACTAATACTTTTCGTTTGCTTATAACGAAGAAACCAGCCCGTTACTCGTATGTTGTACATCGAATTAAATATGTTAACGTATTAAATAAAATTAGTTAAGAAAGTGATGAATACGTAAAAATTGTTTAAAAAACGTGAAAAGGGTACAAAGGTAAAAAATATTTCGGAGATTATAATGAAACTTGAAGGGGTTCCGTTATACCTGCGTGAAAGTTGAGATTGTTGAGGAATGCAGTAATAATTGTTCAAACGTTGAGTATTGACTATCGGAAAATCGAGCCGTCTCCAGTAAATTACTTATCAATTTCGATAAAATTCACAGGCAATATTCCTAACTCTTATTAGACCTCTGTGTGCCTTGCTTGTTTGCTGTAAAAGAAAACAGGCCAAAAACGCTGCAATTAATTGCACAACCGTTTATTAATCTCCGCGACCGAAAAAGTATCTCAAGCAGAGTGAAGAAATTCTGGAAAACGTCACACAAGATATCATTTCACAACGCGTTTTCAGTGAATACTCTGGTAACTACCATAGATCGGCCCTAAACTTCTGATGATATATTGACAGACGTACATACAAGACTTGTCGTTTAAATCAATTTTTCCGATAATTTCCTAGTTATCCAGCTTGGCGCATTCTCACACCTCCGAAGCTCATTCGATTCGATTCACCATCGAAAAATACTATTGAACGATACGAAACAAGTTCAGACTATTACTAAACAATGAACATTGACATTTTTCAAGTGACGCTAGGCAATTGACACGACATGATGAGTCGAGCTGACGGGTGGTAGCAGTGAGACAAGAAGTGGAGCGGGAAATGAGCGCAGGCTGTGAAAAAACTATTAACATCAGTCATAGTAAAGCAGAAGAATTTAAATCACTGTATTTACTGTGATTTGACTGTTTTCCATCAAGACGCATTGCTACACGTCTGAGTCCTGTCCTATTCGACTCAGCACCATAAAATGCCTAGGAAACGATATCAAACACAACGCAATTGCAATTGAACTGCCAGTCTTTCGTTTTTGGGTATTTATTTAAAGCATTTTCGGCCATAATAACCATAAGTTGTATCCGATCGGATTGCCAAATAGGCGGACACGATCAGATCTTATTTGGAATTTTTGAGGTTTTTTTAAAACTAAGGTTTAGAACTAAGGTTTAACATGGCCTGGTCTGGCCCTGAATCGAATGGGTCTAGCCTCAAAGGCGTGAAGCTGCGTCAAGCTGTGTTTTATTGCAATTACGTCGTGTTTGATATCGTTTACTTAGTGAAATAAAAGTAATTATAGTGAGTTAACTCTACTACTTGAAGGAATTCACAGAAAAATATAGCGGAAGTTATCGTTTTTCCACGGCTGTGCTCATTTCCAGCACTACGCCCCGTCTCACTCGAACTTCGACTCTTCAGGTCGCGCTAATTACCTATCGCAACATAGAAAATACCTAGTTGGGTCATGTTTCGTATCGTTTACTAGTATTTGTCGATGCTGAATCGAATGGGCTGGGTCTCGACGCTGGCTAACAGGGAAGTATTCGAAATATTCGTTGCAATATCAGGTCTTGTACGGCGTTCGGTAGTGTACCAAATACTCCAACAACATCCAAATCATACAGTGCAATTGAATAATATACCGTTGTGTAATGATTTGCAGCGGTTTTTTAAATGTTGAACAGTTGCACGTTTTCGCTCTTGAAACGAGGAATTTGTTCATCAAATGAGTTCTGAGATAACGCTGACAAGTATTTACGTTACTCTCGCCGTGTAATTAGTCTGAGCTATTCACACACTCGATCTAAAATGTCATTTGGACCGGAGTGAACACGTTGGTCTGTTTAGTTTTCTGATCGCTCGCTCGGAATGTCGAGAAAAATTATCGTTATCTTCGCCTGTTCGATGGCTCAGCTCCTTCGTCTCTCCATTGTTTCCATTCGTCCTATTATCGTTTGTCTTCTTCTCTATCTTAAGACAATGGCCGCTCTTGCTGCTCTTTTTTTTTGTTCAAACGATCGACAGGTGGGCAGTTGGTCGATGAGATCATCAGTTCCTGGTTTTCTTCGTTCGGCTTAAGAGCGCGAAAAAAAGTATGATGACGTGTTCTCATTCTACCGCCGAATATTTTTATATACTTGACAACAACTGTAGTATTATTATTATTATTATTATTATTATTATTATTATTTTACTGATTGAGGTATGACCTTATCGAATGAGCTTGTGTGTATTTTTGCACCGAACAAGTTCACGAAAAGTCGAGTAACCTATGACGTAATGTTCGTAAATCATTTAGAGAGCTCCCACGTTTCCAGAGCTTGACGGAAAATTACTCCGGTCCACTTGATTGCCACTATCACCCCAATTTTGACTCGAGCTCACTATAGCTACTTCTCTTAGCATAACATCATACAGAGAAAACGCCCGGTGGAAAGAACAGGAAAATATAAATATATCAACAAAATTGGCCTCGATGGGGCAATAATTATCAAAGCGTGTTTTTCTAAAAACGGCTAAAACGATTTTGAAAAAAAAGGGTGGTGTGGGCAGTTAAAAATGATATAACGTTCATTCGTGGAAAAATGACCTGAGCAGCAAAATAAACTATCAAAAATATCGACGAAAATCGGTTTTAGTACAGTTTTTCCTCATGTGCAGCTGGCGTTCTTTGTGTAATTGTCTCTTTTACTAACTTTTTACTTTCCTTGGCTCTACGAAGTAGAAAGGAAAGTTATGTAATCGGCTGAAAAAAAAATTTTGAGTTTTCTTCAGATCTTTACGTTTCAGACCCTCCTGAGCCCGAAAAACACTATATGGGAAAATGGTCTGTGTGTCTGTGAGTGTGTGTATGTGTGTCTGTGAACGATTTTTAGAGAAAACCACCGTACCAAATCAGCTAAAACTTGATATCTCGCCCGCAGGTTACCATGGGACGCCAAAATAAGGGTATGAACAAAATCCATCGAAATTTAACTATAGTTATCATAGTGATCAAAACACCAAATATTTTTTTCTCAAAAAACGGCTCTAACGATTTTGATTAAATTTTTTATATTGATAGCTCCTAATATGTCAACTATACCATAAAATTCCCATATTTCACATCTGTTTTCCGGGTAATGTCAGAACTATAAACATGTTCCTTGTAGACAGTACCATCAATTCTCCGTCCATTGATCGTCTGTCAAGATCGTGGCGCACGTAGAGGCAATAAATAAATTCTGCACGGTTAAGCAATTTATAGATTCTTGTTGGAAAGTCCGTTGGATTAGTTGGCAGTGCGATGACAATCGTCGAATTTGCGTGGTGAGCAAGCTGTGCGAATTACCTTTCGACTCGTCAGACGGCCCCGTTATTAATACAACACTCGCGTACATTCGTAAAAGCAGAATTTGCCTTTCAGTTATCCGAAATCGATCTCGACGAATTTTCTATTGAATTGGCCACTGACCCTATGGATGAAGTTAAATGCCCAGCTCCCCAGTCATTACTCTGTAGTCTCTCGCATAACAATGAATAATTCAACGACCGGTTCCCATTTGATCTGAGGCTTTTAAACGCTACCGATTGTTCGGGCTTAAACCAAGCAAAACTGACGGTTGAAGTTGAGCGCATCAGTCAGTTGGAAGTTTATTACGGGCAATGCGGGTCTCTTTGACATCTGATTACACAACTCATTAACGCCGCACAGCGGCCTCTCCAACTAACTCAAATCCCTCCTATGTCCTTCAGTTTTGTTTAGGAACGAGCGCCGCAACGAGATCTGTTTTTGATGGTGGAAGGTCAAATGAATAGATAAAGGCAGCTCTACAGAATTTAAGTGGAAGTTTTGAGGAAAATCGCCTTGTAACTTTTCCTTAGTTATAATTTTGCCGTTTGTACGTGTTATGTTAATATAATACCCTCAATCAAGGTACTAGTTGATATGAAATCACAACGAAAAGTGAACTTTTATTGCATCAAGTAAACAAAAAACATGAATCGTACCAATATCTTGGTCACCCAACATCTTCCCCTCTCTTTCATTTGTTTTTGTTTTGTAAGCGTCTGTTCAAAGACCTTTGAAATTGCAAGTTGTTTTTCTTAATATGCCATGCGTTCAAAGGGATCAACTGGAAACGATTTCTTCTTATTTCTTCTCCCCTTTCTGTTTTGATGAGGTAAGACCTCGGTCGGTCTAGTCTGCTTACTACTTCCCCTTTCATTCTCGTATTAGTTATCCATACAGTTTGTCCCGATTGAAGCTGGGATAACTTCGTATGACTTCCATGTCGACGATCAAAATTTCTTTTTGACTTTAGGCGTGTTTGTCTTTCCTTATTCCTCAAAAACTCATTTTATGGCTGTTTCGGTACCAAGTTTTCCAAAGCGACAGGTACAGTTGTCCTAAGCTTTCTTCTCTGATGGGGTGTATCCGTTCTCTAACGAAGTAGCATTATATTTCAGGATGGATTCGTCAATGTCCTCACGTTTCAAAATAATGTTTTCAGCAGTGTGAACACTAGATTCAATTAAACCGTTTGCCTGGGGCGAAAGTTGGACTACTTGTATCATGTTCGAATCCATACCTTTTAGCAAACGTTTTGAAATCATAGGTATTGAAAGGTGGTCTATTGATCTAACACCATGTGGAGCGCCGTGTTTTGAAATACATTTCTTCATAGGATCAACGATAGCCCGCGTCTTAGTTGATGCTACGGTCAAAACTTCTAAAAATCTCGAAAAATAATCTCGAATCACTAAACGATCCCTTCCTTTAACTTTGAGTAAATCGACACCAACAAGAGACCACGGAAATGATGGAAATGGAGTGGGTTTTGTAGGTTCACACGGGTTATATTTCTGCTGGGCACAAACAAAACATTCGCCGACTTTCCGTTGAATATCTGTCGAAATACTTAGCCACCAAACAGTATCTTTTGCCAAATTTCTGCACTTAACGATTCCTGAATGACTCGCGTGTAGTCAATGCAGAACTGTTGTACGCAAAGATTTCGGAATCACAATCGTAGTCCCAAAAAGTATAATGAGGTCATGGCGTGAAAGTAAATCATGATATTTATAAAACTGTCCCACTAAAGGATAGTCTGGCCTTAGGAGGATCCCATCCTTCTATCAAGTATTTTTTCACATTCCTCAAAGTGAAGATATCGTTGATATGGAATCACAACGAGAATTGAACTTTTATTACATCAAAACATGAATCCTAGCAACCAACATCTTGGCAACACAACAGTACGGGTATGAATGTATGAATATTAGCCAGCACGAAATCGCACAATTGTCGAGGTGTCAAACATTAGTCTTTTGGAAAACAATGTCTTAATTATCCCCCATCAAATTACACTTTTGTTTTATTATTAATTCTTTTCATACCCCCGATCCTTTTCACCCTTAGTCCTGAGATCAAGCTGCCCTCAGCCAGTCTGTCTTCAACAGTACTTAAGTTCTTTGCAGCACTTGAACCCCTCTCTCGTTCTTATTTCATGTGTGCAGTTAATCCAATATTTGGATATCAATACAGTCCAATTCATATACTAATGCACTACTGTTCTCAGCTCTAACGTGGTCTAAAAAATCTGTTCTACAAAAACGCTCAAAAATTACAGCTGGGATTTAGTTGTGCCCATCTACTCGGCAATGGGATTTGATGGCAGTCTGGTTTCTATCGACAAAGCACGGTTAAAAGCTAGCTGAGAGCGAAAGATTGGCAGTTCTATTGCAATTACGTCGCGTTTGGTACCGTTTCATTGGTATTCTTCGGTGCTGAGTCGAGTAGGACGGGTATCAGACGTGCACGACAGTGTCTAGATGGAAATCAGCCAAATCTCTGAAAATATAGTGATTCAAATTCTTCTTCTTGAAGGAACTTGCGGGATAATGTAGCGAAAGTTATCGTTTATTCCCGGCCGGCGCTCATTTACCTAGCGTCGCCTAGAAAATATCAATTTACGTTGTAGTAACGTCATGTTTCATATCATTTGCTATTATTTTTCGACGCTGAACAGAATGATATGGGCCTCAGAGGTATGAGACGGCGGAATAACCAGGAAATTGCGTCATGCTGTGCAACTATGCTGTGCGAGACAATAATAAATGTAGTATAATAATTTGTAGCGTGTTTTTCATCATCTCAAACGTTACTTTCCTCTCTGTTACATGGCGCGGTCCACACAAAAATTTTGATTTCTTTCCAGATCTTTACGTTTTAAGATTTACTGAGTCCGAGAAACACTATTTGGGAAAATGGCCCGTGTATGTCTGTGTGAGAAAACAATGCTCATTCATCGATGCGAAGGGTTGGAAACGTGCCCGGTTTCTCTCAAGGTGGCTTCGCCCGGCTACCGAAAGAATGTCAACGTGCTTTAAGTTG
This sequence comes from Pachypeltis micranthus, assembly GCA_020466155.1. Taxonomy (NCBI): domain Eukaryota; kingdom Metazoa; phylum Arthropoda; class Insecta; order Hemiptera; family Miridae; genus Pachypeltis; species Pachypeltis micranthus. The sequence continues at coordinate 20,181,845 of CM035774.1, read as the reverse complement.
CACAGTCATAGGCAATTTATTCTTCTCTAGGCGACGGAGGGGGTTGATGGAAAATTATCATTGCATAAAGTCCTAAGGGAGAGAGGGAGAAGTTTGTCGAAGAATGGTTGATCTTGGTGCATTTTATACTAAAACCCTCACCCAAACATTTTATGTTTTTTTCTTTAAAATGTCAAAATTTAAAATCACTAACACAAACGGTGGGTACAGCTTTCGTACAAGTACGCAACCACGAGGGACTTTTTATGTCTTTTTCTTTTAATATAATTTTGTTTATTTTAAATAAAGAAATATAAAATTACAACAAAAAAAATTTTTGTAACAGACGTTACCATGCACTTAACCCAACACAAATTTAGTGACGCTTCTACGTTACATATCCCGCGTTACATTTTCGAGTTTATGTAGCAAAGTAAAGACTTAAAATGTCAACAACAAAAATCGTAACCCTGGTGGGAAGCGAACCCACAACCTCCAGGTTAGGAGACCGATGCCTTATGCATTACACCACAGGGACTGCGACTACAACTTGGGTTAAAACGTTGCCTTGTCCAATTGGCCTCAAAGGTTAATTTTCGTGACGCTTGGCCGTTACACTTTTCGAGTTTATGTAGCAAAGTAAAGACATAAAATGTCAAAAAATATACTGATTTATTCAGTATTTCAATCAGTTTTCCTCTATTTTTCAACTTAACTCAATTTCCCTGACATATCTCACGAAGTGTCTAGTAGTAACGCACACATTTTGACGCACACAGGTCATGTTTTGAACGGCAGTATGAGGCGAGTTTGATCGCAAAATGTGCTTAGTGAAAATGAAACAAAACCTGCATGTTATTACGGCGGTTTGATATTGCATAGCATGATTGGAACCTATTATATTCAACCCAACGTCGGAAAATAGTAGTAAGCGTTTCGAAACATGACCTGACTACGACGGAACGACGAAAATAGACATTACCTAGGCGACTCTAGGCAAGGAAATAGGGGGAAATGAGCGCAGGCCCGGGAAGCATGGTAACTTTCGCAATATTTTCCCGCGAATTCCTTCAAATAGTAGAATGTGCCTCACTATGTTTGCTGTCATTTCACTTCTTCTCAAAAACAGCTTTAGAAATGTTTCCGCAGTAATCCCATGAACGAACACAAAGCGCCCGTATATGTCGTCAAATTTTCCCGGGTTGAGGAAAATTGCGTCTAGAAAATTGCTGCGCAGTGGATTTGTTTATAATAAGGTTCGAGTGAAACAACTCTACTGGGGATATCACGGTTAAGAGGTTTTTTGCGTGTTCTTTGACACTTATTTATTATAGTGAATTTTGAGGTGTAAATTGACTTCCTTCATTGCATTAATAATATCCGAAATTATTGTAATATAATCCCATCCGTGTATTGTTTCCGGTGAATTTTCCCCACTTCATTCAAAGCTAAGTTTGCTTCGTGTTTATAAAATACTCGTATTATTTATATTCGCAGGAAATGAAGGCGATGCTCTACACCGCGGTAGAGGAGGCGCCTTCCATGGAGTCTGCAGACCCGGACGAATTGGCCCGACATTTCAAAATCTTCAGGGAGTCGTTCTTCGCCTATTGCGACACGGAGTTGAAGAAAATCAACACGTTTTATTCAGGTATTTCGCCTTCTAGTAATTTCCGCGATTCCTTCACTTCGCATTATCGATACTGAGAGTCGTTTCTCACCACGATCACGCGTAAAATTAGATCATTACGCGCTGTTCTCTTCAATACGATGACGAACAAAATTCAGCTCTTTGGATCTATAATTTAGAAATTTATTCGCACGAACTTCCGCAACTCGGTAGTAGTATTTAAAATATTAGCACGGCATCAGTGTATTCTACAACAGAATGGCAAAGGTCAGAAAGGGCATGTTGGCTTTCCTTAATTGTTTCAGGAAAGATAAAAAATCGTTTCATTTCTTCAATAAAGTAACAAAGAACAGCGTAAATTGTACAAATTAAATAAGAAGAGTGCAACAAATTTTTCGAAAGCTTTAACCGCATTTCGAACCCTTAAACAGCTGATTGTTTGGACGTAAATTTAAAAAAAATGAAAATGTTATTCAAAGAATGAATTTATTGTTTGAAAACTGTTCAGCGCTTATAAAAATAAAGGGAAAGCAGCTTAGCCATCCTCATCAAAGCTAAACATTTGGTGCTTAGTCGTAGTTGGTCTCTGCTATCAGTAGTAGAATAACAGAGACCAACAAGTCGATCTTCATGCTAATGCACAGTTGCTGGGTTTGATTGGTATTTTTTCAGCGTAGGCTTGCGTTGTACGAAGATGATATGTATTGGGTTTTTAAAAGTCGAAATTATTTCAATCAGTCCCCCACCCCCCACCCGTGAAGGGAGACCTCAACCGTACCCCTAGAATTCGAGAAGTAGTGGAAGTTCGTGTATGCAGATGGATGAAAACCAGTTTTCCGGTCTTCAGGTGCACCCTTCTCGTACGAATCTTTCGACTAACATGTCTTAGCAAGGCCGATCTTAGGATGACGTGAATCGAAATGCACTGCTTGCAGTAAGAACGTTGTATTAATCAAGAGCGATCAAATTTCTTTATTTGTTTCTAATATGAAGAGGTATTTCAGTAAAACGTACTGTTGCAACCACAAACCCGAATCATTGATTGATTTTTATTTTGGTCGGGGTTTTCACAGCAGAGGCGAGGCGTTTGTCTAAATATAATAAGGAAGTGGGGAACCTGATTTCTTGTGCACGAAAGTGCCTAATGATAATTTATATCGAATCAAAACTTCTCAAGACGTCTTCATTTTCGCACGTTTCACTTACAAATTTTATGTGGGAATAGAAGTTTTAGTAATTTGCCTACTGGCGGATATAACCCAATTTCTTTAATAACCCAATTTCTTTAATACATAACCCAATTTCTTTAATAGAAGTTTTAGGCTTTGGGAGGTTTTCCTGCTGCTATTTTTTTTTCAGAATCACTTTGTCTGTTGAGCTAACCGCCCAATTCCTACAACGTTGTGACGTCGAATGTCTATATTTTAGTTTCGCAATCTCAATTTTGTTTAGTTATAAAGAATTCTGGTAACTAGTGTTCTAGGAGCAGCAAAACAGGCTTAATGCCATATTATTTAAAACTTAACTCATTGGAAATAGAAGAGGCAAGAGAAATGGGTGAACTAAAATAATAATAAGAATAAAATGATCCGAAATTTTTCCTTCTGACAATAATTATCTCGATTGACTCCCCCCCCCCACCATGTTACACAATACTAAGATATATCCAGCGGCTAGAGAATGACAAAACCAATCGTCACAACCAAAATGAAAGTGTAGATTCAAAGGCACTTATTGTGATTTTATTTGTGTGTATCACAAATTAAATCGTATTTCATGGCCACACACCTCTAAACTTTATTCTGACCCGTTCGTCACATATATATTGTGTTACTTTCAAAAGTTTCAGGGCTGTTGTCAGAAGGAAAACATTATCGTCAAACCAAGACTTGACATAATTTGAAATTGATCTAAATATTTCATCTTTTTTCCGAAACTCGTGCTTTGGCTCTCAAGTGTGGGTTGTTAGCAGACGTCAAACATGAGGAACGTAGTATAATAACTGCTGATTCATGCATTAACTGTATCATGTACGCAGCATTCACCGAATGGCACTATTTTTGCTAAACGTTCGTATTTCGTTTACCATCTTCACCTCAAGCTGGAAAATCTCGCCATTTTGTGCCAGTTTGGAGAGTACTCATACGCCATTTGCTCTTTAAGAAGCTCATTGTTTTTTTGACAAATATCTCATCAATTGCAACCCTAAACCCAACTCTCTCTTTTTTTTCTTTTCAGAAAAGTTGGCCGAAGCAACAAGAAAATTCGCCACGTTAAAAAATGAATTGTCGATCACGCTTAACATGTCTAGCAAAAACAAAACGAAATTGACCGACATCATGTCTCAAAAGAAGACAAACGTTTCGGCGAGAAAAGTTCAGGACTTGAAACTCGCGTTCTCTGAGTATTATCTCAGTCTTATCCTCCTTCAAAATTACCAAAACCTCAACTTCACAGGTTTCAGAAAGATCCTCAAGAAGCACGACAAAGTAAGTTCACTGTGTGATTAACAAGCGTCGATTATTGTGTTGCGGTGTATGCGAGAAATGTGAACTTATTGCCGAAGCCACTCTTTACGTTTGGAACGTAATGCTTCTCTTACAATTGCATGTTTAAAGTTGACAGTGTCACACGAAAGTTCTTGCATGATAGAAGCAGTAGGAAACGGGTCGGTTTGAATCTGATTCATCGTGACTGCGTCACTATGAGTACGCCGCTGTGAATTTCCAATGTAACCATTTAATGTAGATTCTTCTCATTCGATTGTTATTCATCTAAAGCTGGGCTCATGGGTAGCAAAAACAATAGATGGAACATAGCGAATGTAAATCAGTTGCAACTTGAATTTGCTTGGTTGTTCCCTTTGAAAACTTATATTTATGACGTGCTCCAGATTACATAGCCCTAGGGTGATGAAGACAGTCACGGTATTTTTTCTTTGACGGACTGTCAACCCAGTCGTGATCAAGCACTCACCTAATAGCCACGTCCCAGTACAGCTCCAACATTAACGTCAGGTTAGGCTAGAGATACCTGACTGAATCTTTGCACTGCATCCCATTACATGCACCTGGGGGTGGGAGGATCAAGTGTGCTGTCTCTTCGTCTCCGAATATAAATTCCTATTCCCGAGGTCAGTTTTACAAGCCTGATTAGTTTCGTTTGCTCGTGCAAGTACGCTTCGTTGAATTTTGGGCAGCACACACGCTATGTTGCAATAAAGCAATGTACGCGCTTTATTTGCAATAAACCATAACGTAAACCAGAACGTAGTTCGATGAGCTACCATGACTGCTGTGGACTTCTTTCTTGTGGTTATACAGGCTCAGCTGGGCACAGGGACTAGTACTTCTCTATCGTTCAGTGGATTTCCCTGTACCCCCCTCCACCCCTCCTGGACACTGCTTATTCTCCATTTTGTCAGCCCGTTGCCAAAAAGTCGGCCACAGAACATGGACATCGTACAATTAAATGGGTAGCGCTCAACATTCTGGAATATATTGAGTTTCCCCCACTTAGATTACATTTTTTGAGTAACCAACTCACAGGTAGCTTGTGGGACTGTTATCATGACTTTTAGTGAAACTTCATGTTTACTGTTCTGGAATTATAGAAAAAACGCCGTGTAACTTATTCAAAGAGTCGACTTAATTTGCCGCACCGTTGGTCGGACAAAAGTGAGCTTTTATAACGCACGATATCTTTGCGGGACGTTTTTGACATTACCAGTTGGCGATTTAACTATTTATGTTTGTATCAGCTTCACCTAATTGTACCTTTTACCTCCGTGAGTCAGTTGCTGAACACGGACCAAGGAGCCACGTACAGAGAAGAATTCGTCGAGACTGCTCATTTTCACACGAACAAAGACATCGGTCGACTAATCGGCGATGTGGAAGCGAGAGTCACCGCCGACTTGGAGGCAGGAGACCGACAAAAGGCCATGAAACGTCTTCGTGTCCCGCCTTTGGGGGAGAAGCAGAAGCCGTGGACTACCTTTAAAGTTGGTCTTTTTTCGGGTTGTTTCATCGTACTCGCTTGCGCAGTTTTACTATCTGGTAAAATATTCTACATTTATTCAATTAGGTGTTTAAGCAGGCAACTTCAAACGTTGAACTTTTTTTATGTGTTAGCGAATGAGGTTTAAATAGGTTAGGTGACTGATTGGATTGCTCTTTTTGCCCTACCAAGCTGCAGTGGCTGCCACTTAACGTGTTTTTATGCGCGGTGAATACGCAAGTCACAAGGCCATTTCATCGGGTTTTTTGTGTTGTTTCTTAAAAACAAGCCCCAGGCAATTCTTAGCCCGAAGATTGAGCGTTTCCTCACGAAAATGATGTCCACAAACTGAAATTATAGGCAATACCTAGCTGGATTGTTGGTATTTACGGACTTACGGCCCTTGTGGGCTGAAACGTTCTTAAGGTAAACTAGAGAAAAACATTTTTTTAATAAACTTCGAGGGCGAGACTACGACTATATCCATAATACAACTTTCCGATACCATTTCTATAGTACGATTTGTCTTCATCTTCAAAATGGACCTCTGTTTTGATAATTATCTCTTCATCAGCGCAAAATTTCTTTCTAGCGAGCATTTAAGTTGCTGGGTGCCAGATCTGGAGCGGACGATAGAGGCGGTTCGAAGCCCAATTTCGAATTTTGCCATAAATTTTATATATTTATGGCACGTCGCACTGTCTTAATGAAACAGCACAACGTCTCCATCAAATGGGACCGTTTTTAAGCGATTTCGTCCCTCAAACGCTCCTCTAACGCTATGTAATAGCAGCCCTTGATGGTTTTTCCCCTTTCGTGATAGTAGATGAAACAAAAAAACTTATTACTTTGCCAGCCGACTGTAGCGTTTTTCCATTCTTTGGAGACGATTCATCACATGCAGTCCACTCGGCTTCGTCTCGAATGGACCCCAGCGTGAAATGATCGAGCCACGTTTCATCCATTGTCACATATCGACGCATAAATTCGGGTTTATTACGATAGAACAACTTCAAACACTACTCAGAAATAAATTATTATTTATTAATTCAGTTGTTGAATTCTCCCGAGAACAGGCGGTGGTAGTTTTTGTCTGTTCACTATGTCCACAGTTTGACGCTGATAGGTCACTTTTTACTATTTTGGGTATCAACCATGTTAAATATTTTGATATTAGGCGAATTCGTTGTTCGAACAGTTATTTGAAATCCGCGGTTCGTGGAGTTTGTTGTTGTTTTTTCTTTCTTTCACTGTTAACCGCGACTTCTACTTACCGCCTGCGGAATTTGCCCATTTTCCCGCGTATCTAGGATGTTCGGGATCTCGACATCACGAGGCGACGCAAGCACTTATTAAGAACGCATTATTACAAATCACCCGCTCGCGCTGTGCGCGGCCATTTCCGCCTTTTTGCTCACTAACATTTGTCGTTTGCTTGAAACGTCTTAACCGTTTAGTTCGTAATTTACCGCCGTGTTTTGAATCAATAGCGTATCGGAGTTCGGCGAAATCCGCGGCCTGTTCACGAAATTATGAACATTGGTGGTATCTGGAACTATATGTGCCGTGGACATCCCAGTACGTCAGTGCCACAGCGTTAATCCCATTGTAAATAAATACAGTCCACTTTAAATTCTCGAGTTCCAGAAGTTTCGTTTTATTTATTCCCCAGTATTAAACATTCGAATTTAAAATGGTCGATGACACCGCTGCAAGTTGCTTGCTCGGAAGAATGGGGGAATTCCAAGTAAATGCTATTAGCCGTCTCAATACCCTGACGTTGATTTCAGGCACTACGATCAGGAATTAGTTGCCTGCTACGATCCAATCTCTTTCTTTTGTAAAGTCCTTGTTTCTAGCTCATTGACGACAGGAAGAATGTGGAAATTCTCCCTCTCCTCGTAATCCTTCCGTGCCCATCTTTTCTCGCATTGCCACTTTAGTTTTTATTCTTACCTCTTTTTAAGTTAATTCTTTTACTTATTTTAAATATGTATCAGGTACGCAATTATCTTAGAAAACACATTTCTATTATATTTTTATTCGCTTAATGTTTCGAAATGCGAGAGAAACGGTATTGCTTGTTGACAGCGTTTGTAAAAACGAGGCAGTTTGAAATTAAAACTTATTTTTTGTGACATTACACGATTTAACCACTATTCACGCTGGTACTGTAAAAAATAAAGGGCTTTTAACCAACATACAAGTTCCCCTTTAAAATTTAATAAAATGGTTTGTAGTAATGTCGCTAATTAATTTGCATTTTTAGAAAAATCGAGAAGTAACGAGCTAATATTGAGAAACCTCTTCAATTTTCAGCCATGTACCACAATGAAGATGGAGAAGATCTCAAAACTACGTTCAAACTTTTCCGGGCTCCGTTACTTATCATCGAATTTTTATTTCTGATCGGCGTGAACATTTATGGGTGGAGATCTTCAGGAGTCAACCACGTTCTCATATTCGAATTAGACCCCCGAAATCATCTTTCCGAGCAGGTGAATCAGTTATCATCAATTAATTTCAATGAATGGTAAAATTACGAATACTATTGGGTAAGTGCGGTTTCACGACTATACGAGGAGCAAAGATTAGAGAGGGAATAATCATTGAGTGGAAGCGATGAAAGCAAGAAGAACTGTGAGGACACGATGATCGCCATTAAATTAAGTTCCTAATTTGGTTGAAGTATTTTCTTCTTCTATTTTATGGTTGTCGGTTTCGTTACATCAAATTGTAGCGTGGAAGCAATGGCTCGTCTCAGGTTTTTAGGTTCAGTTAGTCCGAGCAACACACATGACGTACACTGTACGTCGTCGGTGGCCCTGTACATACTCCTGACTATCTGCAAAACGGGACTCATATTCGTCATCCTTTTAAGACGGGATTCAGATCAAAACTTTGTTAGAACGACTTTTACTTTCCTTTGCTCAACGATCTGGAGGAAAATTCCATGACCGGCTGTTGTATATTATTCATTCTGAATAATACATCCATGTTTTCAGCCTGGACAATGTTACATTCTCAATATTTGTTATCGACGTTGGATTGAATACGATAGATCTCCACCATGCCGTGCAAGAGCACACTAAACCATTGTCATAATTTGCAGCTTTTTTGGGCGAACAGTTTCAGATAGTGTAAAATTCTGATCAGTGAAAAACTTACGAGAATTGTGCAATAAATTAGCAAACGTGTTGATGATGACGTTTTTTTATGATTTTTCTCATAAAAATCCTGCTCGTATGATTTTTAAGCTTTTAGCCCAATAAGCTGCCTACACGGAAGAAGTTTATGACGATGATCATAAAATAATCAGGAGCAACCTCATTAATTCCGAAATTGAAACTAACGTCGATGATTTGATTAACATTTTACGCAGTATTTATTTTACTGTAACCACAAACCCTTCCAAAAAAAAAAAAAAAATCGTGTGACGAGTCCCATGAATTATCTATACTTTGGTTTTTCAATTAAGGTCATAAGAACCTGAGAGAAAACTAAATTGCACCATTAGCTATACTGTATGTGAGGCTGAAGAAAATTGTGTGATGCGTCGTGATACGCACCTCCTCTGCCAAGTTTACTGTACACAGCATTTGTATTTTATTGGGGTATGGTGTTGAGTTTATGCGAATAAATCCGTGGTGCTAGGTCGAATAAAAGGAAGTATATTACTTCGTCTTTTACACTTCATTCTGCCGATTTTTAAAATTTTCATCTACACAACAGATGAGGTTCACGCCTCGGCGAAGTTCCAAGTAGCTTGAGGGCCGTCAATGAATAAGCTATTGAAATGTAAATTACCGGGTTTCAAGTGTTCAAGAAGAGGTTTGAATTCGCTGCTCAGGAGCAAACAAAGAGGCCGCTATTCCTTAGCTCAGGCAATGTTGCGGTTTTCTCAACGCGGTTTCTCTGACTTCATGTTTATTCAACATCCTTCTGTTATTAGTGGAGTCTCGAGTTCGTGGCTTACAGTCGGCTCGGCGGCCCGCGAAACCAGGGCGTAAATAACGAAAACTCTCATCAAACGTACTTACGTAGTCTTCAAGTAGGGACGTCACTAGAGCGTTGTTGGGGGAAAAGAAAAGAAAAATTTAAAGAACGTTAAAAGAAACCATTTAACTTCTATAAAAGTAAAAGTTGAAAAAGTTTGATGCTTAGTACAATTTTAGAAGTTTAAAGAATAAAACCTTGTAATTCCCAACTATTTGCACTCAATCTGCCAAAATGTAGTCCGGAGTGAGATAAAAATTTCATAGCAGCCTTACTTATCGGATGGGTGTCCCGTGGCATGACGTTGAGCAACTCCTCAACTCTATAAGGAAACTGCACCCAACAGACGGATCACATTACTTCCTAAACAGTCCCCTCTCCACCGTTTACACCATTATGCACTACGCATTTGTTTGTGCGTTTTCTCAGGACTTTTGATCCAATTTCCGACAGTGTTGTAACCTCTTTGCATATTTCAGTATTCTTTCCTACGATTTATTTTTTAATTTCCCACAGTTTCAGTGACTTCCGAAATTGAGCAATATTGTAAGGCAATCCTCAATTTTCAAACAATCTTCTATTCTCCTCGCTACATTTTTTTACAAATTTGTCAATAAAGTTCACTAAATTACCAAGTTAATATGATTCAATTTACTACAAATCTCTCTGTTATTGATATTGAATTAAATGAACTTGGCCAAACAACACGTGACAGCAGCAGGAAGCGGTAGTGCCTACAGCTCTGGAATTTATTATGCTGCTCATACTCATTGCAGGACCATTATTGAGCAATTGGTACACAGATAATTAAGGAGGCTGTAAGCACATATTTTTTGAAGAAGGATATTAATCACTTTTGCGGAGTTATTGGGTAATAATTGTTAGAACTGGTAGAAAGCGAAACGGCGGTAGTTGAAATTCAGGCATTTCTGGAGTGAGCCCCATGTATCTCATGAGCATTTTTAAACACTCACCCTCTAGGTATTGGATTGGACTACGATACCAATTTTCTTTAACTTTCTACTAACATTCCAGCGGAGTTTATAAGGAAAAAACCGCGCTAAAAACGCTTTTCGTCGAAAATTTTGATTATTTATTGTGCTGCTCTCGTCATATCCCCACGAATGGGAATTTTATGGTGTAATTTCCTTATTGAGAGCTATCAATATAAAAAATTTAATAAAAATCTTCATGGCCGTTTTTGAGAAAAAAAAATATTTGGTGTTTTGATCACCATGATAACTATGGTTAACTTTCGGTGGATTTTGCTCATACCCTTATTTTGGCGTCCCATGGTAATTTGCAAGCTAGACATCAAGTTTCAGCTGATTTGGTACGGTTGTTTTCTCTAAAAACCGCGCTAAAATCGAATTTGTCGAACGTTTTGGTAATTTATTGTGCTGCTCTCGTCATTTTCCCACGAATGAGAATTTTATAGTATAGTTGTCATATTGAGAACTACCAATATAAAAAATTTGATCAAAATCGTTAGAGCGATTTTTGAGAAAAAAAATATTTGGTGTTTTGATCACCATGATAACTATGGTTAACTTTCGGTGGATTTTGCTCATACCCTTATTTTGGCGTCCCATGGTAATTTGCAAGCTAGATATCATGTTTGAGTGGATTCTATCTAAAAATCGTTCACTGACACACACAGACCATTTTCCCAAATAGGGGTTTTCGGACTCAGGGGGGTCTGAAACGTAAAGATCTGAAGAGAACTGAAACATTTTTTTTCAGCCGAGAAAAAGTTGAGGGTACAGTCCAATAAGCGTCAGCGCAGCATTACGAGCAGCGCAATGAATTGTGGCGGTTTTCCAACTTCAATGAACTGAGTGGAAAACAAATTGAATTTGTGGGAAAAGCCATGAACACCAGTGAATTAACGTAGAAGCCAAGGAAAGTTGTGTTGCGACGGATTTTTCTGAAGATTCTAACAACATTTGGGCGAAGTTTATAAGGAAAAAACTGCTCTAAAATCGGGTTCCGTCGAAAAATTTGGTAATATTGTTTTACTCACTATGAAAACTATAGTTTTGAGCGAATTTTGCTCTCCTTTCTACTTCGTAGAGCCAAGGAAAGTAAAAATGTAGTCGCAGTTGATTTATCCTTTTGAAACTTGCCACCCATGTAAATAGTTGGATCACTACAGTGGCACTTGGTGGTTGTTATCTCCGTGCAATGGCGTTTCAGAGGAACATTTAAGTGACTATATAGGCATTGACTAGTTAAAACACCTTATACGTTTCATCTAATCCAAAAAGCTCTTATTTAGATTGATTGTTGATGGCTGTCAACCCACAATGAAACGCTCGTCCCTTTTTTCCAGGATTTGATGGAGTTAGCCGCGATAATGGGAGTTATGTGGACTTTGAGCTTCCTCTGTTTTTTCTACAGCCCGGCTCTCAGCATCCCTCGCTACTTTAATCCCCTCGGCCTATTCGTTGTCATGCTTCTCTTTCTTCTCAATCCCTTCAAAATTTTACGACACGATGCCCGGCTCTGGACCGTCAAAGTTATGGTAAGGAAATTTCTCTCAAACTCCAAAACGAAGTTATTGTAAGCTGTTTGCTTCGCTTCGAATAAAAAGCTAATAATAATAAAACGGCTGATTAAGATTTTGACCCGGTGTTATCTTTTTCAGTATAAATGCGTCGCGGCTCCGTTTTACTACGTTAACTTTGCTGATTTCTGGCTGGCGGATCAGTTCAACAGTCTCGTTACAGTTTTCACTGACTTCCATTACATTTTTTACTTCTATTTATCGGGGGCTTACGACGAAGGTAAGGTTTTAAGCCATCAAACGTTTTCATGAACGATAGCGGAAGATGAAAATCCTCACCTTTAAACCTCGTGCATTGTAAAATCGATCGGTTGCAAATAAATTCAAGTAAATCTTACGCATCGTATTCGTACTGCACCATCAGGCACTGATGCACTAAATATGAGAGCCCTTCATATGACGCCTTTATGCTCCAGAAAAAAGTAAGAGTTAGAACTGCAGTGCGTCTATACGAGTCCATTTGAAAGTTTATTCGTTATTGGAAAATAGTGATAACTCCATATCCTCATAATTCACTCAATTTCGGTTTATAAACAAAACCTATCGCTAAAGCTCTCACTTTCTCGAAAAACCAGTTCAGTTATCAAGAAAGGTTACGGAGTAGTAAGCCCTACGAGTGACTTAGTAAATATTGCATACATCGCAAAAAGATGGTCGCTGGCGCAGAGGGCTGGGAGCAAGTTTTGAAGACTTGTTGTGCTTTGTGCCATTCCTCCTGCTCAATCATAGAGAGGTAGCTTAGAGCTAAGGGTGTTCGATTAGGTCAGCTTAAGTACTACAAAAGGCTGAAATTTGTACACTGATAGCAGTAGGCAATGATTAGCATCTCCATAATCTGCAAGGAGGGGAATCACCCCAATGTGATGAAGATGAAATAGCTGTAGGCAGAAACTTGCACGATCCATGAGTTGCAGCAGCTCTCAGATACTTCTTGGTTAGGCTCAGCATGTAACTAATCTTCTGGTGGTTTGATTTATGAGCCACTGGTTGATAGTTCTCTTGAAAGAAGATCATGAGATGCTCAATAATGGGTCTAGGGAATTTTACAAGGTCGTAATGAGTGGTAGTATTACCCATAGATCCCCTATGCAGTGCGATCTGCGCAAGATATAGCTTCTTGTGGTCTGGCAGGGAGCACAGGGTTTGGTATTAGTCTCATGCCAACCTTGAGCTTACTGTAGGATCTATTCGAAAGAAATCAAAGCTATCGCCAGTACTGACAATGATGGTGTAATACCAGCCTAAAGTGAACTGAACACCACAATCGGTCAGTTTCACCTCCAGACACCAACAGCTATTCCATTCTTCATTTTAGTTCAATCGGTAAATTGTAACAGTTGTTGGAACACCACTCTGTAACCTGCTGGGCGACTGAATCAGTGTTGAACGGGAATACCAAGGATACATTAGGTGTGCGCATAAGGCATACGATTAGGATAGTCAATTAATGAACATTCACTGAGATAAACTGTTGGGGAGGAGTTCCAAACTATGAAAGAATTGTCATTCCCCATACAATAATAAATTCAGAACTGTGAGTGAAGCTCTGCTAGTAGACTGTACCCAACGTAACAAACATAAGTGTAGCATAACCTGCAACTTTTTATTTTAATTTTACTCTCCGTGTTCACGGACATTTACTCATGAATTAGCCACTTTAAATGCTTTAACACGAACGTTGATTCCGTTGTGAGTAAAACGAATCGTCAAATCTGTACTATCTCAGATGGCGGCGATTGTTGCAGCGGAACGACCTTTCTCATCAGCAAAGGCGTGGTCAACACCATACCAGCATGGATGCGCTTCGCCCAGTGCCTTCGTCGTTACAGGGATTCGGGCGAAGCTTTCCCCCATCTGGTCAACGCTGGAAAATATTCGACCACGTTTTTCGTCGTTATATTCAACACGCTCAAAACTATTTATAAAGGTAAGCTCATCTTATTTTAACAAGTAGGGGTAAAATAGTCAACTTTCAACCAGGGATGTCGAAGGTTCTGACGAGACTAAAATAAAATTTGTTTTTTCGCGCAAGTTCCCCAACACCCTAATGCAATTTTATACGATTTTCACTAAATATTCCAACTATTTTTACCCAATTTTTCAATGTGTTTCAGCACATTTCCCATCTATTTTTAATCAATATTCTGTCATTTTTCCTCAATTTGTAATCAATTTCATAACAATTTTTACTCAAGTCACGATTCTCACACCAGTTCCCCTTGCTTACGTGTTTGGGAATGAATTTTATCGAATTTCCCAACAACATTTTTCTAACAATAATTTTTGATCGATTTTAACGCCTCTTCGGTTTCCAGACGATTATGCGATCATACGACCCTTCACCAGCTCTTTGCTCAATATCCCTGTAGATATAGCTCTCTGACTGTCCCAAAATTAGGATGAGCGTCGCGGCCTAATGACCTATCGTGCCAGTCCTAATTTCTCACAGGTCAACGCCTAGCCTCCTAAGGAACGCCAAGTTTGTCTTCAAGAGTCTTCTCTGCTGTCCACTCTTGGAGAAGTAGCACCGAAGGCCAGAAATCGCTCCCTCTCAAGTCTCTGGCACTGGACCAGGACGTGGTAGGAAGTCTCCTCATCTGCACTACACTATATACACTGAGGGGTGTCTACTATGCTCATAACATGTGTTTATTCATTTTTCGGTGCCCCGTGATGATCCCCACAATCTGCCTTAGGTCCTTCCTCACAAGGCTCTGTCTCATCTGGTGTTTGCGCGGAGATAAAACGTTTGGAGCGCTTCACTCCCGCAGCATTCCAGAATGTCTGATGACATCTCCTAGCATATTCTCTCGCTGTCTTCTGGACTAGTGACAGAGAAGTTCCTGAGTGGGGAGGTGGTCCCATAGGTACAGTAGAAGAACCAACTCTATTCGGGTTTACTATGGAGTTAAGCCACATCCTGCATTCCCGCCAGTTTTGACATTGTGCAGTAATTCTTCAGCACTTTACACGACGCTTAACTATCAGTCATTGTGTTGATAGTTTTATTGCTATAGCTGTTTTCATGCGTTATGATGGCTAATGGTTTATGGGAGGTATTTCTCAACGCCCAAATAAATGGATGATTTTCTAAAATATTCAACTCGATTTCATACATTTCTAAACTATTTCTACTGATTTCCCTAATAGTTTTATCCTGTCCAACAAATTCTCACTCACGGTTTCGATGATTTTTGTGTGTGTCCCGTGTCCGTTTTATGTGCTGACTTTTGGAGCCGTTGGCTTGTGGGTGCTGCAAGGGCAGTTCATATATTTAATTGACGCACGTACACGACGTTTTATATTCTATGTCGTTACTTAATTTTGACAAACACCTCTCTCTCTCCATCTCTTTATCTTTCTCTGCAGTGGTCTCAGCAGCTAGCCAACAGACAGGCTAAAAAAAACCCTAGTGCCGTCCAATTTGTATGCTGACTCGATGACCCCAGCATTTACCACAAACTTAGTTGACAAAGAAAAAAAATTACCTTTAGCTACAATGTCTAGGTACTTCAGAAACCCGCCTATCTTTTATGAACAGTTCAAATATCTTTCAACGATACGCAACAAACTAACTCGTGATGCTTCCACTACCCTTCAAATCCAAATATCCAATACAATATTATACAATGAATCATTCCCCCTACAAGAAATAAATCTATTCAATTCGAACGTTGATATGTCCGCTTTTAATAAATCTACTAGACGATCTCGCACTAACTGTAAAAGTATCCTCCTTGAAATTGATAATGGTCACTCTTAATTCATGTGTACTCGACCATGTGAAGTGTTGTGTTTATTCAACTTACATACAACGAAATGACATTAATTTCATTTCGTCTCTCTCTCTCTACTCGTACTGCAGATGACTTTGTTGGAGAAATCGACCCATTTTTCTATGCCTGGTTCGCTGCTAACGTAATTAGCACAATGTACGCCTACGCGTGGGACATATTCATGGATTGGGGACTTTGTGACTCAAGCGCAGGCGAAAATACACTTCTGCGGGAAGAAGTCGTTTATTCATCTAAAGTAAGTATATTTTTGAAGGAGACGACGAAACTGGTGGTCTCCACGATTGTTAACCAAATTTGTAGCAGTATGTACTTTTGAGTGCAGCGTCTCATTTTGCAACTTTCAGTCCGTCTACTATTTCGCGATGATAGAGGACTTGCTGTTGAGGTGTACCTGGTTCTTCACACATTTGGCCACCTCTTCGGGTAACTTTGACTCCGAACTTATGACTTCAATCACCGCTCCGCTGGAAGTATTTAGGTGAGGGATATTTAATTATTTGCTACTTGCGCCTCTAAAAGACTTTTAATTAAACTCTTTCAATAAGTTATGTAGGAATCAGTTTAGAACGCGGCCCCAAGCTTTAGATAAAATATAAACAACCCAAAAAGTCATCTGACTTATTATTAATAACATGGCCACTCAATGAGTGACGTGACACTAGTAGGGATCACCCAAAACATTCCCGAACTTTAAGCACTGACAGTTTCTATATAGGAACCATATTTAGTTGCCAGAGTGATAAAATTCGCTGAATGCTCGTGAGCCGGCGGAAAGTTCTGTTGAATATGTTTTGCGTCGCACCAAATATTTTCAATTAAACCGTTTACTCGATAAAACCAACTAATGAATATAAATATGCTTTCAGGAGATTCGTTTGGAACTTTTTCCGCCTGGAAAATGAACATCTCAACAATTGCGGTAAATTCAGAGCAGTTCGGGATATTTCCGTAGCTCCAATCGATTCGTCTGATCACAACCAGATTATTCGAATGATGGACGACTTCGACGGAGTTTTCAATCGAAATAAGAAGAAAAAACCACCTAAGAAGCAAAAGGAAGACAAAAGGCCGTTACTGGGTCGCCAGCAATCAGACGTAGTTTCGATCACTATATCCGGTTCCAGCACTCCCGGTGAGACAAATTCTACTTCCTTGTGCAATTATAGCAGTTTCATTGGCCCTAATATAGTCGTAAAACGTTGCCGAATAGGATAACACGACAAGTGGAATGACAATCGCACAGTTTGTGGGGGGGTGGGGGGATGGCTAAATTCATTCTTGCTTCGCTTGAAACTCGGTCAGTTTTTGTTTAATATGTACAACGTCACTCCTTCAAGAAGAAGAATTTGCCGAAATGCATAAACCGAAAACTGGTAAACAGGGGCTGCAAGGTTTGTCGATATCTCGTCTCCAGACGCTAGTAATTGGCACAATTAGGTGCTCTTGACCAACTAATATAATTTCACCGGCAGTTGTTAATTAGAGTTGGAGATTCAAATTGACTCGCTTCACCAAACCTGTCCTGTTTGATCATACTATATATTCTATGTTGCTATTAGAACTCGACACAAACCAGTTGCTCAACGAACCGGCGTGTCTCATATTCAGCCCCCTGCCCTAAATAAAACCGAAATAAGGAATATCCGATCTCACCCAACCAAACCGGCTCCAGCATGATGTCTATCCCAGGCGATAACCCCCTGGCTGTCAATGAGAAGGCGTAGACAGGAATGCAGTCAAACGGATGAGCAACAAGTAAAAGAACACTAAGTTGAAACGTGACTCTGCTGGGCCAGTCAGGAACAGTACGTAGGCATTTTTCAACTAGATTCATTGGAACTTGAACCACAAGGAGTAAGGGGTGCAAGAGGGGCCCGAACTGCATGTGGTAGACTCAATGCCTGTGAGGTTCAACTTCGTGTTACCCTTTCGGATACTCATTCATGAGCGATCCAGGTGGGAAGGGGGAGTTGCCGCTTTCAAAGCTGGGGCCCTGGTATACTACACAGATGGCTCGGTGCAGGGTGGCCTTGCAGGGGCAGGCATCCCATTGGGGTTGCTGGCCACGGTTTTCCAGACTGAGGTGGCTACGTTAACGGCCTGTGTGCAGCGGCTGCTGCAGAAGGGACTGAAGGGGTAGAGAATCTACATCATGGTGGACAGTCAGGCCACTCTCAAGGCCTTAGCCTCATACTGTCTTACATCACGACAGGTGTGGGAGTGTCTGACTGGACTGAAGGCCCTGGGTGAGGACAACAGTGTAACACTGTGTTGGGTGCCAGGGCATCAGGGTATAGAGGGAAACGAACGGGATGGACTCGCGGCATCGCGCCGTTGTGTGTTTGGGATGCCCTTTCTTTAGCCAGAAGAGGTGGCGAAGGCAGAACTTGCGGATATCCTCCGCTTTGTGCGGGGGTGGTGGGGGCGTGTAGGTGACGTCACACCAAGTGATACCAACGCCGTGGGGCCTGGGGGTGGTGCCAGGGGGCCATGATCTGAGGATAATGAACGCCCTTACAATAGGCCCGTTTGTGGTTGCAGTGAGGGTATCACCTGCATCCACCGTTTCAAGGGAAAATATCTGGTGCGTAGCAACACACAACTTTCCGCCACCCCTTTAAGTTCGAACACCACCTACATAGGCGGGCGCTATATCTTCGTTCAACGCATTTTTACAGGAACATTTATAGAAAACAAAATGTAGGGACTAGTTAGCTGAGAGTACTCCAAAAGTTTGATCGAAATCGTTAGAGCCGTTTTTGAGAAAATTGGAATACCGATAAATTAATATTCGACAAGTCTCCTTTTCTGAGTTAACTTGGCTTATATCTCCGTTCAACATATATATACAGAAATAACTATACAGAACGAAATGTTGGTATGGGTGACTCAAAGACACTTCATCAGGATTTATCACATCTGGTGAAAAAGTTACCCTGGAATTTACGGAAATGTCCGAAAAAACGTTATTTTCGACACATTTTGATTTTTATCTCTGTTCAATGGACCGTCACAGGAACATTTATCGAGAAGAATATGTAGGTATTAACTATTCAAAAACACCCTGTGAGTTTGGTGAAAATCGCTGGAGCCGTTTTGCCAAAAAGCGTAAAAAACCTATTTTTGCTTCAGGGGCCCATATCTCCGTTCACCGTATTTTCATGGAGATATGTATGGAAAAAAAAGTTAGGTATTGATTAGGAGAAGATAATTTGAAAGTTTAATCAAAATCGTTAGAGCCGTTTTCGAGAAAAATGCGAAAAACCCTAGTTTTTGGTACTTTTCGTCCCCCACCCCCCTTACCCTTCGACCGAAGTCGTCCATAACCTTATTTTGGCGTCTACAAAAAATAAAGAACAGAACAAAAAAAGAACCAGCTCAATCGGATGAGCCGTTCTCCCGCAAATCGAACTACAGACACACACACACACACACACATACACACACACACATACACACACACACACATACACACGGACCACGCGCCGAAATTAGGTTTTTTAGACTCAGTAGGGTCTGAAACGTTAAGATCTGAAGAAAACCCAAATTTTTTTTTGGGCCGATTACTATACTTTCCTTCCCTTCGGGTAGCGGAAAGTAAAAAGGGGGTGCAAGATAGTTCTTAATAA
Source organism: Pachypeltis micranthus (assembly GCA_020466155.1). NCBI lineage: Eukaryota > Metazoa > Arthropoda > Insecta > Hemiptera > Miridae > Pachypeltis > Pachypeltis micranthus. The sequence goes on along the minus strand of CM035774.1, from coordinate 20,162,249 downwards.
GAGAACTCGATGCCATCATCTGATGTAATTTATTGTGCTGCTTTCGAATTTTTCCCACGAATGCAAATGTCATAGCAGTTATTGTTCGGCGCAGGCGATTAGTTGGGTCATGAGATCGAGTTTCCTGCACTGGCCCCCAATGGGAAGCCCCTGTTTCGGGCCTTCCCGAACATTGAGCACTCCGATATTTGGTTTGTTCATAGGTGCGGGGAAGTCCAGCCTCTCAGTAATTCCAAAGCGGTTGGTTTTCCCCCTTTTTCTGGACTTTCCAATATATCCTCTTACCCCAACCCACCCCTAAATTTTTTTCCCCCACCCCACTTTTATTAATTTCTCAATTCATGCTCCCCCATTCGTACGCCCCAACAGTTATGTTATTTGACACGTTTCGCAACAAAACAAAATTCGGTGATCAGGGCATGCGCAACAGAACCCATCTTCAAGTACGGTTCTGTATATTTAAGCGCAATAGATTACTCATTGTATCGTCGCAGTAGCCTTACAGCCAACTGAAATAAATTTGTGGCGCGGTGTCTGTAAGCTATGTTTTATATACCACTGACCTTCACTCAGGCTCTATGTATCCAGCCGTCGAAGTTCTTATGTAAACGTCGAGAGTGAGGCAAGGCTTTCCACACATTCTGAAAAGTCGAATCCATGGGTGGGAGATTCATCGTCAAAGAGTCGTGACACGTTTCCCGTTTAAGGCATTTTAGAACCGCTCTAGGAAAGGGTGAGTGATGCCCGATCACTAGAAAAAGTAGTTCTAGATACGATAGATCTTCAAGACATCACGGCACTTTTCCATCGCTAAAAGTTCTTCAGCATGAAAGTCAAAGAGTAGTAATATTTATAGGGAATTTCGATCCTACAAAATCCAAGATTTTATGTGGCAAAAGGTGGAAGCTCTAAGTGCCATTGACTTTCAGTGCTGTCTTGTGCTACTCCCTTCCACCACCTGTATAAAACTGATGTAGACCCCACTCTTACCTTTTATAAACTATGACAATTTATTAAATTATTGAGTGCACAAATGTCGTCACTACAAACATCTAAACCATAATAATTTTTTTTTGCTAAGCTGGAACACCCCGTCTCTTCAACCGTTTGCAAGACAAAAGGTTTCCTCACTCTCCACAAGGAGGACGATATCTACCTCGGTGACCGAACCCGTAAGCCCATCAAGAAGTTCACCTTCATCCAGTATTTTGTAGCTACACTATCGTATATTACGTAAGCTCCAAAAACGGTTTGAATCGTTTGGTGTTTTAATGGGGCAGCTTCTGCGTTTTGAATTGAAAACAAGTTTACGTTACGCTCGTTCAAAATATCGAGTATTAGGAAAACGTTTACTATGCCACGTTAAAAACGTATTTTGAGTATGAATTTATTTGAAGTTCGCGCGTGAGCTATTTGCGTGATATGAATGCCAAAAGATTTGTCGCGTGACAAAATTAAATTGATACTGTGAAATTTGTCTTTCAATCCCGTTCGAAGTAACCAATGTACTTACGTCGACACGAATTTGTAAAAGGGATAAGACTAGCGATGAAACTAGCAGTTTTTATGTACATACGAGTATTAGATTAAGCTTAGTATTTAGCTGTTGTTGTAATAAGTAAACGTTGTCAGATAAAGAGCAACGTTTCCAAATTATGTCAATGAAATTTGTGTGTGAACTACAATTCGCAATCATATTTCCCTGTGTTCTTGCCAAATGGAAACTTCGCAAATGTGAGGTTAGCTTAGACAGGTTACAACGTCTATACTCAAAATATCTACGGCATGTGTGTGAAGTATTAGTTCTTTGTGAGAATGGCATTAGAGCTTAAATTGGCTCAACTTATCATTTCAAGGAGTGAAACAGTGGTGTTATCGATTAGATATAAAAAATTAGTATAATTTTAAATGACCTCAAGTACTTTACCAAAAAATACATAATAATTTTTTAAATTGAAGTTTTAGGAAATAAAGTTTCAACTACAGGGAAAATCTGTGTTGTTGGATATTGGTTGCACTGGCAGCTTTACTAAATCGTCACACGCAGCCTACAAGATGGCTCAGTGCTGCCCATTTTGCTCATTTTGATTTGAACTCGGTTTCTTGTGCGGTCAGTCTCTTGTCTCAAATGTTGAATTTGAGCTACTGCGTTACCGAATGTCGTAATTTCTAAGGGCAACCTGGGGCACGTATTCTTATGCCGTGCTCCCATTTGGATAAGACTCGAACACTGAATAATCTGTTTCTTATTGCGACTGCAAGTGAATGATCGATGGCAAAGACGTTCAAAGTGATTAATACCTGATACGGTTTACCGCAACACTTCTACAACATTGCCCCTAGTGTACATGCATTACTATGGCCTTTTTGTCAGCCTAAGAGAGTGAACTATAGAACTCCAGTCTGGTTCAATTAGAGGTTGATTGCTATTTGCTATGCAAGGTCTGTTCAAAAAGTAAATTGTATTGTGTTGCATTGTTTTCAAAACATTTATTTATTCCCTAATATCTCTTTCGAGCCCTTCAAAGTAATTCCCCTCGGATACAATACATGTGTGCCAACTTTTTCCCCAATCCTCGAAGCACTGAAAAAATTGCGTTTTGTGATGTTATTCAGTTGAGGGAGAAGGAAAGTATTTACAGGGGAGGGGGGGGTGTCTGGGGAAATCGGTGTCTGCGGCATCATTGGAGTGCTTTCGGCCACAAATTCCCGCACAAGCAACGATGCGTGTACAGTGTGTCTTATGCCCAAGTCATTAGTAAAACCGCGGTAAATTATTACACAACGGTTTATTATTCTCTTGCACAGCTTTTGTAGTCTCACAACTCTGAGACCCACATCATACTTCCCTGATCTTTCAATTGGAAGACGTTGGCTCACTATAATTAACTGTGATTGCACTATTTTTGGTATAGACGCAGTTGTACATCTCTGATACTCATTTCAATTGACCCAGCATCTAGAAATAGCTCGAAAACAATACCGAACACGACGTATTTGCTATAAATTGCGATTTCGTTAATTTTTTACACCGTTTTTGCCCACAACAACCACGGATTTAGTCAGATTATGTTCCCGAGCAGGCGGGCACAACTAGATTTCGGACCGGATTTCTAGACCGGGTGAAAGTTTGGTAGTATTTTAGTCATGAAATCTAAAGTATCAAATTTTGAGGGGGGGGGGGGTTGTAAAAAATTTTTCATGACCGATAGGTGTATTATTCAGAATGAATAATAAATGCTCGAGTCAGTCGTTATGTTTAGGAGGCAAGCTCTTAGACAAGAATGTTCCTGCTTTCTTGTAGCCGAATTTAACTTTTATGGCGCGAATTCAGCTTTTGATGGCGCGCTGTAGCTTTGTCAGTGAACATACAACAGGCTACAAATTAATTCTAGTTATAAAACCAGACGTGAACGAAAGTACGAACTGCCTATAATGAAGTTTCTGTAAGTTAGGATTAGGGATCCTTCACTGTCGATCTATTGACCAAAGTGTGTGAGTCATTTAGAATTTAAGGTTATTCTGCGTGTTGATCGTTCATTCCATGCCTGAAATAGCAACCCGGCCATTATTGACCGATTTATTTCAGCACGTATTGTGAGACACGTTAGTTAGAATGTACAACAAAATCAGTGCTGTGATCAACAAAAGATTTCATTGCAAAGATTAATTTTAAATTTTAGCAAGCACATGCTGTGTTATAGTATTCAGTCTCCAATTAATGGAGGAGCTTCCAGAGGCCTTTGAAGTACTTCCTTAGTATTATGAAGAAACATTTGAGCATTGTTGTAAATGTATCAATTGTAATAAAAGGAATTACCAAGTTCAAGGTTTTTTGTGATATTCCTTTTACTCTATTTCGTAATTACTAATTCGCTTCTTCTCAACTGTACCCGGACTACTGAAGTAACTACATCACACGGTGGACGCTGAGGTAACTTGGGCGTTCAAAAACTATTACTGCGAGTAACAATTTTGGATGTTTCAATTCTGTTGTTGGTTGATAAAATGAGTAAAATAAACTTCTCTGTAAATCGTGAATGAACCACATACGGAAGTGAAGACAGTATTGGTATAACTGAACATTTAGGAGTGAATATAGTAAAACCTGATATCGCCCCTCAACCCTTCCAAACTAATCGATATGGGGATAGCTGTGGCAACGGCGGGTGCAGGAGCTGATTAGGCCCCTGAGATGTGCTCCCAGTCTCATCTTCCTAGACGGGGAAAAAAGGAATGGTCGAACCTTTGACATAAACTACGAAATGTAAAGAGCTGCTGTAAACTTCGTCTTTGAATCTTTTATTGGAACGATTATTCAAGATACAAGTGATGTTCTGGATAAAAGTGGGGTTTATGAGACAAAATGTTCTTTACTGGAGGATTGTACGAAAACCTATGATGCATAGACTTTTCGTGAGCGCAAACCAATTGCACCATTTTATTCCGATTACAATTGTACCAACTTGCAACCAAAAGTGGCTAGAAGGTAAAAAATTTGTTCACAATTTTTTATTAACACATTCAATAATTGTGCCCATAAAGTGCCGGTAAACGAAATTGACTTTTTTCTACTTTCAGTGAGGGGAAGTTGCGAGAATGCGGAAAATGTGAAAAAAAAAGTGGTGTTCCGATGCATAGAAAGTTAATTATACTCGTATATCAATTAATAACGATGCGAATCTGCGTATTAGGTTTTTTGCAAGTTTTTGTAAGCAAACCACAGCACGGGCAAGTAAATTTATTTGACAACATTTGATAAAGATAAATGCTTCATAACAGGGTAAGAACTACGAAATAAGTATTTACAAAGAAATTACTAAGTTATACGTATTACAAAGTAAGAAAAATATACGAGCAGGAGTCAAATACTACGTAATTTATACAACTGATTTAGCACCGGAAGAATTAGTATGAATTATACTCCCTGAAGCGCTCTAATATGGCAGGGTGCTCAGTACGATCGGATCAATAATTATTGGTTTCCAGAAATATCCGCTAAGTCGACTCCCATATCCATATCGCCCTCATCATCCGAATACAAATCGTTCATGATAGAACGAATCTCTTCGTCTGTGAACACCTTCAAAGACCGAATGATCCAAGCAACATTGCGCGAATGACGACAATAACACGCAGGAAAAATGATCCAAAAGAAGAATAAAGTACGAAATCAAACTTACCCTTCTAGATAATTCCATTTCTGGACGAATCAAACTAACGAAGAAACGAGCGGTGCGTAGTAACAATCAACTTTCCGCAATCCCTTCAAGTTGGAACACCAGCTACAGATGCGGGAACTATATCTTCGTTCAACGCATTTCTACAGGAACCTTTATACAGAACAAAATGTAGGCACTAGAAAGCTGAGAGTTCTTCGTAAGTTCGATCGAAATCGTTAGAGCCGTTTTTGAGAAAATTGGAATACCGATAAATTAATATTCGACAAATCTCTTTTCTGAGTTAACTTGGCTTATATCTCCGTTCAACATATATATACAGAAATAATTATGGAGAACAAAATGTCGGTATGGGTGACTAAAAGACACTCTATTAGGATTTATCACATCTGGTGAAGCAGTTACCCTGGAATTTACGGGAATGTTCGAAGTTATTTTCGACACATTTTAATTTCTATTTCTGTTCAATGGGCTGTCAGAGGAACATTTATTGATAATAATATGTAGGTATTAACTATTCAAAAACACCTTGAAAGTTTGGAGACAGTCGTTGAAGCCGTTTTACCAAAAAGCGTAAAAAAACCTATTTTTGCTTCATAGGCCTATAGCTCCGTTCACCGTATTTTCATGAAGATATGTATGGATAAGAAAAGTTAGGTATTGATTAGTAGAAGATAATTTGGAAGTTTAATCAAAATCGTTGGAGCCATTTACGAGGAAAATGCGAAAAACCCTAGTTTTTGGTACATTTTCGCCCTCCCCCCTTCCAATCCACCTAAATCGCCCATAACCTTATTTTGGTGTCTACAAAAAATAACAAACAAAACAAAAAAAGAACCAGCACAATCGGATCAGCCGTTCTCTCGCAAATCGAACTACAGACACACACACATGGACCACGCGCCAAAATGAGGTTTTTTAGACTTAGTAGGCCTCAAAACGTAAAGATCTGGAGAAAACCCAACCTTTTTTTTGACACGATTACTATAGTTTTCTTTCCCTTTGGGACAGCGGAAAGTAAAAACGCCGCATACAACCGAGAATACTCGTTTAGAAAGCTTGAGGGAGGTTAGGCAGCAGACGTTCAGGTGACAATAACTCGAAAACTTACGGGGGACCACTCAAAAACGCCACCCAAGGAAGGCCACCCGTCAGTTGTCCGTGCCGTATTTAGAAGAGAACACGATGACTAGAATGTGCGCCATGCCGTTGTTTTGGCAAGTACACGATGACGTGAATCTCGTCAGTTGTGTTTGGCATGAATATTTTGAGAACGATGGACACAAAAGTTATGAACTATCCACACAAGGAGAGTAATAGAAATCGTTATAATTGTTTTGATACTACGCCATAATGCGTATGAAAGTTTTTGAGAGTCAGTCACAATAAAACACACAACCGTTCTAGGCCGACATTTTGCTCAATTTATTAACACAGCAGATCGTTAGTTAATCTCACTATTTATTAATTTCTATTTCAAATCGTGAAAACAGATGAACAAAGGTTTCACAACACGTTTCTTGCAGCAGAATGCTTGTGTTAACACTGTATAAAACGAGTGATTCGGGGCTCGCTATGAAATCTACAACACATATACAACATTATAGATGTAGAGCTAGGGAGGGAATACTTTCGTCTACAATTACTTTATAGTTTGTGATGTTGATTTCAACGTAATATTTCTTCAGAATTGTAAAAATTCCTTCTATGTATGCATGTCATCATTGCCTGTTGTTGAAACCGAAATAACATTGTCAATTTGGGGTAGTTTAATTCAATGAACAAATCATTTGACGTTCGTTTTTAAAGTTTTGATTATAAAATTCAAGTTCTTTAAAGTTACATTTTTTTCCGGAAAATTGGGAGCTTCGTTTTGTCGCGGCCAAACGAAGACGCATCGTTGGTTAGTTGACGAACACGGAAATTGCGAAATGTGGCGGTCTTTTGTTTTGCGTCAATATCGTTTGCTGGAACAGAGAAACTCGCTTCCCAAAAAATAAACATTTCCGTCGCCATCAGGAGCAGCTGTCGATCACCTGACGTTGCGAAATGAATTCCTATTTTCTGAGTAATCGACGCTGAGATTGACAGGTGCCAACGTGCGTTTGATCGCAGCTGATATTAAAAAAAAACGTACGTCTCCTTTTAGGAGCCTGGTTACGACAGAGCGGTTGACTGTAGTGCGTTGCAGGTTGGGCAGAACTGGGAGAATCAGGTGCTGGTAACGCAAAGCTGACGTAATCTTGAAATATTTCCTCCGACTTACGGATATGCTTCCAAACCAAAATAGAACATCGCGATGTTTCCGACAATATAACGCATTTAGTAGTTCATCCTGAGCACAACTGCGTGATTTCGCTTCTGCACTGAAGCTTCTTCTAGTGTTGTACAAAAAAATACTTGGTGCAACGCAACACACTTTCTTTCTACCCACGTAAATTCAGCGTTTCCCAACGCTTTACCAGCTAATCCGATCTATTTTTCACTCAGTTTATTTGAACTCTGTAAAACATAACTTTAACTTTAACGTAGAAACTGGTAGCGAGCAAAGTTCTAGAATTTATAGTGTTTCTCCAACTTACGGCACGACCATACGTTGATGATCAAGTGATTTGTGAGCCTGTCAGGATTTTTAGAATGATCGTTTAACCATCTTGTGATTGTCGGGTAAAAACTATTAGCAATAGTAATAGGTGATACGGGGAGTGGTTGGAGTTCCAAAAATTATCAGGTTGCTCTCGGTTATCAATAAGCGTCACTAACCTTCCATAAGATAGGTAGTTTATTCGACTATCACCCTGATTTTTTTGGGAACGCTAGTATGGTTTGAGCGGAGTTACGGAAAAAACTAAGAATATATTTTCTTCGAAATTTTTGATAAGTGTTTGCGCCGCTCTCGCCACTTAAGAATGGAAATTTCATAGTGCTGTTGAGTTATTTGAAGCTGTCCATCAGAAAAAATGTAATCAGAGCTGTTTTTGCATGTTTTCTAACTACCTCGATAAATTTAGTTAGTTTTGGGCTGATTTTGCTCATACCCTTCTTTTATCGCCCCTGTGATAAATAAAGACACACAGGCCATTTTTGCAAAGCGGCATCTATTTTTTGGCCTCAGTTGAAACGTGAATGTCAGCCGATTGAATGACTTTATTTCCAGTATGTAAGGCTAATGAAAGTAATACGGCAGAACTGCGACCCTGTGGTTTTTTCTTTGCTCTAAAACATAGAACATTAGGCAAATGGTTCATAATGTGCCTTCTTTGCGTTGCAGCCGTACGATTTCCTATTTGCACTGGATGCATCGCTCGAACCTGCCAACTTCAATGAACTCGCTCATATCTGTGTTGCCGGTGGCGCTTCAATAAATTCGAAGAACGGGAAGAAAAACGTTTATTACAGGAATTACTGACGGAAACTGAACGCTTTATTCAACGCAACGCTTTAACGGCGTTACGAAAATTGTAGGAACCTTTGTCGGTTCTACCACTCCACTCACGCGGTAGGATGTCGGAGCACCATGGAACCTACAGATCGGGCTGTGATAGGCTGGCTTTGTTCCCAGGATGTACGAAATGGGAGTAAAATTCACACTGATGCAACACTGAGCCGAGAGAATTGGCAAAACAAACGAATGGCTGGCTTTAGTTCTTAAGGGGACGTCCGACAAGACAAGAAGGACCCGACAGCTTTCAACATTACCACTCAGGGTCGTCTTTCGGTCCTCGGTCAGATGTCAATACCTAGTAGATCACTCACGATTGAAACGCCAATGGCTGGCTTCAGCTAAGACATTTTGTTGGTACATTGGTCTGATGCAGACCCTGGAACATTCATCACGAATGATGCGTGGTGTACTCTGACTTGATGAGCTTCTCAATGCAGCAAAAGTTATAATTTTCTTGCGCTCATTTCCCCTCACTACCGCCCATCTCACTCCGACCGCCCGCCAGTTCGACACTTCACGTCGTATCCATTGCCTACCACCGCCTAGAGAATCATGTTCATGTCATATAGTTCATTGTTCCGTTGTAGTCACGTCATGTTTCGTATTGTTGACTAGTAATTTTCGATGCTGGATCGTATGAGATGGGTCTCAGAGGTGTGAGACTGCCCCAAGCTGGATAACTAGGAAATAATCGAAAATATTTATTGCTTCATCACGCGTTCGGCATGTCCCAATCATCTCCGTGTAGGCGTAGTTGAATTTCGCTTTACTCGATTTCAAGCGTCAACATTGTTTACTTTTGATCAATCGGTCTCTACTGTTATTGTGAACCATTCTGCCGTGAGCTGTTATCGTGAACCCTACTGTCCGAACGCGTCATTTTTTACCGTTTTAAACTCTGAGTTGTGACGAAGAGTTAGTTCAACTCTTCCGCTCCCTTCGACTCTTGCCAGCTATAAAACTGTTGACTCGGCACAAGACAAACGTCATACGCGGATTATCGCTTTATCTCCGATGAACCGACAGGACGAAGGACCTGAAACGCAGAACTCGCTGAGCGTTCCCCTCCACATCTTTGGCGGCTTGGTTCGACGCCTCTGCGCCCGCCGGAGCTCTTCAGTCTGTTCCAACCCTCCGCCGGGGTATCCAGCCGGACATCTCCGCGTTCAGTGCGTTCGTTATCGCGTCCCACGCCGCGCCGGCGATCCCCCATCTCGCGCTAATTTTGGCACTAAGCCCGGCTTCATGTTGACATTTAAATACGTGCGAATTTATACCTTTTATCGAACGCCCTTTCCATAATTTACGTCCGATATTGTCGGTTCATACAAAGCGAAACGTTTTGCGAGTAGTTCGAAGTTCAGTGCGAAGTTTTGTCCGGTGCTGTGGTGAACGATGCCCTCAAAAAAGCAGTACGACCTCGTTACAAATGACGAATACGACACGAGAATCCCTCTGCACACCGACGAGGCGTTTAGTCACGGCATCACATTCCAAGCGAAGGTAAGCACCCTGCTCGTCTTTTTTTTCCGAAACTCGCATTTTTCGGGCTGCTAAATTCTGCCTCTTTTATGAGCTCACTACACAACACTCATAAATGATTTAGAAAGTACACACTGTAATCAGCTCACAAAATTGGTCAAATCAATAAATCTGCCACGATATTCAAAACATGGCGTTGTGATAATTGAAGGAAACCGTTGTAACACAACAGCTCAAACTTTGTATTCCACTATTTGACTTCAAAGAAACCTAAAAAGAGTAGAAATCGTTGGAAATTGGCGTAAAGACAATGGCTTTTCATTGCCCATCGTCAACGTTTTGCAGAACCATATTCAGCGTCTTTCAAGTTTTTCCATTCTTCAACTTCGCCCTTTTTCTGCGCTTTCAGCTTTTCTCAAACTCATTTGCGTATCTTCTACAACCAAATTAATCTCTTTCCACGTCGATTTAAATCTTTTCTTAGTCTTGTTGGTCCAAATTTCTACTGCTTCCAATTTTTGAACGCCAGCTCTAACCAATTTCCCCATTGTCTCCCAGGGAATGCAACATTTTTGTTGATAACTTCGTTCTGTCGCACCATACTCACTCAAACCAAGTCAACCTCAACTCTTTCAAGTCATATGCAACTTTTTATCGAACTTAACTCGTAATTCGTGGCTGCTCGTAATGAATTTAAAGTTTACATCTGTAGCTCACACTGAAATGCAGTGTCGAGCCGTGACTTCACACATCGATTGTGCGACCCTATATGCTGATTACTACATTACGTTAGTTTTTCGTAATTTTAATCGAGTCTCCGTTGACCCAAGGAATCAACCTGTCCATCCCACACTTCGTCAATAATGCGTCCTTTCGTTTGGGAGCCAATTTTCCGACTTTGACCAGTAATTGTTATAAACATTTGGGCACTGTCTCTTGACATGAGACTTGCAAAGGTTTAAATGCATACTTGCAGGTGAATTTAAGGCGCGTGTATTACTAAAATAAGAAAAGAACGAATAAAATAGGGCGGGCGAAGTGAGTAGAATTAAATTACTGGTATATTTCAAGTTGTTTGTGTTATAACGCATGAAAAAGGAATGTGAGAAAAAGGGACCGCCCCGCGTTGGCGTCATCGCTTGGCTGGAGGCAGGTACCCTCAAACTCTTTTGCTACCCAACAAGTGCCATTTTATTCACCTCCGATTTCGGTATCACGTTTTTACTTGATATCAAAACGTTAAGGACTGAACTGAAGTTGAATAAAAGTTCAGCGTTCTTCCGATCTTTTCAGGTAATAACTGAATCGAAAATACCAAATTTCGCTGAGGGATTCATGTGTGTAGTTCGATTTGCAGATTTTTTAAAAAATTAAGCTGCATATTGTTTTCTGTTCACGATTTTTTGAAGGGTCAAAAAAATATTACGAACTATTTCTATCAACAGATGGGGAGGGGGGGAGGCAAAATCGACCATCAACCAGGGAATTTTGCAATTTCCTCAGAAATGGCTCGAACTTCTTTGGTTTCAACGTTCAAATTATTTCCTACCTCTTACTGCCTAACTTTTATACTGAAAATTTCGTGAACAGAAATATTGGCAAGGTTTTTGGCTGCTGGGAAAAATCGGTTCAACAACTCTCAAGACGTGTTTAACTAGTAAAAATCTATGTATTACTCCCCATAAATGTTTTCCAGATAGTCTGTTGAACGTAGATAACAACCAATATGTACCACAAATCCTTTCCGAGTAACTCAAATCTTCTGCCTTATGTTAAAGCTTTGCTAATTTGAATTCGATATCCTGTCAATCAAGTTGCGTCTTTTCCAGCATTTCTAGTAAAACGTTCGTTTCCCTAATCTGGATTTTATCTCAGTCTTTGTAGAGTCAGTCTGTCTTTTGTAATTTGTCAAGCCAATTTCAAAATTTTCCAAGTAGTATGCAACACTTTATTAACCAACTTTGACAGTTAGCCGAACCAAATGCAACCATTTTGGAGTTAACTAAATCCAGTGCAAGTCAAAACATCATTTTTTCAATCTTTTCCAAGACAATTCCATATTACCTTGAAAGAAAGCTGTATTTTTGTTGTCATATTTAGCGTTTGGTCAGACTAGCTTTAACCTTCAGTCAATTCACTTTCTACGAAAAACACAACTTATTGAGGATTTAAGTGAATATCAACCGCTTCTAGTCGAACATAAAACTATTCAAGTTTTTAATTGCGAAGTTTATAAACTGGAAAATGTAATATAATGTAATGCACATAGTCCTACAAAATGTGCCATTACCAATAATGAACCGCTTACGAGCGGAATATATACACTCAAGTTCAATTATACACTGATTTCATTTTCCTCTACAATAATAACTTCCCTTTCTACTTCATAGAGCTGAGGGAAAGTTGTTGTTGCTGTCTAACACCTCCGAGACCCATCCCATTTGATTCTGTTCAGAAATATTCCTGTTAACGACACGAAACAAGAACTGACTACAACAAAACCACGAAAATTGATATTTTCTAGGTAACGCTAGTCCATTGGCACGACGAGGCGAGTCGAACTGACGGGTGTCAGACGAGGCGGGTCTGAGACGGGTGTCAGTGCAGGAAATGAGCGCAGGCCGAGGAGAAACCATAAATTGCGCTATATTTTACCACGAGTTCTATCAAGTAGTAGAATTTGCCTCGCTGTATTTATTGTGAAGTCGTTGTTGCTAATCTGGAAGCAGTCCTACACCTCTGAGACCCGTTGTATTCGACCTTCATACCTAGAAAACGTTACCAAATACGACATATCGGCAATAAAACTTGGAAAATGTCGTTTTTGGTTAATTTCTTATCCAGTTTTTGCCTATAACACGTATGGGTAGGTGGGCAGAACTAGCTCCCAAATGGAAACTTAGGCCGAAAGAACAGATTTTGCAGATCAAGTCTAGGCAAAATATGGCCTGGATGGCAGACGGATATTGCAGATTTAAAATTTCCGCGCCTGAAAACGTTGTGTAGACTTGTTGAGGGGAGGAGTTGTAATCAAGTTTTCCCTACCGAAAACGGTATAGATAATATACTAAAGGAACCAGCCCAATTCGCCCAGCCGTTATCAGGTAAACCGAACTACATGCTGACCACACACCGAAATAAGGTTTTTGTTCGATTCAGTAGGCCTCGAAACGTAGTCTGAAGAAAACTCAACTTTTTCTTTTGTATGATCGCACACTTATTTTACTTTTAAAGCAGCTTAAAGTAATAGGGGAAGTTGGGCTTTGAAATACTTCAGACTTAGAGTATGGGCGATTGTAACGCGTAGAAGGCGTGCTTTGAGTCCTTTTAGAAACAGAAAGAGCATAATCATTAAGCTAATCAAAAAAGCTAAATCTGCATCCCTTTTGGGGGGGATTTCCAACCTACACACGTATATTTTACAAATGTCCGTCCGCTATAGGGTCATTAACACTTGTTAAATCGCAGAACTGGAAACTAATATTAGACCTGGGCTCGAAAAAAGAATTCTGTTTACTTCAAAATAAGATGAAGAAATCTTAAATTTGTTGGAACGGGCTTTCGAGCTTTTATTAGCAACCGGAGAACGTTATAAAAAGTGGAAGTTAGGGAACTTCATTTCGTTCTGTAGGCTAGCGAACCCGTACTTTTTCTCTCGTTCTGGGCCAATTTTTCGTTAGATTGCAGCAATCTCGAAAAACGAATGACGGAAAAGGGGAATATTTTTGTCCTGATGTCTGTATCTTGGATTCAGCCCCCCTTGCGAGATTTCTTGAATACCGACTGTAGCGGGCGATGACGGTGTGTATGGCCAATTTCATTCACAAGTTGGTTGAAGCGAATATGAAAATGTGACCGGGTAAAAATGCTCTGAGTTGAAGAAAGCGAGTTTCTACTAGTGAATGTACAGAAGCCTGAAGAATGTTGTGTGATGTCGTACACCAGGTTATAAAGTAATTCACAATGCATTTTTGTTGGATTATTGGACGGCAGGAAGGGGATGGCGGAGTTCGTCACCTCAGGCCATTCTTTCGTATTTCAGAACGTTCACGAAGACCAAAAATACTTTGAATACTTGCATAAAAATGTAAACGCATACACATCCCGGAATAACTAATAAAACTGTTGTAGTTACACAGCTGCTTACAAACGAAAGGAACTATTGCCTCTATCGCCGAGTTGAAGGGAAGAAGGGCGTTCCACTGCTCGACTCCAGTAACAACTAACTAGCCCCTGTGGAGGGCCCGTGCTGTAACTCCACTGTGCTTAGGAGAGCAGTTGAACAACTTTTCATCCTCCAACGGAAATTCGTTAAACTCGACCGACCCTTGTAAAATATTTCATTGTTAGTTGGAAATACGAATGCGAAGTACAATTAGCGTGCGTCTCTTAGGAACGAGGTAACGAGTTCGTCAGAAGTCGAGCTACCGTTCAAAAATATTCCGGGTTTGCGAGTCGAGGATTGAAGAGCTTGAAAGGATTATGCATTCGTTGATATCGTAGTACGGCTACCTCTGTATTTGTTGAGAAGCGAGTGCTCGGCTTAGAATCCTTTTTCTCGAATTGTAACCCTTCGGAACTGTTCACTATTCGGTTACTCGCGCTACAATTTCTCGCAATTTGACCATAAACTACTCTCTTATTCTCAATGCTTCAATGCCGAAAAGTGATTCCCTAATTAAGCAAGAAAGCACGCTATAAAATGTTGATGGTCGAAAAACAGGTCGATAAACGTCCACCAACTGGTGTTACACTCATATAACCCCCCACGAGCTGACTGTGTATATAACTGAAGGTCTTAAATATAACTCTTCAGCAAAAGAAAGAGAGAGAGAGAGATAGAGTGAGCTAATGTTTTCTTTATCGGCGAGGAAAAAGTAGGACCATAAGGACAACATTCGCTCTTCAACAATCCGACAATATTGGCGTCATCATAATGATGTGCGCTCGCCAGCAACATGCCAAACAAATACTAATCTAAAACAAAAATACTAACTACTAGCTCACATTCATACCAAATAAATTACACTTAAACAAAATAAATTAGGATCATGCCAAATAAACAAATACCACTCAATGTTACACTAGTAATATGCACACCTTTCATACCAGCAGGTAGGTGGAGGAATCCAGCTAGCCTCGATGTCACCCTTCAACAGACCTCTGGACTCAACATTCAGAGCGTTCTTACAGTGAAGGTTCTGAGACGACTCCTTAAAGTCACAGACACGAAAACAATTCATAGTAACCTATAAAAAATAATACGGCTTTATCGTATAACTGAGCTCCAGTTTAATCGTATAACCACTGAACTGGCTGTCATTCATCGATACTCTCATAGTACGGACATAAACACATGAGAAGAATACTCGAATATTCTTCTCCTTCTCTGCAGCTTAAAAACTCTAACGACTAAACATACGAATGTTTAACATTAAAGCCAAATACAAATACAATCACAGGAAAGTTCAAAAATAAATTAACAATGACTTATTGCCGTAAATGCATTAGATCGTAACAAATCATACAGCAAATAATTCATTAAGCTTTCGGCTTCTGTTATTGCCATGATTCCCTTTCGGTATACTTAGCTTTAAACGTGCAGTATGTACAGTGTGAGAAGGACATTCTTCAAGCTCACTTTAAATGACTCGGTGTTTCCCTTAAAGAAAAGAGGGAAAAAAGGTCGAATCACTTCATTTATCAGCCAGAAGAGGTTAGGACCCACTCTTCCACTTTCCCTGGATAATACTTGACCAAATAACATAAATCTTGAAAAAAACAACAACAAAATAACAGTGTTAGGACTACTTTAGCACATGCTTATTATATTATTTTAACAACTTTAAATTGTTTTAATTAAACAGCTCTTTATTCCCAAACTGATTAGATCACAAGAATAGTGTGGTAAAGAGGGTTAAGGTTCGTTAACAGACTCAAAGGGGCGATTCGTACAGTCTTTTCAAGAAGGGGTAGTTGAGCTAGAAGAATGGAGGTGGATAACCTGGACAATGTTTATTGATACCTTGTCCACAAAGTTCAGCCCTTCGCTAAACGTAGCTTCACTGGTTGACGCTTATAGCCGTAGATCTTGGGTTATTAACATCTACTTCGCTCCGAAAAAATGATCCGGTTTTACCTGAACGCTGGCGGATGGTTATTCTTGAAAAATGAGCTTACCGTTGCTGTTAATGACTTTGAAGGCGAGAAGGCAGTTGATTTCCGTTTTCCGACCTTTCCAAACGTTGATTAACGACCCTACTACCTTCCTTCGCAGACTTACCCTACCGTAGGAAATTGATGAAATTGAATGGGAAGTAGTTGAGTTTAACGTCTACCGTATGTTCAACTGTGCTTAGAGAACTTTTTAGAAAATATTCCGTTTATCGGTTTCTTTCTCGGCAGTGTAGAACTAAAGGATGAAATGCAATCGTTTGATTTTCTCGAAACGAGCCAAACTCTGGATGAATGTTCACGTGGAATCTCACCGGTTTGATCTCCGACACAGTGTCGCTTTGGGTGTGAACTTCTGGCATTGCCATTGGCGGCGGAACGATTCGCAGCTCAAGGCCTGTCACTTGTCTCTGTATCCTTCCAACCCCCTTTCTTATTTCCTCTGCTCTTAGTAACTTTATATCCTTCCTTCGCGACCGTTTAAATTAGTCCACTTCATTTCGCTCATACGTTTCTATCAAAACGTTTACTTTCTATAGTTCTAGGTAAGCTGAAAAAAATTGAGTTCTCTTCAGATCATCACGTTTCAAGGGCTTCTGAGTCTGAAAACCCCCTTTTTGGAAAATGCCTGCGTGTATAAGGTTGTCGTCTGTGGTCTTCTGGCACTTCCAAAAGGTGCTAGCATTTCGTTTCTAGATGGTTGATGTCATTGGTGACGTTCAGAGGGTATTCCTAATGAAGCGTTCTGCCGAGAACCTTGCGATTCTGCCAAGCTAATCCACGGGCTGGTTTTCGGAGAGTTGACCATACGAAGGCCTTGGTAGAATGGTCCGCCGTGCTGTGCGCGCTTGGCTAGGCCTCTTACAGAGCCTCTCATGTACACACGCGACACGATCCAGTTCGACCTCGAGGACTTGGCGTACTCTCTCTCTCTCTGTCACTATTCCGTCCTTGCGCCGTAAGCGCCTGCTTGCTTTACAGTCCTCTGCCTGGGATGTCACACACGTTATGGCTTGTCTTGGATCGTTCAGGGTCAGCTGTGACGTTGACATGGTGACTCTGCCTTCTGAGTTTGCGGCTGCTCTGTATGGTTTGCTTGACGGAAGGAACTCGGGTACTGCACAGACTCCCCCGATTTTTCATCATGGATGGAGTGGGCTTTAGAGGGCCTCCACAGAAGAGATTAGTGGCGCTTTCACACCGCCCCCGTGGCGTCACTGCTTACAGCCATGAAGTGTACAAAGGCCTGAAATCGAAACGTTGTGCAAACTGCGGTAATCAGTTTGCGTCTCTGAAACACGTATTGCTGGTGTGTCTGCGTACTCGTCTCAAGTGTTACGCCGCAGTCTGCAAGCAAGTTGCGTCACTACTGGGTTTTCACTGGAGAAGGAAGGCAAGGCATGAAGCCCAAATATGACAAGACAGAAATTCGAATAGTAGCGTTGGAATCTCGTGGTGTAGAGGCAGGTAACATAAGAGTAGCAGCACTGACTGTCCTGGTCTGGAATGTGGTGTGAGGAAAGTGCCTTTTTTTATCCATTCATAAAACTTGGGACAGTTATGAAGAAAATAAGTTGGCGTTTTGATCATTGCTATTACTGCAGATAGTTTGGGTTTGATTTTTATCTTAACGTCATTCTGACGTCTCGTGTTGTTGTGAAGTCGAAAAATGCAAATTTGAACCGATTCCGCGACAATTTTCTGAAACGAACACATTTCGCTATTTCTTCGATAAAATCCTAGTGGATTTGAATCCAGTGATTTCTGTATCCCAGTCCTAATTTTATTCGGGATCAATTATTCAGCACTCAAAGAAAAAAAAATTAAAAAAAAACAATACTTTCAATATCTTTGGTGTAGTTAAAAGCTAAAACCCCGAATGTCAAGTGATGCTTTTAAAAATATAACTGAATTTCATGAAACTGAGAAGTCAACGTTTCAGGTAAAAGCTTTAGATTAAAAAGCACTTTGGGGCTGCTCGACGAATCTCACGAGCAATACAAACAGACCGAAAAAAATGGGGAAACGTAGCTGAGTGATGAAAAATCTCCAGATGAGGGATCTTGTCGGAGGCCCCTTAAAAAAACTCCTCTTTCCATTTCTTAGAGGCCTCTCCTCTTGGACAAAAGGATTACGAAAAGAGGGAAAACCCCTGGAGTCCGGCTGGGCGGAAAATCCGTTGCCTTTTATCCTATCAAAAGCTTCTCTTGAATCCTTGGGGTGGTATATTGGTGGGGGAGGGGGAGGGAAAATAAAAACTTCTGAAGAATAAGGTATTCTAGGTTCTAGTTGCAAAGGAGTGTGATCAACAAAGGAGATTTGTTCTTGTAGAAAAGGAGGCGTTGAGTTGAGTATTGAAATACGATGCAGAACTTAGGATCAAACGGAATTCCTCCAATTTTATTTTTCGGGGGAACGCGCTTAAGGGCGTCTAAAAAAAAAGTTTGGATCAATAGGAAACTGAGCCTGCCAACTTCTCGAACTCCAAAAAGCCTGAACTCCTCGGACGTAGGGTTGAACGAAAATGTTGTGCATTAGGATGGCATGCAACTAGTGGCATGCATGGTTCCAGGATCTATTGTGTTGCACCTACTTAGGACCCAACCATTAGTGAGCATGAAGATTATTGCTCTGAATAATTTTACGAACTTTATGAAAACCTCATCGTACAAATTCTTCATTGGAATACTACCCTGATTTCCTCGACAACATTAGTAGCGCATGAGCGGGATTTATAAGATAAAAAACTTCACCAAGAGTTAGTAAAAAAAAAACATTAGTTAGAATCCTGGAATTTCTGAGGTTGACCCCGATTATTTTGTGTTTATCGTTGCACTATTACCGCATTGGCAGCTTATTGTAATTAGTGTTCTGATTTTTTGAGAACGGTAGAGTTGTATGAGCAGGGTTTATAAAGGGAAAACTTCTGTTGACTTATTGTGTTATTCTCATAATTGTCTCACAAACGAGAATTTTATGGTACTGTAGGATTATTTGGATGTAAATAACCTAGGACTCATGGGCCGCAGAACAATGTATCACTCTTTATCATTTACTACTGAAGAGCTATTTTCAAAAGTTGTCCAAATTTTTGTTAAAGGACTGTTTGCTTGAATTCAAAAGAACATCTGTAAGTTCGTGAAGGGGGCGTGGGTGTATTTTTTTGACAACTTCTAGGTCGCATCCAACTACATACACTCATTCAGTGTTCATTATAACCCCCTCAAAGACTTATCAAGGGGTAAATACTCATCAGTGGCGAATTCTCGGGAAGGATTTTGAATACGATTTTTCACAGCTAGTTCATTAATAAAAGTTGCGAAAAAACGAGAAAAAGTCATCTAAATCGGCTGGTGGCTCGGCGGAACACAAAGGAAAAATACGCCCATTGGCATGAATGACCAGACTGCCTGCCTGTTCAAGGGCGAAGGAATTGAGAGCCCTTACTATTTTCTTCACCACTACCCACTTGAATACCTCAACAAAATGGGCGAATCAGAGGCAATTGAATGCAGATTGTGCTGTGAGGAGGACGAAACGGCAGAGCACATCGTATGCGAGTGTCCTGTCTTAGCAGCCGGGCGCTTCAGACACTTTCCCCAGGGGTTTATTGAACTACAAGCCATATTGAAGTCTGCGGCGAAAAACCTAGTTAGCTTCTTAAAAGGGGGGCTGGTATGTACGTCTTCTTGTATTAGGTAATGCACATCGTCACGAAAGGCCCAACGTGTGGCCGCTGAGACAGAGGAACTTAGACGGCCCTCGGGTCAAAAGAAAGAAGATGGTTGATTGCTCTTTTTGTCAATTTTTGCTTCAATCTTTCCTTTACTAGTTGTACCTATAAACCTAATAACAATAACAATCATGGTATTCAGAAACAAAAAATAAATAAAATAACAAAAAAATATCATATGTCGCCCGGCTGAACCAATTCTCTGGATTCACCAGAGGTAAACATTATCTGGAGTTGAACCTTTATGTATGTTTATACTGTGTCTTTCTGAAAAGAAAGAGATTTCGATGTATCCTTGGGCTGCTGAGATGAGTCGTACTGTGCACAGAATAAAAATGAATCCGGTATGAATGTTCAGACACGGCATGCACAGCGAAGAAATCAACCGAGTGTGGGGGCACCTTCAAACAGACATATGTACGTGTTTGAACAAGGGAGAGGTCTGTAGTATTGGGCGAAAAATGGAACGAGAGATAAAACGTTATTGTTTTTGATATTGAGAAAACTCAGGGCTGTGGAAGACAGGTTTTTTCCCTCGGGTTGATATGAGCTCGAAGCTTGCGACACGGTCAAATCAATCTACTGTCGAAGACAGAAGGTGAGTAGATAGTTTCCAGTATTTGCTAAGAGGAATTGGTGTCCCCACATTCGTGCGTGAGCAATTTGCAGATTGTGATGCGCAAGGGAATTTTACGTTCGCCAGATTGTGAGTTAGTAGCCATTTGATACGTCACAAATGATGTACAAATGGTAGAAATAGTACATGAACCCCCAATCGGGAAAAGCCTTTTAAATCAACAGGTTTCCAAAGTGGGTCACTGAAATAATGCCCTGAAATTCAATTGTACACTGGAACTCGTTCAGATGGCGTTTTATCGGTAGTGGCGTTTGCGAGCCAAGAAAGCACGGGATTGTGTATCGATGTGTGTAGCACCCAGGAAGTAGCCAGAGAGACATCTGCACGTATCCCTCATCCACATGACGCTTGTTTGATTTATTCAAAGCATACCGACTTCCTTCTACATTTTTCAGTTATTTTCGTATTACCTTAGTACGCATATAAATGTACGAAACTGTAATGATGAGCGCACGAAAGGGGGAGAGTTGAAGATCGAAAATAAATAACTCCAGGAGCGTGAGGAAAACGATTGCATACAAAAGAGCGACAGAGAAGGACGACTCGGAAATAGGGAAACTATCGGAACGAGAGAGCGAGTAACTTCTGCAATAGTTCTCAGCTGAATGAAGAATTTTAGCAGGAGGTGTCTCTTGTGGAGGAGTCGAAATTGAGGAGAGGGAAAATAAAGAAGGAAAAACCTACTTCAGGGGAATCCACGGCTGTTAGAAATATCTGCAGCTGTGGCGGTGAAATTTCCGTGGGTACGAGGGGCAGGTATTGAAATAGAAGGAGACAATGACTGGGGACACCGAGGTCAAAGACTCCAACTGATTCGGTGCTATGCGCCGAACAGTACATTATTTGCAAACAAAAACTGGGGGGGATGAGATAATGAAAAACTTCGAATGTGGACTTTTTCTATACCTCCATCAAAGCCCCATCATTTTAGTTAGCGTTTTGTTTCGTTTATGTGGGTGAGTAAAAGCGTCGTTTTTCAATCTTGCGTAATTACCTGCGACATACAAACATGACTTGTGAGTCAGCAGAAGGTAAGGGTTTGTCATGAAAGAGATTAGTCTTGTTTTCTGAGAGAGTCAAACCCTACCCCAACCTTAAAGGGCGAATAGCTGTATTTAATACTTGGTTATCTCTTCGGCTGAATCACGTTTATCGCTTTTTTATAGCATTCGTGAAATAATTATAAGAGGCTACGATAATGATTTAAAATTTCATAGAACTTCTTCTTTCAACGAAGCACTTTGAACTTTAAGTGTTTTAAAATCCGCCGTTATTCTTCTGACGAGGTTTTACGACATCTGATTACACCTTTTTAAGGGTTTACTAACACGTTTGACTGTTATTCCATTACAATCCTTCTTCCCTAAATTAATACGAGGCATTAAGTTGTTTATAAATGTACTTGAGCCCGTGTACATAATTAGTTGAAAGTAACGCCGATTATCAATAACGAGGCAGCCTCTCGTTCGCACAGAACTGCGTTCTGGCTGCTAAGGAGTAATTTGAGCTTCTACTCGTCTAGTGATCCGTGTCGGCCCCGAGAACAGAAGCTGCTTGTTTTAGAAGGCTCGTCAGGTTTCTGCGACTGATATAGTAAAGGCTACACTTTTCTTGGCTGGAACCGTCCAAGTTGTACTTCTCTTCTCTCTCGATTCACGAGAACCGGCTTTCTGAAGACCCGCGAAACGGATGAACTTGAAAGAATCCCGTTGACTCACACAACTCACTGACCAGACCCAACGTCGTACCGATCAGGCATTCTCAGCTTCCCCGGCTTAAATGGAAACTGCTTCTGATCCAACAAGGAATTGGCTCTACTTCATTTCGACCTCCCTTTGCCAGTCGCTATTCAAAAATTAGCATGATTGACGGGTGCTGACTAGGAACACATATTGTAACTTGAAGAACTCCAGTAATCATCTTTTTAGGCTGAATATACCTATTAATTCGTTTTGTGATGCATTTAGAGCTAGTGTAAATGGGAGGTAATAATCGAGAAGCACTTGATTGATTGATTCAATGAAACACTTATGGATAGAAAGGATGTGTGAAAACCTACCCAACTTCTTCCCTTCGTCGAGGATGAACCTTCCCATTACGATGCGCCGTCTGCTATGGAAGCTGCTATGATTTATGAGGTTTTAGGAACCCTGACAAACTTTTCATTTGCGTTCCTTCAATAACTCGAATGACTCCAGATTCGGACGGAGACGGAGGACGGAGACAACCTGGTGCACAACCTAATTGTGCCATTTTCCTCCTTTCAGTGCGAAACGCGAACTCGGGCTGTTTTCTGGTAATGGTCAAGTTTTGCGTGAGTGAAACTCCATTTTGTTTAAGATTTCTTCGGCGAAAATATTGATTATTTAGTGGCTACATCGCTGGCTTATTTTTATGATTTTTAGGGCTTCGGAAAAGCAAATGACGTAATTTTCAGGCCGCGTAGAGCTGAAAACTCGTTTTAATTTAATTCTTCCTCCTTTTACTTTCAACTGTCTCTAGCCTCTCAGCGGAATTTGTAAAAAAGTCCAGGGCTGTAGGCGTCACAGGGGCTAGTTCTTCTTCCTCACGCACTTCTAGTGTGGTGGTTCATTTTTGGTGGTGGAAGAGCCTAGATGTCCTCTCTGAGCGCCCTGAGAATGGTGACTCCCTCTAATGCAAAAACAGCTTGAAAATTAACATGATCACGAGGGACATACTCCTGAAGGTGACTACAGTCGACTGATCCCACCCAAACCAGCGATACAGTAGGGAGAAGGAAGTAGGTCTCTCAAAGAGTCCATTCCAAGGAAGATGGGAAATTGACCTCGTTTGGGCAAGGCCTATGCTTTGCCATGTTATTCCATCAGCTTCGGCCGACTCCCTGTGATCTTCTCTTCCTACGGGTGATCCCAACCAATTCTGAAAGCCGTCTCTTCTGCATGTAGTTTAGCTTCTATGAAACCTCCGGAAATCCTCCCCCAAGGATCAGTTCGTAGATGTAATGCGCGTTTAGCGTATGTAACTCACTCTCCTCAAGATAAAACGTGATTATTATGCCAAGTACAGGCTGATTGGACCTTTCCTTATTTAATGTGGATTTTTTGAAAATCTGACACAGAAACTAAAATCTCAAGGGTTTGGTTAAGCGTATTTGCAATTTTCGTCCCTCCCCGTAGGGAATAATGATTTTCGCGCTGTGTGAGTTATGGTTTTCTCTCTTCTGAACATTTGTTTGTTCTCCACATCAGTGGTATAGTTTTCGAAGCAGCCAGGCGCCCGGGACGAGGGAAAATTAATGGAAAGATGAAATTGTTCTCAAGGCGCCGGTAAACTGTGTGGCAAAAGCTCTCAAATTAATTAGGAAGCACACGCCCCCGCGTTACCTAACTCCTTTGCTTTTTCTTAAGAAACCTTCCGAAGAAATGCTGCTAAACCGATATACATTATTCATACTTTCTAATTTCGCTGAGTAGCTCTCTCTCCTCCACCTGTCACTCCCCACCGCCCCCACTCTTCGCCCTAATACTCGTAGAAATGTGCAAACAGCTGTAAGTTTCGTCGTGGTTGGTTTTATTCGCAGGTACAATCCTCTTAGAAATTTGCAATTCTGAAGTCCAAGAATTTTCTTCGGTCAATGTCGTTATATTTACGAGTGTGGTTAGGAGAAACATCATTTTGGAAGTTGCTACCAGTTTTCGCTTTTTTGTTGTTGTTATAAAAACCCGTGTCAGTGTTTTTTATTTATCCCTTTCCGTAAACCCTTTGGTATTATAGATTCTTAGAGAATTCTTTCTTTATCCCTTCGTTAACAGTTCCTCGATCAAATCAGACATAAAGTACAACCCTGTAAACCTAAGTTATTATTTTTATTTATAATTTGTTTAAATGTTAATTTTTGCTAGCCTTCCGCCATTTTCATCTAATTAAATATTTAGTGCGTAGCAACACACAACTTTCCGCAACCCCCGTGAATTTAAAGACCTGCCGTATATACGGGCGCTGTATCTTCGTTGAACGCATTTCTACAGGAACATTTACGAAGAACAAAATGAAGGAACTGGTTAGTTGAGAGTACTCCGTGAGTTTGATGTAAATACGTGAGAGACGTTTTTGATAAAATTGGAAAGCCGATAAATTATTATTCGAGAAATCTCGTTTTCCAAGCTATCATAGCTTATACCTTCGTTCAACACATAGATACAGAAATAACCAGTGAATACAAAATGTGGGTATAGGTTGCTAAAAGACACTCCGTGAGTTTGATTGAACACAGTGAAGCACTTACTATGCAAGGTATGAAAATGTTCAAAAAAACATTATTTTCGACACATTTTGATTTTTATATCTGTTCGATGGACTGTGGGAAAATTATTGATAACAATACAGGAATTGATTATTCTAAAAGTTTGATTATTTTGACTCCTTAGGGCTATATCTCCGTTCCCGTATTTTCATGGAGATATTTATGGAGAAAATCGTTCGAGCAGTTTCCGTGTAAAATGCGAAAACCCATAGTTTTTAGTACATTTTTAGCCCAATCCTCCTAACCCGTCGACCGAAATAGCGTCTACAAAACCTAATAAAAAAAGTGAAAAAAGGACCAGCTCAATCGGTCCAGATACACACATACGAACCACGCGCCAAAATTAAGTTTTTTGGATTCAGTCGGCCTCAAAATGTTAAGACCCGAAGAAAATCCTAATTGTTTGTTTATTCAATCACCAAGCAAAGAGAAAATCCCTGCTTTCGCTATATCGCCGCTCTACAACTGTTCGAAGAGATGAAGTGGTAGGAATTTTAGGGCTGCTCGTTCCCGAACGAGCACGAGCAGCACAATAAATTCCGGAACTGTAAGCACTACCGCTTCCTGCAGCCGTAAAGTGTTGTTTGACCAAGTTCAAATGAATTGAGTAAGTAGAAAAAGCCATGTACACGAGTGAATTGACGTAGAGCTAAGGAAAGCTGTGTGTTGCAACGCACCAGATATTTAAATCTGAAGGTTCACTAGGCATATAGGAAATTTAACGTCAAATCCGAAAATTGTGGTAAGTAAGGAAAAATCTTTTTAAAGTGGAAGAACGTTGGTTTTTATGACAAAAGCTGTGGTTTTCTGAAGAATAAATGCTGCAAGTAATTAACAACGGTTTATTATCCTCTTGCACAGCACGATTGCCCCGCTTGACGCAACCTCACGCCCCCGAGACCCGTCCTATTCAACTCAGCATCGTAAAATATATAGGAAATGATACTAAACACGACGTAATTGCGATAAAACTGCCAACACTTCGTTTTCAGCTAGTTTTTTCCTCATGACAATCATGGATTTTGAGTTGCCGTGCAGGCGAGCACAACTAGATCCCAAATGACATTTTTGGTCGAAACAACGGATTTTTTATGGCCTGGACTGAACGGACATGGCAGATTTGGAATCCCTATGCCCTGAAACGTAAACTGCTAAATTTGTATGGGGGGGGGGGTTCAAAAAATGTTTCTGGTCAAAAGAACATGTTTCTGGTGCATTATACGATATATTACAAGCAAACTTTAAAAATGCATGTCACGGCGACTGATAGAGGTAGAACTGTGCTGTTGGTCCCATTTTCAGTCCAGTTTTATATAATTTTTTGCAAATCACCTTTTATAGCCCATGTTTCGTGAAATCACGGGGTGATCCGTCTCTTTCGTTTGTTTGAGCGTTATCAGTTAGCTCCGAGACGCGCTTCCCAGCGGGGTGTCGCCCAGTGGTGGGGGCTCCGCGCTCGTCCTCTGCTTCTCAGTCCGCTCTCAACGGAAGTCGACTCACCTGGAGGTTTCACCAAACGCCTACATTTGTCGTTTAAAACAACCATCAGTGATCACTAATCTAAGATTTACTATGCAATATAACAGGTTTCATCAACGCGGTTTACGATTAAAACATTATAACAAACCGCGAATTCTTCAAAACGGAGTCGTAGCGGTTAATAGTTGACTCGGTGCGTCGCGGGTTACCGCTCGCCAAACAAAGACCATTTTGCAGACGGGACACTGTCTAAAACTCAATAATACGAGTTTTATAATTGCTTTCCATATTGTCTTGAATTGTTTCGCGAATTTCCCTTACTTGAAATGCACGAAAGTCGTTACGGAGCTCATTTCGGCAGTTCGAAGAATTGAGAAGGTTATGATTTCATTTGGATAGTTCGAAATAAGATGATTCTGGTGCAATAATATGTCATATGAGCATTCGAACTCACTCTGAATTTGTTAGAGGACCAATTGAACGGTTTCTGTTTGAAGGAAAAATTGCGCTTAAACTCCTCTGTTCTATGTTGGGTCTGCTTTCGTCCTCAACAATAACGGCTGCTAATACCCACCGAAATGCTCTAACACCGCATACACAACAAACAAACAAATAAAATATACGGATATCTTTATTGTTGAGGCAATACGTTTATACACCGCTTGAGGTTTCCCATTTCACAATGAAACAAATGAGCACTGATAACAGGTTAGGCGTGTATCGTCGTCTTAGAAATAAATATCTGCGGCTCATCACGAAACTTTCTTTAGCCCCACGTGCGTTTAGCGATTATTCGCTCTAGAAACTAATCAAAGTCGTTTTTAATTTAGACTATAACAATGTAGGAACTGGAGGGGCTTGAAGTTGCAGAATTTATTGAGTCGCTCCTACCTGTACCTTTACTGAGTTACTATAGTGTACAGGAGGTTCGTGAAACTATCAACCCGCTTTTGGTTTATTATTCATTCTGAATAATACACCTACGCGTTTTCGGTTTTCGGTCAGGTAATTGTCCCCCCCCCCCCTCCACCATCCACCTTGTCACTCCCCTGATACTACGTTTTAAGGCATGGTAATTCTATAAAATGGTCAAAAAAATCTGTTATTTCACACAAAAACGCCATCGGCATACCGATCGGACGAAACCCGCGGTTGTTGTGTTTAAAAAATTAACTAAAAACGAAATTATAGTATTTTTATTGCATTTACGTCGTGTTTGGTATCGTTTCCTAGGTATGTTTTGGTGCTGAGTCGAATAGAACGGGTCCTGGAGATGCAATACTGCGTCCAGATGGGCAATAGTGACATCACAGTAAATAGTGAGTTGAATTCCACTACTTGAAGGAACTCACGGGACACTTTATCAAACGTTATCATTTCGTCGTTAGCTGCTCATACTGAAAATTTGATCAAACTCGTTGTAGATATTTTTG
Organism: Pachypeltis micranthus; assembly: GCA_020466155.1. NCBI lineage: Eukaryota > Metazoa > Arthropoda > Insecta > Hemiptera > Miridae > Pachypeltis > Pachypeltis micranthus. The sequence continues at coordinate 20,134,401 of CM035774.1, read as the reverse complement.
AGAAAAAGAAGATTTGTATTTTTATCACTATGATAACTATAGTTTTGAGCAGATTTTGCTCGTGCCGTTATTTAAGCGTTCCGTAGTAACTTGAGCTAAATATGGCATTTGAACCGATTAGTGTCAGTCGTTTTCTTTCGATCGCGTTCACAGGCGCACAGAACATTTAGCAAATAGTGTTTTTTTTACTCAGAGGCCCTTGAAACGTTCAACTCTGAGAGAACTAAAAAAATGTACAAATATCTCTTGCAAATCAAGACAACTAGGTCTAGCAGACAAACTAGTTCTAAATAAATAAGCTAGTGTGCTCATGAACCCCAACATTCTCGGATTTAGACAAACATAGACGGATAAAAGTGGTTGGTAACTCGTTGCTTTAGGATGATCTTCAGTTCCGCAATTGGCTGGTAAATTTAATAGTAGATTTGTTCATTCTGACCGTTTAATCATTTCAAACCACCTTAAACAAACCCGATTGAATCACGATAAAATTGCGATTTATCAATTAAATGTTAGAAAAGTTTGGTGAAACCAGCGCGCGGTCGTGTTTCCTGTTCCGCGACAAAAATTTCGTTTCTCATAAAACCGATGTAAATCCGCGATTCGCCAAAAATTATGTGCAATCAGTCGATGAACCCTCGTGCCATGTTCCACCAGTCCGCGGACATACCTTTAATCAATGCGCGGCAAGACGTTCCGACGTTTTCGTCAAACTTACGCACACCCGCCAGGATCGTTTCGTCAGTTTGAAGACTTCAAAGGTGAGTCCTTACACAACATGGTTTCTGGTACCTGAGCCTTACTTATTATTGCTTCCCCCGTTCATCTTGAAAATAGCTCAATTGAAACCCGATTTGATTGAAACCACTCCAGAAATGCATAATCTAACAATTTATTACGTCCCCGGTACAAAATGCTTGCGACAGAGGTTGTAGTCTTGTATAGGATCAACTGTCGTGATGTGACAAGGCAATGCCATCTGCTCCAAGCCGCCGGAGCGCCACTGCCCCAATTCATTTGTGATTGGTGGGTTGGGTGTTCATAGGAAAAGAGTCAGTTTGTTACGTTGAGTTTGAGTATTTGACAAATTGGCCCTGGTGTGCTCTCCTTCTCCAGTTCGTTGGAGTCACATGGGAAGCAGATAGCTAAAAATCGTAAATACGAAGGGAGTCAGATTTGACTAAGTTGAATTTTCGTTTTCGTGAAATGAAGAGATGTTTACCATCCGCTCACAGAATGGGTATGGAAAGTATTGTAGGCGTACAAGTAAAAAAGTTGAGTTTTTTCAGATCTTTGAGTATTCGGGCCTAGTGAACGGAAAATATCTGGTGTTAACCAACGCACAACTTCTTTAACCCTACGAAAATTCTACGTAGTAATCCTGTCTATGTGTTACTAAGTCCATATGAACATGTAAAACAACTGAACGCTCTGCGTAAAAACTGTTTGCTCTTCAAGTCCCGGAATTGAGCTACTGCTACTTGTGAATTTACATTCCTCGACAAGAAAAAAAAGACCGAGAGGAGATGATGCACCTCTCATGGACTCCACACAATCTGAGGCTGCGGTTTTTCGGTTGCCTTTAGTATAGGGAAGGGAAAATACGAACTCACCGACCAATTTCTTATAAGTACGCAATGATGTTTTTCTGCAAAATCCGAGGCTTTATTCGCCACGCGTTCAATTGGAGTCTAATAATTATCATGGTAATAAAGCAGACCCTAAATATCGTTGCGGTCAATTTTTTTAAACTGTTCAACACCATTTTTACTCATCGCGACAGACAGGGCGGAGAGCGGGGAGGGCAAAAATATTCCAGAAACTTGGGTTGTTCGCATTTTTCTCAAAAAACGGCTTGAACGATTTTGATTAAACTTTCAAATTATCTTCTACTGGTTAGTACTTAACTTTTCTTCTCCACAAATGTCTCCACGAAAATACGATGAACGGAGATATAGGAATATGTAGCAAACCTAGGGTTTTTTACGTTTTAGGCAAAGCGGCTTCAAGGATTTTTACCAAACTCTCAGAATGTTTTAAAATAATTCATACCTATAATTGTTCTCAATAAAAGTTTCTCTGACAGTCCATTGAACAGAGATAAATATGAAAATGTGTCGGAAATAATGTTTGTTGGGTGCACGAGAGGGGGAGCAGAGGATCGAAATAAAACTGCAACTCGGTGAGCGTGAGGAGGACTGTAATGAACGTGCGTGCGGAATTGAGTTGAATTAAATTGAACTGAGATAGAGTACAAACGGGCGACACAAGGGTACTCGGAACGCGGAACTGGCGTGGGCAACCGATAGAGAGGGAGTGAGAATATACCGGGGCAATAGTTGGAAGCGGACTGAGCGTGTAACATGAATGTCCCTTACTGAGTTCCAGAGTTGAGATGTGGGAAGGAGGATAGGGGGAGGGAAGGAGTCAAACCAACGGAATATTTGGGAGGAAAGAGGGGAAAATGCGTAGTTGGGTTGAAAATAGGACTAATCCCTTTGTCGGCATGAAAAGCGTAAGGGGAGGGTCAGGGGCCCCAACCAGGTAACTTCAAGACTGAACGGCTCGCCAATTGACCAAATGGCGAACAGTCTCCCCCCACGTTGGAAACCAAAGAGGGAGGGTTACTAAGTGGGCAGGGGCAAGAGCTTCCGGAGGGGCCTAGTAAGGGTACCTAGTTGGGTACGGACAGTGGCTACTCGAGAGAAGCCAGAGCCATCTTGCAAAAGGTGCTCAATCCGCCCAAGCCGCCACTCTGTGGGAGGCAGATTATTGTTCATGAGAACCACCACCTGTCCCTTGTGTGGCTGGGGACCCTGCTCACGGTTCCACCTTGAGCGAACCTGGAGAGAGGTTAAGTACTCCGACTGCCAACGCTTCCAGAAAGCATGAGCCAGTTGGATGACCTGACGATACCGGGAACCCAGTGTTCCAGATTGGTCGAGTGTGGGATCAGACGAGAGTGGAGGTAAGAAGCTGGGGCAGGGAGGGTCAATGTTCTGAGCTGGAGGTTGCACTCGTGGGTAGTGTGGATAAGGGAAGGTACTCTTGGGTAGTGCAGATAGGAGAAGGCACTTTTGGGTAGTGCGGATAGGAGAAGGCACTCTTGGGTAGTGCAATAGGGCAAGCACTCTTGGGTAGTGCGGATAGGGGAAGGCACTCTAGGGTAGTGCAGATAGGGAAAGGCACTGTAGGGTAGTGCAGATAGGAGAAGGCACTCTTGGGTAGTGCAGATAGGGAAAGGCACTCTTGGGTAGTGCAGATAGGGGGAAGGCACTGTAGGGTAGTGCAGATAGGGGGAAGGCACTGTAGGGTAGTGCAGATAGGGGGAAGGCACTGTAGGGTAGTGCAATAGGGGAAGGCACTCTAGGGTAGTGCAGATACGGAAAGGCACTCTAGGGTAGTGCAGATAGGGAAAGGCACTCTAGGGTAGTGCAGATAGGGAAAGGCACTCTTGGGTAGTGCGGATAGGGAAAGGCACTCTTGGGTAGTGCAGATAAGGGAAGGGACTCTTGGGTGGTGTGGATAGGAAAGCACTCTTGGGTAGTGCAAATAGGGAAAGGCACTCTTGGGTAGTGCAAATAGGGAAAGGCACTCTTGGGTACTGCGGATAGGGGAAGGCAGTCTTGGGTGGTGCAATAGGGCAAGCACGCTTGGGCAGTGAGTAGGAGAAAGTGTATGGAAGTGGGGCATGTGTGGTTAAGAATGGGTATGATTTAGGGCATGAGATTAAGGGGCTGACTTGGGTGAATGCTCAATGATACGTGGGATGATTACAATGGGGTGACTAAGGGGGTAGGAAATGCTGCTAGGATAGAGGGCAAAGAAGGCCTTTGCAATGAGGAAGACGGGAGGGTGAGGCAAGATGACAGGGTGCAAGAGAAACAAAATGTGAGGGTATAAGGCATTGTGAGGTTTGTGCTACTAAGGATGCGAGCTGAGTGAAATTGTACCGGAGAGAAACGACTAGAAAGAAGAAACGGAAAAAGAGTGTTGGCAAACTACAGTTAGGGTTTGGAGAAATGGAATGTAAAGAAATAAATGGCGTTGGGACATAGGGAACTAGTGATCAGGGCGACACGTAGTTATGGGAGTATAAAAACAGGTAGGAAGATTAGACGAAAGGAGGTTTAAGTAAACTATGTTAATGTAGTAAGGTGGTCAAAGGGGCCTTGGAGATGGCACTTGAATCTTGGGATGAGCAGGCGTGGAACGTAGAAAGGGTAGAGGGAAGCTACTGGTGTAGCGTTGAAGATACCCAATGGGTAGGGTGTGATGATGGGCGCAGGAGTTAGGGTTATATGAAAAATAGGATGTGACAGAGATGAAGTGGGTTGGGGTATAGGGTAGTGGAGAGTAGGGCTCAGTTAAATGGTGAAAGGAGGGAAACAGGTAGGGGTGGGGAAGAACTAAATTAAACAAATTGGGGTGCAACGAAGGGTTTGAGTTTAGGACAATGGGCATAGAGGTCTGGGTCAGAACCCCTAAATTTTGGTATGTGGGCACGAGATTGTGAGAGCAAATGAGGGACTCGAAACCCCGCTATAATGCTTCTGTTCTGTGTGGAGGTGTGAATGCACATGTAGGAAAATGGCTGTGGGATGTGTGATTCGAATGAGTATATGAGAGAAGCTGAGGCGTGACATATATAAACGCCATTGGTGGATAGGGTGCTAGTAATGAAGGCTGAATAGTGTTGCAGGAGCAGAGAAACATGTAGGAGGAAGAGACCAAGGGGGGTGGAGACAAAATGTTTGATTGCAGAACATTGGGCTTGGTGACAACGCTTGGGATGCGGGTTGTAGGCACAAGGAGCTGAAAGGAAGGGTTTGTAATGAGGGCCATGTAGAAACGGTTTGAGCTTGGGCCGTGTGGAGCTTTCAATGTGGATTAGTGACTGGGGAGAAAATGATTGCGGGTTGAATACATAAAGGCGGGATCCAAGAGGAGCTGAGGGCCGCCTCTGAAGAGGAGGAGCTGAAGGCTCGCGCCTATATTCTACTAAGGGAAGCCAGTTCACGCTATTCCGAGACTTACTTTGTGTTACAGTGTTCGGCGGCGATTTGAAGTTGGAAGAAGCAGGCGTAGACGGTTGACCGGCGGCGATGCGACCATTTCGAGTGTTGTGGGGCTTCACTTGGATCGAGGCGGTTGAAATTTCGCAAAGACGGGACCGTTGCGAGCAACTAATTGGCGCTTGAGTGGCGGGGCGATTCTGTGATGAGCCCAGCGAAGAGATCGTCAGGGGAGCGGTGAGCGACGGCGGCGGTGGTGGTTTACTGCAGGGAGGTGAAGTTAGAGCGGGCGTCACAACGGATGGTAGTGACGAGAGGCTGGTTGTGAGTTTTGAGGGACTAACTATAAGCTCGGCGTCATCTTTAGTGGATGTAGGCGAGAAAGTCCGAGAGTCTGAGGCCTTTGGAGGGTCATGTAGCAGTGGCGAAGAATGAGCGCGGGTGGAATAGACGAGTGGAGACGATGGTGGTTTGCACATCGAGGGAGTTATGGTTGACGAATACATAGGTGGTAGTGGAGAATGATCAGGAGTCAAATTGACGGACAAGGCCCAATGCATGAGGCATAACTCCTGAAATTTACGCTGTTGGCCCCCTACACCTAAGGTACCGATAATCTCCGCCTGCCGTATTACACAGAGGACCTCATCAAGAAAATCTTGCAGGACTCTTCTAACGGTGGGGAAGGAGACGGACCTAGCGTCGTATTCCTTCAATGAAGAACCGATGAATTCCATTTTGTTGGCGGCCCACCAATAGAGTCTGTTGAAGTCCGAGAAATCCGCTTGTGGATCAGAAGGAGGCGACAGGGGCTCAGTTCTTTCCTGTGGAGGCAAAGTTGACACAGTCGAAGGAGGAGAAGAGGCACGAGTTGGAGCGGGCTGTTCATGTTGTCGAAACTCCATGGTAGTCTCTACAGTCTCCTCTATTGGTGACTGTGTAGAAGCGATATTGGTTTCTGATGGTTTTCGTTGGTTGAGGCGAGTAGTGGGCGTCGTGGCGTTAACCTTCGGTCCTGTATGCGCGAAGATTAACGATAATCCGGCCCGGAGGACCAAATGTTGGGTGCACGAGAGGGGGAGCAGAGGATCGAAATAAAACTGCAACTCGGTGAGCGTGAGGAGGACTGTAATGAACGTGCGTGCGGAATTGAGTTGAATTAAATTGAACTGAGATAGAGTACAAACGGGCGACACAAGGGTACTCGGAACGCGAAACTGGCGTGGGCAACCGATAGAGAGGGAGTGAGAATATACCGGGGCAATAGTTGGAAGCGGACTGAGCGTGTAACATGAATGTCCCTTACTGAGTTCCAGAGTTGAGAGGAATATTTGGGAGGAAAGAGGGGAAAATGCGTAGTTGGGTTGAAAATAGGACTAATCCCTTTGTCGGCATGAAAAGCGTAAGGGGAGGGTCAGGGGCCCCAACCAGGTAACTTCAAGACTGAACGGCTCGCCAATTGACCAAATGGCGAACAATGTTAATTGTACATTTTTGCGATTTCCCGTGTATCTGCGTGACTGGATTTAATCAACCTTACAGAGTATCTTATAGCAACTTATACCCATATATTGTTCTCAGTAATTATTTTTTTATCAATTTGTTGAACGAAGATGTAAGCTGTGATTACTCGGAAAACGAGATTTATCGAATATTAATTTATCGATCTTCCAATTTTCTCAAAATTGAGAAGCCCTTCAAAATTGTCTTTTGGAGCTGAGTCCAGAACCTCCCTTCCTACTTCATAGGTCGATTGTGAAACATCGCACAACATTCTTCAGCCCCAAATGCACTCTTCGATGTTAATAATTTTAGTGATTTATCACATTTTATGGGAAAACTGCACTACAATCGATTTTTGATATTTTATTGTACTCATTTCGTAATTTTCCCAAGGCTGAGAATCGCATGGTACTGCCGTGTTGTTTGCAACTGTCCACACAAAATATTTGATCAAAATCAATCGTTGTAACCTTTTTGAGAAAAAAAAGTGTTTGTGTGTGTATTTTTGCCCGATTTCGCTCGTACTCTCATTTTTGGGTTGCGTGTTTAAGTGTAGGCTTCAAATGGAATTTGAGCAGTTTTTCGGACTCTAAACATCTGATGAAAGTCAAGCGAAACAACATTTTCAGCCGAGTGAATTAGCTTCCCTTCTTACTTCATAGGGCATAAAAGGAAATGGGAGAAGGTAACACTTCTCTAGAATGGGATTAATATTCAGTACACGAATGAAAACTTCACAGCGCGGCTACAAATACACACAACATAACCTAATTATGTACAAAACACGAGCGAAGTTAAAACGTACGTGGCGCTTCACGAGCGATGTAAGAAAAAAAACGATATAATCTAGATCTGAGGACGAAGTGGGCTCACGAACCGTCAAGGGAATATTTTCTTAATCAAGAGAGAAGTTCAAATTGCCAGTGGAGAAGGGAGAGGAAGATCACAATCCTCATTGAGTTGGAAGAAGAAAAGTTCTATTCCCCGTTGGCCCAATAAACTGAACTTTATGAGAACTGATGAGATGATGATTTCCTTGAACGCCAAATTCGCATCCTAAATATGTTCTTACAATTTTCGTCAGTCCCTCGAGCAATTTCTGTTTCAACGCTATTTCATGTAATGCAAGGTAACGTTGAGCCAAATTGAGTTTCGTCCGCTTAAAGGAGGTCACGTGAAGGTTGATCAAGACTTGACGTAGAATAGCACTTGGTACCCTTAATAGTTGTGTGTTGGAAAAACGTGGGTCACAAAACCGAGCGATTATCGTTCCATAATTTATTGGATTGCCGTTACTTATTTTGACGAACTTTGTTGGATAACCGGTTTGTAGGCAACCTCAATGAATACCAACATGATCTTTTGGGGAATGCTCACAACACAACTCATTCATCACACAACTTTTCTCCGCTCCCAGTAAATTCGAGGGTTAGCAATATCTAGCGATGTACTGATTTCTGCAGAACAGCTCAGGAGAAGCGAAACGTAGTTACTAGCTAGCTGAGTGGGTTTTCTTTGGTAAATGTTTGTGCTTAGTGTTCAGCGATCAAAGGTAAAAGAAAAAAATTTTATGAGACGTATCTAATTGTTGAATAATCCTTATCAAACTATGATTGTTTAGGTAATTTACGAACTTCCAACTTGTTTTTGTTCTTTTTCCAATAACCAACTCTGATTTTTCTGAATCTTGGATTTATAAGGAAAAACGGCACTAAAGTTTATTCTCGCCGAAATACGAACTAAATCATTAGCGACGACATTGTGGAAACCCATTTCATTAAAAAACAGAATAAACGATAAATTGTCTACATTTCCACAGAAATAAAAAAAAGGAATTTCTTCACTTTTTCCCAAAAGGAGGTATGTTGGATGTGCTGGAAAAATTCGAAATTGTTAAAAGTTATAGGTGTGGGAAGTCTCTAAATGAGGTAATCCCTCAAAATATTTCACCATTAACAGGTTCATTTTTACAATAGCTTGGGTTTTCCCTCCACCATTGTCTGAGTTAATTGACATCGGTTTTCCCCCCTGCCCCGCCACCTTTCACTTCTCTGAGCGAATAGGATTTAATATCTCCGTTCACCTGACTATATAAGATGTCCTTTCTATGAAGTACCTTCAGTTCATGTTTAGTACTGATGATGACATAACCGTCGAGATGGATTTAACAATTATTTCTCATGCTCATTATTTCTCTGGAAATATAGACAATTTATCGTTTATTCTGTTTTTTAATTTCGCCGAAACGTTTGATAATTTATTGCGCTTCTGTAGACGTTTTCCCACTAGTGACAATTACAAAATTTAAAAAGGGGTTTGTCATTTAGAATTTTCTACAGAAACAAATCGTTTTGATATAAAATAAAGTGGTTTGGATATCAAGTTTGAGCTGATTTGGTTCGGTCGTTTTCTCCCAATCCCAGCCACAGACGCAGATCTTTTTCTCAAATGTTGGTTTTCGTACTCAGATTTCGACGCGGCTTTTGAAGACAAGTAAACGGATTACGTACATTTCTTTTCTAGTTTGCAGTACTAAGGAAATTGAACTGTTGATTTACTGAAAAGCTGTAAGCAGAGACTCGGGTTGATAAGTGGTTTCTAGTTTATCGTGAAACCCAAACACAGCTGATTTCGGTAGTTTGCCCTGTTGTCAATGTGTGTTGTTCGCCTATCATCCCAAAGTGGGTTCGTTCAACGTGAGGGGATATTTCAAGGTCGAGGTTGAAATTTAAGGTGCAACAAATGTTGCTGTACCAGCGCCGTGCTTCATTCGCCCAAAGAATTGTATTGAGACGAAAGTAATTACGGTCCAACTACTCAATCCCCTTGTAACTTCAAAAATTAATTCGACAGAAAAAAAAGAAGAAGAGAAATAGTGAGTAAAAAAAATTAGTCCCAAATCTCTCGGAAGCTACGCGTTCTGCGAATAATTACCAGATTTTCCGCTCAAAATAAATTCGTTAGTTGAACTCATCAGCTCCTGGGGCACCGAGCTACCAAAGGTTGAGAGAGAATACGTGACACTGATTCTCGATTAATATGTCTTAGTGAGCTGGGTGGGTTCGTATACACAGAATCATATTCAGATGCTAACAATATGTACAAGTTCATAGTGTCGCTGTAAGTTAGGCGAATGGTGATAGCTCCCCGACAGATCAATTTTCGGAAAACATTGTGTAAGGTTAATTCCAAACGTGATTTGGTTGTGTCATTTCTGCTTCTTTTATTGCACACTCATGAAGTGTACGAGTAGTTTTTGGTTGAATATGTTCCAATATTTGAAAGGCCTTCTTCAGCTGGTGGAGGGAATCACTATTGATCGACTTGGTATATGTAGTATGTATTTCATCGATCGTCAATCCCTCCTGTAATGCTTTTTTCCTTCCTTCTCTGATTACTTTAATGCTTGATACATAGCTAATGTGGCTGGTTAAATTGTATTCCGTGGCGTTTGAACATTTGATTGCGTATGTACCTGTGATCAGCTCATTAAAACTTGTTATTTTGAAAATCGAAGAAGCGTTTTATTACGATGCGGTGTCTTGGAATGCACCTGCGCGGCTGAGCTGCAGGCAGGTAGTCGGACCTAAATAGATTATTAGGTTTCGAAAGATCAGAGAGGGGGAACCCCCCATTTTAAAAGCCACTGAACTTTTGAAGGGCAAAGTGTTTTACTGTAGGAGTCCCACCCGTCTTTCTTCAACAAGTTGGGGTCAGAGCTTGAGATCGCAGATGATGGGAAGAAGTGGAGAAAAAAAAAGTTGGGGAAGTCACGGTTTAAAGAGCCTTTTGAGGTTGCTGGCCCTCTCTATCCATTCATATTATTTTCCGTTTTTCAAGAATGCGGTGCTTTGGGACTCTATACTGACTAATTGCTAATAATAATAGACTAACCGAGGTCTGGTTCATTATATGTTGAACAGTTTTCTTCAATATTATGTGCCACCCAATTAATACTGAATGATGATGTGTTCAACTTGATTATTCCGATTTCACTTTGTTTCAGTTTGAGTACTTCAATAAACTTCAGACATTATAATCCCTGCCACAAATATTACAAATTCCTTTCTATAATGAAGCCTCCACCTTTATCAGCAAACAATTTCATTATCGCTCTTGTTCTATGATTAGTGTATACCACCAATAATGCATCTTCCTCCCATCGCGGTCAATAGTAGAGAACAAACTTGGGTTTTGCTTTCCATCGCCTTTCGAAGTAGGAGCATTTTATTAAGATATTTGCGTTTCCAAGGCTCCTGAGCGACAGACGCATTTTTTGTGAAAATAGCTCAAGTGATTAGCGGCTAGACTAAATCAGCTCAAAATTGAACACTGTTTACATAGAACGCTAACGTAAGGATTTGAAGAGAATCGATCCAAACCCAACTATAGTTATCGTAGTTAGGATAGGAATGGTAAAGAAGATTAAGTATTTAGGAATGGTATGGGGTTCTGGGTTGACGATGGGGAAGCATGTGGAGTATGTGATAGGAAAAGCAAGGGATAAGTTTTATGGGATGGTAAGGATGGCTAGGGAAGAATGGGGAGTGGCCCTGTGAACAGTATATAGAGGGATGTATGTGGCAGTGTTAACGTATGCGTCCGGAGTATGGTGGGACAAGTTGAATGCCCACACAAGGAGGAGACTGGCGAGTGGGCAAAGGAAAATGTTAATAGGAATGGTGAACGCCTACTGGACAGTCTCCTCCGATGCCCTGCGCGTCGTAGCCAGGGAACCACCCATCGACCTGGAGTTGAAGAGGAGATGGGCAGGCTACCGGCTGAGGACGCAAGGACGGGTGACATGGGGAGAAACAGAAATCGAGGGAAGGAAAAGGAAAGCCCTCATCGATAAGCTAGTTATCGATGAGTGACAGGAGAGATGGGAGAACAGCGTAAAAGGAAGAGGGACGCATACGTGGCTGCCACAGGCACAGGAAAGGTTAGAGGCCCGCTGGCTGAGATTTGAGTTTTATACCTCCCAGCTCGTCACCAGCCACAGAGACTTTAGAGAGAAGCTCCGTGGATTCGGGTTGGTGATGGACGGGCTGTGCGAGTGTTGTGAGCTCGACACAGGGGAGCACGTGGTGTTCCACTGTGTCAGCTAGGGCGAGGAATGAGATAATAGGAATAGGAAGCCAGTGGGATACGAATATGGTAAGGGAACAAGGAAGTTTTATATGGTGGAAATGTGCGCAGGGCCTCAGGAGTAGGTGTTTAGATTGCGTGTTTGTGTGTGTGTTATGTGTTAGTGTGTGGTCTTGAGTGGGCAGTGCCAGGGATGGCCGAATATCAATAGCCCATTTCTGGACCGCCAGTGTGAATGTATTTAAGGGCTGAATGTATATATGAGTGAATGTGTGTGTTGTGTTAGTGTTTTGTAGGATAGGTAGTGTAGGGGATCCAGGGGGGATGAATATCAAGTAGTCCGCCCCTGGACCATCGTGAAAATGTGTGAATGTATCTAAGGGTTGAATGGATCTGTGAGTGTGTATGTTAGTGTTAGGTGTTAGGATAGAGTGAGATGGGTAGGTCGCGGACGAGGGCGGCCGAATATAGAGTAGTCCGCCCTCGTCACGTCGGAACGGGGATGGCAGTTCAGGCCGTAAAAGAAGGCCTGACACCCTTCTCCATGGTTGGTACAGGGGCAAGTCCCGTACCCCCATAGAGATAAAGCATAGGTGCCGGTAGAACGCCTCTTGGCAATTCTGGCACCGGGGCCTGCCACCCATTCAGGTCCTTAGGCTGCTCAAGGTGCAGCCATATAGAATGGGTACCACGGGGGCTTTAGCCCGCGGCCGGCAGCGTGGAGCCTCTAGGGCGTGGCGCTGTTGGCCGTGAAGCCATGGGATTGGCCTCGTGGGGACCTAGGTTTTGCCGTAAATCCAGTTTTTTTTATTAATCCTTCCCGTGCTCTAAAAAAATTCAGGGCAACAAACCAATAAGCTACTTATACGATGGATATATTTCGAGATGGCCATACGATATTAGGAGCAACCCTAGAAATTGTTGCATTCATTCTCGTTGCGGTAGTCATCTTCCATAGGAGGTATTTTGACGGAAACACTCTCTAGACGGCCAGGTGCAGATTTGCATCCGTGCCACAACTAGAGAGGTGTAAACAATGTGGTCTGTTATAATGAGCACGACAGGCTTTTTCTCAAACATGATCACTATATTCATTTACCCCCTCGAGAGATGAATTTATACAGAACTACTCCCACAACTGAATCGAATCAGCAAAATCAGTTGAGCCATAGGTTTGGGATATTCTGAAACGGATTAGTGTTTGCATGATTTAATTTCAGCTCTTTGACTTTTTGTTGTAGAACTTACACACGTAGTGCTTAACATTCCTAAATTTATTGGGTACTTACGTCACATGCTGAGTAATTCATGGGGCTGAAAACATGACTGTGTTACAATCTATTTTATTTGAAATTTTAAAATAATTTATTGTGTTGCTGTCTCCATTTCTCACGGATGATAGTTTTGTATTACAATTACGCAGCTGGAGCAGATCACAAATAATCGCTCAACTCATACTCTCTACTTTGCTCTGAAAAGGACGATAGCTGTCTGGATTTTGGGTTTCGCTCTTTTTATCAACCCTTCATCGGGTAGTTTGTTCGTCTACCTTTTTAAAGGACGTTGTTTAAATGTTTCACAATTTATTGTGCTGAACTCGTCATTTCTGGGCCGATGAAAGTTCTATATTTAATTCAGTTGTTTGGAACTCTCTATCTCTACATAATAAATTGATGAAAATCATTATGGTCGTTTCAGGAAGTGACTGATATAACGCTCGTCGTGGGTTTAGGAACAGTAATCTAATAAGGAAACAAACCGGGTCGTTTTAGGAAGAAACTTTTGATTTTCATGATCACGATAATTATAGCTAATTTTGGCGTCCTATGCTGGTCTGTGGTCTGGATGTCCACTTTGCGGTGATTTGATCCGGTCTCTCTTAATTACGTCCACAGACACACTACTTTCAAGTGGTATTTTGGTTTGGCCGCTCTGAATACGTCTAAACGTAAAGATCTGAAGGAAAACTGAAAAAAAGTCACCCAATACCTTTACTTTTCTTTCCTTTTCTACTCTGCGGAGGCAACGTTAAGTAATAAAGAATGGTAACGTAATATTCTATTTTCTAATAAGACGTAACGGCCCTTGAACACGACAGCCGAGACCTCCTGCGTCGGCGCCTTGATCCGTTTTAGGCCTTTTGTCGACCGCTAGATTCCTCATCCTGGACGGTGTGTATTCTTCCCCGAGTAACTGAAGCTGTCGAGGTCTCCAGCGGATGGAAGAAGGCGCGTTAGTCGGGGAGATCCTTTGTACCCACAGCTGAGTTGAGTCGCCTGAGCCAGGAGACAAGGGGAGCCTGAAGACCGGTTCCACTCACCATCCAATGAAGGAGGAGGTTCAAGGCCACTTCATCTCATTCCTACATTGCCTCCGATATAACCTAGCAAGAACCGCCGTGCTTCCATTAAATGCCTTTCCCATTTCCACCTTCTTCCACTTGAAGGTGCCGACGGTTATTTCTTTGGCCAGTTATCCGGATATTGTTTCAGAAATAGTTGTCATGTCTGTTTAAATCCCGATATACCGGTAAGTTGATTTCCACTACGTACTCCGTTGAACGTGGAATTCGCCTTCCAACGGTGGTCGATTATTAGAAGCATGTACGTCTAGAACTACTAAATTGTTAAGAAGAACTAGAGCATTTGATACTGCAATTAGTATTCCAAGCATGGTATACTACCTAATTATTATTTTCCTTAGCCTTGCGAATTAAGAGGGAAAGATTACACAATCCGCTCAAATTCGGGTGTTCAGTCTATATTGTTTCCAAGCCTTTAGAGTCCGAAAGCCAACATTTGAGAAAATGGTCTGTGTTTGTGTGTATGAATGCGATTGAAAGATTACAACCGAGAATTACTACAGCTCAAATTCGATCATTAGTCTGCAAATAAACTTGGGAAGGAAAAATGAGAGTATGAGCAGAAGCTCCCTAAACTATAGTTATCAATGTGATCAAAACACCAAATTTTTTTTCTCAAAACGACTGCCAGTTTTTACTAAATGTTTATGTGTTCTGTGTCAAATAGCATGGCCGTACTATAAAATTATTTAAAGTTGTGAAAAATTGATTGAATTAGTTGCTAGTCAGCACAATAACTGATCGAGGGGCTGAGGACAGTTGCGTGATGCATCGCACCAAGTATTTATCGCGTGTTCAATTTCTTGCACATCTTGCAGCGAATTAATACCTCAGAAATAACTATATGTATTCACGCAAAAAATCACGTTACCGCAAACAAAAACCAAATTAGTAGGCGAGTGATCTACTTAGTGCCTGCTAAGAGGTTCAACCATGTCAATCTAAGTGATCGACGATCTTTTCGAGTGGTTCTGTCAATGCGCATTCTTATTTTATATCTACTTGTGTCCGGTGACTTGTTTGCCGTATTTATAATAGGTACTGAATGTAATGCGATGTGCTCAAAAATTGTTCATGTGACACCAAGGGCAGCGCGCAGTACAGTAGCAGAGTGGACTTGGCGTGGCCTCTAGAATAACGAAACACCGTACTAACCGAATCGGTGTCCCATATTCTCAATTGTACCGAAAAAAAAGAAAGGACTGTCTGAAACAGTCGCACGGGGCTTTGAAGAAGAGGGAAAACGCGGGGGGGAGGGGGATTTCTTCCCATCTCGAGCAAGAGACAAAAAATAAATCCTGCCCGCATCTTGCTCTACAACCCACCTACGGCGAGGTTCTTTTCCAACGCTCGTTACCGCGATTGAGAGACAGTAGAAAAAGTTATATGTGCCTGTCGTAGTTTTCTCTGAGTAACAATCCCCTTCCAACGGGGCATCGGCAAGATTTCCGTCGGGAAAGTGGAAAGAAAGGAAATTCGAGCTGCTCAACCTTTCCGGTAACTTTTCACCCGTTTTTATTCCAGTCCAATGGGTCACTCAAAGAACATTGTTAGCTCAAGAATGGCACCGTGGTTTCTAGCAGTGTGAAGTGGAGTGCAATCCAATCTTTCTAAAACGTAAAGCTGAAAGTGTTATAAGTTCTGGCTGCACTTTATTCCTTGAATATAATGATGAAATGAGTCCGAGAGAGGTTTCACTGGCAGATCCTTTCGTGTTGTTTTAAAATAATAGCTATTTATCTAATCGCCAGTTAAAACGTTTACGATTATGTCTGGAATCTCTTATTAAATGGTAGAATTTAATGTAGAAACAGTTGATGACTGGTACAGTATGGTTATCCCCCTTGACGCAGTCTCACAAAACCCACCCCATTCGATTCAGCATCGAAAAATACTAGCAAACGATATGAAACATTACCTGACTACGATGAAACTATGAAAATTCACATTTTCTGGCGACGCAAGACAATTGGCACGTTGTAACGGGTGGTTCGGGTGAGATGGGAGGCAATGGGGCAAATGAGCGTAGGCCAGGGAGAACGATAGTTTCCTTCAACTGGAGTGATTGCAAATACCAATCGGTGCTCGGCTTACAGTATTACGGGCAGAGCTCTTCGCTTTGACGGACTGCTTGCAGGGGGCTGAAACTTAAAGAGATCCATATTATTCCAGACAGTCAGGGCTGTGTAGGGCTATTGGCGGGATGTGCCGAGCCAAAGACAGTCAAATTATAGGTTATTTACTAGACTCTCCAGAGAGCAATCACGAGAGAAAGTATACGGACGGTATGTCCATTAAGGTATTACCAAGAAGGTAGCGCAAGGTAGTTCTGCAAGGTGCAGAGTTGCTAATTCTGTGAGGCGGGGTTGTTGTCCGCGGAGCATGTACTGGACAGACTGGAATGCCTCCGATGTGACCGGAGGAAGTTGGAGAGATGAGCCTCAACGTTGTTTTACGTTTCGTGCAAGAACGGTGAGGACATCGCAAGGTACATGAGCTTCTTAGGAGCTGTGGGTGGAACCGAGAGGAGATGAGGCTGCTCATGGACGCCACAATCTGAGGCTGCAGTTCTTCGATTGTCGCAGAATAGGGAAGGGAAAAAACAAACTCACCGGTCATTTTCTCATAAATACGCATTGATATATTTCTGCTAAATCCGAGGCTTTATTCGCCATGCGTTCAAATGGAGTCTAATAATTATCACGGTAATAAAGCAGACATTAAATATCGTTGCGATCGACTTTTTGAAACTGTTCGAAACCATTTTTACTTTCCGCGACCCGAAAGGTAAGGAAAGTATAGTAATCGTGTAAATGAAAAAGTTGGGTTGTCTTCAGATCTTTGCATTTTGAGGTCTACTGTGTCCAAAAAACCTAATTTCGATTTGCGATAAAACGGCTGGACCGATTTAGCTGGTTTTTTTGTTTTGACTGTTATTTTTTGTAGACACGAAAATTAGGTTTTGAGTGATTTCCATCGATCGGAAAGGGGGGAGGCCGAAAATGTATCAGAAACTAGGGGTTTTCGCATCTTTCTCAAAAACGGCTGTAACGATTTTGAATTAACTTTCAAATTATCTTCTACTAGTCAGTGTTAGTTAGCCTTACTTTTCTTCTCCATAAATATCTCTACAAAACCCCGGTGAACGGAGATACAGGTATTTTACGCTTTCATGCAAAACGGTTTCAATAATTTTCGTCAACGTTACAGGATGTTATCAAATAGTTAAACTATATATTGTTCACAATAAAAGGTTGGTACTCGTAGGTTGCTCTTACAGTCCATTGAGCAGAGATAAAAATGAAAATGTGTCAGAAATAATGTTTTTTTGAACATTTTTGTAATTTTCCGAGTAGTACTATATTTCATCAATATTATTTTCCACATTTTGTTATCCGTAATTATTTCTGTATCTATATGTTGAACGGAGATATAAGCCAAGACAGCTCGGAAAGCTATATTTGTCGAATGTTAGTTTATAGGTTTTCCAATTTTTCTGAAAAGCTGCTCTTACGATTTCAATGAAACGATTACGTGGATGGCGGAACGTTGTGTGTTGCTAAGCACCAGATAGTTTACCCTAATATTCGAGGGGGTTTTGGTATTTTCACTAGTATTTTTCGGAGAACGTTGCCATCGCTCGACAACCGCATACGGGAGGAAGTTGAATTTCTCTTCTTGTTCCAAGGATGTTGTCTAAATGATTAGCGCTACCTAATCTTTTTTGGAGATTAGGAGTGAGTCACCGTCAAGGACCGTAGATGTTTTGGCACGTTTTCCTTGTATCCACGTGATAACCCGTTTTGTGTCACTGCGCCTGTTCGAATCGAATTGCGAACATGCCCTTTGATAATATTTAAGGTCAGTCAGGAGTATCACAACTAGATTTGGAATCATTCGGTTCAAACTCTCTCTCATTCATTTGCAGAGCGTTCGTTTTTGTTACTTTGTTCGAGCGTGAAATAACTCCATCGAGGTCAACCAATTTATGAAACGGGAAAATTCAACGATTCTATTTGCTTGCTTTATTTATATTCAAGTACGTTTGTGGGGTTGTGCCAGATCCCTTCTGTTTTGTTTTTCTTGTTTCTGATCATGAGAAATAGCGTCACCAACTTTTTATTATTCGCATTTTGTTTTGTTGAACTGGAGATCTCATGCAAAACTGAGCGAATACCGTGGTTAGGTAGGAGGAATGAATTAATGAGTGTAATTTCATGCATTGATTATTGATACGTTTGTTGTATACACCAATAAGAAATAACGGGGCTTTTGATTGTTGAGTTCACGAGAAGCTCACCCGCCTCAAAGTTCCCAGTCTTGGGTATTTTTAACTTTCGGATCTCAGCCAAAAACACTTCAGCAGCCTAAACGACGTCATTGTCGTGACGTGGCTGCCCTCTTGTCGTTCTTCATCGGGTTATTTAACCCGCGAAACCTCTTTCGTTCCCCTACAGTTCAGATCCAATGGTTCTCTTTCAAGACGTTTTCTTTTAGAGCGTTGCTTGCACTTTTTCAACTTTGAAGAGGAATTTTTTTTTTGAGGAACTAAGCCCTTTCAACCGACAATAACCAGAGTGTGCGTCAAATATTCTGATTCCCTGAGTCTCAGTTTTTGCGGATTATGAACCGTCACGCGTATGTGACTCTCAGTAACTGAGCACAGGTTGGTGACCAAGGCGTGCCTGTTAAGATGCAACGGTCACGTTCACTACCTTCGTGAACGTCCAATTCCGATTCTGCGAACCCCATCGCTTTTTGAACGGAGGGGCATCTGCCCGCACGAAAACGGCTATGGAAAACGAAAATTAGGTACTGATTAGTAGATGGGAAGAACCAGCGGGTTTTGTTCGTTTCGGCAACCGAAGGACCGTTTTGTTGTAAAAAAAATGAGGTGTGTAGCACACTCTTCGACTTAGTGAAGGCTCGTCCGTGGCATGGCTGACTAGGCACCATACGTCCCGATGCGCTTGAAACTTTGGTGCCGTCAGTTGTAACTGAGCAGTTGTCTCATCGAGGCGTCACCCTGCTGCCCGTGAATATATAAGTATGCATTATTCAAAGACTTCCTGTGAGTTTGGTGAAAAAACGTTGAACCGTTTCAAGCAAAGAATCGTAAAACCCCTATGTTTGCTTCATATTTCCGTTCACCGAATTAACAGATAATTTGAAAGTTTTATCAAAATCGGTAGAGCCGTTTTCGAGAAAAAACTCCAGTGCAGTAGTTTAGTACGCGCAGTAGTTTAGTACGCACAGTAGTTTAGTACTCAGAAAGTTTTACCTTACTAGGAAGTTGATGGGCATTTATGCAAACTACTTTGTGCAACTGTATAAAAATGTTTCTACTGATCATAACGGTACCACACTCATCACATTTATGTATATTGAGGCTAAATGCATGTAGGAACGAGTTACGCACCGTTTTTTGTTAATCTAACTGTTCTAAGTCTGTTCTTAATCATTCGAGTGGCGAATCGTAATGATGACGCATTTGTAGTTTTGCCTGTATAATTGAGTAACAAATTGTGCCGAGCATCTTTCCTCTTCTTGCGAATTTATGAACTTGATAAGAATGTGAATCTAACGGGGGCTGTTGGTTTGTTGCTCCCGGGAAGATGCGTTCCTTGAAAGTCCAGTTAGACAGTTATTTGCTCGTCTGCTCGTAGTAAGCCTTAAGCTTAGTCACTCGTGGATTCAAACCGTTCAAGGGGCATGAAATCGCACTTCCCGGTCACTAAGCATCAGAAATATTTTTGGTAGAACTGTTAAATCATGTGGTATGAGGTTTTATGTATTGACCGTTGTTTGATGTATTGGTTTTATTTGACATTTACATCTTACTTCAAGTTGGGTGACCTTGGAGTCAAGGCCTAAGGCTAACTTTTTGTGGTTAAAGAATTCAAAATCTACTGTTTTGAATTCAATGAAGAACCCTACTTCACTTAGTCAGTATTGGGTAGGACCGCTAGGCTGGCTTGAGCCCAATTAGCGCAAACGGGTTTCCGCAAAGCCTTTTGGAACTCCCTCATTAGGAAACGACGTAGCTGTAGATATTGCTTATTAATGTGGGGAATTCATTTCACTCGAGCGCTTATTCAGATGTGGATACGACAGCAGCGCGTAGGCTTCGTTTTGAAATCTTGCTGTTTCCTCAAACGAGCCTCGTCGGGGGTCTGAATCGTAACTCATTCGCTTGAGGGCACATCTTCAATAAATTATCGTTACATCTCTCGACTTGATCGGTCTATGCATTCTGTCGACTACTATCTATTTCAATAATGCGTTTGTTGGTCGGCTACAAAACTCATTGAAACTACCGACGTTACTTTGGGTAAATTAACTTCCACTCATATAAGTGATTATCAACTTTTTATCACGGAGCCTACCTTGTGTTCCAGTCAATTGCCATGTTCTAAAAAATGGGAGGTGGCGAGGGCATACAGAGGATGATCTTTGGATAGGTGAACTGATGTCGGGACGAGAGCTGAGAGTTTGAAAGTGGTAAGAGCTGAATAGTGAGGTGAGCGAAGATGGTGAGGAAAATACCTCTGGAGAATCTGTAACAGCTACGTTGTCGGCTCGTCATAAATTGTTTCGGCGGGGCGTGTAAAGTCACTGAGAGAAGGTGGGAGGTTTGTCACAATCGTGTTTTTTAAACTTCTTCGAAATTTCCGAGTAGCTACAAAACTGACTTTGATAAATCTGACGGAGTGTCTTCCAGTAGAATTTTCTAAGTTCAGAAATGATGCCCACTTACAAAAATTTGTTAGTTGCTCCGTCTATGGACGCTGTGTGTGAAGCCATACATTTATCTTTCTGTCGACTATTTTCGTTCATGTTTCGCTTATATTATGCTAGTTCTGCTTCAAAACACATACTGCCTATTTTACCTTAATCTACAACGATGCCTTCTTCCTTGCCTATCACTCAGCTCCTCTTCTATACTTAATATTATACATTCTGGGGATTACACGTAGGCCACTTGAACGACTCTTGCATGACAGCGATGTAGTGATTGTTATTAGAAGGACGAACAAGAAGCTAGTCTACCATCTACTTCTCATTTTCGGTTGTAGGTATATAAGTACGTGATATACCGCCTCTCTCAGATGGGGCTATTATTCAAGATTCTAATTTGCTACTTTCACCTCTCTTGGCGCCCTTCCTTTTGCGTAGGAGATGGAAGTTTTGACAGTGAGGGGATTGAATGCAGTATTTAATTAAAGGATAGGGATAATCCGCGAGAAGAAAGATGAATGGGCACGCAGACTCCCCTGAATACAAATGAGGGGTTCTAGAATTACCCTGGAAAACGCTTGAATCAAGTGTTACAATTCGTCTTCCTCTTACTCTCTTTTTTGTTAAACGAACGACGTTTTCCCATTTGCCTGTCATTCAAATGAACTATGTAGGAAATAAGTATGTCGAAAAGTTTGACTTCACGAACCTTGTGACTGTGTACACCCGTCGAGTTCAAAATAAATTAACTCAATCGACAACACGGAGTTACAGCTGCGTATAAAAAGAGAATTTATGGCTCAATTTTCATAACAAACCCAAATACGACTAATAACACACGTTTGTGCCCCAAACTGCGTTTAATGTCATTTTCTAACGAATACTAAATTTTGACGTATTTTTACATATTTATGTTACCTTATTCACGCTCCGCTCGATAATTTTCATAAGGGGTGTTTACATTTGAAACAAAAATAGTGATATTATCCTGCCAACTCGAAATGCTCACAAAATGCTCAAATTTTGTGCACCAGCAAAAAGGTGAGTGGATTTTGATTTTGTTTTAAAACCAGTGGGGGATGAGGACGAAAACATTTAAATTTAAAATTAGATGAAAACAGTTGAAAACTGCTAATATTCAATCCGGTGGGGAAAATTTTCTTTTCAAATAAGTCATACCCCTCATTGCAGGTCGTGTGGCACAACCGATGAGACCGCCCACCATATTCTGGTTCGGGCTTTTACTTACCTTAGCCCTACTGAGTAGGAAAGAAAGTAGAGAAATCGGCTAATTTTTTTTTGGACTTGATGGAGGGCGTTTTCTGTTCTTTGGCACACGTACACCGAGAGTATTCATCGAAGAAGACTTTTCGCAGGAAGCTGATTGATACATTAGGACTGGTAATGTTGGACTTAGGCCACGGTGCTTATTCTGAAGGGATTAATAAGAAGGTGTGGAGAGAGGGAATATATTTAAGGACTAATTCGCCTTGTTTTTTTAAATTCATCAAGCAAAATAACATGTGTGAGAATGGTAGTGGCTTATTTATCTATCAAGGGCGGTTGTGATCAAATGCAACGGTTTATTTGAAGCCGTTCTAAAAGTTAGTTTCACTTTTAGTTGTACCGCCTCTTTTAGGTTCCTGAAACTATCGCCACAAGACACCATAAGAAATTTATTCAGGACGGTTGCATGGAATATACATGCCTAAAGTTTGACTGACCAACATCCCTTCCTAAACGATTTCACTGCTAAATGCATAACAGCAATTAGTATTGTAGCATTAAACTATTAACATGAGACTTCTTTACAACTACAACTGACGCGGAGTAAGCTTTTACTTACCTTAGCCCTACTGAGTAGGAAAGAAAGTAGAGAAATCGGCTAATTTTTTTTTCTTCAGATCTAAACGTTTTAAGGGTTTTTGATAAACATAATTTCTTAAAATGGTCTGTGTATGTCTATGTGCATGTTAACGCGATTGAGAAAAAATGGCTGGACCAAAGTTGTTATTTTGCCTGCAGGGCACATGTATGTGCAAAATCGGTCCGAATCGGTACGTATAAAAGGGTATGTGCAAAATCGGTTCGAAGCTAACCATATTTATCACAGCGATCAAACCATCAATTTTTGTGTGGACAGCTCCAAATGATATCTTGGTTCTGTGGAATTTCCAGCCGTGGGAAAATGACGACAGCAGCGCAATAAATTAACAAGAAATATGATATTATGATACTAGCTTTCCCGGAAAGCTATCCATACCATGAAAGTTTGACGACGGTCATTAAACAATCAGCGGCAATCACATTTCGTAATTCAAACGAAAGTTCACTATTTTGGCTCCGTTCCTCCTATAAGTTCAATTTTTAATACGAACCGCTTCAAAAAAAGTCGTGTTTCTGAGTCTTATCAGTTACGGGTACGATGGTTTTTAAACGAAGGTCGTGCATACGTAGGAGCAACATAATAAATTCGAGGAGTAGCACTTCAAGTATTTAGTAGAAGTTTAAGTTGCGTATTACAAGTTCATATGAACTGAGTGAAAAATATATTGGATTAGTGTGAAGAGAAGTGGTGCGTCTCGTTAAATATTTTGATTATCTCGCTCAATGTTATCGTAGCTTCATACTCAATTTTCGCGAGACTTTGGAGAACAACATGCGTTGCAGATACAACTGTGTAATTAATTACATAATCAATAGTGTACGGCTTTCATAGTCACTTTTATTCGGTGGAAAAATGTATCTATGATAACGTTAAAAGTGATGTTTTTGTGAGGGTTTAATCGTTATACTTTGGTTGAAATCTCTTTGTGTCCATCAACGTTTTAAAGTGCCTAAGGGAAGGACTGTTTGGGAAAACCAACCTTCAAATGTCCTTTCGCTCTGCAAATAATGGCTTTTGTGTGGCGGTCCATATTCTGAGCGTAAGAGTATTCTTAATTTTCTTCACTGCTCTGAAAGTTTGGCCAGTTATGCTCAATTCATTTTTCAATCCCTGCCGATTAGGTGGATTACTGTTGTTGCTAATATGAGTGCTTGTGTATCGACCTTCATTTAAGCTGCACAGCTTCCCTCGGTTAACTTCCAATACCGGTGAAATTCCTCGCCAATTTTCAACGACTCGACTGGCTGGAGCTGCCAATCAGAGCCTGTATTAATTTGATCTGTCGCAGGAAGAGAAAAGTTTTAAAAAAGCGGTCTCGTTGGTTGTGGGAATTTAATTATCGCCCCGCCTCTTTCCAAAACCCGATTTAATTGAGATAAATGACAAAAGACCGCTGTGTGTACGCGATACCCGTTTGACCGATGGCGCGGAAAAACCAATTAAACCCATTCCGCATCGAAAGGGGATTCCGAGCTGCACCAAGAGGTTTGTTAATTTGAAAGTGAGAGGATGAACTGCGCGGGAGGTATATACCCTTCTGGTTGTTTCTGCTAACGTTAGGCCGTGAAAAGAGGGGTAACCGGGCGGGTCGAAGGAATTCCCCAAGTAAAACCGGGAAGGTGGGGAATTTCGGGTATTATAGTTGGAATTTAGCTCGCCCTGGGAAGAGGATGTCAGCTTTGGGAGAGAGCAAAGCAAAGCGATAAGAAGCCAAAGTAAATCACTTCAGCCTAATTATTAGAAGGAAGATAAGTGTTAGAAGGGCGGTAGTTCAACCATTAATATTTCCCTTCTCCGCTTCGTATGGAACAGATAACAAAAAGTACTTCATTTCTGTCATCTGCTTGGGCATTTATCTGAACGCTTCCTCCATTTTGTGCCCATAACCTCCACTATGGCACGCTTTTGCCATGATGTTAGGTTCTTAATACAGTGTTCGTACAATTACTGTATGCTTTACATCCGAATACCTATATTTTGCTGCTTCTAGGTTAATGAGCACTCCGAGTTCCCCTCATTCGGATTAGGTACTGGACTGTCAATTGTCGAAGGACCTGTCAGTCGTTATGCGCTTTCTTTGTTAAGTGGAATTACGAAAACCTACGATTTTCTTCGCACAATTTGAAACATGCCATCTCTGTCGCTTTCTCAAAAGGGAATACTCTCATAAATATGTTTGGCCGAACAAGTGGCTAAGATGTAGGTTTCTTCTACTTTCTTTCTTTCTTTCTGCTGTCACTACAGTAGTTCTACTAATCCTTTAAATATTCAATTCGTTTTTTTCCGAGTCCCTTTGTCACTGCGGCCTCACATGGGCTTGTTGTGACACTATCCCTTACTTAATAGGAGACGTCGTAGATAACAGCCCCCCTTAGGAAGTATGTCCTTCGCCGAAGGCTCCTCTATGGTTTTGGGTATTCAAAGCGTTTAGCTGCCAAACAGGGAAGCTAGTTAGTCCTGTCTGGAGAGCGTCAGCACTGGCTTCGCCCTTAGACAAGAAGTCTAATGAGTCTTGTCTCAGACAAGAAGACGGGTCTCCCATCGGACTATCTTACGATTCGGCAAATTTTCGTCACTCCTACATAAAGATCAGGACGATGTGATGGGATTTCGTGCCCCTTTTTGCTAGGTAGTTAGCCGTTTCATTGCCCTATCGGTGTGTATTAAGGGCACCGAGTCGATTGAGCTCTTGAAGACATTCCCTTGTCAACCTGGACCTAAAGGTAAAGGCTGCAATAGCCTTTAGAGCAACCTGGCTGTCCGAGAATATGTAAATCCGCTTGCCCTTGGGTCAAAGATATTTTCTGCGCCGATTTTTATGGATAGAATTTCCGCTCGATGTATCGTGGCGAGTTCTCCCAGTGGCTTAGCAAGACTGAAATTGGGTCCAACGATGCCCAGTCCAGCTCTGTCCTCCATCACAGAACCGTCAGTGTACCCACCTCAGTCTGGAACGACCCTCTCTCCCACCATTCTTGTACGCTAACGCTAAATGGCAACTGAAAAAACTCAATTTTGGAGCAATTTACTCTACCGAAAGGCGGAAAGAAGACTTTCCAGGCTTGCCCTGTGTGCACTGCTTCTGCCAATATTTGCTGCTGGTCCTGAAGTCCCTGATGATCCGTTGAACAATTCTTTGGACTCCTTGTAAATATTCAGTTAAATTAAAAGTAATAAATCAAACCAAAAAAAGAATACTGGCGCGAACATTTGAAGCCGTTTCTCCAATAGTTGAAAAGAAGCTCTGTTTGCTTCTAGTACATATCCGCTTTCAGCATATTTTCACAAAGATACTGGATAAAAATACAAGTTAGGTGTTGGTTTCGTGATAACTTACATATAATAACCTTTACAACAGTTTTTGATAACAATGCAAAAATCCCTTGGTTTTGGTGCATTTTGGTTTTCTTTTCTCTCCCGATCACAGATACTTCAACTTCATTTTGGCGCCTTGGCCAAATAAAGAGCAAAACGAAAAACGCACAGTATTACGAAATGGTTTAATATTCTCTTGAACAGCATGATAGTGACCTATACTATTCAATTCAACGTCTAAATAAAAAAAATATGTAACAGGACTATATCAACAATTCGGGAAACGACAATGTTTCTATAGCCCCCTCAAGACTCATCAGATGGAGTCAGCATCAACGGAAGTTCGACAATTCACATTTTCTAGGAGCCGCTAGGCAATTAGTACGACGTAACGAGTCGAACTGATGCGTGGTTGAAGTTAGAACGGAAATAAACGCAGCCCAGGGATACACGAAACATTTTCCTGTATAGTCTCGCGAGTTCCTACAAGTAGTAGAAATTCCCTGTTTATATTTAGTGTGTTCTCCGTCTACACGCCGTCCTACACTAATGAGGCCCGTCCTTTCCGGCTCAGTATCGAAAGAAGCCCACGAAACGATAACAAACACGATGTAAATGCAATAAAACTAAGTGATAATTCTAATTTTTAAAATCTTTTTTTGCCCCTAACAACTGTGGGTTTCGCTCAATCGGTTTGCAGAGTAGGACGGCACATCTCGATCCCAAATGGAGTTAGTGTGCAAAAGAACGGACTTTTTGACCACGATACAGACAAAGTGTGGCCTGGACGGTGGTTGGACATTGCAGAATTATAATCTCCATGCTTTAAAAGATTCTTGTAGAAGTTCAAGACTTGAATTTCCTTTGACTTGGATATAATTTCAGAATGAATAATACACCAAAAAGAACGAGCTCAATCTGGCTACAAACTCACACATACTCGGACCAAGCGCCAATTAGTTTTTTGATTCAGTATACCTATTCATCCTCTAGAAGTTTTTTGGTTCCTTTGGGTTACGAAAACTACAAAATCAATTTTTCTTCAACATTTCGTAGACGTGATCATTGTGAAGAGAATGATGACATAAATGATGAACAGTGTTGTTTTATATATCGCATAAATTGCTTCTTATGTAATAGACGAGTGAATAATGTTAAAACAATTTTTCTTTTCTTTTCAGGTGAGAGAATGCGACACGCAAATTACTTAAATGTGAAACGCTACGAGTTTAGTAAGTTCCATCAATCAATAATTGAATGACTAATTTGGCATACTAATAGAAATTTGAATGCTTGTGTATTCGTTAAGTACACCTCGAAACACGAAAGGGAAGATTTTGTTCCGGCATAATGTAATTAGTCAGCTGTGG
The DNA here is from genome assembly GCA_020466155.1 of Pachypeltis micranthus. NCBI lineage: Eukaryota > Metazoa > Arthropoda > Insecta > Hemiptera > Miridae > Pachypeltis > Pachypeltis micranthus. The sequence goes on along the minus strand of CM035774.1, from coordinate 20,107,122 downwards.
ATAACATTTCGTCCATCTCGCACTGTGACACCAGCAAATGACCGCTGAGGCCGGGTTATTCAATATCTCGTGTCACTGGTCTCGTTTATTAAAACTTGGTTCGTTACATGTAAACTACCATCATCGTTGTCTCGCAAAGGGAATCACGCGTGTTATGTGCAGGATATGAACTTTACCGACATCATGTTTTAGGTTTCCAAGTGTGCACAGAAAATTTGCCAGACTAGAAAAAGATAATCGCCAGTTACGGACTGGATGAACGTCCGTTAACTAAAGGTTTCGATAGAAACTGTATTATACCTGTAGCGATCGAAGCCCAAAATATTTCTTCTTTCTAAATCTCTAATGCATGAGTACATCATTTTTCTTCCTAAAAGGGCTTTATGTTAATTCACACTGAATATCAAGGTAATTCAAATTTCGATAAGGGTTTTGGGGTTTCGAATGTTTTTGTTTCGGTGATAAATATGTCAGCATATGTGAGCTAGTGACAATACTGCAGACGAAAAGCAAGACTTAACGAAAATTGGGAAATCGGCAGCAGCTTAATTTTAACGACTAATCCTTCTGACAATAGGTAGTGATGTGGAGTCCATGACGCATCCTCGAGCCTTTGCGAACCTCTGACGAGTGTCTTTCGATACATCGGAATCCCCCGCGAACAGCTGACCTCACTCGATTTCCCTTCAGATCACGGGCGCGGCTTTAGGAATGATATTCCTACTTCATCACATTCTCTCCACTGACCACCAACACTCGATAGTGGTCAAGAATATTTGCCGTCCAGTTTGTTTCAGAGCCTTGTTGGGTTGTCGCGATCTTATCCTCGTCGATGAATTTCGCAATAATAGTAATATTATGAGTCAACATCGAGTAAACAGTATCGTCAACTAACTTGTATCTAAGTTTGTTTCTACAAGTATTTCACCAGCCGTTGAACGGAAATTTGTTCTCCGGACGACAAATATTAATTTTTTTATTTACTCTAATATAACGATTTCTGTCACCTTCGTGATTCGTGGACGGGACTGCTGCACAACCTGTATTTTAAAATATGTAATGCGCAGTAAAACACAACTCTCTACGAGTCACGTTAATTAGACGATTTTCTATCTATACAGGCCCTGTATCTTTGTTCACTGCATTTCTACAGAAACATTTATGCGGAATAAAATGTAGATACTAGTTAACTGAGAGTATCCCGTAGGTTTGATCGAAATTGTTCAAGAAACTTTTGAGAGAATCGGAAAAACGATAGTCCGATAAATCCCGTTTTCCGAGCCATCATGGCTTACATTTCCGTTCAACGTATCCAGAACTAGTGTGAAGCACAAAATGCGGGTATAGGTTGGTAGAAGATACTCCGTCAGGTTGACCAATAAAAGTTATGCAGTCACTCAGAAAATTTCGAAAATGTTGTAAAAACACGATTTTGGACACATTTTTGTTCTCTTCTCAATGTAAGAGGAACATTTATGCACAAAAATGTATAAAAGTTGACCACGTCCTGCGAATTCGGTGAAAATCTTCAAAGCCGCTTTTGGAAAACTTTACAAAACTATTTTAACTTCACAGGCTCATATCTCCACTGAAATTATCGCCGAGATATTTAGACAGAAGAAAAGTTAGGTACTGACTGGCAAAAGAGAATTTGAAAGTTTAATGAAAATCTTTGGACTCGAGCTTTAGAAAAATGCAAAAAACTGTCATTTTTGGTACATGCTGGGCCGGCCTCCTCCTCATCAATGGAAATCGCTCATAATCTTATTTTCACGCCTTCGACAAATCGCGAACAGAACCAGAAAGAACCAGCTTAATCGGTTCAGCCGATCTTTTTTGAGCTTCCATTGAACACAGATACACCCAAGACCACCCGTCGAATTTAGGTTTTTTTACACGATCACAATACTTCCCATCTTTCCTTAACCTTTTGGTAGCGGAAAGTAAAAATAATTTGAGTTTCGCTAGATTTGTGAACCATTTTTGTCGGCCGTTCTGAAATGTCGGCGCTGACGTTGACGTTCCCTTCGAGGGCGGTTTCGGCAATTCAGTGGTTTTTCTTTACCATCTTCCCTTCTTTTTTAGGGAGTACCGTCAATAATTGAGACGAAAGCAGTTGCCGTTAAAGTCACGGTTTCCTCGTTATACCGGAGAATCGAAGAGTTGGGGAAACCGTTAAAAGTTGTGAAAGTGTAGTAAGAGACACTTCCGGACCGTTTGTCTACTCTTCAGACAGTGACGATTTCGGTCGGAGGAAATTCGACATTTTATCGGTCGCCGAACGATCGACGTTTGCTCGATACAAAAGGGCCGCGAGTTGCTCTAATGGCACAGTTTTACTGGAAGCTGGGGTTACCTGAGATGACCAATTTTTGTGCTTTTTGTGGGTTGGCTTCTCGTAGCCTTTGCAAAGGGAAATTATATCTGCGAAGAGGCGCAAGAGATGGCGTCAAGGCGATTTGAAAGTGGCGCTACGGAAAGATGCGAGATGCGTCGCACCAAATATTTAGGATTAATTATTTCAATTCGCACGGTTTTATTACATGTCTAGAACTGTTATAAATACGGCGTATTTCAAGGAGAATTCCTCAGTTGCGTGTGGGTAGCGTCAAGTTACGTCATAGCTACGGCAACACCTGACCACGACAATCACCGACTTTCTCAGAATAATAACTACACAACCGGCTGGTCCCATTGAGAACTCCTCTGATTCACCGTTCGAAATTTGCATACCTAAACGTTTCTAGTGAGCGTGGAGTCGTTCTCCAGTATTTAAAAGATTAGTCAGGTGGAAGATTTTTCCCCAACTGGTTGCCCGTTGGTGTGGTCATTGGTGACGTTTGATTGGAAGCGAAGCCAGTCCGGGGCCATGACGTCAACAGTCGGGGTAGAGCGGAGCTCACCTGTTGTCGGCATGGCCAAGGGCGTTCATTGGGAAGAGTGAAGGATGAAAGGATGTCCTCCATTCTAACTGCTCTTCCCGCTGTACAATATTTATTTACCACCCATTCTAAAACCGAACCGTTCCGTAGTAGTTGCTGGAAAATCTACAGTGAGTTTATGCCTCTAGGACATGAGAACGTGGTTAGTTTTTGGTGTCATGGCAAGGACGCCTTTTGGAGAATGTACCGCCAGGTCTATCTCAATATTAGGTTTTCACTTGTTTCAGAAACAGCTGTTCCACCTGCGTCTTGGTTTTATCGGCATATCACAGCCATACGGCACTCCCGATACATTCTTGTATCTCCTGTCTTTGATCTTTATTCCTTTATGCGCTAACGACAGGTACGATGATGCACATGCGTCTGGGAATAGCAGGCTCTTTCTGCTCATGATGCCTCATCAACTCGTGTGTGTTTGTTCAATCGGCCAAATTTATGGTCAGCAGGCGGGAAATCATTTTTCTACTTTTTATTTCTCGGGGAAGGAAGCTGAATGCATGGCTTTACTTTCCTTCGTTCTGCGGTGTAGTATGCTTTTTAGTTTATGAAAAATATCATGTCTGTGAACGATCATGTTCAACGATTTGAGTGAAATCGGTCTAGAACTAACTGGAATTGTCATAGTGATCATAGTATCAGATATTTTTTCTTCCTCAACATCGGCTCCAATGATTTTGATTAACTTTTTATAATGACAGTTCCAAACTGCACGGCAACACCACAAAACCCTGCGAGTTTGATTCCAATCGTTGCGTCATTTTTCAAAGGTTTTTTTTCACTCTTTCTTGTTAACTCTTATTTCATTCCTTTGTCCCTAGTGAATTCTTGTTACCGGTGTATGTGCTCTCAGCACGCTTCTGGTATTGCCTCGCACATTTTAGCTTTGTACACATTTACTTTAAGGCCATGTTAAGAGCCTTACCTTACACAGTAAATCCCCAGGCGGTGTCTAGGGTGTGCTGGGTAAGCCGCCATTAGAGAAGCAGCAGACTGATATAATAACTTTGTAGTGCGTTCGATTCCTGTTATGTCGTTTAAGTACGTTATCGGTGTGATTAAACAGGTTAGTCCAAGGAGGAAAGGTTCTGCTCTTTTTATTTCACGATCAAATCGCAACAGTATTTGCTCTCCGTAAATACCATTTTTGCGTTCCTCAACACAACTTTTGGAAAGTGTTGTCATCAGTTTAATAGAAAAGATGAGTTCCCTTCTTCCCATTTCGGAGCTTTGTTGAACTGAATAAAAACCGTATTTTGTACGCTATCGAAACGCGTCAGAAAATGTAATTTTCCGAATATTAATTGATCGTTTTTCTACCCCCCATAAGCGTTTCTAGAGAAATACATTCAACAGGCGTATCGCACCCGTAGTTTCGATTTCACAAGAGCCCGAGGACAGTTGTGTGATGCGTGGTACTACAAATTTTCGGCTTCGACAAGTATGTCGATATGTTCTCAAAGAGTTACCGATAGTAAAATCATAAAACCTGAGTTCCCTGAAATCGCTTCATACGAGTACTTCAAGGTCGTCAATCGCGTCGAAAAAGGGGAAAAAAGCCGCGCATCATTAACCTCTCAAACTCTGAAGGGTTCCAGGGAAACCAGAACCAGTTTCAATATTTCGAAGAAGGAAGCGCTCAGACGACTTCCTGCAAATGCGGACACATAATTACAGTAATTAAACCTTTTGTAAGGCGTAAACGGTGTTTCCCAGCGACGAGACAGTGGCAGATGTTTTGCCGTGCTCCCGCCATTTAAAAGCTCAGTCAGTTTTTTCTCGCTCAGCTTCAAATGTGCCAAACACTTACGAATTTTAGAAGAGGGAATCGCAGTGGGAAACGGAATAAATTATATGATGTGATTATAATAACGCGCAAACGCTTCCCAAGACAATAATCAGACCAATGGCAATGACGTTTTAATTGCTGTGTGGAAAAGTGACGAACTCATCATTAGAGTTGATGAAGTGTGAGACCAGTTTTACGTATTTGAGCAGACCGAGAACCAAGTGAGTTCATTTGTCCAGATCCTAGGAGAGCGATGATTCCCGAATGTGAGGATGGAACCGGTTCCTTCCGTTGCAGTCTTAGTCATCAAGCTCCAACACCGCGCCAAGTTGTTGCTAAGGTGGAATCCTGGCCACGAGGAGAGTATCCTTCTCAGATTTGATTTAGTGGTTTGATCCAGGGACTGGAGGCAAATCCGGGCAGTTCTCATTACCTACCGCACTGCCAAAGCGCATATCTAGCAATAAGTATGCAGGGGGAGATCCTCCACGCGAGTACACATGGTCAGACAATAGTTTGGTCAGTCTCAGCTACTGGTAAATCTTCTCTCACACTAGCCGAAAGGAGGAACTACTAGGTGTGTTCGTGGAGATTCCCAATTAGCCGTGGAACAATACTCTTCTTCGCCCTACAAAGTAGAATGCAACGTTTTTATTTATTTTAATGACAACCAGTTTAACTACATTCAATGTACAAGTCAAATTCTGAGATCAGAGTCAGTGAAAAACAAAAACGCCCTCCCGACTCAATCGAAACATAATGGAAAGTTGCGTAATTGGCTGGGAAAAACGAAATCCTAAGGTTTTCGAGTCCCCTGAGTGCAGAAACACCAAAACAGGAACGTGAAAGTGTCAGCAAAGTTTTATGTTACTTGTTATGTTGCGCACAATTTCACGCTTGCATCACGGTAAATTCATTAACGGAGCAGAAGTTTGAAGTAGAATCCCTAAAAAAATATCTGGTGCGTTGCAACACACAACTTTCCTTAGCTCTACAACAATTCACTTTGTACATGGCTAATTCTATTTAATCAATTCATTCATCACTCAGTTAATTGAACTAGGTCAAACAACGCTTTACGGCAGCAGGAAGCGGTAGCGCTAACAGTTCCAGATTCTATTGTGCTGCTCGTACTCACTGCAGGACCATTTTGAGCAATTGGTACACAGATAATCAATGAGGCTGTAAACACAAATTTTTTGAAGAAGGATAGTAATTACTTTTGCAGAGTTATAGGGTAAAAACTTTAAGAACTGGTATTAAGCGAAACGGCGGTAGTTGAAACTCAGGAATTTCTGGAGTGAGCCCCATGTATCTCATGAGCGTTTTTAAACACTCGCCCTATATATATTGGATTGGACTACAACACCAATTTAAAAAAAACATTTTACTAACATTCCAGCGGAGTTTAAAGGAAAAAACCGCGGCAAAAACGCTTTTCGTCGAAAATTTTGATAATTTATTGTGCTGCTCTCGTCATTTTCCCACGAATGGGAATTTTATGGTATAGTTGCCTCATTGAGAGCTATCAATATAAAAAATTTAATCAAAATCGTTCGAGCTGTTTTTGAGAAAAAAATTGGTGTTTTGATCACTATGATGACTATAGTTAACTTTCCGTGGATTTTGCCCATACCCTTTTTTTGCGTCCTAGGGTAGCCTGTAGGCTAGGCATAGTTTCAGCTGATTTGGTACGGTTGTTTTCTCTAAAAACCGCAGTAAAATCGATTTCGTCGATAGTTTTGGTAATTTATTGTGCTGCTCTCGTCATTTTCCCATGAATGGGAATTTTATGGCATAGTTGAAATATTAGGAGCTACCAATATAAAAAATTTAATCAAAATCGTTAGAGCCATTTTTGAGAAAAAAATATTTGGTGTTTTGATCACTATGATAACTATAGTTAACTTTCGGTGGATTTTGTTCATACCCTTATTTTGGCGTCCCATGGTAACCTGCAGGCTAGATATCAAGTTGGAGTGGATTTGGTACGGTCGTTTTCTCTAAAAATCGTTCACATACTCACACACAGACACACAGACCACTTTCCCAATTAGTGTTTTTCGGACTCAGGAGGGTCTGAAACGTAAAGATCTGAAGAAAGCTCAAAATTTTTTTTCAGCCGATTACATAACTTTCCTTTCTACTTTGTAGAGCCAAGGAAAGTAAATATACCATGTGTGACGTATCTAACAACTTTTCTCTGCCCCACGCGCATTAGGCGACTTTTATAACTAACATATTAATGAATTTATTTTTTATTCGCTTCCTATATACTTATATTCCGAAAGTTATTTAGCTACTTTAGCTACTAATTGAGTGATCAGTCTATAAGTGATTCAAGAGATTGTCAACGTAATTTTCCTTGGAAGGATCGTTTTTACTGTTCTGAGGTTTCCGGAGAAAAACTGTGAAGTGGTAGTAAGTGAGGTGCTTCGAATTATCTTATTAACGTTATTGAACGTTTATCCGTTTTCTGAGAATGCTTTTGTCACACAAGCGGGTTGAAATGCCCGTACAAACGAATTAATCATAATCGTTATAACAATTTTTGAAAACAAAATGATTTTGTGTTACGATGACTGTGATAACTATAGGTAGTTTTGGACCAAATAGTTGGTTGTTTCTGGAACTCTAAAAACGTGCGATCTGTTGTAATAATCTTTCATTCAGCAAGTCTCGCGTTGAGGCGAATAGCTTTTGGAGCACGCTAACTCAAATAAGAACTTTGTTCGTACTGAGCTTGAACCGTTTCGTTGTACAGAATTCCAAATCCCTTCTTTTCCCTATCAATCTCTTTTACCCTTTTAATAATGACTTTGGGCCAATCATTAAGCTTCCATCGCGTAGGTGCTTATTGGAAAACCATCTGATTTACGGGAATACGGTACTGTAACATTAAAAAGATTAATAAAAAACACATTTGTGAAAAAATCGATTTTTCGCAATTTTGGACAATTTATTGTGCTGCTCTCGTCCTCATTTTTCGGCGAATATAATGATAATAATTCTGCTTTAAGAATTTCCGACGTACGGGCATTTTATACTATATCTTTCGAGCTAGTTTTGAGCAACAATTACGTGTTTCTTCACGGGTGTTGGATAGATTTTACTCTTAACGTTATTTTCACGTACCGAGTTGATGCGCAGGCAACCCGAGAGATGAATCATGATCGCACACTCACAGTCCATATTCAAATGGCGTTTTTGGTACTCAAAAGACTTTTAAACGTGAAGATGTGTAAAAAAATGATTTTTCCCCGGGGGATTACACGATGTATGAAATTAGCGCTCTCTTTAGGCGTATCTAATAAATTTCAGAGTGACCCCGTTTTACCGGCGGTTTTGAAGCAACTACCTGAGATTATAGGTATCTCCTCAGATGGTCCTTCTCCACCGACGGAATGGAAAAACGGTTTTTGCTGTTTATTCAATTTGTTTTGCTTCATTTGAGAGGAGACTCGGAGATACTTAACTAAATTGAAGAGTATTATCTTCGACTGCTTTTAAGTAGATTTCAAACGGTAGCAACTTTCATTCGACGCTTCGACGAGTTCTCGGGTGAATGAGCTTGTAAACGTTTCGTCCCGGCAACGATATCGAAGCCACTTGTTGAGCTTTTCCTTCCTTCATTGTAATACAATTGAACGGCGCATTATTATGTTAAAAAAATAACGAGCCCGTTCTCTTACGAATGGCATCCGGGGGTATAAGCCGATTGAAGCTTTTCAAACAATATCGAGGTAAAAAGCGCTCTTGCGAGAATTAGCTTCGTCGACAACGCCCTGCCGTTCTGAAGTTTTCAATGTTCTTCAATTTACATAACATTCAACTGTATAAATGCTTTGTTGGACAGTCGGTTCTAGCAACTGTTTTGAATGAACAATGCCACTTGTGAGTTTTATACCGTCCTCATGTAAAATACAATGAGCGCAAAGAAAGGTTATAGACAGAGTTCCGCAATTAATGAAGTTTTAAATCTAGCATGAATTGGGGCATTAGCGAGAAAATCAAGAGCGCAGCGCAATAAATTATAAACAATTTCTGATATTAATAGTACAGGATTTTCTCCAAAATCCCTCTCCTATGACAGTAGCAGTGACAAAAACATTACGGTGGTAGTCCAATTATCTACCTATATGGGGGATGTTTACTAATGGTCCTTAGATAATCAGGGGCGCCTACAGAAACTTTGAAAATGAAATTATTGTCGTTCGTTTGAACAACTATTTTCGAAATGTTTTCCCGACTGTTGAAACCAACCTTCCCAAACAATATCATGTGGACAATCACCTAGACGTTGGCACCAGAACGTACCAAGTTCAACTGGATCGTTGAATTGTATTTTAAAAGTTCATATGAACTCTGTTGGGTGGAAAAGGAGGAGATATAGACGAATGAAGTGAATGAGAATGAGGACTGTATTGTTACACTTGATACTGATAGAGGTACAGAATTGGCACGGAAATATCATAACTTGATTGATTAGGGCTTTGGGATTCTGGGGTAGGTGGCTAAAGTTATAAGTTGGGGAAAAGCCATAAGCTCAGGATCTTCCACTAGCGCCAACGACACTGAACTGATATTGCTCACACTGAGCCGAACAAGCTCAGGAATTAGTAGCTAGAATGTATGCGGGGCTCTGGAAAGTAGTATGGTGCTTCTCACTGGATATTCAAGGCCGTGGAATGACGAACACAAAAATTGGGTAAATAAATACACAACACACAGAACCATAGTAGCATAAATGCTGGCATATTAAAAGAAAATTAAATATTCCCCGAAACTTGTTTAAAGTGAGCCATTGACAAGAGTAAATAAAACAGGATATGACGGATAAATAAAACTTATTGCGATTGTTTCATTGTTCGAAATTGTACGGATAGTTATTCATTTCGCTTTCATTGTTTGGGCCATTATACGTTTAGCTACATTTTGCTCTTTCTACTCGCTTCTACTCAATGAGTGAAGAAACCATAAAAACCAACTCGAGAGCGAACAATGACCCTTGAGTGTGCATGCAGTGCAGTTTCTGACCAGTGGACACCAAGGGAGTGGAGAGAAATCAGCCCGTGTACACAATGAGACATTTCCGTGGTGCACCGCTGGTGTCCCCCTCTCTGAAAGTACCATCCAGCAACAGTAGTTCGCGGCCACCAATATGAAAGAACTTAGTGCACACGCGGCTACGGTTTACTCAACGCCTTTTAATCACTGCTTTCGTACATTTATGTTGTACGTGCAATGATAATCGTAGAATTCACTTACAGTACATGCACTGGACTAAATGGTCGGCTCGACTTATTGCAAACGGGTTAGTAATCCTCTCATATCCTTCGAACTGTAGCCAAGGAAGTAAATACGTGACATTTTCGTAACACTTCATTTTTTGGCGCATTTCTAGTTTTTGTGCCAAAGTAAATACTAGTAATTAAAAAAATGATAATTCTGCCCCGGATTTTGTGTGTGTTGCGCTTGGTAAACTTTACTACAGTAACATTAAGTAGACTAGAAAAGGACAATTTCTGAATTTTTCCTTCCTGCTCAAACGTTCAGGTCACCTATCAGATTATCGTTCTAAAGGGACCGTTTCATCCATGTCTTTTCAAATTATTGTTTCAGTACTAAGTATCGTGCGAACAGTTCGATTGTTATGGAAGGCGTAGCACTCTGCGAAAAGTAACCAAAACGACTCCCTTTGTTTCACCGTTTGTCATTGATCAACTCGTTATAAATTCTAGCTGCGTCCGTCATCTCGCCCAGTTGAATACTTGAAGAGCTGACGAATCAAATCATATAAACGATACTTCGAACTGAGTCGAACAGGAAGATCTTGGTTGGAGTCGAGATTGAAAACCTCGTGACGCTCCAACTGATTGCCAAGTAGGAGGAAATATCCTCGTCGTTCTTCGTTCCGACTCGGGAAATCGAAACCAATCTGCGACGCGAAGGACACATGTTACTTTTTCGTACCTTACGTTCGAAAGGTCTCCTTTTATATTCCCTGCAAGTGGAGGCAGGAATGAACGTGAAGTGAATGGTGTTACGAGTATGTCACCGTATCTGACAACGTTATGTTTGATTCCTGAAATGTCGCTCTAATGACGTTGCCATAATCCAGAAGTATTCCATTCAGCCCACGTGCCACTCTAATTCCCAACGAGAATTTTGCGAGAATGTGCTTCTGTTTCTACTATGCAGACCTGACATCTGGTGTATTTAGAAATTATTTTCATTGGTAAAATACTAAGACCCATCAAATCCGGTTTTAAATTCAGTGATTCATTTCTAGATAGTAAATTTGTCTATTCTCTTCATACGCCACCAGTTTAATGCATATCGTTGAATTCGTTTTTGCTAAAAGATATTTCTTTTCTCATCTTAAGGTTTCCCTTCGCTTTCCTCCCTATTTTCATGGGTACGGAATAGGTGTTGATAAGTAAAACTACGGTAGTAAGTCAAAACCGGTATCGCCGTTTTCGAAAACAAACACATTAAGGTTTTTTTTTTGGCAAATTCTTGCTCTTTCTTCAAACCGTTTGATGTAATCAGTTGACAATTTCACCTTTGCGATGCGTAGGGAACGAACAAAAACAAATGCTGCAAATTATTATACAACGGTTTATTATGCTCTTTCACAACAGCCTGACGTAGTCTCACACTTCCGAGACATCCCATTCGATTAAGCATGGAAAAATGCTAGTAGACGATACGATATTTGACGGGTGGTTGGAGTAGGCAGGAGGTAGTGTGAGAAATGAGCCGAGGCAGGGGAGAAACGATAACTTTCACTATATTGTCACGCGAGTTATTTCTAGTAAATAATTCGCTTCACTACATTTACTGATTCCATTGTTTTCCATCTAAACGGAGTCCTTCACCTCCAAAACCCGTCCTATTCGACTCAGCATTGAAAAAATGCTTAGGAAACTATACAAAACATGACTTGATTACAATAAAATTGCCCAAATTTCGTTTTTGGCAACTATTCAAAACCATTTCTCGGTTTCATTCGATCAGATAGCCGAGCAGGCGGACCCAATCAGATCCCAAATGAAATTTTTGTGCGAATGAACGGAATTTTAGATCACGTGGACAAACATTTTAGATTTTACATTCCCACACCTTGAAAAGTTTTCGGTCCGAATGCAGTTTTCTTCGTTTTCCTTAGAGTTGAGGATTTTAACTAGATGCTTATATCTGCTTACAACAATTTTGTTATTCTCATTGATCAAATTTTCGTTCTAATGGCGCCATTTGGGTGGTCGGGTTTTGTAACTATAAATTCTTGAAACGTATCGAATGGTGAATAAGACCTTACACCGTTCCTCAGAAGTCAATGGAACTATCTCAGCGAAACGGCTGGTTCCTGCGAGTTTCAAGAGGATGCACCGCATATATTTCCATATTTATCCGCGGAGGTAGCCCATTCTCATTCAGTAATTAAGAAGACATTTTGTACTCAGGAAGGAAGAGGTTCCGGAACTCGGAGCTTGAGTGCTTCATCATGCCTGAGGATCCCGATCTCCTCTCTTTGGATTATGTTGTTTATTAGTGCAAAAGGGGCCGGTTGTAGCGTAATTAGAATCTGTACGAGTATTATAACAGTTGTTTCTAAACAGGTACTACGACAGGTCTGCTTTCTCATCAAATTACTGTTCCTGAACCCTCATTGAGAGTTATATCAGTCTATAGATACGACTGTACTCTTCTTTCGTTGTATTCCAAATACTGTCATGATCTTTGTGTGCTTAAGTAGACAAGTTAGAGAGTACTGTAGAAAACAAAACCAGCTCAAATTCTGTGTTCGTCGTTCTTAATATCAAAATCATCGCTGGAACGTATACTTTATCGTAAGGCTTGATCCAGCAAATTTGGTTTCGATTGTTTTGCCCAAATGGGCCACAACAAGTAAATTGCCCAATCATAAATGTCCTATTAGGCCAAGCCATTCTGCAGAAATCTTCCAATGAGGACGGAACAATCTGGCTCATTCAGTGTGAGCCGTTTCCCTGGTTAAAAGAGCAATCGAGCGAAGCTGTGACAAAATATGACACACGCACAAGAAATGGATGGGGGTTTCTCCGTGGAGAGTGCGCATCGAACATTCCACATAAAGATCGGCAATGGAAGACCAGCACGAACTATTACTAGCCATTTAGTGTAATGTCACTGTGGGAGAATCCCGCGTGTAGCAGACACGTTTTTAAAACCGCTTCTAATTCTTGGTCAAGTGAGAACGTCTCAGTTTCCTGAGCCTACGACCTTGCAGAATATGTTTTGCGTCCCCCGTTAGTAAATAGGATAGATTACTACTAACGGCGGTGCACAGTGAATGACAATCTATCGAGAGCAGTAATCGGTCGGTATCTACTTGTTGTAGCTACCCTCGTAAATCGTTGTAGCCGTTTTTACTGGAAGATATGAAAACAGATATTTGCTTCTGAAATCTATGTCGCCGTTCGCCGTATTTTCACGGAGAAGTTTATTGAAGGGGAAAGATTGGTGTTGATTATAGATCGTGAGAAGCGAGAATAGGATTGATCGGGAGCCGGTCCCAACCACTTGGGAACTTCAAGGATTGACCTCCCCTAGAGCCTACCAGTATCGCCACAGGGGATTTTACTATATACTGCTATAATAAAACACCCTACTACTTCCGACGTAGCATTTCCACTAATTCATTCTATTCAACGCGAATTTCAGAACCTCGGAATTACGTAATTGGCGAGAACGGGTTACGTTTCGTTCTTGAACACTTATATATAGGATTATAAACGTTATTACTGCATTAACGTGATTGAATTAATTCCGCCAGTAAGTAAATTAGTAAACTTAACGTACCCGTTTGGTAGGTCCATCTTCTCTGGCTGTTGAGATACTGTGGGTGAGCGCTTTCAATGTGAAGACATCATCGTCTGGCCGTCACCGGAGACGATGATTTCTTCACATCGAAAGAGCTCGCCCATAGTATCTCAACAGCCAGAGAAGATGGACCTACCAATTAGTTACGTTAACTTCAGTATTATTCCTGCATTAAAAAAACGAATGACTAACTCAATATCTAATTCCATCCTTTAGGCTGGGTGTTAATAAAATGAGGTTCATTTGATGAAACGGTTAAAAACCCATCGCGCACTAAATCAGCGTTCACTAGTTAGCAATTCATAACTTCAGTCAAGTTGAGTAATGTCGTCGTCATTGTCTTCCCCAAAATCTAGCACATCGCCGTCCGAATCGAAGTCATCATCTTCAAGACCTTGGTTGTCTTGCGGGAGTGATGCTTTCAACATTTTTCTCTATACCAACATCGAGCCAATTTTTAGGCGTCACCGTCTGCACAGCGTCTTTCCTAAGTCTTTCTCTTTCATTCATGTTGCCTCATCAACTCACCTTTAAGAAGTAAAGGGTGGTACGAAACATTTTTCGATTGTAGCCACGCTTGGATATCTGTTTTGGTTTATTATTCATTCTGAATAATAACCCCATGTTTTCGGTCACGAAAATTTTTTTACAACCCTCCCTCAAAATTTGATACTTTACGTTTCAAGACATGGGGATTCCAAATCTGCAATGTCCGTCCGCCGTCCCCCGTCCGGGCCGTTTTGTGCCTTTAACGTGGTCTAAAAAATTCGTTCTTTGGCACAAAAATCCCATTTGGTATCCAGTTGTGCCAGCCATCTCGGCAATCCGAACGGACGAAGCCCATGGTTGTCATGGGCAAAACATGGCTAAAAAAATTAACGAAACGCAGTATAATCGCAAATAAGCCGTGTTTCGTATCGTTTTAAAGGCCCGCTCGACTCGCAGCGCCCTTTGGACTCGCAACGTCCTGCCAATTGCCGAGCGAGCGAGGGTTCGCTGAAAGCCCCCGTCCCACACCTCCATCGGATCAGACGTTTACGGGCGCCTGGCCCCAGGGGAATATTTAGTTTCCGTAGTTCCATTGTAGTCAGGTCATGTTTCGTATGGTTTACTAGTATTCGATGCTGAATTGAATGGAATGGGTCTCGGAGCAGTAATACTAGGTCAAGCTGTTCATGAGAATAATAAACCATTGTGTAATAATTGGCAGGGGTTTTCCATGAAGAAGTGGGTGCTTATTCGGTATCAACACTGTGATGTGAGGCTTTATCCATGACAATGATCATTGCGGGGGGAACGTTGTTCGGGCGATAAAAACTTGATAAAAGCGTTGGTGTTCATGGCCAGGTACATGCCTACTTGCTGTTTTTGTGCCGATTTAATTGTCCATCGCTCCGAGAAGTAGTCTGTCCTGCACTGGCCCACTTTTCGTCCAAAAAATAACGATCGAGATTAGCCTTCTGAATTTTTCTCACGCCTAAATAACATTCGGTAATTTACTCCTTCCTTTAGCGGATGGAAGTGGCTTGTGGATTAAACATTTTCATTACCGTATTTAAGAAACATTTTAGAATCTCTTAATTTTCGATTCACTCTGGAGATCTCCCCTCCCCACCGCACTTTACTTCGTGGAAACCACTCGTAACTTTTCTCTTACACTTCTAAAAAAATAAAATGGAATCAGAACGAGAACCACAGGCTCTACTGTTCTCTAGCGATGTTCGTCACTGACTTGAAGATATAATACAAACTCAAGTTTTCCCTAGACGAGTCCAATACTTTCCTTACCCTTTGCATAGAAAAAAGCAAAAAAAAATAAGAAGGTACGAGGTTTTGTGCCGGACACTCGGTATCCGCCGAATGTAAAAACGGATGTAGGTCGTTAAGACCTTTTTCTGTATGAAACGATCTCTGATGTTACTCTGTCATTCTACGCTGGGTTGATCGAAGTTCTTAACCTTCACATTTTTCAAGTGATCCAAATGAAAAACGAATTGAATTGGCTGGGAAGGCGATAGAAACGTGTCGCTTCATGTAATTCAATTACTGGGCACTTCGACCAGCTCAGCTTTTGACAGAAAGTTGTGTGATGCTTTGCATCGGAGACCACTGAATTATCCGGATGGAAGTTCTTATCCTGTGAACGTGATCATTTTTTCGAGAGTAGCTGAAGGCAAAGGGCTCGAGGGCAATGCCCGGTAGTGAAAAGAAAGAAAAAGGGAAGGCCGAGGTCAGCGTTGGTCACCGCAGCGCTGGTGATGAAACGGCCGATCAAAGAGACGAAGAACTTCCTTCGGATAAAATTGTATAGGCATCCCAGTCATTTTCTTGACTACGAGATACGGGTAGACGTAGAGATATTGGTGCTTGATAATTCACTGTAACTATAATTCCCTAGTTGCTTTTTACATACTTTCTGAGCTCATTTTGGGACGTTATTTTCTAAGTTAGTTTACATTATTACAGCCAGTACAGCGTTTTACCATCCTAATATTCATGAATTGAGTTGTTATTATTACTACTAGAGCTATTAGTCGTGTTATCGTGTTTCAAAATTTCATCTCACGCTCCACTTATATTCTCTCAGACTCTCCTTCCTGCACTTCTTGAGCCTCCAGTGCGGAGGAAACATGAAATCACGTGCTGTTTCACTGTAGTTTTTATATGAGTGAGCGACGGTTGTGGGAAGTGCAGCTAAGCCTTCCAGCTTAACTGCTACTAAGCAAGCTTATAACCGTTTTGCCCAGTTAGCCAAGAAGGTTATGACAAAAACGCGTGATCATGGTTGAAACTTGCCAGCCAAGTAAAAGGTCAGACCAGGTGGGAAACCAGATTAAGAACTCCCAGCGTCATATTTTCGCATGGTAACACATGGGCAACAGCCGGTCAGGGTTCGGTAGATGTTGAGCGAGTGCCCGTGCTCTTGCATGCTAGCGAAACTGCAACCTCCGTGAGTTTGGACTGTTATTACACTCTTATGAGTGTTGAGCAACAGTAATCTAGATAAGGATTCCACCTGTGTCGTAGTAGGAGTCAGTCTATTGTGTATGACCGCGTCTCTTGAATTACTTCTATTTGTTGTGCTTATCCACTAGAATTATGTTGGGTCTGTTGGCGTGGACATTTCATTGATAGTGGCCCAGTCTCAGTACAAGTTGTAATTGTTGCTCTCATAAACAGGGTTGGACGAGCACTTATAGTTAGGAGTGCTGTGCGTTATGAGATTATTTTGTACTACAAGTTTTTGGTGTTGTTTTGCTAACGTGCAGGCCTGTGATAATGGTCTGTTTGTGCGAACGACTTGCAGCCCTAGGTGATGAGTTGTATGTTTTCTTTCAGTGACTAGCAGTGTCTATATGTTGGTGGCAATCTGTTCTTTTAGAATGTGTTTTAAGGGTTGATGACTCTGTCCTGTATGGCGGTCGTAAACCCTCCAGACTCAATGTGAGACCTCCTTCTTCGGCAAACTTTCTCGGCCGATGCATGTCGTTTGGGTGTTCCCCGTGGAGTGACTTCTGGGCTACGTCCGCATATATTCTGCGTGTGTCTGTAATTGCACGCCATAAGTAATGTTTTCCGTGTTCAGAGATTTTTTGTCTGTAAGTGCTACGGCTGAATGAAGAGGTGATGTTTGTGTTTTGGTGCAGAAATACTGTATAGGGGTTTAGGTTTGCTCGTTGAGTCTCCCACTCTCTTGGACGTGGGTTAAGCCTCCCCTTACATGATTTGGAGTAATGTTTTCTTTGTTGTGGGTGTTCCTCTGTGGATTGCATCTAACTCCGTTTATGTCCAATTAATGACTTAAATAAGTATGCTAAGACTGGGAAGGCAAATGTGTTAATGGCTTCAATAAGATTCCGTTCAAGCGTGTTTTCAAAATTTGATTGAGTCGTATAATAAATGTCTGCGATAGTTTATATTTGAGGGGTTTCGGTGGAAGTTGCTGAATGCCCAGGTATTTGTCTTTCTTCGAATGGTGCATGACATCCCCTAATTCTTCTGGTCCCATGTTTGTGTGCTGCATTTATCTATTCAAAATGTCACGTGTATGGATGCTGAGTGCTAGGCAAAGTTCAGTGATGTTTAGGAGGAGCTAAAGGCATGTTCCCGATAGGGGTTAGTGGAAAGTGTTCCACTTCGTACTGTTCATTAGAAAGAAACCGTTTGCCTTGATGTCGTTACAGATGGCAGAATTTTTTCTACATAGACATCAATGTACCCTCTGTTATTACGCACCCATTCGAAACAAAAGTGCAAGTTTCCTTGTTCTGATCCTTGATATGAACTGTAATAATGTCCCTCTCCCCCCCCCCCCACGCAATGCCATTCTGCCATCAATGCACTGTCTTGTACACAAATCACTGGACGCTCCCCACGGAAAGCCGTTAATTAAACATTTTGGAAAAATCCCAGACTGGAATTGATCAACCTGGCTTGCTGTCTTTCGGCAACTTATACGCACGCTTTGCGCTTCGCAACTATTTCTGTTAACATCTGTTCAACGGAAATACTTCTGAACGCTGCTTTGACTTATGAATTTTCATATTTATTTTCACGGTACTCCTGTCCTCGGGTTTTCCTCAATTTTTGAGAGATAGTGCTCGCAATTGAAATGAGCCATCAAACAGTCATTACGACTCAATTTATATTCCGGAGAATTCATAGCTCACAGATCGCTATACGATCTAGACTAAGCAGCAACGCTGGAATATAATGGGGCCAAGGGGATTCACGTTCACAGACTAGGCCTCTTGTTACTGCGTCGGAGGGCAACACATGTTCCGATGAGAACTAGTGCCGAAGGAAATTTCGCCGGTTATTCCGAGACCTCTCTCACGTTCGTCGAGCGATAAATGCAAATCGCATCTCGTTACTTTTGCTGGCTTTGCTGAAACTCGCTTCATCCGCGTCGGCTAACGGCGGTTTTACGACTGACGGCGGCTTCCAATGAAAATCCAATTTTATTTTTGGTACGTTAGTTCTCCAAAGTGAAATGAAACGACGGTGTGGTCCGAGAACGAATTTACGTTCCGTGAGGCGTTGTCATCGTAACATTAAATTCAACCGACTCTAATGTGCTTAGTTGAGATAAGCTGTTCCTTAGTTTTCTACGGGTTGCTTCGGCTGAAGCCTAACCGACGTTACACGAGTTCAACTATCTGATCTATATGTACGGGTGCCGGAGGGAATGCCAGGAATCGGGCCCATAGAACATTGGTGCGTGGGGTTCAGCCGCATTCCACTTACTTGTATTCATGTCCGAAGGCATCGATGCCGGTTGTTGTGCATGTACGCTAGCCATGACTCTTAGTAGTAACGATTGGGTACGATTTCCTGTGCCCATCATTTCACTGGTCCCAATTGACACCCCTAATGCCAACCTTACACCCTTATTAGTTAGTGTAATTCGTTCGCCTTGAACAGTTTGATTTAAGAGATATATTGGTATAATATTTTAATATATGTGTACGCATTACTTTAATTTCGTGTCAACGGCACACAATACGAGGTCTGTTCCAAAACTGTATTTGAAATTATGTTTTTATTAATTAATATGAGCATCGTTCCCCTTCAAACTAATTTTCCTCGGATACATAATACATTTACACTAATGTTTCCACTTTAAAAAATGTATCTCCTTCGTGAGTTTGCACAGCTCGTTCTTCGATGCCACCTTTATCGGAGGGACAGCTTAATCATGGAGGATAGTGGGAAGAAAAAAACCCTGCAAATTATTACACAATGGTTTATTATTCTCATGAACAGCTTGACCTAGTATTAGTGCTCCGAGACCCGTTCCATTCGATTCAGCATCGAAAAATACTAGTAAACCATATGTGATGTCCCCCTCATCCTCACATAGCTGTCCTTCTTCTCTATCCGACTCCATAGGGTAAACGATTCACAAACAAATAAATGAAGCCTAATAACAATACTTGTCTATTAAAAAAGAAACTTGACACACTCGAAAAAGCGTACTCCCCCTCGACAGTCACAATCAAGTTTAAACAAAACAAATCGATACGTTCACGAGAGACCCTTCAGGTAACAATTGCGATGGTAGACTGACTCGTCAGACTGAGGTAGGTAGTTCTACTTGGTCTTAGTTCAGATTTGTGCCGCGAGGGGAGGAATGAGCAGCTAGTGATGACACAATGTGTTATTCGAGTGATAAATCGATAGCTTGATTCAAACACAATGATTGGCGATGGTATAAGATCGGTAGGTCAGTAGATATGTAAAAGGATTCCTCATTTCATCACACATACGAAGCATGACCTGACTACAATGGAACTACGGAAACTAAATATTCCCCTGTCGCCAGGCGGCCGTAAACGTCTGTAGGCATTTATGATCTGGTGTAGGGGTGTGCGGAGGAAGTGGCCCTAACCTTCCTCCGCCCCGTCAGGCAAAAAGAGTCGGGAAAATTGGGACGGGGACTTCCAGCGAACCCTCGACAATTGACACAAAGTTGCGAGACGAGCGGGCGTTGCGAGGCGAGCGGGCGGGTGGTTTAATTGCAGATTTGGAATCCCCATGTCTTGAAACGTAATGTATCAAATTTTGAGGGGGGGGGGGTTGTAAAAAATTTTTCGTGACCGAAAACATAGGGTTATTATTCAGAATGAATAGTAAACCAAAATAAATCTGTAGGGAAACCGACGGTTGTCGCTGGCCAAAAACGGTTCAAAAAAATTAGCTCAAAACGAAATTTACTGCAGTTACGTCGTGTTTGTTGTCGTTTTCTAGGTATTTTTCGGTGCTGAGTCGAATTGGACGGGTTTCTGGGGTGTAGGACTGCGTCTAGATGGATAACAGGGGAATCGCAGTGAATATCATGAGATGAATTGTAGTAGTTGAAGAAATTCGGGGGACAATATAGCGAGCGTTATTGTTTCTCCCCAACTTTCGCTCATTTCCCCCCACTGCCACCCGTTTCAGTCAAACCACCCGTCGCGTTGCGAAAATTTCAGAGCCTCGCCGGTAAATTCTCAGTTTTGGTTGTTTACTGTAATAGTTACGTTACTTATCGTTCACTAGTATTTTTCGATACTGAATCGAACGAGATTGGCTTTGGAGATGCTCTCATTGTCATTGATTGTCGATATACCCGTGTTTATATTCCTAATACTTTTCGACGTTGGATAGAATAGGCACAACAAAGTTCAAATGAACTTCATGAAAAATGAAATGAATTTGTGGGAAAAGCCACGAAAACCAGCGAATTTGTGTAGAGTGGTGCGACGCGACACATCTGATAATTTGCACAACCAGGTTCACTGATTTTCCTAATGGTTTGACTACTCATCATTTTTCCAAATTGGCCTTACACAATTTAACAATGGAACATAACTATTTAATAAGGATTTGCGACGTGTCGTGATTTCCGTACTGTCTCCGAAAATTTGAGTGCTCGGGGCGGTGTAAAAATTAAGGAGTTAAGTAAGTCTGCAACGTGCTCGTAGCTCCATTGCTCACGTGACTTTGCATTTCGGCTTGCTAGGGAAGTCATTAATGGGGGATCTTTTAAGCATCTACGTTACCTCCTGAGTTTCATTAAAATGGGCAGCATTCCCTTGGGAAGTTCTTCGCTCTTTGCTTAATTTTCATTAGGCTAATTTGAGTGATTAAGTCAAGTGAGTTGAACCACCAAAAGCGGGCTAACAGAAGGAGCCAACCCTTTTCTTAGTTCTTAGGCGATTATACACTCTTCGTGAACGGTTATTGTCGCTATAAAAAAAGTTAAGTTAAAGGGCATTTGTGTGTACCCTTGGGTTCAGTTATCACTGAAGTTTATGTGTAGCTTAAAAACTTTTCTCTTTCGGCAGATTATTATGTGCGATTCCGTCGACTGTACTGGCGCACTTTGCCGTCAATTTGGTTGTAAAGTCGTAAAGTGTCCCTTGCGGAGGCTAACGACAAGTCGTCTCTTTCGGTCTGGCTGTATCGTTATGAATTTTTATGCAAAGGCCCCCTAACGCTGTAGAGGTTTATGAGTTGGACCCTCGTTTGATCCTTAGTCGTGGGAATTTTGAGGACATAAATCGCTCTTCATTCAGTCTATAATGTATACGCTTATGTAAGGACGGGAGTGTGTACGCAGCTTAGTTCATTTCCGCCGGTAAATTATTGCGTCTTATTTTATTGCTTCCCACGACACATCATTATTCGAAAGACGAAGCCTCAAGTTCACTTTCTACTTTCCCTGGTTCGCATTTGCAATAGGAAATTGTCGTAGTCTGGTGGAGCATTTGTCGCCGGTTTTTCATAAATTACGCATTCTTCCAGTTTTCTACAGGTTGAAATCTAAGTGTTCGTATCAAGTACACCGATATAATCAAATGCTCACCGTTAGGTTGGGTAAAGCTGCGATAGGCGACTTACGAAGTGTTATTGCAGAATGGGTAGGCGACGTTGAACTGTGTTACTTGCTTCGCCGATTCACTGAGCGGGCTTAAAACAGACATTGGGTGGACTGGACATACTGATAGTTCATTCTTCAAATGGAGGGGTTTGAGGCCAGTTTGAGCTCGTGATGTTTGGCAGGTGTGTCGTATGGTTTGGTCGTTGTTATTTGTTAAGATGCGTAATTGTAAATGGTGGAAAACTAGGTGCAAAGACCGGTGGTTCCCCCGATAGTGAGAGACTGAAGAGATGGTTGGAGTTCTTTCTGTTCATGAGAAAGAAGGTGTGCAAGACCCTTTAACGCGAGAGGCAGGGGAGGCCGGTAGTTCTGACGTCAGGCACCGCACACCACAGGAGCACGAGCATTCTTTACAGATATTGCAGAGGTCACCAACGTTTACGCCCCCCAGTTTTTCCATCTTCTTGCTACTGAATTATTTCAACCACTTAGCGCTGTGAACTCAAGTATTCATTTATATAGTTTCGCCGCCTAGTGCCATGACGCATTTTGCTGGCTGCTGAATTGACGTATCAAATCAATTCGAGAACCTTAGTGGGTCAATTCAAAATTTAAATAATCGTGTGTAAATAATGATTTAGGCTAAACTAACCGTTTCTAATTATTAGTCTGTAAGGTTTCCTCTGCTCTGTGGAGTGGTCGAAAAATGCCACTACCAACGTGGCCGTTCCCTCGAATAAAGCGACTTTCATCAGTTACATCAATTTTTAAGGGAATCGCTTTCAAGGCTCCGCATTTATTTCGCTACAGCTGCATTGGACTGGAACGTTGGGGGAATTCGGCAGACTTTAAACGGCCGTCCTAACTACTGACCAGAATAGCCTGGGTTATTTCCGTTCATTCGAGGGAAGACATAATAACCCGTTAACGCTCCGAAACGACTTCTCGCTAAATTGTCGGGCGATATGCGATTTTGAGCCGACTTGTGATTTACGACCTCGCGACACGCGTAACCGAATTTGTTAATGACTTGACGATTTATTCCCATGCTACGTCATTCTTCAAGTTAGCTCTTCAGGCTTTTCATCTCCTGCTGTAAGCAGATCAGTGGAACGTGCTAGAAAAATTCTTGTATCTGTCGAAGCCACGATGGTGTAGAATGTTTTAGGATGAAAGCTCCTAAATTAAGTCTTGTAGCTCAAGAAAAATGTAGTGAAATCATCCGTGGGGAAATTACAAGAGCAGCTCAATAAATTATGAAACGTTCCGTCAAAAATCTATTATTCCGCAGTTTTTTCCAGCTAAATCTCCCATTTATGATTTATAGCTTTCTTTCGTTTTGGTAGTCCAACGACGAGTAACCTGACCCCGTATTTTAATAACGGCCCAGCTGTTCAGTACATTCTGGAAACCTTAGTAACTACAAACTCCTCAGGTCGGGTTTCAACGTGCTACTGGATGAGTTACTGAGAGCACCACGTAGGGGAGTTCGTCATCGTGCGAAGACGACAATCTGCTTCCACTATAGCGAAGGGTTTCAGGCTACATCAATCTCTGTCCGCACTCTGATTCTCATCTCGATATGTAACTGATAGTGGAGCGTACGTATGACAACTATTTCGTTTAACTTCATCAGAACTCTGCGCGCCTATTAGATACTCGGTTTTCGTAATTTGGTTCGCGTTTTTATCTTTGCCCCTGCCAAACCTCTAGAAGAATACCCTCCCTCCCCTACCAGTGAATTTCTCACTGTAGATTTATCTGCACTAACAACGATAGATTTTTGTAATCTAGGATGTTCCTGAAAAGGTAATATTGCATTGAAGACATTTCATCTCCCTACTAAATTCGGTTATTATTGTATAGTTCCCAGTAAAGTTCACTGGGAGAGGAAAATCCGAGTTAATGCGAAATTATAATTTTCATTACTCGTAATACTCAACCTTCAGTGAGAAACAATTTAACGTCAATCCGATCAAAACGATGTTTCTGTCCATTTAGTATGCATAATAGAAGGTCTCAGTCCCTTAATGCGCGGTTCAAAGTACCACTCAATCTCGACTTCAGTTTTTTTATCGTTTGAAAAAAGTGGTTTCTCCTCGTCGAGTTCAATTTCATGAGAGTCGTAGTCACGAACACATGTTAGCCGATGATTGAGTCTTGGGTCCTTCGTTTTGCCTTCGAACCATGCGATGTATTTCAAGGCTGAATGAAAATTATTCAAAAAACAGGCCCATCGCTCTTCAAACACGACTTCTCTTCCCTATTTCTCCGTTATAAAATACGAAATCTCTTAGTACGTTCGGACAAACTCGAAAGCCAAGAAATCTAACGTGGTCACCGTTTCAAGAAGTGCAATAGGCCACGCCGAAATTGGCTTTGTGCCGATTTGGCTTATACCCTTATTTTGGTGCCACATATTGGTTCGTCATGTTGATACGGTTGATGTTAATTTTCTCTCATTCACGTTCTCAGACACACTCTCTCCTTTATCGCTTTCCTTTCCAATTCGTAGGGCTAAGGAACGGAGGATACGCCGTACACCGGCAGAGAGATTTTTCTGAAAATTCGTTCGGTGCGATGATGATACACGAAAAAACCCACCAACCAATTTCCCCAAGTTCTTCTGTACGTCCCACTCGAATATCTGGCACAGGGGTTCCATGTAATTCTACTGTGGAAATCGCTTAGATTCCACTCATCGTGGGAGTTGACAGTAGTGTGCTTGAAAATTAGCTGCACCAAATTCTAAATGGCGTAAAGCGAAATGAGTTATTTTTAAACTTTCTGGGGAAACGCCTTTAACTACTTTCTTCTTCCCATTGGATGCCATCAACTAGTTAATGCCTATGTAGTGTTTTCCATAAATGTGCCTGTGACTACCTGTTGAACTGTTTTTTTTTTGTACAGTTTCAAAATGCCTTAAAGCCACTTGAATTTTTGTCAACCTTCTAACAACCCGTGCTCCCAATCGTTCCGCACAACTATTTATGTGATTAGCGAAGATAGCTAGGAAATTAGGCCTTGCCTAACATTAAAACGATTCAATGTTCATATACTTTGCTGAAGTTCGGCCTAAACGATGTTGTGCAAACTTACTAACTAGTACCCACTTTTTGTTACCCGTAAATGCGTTTAACGAAGATATAGCGCCTGCGATCATCGTATTAGCGGGGATTGGTGAAAGTTGTGCGCTGTTACGAACCTGATATTTATTTCTATTATCCAATTTATTTATTGTGAGTCTCTAATTTATTTTATCACTATTTGCGTTTTCTGTTAACTTTTGTATTTTGTAGTGCTAATATTGTAATTTTTCCTGGGGTAATGTAAAATAAGGCCTTATCGCTCTAACTGCACTCAGTTTGATAAATTATTAAACTGTCGACCGATCCCCTAATGGAATTAAACTTTTTCGATTGGTGCAAGTCTGCAAGGAACACAACAGGAATCATGAAAATCAGTTAAGAAGTGCTTGGGCCCCGCTTACGAGAGATTTGCTCGTACACAAAACCTTACGTTCGCAAACAAGCAATTTACTTTTATTTCTTTTTCACGGTAAAGTCTCAAACTGACCTGCGGTTGTCCTCCACTCCCCTAGTTAAATTCTATAAGGTTCTCCTTTCTATGAACATAGCCTCGTCAATACGTTTTACCTTCAGGGTGATCCTAGAGGCAATATGTAATGATCCTGCCTATCGGAAAGCGGTATTTTGTATTAACGTTCACAATATTCAAGCTATTTTAAAAGGGCCAAAAGTGATCGGAAAATTGCCAAGAAGCAGTTGGGGAGTTCAATATGACGATGTAGCCCGAGATATTTTTATTAAAAAGGGTAGATTTTTGAGCGAAGTAAAGTAGTTGAGAGGTCACTGAATTCGATAACTGCTCCCTCTGTTTTCCCGCTTCCACTCATTACCAAAACATATTTCCCGAAAGTCGGTGGAGGAAGACCAAGTTTAATTGAAATTTAGTCATTGGCCGGCGCCATTAATTGGCTAAAAGTTGCCAACCGCAGGTCGAGTAAAATGTTTCGCTCGCGTTGTGTGAGTATGTGAAATATATAACTTCGAATAGCGGGGTGTTCATTATTACTTCCAAAACAGCTAGTTTCTATTTTGGCCTTGAGGCTAAATGCCCGGCGAAAGGTGATCAAAACAGTTTGACGATTTCCATTTTCAATTTACGTACCTGAAAAAATAAAATGTGTTGTAGTTATGAACCGAATTGTTTCGTGAGTTGTGTCCCGCTTGGGGAAAATGTGAAATGCTGTTCGTTCGATCCGAAATGCATGAATTGTAGTCCGATTTCTTGTATGATGTATTCGATTTAATCAGGGTTTCGCATTGGATAAAAACATCGAAATCGAAGACGGGAAGGCTTTATTTCCTGATTTGCGGGGAGTAAAACTCAAGTTTTCTGAATAAAACCAGTATTGCGTGTGATTTCGCTTTTAACTTTTTCCAAAAGCGTGTAAATACTTGAAATTCCTGAACTACTTCCTCCCGATTCCTCGAATGACGTATTATTGTCCAGCGCTATAAGAATCCGCTGGGAAAATCCCGTTTGCCTTCCGAACTTGTGCAAATTAGTTTCCCGGGCCTCATTGCCGCGGAGCCCGTTGAACCAATTTCCGCTCCATTGTCCGTTAATAGAGTGCACCTCAGGCAGCGTGAACCAGAATGAGGGCCATTGGCTTTCGTGCCTGTTCAACTGTTTATTGGAACTGAGTGATGAGCTTTAACCTTTGAGGTGCCGTACAAGTCAAAACTCTAGTACGGAGCCATCACAGAACGTCGTTGTGTGGGCACTGTGTATTTATTTCACGAGCCGTTTGTTATGTGCTTGATTACTGATTAGCAGCGTTGTCCACATTCTTCTTAGGTTGGCAGAAAATCCTTAAACTGAAAAGAGCAAAAAAGGAATGAAATTTTGACGGGCTTGTGCACGTGAAATAGAATAGGATTTAACAAAAAAAATACTAACGAATAACAGATTCAAAATTAAACTTCCTGATATCAAAATAATTGGTTTGTGGCGCGGAAATGGCAACGTAGGCAGAGCTGGTGCGTTGGCATTAGATGCTAAAATTAATGGTAATATTTCTTTTACATCATGGATAGTTAAATGTTGAGGTTATAGCATTCTTAAATTATTCAGTGGAAATGGGCATATCTTTCGAAGTGTGAACTAATGCAATAAAACGTTTTCTGGCTAAAAGAAGTATGGAACGGATTGACTGAAAAGAGCAATTTATTTTTTAGTTTTTGCGAGAATAGTATTTTGGGGTTATGGTAGTTGGAAGAGAATTGGTCAGCATCAATGTGTACCAGGGTTGCTAGATTCATAAATGTTTAGTTGTGGGGGCCGCAGTTTCTGATTCATTGAAACATGTAGCGAAGGCATGGTTGAGAAAGGTCCTGGTGTTTATCACGGAACTGCAAGATTTCTTTCACACAAACATGAAACAGAGGATCATGGCGCTGTACGGAGAGTGAGGGATTACAGGGCTTCACCCAACGTAAGGGGAACAATGCCATAGGGTGCTCATTTCCCATCGCCGCGGCGCGCCGGTTGAAACGACTTGTTTAGCCCGCTCTGGTCCCATTGCTATATGGCTGCCGTCCATTGTCACACTCCGCTGGTTTGTGATTTAGAATGCTTGGTCAGGGATCAAATCAGAGTCCACCTACTTTTCCTGGCGAGAACGACCTCAAGCCCTGACCCATTCAGACACGACAGATGTTGGGTTTCATCAGTCCCCACACAATGACCCCAAAACACACTATCGACAGGATAAGTCGTAGGTATTTGGCGAAGGCTGAAGACTATGTGGCTGTGGGTGAGGTTGGTTAGAAGAGGTGTCTTAATCAAATCGGTTGGGTGATGGCTGAGGAATATTTTAAAAGGCTCAAAACCACGTTTTCGTCTTAGTTGCTATCTCCGTTCAGGTCAAAGACCTCTCGCTTTTGCTTAATTTTTTCCTTTCATCGTACTGCGGCAGAGGTTTTTACAGAGAGTAACATCTAGATAGTTGGAAGTACTCTTTGAATTTAATACACAATAATAGTTAAAAAGGACACTTTTCGGTACATTTTGATGTTTTGCTTAATCTGATTGTCAAAGAATAAAATCACGGCGGATAAGATATAGATACTGTTTGATTAGTTCGATCTAGTTCGTTATAGTGGTTTTTCCAGAGTGTAAAAAAATCTGCTTAGTGGGCAGCTCCTGTTTATGCCACGACACAGGTTGTTTATGAGACTGTCAACACGATTTTTTTTGGCGAACGATGGTGCTTACTGTTTTGGAATAATAGGACTCAGTAGCCCTTGAAATGATCTGCCGATAACTCAAATCTTTTTTTCAGTCGGTTACATAACTTTCCTTCCCAATACGCAACCTTAAGGAAAGTAAAAAGAACGAGCTGTCGCTCTCCTGCATAAGCTGACTGCAAACTCATAAACAGGCACCGCTCACACACCGACCACGTGCTGAAATTAAATTTTCCCGATTTTGCAGCGTTTCAAAAGTCAAGATCCGATGGAAGCTCATTCTAAGTCTTTTGGAAAATTACGAACCTTTCCTCCTTACTCTTAAGATTGTGGAACTTAAAGACAGAACACTGTAAACAAAAATTTCCGAATCGATTAACTTGCTCACTTGCCCCCATCAAGTTCATTGGAACCTTCGAGATTTCTGTAAGTGGCGGTTTTAGAATTGGGAGGGGTTGGATGAAAAGCCTCCGAAGCACCTAACTTCCTCAAGAATTTGTTAAATGTACAGACTCGGGTCCTCAACCCCAAATTACTTCTCTCCTTCTAAACTTGACTCTTTCAACCAGAAGGTACAAACTTGAACGTGCCTGTTCACCTGTCCATTCAATGAAAATTCGTCTCCTCGAAGTTTTCCTCTTTATAAAGAAGAAACTTTCAGACAGGTGGTGGAGTGTCTTGGAGTTTCTCGGAAAGGTTCATTGACTCTTCAACTAATTGGGTGGATATTGTCAGAACTTGTTGACGATGGCTGAGATTTATTATGAGTAGATTTTCATGGTTCATTATAACATAGCCTTTAGTGACATTTCTGTTTTATTATCAAAGTGGCTGTTGCTTCACACTCATAATAAAATCATATCAGCCGAAAGTCGTGAAGGTCATTTAGCCAGTTCTTCGCAAACATGGTGAAATGGTTATAACCTTGCCTGGTAGCTTAGATCCCTTGTTAATCTCTCCCTTTTCAAGCTCAGCCGACACAATTTATGACCCCAGCCGCCGTGTCTTCCCTCTTACGAGTTCCTCAGTGTGGGTTTTCCTCTCATTGGGCACACAAGAATCTCGCACGGTTATGCTCCATCCCTAACCTCGTTCACCTATCCAGAGAACCCCTGGTGTCGCGTGACCCTCTGCCCCTCACGTGCTCAACTCTGTTCTCTACCTCTACTATTCTCAAATGTAACAATATAGTACTTTCCTTCACTCATTTGTCAGCTTTTCTTCACTTCTACTAAACCACGATTCTCCCTCAGAAGAAAAGGTATTCCACATATATGATTGATATTGGGAATGGCAAGCCTTTTGCGCTGAGCGCTTTTTTCAACGCAAAGTTTGGTTCAATGCGTCTACAACGGTATTTTTCCGAAAACGGCATCTGTTTTTAAAGTCATCGTTCTCGAGATCAGTCACTATCATTTTCATTCGTTTTGCCAGGTTTGGGACGATTCCAAACATAATCATCATATTCGTCGTTGTATTCATCCCACTCCAAATCCACTATTTATGAGAACTTGAAGTTAATGAAACATAGTACGAACTATTGAGAATTGATACGAAATATTGAACCTAAACTACCAAACCGAAAGTGAACTGTTGCAAATTAGAGCAATTACAAAACTAATGTGAACATGATTAAACAAAATGTTAACTATTAAAAACTCGGTTCGTTTTCCTTCGAAAAAAGAGTATTGGAGACGGAAAGTGATAGGGCACTTTTCAAAAGTCTTACATAACTCCTTATAGTTGCTATAGATTCAGTTTTCGTCAATTTATCACTTTTGACTGCAGCTTAATGAGGTTTGATGATGGGAGTAGCAAACTACCGGTTAATGCGCGTTAACTTAACCCGGACATAACGAGTACTCACTTCTTACAGTGAATTCCTTCCAGGGGGCAACCGTCTCATCGCGCGATGAACACGCAATAAGAAAGGAACGCAGCAGCTGCATCGAAGGGGCCTCAACATTCCTTCGCTTGAGTTTTTATCCTTATTTTTCCCCTGTTCGTGACGAGTTCTCCCCCTCTTTCAATCATTCGAACCAGACAGAATCCTATAGATGTCTCAACTTCAGCGGAGGTATTCGACACCCTACATGATGTGTAGATTTGTTAATTTCGTGACTTATTTAATATTAGTGCTACGATCTCAGACGTTTATAAATGTATGTGTATCTTGCAAACTAAACTGATCAGTGATTTTATGTCGTTCACGAGAACTTGACATCAGATCATTGGCCACTACTTGAAGTTCTTCAAAAATAAGAGAAAGTGACATTTTCTCCCCATTGTTTCCTTCGATATTTTATTTTATCTTTTTATAAGTGTAATAGCGACTTTCTTGTACCCAAACAATGACTCTCTTTTCCTTTTCACCGGGACTACTTTTACTTCGGACTGTTTTTCGTCAGTTTTTGAACCTCAGCGAAGGGGTCGACGCAGAAACCACCAAAGAAATCCGGGAAGCTCGTTGACGTTACGCACGGAATCTACAATTACTTACAGTTGAATGATACGTCATCTTTCTGAGTCATTTTTTGTTTCTTAGTAGCGAGTTGAATCGTTACGACGACATCGTCAAAAACCTCCTTTAAACCGTTGAAGTGGGGGGGGGGGCGGTATCCTGTCGAAACAGTGAAAACCATTCATGATGAGATTATGTTTTCTTTCGAAATTATTTTGCTCATAACTCAAAACTACAAGAAACCTGACGAGAAATTATGTCCTTCATATCTGGAAACAGTGACTATGAATGAAGTTACAGAAAACTGACCAACTACTTAGTTATGTTAATCGTCGAATATTGACCGTCAACTACTTTCGTATTCAGATCTGTGGTAGTACGTTCAATAGATGAAGACATTCATACTCATCACTCATGAAGCACGGAACCCATGTAAAAGGTCTTGTTTCCGATCTAGTCCCTGTTTATCACTGTCGACCTCTACGCTTTAACTATCCCGGGAGTTTGATCTAAATCGTGATGGAAATTTAAAAAAAACTGTCAAAAATCACATTAGATTCCAAGAATAGAATTTTCTTATTTGTTTTGGCTAGTATTTCCGTTCACCGCGTAGAGCTAGTGGACGGAAACGAAATGTAGGTATAGATTAATAAAGGACACTACGTACCTTTGTTTTGTGTAAAAAACTTCTCAAAAAATGGTACTTATTGTGTATTAACGAAGGTTGCACAATGAAACTACGTCCCTTTGGGCCAAGGGAAGTAACAATTATACCCCTAGCGTAATTATTATAGTTAAGAAGGAATACGCAATGAGAGTTATCCTACTCTTGAAAGAATTACGTCGAAAATTGATGTATTTTAAAGTAAACAGTTGCCAAACAAAATTTTACACGACGAAAAAAGCTAGATAGCCAATAGTTCATTTCTTTAGTTATACGTCGTTGGCAGGAATGGCACATAATATTAAAAATATTACATTGTCGTTAGTAGTCGATGATTTGTAATTGAAACAATTTATCGGTCGAACTACGATGTGTTTTTATTTTGCGGAGCTAAATGTGAACCTTTTTTTTTTACCGAGAGCGGGAGGTTGTAAGGGCGAAACAGGATAACGAAGGAAGGAACTTAACGGTTGTGAGCTCGTAGAGAAGAGTCAAGAAGGACTTCGGTTCTTGTTATGGACGATAATGGGGCCTCTAAGGACTCACTCGAGAGAAAAGTCGAGTGATGTTGAGGATAGTCTGTTTGTAGGGGATAGGACAGCGAGATGGCCTCTTCTAAGGTTAAGCCCTCCATTGCCCCATTCCGTGAGACCTTCTCCGTGCTTTTAGATGGAAAAACGACAACTTCTCCCTCTTATACTTTCTCTGTTGACGATAACACCTTTCCAATGGACGGAATCTCGACCGTTCACCCCATTAATGACGCTGAA
Source organism: Pachypeltis micranthus (assembly GCA_020466155.1). Taxonomy (NCBI): domain Eukaryota; kingdom Metazoa; phylum Arthropoda; class Insecta; order Hemiptera; family Miridae; genus Pachypeltis; species Pachypeltis micranthus. The sequence goes on along the minus strand of CM035774.1, from coordinate 20,074,994 downwards.
AAACACCACTTTCCGTGACATAGGGAGGAAAAATGCTTCCAGAAAGGCGGTGTTTGTAGCTTCAAAACGCTTTGCTCCTTTCAACGCAAACTACATGTTTTGACGCCTTGATCAACAATTTTTTCATTTATTTATCCATTACCTCGGGCACCACCCATTTCTAATTTGACAAATTCTATCCTCCTGCATTTAAGTTTTTCAGTAAGTGGGAAATAATCCATAACAAAACTACATTTCAATTCAAAAAAGGTGGTAGATGATTTACGTCGGAATTTAAGAATTGAATAATGAATAATAATCACAAATGTTGTTTCATTTGTGAGAGAAAAAAATATATGCAAGCGGCCGAAAAAATCACTCGCTTTCAGCTTAATGCCTGTACCAGTTATGGATCAAAAGTGCCCGCTCCGCTCTTCCCCGCTGAGATTACTAAAGATTTGAGCTCATCTTTCCACAAGGGTAGCAGCATTCACGAACTTGATGAAAAAGAGGTTGAGTGATGAAGAAAAAAAAAAATTAATTCGCCCAATAACAAATTTAACTACAAAGAGCAGTTGGTCTTGGTGAAGGCTTGGGCTGAGGAGAATCTGTGTAATTAAAAAGAACCCCAGCAGCAGGAATAATTAAAAGAAAAGGTAAATGATGAGAGAAAGCAGATATTCCAGCCCTCGCGATGGGTTAAAAAGAACGGGAGAGAATTCTGGAGAATGAGATTTGAAGAAATAATTAGGATTCGGGAGTAGGATGGTTGGAATTGAGTATATTTTGTGGCAGCAATCATATTCCGGACGTGGGAGAATTGTTGACATGTCAGAAACTATTTCTCAGTTCACAAATGCCTTTAAACTGCCTATTTTTGACCGATACTTTTCTTCGTTGATTTGAATAAAAAGTGCTGCAATTCTTTTATCCCAACCACAACACTACTACACCAGTAGGATTCTGGAATTCCCATTCGTGCTTGCACCTACTTAATACTGCCAATCATAAAATCCTGTGCACGTTTAGAAAAACGTAATCGTGTTATGGTTCGTTTGTTGATTCTAAAATGGCGTTCAGTGGAATGTGAAATCAGCTCTGTCGGACGAATATTGTCAAACCCGTGTGTTCTACCAGAGAGTGTAACTTGAAAAGTGGAGTGCTAAAATGCCAATGCCAGGTTCGTAACTACAGACGTCTTGCGAGGGAGTAACTTAGCCGCGGCGTTGTACTTCGTTTAACTTACGGTATTGTTTAATACGAAATATTTCCGTATATAAAAGTTGCTGTTTTGAGCAAAAACTGTGAACTAAATGCGACCTTGTCTCGTCTACTGTCATCATTTCTTTGCAACAATCCAATATCACGTAAAAAGTGGTATAAAATATATTGTTGTTTAAAATTTAAAAAAACAAATTTCCCAAATGGCTTTTGCTGGACATAATTTTCTGCTTACTTTGTTGGGCTGAGAAAGTAATTTAACACAAACGGTGGGTACAGCTTTCGTACAAGTACGCAACCACTAGGAACATTTTATGTCTTTTATTTTTGTTTTTATGCAATGATAACTACGTTTGATTGTGCTCGTTGATGGTTTCGATATAATGGCCCTGTCAATTGCAATAGACATCATCACTTAGTCACTGAGGTTATTAAAACGTGTGATGTTAGCAAGCGTTACATTTTGTAACAGACGTTACCACGCGTACACCTAATCCCAAACAAATATTTCCTGACGCTTCTCCATTACATATCCGACGTTACATATCCCGTGTTACATTTTCGAGTTTATGCAGCAAAGTAAAGATATAAAATGTCAAAATGTCAAAAACACAAAATAATCGTAACCCTGGTGGGACTCGAACCCACAATCCCTGGTTTAGGAGACCGATGCCTTATCCATTAGGCCACAGGGGCTGTTGCTTGCAACGCGGTTTAAAAATTTCGTGACGCTTCTCCGTAACATCTCTGGCGTTACATTTTCGAGTTTATGTAGCAAAGTAAAGACATAGAATGTCAAAAGTGGCGATCAAGTTCTAGCGTCCGAGATTAGATGCTCTAATGAGTTTTGAATTGAACACACCCTTTCCTGTCACTCTGGCTCGCCAACAAGGAGTTTGAACTTCTAATTAAACTGTGTGTTCATGGAATCTTCAATGGAATTTTTCCGTTCCCCTGCTTAAAAGTTGAATGTTGCTTAAATTCACGCGTAGTGAGTAAGAGGAAACTAACCACAATTTATGTTAACCCGTTGGCGGCTCTGAAAACGACCTTCTCTCCCTCACCAATCACGACACACAGTTTTACAATGTGCTGATGTCCGCGACTTACTAGACCAAAAACTGTTGTGCACAACATGGTTGACAATTATTGCTTACGTTTTACTAGTTTATTTTTTTCCTGTATTGGCTTTAATCATGTTGGATTGTTGGGTTCATCAATCTTATCGTTGTTGCGGACATGATAAGGAATATAGTGTGTGTATTATCCTATGTGTAAATGTGTAAGTTCCTTCATATTACAACTTGTTTGAATTATTTTAAGTATGAGAAGGGTCGCCGAAATTGAGATCAAACACTGTATTACTTCCTTCATCATTATAATAAGCAGTAATTCCTGTCTCTTTGTCGAATGTTCTGAAGAGGAAGGTAGAAATCATGGAAAGATTGAATCAATAAAGGCACTTCACGTTGAGGAGTTCGAGAACTTTCAGCTGAATGTTCAATTGAGGGAATTAGCTTTTGTGTATTTATCGCCTGACTGAGTTCGGCCTAAACACGATTAATCAGTTAAGCCGAGCTTGGCACAAGGCTTTGTAGATGGCTTTTGGTGGAAGAGGGAACGCAACTATCATTTCCTTGTCCGCCCACCCTCTGACCGTTGATTCACTCGGGTTAATGAGACATTGTTCTCGTCTTAGGAACCGAATTTCCCTTCGAACTTCCATTTTCTCCTCGCTTTCTAGCTTCAGCAGATAATTACCCCTCTTGTCGTTTTCCTGAATTGTTGCTTTTTCGATCATGCGATTATCGGGTGGGTATTTCACTTCGCGCGTTAGGCTGAGTTCTCGAACAATATTCGACTAATGTACACAATGACAATATTTGAGCCTTTAATCACGTGATACACTTAAGCTACGTCATAGTTCCATTACTTTTCACTTCATTCCCACGTTTTACTTTCCGTTGTCGAAAAGGGCTAAGAAAGAGTTGCGATCGTGTACAAAAAATGATTACAGCATGGTTTATTATTAATAATTGCTGAGGAGGGAGGGGGAGACAGTGGGAGAAAAGAGCACCGGCCGGGGAAATACGATAACTTTTGCTACATTGTCATTGACAGTGTTTTCTGTGTAGACTCAGCCTTACACCTCTGAGACCGGTCCAATTCATGGCAGAACCGATAGACCGGGTTCTTCCTGTGTGCGTCCGTCTGCCTGTACTTAGATTTGCGGGAAAACGGGTGTGCCTGACTCCTATTGTAGGCATCCCAGTGATTGTAGTCAAGTCGTCAAAGACAAAGATTCATATTCTAAGGAAACTCGGGGTACAGGATCAGAGCATTTACCTGAGCAGCAGCTATTTCTGATATGTTGACCTTATTTATTTTATTTTTGTGTGGTTCATCATTTTTTGAAGGCTAGAAAATAAGGTTGTGGGAATTTCTTTTTATGAAGGGGGAGAGGTACCATAAAGGGAGGTTTTAGCATTTTTCTCGAAAATGGCTATAACCTCGTTGATTCCACTTTTGAATTATTTGTACTAGTTAGTACGTAACCTTTGAACTTTTCTTCTCTCTCTGTATAAGGAGCCAAAAGAGGGTTTTATTAACTTTTTGGAAAAACAGCTCCAAGGGTTTTCATCAAACTCACAAGCTATCTTAAACTGGTCAATACCTACATATTGTTGTCCATAAACGTACTGTTTGACAGACGTACTAACCAAACTGTGCCGAAAATCGTGTTTTTAAAAACTGTCAGCTACTACAACTGCTTGACTGAAAACTGCTTAACCTAGGAAAATGTCTTCTGGCAACCTTTACTAAAATTTTACTCTAACAACTATTTCTGTGACTATCTGGTGAACGGAAATATAAGCCATGATAGATTGGAATGTTAGATTTGCTTGACGTAAAACCATTATTTCTCTCATTTTATTAAAAACTATGATTTCGATACTTCTTCAAATTACAAAGAAACGTACATTTCGGCCTTTGAAATTAAACTCAAAATGAAATGGTTGATTCTGCCCAGTAAATTAGAATAAAATTTAAAAGCAATATATTGAAAAGAAAAGAAAATTACTGGGGTAAATTAAAACGGCGAATCCTTGGTAGGTTCGACGATGATGTTTTGGAAGGAAACGGTGATGACAAATCCAAATTCAGGTGGATACCCTTGTGGATGGTATCGGTGGTGAAGTAGCGACCTACATTCAGTTGTTGCCAAATATAATCTTCCGGCTGCCGGGTGGTAGGGGAGAGGTGCTATACTTGATCCCTGCTTTGGTTTTCTTTTAGTAATTCGAAACATTTAAATAATCTAATTTTTTTTAAATTACACATGTATCCCCGATCCATACTACCGATTGTGCACCAATACAGACCTTTCTATTTATTGAAGGGTTTTTTTAAAAGTCCGACACAAGGATCAACTAACCCTCCCTATGGAGATACTTGATCCCTCCGACACAAGGATCAACTAACCCTCACTATGGGGATACTTGATCCCTCCGACACAAGGATCAACTAACCCTCCCTATGGGATACTTGATCCCGGTGAGTGGGTTGTATGATCCCGGAGAATCCACCATCCCACCCGCCAAAGTTTCAGTCGTAAGACCTAAATATGGAGATTCCATGAAGCAGGGTATTTCAACTTATTTGCTACAGCGAATTGGTAAGCTACCTTACGCAATTGTTCAACGGTAAGTCCATAATACATTTTGGACATATGAACAAGATACGCTCCCAGTTCATCCTCGTCACGTTTGGAGAAAATTTGTCGATTGGTGAAACCAGGTTGAACATATGAGTCCCGACGGCATGGCCTTTCAAGTGTCATGACATTAATTTTAAATTCTATTGCGACGGTTTTGTACCCAGCTCCATCTTTAACTGCTTGGACCGCATTTTTCAAGGCCTCCGGATCGTACAGTACCCGTTTCATGGCCCCTTGCTTCGATACATACTTCCGCGGCATCTAAAAGAACGGAAGAATTACTTCGTATTGTAGGTGAAAACAAACAAAAGAATTATAGGTGGGATACTTGATTCCGGGATCAAGCATCCCCCTAGCAGAAGGGATCAACTATCCCGAACCAGCAACTTTTTTAAAATGAAAAAAAAAAAAAACATCAACAAGATAAAAACGTTTGAATCGGGAATAACTGAATTTATACAGCGAAGTAGACACAATATTTCATAAACGCAAACAAAATATTATAAAGCACACTTACCAGATGTTTTTCTATTTGCCTTACACTAAACAAAACAAGTAAGATCCGGTGAAAAACATAAATTACCAATAATGTCTGCAACAAGCTGTTGTTTCTGTATAATGTTTACACTTTGTACTAGCCATCATGGTGGCGTCCCAATGTAGCCAACAGAACAACTTTAAACATGTTTTGGCGCTAGTTTTAAATGGGGGATCATGTATCCTCGGGGATCAAGTATACCACGTCTACCGCTTCAACGAGGTCTGCAATGCCAGCACAAAATTAGATACAACCAACAATCCGGATGCCAGGAATGGTCCAGGTATTGTGGGCTTCAAATTAGTGGACGCATTTCCGTAGGTGGTGGACGTTAACGGGGGGGGGGAGAGTGACGACATGTCTGGTCCTTTTGCCGAGCTGGGGAATGTGTCCCATGTTATAATGACTCCTTAGTTGATTTAAGATAAAATAAATATATTTTTTTAAAACATCTAAGGTGTGCCAACAGTGCGTTCACCTAAGTAGTACTTGCATTTTAGATTAGATACATGTGTAGAATGAAGATAGAGCTGATGAAGCCGAGTGTCAATTTAACGGAAGTTTGTTGCTTGGCGCCGGATACTCAAGGTACTTTCTTAGGCATGGAAACATAATTTTCATACGGAAGAGCACGTTTAGTGACGAGTTTAAGGTAACTTGGAAATGGAGTGAAGTATTGTTATAAAGTAAACCTAACGTGAGCACTAGAGAATTAGAATTACTGACTACGAATTTTGCCTCTGAAATTAGTCGCGTTGGATATCGTAAAGTTACTGGTTGGATGATCGAGAATGGAAGAAGACAAAAATCACGCATAAGTTATGTAAAGAACAGTTGGGAAATTGCGGGGAGACACAGCAGAGGGAGGGAGATGGAGAGACCAACGGTTCGGTGATGTATCAAAAGATTGGTAACATTCTGTTCATTCTGGTACGTGAGAAACCTGAAATTAAGTCTCGTTTCCCTCAATATGGGAAGGGGTAGCATTTGTATCCGTGTTAGATGCGCATATTGACGGAGTTCAAAAATATCAATCCTCATTTGTAGCAATTATATGTGAGATAGTCCACCAGAATCACTTAAACGTCGTCTTGTCTTGAGTGCCTCCAAGCGTTCAAGTTATCGAACTGCCTCTGGTTTCCTTCCTGATGTCTTTGACTGTCTTCCAACCTGGATGCTTAATCCCGTAGGGCTTTACCATTCTGAGTGAATTGAAAGGATTATTCCGCTAATAATATACACACGAATGAGTATTCCGGTGGATTCATAATCGACGTGAACTGAGATGATGGACTTACTTCTCTGAAGCGAGCTATCAATCTGTGCCTCCGTTTGCATCTGCCTTTGAAGCACCTCTCAGCAATTCATCATTTAGTGACAGCAAATTATGGGGAGATTGACGTGACAATAGAACTACATTTACCCTCCGTCCTCGGAGCAACTTCAACATCGCGCCCTCGCTTCTCATCAAAGTCCCATTAAACGCCTTGCGACCTGACAGACGCGGCAAAAGTGAAGGAGAGTAAAGCGCAGCACGTGCGGAAGACGCTTCGCGGTCGCGCAAAGTTGTGTAATTGAATCTACTTAGCGAACTGCCATCAATTTCCAAGCACTTGGACGCTAAACGGGCAACTTTCAACTCGACGTATGAATTAAGGGCGTTAAGGGAGTAGGTTGGCAGAGCCCTCGGTTAACCAGGATTTCCAACTTGTATAATGCAATCACCTTGGGATCTCGTGTTTATGAACAGCTCGTAAGAATTCGATCCGGTGGGGCAAATGACACATTTTTCGTAATTAACCGTCATTTAAAATTTGCAAGTGCAGTCGGACTTACGAAATTTGAATATTTCATATATTTATTTGTGCATTCTCTTCAGTGGCATGGTTTGAAAACCCGTCTTGGCCTTTGCCTCAGAATTTATTCAGTTGATCTTGGACTCATGTTCGATACAGACGAATGAGCTATACATCATGGGATTGGTTGGTTTTTAGATGCCAGAACCCCCTCTCTCCCCCCTTGAATCTTCCCTGCTAACACTTGTTATAAAAGTATCCGAGTGAAGTTTTGAATAGTATACCTTCGTTTTCGGAAAGGAATATTTCTGACATCCATGTTTTGCTGGTAACGTGCTCTTAAGTTCCATTTGGGTACCTGCCTACTTGGCTATGTGATTGTGCAAAGCCTGGTTGTCATGGGCAAAAAAATGGATTACATTTTTGTAGCGTTTTATCGCAGTTACATCATGTTTGGTGTCGTTTCCTAGGTGTTTTCAGTGATGAACCTAATAGGATGAGTCTCAGAGGTGTAGGTCTCCGTCTAAAAGGAAAACAGTGAAATGATGGTAAATATAGGGCGGCAAGTTCTTCTACTTAAAGGGACTCGAGGGGCAATACAACGAAAGTCACTCATCCCCAGGGCGCTCATTTCCTGCGCTGCCTTCCGTCTCACTCCAAACACGAGTCAGTTCGTGAAATTAGTTTCCCTTAGGCCTGAGAAATTGGTCCCTGTGGCGCGGAACCTTGCTGTTCTTCAGGTAGTATTCGTTCTCGCAAACTCCCACAGTTGATCGAAAAATACTGGGCATTTATATTGATTCGCGGATTTGATCCTCAAGGTGTTCCTCGCAAAGAGTCAGCTTGCTAATTCGTTTGGCTCACGTGTGACTAATATGTGCTAGAATAATTACGTAGAGATAATGCCAACTCGATTGTTTGTTTTCTTGTACATCAACTTCTCGTTGACAACGGCCGATGTGTATAGATTTGAGCGTTAATTAAAAACTCGCGTTTGCAATCTGTTTTCCACAGACGTTCAGCTCTCGTGAAAACGGCTCTAACATGGAAGTAAACAAGCTTCTCCTTCAACAAAGGCGAAGCTTGTGAATAGCTTATTACGAACACCATTCACCGTCACAGGGTTTTCAGCAGAACCAGAGGCTCGACTGATCGAATCAAGTGGCCCCCCGCGGTTTGGCTTCTGCCAAGTCTTTTATATCCTTAATTAACTGCAGTGATCTGATGTCGTCAGGAAATTGAGAAACCGGCATTTGTTGGGGTAGTCGACTTTTCGCGATAGTTTCAAATGGTTCTTCCCTACAGAAAACTACTGTAGGTCCTTCACTGTCATGATTTCCACAAACTTGGACGGGCAATTCAGTTGGGCGTTGTTGGCTGTCACTGACAGGTTTGTGTAAACCGTTTTCCCTCAATTCTTCCGTGCCCTTCACAAGTTATTATGACTTCCACCTGCTTCCATCTCTTTTTTTCACTGTCAACCCGTGCGACCCATTTAAATCATTCGGGAGACTCGTTGAACTTGGGGTTCATGACAAAATTTTTGCTTTGACTCTTGCTTTGCTTTCGGCTCTTTCCGAAACTGGATTGGGTTCATTTTCGTTTCAAGCCTTAGTTGATGTGAATGTTGAAGAGTATTTCCTCAAAACATTCCATTCGATTCCTCATTACACGAAGTATTTGAATCGGCACACTATTACGCGTTCGACGACAAGTCGAATGGGCAAAACACAATAGCTGCGCTGGAGGCCAATAATAATTGCTCAGTCCTTGCTTTTATGCTTATCAATCCCTGTTCGCGCACAAATAGAAGTGATGAAATCGACACCCATTAATTTGGGCGAGCACGATAAACGAGGGCCTCGTGTTGAAAGTGTGATATTGGGAAATGAAAATTAAATTAAAATGAATGCGGCTATACTGATGAAATAATATTTGAAAATTAATACTAGAAAATTGCTGTCCGCAAATAAATAAATCAAAATTCTTCTTCAGCACGGAACGTATAAATTCTGCAGTTCTGATCTTGTAAGCGACTTGCTGAATTTGGAGGGTGTACCAAATTTAAATGTCTCTTCGGAGCACTATTAGCACGGTCGCGTTGAGAAACAGAAAAAGGGGCGATTCCGATCAACCTCTTTCTGGAATATCTCAAGCGCACATGGCCCACGAGGCCGGCAAACGTCGTTGAGAGGAGGGGCAGTAAATCCGTCAGGTCCGGTCCGGTCAGAAGGTCTTCGATGCGCCGGCGATCATTCTGAAGTTCCGTGGTACCAGGAAACAATAAATAAATAAAGAAAGGAAACGAACAGCAAACGAAAGTAACAGACGCTCCTTAGATGTTAGGCTATCTCTTGGCCGTAACAATTCCTCAATAAATGATCTTTCTTCTAAAGACCACGGCAACTGCCATTGGTCCCGCAGCTTCGGCTGCCTCCCCGTGTCTTGTCTCTCCCCCACCTCTCTAATCACCCTTCGCCTTGACACCTTGGAACCCAACTTGAACTTGATCGCTCATCGTTCAAATTGACTTCTACAACTCCTTCGCCCAATTTCCACTATATTCAGAGACAGTACCCTTCAGTCAATGTACCACCTGCGATACTCAACTCTTATTCTCGTTTCATTTCTTTATGTACATCGCATTTCCCCCTGCCAAGTCGCTTACGTGCCATATCTTCATTAAGAGGGAATTGAAACTCCAATTTTTGCAAGAAAACAGCGACGTGGGGCCCCATAGTATTATTGCGAACATGGAGTACGGTGGTCAGTTGTCTACTAGCGTTATATAACCGCCTTGACGAAACGGGAGTCCGTTCAGAATCAACACAATGCGCCGGCGCCTCGGCACTGAGACGTGCCTGTGTTACAGGTACAGTTACCCTCCTGTTCGGATCGTTGTAAAATGTTAACGGCGAAACCGGGGGATTCGCTTGAATTTCGGTTGGAGTTACTTGCGACAAAGGCGAATGGATCTGCGGTGGATGGTGCGCGGAGGGGGCACCGTCTTATTGACAAAACAGCCCAATTGTTATGGTGCGTCCCGTGACCGAATTCAATTGAAAATACGGGGTGAAGGTGAGGAGGCCTCAGTGGTCTCTTAAATAGGCTTGAAAACACGTGACATAATACGTGTGGTGGTACATGACATCCAGCCTCAGTATTACCTGAAATATTGACGAGTGACTTTCCCCTTTCACACTTCCCCCACGATCAGTACAATCGGCCCCACCAGGTGTGAGAAAATATGATTAGGAGGGTCGTTACCTCTAACTAATCAGGATATACACAAAACTTCACTGGGTTTCTTTGTGGGTTTTCCAGTTCTTCATTTTGATATGCCAGTCAACTACTGCCTTGCAGACAAGTATGAACTATATCTTATTTAGGGAGCTAGATTGCTAAGAAAATACTTATTTCCATTGCAGCGTGATGTTTTAATGGTTTCTTGGTATTGAGAAAAGTAACAGTTCCACATGGACATTTCAGGATGTAATGGTTACTGGCTGATACTATCCATTTTCTGTAAACTGCAGTTTCGTTAATGCACGTTGGCTGGCCGATGAGGGATTGTTAGTGGAGTGGATGCGTTGATTCGCAATCGTCTTTTGTAACTTCAGTCCTCGATCATTCCTAAATTTTAGAGTAATCTCATTTAAATTCATTCATATTCAAGGTAGTGTGATGTGATTTAGTACGAAAGAGGACGGAGTAGTAATAATTGAACATCAACCAGCGAGCAAAGAATTAAGATTGAGTGGAAAGTTGGGTTCAAACATATGAGAGTAAAAATCTTAAACGACTGGTACAAATAAACAGCGAAACAAATATGTCTGGTGCGATGAATCAGACAACTTTATTTAGCACCACGTCTTCAGCGATTTTCACTGATTTAGCAATTAATAATCCGTATTTATCACTTTCCGCTACCCTCCTACATACAGGTATAGAGCGCATCGTCGAAGCTAGGGGGGTTGCGGAAAGTAACAAAATAAACAAAATGTTTATTAGGTTGATATGAACTTGGTGAAACGTACCTCAATGTTCTACGCGGAAATTTGTAGCCCTTAGAGTTTCAGAACTCCTCCTCCTAAGTACTGGTGGAGGCACGAAGAATGGACACTCTCCTCCTCATTCATGTGGAGACACATCCGGCAAACAGCAGATAAAGCTGCCACAGAAACAACGGCTCTTTCCCGTCTGATGGCGAACACGAGAGGGCTCAGGGCAAGCACAAGCGAGTTCGTATGAGAATTGTACTCTCTATCATCTTGTATGGGGCTGAGGTGTTGGCTGATATACTGAGCATTGCCTACCACTCGAAGCGGAGGGCAGCAGTGCAGAGGAGGTGCGCCCTCCGCAATGCTTGCTCATATCGCCTGGCTTCTCAGGAGGCAGTGTTGATGGTAGTGGGTATTATATCATTCCACACTCTGGAACCTGAGGGGAACGAGACGGAGGCTGAAAAAGTAACCAGAGTACGGCTATTGGACTTAGCAGAAGCTCGGTGGACATGGCAGCTGATTCCAGCACTTGGTCCACAGCTTGAGTAGCACCAAGTTGAGGTAAATTTCTACCATACCTGATTCCTCGCAGGAGCATTTTGGGAGAACCTTCGCCAAATTGGTAAGGCTCCAAGCCCACACTTCGCAATAGTCTCTTGAGAGAAGAGGACAAGAAAGAGGAGCTGCCGTCGCAGATGTGTGAGGGACAATCTGATGCAATTTGCCTAAGGACTCGGGGTTGTTCTCAATACACAAAAGTAAATTCATGGGGCTATTGTAAGATGACCCTCCCTCCTAAGCCCAAAAACAAGTTCTAGAATTTATTGAGTTGCTCGTACTTGTGCCACGACCGTCATTGAGCAGTAAGTGCACAGGTGACTCACGAGACTGCCAACTTGACTTTTCTGTGAAGGATCCTGTTCACTGTTTTGGGATTATCTGGTAATAATTGTGAGAAACGCTACCGAATGAAGCGACATTGATTTAAATTTTGGAATTTCTGGGGTTGCCTTTATTCTAGAACTAAGGACAGCAAAAGTGAAGGCTAGGAGTAAAACAAACTTCATATCTGGAATACAGTGAATACTTACTGAGCTCGTGACAGCGAAACTGAAACTTACTTGAAACGAAGTAAGAACATTGTCTCTGCGCGGTTCTTTTACCTTAGCCCTTTCACCACTTTAGTTCTGTCGTAGTTTATCTCTAGTTTAAGCGCACATTTTCCAATGGCAGAGGAAAACTCTGAGGAGAATCAAAAGCGCATTTCTGCTTCTCAAAGTCTGAAAGATTGTGGTGCAAGACGTGGCTTCTGTACGTCTTTGCATTTTGATTATTGTAGATTATATACTCGTTTATGTTGACGTGTCTTGTCCCGGCGATAAATCGTTTTCCCTGTTACCCTTTTCATTGATACCATTTCCTACACCGTGTAATGACAAATATTCTCTGACATGATCACAAACAAAGAAGTACATCCAAAAACAGAAGGTGTGGTAAACAACCACTCTTGATGTTAACAATGTTGAGTCCTGTTTGTGAAAATCGTTGTCATTCCGAATCGTTATTCGCGAGAGGGGCGTGATCAGTTACGGAGATAACTCACTCGAGAGAGGATAACAAACGCCTCAGCGACGGGTAGCTTGTAATCCCGTTTTGTAATGCAATTCGTTACGGTGGAAGGTGTGGTAATCGGCTCGGTATGCGACGCGTGGAGCAACGGATCCCTGGGAGTCGGCGAGTTTACCATAAATATATCGCGGCGTTTCATTTGGTTAATATCCAGTTCCGCCGCAAATTACGATTTAGCACAGAGGCAACGGTTGAAAGAGGAGAAGAACAGGAATGAAGAGATAGAGGGAGCGAGGGAGCTGGAAACAGTAACTAAAAGTCAACAACAGGCAAACATGACTGCACGTTAATTTATGGTACTGTTGTTCTAATTCGAAGCTGTTAATTTGGTATTAGTAATTAGCGGTGGACACTGTTTTATCCAGTAAGTTGGATTTGCACTCACTTTGCCACTGGAATCTCCAAGTTCGGTAGTCGTATTTCGAAATGTGCCTAATCATGTTGATTCTGAATTTCGGGACAGTAATTGGTTTCTAAAAATAAATGTAGGTCTTAAGTATTTTCCTCAAAAATTCACTTTTCATTGAGGAAAGTACTGTTTCAAATTGGAATGCCTGGTCATACACACACACACGTGGGAGAGGTGTGCCATGAGCTTGCGCCTGCGTGTTGATGTATCAACACATTGCATTAGCTCGGCCCCCTCGCCTCTCTGTGAAGGCAATTCTTTTTTACTGTCCTCTTCACCCCAAAGATAATTATAGAGCTTCCCGCCGTGCACAACAGTTTGGACGGTTCTGGAGAGGTTAAGGCCCTGGATCAGCAAGCTCTAACCGCTTTTCACTCTGCACTGCCTTAGCAAGCATAACCCACAGTTGCCTTACAGAGCCGACACTTTCAGCTGTGTTCAGAATCCAACGCGTTCTGGGCTGCGGATCATTTGTCTTATCACCTCGTAAGTATCAGCTCTCCTCTTCATTGGTAACCACACTCAGGTTACCTCGTTGGTAGGCACAACTCTTCTCGCTCGGTTGGACCAATTGGAATTATGAGAGTGAAGTCGTGATGTCTGTCTTGAGGGTAGTTTTCCTTTAGGCTGAGAAATGTGTGGAACTGTTAATTAGCTGTTTTCCATCCATACGCAGTCCTACACTTCTGACACTCATCTCATTTGATTCTGCTCCAAAAAATACCTAGGAAACGATACCAAACACGACGTAAATACCATAAAACTACCTACAATTAGTTTTCGGATAATTTTGACAACCAATTTTGGCTCATAACATCCACGGGTCACGTCTGATCGGGTTCCCGATAGACGGGTACAAATAGGTACCAAATGGAATGTTTGTGCGTAAGAATGGATTTTTTAGACCACGTTAAACGGCAAATATGGCCCAGGACGGCGGATTTGGAATACCCATACCTTGAAACGTGAAGTGTCAAAATTTTAAGTGGGTTTGTGTCTGTGTAGTTTATGTACCGAAAAATTCCGTGGTCGAGAAAAATCGGTTCGAAACTCACTGTAGTTATCACAGTGATTAAGACACGAAATTTGTTTTTCTTCGGCTCACGAGCTAACGATGTTGATTGATTATGCTTTGTTGATTAAAAGCCTCAATTAACACGCCAGTAGCATACAATTCTCATTTAATCGTGGGAAAATGGCGAAACCACCACAACGAATTGTCCAAAATCGAATTTGGCGCAGTCTTTTCCTCATAAATCATGTTCCTACGATATCACTATTCTCAAAATAATAAGGGTGGTAGCCCAATAAACTAGTTATACCTTCATTTAGGTAATTCAGCCTCCATGATGTAAGTGTTCTTAAAAAGTCGTCGTGTTGGTCGTCCGATAAGTTGGATACACATTGATAGTAAATTGTTTGAATTCCGGAAATGTTGGAACACATAATATGTTTATAATATATTATATTTGAACGGTTATCACAGATTCCCGTTGTTAATAACTATACTCAATTAGCCCTTACCTGAACTGAGTGAAATAGTTTTCAGCGTGTGATAAGCCCAGTAGCTGTGTTGGTCCCCAGAGATTAAACACTATTTTGTGGGAGTTGGGGAAAGTGGCATTTTCGCTTCATCTGTTTTTTTGTTGGATCCGTTGAAGGCGGTAGGTTCCATGGAAGAAACGGCGTGGTAAATGTTATTAACTGATTTACTCCTAAATTTAATTAGTACTTTGTTGTTGTAATTGGTCACACCCCGGGATAATGGCTGCTCCCGATTTCGACATGTGATTCGCTTCCTGGGCATATTTTAGTCTCTTCGGTGTATCCACAGCTCTATTCTTAGCTACCGCATACTAAACGGTCTCGCGTGTCCTGAATATGATTTATTTCGTGCCACTATCTGTTTCGTGAAGAAACAAATTGAATTCAATACCAACATTGCGATACATTGTGTTTCTAAAAAGCTGCGACAAAAATTGCGCTTCATCTTGATGCGGCTTCTCTTGAAGTCCTTGACCTGCACATGATCTGTGTCGCTTCAGTGCGGAACTATTCCTTACATTAATTCCTCTGCATCGCCAAGATGGAAATGGCCTTCGTAAATATGGTAGCAGCGGGAGCTAAGTTTGCCTTTGGATTCGAGTCGTCGCTGGTTGCTCTACTCAAGTAAATGGCAAATCTCCGTCCTTTGAAGGCCTTGGCACGGATCCCAGAGAGCGACTTATAACAAAACAATCGTTTTACGTTTACGGAGGATTTTGTTGTGTGCGACGGCCTCCGACGACACTGCAGTCGTTAAAGGTCATGCAGCGGGCTCTCTATATAAAAACGGAGTAGGTAAAGGGCGGTTTATTTTCATTGTAGGAATTAATTGACTTTTGAGTGCTGGGTCACTGCCAACACATGTGTGTAACGCATAGCTGGCACACAGGTAAACTGTTACATGATACTATTGCATCGTGTTATTATACTACGCAGAAAATCACAGCCGACAAGCCGATGCCCCGTCTTACTTTTCTCACAGGCCAGGCTACTTTTTATTTTCAATCTTCGCGTTTTCCTCGAATTAGATTTTCTGTCATCAACCAGTTACCTTTCTAATTTTATTTTCTATATTTCCAGTTCCAAACTCAACAGAATCACGATTTTATGTACCGCAAATCCAAAGTTTGATTTAATGCTTCAAAGTAGTGCACATGCATTCACCGGTTCGCCTCACGTACACAACACCTAAAGAAGTCTCTATCGGTTGTGCTATCTGACTAGTAACAAAAACGTAAGATATTTAATTTTCTGAAGTATGAAGAAAATTGACAAGTTAGAATAAAATTCATGTAGAAGCGAGTTAGGAAATGAGCTAAATGCTAACTGGGAAGTGAAGAAAGTTGTGTGATACAAAGGGTTCACTAATTTCTCTTCGCTTGTGCTGTAGCATGGCAAATGCGTCGCTATCAGAAGTGTATATAGTCTTCTGTGAGACAAAGCATTGTTTTGTTACGTGATCTCTTACCACATCAGTGCCAAAGGCGCCATTGAAGGGTGTATTCGCCGTTAAATCTCCTCCCGAACTGCTCGACAACAATAATTAGGATGGCAGAAAACGCCTGAAATAACAGTGGCGCTTCCGAGGCTTTTTGAAGGAAGGAGTCCCTTTGTATGTTTTTTTTACTTTCCGCTACCCAAAGGAAATCATGACAAAAAAAGTTTGGTTTTCTTTAGAGCTTACGTTCGAGATCTACTGAATCCCAAAAAACCTGATTTTGGCGCGTAGTCCGTGTGTGTACCTATAGTTCGATTTGTGGGATCTGCTTCTTTTTTATTAGTTGGTGATTTTATCTAGACTCGAAAATGGGCGATTTTGATAAATGTAAAAGTGGGGTTGAGGTCGGAAATGAACTAAAGTTTTTGGACTCTTCTCAAAAATGGATCTAACGATTTCGATCAAACGTACGGGGCACTCTCAGAAATGCGTTGAACGAAGACATAGCACCAGTACATGTAGGAGGTGGCTACGCGAGAGATATTTTAAAATATCTACCCTTCCTATCCGTCAAACGCTTGTTCTGTTGAGAAAAAAAATCCCGGAAAAAATCAATATTTTAAATATCTCCTCAATTTGATGATTATTTTATTAACTCTTCAAAAGAAGCAGATGGTTTATTATGACAGCTAATTGCCACTTCCATGTACGAGGAATGATTTGATGTAATACGTGTAGCATCAAATTTACCAGGATTGTGGTAGTGGGGAGGAGGAGGGGTGTAAAATTGTGTGATTCGGTGTAGCCTTAAATCTAATATATCTTCGCCTTAAATCGTTAAAAAAACGTTATTCTCAGAAAAAAAACTTTTGAAATGACGAGTACGTTTTCATAACTCGTAAATAGCTGGAGAGCGACAGAAGGAAACGTTCGGTGACTGAGAGAAGAAATTGGAAGAAGGGACGACCATTCAAATGTCGAGAGAAGAAAAGAGTGAGAAATGGGAGACGCAAACTCTTGTTGTGAAAACTTATTTTCATTTTATAGCGCTAGAAGTAGAGAAAATGATTTTGAATAGAGTGGATGGATCATAAAGCAAAACTTCGCTATCGTTATTTCCAATCGTGTACCTGACGTTTGTATGAAACTTGAAAATATATCGGAATTGACTGTCACTTTGCAAGACGGGCAGATATTTCTGTTCACGTATAATGAACAGTTGTTGATGTTGCTATCCAGATAATACTGAACGTACTCATTGTGATCGCTGTTAATGATCTATGTGCAAGTGACCGCATATGGCCCACCATCTGACTTCACCGTAGCGTTGAATCAGACTCGTATGTTGTTTGTGATTCACAAGATGTACTTATCGAGAAGCAGCTTCCAAGAAGGCAAAGGAAATGTCGGGAGTCAGAAATCTGTCGGTACCTCTCTGGATCCCATCGTGGAGAGACGTGCTCTCCTCTCCGGTAAGGAGACATTGTGAGAGACTGCCGAGCCTCGAATGTCGATTAGCCCTTGAACGCCGCCTGCATTACGACAGCAACGCCTGCGACCTGCATCTCAATTGACCGAAGAGGAATAACCTCTTCTCAGCTTCAGTTCATTCGCATTTCATCTTCAAAACACGTTCCATATTTCTACAATTACCTCTTTTACTCGTTCACTGGCAAACAAGGTGACGATAACAAATTTTTCTCTTTCAGACTTCTGAAACTGTCTGGTTATTTATGGGCCTTAACAGTTGCCGTTTGTAAATGTCATTCGACCTCAAATGAAATGCAATTTTATTTTCGCGGACTACCTAAATTCTGCTCTAGAGTTTACTCATGGTTATTGATTTATAACAATTAATTTTTTGATTAGGCGTCAGATCAATTCATATGTTCTCTCAGCTGCTCAGAAATATGTTTCAGATAAAGCGAAAATCGGCACTAGGGTTGTGTTCCAATGAACAGGGAGTCCTCTTCAGGGTGGTTCCCCTAGCTTCCCCTCAACTCATTATTCACTAGTTCAGTTTGTTGCTTTCCGCTGTTACAGTTCAAAATAACCAGAAACAACCCCCCAACTTCACCCTCACACTCTTCACGGATATAAACTTACTATACACTATACTGTATACTACACTCCCTTGTCGTCTACCATTCATGACTAATTTCTTCTTCCACATTCAATTTATTTTCTTCTCTTGCACCAAAATGCGTTCTTTACATGCACGAAATCGCTTTGTGACAAAGTTAATCTACACAAATTAAAAATGCCTTACTATGTTAGGTATCGCAAATTGAAATTGAGAACACATTCATGAATATAGAACGACGTATGAGATGATGAGTCAAGCGAGGCCGTAGACCAGCCAGTTCCTTATGTGGCACTACAGCTTCGTTTTTTTTCCTCTAAAAGTTCTGGGAGTGGAGAAAACAAATGAATAATGAAGTGTGTTCTGCTCTGTTGTAGTTTTGATAAATGGGATTGTCAGCTGTTGATCGAGGTATCAAACCTGTTCGTTCTGTCTGATTACAACTAGCCGTTAACTATTTACCGATATGTGGACATGATGCGATGTAAAAGGGCCTAAGGGATTTCCGGAGAGAAGTTATTATACATGGTCATGTTGCGAACGGATGGAGGTGTGTGAATGATGTGCTTATGCAGGGTTGCGTTTTGACGTTGCTCAAAAACGGACACGTGCCCCAAACAACAATAGCGTAAGTCCTTAGATAGTCTTAAGAAAGTTACAAGGAAATGCACTGAAAATAGACTGGATCCTTTTGAACGTTTCTAAATCGGAGTTTTTTAGTTTTTTTTAAACTTCATATTGAAAAATAGAAGTCTCGAAATTATGCAAAACTTTACCATGCCTGTACGGCTTAATTGTGTAGGGGAAAAAACCACGTGTGAAGTAATAATTTTCAGGCCTATCAAAATTTTCGACAACAATCCGTTCTTGAGTTTTATTTGTTTTGTCCAATAAGTTATACACATACTCGTACTCTGAGAAACAGAGGAAAAAATAATTTCTTATGTTTTCATGAGATTATTTTGTAATCTACCAGTCGGAGTCATAGTCAATACGGATAATAACTTGAAAGGTGGAACATTGATCTGCCATGCTGTCATAAGCGCTTCATCTATGTCGAGACTGATATTCATCTCGAAGGGGTTTCAACATGAGTCCCCTAAGCCCAACCCCATTCCCCTGAATAGAAGATACCTGGTTTTTCTTCGTTTTCTTCTTCCACGACAGAGGCATTCTTCTTCTTTTATGAGAGGTAAGAGGAGATGGCCTGTTCGTGGAATGAACGTCTCGCCTCCCAGAACTAAAGTTCCATTACTCTTACAACATCAGCTCCAGGGGATCTCTTCGATGTGTTGTAGAAACGTAATGATACGCCTCGGTTTTCAGCCCGAGCTCGGTTCACCTCTTTCTTCTCCATCGCGTCTACCTTCGTTTTCGTTGTAAACAATTCATCCGCGTTGATATTTTAACACACTAGAACAAACACAATCTTCTGCCTTTTACACAACATCCCTCGTCTGATAGCCAATTCCCTCTACCGAGTTTACAAACGAATTTAAAAGGAATATGTAAACTACGCTAAGTTCAGAAATAACGGCGATTCAGCAACAATACGATACACGGCGTGAATTAGGAAGTCTTGACAGGCGGTTCTTGATCACTTTGTTGCCCTAGTTCAGAAGTGCCGCTTGTCATCAACCTAACCACTTCCAGAACGCCCTTTAGGTCCTTGCATCCTGCAGGAGAGGTCTACCAAGAATTCTAACGCGTACGAGTATATCAGCCAAGACAGCGATCTCCTCGAAAGGACGCAGTACGTGCTCTTTTTCTCTAAAGGAGCCGGGGTGCTATCCTTTTTTGACGTAGCACAGTCTAGAAGAATCCATACTATCCTGACTCCCTTCGATTTCCAGCATGTTGCCTGGAATTATGGACTGCAAGAGCTCCCCCACAGCCTGCTTGCAAAGGCGTAGCTTGGTCCATCCGTGGCCAGAAAAACATGCTTGACATTGTCCATTGTGACCAGCTTGCAATATCATCAGTAGGGTTGATCTTTTTCATCAGTTTGTGGGAAATGAAGCTCTAAAAATTTCCATGTCCTATCAGGAAGGGGTTCAGGTGATAATTTACCTCCACCGAGGGGTTGACCTGAATAAGAATGGCGGTGCACCTTCCATCGCCCTTGCCATGCTTGCAGGGACCACCCCTTGGCTATTCTTAGGTGCATATTTCCTCCGAATTTGACTGTCTGGGCCAGGTGGGTACCCTTGTAGGCAGTGTTCTGTAAACAGGCCACGTAAGAACCGTATATTTCTTCTTCTTCTCACCAGGCTGAGGACCTCTGTCGATAGCTCCCTGGAGAACCTGATTAATAACTGCCTTCCGCCAAGCACTTCCCTTCCCTAGGTAGTTTCCCCTACCACTGGCCAGGCTCTTTATTCAAGTAGCTCTTGGTAGTTCCCAAGAAGGATTCAGGTTTCACCGGAATCAGGGATCAGTGCAGACTCATCTTTCGCCAATTTGTCGACCCCCTCATTCCCTCATATTTGCTGACGACTTGCGCACTACACGAAGTTAGGTTGTTCTTCTCAGCCAGCATCTTCGGCATACTAATTTATATAGCTGCCTAAGGAGGGTAATTGTACATTACTGTTCAGTTTCAAGAAACTGGACACACAAAACTTTCAAAATCTCTTTCATACTTGTCTTGGGAGAAAAATAGCGTGCATAACTCTGCGATGCCCAGTAAATTCGACAGCCTTCAGTGCTCTGTATTGCCCTTTATCGCCTTTCTACGGAAATGTGTGTGGGGGAACTAGGTGTATATGCTAGTCAGCTGAAAGCACTTCGTAAGTTTGATTCGAGTTGCAGGAACGGTCTATGAAAAAAAATTTATTTTTCGGCAAATTTCATTTCCTGGTGTACCTTGGTTTGTTGTGCTATGAAAACACTGATTTCAGTGTGCCCATGTTAATCATGAATGTTGTGGTCGCATTAATTTCTACGCCCGGCCAGTTGAAAACGAAACGCAAAAGGAATCCATTCCCAGAAGTTGTTTCAATTTCACAAACTCCGCTGAGTTCGTTTAATTTTTCGTTTAACATGTATTTGTAATTAAAGGGGGTTTTCGCCTGTTGGAGGCGATCCGTCACTTCGTGTTCCTCAACTTTTCCAGCTTTCAGCCTTTGATGAGAGAACTCTGACCAACTAAAGAGCCGCTTGGAACGAGAAATGGCAGGAATATTTGAAATCAACTTCAAACTTCTGCCCTGAAAGCAATCAATAGTTGGCCTTAAAATAGTCGTTCGAGGCGGGTTTTGTGAGAGTTACTAAAAATTCAAGAACTTTTTGGTTTTTAAGACTGAACTGCTCAACGATTCCCTCCCTGTTTTAGTAGCCTCAAAATTTGATTGCGCCCGTAAAGGAAAATATGACTTCCTTCGATAAACTTGTCCGTACTTGCGTTTTGAGCCTCTTGCAGGCGCCTGGCTCCAGACTGGTGGGACTCTTAATTCTGAGGTGTACGAGAATCTCCTTGCGTAACAAATTTGTTACTAACAAATATTGTTTGGCAGCTCTAGTTTGACGGTACAATATCAGTTATTGGTAGGACTTTAACCATACATTTAGTTATGGTAAATCCAATTTCTCTGTGTTAATATTATTTACTGATCCGGCGGATCTGATGAATTGTAATTTTACTTTATTCATTTACAAGGTTGACAAAAGGTTTATAAGGTTTACAAAAATCGATTATGACAAACAATACAGATGAAGAGCTTTAAGGTTACGTAGGCCGATGTGAAGTTCTTTCCCGTTTCTCAGTCGGAATTGTGTGTTGACTGCGTCTCCTTTAAAGGGGATGAACATTTCATCCATCCCCCCCCCCCCAATCGAAATTTGACACTACGTTTCAAGGTGGGGGGATCCCAGGTCTGCAATGCCCGTTTCCTCGTTCTCTATTTATTTTTTGATACAGAGTCGAATAAGGCGGGTCTCAGACGTGTAGGGCTGTGTCTAGATAGGAAACAGTGAAATCACAGTAAATATAATCAAGGAAGGAACGATAACGTGAATGTTGTGGTTTTTCCCCAGCTTTTCCCACACTGCCTCTCGTATCACGCCCCCCAAACGTCAGTTCGACTCGTCCCTTCAAGCCAATTGTCGAACACGTCAATTTTCGTTGATCAGTTGTAGTCAGGTCATGTTTTGCATCGTTCACTGCTGGTTGTTTTCATAAGCCGCTCCTCACACTATTCAGCAGTAGTATATCTTTTCTCGTTGTATCGGTTCATTTGTTGACGCCTGCTGTAGCACTCCTACCTAATTGAGTCACTACTATCCACACTTGCATTGAATTGGACTTCAATTAATTATCTTTAGAATGCCATTCAATCGACGCCTCACTCCAGTTGTCTATATCAGTTGCGAATGAACGTCAGTCGGCGATTAGCAAGCTATTTCCAACTCGTTTCAACGAAATGAAGAGGTCTACTATCCTTACAGCACTGTATTAATAGAGTTGTCATAATAGCCGGTCTACTGTATTATTAGCCCTCAGATCGCTAGTCCTTTGCCAACGTCTTGTCAACTCATTCGATCTTTGTCTCGGTCACTGACGCTGGTTTTTGTTTCACTTCCACTCGTCTTTTTTTTTGTTTTGTTTTGCAAACTCTGGCAGGTCGTAAATAACCGTCGAGTCGGCGCGAGCTTTTGGCGAATTGAAACGCGCTCTGTGTACTTTTCTTTGAGGATAATTGGAACGATTTCCCGCGTTGAATTTTCCGTACTGTTTGCGCAAACTCCGCTTGCAACATGCTACGCAGACATTTTTTAAAAGCCAAAGCTGAGCTCAACTCCACTATCTTCTAATATAATTCAATCACAACGAAACGAACATGCTTGATTGATGTGTTTAACCGAAGATTGTGCCCATAAAAGGGCCTTATGGTCACCTCTACCAACCAAACAATTTACAGATGTCCTCTTAGAAAGTATCGGAAACCGATTGTTCAGGTAATTTGGTCACTTTCCAACTGGAACAACATAGGGAAATTCACAAGCCCAAAACTTACTTTCTTTGCGTGTTTTTTTTTTACTCGAGATTTTACTCGAAAAACGTCTGTGAATGTGGTTAGTGACAAAAAATGATGATTCGTTGCCGTAAAAATCATGGTAAACGATACGTCACACGTCTTACGATCTAACGTGTTACGTTAACGCATTTCTACAGCACAGCTTATGCAAGACGAACTGCAGTTTCTAATTAGTTGAACCCTCTCGTACATGGTGTCGGATGTTGAATGTGTGGTTGAGACCTTAAGCTTTCTGATCATTATTTCAGAGCGAACTGAAATGACGCTTACGCGTACATTTTGGAAGTCCCGTTTTGAATTGTTCTTAGTCTGAATTATAGTATTCCTAGCTTAGCCTTGGCGCCTGGAAATTCCTACTCCCTGCTGATGCTCTCCCTAACGATGGATAAACCCCCTAGTTATTTCACGTTTCTTCATGAACAGTAATATCGATTTGGTCGAAAATACCCTTCTAAGATGAATTTGTCTAAAAGCACGTTGGTAGAAAAGTTGTTAAAATTGCCGCTCTGCATCGGTCCAAAGTGAAGTTATCCGACCCAGAGGTAGTTTTACGTCTCTTCAGTAGAACGTCGTTCTTCACCGTAATAAATTGTCTGAGACATTCACGTCGACGTTCCCACAACTGCTCCTCCAATTGATACGATAGCCTGGGGACCAATGAACAGGAACGAAACGGTATTTCAAATCGTCTTTATTCCCTTCGATACGGCGTTTCCCAACCGATGGCGGTAACTTCACTTCCACGATAATTCTCCCAAATTGGAGTCGCAAACGAGATTAAACTCTGTAGAGATGTGCAGAGATAAAAACTAAGTGCCAAAGGAGTTTCTGAAGTATTTAAAAAATTAAATACTGCGGCTCTTAAACCGTATTCTACGTTGAACCTGTGTGAATAAGTCTTTTTAAACCCTTCTTAAATAAACAGATGTGACTCATCTCACAACTCCTTCGATGATTCCTCTAGAGGCGCTACTTCTTGGAATAAAAACACTCTATGGAGGATTTCGAAAAGAAAATTCAAAATGTTAGAATTATTCCCGTTTTTAGTGAGTTTTCGCTCTAAGAGCAGTTAGAGAAATAGCTGTAACGAAATGTAATCATACGTCGTTGTAAGAGGCTGTCAGTTAAATCAATGGAAGTACTGCACTTACTGATTAATCAATGTTTGTCTCCTGTCAATTGCCTCCCTCAGGCATAGTCTCTGTGATTGGTCTCTCGAGCAAAGCACAAGCTAGCTTAAGCTCCTCACTCAACATTTCATTATCGCTCGTGCTAAGTACGAGTAAATAATAATTTGGTTTCCTAAAAGTCAACAGTCGTTCTTTTCCTCAAACCGAACAGTCAAATTATTAATGTATTGCTTATTATTCCCATTAGGTTCAGAGATACCCGTTACTATGAACGTCTTGAAAACTTTTTTGAATTTTGCTCTCATGCACTCATATCGATCTCTAGGTATTGGCTAGTCGAAGACAACCTGTAAAATTGATTCAAATAGAAGAACACGTTTTCGCAAAGTTAATAAGGCAATTATAGCAATATAATCAAATTTCTCTCAAGATAAAATCATTGGTATTTTAAGGTGATATTACAGGGATGAACCATCACACTCAAGCCGTCGACAACTTTATATATCCTCCTTAGAATTTTCAGTTCGCTCTGAAATAATATAAAAATGGAAAGATTGGACAAGAAAAAGCCAAAAAGATGAAAAAAGATATTTCGGCTTTTGTCATATATTATTTTCACGGTTTTCTTTATATGATGAAAGAGGGTGGAACGAATTTAACAAAATTGTATTGAACGCCGGTAAGGAACTTTTGATACAACGAAAGAAGAACTTGTCGTAAAGCAATAAAATGAAAACAGTAAACTTCTCTACAATATTTGACGGGCAACGAGGCGGGAAGACATGAAAGGGCAGGTTGTTCAGTATAATTCTTGGGAAATTTCCACAGACATCATATTTATTATTTTTTCTCGCTGTTTCGGGATGGAAAAGAGAACAGTGAAGGTACCATTCAACGGAAAGATGCTATCGGAGTGATAACTCAATACTAAAGGGGCTGATTATGGAGTGAGTTGGTATTGAGCCAGGTCTGAGGAATGCAAGTAGGAATGCAGATTTCGGAACCTCCGAGGGTAAAATTTGTTGTCGACCCTAGAAAAAATCCTTGAAGCCTTTCGTTAGCAGGAGAGGCTACTTGAGTTCCCAACAAGTAAGGGAAAACCCCGTGCCACAGGAGTATGGAGGTTTCCACACCGAAATACATGGGTCGCTGAAGCAACCCAAAGCGTGGGCCTGGCCGACTCTCTACACAGATCCAACACGCGTGCAGCAGAGCTGAGAGATGCATCCTGAACCACAGGAAAGAGAACAACAGTACGTGTTGCTGACTAAACGTGGAGAGGAGAGGACTGATAACCTCGCAGAACTGCCCTTAACCCGTATACATTGAACCTATAGTTAATTCGGCCTGGCCCATAACAGCCGTTAGGAAGTAAAGGGAAACATTATCGATCCTCTAGATGTTTTCGCGATCAAGTTTTGGAATTTGTGTGAGTATGTGCATTCGGAAGAAAAGTAACAGTTTTGCAGTTTTGTGCTGCGGGATATCGTGGAGATGTTGCTCTAAATTAAGCGTAGATGCGTGAAAATCAATGTGTAACATGAATAAATATTAGGTTTTGTAGTTACCGTACCCATCATTTGTAGTCATAAAGAACTAAATTTGTGGTTCTCGATTAAATATTATTATTATTAGTATTATTTTGCGTCTAGAAAGATGTGTCAATGAAGAGTCGTCTCAACCCCCCCCCCCCCATCGCAGTAAATCTATCGATTACACACCCCGTGGTCATTGACTCGCCTCCAAGTGAGCTAATAAAAAATAACACGCTGTGATGGAACGCAACTGAACGTCACGCGAGCTGCGAACGAAAACTCCTGCCGTCGACCAATCATTTGGAAAGAAAGGCGATGCCCCTCGCGCCGGCTTTCGGCTCGTCACGCACAACCCACACCGTTTCCATCATTTTAATTGGCCCCTTTCACGTTTGACCTCTAACGCACAAAGTCAAGGTCGGTTTTTTGGTTCCTTTCGTTTTCTTTTCAATGTGTGCCGCCCTGGGAGGTTTATTCTTATTCTCCGTTTTGTTCTCTCCGAACAAGAGAACTTAAAACGAACTGGCGTCGATCTATATGAAACAAACGAGTCTAGAAGTGACATGTTTGATCAAACTTGGTCCAACAGAATCAATTGTGTCATTCATTGCTGCTGCATTGTTGTATTGAAAGTAGTTCATTTGGATAACTGTTAGTGAACAAGCATCGGAGTTTCCGCTAGGTGCAGTTTGAATGTTGAACCTCCGATGAACGGCTGTATACATGTTTGCAATCGCTCAAGGCAAAGCTGAGCATTAAAATTATGGTAACCAATCTTTGGATCTTGCATAAAATCTTAGATTTATCAATATTGCATTGAATAGTACAAGTTGCAATGCGGTATTATTGACTCTTGGAGTTAACTATGGGGTGGATCCTTGAGTGTCACAATAAAACAAACATTACACACATTGTATTAAGCGTCTTCAGAGCTATAACATCTCATAGCAGATAACTAGGTTGTTAAACATAAAACTAAGGTATAGGGAACTTCTAGTAATTCAATTGCACCTTATTCGAAACCACAATTCGGGGAAAAAACACTACTGATTGCTTAAACTTTTTACATCGGTATGTAGAATTTGAGGGGGAACAGGCCTTGTGGGTAATTATAAATAACAGAGTGAGCTAGTGTGAGAGATTATAATGAGGTTGTTTGTAACATGAACATGGTGAAGAACTGAGAGAAGGAACGAATTATGAAAATATGACAACAAGGTTTAAAGTATTATATTTTCTAGAAAAGATGGGAAAACAATAGAAACTACTTTAACAATATGTGGGATGTAGAGGGGGGGAAAGCCCTCACGCTAAATGGATACGTCAGTGCATGAGCAACTTCCTACATAAAATGGGGTGTTGGAGGTGGGGTGGTGCTGCGTTAGACGCCATCATTGGCGAGGAGGTGGTCTAATTAAATGAGTGGCAGCGTGTCGGTTTTTAGAAGTGGCAAATTGTGTTTCGTTCTCTGTTCAGTCGATTTATTCATTACAGTTTTGTTCGTTTTCAAACTCTCGACCGGTTTCATTTTATCCCCTACAAGTATAGCAACACCGGTAAAATATTCTTATTTGCTAATGTACACCGTTTTTAAAATATAAGAAATTTGGGCGTACTTGTTGATCGAATTTTGCTAAGATTGGTAGTGTCGTTTTTATTGCATGCTGTTGGGAATTTATTGATCATTCATTCCTTTGATTTTACGCTTGATATGATGACTTCCCCAGTTATGAACTGTGGTACTGTCTAAATCGAATTTCTTCGAGCAACATGCCGTGTGTGTGTGGTAGTGTTCATGCCCGATCTCTGGCCTGTAGTTTTGGAGACCGTGTTCTGCTTAGTTTCCGGTATATTCATAGTGTGGGGATTCTTTTATTGTGACTGACTCTCAAGAACTTACACCAGAATTTACTGGTATCGCCTATACAAATTGACGTTAAGGGTAAATTGCTACAACAATTTTTTAATGTTTTTTTTTCCAACTCACCCGCTCTCTCATGTGTTTTTAGCTAATTTATTATTAATCTATCTCCGTCTCGTTCTTACTCTACTTATTCAGTTAATTGGTCTATTAATTAATAAGTTTATGGTGCTTTAATGTACCACAGTTACAACTTATTGATTTTTTATCTTTTCCTTGAAGTACAGATTAAGATGAAACGTTATATAATCGGTTGAAAACAATAATTTTTGTGTTTTCCGTAGACATTTAGTTTTCAATGTCTTCTGAATCCTAGAGGAGAAACTCTACTACTGTTGCAACATGCAGAGCCACTTGAATTTTGCAAATGGAAACAAAAATAGGACTCCTCGTTAGTAGAATGAAAACCTAATTGTTGTGATTGATGACTTCAAATAGAGATGGCTGGGAAAATGGTGCAATGTCCCAATAACACTCCTGTTCGTTATCAAAAGAACCAGATGCGATAACTGCTTGGTTTGAGGAACAGGAATTAGAGTGCTATGACGCATCGAAAGCGGAAGCAGAATGATGGCTTACCCTAGTCTTCCACCTCTTCTTCAAAAGAGTCGTGGAACCGAAGCGGGCCGATTTGTTTGTGGCTGTTGAACAGGCGCACTCCTCACATTGAATCTCGAATTTAAAACACCATGATACGACTTCAGTAGTGGAGCCAGCGTTCTATTCTGTTTTTTTATTTTTATTGTGTCACCCAAGTTGAATGAAGATCCTTCCTTTGTCCTGTCGATAGAACAATTAACTTCCAACAGGTCCGGCGTGAAATAAAGGTGATGTTTGGACTCGTGTAAAACTAAAAGATCACATCCGAGGTGCAAAGAATCGTGCAAACCAGGCATTTGGGTATGTCTTGAACTGAGGGATTCAAGACGCTGAATTTTAAAAACGACCTGAATTATAAGTGAACGCGATTTCGAAGCCGTCAGCTGACTTGAGCGAACCTACCCGTGGGAAATTTATCGAAAAATCTTTGTCAGGTATCATTAGAATAGTGTATGTATTGTGTGCGTAGTGCTTGTTACGGTGGAGTTCAGTTCAGCTCAGCTTAAGCTGAATTCGTCGAGCTTTCTGCTTAAGTAGTGCTGTGATACGAGACTATGGCTGGAGACCAACATAGTACCACTGAAAATGCGACTGAAATGGCAATGGAGGGCCGTCGAAATTAAATACAAGTTCAGTCCTCCGGTGCAAAACCCTCTGCTTCCTTCATCACAATAAGCCTAACTGAGATTGCACTGATTAAACGTGAGGGACAAGACAGTGTCAACAAAGTGGGGAATCTAGGGTTTACAACGATTTTTTTTGTCAAATGCTGAACAAAAGTCAGTGCTAGCCGAAACGATCGTTTTTGTTCCCCTAAACTCTTGCACGGAGCCATGAAAATCTTCTCATTTTGATTCCTGCTGAACAGAGTTTGGTACTGCAGGGCGTTTTTAATTAACATGAGCATTGGTTCTTTTTGGATAATACATTTATTCATGAGAGAATTTCAGTACATACACCTGTAAGAATACATAATGGCGTTGCCTGTTGGTTGTAGCCACCGTACACGAAGAAAATCTCCACAGCTACCGAAAGCTTCACTAAACTAATTTATCTCGTTACCTAATTTCAAACTAAAGCGTTAACACTGAAATATTCAACGTCTGGAGTTGAATATGCGTTGACTCGCCGTGTTGCCCTTAATCGTATTCTAAGTTGAGCTTTTCAGCTCCCTCGTGCATAAAAAGTAATTTTTTCAAGGTGCGAATCTGCTAGCAGTTTTTTCAATGGTTTCTCAGCGTAGCCCCTCTCTACATAATTTATTCGAAAACGGTTCGCATGCATCAGGTCCACTTACTCTTGACTCTCCGCTGGGTGGTCTGAGCGTTCACCTTTCCGTTGGCCTTGGCTCGAATAATATTAGTCAGGACTCTAATCTGTTGCATACATACGGGCAATGCGCGGAGTTATCGTTGTCTGTCGACGCACTAGTGGTAATTTTCATGTGACCCCAGGCATCACTTTTATCGGGTTCTCGAAAGTTTAATAGTATGTTAATCTTCTAAATTTGCCGGCAACGTGATGGGAGTTACCTTTCAACGCTCCATTCTTCAGATTGTATTCTTTTTGCTATCCACTGCCCGAAGTAGAATTGAAGTATTGTGATCATTGAAATGGGATTTCAGATTTTTACGCACTGAGGCCTACTGAATTTAAAAAAAAACCGACATTTCGTTGTATAGTGTGTGTGTGATTTCGAGGGATCTCCATCGACGGACATTTCCCCACCAAAACGCGGTGTCTTGGTTGTCTCAAAATAGGCTCTAACGATTTCTATTACACTTTCAAACTATCTCTCTCGGGTCAATGTCTGATATTTTGTCTCCTCTAAATACATTTATGAAAATTCACTCAGGGTATAGTCCGATCCGATGGAACAAAAAGAGGGGTTTCAACTTTTTGGAGAAAGGCTGTAACGATTTACACTCGGAATTCCTTCATACATATACTTTTAACCTTTAGTGCCTAAGTACTGTGAAACGTTTTCTTGACATTCCGTTGAGCACGGATAGCCAAAACGTGGTAAATATCGTGTTTTTCAACGGTTTAAAATTTTTCATGGTAAATGCATAACTGAATTTTGATTAGCTAGATGGAAAGCCAAATTTTCTTGTCTGCTACTATAGCTGTGTTACAAGGGAGATTAATATTGAGTGGTATCGCTCTAGGTGAGTCGGGAAGTAGTAGTACCTAAGCCCAATGCAATTGGAACAGAGTTTTATTCTCAATTACATTCGGAGAAGTTTTACCCCCACAGACAGGGAACGGAGACATGAGCCAAAAATGAGATTTGCCTAACGTTTCCTGAAAAACCGTTCACTAATGGTTTTAATTAAACACACCTGGTAAAGTCCTAAGTAGTAAGGTAGAACTGGCTGAATCGTGCCCTGTGAGGCTGTTCAAAAGAAATATTTATGCTGGGACTAGGCAAGTGCGATCTCCAGTGGTAATCCGGTAGTGGTCCGTCCTCTCCATGTCTCAGCCCGCTTGAATGTCGCATTATAACGCTTAAAGTAGTTCTCACGAAGTAGAGGACATACTTCTTTGGGTCAGTGACACAATGAAGTTTCCAGTACCGATTTCTACGTCCACTACTACTAATTCCTTCTTTAGATGGCCGTTGGACTTCATTCACTCAACTCACGCTGAAGATTGTATGGAGTCAGTGCGCTGCCGAAGTTTCCGGTCGTTAAGTGAACCGTGCAGAGTAGATCAGAATAAACGTACTCGGATTTAGTGTTGTACCTAAGAAACGTGTTCTTTGGCACCGCCGAAGCCGAACTTTTACATAAGAGCCCTGTCTAACCCTCAATGGTGATCCTGATGTCGAGCTGCTTGCCTCTAAGGTTCCACAGCTTTGATTCAACAGTCACCAATCCTGGAATCCCTGAGCCTCCTGTCAATCACCTTCATTCGCTCTTATTTAATTTACACAAAGATTAATATTTCCAGACCTGACAACGTACGAGTACTTTCGCACTTACAGTTCCCCCAACATTCAGTGGGTTTTTCCTTCGTTTGTACCACCCGTTACTTTTACCACCTCGTTTCGGGGAGTGTGCTTCTGAACTAATACAGTTAAGCGCTCTCTCTCATGTCTCGGCCATGCTCATAGCAGTACAACTATCCTAGACCCTCTGTGTCGCACAAACTCTACGTCCTGGTTACTATACACTTTACTCTAATCTCTAATGTATAATTAATGGAACGTTGGTCTGACGTTTCTGTCAATACGGTCTCCCCTTCTTCTCATCGATCATCAACTAATTCTTCGCATTTTTGCAGCTCCATCTCTCCCTCCAACTAATGTTTTTTCGGAATGAACTAAAACTACTGCTTTCCGGTTTTCACAGCTCCACTTTGATTTCGCCCTCAGTACAACGTCTTAATTTTCTTTAGAGGGGGTTTCGTTCTTGGTTTAAGAGAGGTGAGCGCAAGAAATAAATTTAGGCTCAGAATGTTGTTATAGCGCGTCGAAAATCTGGGAAGGGCTCTTTTTGTAATTTTCCACCGAAGTTAGCGGTAAAATAATTACAGAACAGCTGTTTCTAAGAGGATAATTCTAGAAAAGGCAGGTGGCCATAACTCACTCGAAGAGAGTGTAGGGCCATCGAAACTCGAAGCACACTCTGTGGAAAGTTATCCAGAACTTTTTCTTACTCCTCGCCGAAACGGGGAAACGACGAAGAGGGAAAGAGTTTTCCCGACTCGTGGCTTCTTGTCTCGTTTCAAGAGCACACACGCGCCGGAGGCTGAGTAAAAAGCCGAAATTGATGCGGAAGGCTCGCGAAGGATGAAATAAAGAATTGCCTCGCAAAAGGAAAAGGCGAAGAAAGTTAAGTCTGAACGTCATTTTTCATTTGTCTCTGGTGGCGGAAGAGATGGAGAAGGTAATTGAGATCTTTCGGCAAGTCCTCAGGGAGAGCGGTAAAGCGGGTTTCCTGGGGGCTCTTCTCCAATCGACCGTGGGATTCTCTTTCCAGAAGACTCGTCGTGCCCGGCAATGATTCCCCCATTCCAACGATCGGTCGGCAATTTCCCCGTTTTAAAGTCCCAATATCGGAACACACTGCTGACGACCGATTTTCCGATTCAGTTTTTTTTTCTTGGGCATTAAACGTGCTGGGTACGTTAGCATAAGGCGTTGAGGTCAAGTTGGTTTACGCTTGCTCATATCTTAGTTCAGGAATCTAATCGGTAGTTTTTTAGTTTGTATCTGCTGATGTATTTCTATCAAGGTAAGGAAAGTATTACGAACTTGTTCCCTTCTACCTAAAGGTTAAAGAAAGTATTGCTTTTGTTTAAAAAACAGTTGAGATTTCTTCAGGTCATTTCTTCGCGTTTTGAAGTCTACTGAATCTGAAAAACCTGATTTTCGCGAGTGATCAATGTCGGCGTCAATTTACGGAAGAACAGCTGCAACCATTGAACGTTTCATTTGCTATGATTTATTGAAGGCACGAAAATAAGGCTTTGATTACCATCGTTTGTTTGTGTTGAGGGGTGAATAGTGGGGAGAGAGAGAGAGAGAGAGAGAGAGAGAGAGAGAGAGGGAGAGAGACCAAAAATGAGGGTTTTTCGCATTTTTCTCGAAAAGTGCTGCAACGACGTTGATAAACGTTCAGATTATTTTCAATTTAATTGTTTAATATTTTATTTTTTCATTTTCTAACTCTCCTTCCGCCACCTTCCTAAAACCCGCGCCATCACCCCCGTATTTACTGTCACCATGTCAACACATCATCACTAATGGAGTGTCCCCGTTCAGGTTCCTACATTCGGCCATTCTGATCCACCATACGACCCGTACGGTTTCATGAATTCAGCACACGTTGCCGTAGCCCTTGGTCCGTCAACCTTTTCTTCAGCAACCACGTCGTAGGTGTTATTGGGCTTCACCTTTGTGACTCTGTAGGGACCAGCAAACTTCGACCTCAACTTGGATGTGGGTTGTATCTTCTTAATGGCTTGCAACTCTCCATCTTCATTTTGGCATCTTCTAATTTGGGATGCCAATTGGTATCACCCATGATAGGCCGCCTGCTCATAGCATCCACATGCTTCATCTTCACTCTAGGCCGATGCTCAATTCCATACTCAAATTCTTCTAACGACATTGCCCACCTAGCAACTCTTGCACCTAGGTCTTTCTTCTCCATCGTCTTGGTGAATGCTAAACAGTCAGTTACGATCTTGAATTTCATTTCCAGTAAATACACTCGAAACTTCTTCAATGCTTCCACTATTGCCAGAACCTCCAGCTCATAGCTGCTGTATTTTCGTTGTGCCGGTGATGTTTTTCGACTGAAGTAATGCACGGGATGCATACCACCATCATCGATGGCCTCCTGTAGCAAAACTCCGCCAAATCCCTCTATGCTTGCATCTGTGTGAAGCTCTGTGCAACATCCTGGATCATAGATTCTAAGAACTGGGCTGCAAGTCAACAATTCTTTCAATCTGTTAAAAGCTAGTCGTTCTTCTTTTTAAAATCTAAATTTAGCATCGTTATTTAGCAAATTTGTCAGTGGGAGGGCAATCTTTGAATAGTCTTGAATAAACTTACGAAAAAAACCAGTCAATCCCGGAAAAATTTGCACTCGTTCATTCTATTCGTTTCTTGAGAAAATGACATTTCTTAAAATTTATTTCCATCCCGTAAGCACTTGCGTTCTCCAAAACCACTTCCAGTTTTGCGATAGCTTCATCTTCATCACTGGCGGGTATTATGAAGTCATCCATGTAGGTAGCCAGAATACCTTCATTTATGAGAGGTCTGAATGCAGCATTGATGAATCGCAGGAACACCCTAGGAAAAGTACACAGTCCAAATGGAACTTCACAAAACTGGTATTGTCCTGTCTGCGTCACAAATGATGTGTACTTGCGGCCTTTAGGAGCGACATCCACATGGAAAAATCCGTTTTGATGATGATGATGATTCATGATTAGAGAAAACGTAGGAATAATGGAGTGTCCCCGTTCAGGTTCCTACACTTTGTTAAGATATAAAACAATGCTTAACAATTGCTAACATGAAACTGATGTACTGGTACTGTAGAGCTCCACATTTGACGCCATGGAGTTCGTTGTCGCCAGTGTTAACGATGTTTGCAGTGCCTACCACGAGGCATAACCAAATAGTTCTTGCGTGGGCCCGCAGCCCTCCAAATATATCGGTAAATCCACATAGAGCCAACTGATTGCAATACTGCCCCCGTTGAGCGTCCAAAGTAATTACTGGCCAGTTCGGGTTCGCGCAATGAAATAAACTTAACGTTCCGCAGAATCTTTGCGAAAAGCGTTGTAGTGACAGTGTGTCTTTTCCCCGCTCACGGGTGAGTGGATTAACTTAATGCGGCGAACGAACTTCAAAGACCCTCGAGTCTGGTCAATCGCTAAACAACACGTTCGACAGCTTCGAAGAAATACGATGCAGGTTATGGATGTCAATGACGATTACGCTGAACGTGACGAACTGTTAAGGTTGTGCAATGGTTACTAAACCATTATGATTAGAAATGTGCGAAAACTTCCTTTTGTTAGTACACTTGGAAAACCACTCCCTCCTCTTTCCATTGAAGTGAAATGGTAGTTCATTCACGCGCCTTTTAAGTGTTACGAACGGAAAATAAACAACTATTTCACTAAGGACACACTTTTCACTGAATTTCTATAGAAAATACCTATTACCGAAGTTTCGTAGAAAATGTCGCTACTATAAAAAACTTGCTGAAAACGTCGAACAGGGATGTTTACGTTTCATTGTTTTCAATCCTGGGGAGGGCGCAAAATATGAAGTCAAGTTTTCTTCAAATCTCTTCTTCTACTTAATCGAAAAACCTCATTTCTGAGTTCGGTAAGCGTGTGTGTGTGTCTCTGCAGTTCAATTTGTGGAAGAATACCTTGCTCGATTGCGCTTCTTTGTTTGTGATAGTTTCGATAGCGTGAAGATGAAGAGATGAGCCATTTTCAATAAGGAATGGTGGTGGAGTATTAAAACACATCAAAAATGGGATTTCTGTGTCCCCCCCCCCCGAAAATACCTTATGCGGTTATGGCCAAACTTTCACACTTTCTTCCATTAATATATGACTTGTATTCTCGATTTTTGTTCCTCCGACAGTCCGTCGTGTAGAGATTTTTCACTGTCCTTAATCGGCCACATGATGGTTTTATCACAATCATTGACGTTCTCGAGAAAAATCACGTCACGCGAAACTACAACGTCTGCTGTTTGAGGGTTGTAGATCCGATATCGCTCGTCACCATCGTATCCAACCAGGTACCCTACAATGGCTTTCGAATCCATTTTACGTCGTTTCTGAACCGGCAGATGAACATAACACTTTGAACCTAAAACGCGTAGATGTTTGATTCGTGGCTTCTGGCCAAACCATAGTTCGTGAGGCGTTTTCCCTTCAACTGATGACTTTCCCACTCGATTCAAAATATACCCAGCGCTGACGACGAGCTCAGCCCAGATTGCTGCAGGAAAATTTATATCGGGGTTGGAATATTTGAAAGTACGAGCCATTTCCACAATAGTGCGATTTTCACGCTCCACAGCGCCATTCTGTTCAGGTGTGTATGGAGCAGTTAACCGTTGGTTCACACCGAATTCTTTTAACACTGCACGCACGTCGTTGTTATCGAACTCTCGACCGTTGTCACTGAGAAAATCTTTGACGTTATGACAAAGTGTACGAGCTTTGGCGAGCACTTCACGCAGGGCCTCACTGACCGCTGACTTCTCACGCGCGACAAAACAGTATCGGTACCTTGAGTAATGATCCTTGATAACTATCAAGTACCTACGACCACCAAACGATGGATCGAATGGTCCACACACATCACCGGATAGTAGCTCTCCAGGAGCTGACGCTTTTACGCGAGTTCCAAATGCTAAACGATGTGCCTTCCCGAACTGACACGGTTCGCAAAGTTCATTGTCAGCTGGCACTTTGATTCCGAAATCAGATTCAAGCTTGGATCGGATGTAACGTTTGTCCATATGACCCCATCGTTGATGATATAATTGCAGGATTCGCTTATTGTCAGTCGAAGCAACGCAAGTTTCTGCAGGCTGAACCGTGTGAAATGAGGCGCGATATAATGTTCCACCTGAGTCTCGAGTACCGGTGAATACGACCTGTCCATTGACTTCGAACTTACACTCAGTATTAGTCGACTCAAACTTGCTTCCCGGATTTCGATCATGGGCTGCAAGTACGGAGACAAGATTTCTTGATATGGTAGGAACGTACCACACATCATTCAACGTGAATGACTTCAGCTTGCCATTACTGTAGTTGGTGACCTCAATCGTTCCACTCCCGAGAGCTTTAATAACCTCTTTCCCTGCCGCTTTGACTGTGGCATTCGAAATTTCTGGGAAGGGTTTGTACTCTGTGAACCAATTGGGGTTTGATGTAACATGGCGAGTTGCACCATTATCAACCCACCATTGGTCATTCTTAGTAGCTACATTGACGTCGCTACTAATCAAAACGAGGGCAACTCATGTATCTGACACTGCTGCATGTTCATTTTTGATGGAGTTTGACGGAGTGACTCCTTTGGTTGCACTTGATCCGCAAGCACGTGTTGGATATGGAGGTTTACCGTCCGCTTTCCATTTGGGACATTCGCGAAGCCAGTGTCCTTTCGAATCACAATATTTACAATTGGTGTTGTTTGATCCACTTTTTTGTTTTTTGCGACCTGCACTTTTATTGTGTCCTCCATTGTTCGATGCGTAGAGAACATCTAATTTCGACGCTGGGGCTACATTTCGTTCATGTAAAATTAGAGAAGATGAGAGGTCTTCAATTGTCTTGCCGTCATTTGCTTTCATAAGAAGGTAGCTCGACTTGAACGACTCAAAGCGTTTCGGGAGTACGTGCAATATTTTCGAAACAAATAGCAACTCAAGAAAGGCTTCAATCGTTTGAATGTTACGAGTTTTCAGACCAGCAGCGAATTCGCGATGCTGATTTTTAACGCGAGACAGCACAGTTGGGGCATCTTCGGTTTCGTCCCACTGCATGTTAAAAAAATTGAGACATTGACGAAATAGCTGGTCTTCTGCTTTATTATCGAACTGCTCGACTAATATATCCCATGCCTCCTTCGCTGACAATCGACCCAAAATCCGTTGGTGAAGCTCATCACAAACGCACTGCGAAATTACAATTTTTGCCTGAGCTGCGGATTTGTTGAAAGCGACGAGTGCTTCGTTCTCGGCTTTAGTCGGTGGATTAGAAAGAGTGGGCTTGGTTGTTGTTCCTTCAACGATACCGACAGCGTTGAACAACTCCAGAACGTCTAAAACTCGATCTTTCCAGTACGGCCAATCTTCTGCTCCTTTCAGTGGTTTAATCCCTTTCACGTATTCCATTTTAGAGCTGGACGAACTCAACGCGAACGCGTACGCAAAAAAAAGAAAAAATCACGAAACAATAACTAACCGACGCGGTCACTATTGACGCCTAAACTCGCAATGGCACACGAAACTGGGACCCATAACCTGTAGAGATTTTTCTAGTTTCGTAGTGAACAAAATCTGAGACGAACACAATACTTTTAATTAACCCCGATTCATACAATGGAAGACATGGAACTAAAACTTTTACGACGACAAAAAGAAACGAACGGAAAAACGAGACCACATCTGATCGAATACGAAAACATATGTTTCAAGGACTCGAGAATAATAATAATGCCCGTGAGTGAAAAAAAAAAACATCTTCAACACGTCGAACGGGAACAAGAACTCAAATGTACCGAAAGCGCTGCAAATTATTACATAATTGGGACTTATTCAATCCAACTTCGAAAAATATTAAAAATCTAAGAAGAAATGTGAAACCTGATGTTTCAATCAATGTTTCCAATAATTTGCTGGTTATCCAGCCCGACATAGTGTCACACCTTCGAAGCCCATACCATTCGATTCAGCATCTAAAAATACTAGTAAACGATACGAAACATGACCAGGCTACAACGGAACAACGAAAACTGACATTTTCTCGGCGACGCTAGACAATTGACACGACGTGACGAGACAAACTGACGACCCGTTGGAATGAGAAGGGAGGCAGTGTAGAAAATAAGCGCAGGCCGTGGAGAAACGATGTTTTCGGCTATATTGTCTCCTTATTTCATAACTTGTACAGAACACAGAGGTCGTGGTGCTTTGAATCTATGGTCCGTGGTCCATTCATATACACTCATGCTGGTCATTTTTAGAAGTTCATCTCTAGCTACAAAGCAGGCTGAACTTGAGAATCTTCACCCTGAACGACTGTTCTGTCTCAGAAAGTAATGATAAACTAAAACAGCCTTCTGAAAACGAATTGTGACTGTGGCTCAATAAAGGTTCGTAGTGACTTGTAGAAACGACCTCGTAGTAATCTGACTCCAAGTACTATCTCGAGGCTCGATTTCGAATGAAATTATAATTAACAAAGCCGCCTTTTTCTGGCGCACCAGGGGCTTTTTTTAAAGACCCTTTTCGTCGAATATTTTCTTTTAAAGCTGAAAGGCAGCTTGTCAGAGGTAAACCAGGGCTATCCAATCTACAGCCTCGGTCGACTGTAGTAGCTCTCCTCTCGTATATTGGAAAGCTTCCTCTTCCATCATTTTTTTGTTGGTGCATTGCAGTAACCCGCATATTTTTTCGTAACGCGGTCTGACTGGGTAACAAAATTCGCCTTTTCTCACCCCTTACCTCTCTAGCACTCGCCCTGAACCAAAACAGTAATTGGGTAATTCGGAGTGCAGTGTAGATGACTTTTTCACAGTATTTACAAGCTGGGAAGTTCTAGAGAAATGAGTTATTTGCACAAGCGTTTCTCTGAGGGTTCAAATAACAGTTAATCCACTAATGGAACACACCGAAGGTTAACCGAAGCCCCGCAGAGGTCCATTTGGTTACCAGCTATGAAATTAATGAGTTTTTGAGGGAATTTGGTTCTATAACTAAACTCAGTATTAGTCGGATCGCTCCATGTAATCCGTCATTATTTGAATACTGAAGTTTATAATCGCAGTAGATTCTTGTTTCATTATTACTGCAATTGTAAAATCCCGATTTCGCACAAGTCCGACCGATTCATTGTACCGGTGTTAAATTAATTTTAGATTCTGAGAAGCTGTAGTTATATATTATTTGTATTTTACCTGATCGTTCCATAACAATACGAAGCAGGGGAAGATGGATTCACTCTACTGGAAATGTATTTCCCGCGAGGGCCCTCGGACGAATGAACC
The DNA here is from genome assembly GCA_020466155.1 of Pachypeltis micranthus. NCBI lineage: Eukaryota > Metazoa > Arthropoda > Insecta > Hemiptera > Miridae > Pachypeltis > Pachypeltis micranthus. The sequence goes on along the minus strand of CM035774.1, from coordinate 20,035,138 downwards.
GCTTAATTGTAAAACCGCGGAGAAGTGTTGGATTAGTAGTTTAAACTATAAAAAAGGGCTGCAAAGTTGTGTGTTCTGTCGCACTAGATATTTCTTCTTTTTTTTCGTTATGGAGATTGATCGATGAGGGGCGGGGAGGTTTCTCATCATTCCCTCGCGATCCTAAATGGATCATAACGAAGTCAAAGAAGAATATCTGTTCGCTCCCAGAGAAGATCCTGCTCAAGTTTCTTCCTGGAGTTCCTGAGGGGATTAATCAGAATAATAATTGAAATAATGAACCACAATTTGCAGGTTGCGCGGGGTCTGCCTCTCACTGCATGCTGGAGCGGTAACTTGACTAGGATTTATGGCCTGTTTCCCACCTCCACGATCTTGGAGAGTGGTCGTTCATTTACAATGTTAAACAGCTTCAGAGGGAGTTTAGAACCAGTCGGGATGGTGTGACTGGTGGATGAATTACAACGTTGACAAGTTCTCACGTACATTTTTATTTCAAGTTTGAGGGTAGGGAGAATTGTTTTTTTTTTTGGTCCACGTTTGACATCTATTTTGGCTTGTCGTCCTTCTTTCATAACTCTGACTGTCCCGCGGCCTAAAGTCCTATCGTGCCAGTCCCGATGTCTCACAGGTCCATGCCTAGCTTCCTAAGTAACGTCAGGTATTTCCTGCAAGAATCCTCTTTGTTGTCGACCCTTGGAGTAATTGTACCAATGACCGAAAACCGCCCCCCCCCCCCCGAAGTCTCTGGCACTAGGCCAGAACGTGATAGGAAGTAACCACATCTGTGCTACATGACCTGTACACTTGGGTATCGACTATGCCCATAACATGCATGTGTTGGTTCATTTTGCAGTGTCCAGTGTCCGCTATCTGCCTTAAGCCCACCCTCTCCATCATCAGAAGCCTACGTCTTATCTCGTGTATTTGCCCTGAGATAGAGCGTTTAGATCCCCTCACGCCGGCAGTATTCCAGACTGTCCGATGCATTCTCCTGGCATATTCTGTCAGAGTCCTCTTGACAAGTGACAGAGATGTCCTACAGTGGGGAAAAGGACCTATGGGTACAGTAGACCAACTGAGTCTGACGCATTTCCGGTGATCCCTTTATGCCCAGGAAACCAATAAAAGTTAACTATTAGAGTCTGCGAAACAGTTGAGCCCCTCACCAGTTTTGATGTTGTGTCATTCTTCAGCGTCTTGGCTATCAGTCATTATGTTAATAGATTGCCATAACCTGTATACTCGATTATATTGGCCCCAGAAATTATCATGCACCCATTTAAGGCACCGCGGGATGGTATTCTTGTGGTACGAGTCTCATAATCCGACAAATGTTGGGCTATTGACTCGGAGCTCGCGATCGCTTAAGTTTTGCTTGAGTCAGCGGCTCTCCTAACATCCCCTCTCCACCGGAGCAATCGCATAAATCTCCGTTTGAAAAACCATTGTAGTGGAGCCCAGAGCGACGTCCTACTTCTCCCAGAACCGGTGCTCTGCAGGGTTTTTAATCACTCTGTGTAGATATTGATACCTTCAGGAGACCGAAATCGATGAGTTTCGCTGTACCATAGGTGTCAATGTTTCTTAGATCGTTGTTTTGCTATTTCAAAAATGAAGCAATGACCCCCTATCTAATTTTGTGTGAAAAACGACTGCGGCTTTTCTTGTTTCCAAAACTGAAGGACGTCGTCGCTATGCCAGGATTAACGCGTTGAAGACGTCATCAAAAGAGCAGCTCAATAAAATCAAAAAATGATTTTTTCAAGTGCTCCGAGGAGTTTGAAGACTAGAGAAGGGACTAAATATAAACAAACGAATAAATAAATTGTTTTTGTAGAAAAACGAAATTCGCGATACTTGTCGCGCAGACCACGATACTTGTCGCGCAGACCACGATACTTGTCGCACTGACCACGTGTTCTTAAGTGTTTCTCTCAAGAATTTGGACGAGGGTAGGTTACCTGCCACAGCAATGGCCAACCATAAATTCCCCGTCCGAAGTTGATTTAGTGGAACATCACTCGTTAAGATGTCGAAAGGAAGTGCAATGCTGGGAGAAGCGATTTGATGTCATTTGGCACGTCCAATCGTGGCCCGAGGACTAGAAGAACTTTACGGCAAGAGTCCCTCGTAGAGTTTCGGCAGCGAAAGTGGCTGTTGAGTTCAGCCTTGTCCTTGACTTTTGAACAGAACGGAATAACCCCCTCCACGTTCTTGACGTCTGCAAAGCCCGCTTAAAACCTTCAGGGGTCTTCGCTCTTCTTCAAAGATCCTTACTTTCCCGCCTTACGAAATTCAAGGGCAAGGTGGGCGCCAAGACGCGGCGGCTGGAATGCTGTATGTTCCTGGACGAACATACCCCGTTCGATTTTCGGGCGCACACTTATCGCAATAACATGCTTGTTTCGTACAAAGAACTTTTATCTACCGTTGCTCTGATCAGTTGGTAGCACTGCGTTAGAATTTCACTAATGTTTTCAATCTATTATTCTCTGTGTCTCTTCGAAGCGTCTTTACTAAAACGCCTTTTTCATCGACGGAAGACCATTTTTCCAGTGGTTATAACGTGTTCGTGACTACTGTTACTAACGCTTCAACGATCTCCGAAATTTCAAGATCTCCGATTCTGTGTACCTCCATTGGGTACATGGTTTTACCTGGTCAATTTCGTGTCTTTTGCAAACAGTAGTACTAACGTTACATTATTGTACACACAGTAGGAAATTATATGGAGAACTGCTTGTGGTTCCCGCATGTTTCATAGGTTTGAATTCATTTTTACGCACAGCGGTCTATTCGCAAAGGTACTCGTATCACTTTCGTCAGTTTAGCTAGTATGTTGAAAGGCTGTTGATATTCCCAGTATAATCGAGTGCTTTATTGCAGAGGAGTCAATTGATTCATTTAAACGTTTGACTTCCATTGAGCAGTTAGCGGTATATTATTCCTGTCTCCTAGCTTCAGTAGTGGCCGTATATCATCATAATACAGTCCTCTCAGTCGTTTTTTATTTATCGACTGATTCAAGTCTACCTCCCTTTCGTGCGCTCAACAGTGACTTGCGATGGAGTTTAAATATTCCTTCTACAATTTCAAAGCGTGCACAAATGATCTTTGAGTTAAAAAATAAAAAAAGCCATCCGAGACGGTTTGAAATATTTTCTTCTATTTCCTTTTGAAGGGGCTCATAGCGCCAATTAGCCCTCCTTTCAACCTCCCGAAAGCTTACTAAATTATCTTGTAAACCCCGTATTTGAGAAAAGAGAAAACTCTAACGACTTTGTGATTAATTATATCTGACGACGACATATCGCTGGCTTGATTTCGGGCATTCGCCACCCAGAATTGGCCAGCGTTCAAGAGTCCAAAGCGGAAGTTTCCCAGAACGACCTCTAGAAATAACACTACAAGCATTCAACAGTCACCTCGTTGCGCACCGTTTCTCAACCGCGAAACTGAGATGTAACCAGCGCATAATGGTATTCTTCAGCCATGAATGTTTTACGAAGCTATTGAAGCTCAAAAACCGGCGAGTTGTTGTCACGACTTGAACCTTCGGGGTGACAACTTAATGATACAGTCTCCCAGTGAACTAATTTCGTAATTTTGAATTCCTTTTTCTGAATTAATGATAATTTTACGTCTCCAAAGCACTCAGTAAGAAAATAAGTTGCTCAGTATGCCGTGAAGGTCATTATTTCTAGATTAATATAATATTTTTTGAATTATTTTGCCAATTCGAGTGATGTAAGCGAGCTGGAGAGACAATTTAAACACAATGGACAATCTCTTCTTTGGTTTTACTCGGTGAACGCCCTCAACTTGGCTCGCTAGATGTGTGAATTTGCCAAACTGTGTGGATATGCTTGATTCGTCATTGGAAAGATTCTCAATTCAATTCTCACACGGCGGGGAGTTAGTTGTTGCCCATGAGCAAAACCAGTTGCCCTACATGGGGATTAGAACCTAGCTCACTCGTCCATTTAGATCGTACTTCAAGTGTTGTGGGGTATTCGGACTGCCAACACTTCCAAAAGGGGTAGGCCAGCTGGGTGACCTGGCGAGAGTGAGCGCCCAGGCGGCCAGAGTGATCCTAGGTAGAATCAATGGGAGAGGGGATCAATGGACTAGGCTGTTGCCCTCTAGGTGGGGGGTTGTTTCTTAATGGTGAACTGTCTGAATTGGGTGGTGGGGGTAATGTAACCTGTGGGGGAGACTGATGAGTGACTGGCACAATGGGTAAGCGGAGGATTAGAATGCCTCCTAGGGTGAGAAATCGGTGGTAATTAGGATATTGTAGAGAGTGTGGTGATGGGGCCAGTGTTCAAGAAGCTTTTATTGTAGTGAGCAGGTATATGGACCCTCCCATGAAGGCTTCAACAGAGAATGCGCTTGGTGGACTTTCCAGTCTTCTTTAGTTAATAATAAATACATTTATAAACAATTTGGAGTTATTAGTACTTTTTTTGGCATGAGCCGAATAAATAGATCAGATTAGTTGCCAGAGTGTTACGTTGATGTTTCACATTGCAGCTGATGTTTGTAAGTGGTGTCCCACGAAATGAAGTTAACCCTTCTCCAAACGTTATCCCCACCCCCCTCACCAGAAGTAGTATTGTGTTGATTTCCTTACGTTGTGTTGAAGAGCATGTTCCCGTAAGTCGGTTTTAGTTACTTGGCATTGATTTTTCTTTGACATCTAATTAGGACGTGAACGTCCAATTTCGATCTATTGTGCGAGATTACGACTGATGGATGTCTTGAGATGACTCGCCTAATTATAAAGCAATGGCGTGCAATCCATCTCAAGAACGTTACGTTACTTAATTACAAGCTCGCTGTGCACCTCAGCCTTCCGTCGCGCAAAGGGTCCCGCACCTTTGATTCTCGAGTTCTATTCTCGTATTAATGAGTCACGCCACATTACGCTGTTTCTCCTTTAATAGCCGCGCTATGGGTTGATAAAATCAAAGGAGGTAAAAGAATTAGGTGCCGGAGTTGGTAGCCAAATAATTCGCATCACTTTCTTGACTGATTCCCGAGCTGTACGGAGTCAAGAGACGGAGGACGAAAAATGCGGCGACGTCGGTTCTCCGAGAGCGTTTTGTAAAATACCTTCGGGTTGTAATAAATAATTCCTCCTCAGTGGCAGATGGTGAGACTTTGTGATGCGTAGCTTCCCTGCTCAGGCACAGAAGATCGATGATTTATTCGTGCTGTGGTGGAATGTGATTCAAATTGCTCGCTGGTCTCACGAAGCCACTCAATTTCACATTAGTTCCTCCTTTTTCGACGTCCACTCCGATATCAAAAGGCTTGCCAAAGTTGATTGTGACATACGAGGAACATTTGCAGTTGTGACTGCAGCCCTGTTGATTGTCGACCGAACGATCAATCGTTGACAGAACTCAACCGATCTGCATTAAAATAAATGAGACCAGGTTGCTCGCCTCCAGAGCAGTCGCAGAAGAATATTGATGCACCAAAAAAGTATTGCGAACAATGGAGTCTTTGGGTAAATCTGTCAAGATCAAAGGTGTCCATGAATAGGAAGGCTCCCGAAAGTAAAGTTGTACTGTAAACATTGCTGCGTATAAAACGTTACTATGAACTGCTTCGATTGTCAGGAGATTCACCGAAATATGTTGTGTATTGCCACGAAATCCTTCCTCATCTCGATCTTGTATGTTACGTGGTAATCTTTTTGAAATTGCTTTTCCATCATCTGTTTTCTCATCCTTTTTCCATAACCCAACCTTATTCTTCATTTCGAGGGTAAAAACTTTATTCACTGGATCAACCCCCGAGACGACTTTACCCCCCTTTTATCCCAGTTTTCGAGCTGATATTATTTTTCCTCTTGTTCCGAAACCCACGATTTTTACCCTTTTTCTCATTGTTTTCTTCGGCTCTCTTAATCCCCTTTAACAATCTTTCTGCCGGCTTAGTAATTGAAAATGTTTGTGAGCGAAGGTTTAAGCTGTTCGTGTCGCTCTGCTTATTCCCGGCAACTCGCTCACCTCACATTGAATGAAAACCTTCGAACTGTGTCCTCTTTCCTTTCGCTTTTCCCCTCAGAGCCGCGAGAAAAAAAAGAACCTCATTCAACTTGGATGTTTTCAAATGGCAGGGATGTCGTTAAAATTTTCATGGAATGCGAAGTGGGAGGAGGGAGGCTTAAGCGTATGAAGTGGGCTTTAAGCTGCGACTCTTGAAATAAATGTGAAAAGACTCTGCTTAATCGCTGGAGATCCTACGGCATTTCTCTTTATAGCATTCCTTATTTATATTAATTTGATTTTTTTTACGTACTCCTTGAAGCCAGTCTGAGCCGTATTATTGAGTAAATTGTTCAGCTCAGCTCTAACTGAATTGGTACTAAACCTGGTCGTATTTAGAGCTTTCTGACGGAAGGCCGATTGATCTGATGCCGTAGTAAACTTTTCCTCAAAACGACCGCCGATGATGATGTATCAATCATTTTCACTCAACATTCTGATTTCTAATCTCCCTGTTCGGGTTTGACGACTGGGCTTTGTGTGGAGGATTGGCCAGTGATGTGTGAGTAGTTAGAGAAGTTGGGTAACAGAAGCGGCAGAAGCTGAGGAGTATTGATGCCTGAGAGGCGGTGCAGCGTTGTACATAAACTAGACTTATTGTAGATTTGCAATTATCTGTATAATAATAGCTGACGTTTTCACCTGAATTTTTGTCCAATTTATGGAGAAAGCTCACTATTCTTGGTTTATTTGACATTACATTTATTGTTGCAGGTAATGCTGGCTCGATTATCATATTGTGGTGAGTGATGAACTAGTCCATTTCCCAACCCTCACTTCGTTGTTTCCGTACATCTCCAACTTGCTCGTGTTTGGTACATACTGAACGACTATATTGAGGTCGAACGTCTAATTTAATGAAGGCGAAGTCTGCCATACTCCTCATTTATCTCTTCTGTTAGGTGTAAATAAAAACCTGCAGAATTTCGCAGGAATAGTTTGAAGTCAGACTTCAAGGAAGTCAGTGAAGTGGAAAGAAGAGACCGTGACGTTACTAGGTAATCTTCAGCTCATTGAGCCCTGACAGGGTGGATGCTGTAAAAAGTTAGTTCGTTGAATGCTCCTTTAGCGGTTCAACGTAATGACAAAGCAGAAGGGTCGAACTGAATTTTCTTCTATAGGACGAGTTCTCTGGGGAAATGGTTTGAAACCGTAGATTTCTTGCTCGTTTCAAACCACTAACGGTACGAACTTCAAACGGCTCATAACGTTTGCACGTTTTTAACCTAAGTTTTTGTTTAAATTATTAAAATCGGTTTCACGTCACAGTTTTTTACAGTAGTTAAAGATAGCCGTCGTTTTTCTTATTGGAGATTTAAAACGTTAATCACTACAAATTGGTGCACGAACGTAATCAGTAGTCACGTGGTGAACGGATGATAAAAACTTTACCATTCGATGTAAATTCAATAAGACGATAGTTTAACGTTGCTTTTAAGTATGAAAAGTTGCGGTTGAAAAGTATTTTGGAGTTGTGGTAAGGGTCTGAACGTGGTTTGGATCATATGGATTATTATTGTGGAGCTCCTGTTAAGATACCACGAACAGTAAAGGCGCGTGTGGTTGGGTTCGCGTTCCATAAGTACCACATTACAGTTACACCATTCGATATCTCACTCGTTTCACAAATGTTCAATGAATTGCGAGGGAAATGGTATTTTCGCTCTACGGAAATAGGAAGTACGTGAGGACTTTCAAAAGAAGCTCACTGATCTGTTGACAAAGAAGCTCAAGGAGCGTTTGACGAGAGCTCTCCATTTTTAACTCCACTGAAAAGAAATATCGGGCGTCTTGGGTGACATGATCGATGGATGCACCTGAGAGGTCGGCCAATCAAAAATATTTTTGTTACGTGACTGGACATTTAAGATGCTGTGTACGTACTTTATAAGTTGATTTGACGCGGATATGTACTTTACGAATAATAACTAATCTGTTCTGGCCCAATTTCAACAAGACCCTGGGCTATGAAATTATAGTTCAATTTCGAACCGAATTTTTTACGACCTACCGATTGTTGAAACCTTCGAATGCGTTGTAATATTTAGCCGTCAGTCCAAGTGCTTAGGGAATGACTTGCCCGCGTGTCACCACCAGCCGAAGACTTTTCAAGTTCTACCGGTTAATAAATATTCCAAGCCAATCAGGGATCTCGGAAGATGGTGCGTTAGTTAGCTATGGTCCGGAGGGTTGTCGCACGGGAGTTGTAGCGCACTTCACGGAAGTTATCATGGTAGTTGGCTCCATTCATGGAGCCATTTGTAGTTGGATCCGTTTCACCTTCCAAAATAAATCTGCGATGTGGAGCCAAGAAAGGTAAAAACCTTTGCTTTGTGTCGATCTAAGTAAAAATGGCAAAATAAAATTAAAATCAGTGTCACACTCGCTCATTCAAAGCTAAGCTCAAAATTTATTCGTCCCCCCAGAAATGGTGTACGGTCGACATCAACAACGGTTGAATTTTGTTGTTGGTATTTATGTTTTAATGTGGGGTCAATTAACACGAGTTACTCGTAGCTGGCTTATTGTCAAGCTTGTTGGTGCCACTGGCCCTTAATGAGGTATAATTGAAAGCTAATGCGGTAGTACACTTGCCTTTGGACACCTCTCTATAGATTGTCGAAGTATTGTTGGAAACTAGATGTAGGTATAGCCCAGTCACGTCTTCCCACGAGTTCTATGTAAGTACTCTACACCACTCTACTACTATGTATTGTCTTTATCGCGAAAAGTTTAAAAAACTAATTTAGCTTCTACTGTCGTCATTGTTCGCCGTGCTTCCTCAGAAATTTTTACTTTCCTTGGCTCTACAAAGTAGGAAGGAAAGTTATGTAATCCGCTGAAAAAAAAAAGTTTGAGTTTTCTTCAGATCTTCACGTTTCAGACCCCCCTGAGTCCGAAAAACACTATTAGGGAAAATGGTCTGTGTGTGTGTATGTGCCTGTGAACGATTTTTAGAGAGAACCACCGTACCAAATCAGCTCAAACTTGATATCTCGCCCACAGGTTACCATGGGACACCAAAATTAGGGTATGAACAAAATCCATCGAAAGTTAACTATAGTTATCATAGTGATCAAAACACCAAATATTTTTTCTCAAAAACAGCTCTAACGATTTTGATTAAATTGTTTATATTGATAGCTCTGAATAAGGCCATAAAGTACCATAAAGTTCCCATTTGTAGGAAAGCGGCACAATAAATTATCAAAATTTTCGACGAAAAGCGTTTTTAGCGCAGTTTTTTCTTTATAAACTCCGCTGGAATGATAGTAGAATGTTTAAAAAAATTTGTATTGTAGTCCAATCCAATACCTAAGTGTTTAAACACGCTCATGAAATACATGGGGTTCACTCCAGAAATTCCTGAATTTCAACCAAATATTTTGTTTCTCAAAAACAGCTCGAACGATTTTGATCAAATTTTGAAATTGGTAGCTCTCAATATGGCAACTGTACCATAAAATCATTCGTGGGAAAATGACGAGAGCAGCACAATAAATTACCAAAATTTGACGACGAAATCGATTTTATCGCGGTTTTTAGAGCAAACAACCGTACCAAATCCACCCAAACTTGATATCTAGCCCGCAGGTTACCATGGGACGCAAAAATAAGGGTATGAGCAAAATCCTCCGAAAGTTAAATATAGTAATCATAGTGATCAAAACACCAAATTTTTTTATTACGTACAAGAAGTCTCAGAAGTCCTAGGGCTCTACTTAGCTGTTGAAACATAGTGGCCTACTCCGCACCAGATGCTGAGCGTTATTACGAAAAGATCCGCCGTTGCTCAATTGGCGCTAACCAGCTGCCACAGAGTTGATTGTGATCCTCCAATATAAAGTGCAGCTGTTGAATTTTTTGAATTAAGGAACGCCAAAAGGTCATCAAGTCAAATTGAAAACGCGGCTAAGTAAATTTCCTCTGGCGTTGAATAGAGCCATTTCGATTAACTCATGGTTCGACATGGTGGGGAGGTTGCTCTGACCATAAGTTGAACTATCTTGTGCTAGTCTTGATTTTAGCGACTTATGACAGGAAATTGAACAAGCAAATGTTTGATAATCCGTCAAACATAAACTTAAGACGTTTCGGGAGTATATCCATTTGTGCAGCTTGCCAAGAACAAGGTGACTGGGGTAAAATCTGCAGAGATGCTTTTAAAATAAAAATTATGCGTAGTGTGAGCAGTTTCTACTATTTCTGTCGAATTTCTCTTAAATGTTATGGAATTATTTCGTTATTTTTATTTATTTAAATGATTATTTTTAAAATGTTTGACAGTGTTGGTAGTTAAGTTTTTATTCATGATCAACGTGCAACAACTTTGAAGAGCGATTTTGAGAGATTTTACCTCCGCTCTCGGACTCCAACAATTTCAAAACGTGGAAAGTCAGGAAATATACTCAAAACGAAGATTGTCCTGCTCATTTTGAGCTCCTCCAGAATTGGGATTTGTTCGAGGTGAAAATTGAGGGAAAAATGAGTAAAAAATGTTTGAATGTTGAGTAAGCGTTGTTAGGAAGGAGAGTAAACGCCGTCGAATATTTAGTGGGAAATACGAAATTTAAAAAAAAAACTGTTGGAAAATAAAGGGAAAATTGTTGAGAGTTCAGTAAGATGTCTGGTGAGACGCATCACACAACCGTCTTCAGTCCCACGTACATTCAGCGATTTTCATGAGTTTAGCCATTGATGGATCTTTCACATTCGTGGAATGAGTAGGCCCAATAAATTCCGCAATTTAACCGGCTACCATTTTCTTCGGAGAAGGTGAAGTTGTTTTACCATGCTCGTATGAACTGAGTGAAACAGAGATTGGAATACTAGCTAATGTATGTGAGCTGATCTATGAGGATGTTTGTCCGGTGAGGGGAGGGAGACGTAAAATAATGACGAATGGACTATTGTCGTCCGAAACTAATAAAGGTGTTTTTATTCGTTTTAATTTTTAGTCCACTTGTGAAGCAATTGTTGTACGAGTATTGTTGTATTGGAGCTATTCTGAACCTATCTGGACGGTTTTTTAGTCTTGCACTAGTATATTAATGATGAGTTGCCCGTTGTATACCTGTTAATGGGATGCACCGCACCTGTGATGCTAAAAATATCCCTCTATGCACTGCTCTAAGTGCAAAAGAGTTAGTACTTTCTTGCGATGATGTAGTTTCATGGATTAAAGAAATTGGGTTGTGTCCGCCAGTAGGCAAATTACTAAAGTTAACGTACCTGTTAGGTGAGTCCGTCTCCTCTGGCTGGTGAGTTACTGTGGGCAAGCGCTTTCGATGTAAAGACATCATCGTCTGGCCGTTAAGTCAGTACTGGAGTCAGTCGGTTAGTCGTGGTCTTTATATACAAAGAGAAAAGTGAAAGGTGTGATGGAGCGTCGGTGAAGGGACGGGGAAGGACGTCATGTAGCTGAGGGTGGATACCCCCTAGAGATAAATGGGACGTGTTGGATGGATGGTCTGTCAATTGTGGAATTTACGTCTTTTTGTGTAGGGTGGTCTGTAAATCCGTCAGTTGGTTGTTTTCGTTTGTGTAGTGTTTTGAGTGGTGTGAATATGGTGTCGCATTTTGTGTTGATTTGTTCATTTATGATTTGTCCATTGAAGTTTTTTTGTTTATAAATTTCCATGTTTTCTAATATGTTCAGTTTCGTCCTTTGTATTGTTTGTGTAGTAAGATGGTGCAGTCCTGTATTTTGGTGGGTTCATGTCCAGTTGTTTTGAGGTGGTTGGCAAAGTTTGAATCGTCTTTGTTCCTACTAAGAGATTTAATGTGTTCTGAGTATCTGGTCCGTATTTTTCGTCCTGTCTGTCCTATGTATGCGTTTTTACAAGTACAAGTTATTTTATATACCCCACTTTGTCGAGTGGGTCTGTCTTTCAGTCTTTGCAGTTAGTTTGGTTCTAAGTGTTGTCCGTACGTAATGCAATTTGTATACCTTCCTTTCGGAGGATATTAGTTATTCCGTATATTTGTGGTCCCGTGTGAATGTGCAGCGTTTTGTTAAAGTCTGTGATTTTCTGTTTTTGAGTCGTTTGTTTTGGAGTCATATTGTCTTAATAATTTGTTTATTGTTTTTTTAGAGTAACCGTTATTTTCTGCGATAGTATTTATAATATCAAGTTCTTTTTTGTTGATACGGAGACTAAAAACTATCCCACTATCCGAACAAAACTACAAAAAAGAACTTGATATTATAAATACTATCGCAGAAAATAACGGTTACTCTAAAAAAACAATAAACAAATTATTAAGACAATATGACTCCAAAACAAACGACTCAAAAACAGAAAATACACAGACTTTAACAAAACGCTGCACATTCACATACACGGGACCACAAATATACGGAATAACTAATATCCTCCGAAAGGAAGGTATACAAATTGCATTACGTACGGACAACACACTTAGAACCAAACTAACTGCAAAGACTGAAAAGACAGACCCACTCGACCAAAGTGGGGTATATAAAATAACTTGTACTTGTAAAAACGCATACATAGGACAGACAGGACGAAAAATACGGACCAGATACTCAGAACACATTAAATCTCTTAGTAGGAACAAAGACGATTCAAACTTTGCCAACCACCTCAAAACAACTGGACATGAACCCACCAAAATACAGGACTGCACCATCTTACTACACAAACAATACAAAGGACGAAAACTGAACATATTAGAAAACATGGAAATTTATAAACAAAAAACTTCAATGGACAAATCATAAATGAACAAATCAACACAAAATGCGACACCATATTCACACCACTCAAAACACTACACAAACGAAAACAACCAACTGACGGATTTACAGACCACCCTACACAAAAAAGACGTAAATTCCACAATTGACAGACCATCCATCCAACACGTCCCATTTATCTCTAGGGGGTATCCACCCTGAGGTACATGACCTCCTTCCCCGTCCCTTCACCGACGCTCCATCACACCTTTCACTTTTCTCTTTGTATATAAAGACCACGACTAACCGACTGACTCCAGTACTGACTTAACGGCCAGACGATGATGTCTTTACATCGAAAGCGCTTGCCCACAGTAACTCACCAGCCAGAGGAGACGGACTCACCTAACAGGTACGTTAACTTTAGTTTCATGGATAGTTCTGAGTTTGGTGAAGTGTTACTTTCCCTTTTGCATCTCCATATATTGCAGTGGAGTCTACAGGCGAATGGAGGTTGATTATACTACAATTACAAATGCAGTGATTCACTCCGTGCACGACTGCGAGGAATCACTCCACCCTAACACGTTTCCTCTCTCTTATTGGCCGGCGATTTTTCACTCTGCTCTTGGCTCGATTCCATAAGTTGTCTATTTAAAACAGAAACTTGAAATAATGTGGAACATCTGTCAAGACTCGGGCGCGTAACTGTTAGCGTCGACCTTTTCTTTGTGAGACGAGAACAGGGAAGCGAGGGCGTTTTCTTCATTCAGAATCTCTGGAAAACCAGATGGGAGTACGCCAAAAAAATCAGGTTCAAGGACAAAGGATAACGATGAAAACCCCCATGTAGCTTACCTTAAAATATCTGAAATTTAAATTGTATTTGCCACTTTTTTCAATGGAGTTGTCGTTTTCAGAACCATCGCAGTAACGCTGGCGTTGATGGTGATTGTAGACCTTAGCGTCAGGTCTGTTTCTTTATCAAACTTGCTGTTCCCAATGGTAATGAATGAACAACGTACCAACTTCACAGAGGGATAGTTCCTGGAACGTAGTCCTCTGTATGCACAAGCGGACCTTCATTTGTTTGTTTGACTACACTTTGTAATTTATTTTGACCTTAAACCGTCTTGATAGTCTATTTCTCCTGTTTCCATTTCGGAAATGAAGCGAGATTGTAGCGTACGCCGTGCTTCGCAGTTTAGTCATTTCGTACCCTCAAATTACTCAATGTCCATCGCAGAATGCCCTGGTTTTCGCGGCTAAGCCGAAAACCTGCGAAAAGCGTGTGAGGTGGAGGGGGGTTGGGGGTCACAGATCGCTCGTCATAAGTCAGTTAGCCGTTTTCCCCGGTTGGACTGTGTCACGAGAACAATAAGCTGGCCGCCGCCCCTTTCAGCTCTTAACCCCTTCATTTTGGAGATCTTTCCGTTGCCAGCTCATTCATTTTGCGTGGCCCTTGTTTGTACTGAACATCGACGCCGAACCACTCGTCGTAAATCACGTTTTCTCTGTTTCCCCGACATCCAAATGGTTCGGTTTGAAGTACGGTTTGGTAGCTGTTTCAGAAAGCCGGCTTTTTGAGACGTTCAGTGCGCACAACTTCTCGTTGTTTGAAACGACAAACATTTGAAGACTCGGGCACAGTTTTTTTCTTTTTTTTTTGTGAATTGCTACGAAATGACTGATAAGTGACGGCTGTTTTGAATGATTCCGTTTGCAACCATTCCTTTTCTTGGGGACCGGTCAGAGATGTGTAGCATCTTCTCTCGGCTATTCCAATAGTAGTGATTTTGAACGCTAGAAATGCCACTTGACCGGTGACGTTTGCGGGTTTATTCACTGACCCAAGACATTTTGCCACAATACATAAGGTCTGCTCTCTCGTCTCGCGGCTTTAAAAACGTCTTTAATGATTTCAAGTATCACGGGGTGCCATTAGCTTTAACTAGTCAATGCCTACGAGACGTTTCTCTATTATGCACATTTTCCATGTGAACTGTGAAGCGCGTGAATTCCGAAGTTTTTATGCTGGAAAGACGAATAATTGCAAATGCGCTAGTTCTGCCAGTAAGTAAGTTATTAAAGTTAACGTAACCGTTTGGTGTGCCCGACTTCTCTGGCCGGTAGACTGCTGTGGGCGAGCGCTTTCGATGTAAAGACATCATCGTCTGGCCTGCATGTCATTTCATGTGTGATGATGTCTTTACATCAAGAGACAAAGAAAGTGCTCGCCTCTTGCAATCTACCAGCCAGAAAAGACGGGCACACTAAACAGGTACGTTAACGAACCTCGACCGAAAGAGATTAAGGGGTTTTCTCGTGTCTTCGCTGGTCTGACCTTTCACTGTTTCAGAATTCGGGCTCGAACGTCTCCTGTCGGGGTATGTACTTTCATGGTCGGTCGGCCTATTTGCTGCGAGAAAAGATCTAGTAGATAAACTATCAGGCCCAATAATGCGAGTTGGGTTTTATTTCTTCTCGTGTCCTTTATTCCTCCTAACACGAGGGGTGAGTTAATTTCGATTACCGAAATGGTGCAACATTCCCTCGTGCCAATTAGGTTTCGTTTTATTGATAATTTACAAGACTTACTGCAAGGGAGCGCTTTTAGTATAATCTAGAAGAAAACTGAGGGGAGCTCCTTATTATTCGGAGTTGATGGAGGGAAAAAACTTTTATAATTGGATTCACGAAAATGTTCCAAGTCACTTTGATGTTGTTCGGTTGAAACCTTTAACAACTCCATCCAGTTCCAAAGTTAATTTCGAAGCGCCCCCACCACCGGTGGACAGTCACTGGGGAAACTGAGGCCCCCAACGAATCGAAGACGAGACGCACATAAAATCCGTAGTCTCGTTGTTAACTCGACATTACTCCGCTGGTGCCGGTCGTTAGCTGCGTCTATGATTGCAATAGTAACTGAATAAACTACATTCGAAAGCAGAAGCTTTGTCGATCTCGGGGTTAGTTCGGCCATATTTACAATACTTGTCGGTGTCCCCGGGAAGTACTGTGTGGTTTCAGGAACAGTCGTTCTGATAAGGAAACCGGATTATTAATGAGGGTGCGTGGTACTCCCAACCAAGAGCAACAATTGGGCAGTTCGAAGAATTTCAAACACAAAAGAAATGATTTAAAGTACTCTTCCTTCTACTATTTCGCCACTACGTCTATATCTATGTTTATTGTCCTACACGTAGAGATATAAAGCGTAAAATCGATAATGCCAGAAGAAAGTTAACGGTGTTACAAAACCTATTTGGTAAAGCGTTGGATTCCTTGCAGGATAATTAACCAACACTTTGGATTGGTTGGGGTAAAAAATTACTGGAATTTTCATATCAGTGATGCCAAGCTGCAACTTTGATACGTGATAAAAATCGGTGTTGTTTTTCTAAACGTAAAAGTTGAAAGTACAACATTAATGTTTGTAAAACATCGAACTTCAACGCCCTCTCGCTACCGGAAATTACGGGCGAGTTTGTCGCTATCGACTGAAATACATGCAAATCGATCACTCAAAAGTTGGCGTGAAAAACTATTTAGAGCCAATTGTAGTTTAATACAGGAGAACGAATGGTAACCAGGTGTATGACGTCTAAAGGGCTCTCGCGGGGCTTGCAGGGCTCTCCAGCATATCCGTTTGCCGTAGACGGCCACCCCTTTCTCAAAATCAAATGACCCGTGAGAGCCGGAGATACGGCTTTTCGAGCAATTGACCCCTTTTTACTCTCGACTAAAGCGTTTACCTCGATGTCATCGCTTTTTCGCTTCTCCCACATCTTCACTCGAAACCACGAATTTATTGTTCTACGTGCCACCGGCCTATGTCGCTTATTCATCTTGTAAACCGAGTGCTGGATATTTTTCTTTTTTCCGGGAAGCTCAGCAATTGCTGTTCCAACAGTCTTGGTGATTTACTGTCACAATTGTGCTAACGTTTTTCAATGAGGTTTTCTCAAAGAATCTACTTCAATAAATTTATTACGTGTCTGCTAAAGAAGTGCTGCGCTAAGTTCCCATTTGCTTCCAAGAACTCAAAGAGTGAGGACATTGCTGTTGGGTGGCGCCCTGTCCTTCACTGAAACCCTTTCAAAAAGAGGCTGTCTGTAGTCAGCAGGGGAACTTCTAGATTAATTTAGGTCATTTTGTATAAGAACAAGTAATTTCCACCAAACGATCGAGTGAAGGGAACAGAGAGCTCAATCTATTGTTTTGCACCTGATAGGGTTGGCATGAAATCTCCACAGATACATTTATATTTTGATTCAATTTCACCAGTGTGGATCATGTAACGGAGGCCATAATAACACATTATCATCTACATAGTATCAATATAGTCTTAGTGTTGGGTGCACGTTGAGGGGTAACTTGAGGTAGGGGTTCAAATAATGAATTAATCAGCGTGAGAAAGGACTGTAATTGCACTTGTGAACTACAGGAGAGAGTACAGAGTAGAGCATGCGGGAGACATACTAGGGGATCTGTGGTTCAGTGAACTGTTGTAGGAACGATAGTGAAGAGCGAGTGAGTGATTTACTGCCCATGAACTGATTGCCAACTCAAAGTGACTTAGAGAGTCGACTCTTGGAAGGAGCTGAGAAGAGTTGGTGAAATGAGTGGTGTGAAGAGGAAAGGGGGGCAGGAGGAAAAAGTCGAAGCAAACATTTTAGAAACTTTAAAGCTTCGGAAATAATCTTTAATCCTTCTGTTGGCAGAAGGAGCGGATTGAATGGGTAGTTCAGAGTGCAGCTCTTATTTCAACGACCTCAGATTAGGAAGAGCTTGAAACATGGAAGGTTTGATAGCCAAGGTGCTCCAAGATTTTGAGGTTGACGTCTAAACTTGTAAGTACTGGATCTTTTGTAAGGCTCAAGGTCATCTGAAGTAATCTGGCTAGAGCTGTTCCGAACACTTGCATATTTATTTATCGTTTTGCGTTGTACGCACTGATGTGTGAGCGATTTTTGAAGTTCAAAAACTGCCAGGAGGATGAAAATGGTTTGTAGAAGTTTTCCAATGTTTTGGAGGGCTTTTCAAATGAACCCTCATACCGATAACTGCAAAATGCATATTCTGAACTCGTGGAGCTGATGAAATGTTTTTATTTAACTCTCGAAGACAGCTGTATCGATTTCCCCGTTTTCACTGTGTGTTTGGTTACTGTGATTTGGAGCGGTCACGTTTTTTCAGGAGAGCCTTTTATATTCAACACGTTCTTTCCCTTCGGAAAAGTAACTGTTTTTTTAACGCTCGTTATGCGGAGGGAGAATGAGAAAAAGAGCCTTACATTTCCCCCAAGCTTTCCGATGTAAAGTCCCGCTGGTAATTACTACCTCTCGCCGACGAGCTTCGTTTTTACCATCAACTGTTGGAGAGGGGAATTTCTTTTGCGGGTCGATTCTTCAAATCTTCAGATTTGTGGTCATTGCCCACACATAAGCATTTAGCAGGCTCCATTTATGTCAACGATTTCCAATCAATGGAAAAACGTCTCGTAGTGCTTGACAAAATAGTATTAAGCTTCGGATTTACCACGATATGATTTCTTCCTCACGAAAAAAATTATCATCAAGAAATGAGGAGTAAAAAATGTTGTAGTCAAGTTACCAATGACTCTTGACGGCAAGTAATTACCAAGTAGTTGCTGAACGAATTAAAAGGTAGTTTGTTCGGAGCATTCCTGTGTAGGACAAACGCCTTACTCTAGTGTCTCATATTCTCTACTATCACCCCTTCATCTTACGCCTGGTACACAGGAGTTGTTTCCTTATAAGCAACACTTAAATGATACTAACATGGATAATTCTCAGGAAGATTGAAGTGGTAACGCAATGACTTACCTAGAGCGTGTTAACTAACGCTCGTAACATAATTAGGAACAACCTCAGAAATTTCAACCACTGCCTTAAATTTACCACGATTTCTTGGTTTTAGCCCGATAATCGATAATTCCAAGACAGTAAACACATTCTTTTACTAAAAAATCCTGTTGGTGTTGTTCTAAATCTACTGAGCACTGATCCTTCAATAATGGTTGTGACAGAAGTAAGAGGAACGCAATAAATCCTAGAACCTTCAACTTCACTTTTTATGTAGAACGATGTTATAAACTGAATGAAGAACAGATTTGATTTGTCGCTAGGGCGAAGAAAATCGCGAAATGGGCATGGGGCTAAGCAACATCGTGTGATGCGCTGTGGGTGTGCCCAAAATGTACAATTCATTCCGAAGAAACCCCTTATGAATTGAATTTTAGATTTTGCCATTTTAATATCTGCGTCCGGATCATACTTTTTCCTGGATCACACAAAATATTTTATGATACGTTTCAAATTTGTTTCATAAATCTGTTCATTATTGTGTGCCTGGCTTCTAGTGACGTCTACGATTCTGTGAGAACATGTTGCGGATCATTTCCTATGTCACCCTTGTCACCAAACGTTGGGCCAATAATTCCATTATCAAGGTTTATGAGGTATTGTCGGATATTTTCAAATAAAATGAATCCAGAAAATTGCTACTCTTATATTTTGTGTTTATGAATCATGTCGGATGTCGCCGATCATTCCACAATATTTGAGAAAACTTGGGTAAATGTTGTTTTTCTTTCTATTATACCTTCTTGCAATGTGGACTGATAGCCTTAACGAACACTCTGGAAAGGTTTCGTCAAATAAACCGATACGTTGAAATCGACCTTTTCAAATGTTCAATATCTTCGTGTCATAAACAATTCATTATTTATTAGTGCATTAACATACAGAAGAGGAACGGTAAGAATGAATTTGACATCGACTGCCGCTTTGATGACCACCGAGAAGTGAAAATTTGCTGTTCGCTCGAGATTGCCACCCGGTAGTATTCGCCTGAACGTTAACGAGGTTAAAATGTTATTTACTGAGACGCCTAACGGAGTTAGCATTTTTCAAAACGGAACCAACCCCGAGGATGGCACCGAGCGAAAATTGCGGAAGTTGACGTGGAAAAGGGAAAAGGCTTTTACGACTTTTCCGAATTCATTCCGCGTCGAAAGATTTGATATTTGACTTACTATCGGAACCTAGATAGAGCCATAGCCTCGGCCATCACCTCGTCCTTACCAGAACATTCACTGGCGAACCTTTTAAGTTGGTTGAGCCAGGCCGCTTTGTGCCTTTCTCCCAGAGGGATTAATTAAGTGACATGTTGTGGATATCTCCAATCTTCCATTCTGGTGGTTTCGATGAAGTTGAGACCATGCTCGAGAACTTTATTAACAGCGGGCGCATTCCTCTTTCAATCCTGAGGCGTGCAATGCAGGTGACCAGAATCCTTTTCAAGTTGTGCCCCTTGAATTTCTTTTGAATGTATAAGGGCCATAGGTGGGGAGTGCAGCATTATACAAGAGTACTCTATTAATACGTGTGATTCAATTATGGTTAGCACCAACCAAATAAATCTAGTAATGGGCGCTGATTATTAACAGCCAATCGTGAATCGTAGGATTTCTGTTGCATCCACCTTAAAGTGTCAAGAAATATGTATAATATATGTCATTTGAGACATTGGGACTTCAACTTCACGTTCGTTGGGATCGTGTGTGTGAGTCTCGCTAAATATTTAACTTTATTCCCACCGTTCTAGCCAACAACTGCAGAGCCGTTGCAAAATTTGCTGAGACGATTCGAATGTCCTGTCGTTTGTCATGTTGACGTATTTTCAAGAGGGACGAAACTTTTTTTCTCGAAACAAAATATATTCCACATTTTCGAAAGAGCTAAAGTAATGAACCCGCAGGCCACGCCATGAATCTCGACAGTACAAATGGCATCGCTAAACGGTATGGGCTCTAGGGGATGGTCTCTGCTCCGATTTTTTAAATCCCGCTCGCTGTCCGATAAAAAGAACGCTCCTTCGGCCCCAAAGTTGAAAAAGAATGACATTCGATCGCCGCTGTATGGGAAATGTGTAACATATGGCGTTCAGAAAGTAATATCGGCAGATTGGGAGCAATTCGTTATGGGATGCCATTCCTACCCCTCGCTTCTTCCGCCGCTAGTCCCTTCGGCTCGCAGCAAACTTGACCCATCTCTTTTTCTAACTTCGCTGATTTCCGTTTTGGTTTCGGTTTAGTTGGTTGCTCGTGCGGTTCACGTTCTGCCATCGAAGTTCTTTCATTTTTTGTCACTGAATAATGTGGCAGCCATCTGCTGAGCGACATTCCACTACTCTGCTGCACAGATTACGTATTGAGTCAACGTCGCTGGTTGTAGCATGTTTGACGATATTACAATTAAACAATCCAAGCTCAAATGTTCTCAGCTAGCTAAGCCAGCTTATGACCGTTTCGCCCAGTTTTGGAGGGAGGTTATCGTTGGGCGCAAGAGGGAGAGCTTCAGCACAGAGTTGATAAATAAAAGGGAACTCGGTGAGCGTGGGAAAAGGAGTGTACTGCACATTAAATGAATAACGATATGAATCTGACTGTGTATACAAGCGTGACATAAGGAGGCTCAGAATACACGTGAACTGGTTGTGTGGAGAACTAGAGCGAAGAGAGAGTGAATACAGCTGCGACTGGCCCGAGAATTGAGAGAGGAGTGTCTGTAGAGAGCACTGGGAGACGAGTGTGTCTGGGAAGAGCTGTGTATGTTGGAGAAGGAGGTAAATCGAGGGGAGGGAAGGATATTTTGGAAAGTCCAAGTCCAAAGAGGGGAAATTCCGATGCCTTGAAAAGTAAAGAGTCAAATTTTAAAGGGGGGGGGGTTGTATAAATCCTGGCCGAAAACGTAGGGTTCTTATTCAGAATGAATAAAAAACCAAAAACGTGGTTAAAATTGTTTTTCTCTTTGAAACATACCCAAGTAAATAGTTGGAACAGGAGGAAAACCGGATTAAGAACTTCTTACAGATGGTACGGATATCATACTTCCGCGTGGTAACAGCTCTCTAGCGTGGTGAGACACACTATATGACAACTTGTCGTACCTCCACAGGTCTGGGTTCAGTGGATACTCTCTTGCTTGCTAGCGAAACTGCAACCACCTTGACGTTCGTCAACGACTGTTATGATTCTCTTAAGAGCGTTAAGGAATAGTAATTTCGATAAAGAAACAGATTAGTACGAAGTTTGTTCTTTCAAAATCGCGAAGCTTCCAGGTTGGTTCGAAAACCATAGTTTCATATCATAGAGGATCGGCCAAAGCCCGGAATTACAGTCCGCGGTTAGTTCAAATATTTCGAGGGCGCGAGCGGTTATAGAGAATAGGAAGGTCAGGAATGAAGGAGAGAAGCGCTGAGGGATTAGCGCGGGATATGGGTGGAAGTGGTGAACCGTGATGATGGAGCGTTGCGAGACGTGAATAATTCATGCCTTGGAAAGGAGTGGGGGTGAAGGGAGTCTAGCAAATATTGGGACGGGAAGAGGTTTTGTGGATGTGAAAGAGAGAGGAGTGACAAGAATTGCAATGAGCGAGTTGTACCAGACTGCGAAACAAATCAGGCAAAAATATGTTGATGGGGGTGAAAATCGTATGAATTGATTGAACGGTTGCAGTGTTTTAATAGCTCTCACTGACATAACTCTTGTTTTGAATATGTTTTCACAAATGACATGATGTCAAATATGAGCGGTGTCTGGGCTGGAGTGATGGGAAACAAATTCCAAGCGTTTGAAGCAGCAGCATAGGAGTTCATTTGTGCTTATTTAACATGTATTTGTTTGTGTCAAATGTCAACTGTACATTAAGAATAACGTTCTACGTGTGTTGAGTTCTTTCTTGTGATTCCTTTCAGAGCTTATTTCGTTCAAATCTCACTGTTAGAGTCTATAATACGTACAATGGTCAATATTAGATAATGGGAAGGAAAAGGCACGTTTAAAAACCACGAGAAATGAAGACGGTCCGACATTATACTGTCGTCCTCAGTTCGTTATTTCCTTCCCGCCGTCACCAAATAAATCAGAACTTCGTTCGTAAGAAACCAATTTCTGGAAGCAATGATCGAACTTGACGTTGTGATCTAGGCCGATAGAATATTCGCTAAACTGTAACCAATTAAATTTCTTCCCTGACAAGGGCGGAGCGCAAAACATTTTTAAATCCAGGTCTCGAACGACTGCGATTGACAATGAGCCTTCAAACGAGTACCCCAGAAAAACTTCGTCTTATTACATTTTCTCCCCTATTTCGGGTACAAAATAATTTACACGAATAAATAAGGTTACTTTCATTATAAAGTGTAATGGCTCGCCGAAGGAAAGTGTCAAAATGCGGCGGCTGCGAGTTGAGTCTCTGAACTCAGAAACTGTTACTTTTCAAAAATGTGCAATTTATTACACTGCAATTCACCATTCTCTTGCACAGTATTATGGCACAGTTCGATGCAGTTTCACTTCTCCGAGACCCATCTGATCACTACAATGGAACAATGACCTGACTCCAATAGAACAATGAAAGTTTACGTGTTTTAGGCGATGCTAGGCAACTAATGGGACGAGACGAGTTTAACTGGCGTATGGTTGGAGCGAACCGGAGGCAGAGAGAAACGATATCTTTCGCTATGATGTTCCTTCAAGTAGCAAAATTTGGGATTTCACTGTTTTCCATCTAGACGCAGTCTTCCACCTCCGAAACCCGTCCTATTCGACTCAGCATCAAAAAATACTAAGGAAACGATGTGCAGTAAAACACATGAAATCTGTTTTTTGGCTAATGTTCTAAACCATTGTATGCCCATAATTACCATTAGAAAGGCTGTGGCAACGAAACTATCAATATATTGGCCGATAGTCAAGCGTCGTGCAAGGCGCTAATGAACTACTGACCACGTCAAAACTGGTGCGAGAGTGCAGGATGTGGCTTAACTCCCTAGCAAGTGCGAACAGAGTTAATGTGTTTTGGATTCCAGGACACAGGGGGATCACTGGAAATGAGAGGGCGGACCATCTGGCCAGATGCGGTTCGTCTACAGTACCTATTGGGCCACCGCCCCATTGTGGGATTTCTCTGTCACGTTTGCCAAGGGCTGTGAGAGAACACGCCAGAAGACTGCATCAGACAATCTGGAACGCTGCCGAAGTAAGACACTCCAAACGCTTTGTCTCAGAGCAATCAAGTGAGATAGCAAACACCCCTCTGAGGATGGACAGGAAGGATTTGAGGCAGATTGTTGGGATCATAACTGGGCACTGCAGAATGAATAAACACATGTATGTTATGGGTATAGTCGACACCCCTCGATGCAGGTGGTGTAGCACGGATGAGGAGACTCCATACCATGTCCTGGCCCAGTGCCGGGGACTTGAGAGGGAGCGGCTTTTTGGTCTTTTGCACCACTTCTCCCAGGATGGATACCAACGAGGACTCCTTTAGGAACTACCTGGCTATCCATCATTAGGACTGACACAATAGGTCATCTGGCCGCGGTGCACATTCCACCACTGGGATTACAGTCAGAAGATTATATATACCATGGGTTACTTAACTGTTAACTTTGTGCCAGAACCACGCAGTACAGCATTTTGGAATAAGAGGTGCAGGGGCATAAGAATGATTGTAAGCAGAATGAGTGAATCATAGGTATAGACTGTCTGCTCAGCCCTTGACAATTCTAGGAAATCCTCATCATTCAAGGGTAGTTCTTCCTGACCTAATAGCTTTGAAACCGTTGCCGTGGGAAAGTCCGTACTACATGTTCAATCGGCTTCTCTTGTCGACAATAGACTTAACGATTATTTCTGAAGGCCTTTTGGAATTCCCAAAATGTTCGCTCGCACTTGTCAATTTACCACCTCGGCATAGACACTGGACACTCAGCTAGTCGGTTGCTCTCGCCTCTAACCCTGGTCACCTATCCAGAGACACCCTGGTGTCGCGTAAATTCTGCAGTCACATATCTCTATCCCGTCAATACATTCTTTGAACTCACGCTCCCCGTCTCTTGCACGGAACAGGTGTGAGAATAAGAGGACTGCACAGTCATTGGAGACGGGAATAGCTTGAATTGAAACAAGAAGAAAGAGGGCAGACTTTTTTTTTTTTAAATACAATAGCGAATAGAACACAATTAGCGTGAAAATATGACGAAAGTGTAATTTAATTGGGAAATAAATAAAAATTAATACACAAAAATTCGTTTAATAGACCTCGCTTTCATCCACACTCTCTCTGCTAGTTCATAGCGTCCATCCAAGAATCGGAAGGGGATCTATTAATGACGGATAACGTGAAGCATTTTTGTATGAGTGTTGGCGTTTTTATTCCTCAACTGCAGTCAGGCTTTTAGTGAAATACTCAGCAAGTTGAGGATTCTTCTTAAACGAGGATTTCGGCATTTTAGCACACTTTGAACATTCCTCCACCGCGTATGACATTTTTGTCGTTGTGCTGGTAAAATGACCAAAACCGTCCACACCTCTACAGGTCTGGGTTAAGTGGATGCTGAGCCAGTGGCCGAGCTCTTGCATCCCAGCGAAACTGCGACCTCCATGACAGTCGAATGGTAAACTCTCTCCGAGGGTTCAGGAACAGTCACATTGATAAGAAAGCAGACCCAATAATATTCAGTTTCACCTTTTAATCCTCTCCAGGATTTACCGTAGGCCGTTTTTACTCCGCGCAACCCAAAAAAGGTACTTTTTTCTTCAGCGGCACCGGCTTCCTTTTATTTTCTTTCACTATCCGGCGCTCTGGAGGTCTTCAACGACCGTCCTCATTGTTTCATTCACAACCAGCTACAAAACAACAAACGCCATTCTTTCCTCCATTTCCCGTCTTGAAAAAGAAACTACTGCCGTTTTTTTTTCGGAGAGGCGCGCTCAACGGCTTGAACTCAAAGAACGCCTTTTGTTCAAAAAGTTGTTGTCCCGTCCAGTTTTCACGGGATCGGCGTGGGTGAGCTTTTGCATAGTTTCGGCGTTCCTTCAGCCGTCATTAAGTTTCCTCTTCTTCACTTCGATAAGAAACGCCTCTCAATCTTTGATTCATGGGAATCTAAATAATGCTGAAACGTTGGAAATTGATTTGATCAACCTGAGAAAGCCATTAAGAGAAAAGTGAGGAGGCGCTGGGTGCTCTTATTCCAAGGTACTTTGCATTGGAAGCTTCATCAAGTTTTAAATTCAAACTTCAGAAAACCTCTTGATTCCAGCTTTATACCTCGCTCAAGGTTTAATTAGAACTCGGACGGTTTTTAGGAGGGAACAAAGTTGAAGGAAACTTAGTCTCTCGTGCTTTACTAGTCAACCCAAGTGCTAGATAACTCCCGAAACTTGAAGGTTTTATAAAACATCAAGTAAAGAGTGCATGTCACTTATAACCTGAAGGTTGTCAGTAATGTCAGACCGTTCAGAAAATTTGAAAGCATGAAGTTGGAAATATCTGGGGTGACACAACACACAGCTTTCCTCAATCCCTCTTACATTCAACGACTTCTATGGCTCTAGGTGCGAGCACCTAATTCAATCAATTTTTGACACAGTTCACACCAACTTAGTATAATATAACGTTTTACGAGGAAACAAATCGCTCTTGCAATTAATAGAGCTGCTGCTACTTACCCTCGTTGAAAATCGAACGCTAACATAATTGATGGGACGGTAAACACGATTTTCTGACTGGGTTTCATGTTCTCAATTGCGAAGTTATAGAAGAAACATTGCGCAAACACCAGAACAGCGTTAGCGTGAATTTCTTTGCCCGTGATTCTGAATGTGCATGATAAATCAATATGTTATCAATTTATGAGGTAAGATATTTTTTTTACAACGCAGGACAATTCCGGTTTGGGACCTAGTTCTGCCAGCTTACTTGGCAAAGCCCGTTAGGTGCCAAACATGGTTTAAACATTAGCCTAAAATCACGAACATAATTCGAATTCTGATTGGTCTCAGAGGCATACGACAGCGTCCGGATGGGAAACTGCGAATTCTCAGTGAATAGTGAATAGTTGACTCAAATTCAACAACTTGAAGGAACTCGCGGTACAGTAGAGATACTCACTTAACCCCTGCGCTCATTTCCTGGACTGCCTTCCATCTTACTCCACCCTCCTGTCAGTTCGACTCGTCAAATCGTGACAATTGCCCATAGCGTTTCCTAGAAAATGTGAATTGTCTTCGTTTCATTGTAGTCAGGTCGTGGCCTAACTTTTGCTTGTATTTTTCGACGTTGTTTTGAGTAGTATAGGTTTCAGTCACGCTGAACGAGAGACTAATAAACCATTGAGCAGTATCTCGTTGGTTTGTTTTGTGAGAACTTATTCGAAGCGGACTTTATTTATAGCTACAAGTATCGATGGAATGTAAGGATGTTCAAGAAAGGGAATGAAAGTTCTACTTTTTTATGTGCCGGCGCCTCGTTGACAGGGCGGCCTCCAGACCGATGTATTCCTCTTCAGAGCTATGATATGATGACGAGACAAGTTGAAATCGTTAATTGGAGGCAGCACGACCTTTAGATTTCAAACGCTGAATGGTAAAAATGATTGAGTTTTCCGACCGATAATCAGGGTTTTACACGAGAACGAGGGCACACAAGGTGAACCGTGCGGAGTATGAATGACAGAAGACTAAACGAGTAGGGTTAGACAGGAGAGAAAGACAGGATCAGACATAACAACACCAACGCACAAATAATCTAACCTTGAAGCGTGGAGCTTGCTTTTCCGCTTTTTATGTCTTTTGGGTTCATAACTGGTCTCAATTATCAAAGCCTAATTGTGCCGTTGTGGATCTTGATAATAAGAATTTGAGCAAATTACATCGAGGCTTCTTCCAGCGAAATCGCTTTTAAATTTTCCATCCTCTTCAGCCTCACACGGCGAAGCTCGATTAATTTGATTATTCCTTAGGTAACAGTGGGCCAACTAAACGGCAAGCATTTGGCGATTAGAAGATGACGATAAATCGCAAAATAATTATCAGATTTCTTCTCAGTCGACGCCCACCCCGCTAATCCAATTTAAACCGGATATATACGGCTTCCTACTAAATACCGAGCGGGGTTTGAGAGTGCGGTACTGCGTGATGTCAAGTTACGAAATACCGTCCGGCGCTGGCGCTGCCTCTTCTACTTCGTGACGGCTTGTGCCACCTCGGCGTTCCATTCATTACGGCGTGGAAGTTGAAATATGACGGGATATTTCCCTTCGTCAAAGAATGTTTCTGGAAAGGGAGTTTCAATTTACCTCATGCTCGTCTCCTACATTTGTCGAGAAAGATTGTGACAACAAACGAGCTCTATATTGGTTCATTAACTTACAACCGGCTGTGTTCTTCCCACTCCAGGGTTTGTTGAATTTTCCTTGATGTAATTCGTGTCCTCTTCCGTTGACAAAATCTAATGATGACACAATAGTAACATAGCAGACAGTAGAACCCCCCATAAAGAATATCAGAGACGAATGACCCTCCATGTGCTTGTATTTCTCGTTGTCGAGAAAATACTTTCGTAAGTAGAAATTCTTATATATTATTTACAACTGGATGTACTGAATTCGATGTTTTTCTATTCATGTTGTAGTGGAGACTACCCTGGCTCTGCACTCTGTATTCACGAGAAATCTTTCGTGCAGTACATGAAAAAATAGGACGTGCTCTATTTTCTTCAATTTTTCGCTTCTGTATTTTTCAACTAAAAAATTCAGTCAATTTCAAATCTTTCTTTCGAGCATACTCAATCCGGACCGCGCAGTGGATTACAGCAAGTATTGCACGGTCTTAACTCAAATCTCGCAGCAAGCTGCCATTAAGTTGAAATAGCAGGGGAAGACCAGCTGCTAGCAAAAGGTGAGGCCTGATCAGACTCATACAGGGAGTCTGATTAAGAAATAGACGGACGCGTATTTATTGTTTCTCGTGCGCTGTAGTGCTTTAAATGATGCCAACCCGCCAAATCAAGATAGATAGAATTCCTGGCGAAGGTTCGAGTACAGCAGCCACAGATAAGTCAATCAGAGTTCAACTAGAGCCAACCTGACCTTTAAGATGCACATGAGGACGGTTGATACCAACCGCCAAGCGGCATAAGTAAAAACAGGCCTAACGATAAGTATGCTGTTCGTAGAGAGTGGTCGCACAAGTAAATTTAGGCGCACATGATCTGAAGATCTCAGCCCAATCTGATTACATGCAGATCAAAACTCAGAACCGTCTGCAACAAGTGTTCTCTGCATTTTCTTCTTGGATTATTGTTGAACGAAGAAACAGCCGATAAAAAGTAAATTGCGCGTTGCGCCCCACTTGGTATTTATAGTCGTTTTGCCCACGCTCAAGTACAAATGCATTTTTCGGGAATGAAATGATGTGACGCACAGTTTTCACTAGCTGGCTTAATGAAAAGGGAGTTTGTCGACTTTAACAGTGTAGTTAGTCAGCGTCATTGGAATAATTTTACGGGCTAAAGTTACACAGAATTCATCTTCCTCAATATGTCTTCAGCCTAATATTTCACCTCTCTCAATTTGACAAGACCTGGTTCATATCTTTCGAAACGGTCGACGCTTGATTTATTGTTGTTCCGTTACTCCTCCATTTCCCCTTTCGATGCGAACACTTCGCTGCTGATGAAAGGAACTCTCGTTAATACCCGTTTCTCTCGCTTCTGTCATAGCAAAGGCTGGTTAAAGCTGTTTCGACCTCAAAGGAATCCACTTTCGACAAGTTCCGATGAAGTTCAGCCGTCAAACTTTGTGGACTACGAAGCTCAGTTTCACCCCATCCGCTACTTAATAATGGGAGCCAGTTAAGGCTGAAGTTCATGTTTGCGTTGAACAAGTTGGCAGTCGCTAGGCCTTTCCATTGTTCCTTTGCCGGATCTTACACTTTTCATGTACGTTTGTTCTCTTGGGTAACGACCGAGGTGAGTTTCCATAAGAACGACCGATGAAAGACTGTACACGTTATGGTCGCTCGCACTGAAGAAGTTAGTCGGAGCCTGCTCTGGTCAACACGTGACAATTTGTGTTGCTTACACTTAAATTGAAATTATATGATACGATTTGTACTCGTAAACTTGATGAATTTACATAGATTTATGTCCGCATTTCGGAATATAAGCGGGTCATCTCGTGAGGGATAGTAGGAGGCGAATTGAAATACAGAGGTTTGTTTACAATTAAAATACTCACAGCATTAATGACCTGGGTGGGAGTGAGCGCAAGCGCGGGCGACTCGGTCGAACTGATTATTTAGGGACGGAATGAATAAGTAAAATCGAAGCTCTTCTAAATGGTTTGATTGTTCGAAATAACTCACGTTTTAACTCAGCAGGTAGTGAAATTAGGGATATATTCAATGCTTTCACATATATCAATACTTCACGTCAAGCAGCTCACACGTCACTCTTTTAATCACAAAAATTAGTGTTGTTCTTACTTCAACGAAACAACAATTTAGCAAATACGTGGGGTCGTGTTATACTACATTACCCCCCCCCCGTCTTTTTTGCCGTAAGTTTGGGCCAACCTATTGGCATCTAGACAGGACGTCAAATAATGCGCTGTTTTTCCATCTCACAAGGTCCCGTCAACGATGGCTATAGTTTCAGCCCACTTCTGTTTTGGTTCACGAACCTCGACCCAATCCCCATCCACAAATGGTGGCGTCGTTGCTCGTTGATCGAATGGTCCAAGGGTGTTAGGAGCTCAACTCGCCAACTCCGATTTTGCATGCAGCCAAACCAGACCATCCCTTTAACCATTAATTAACAGCACTCCTTCCCATTACGCATCCACCACACCACACTTCCCCGATACCGCTATTTATTGTTTACTTTCCATTATCAGTTATCAACAGTTATGCCAACAGAGCAGCAGAAATTCCAGCACACTATTGTTCTTAAAACTGACCAACAGCAGCTCCCAGCAGAAACTACCGCCCACCACTGGTGGGAACGAGGTTGTAACCTCTTCCGTTGTTATTATTATTATTATATTTTTCTTCTATCGTTGTTCATCATCATCTACTATCAACTTTCTTTCAGGTTTCTTTCTATTGACTTATTTAACCGTCTTGTTTTGCATCTTTCACGGCATCTTATACGCCGCTCATCTCCTCTCGTTCGGAATCTCATTACCATCCGGACGTGTTGGACAGCGACTCAACAGGGAAGACACCGGAACGGGTTTGAACGATTTTGCGCGCTCTCTTAGCGTTCCCCAACTCGTGATTCAGAGTTGGATTTATACAAGTACCACATCATTTTTTTTTTTTTTTCATTTTGTGTTTCCCCAACTGCTAATTGTGAATAAACTCTTGAACTCCCCTGTCGCCCTTTGTAGTTGTATCCGGTTGCTTCAAATCGAAATTTACCATTTCTTACACCCATCACATATTAGTTTCTGAAGCTAGTAAGCTGTGCGGGGTTATAGCCAATGTCAAACGGCAGGCCCAGAGCATACTTAAACAAAGGGCCTTCCTGGTTCAAGTTCGAATTTCCTCACGCCTTCCAGGTTAGTCCTTAGATCTACTAGTGTTTGTTCTGGAAACGGGTTATACTCTATTCCTCGTTTTCCTACCTCTAAACTAGAAGAAATCCCTGTTGAGAGTCTAAGGCTCCAACTAGTTCATGAGCGGGGCTCAAAACTTCAAGTACCTGGTTTGGCTACCTCGAGAAGAAACACAAGTCCTTTTTTTTTTATCCCCGGACGGTTAATATGAGCAGAAACCGTGTGTTCTTTCTGAAAGTCACTTAAACAAAATTAGCGGCATTCTTGAATTCTGCCTATAAACCAGTTGGGGCCTCGGGCTCTTTCCTATTGAGTGAACGTTCTGATACATCTAGCTTAGGTATGAGAAACCAAGTAACAGTTCAGACTTAACAGCTTGAAATTACGAGACTGAGGGAACAACACCCTTCCTACGCACCCCATGAATTGATCGTTTCACTCGGAAGTAGAATCACAATACATCGAGATGCATTTGATTCCGATATTCTGAATTATCTGCGCGTCAACGAATCCTGTACTTAGAATTTTTTCTTTTGCCCTTTTGTTGTTGTAATAATGGACGGGCCACGATGTTGTAATAAGAATTTCAATATCAAGCAGCTCAACACACCACAGTGTTTTTTAACCATGATATATAGAATCGCATGGATCGGTGGTAAGGTAAATGGGCGTTAGGTTCACAGGTAATGTTAATCGTCCAGTTGTTAGCTCAAATCAACAGTTCCGCATGGCGCCCGTGTTGAGCGTTGAGTGTATAGTCCAGCCCCTTGCTCGTTCGCCTTCTTTAAGATTTTTATTCTTTCTATCTGCGTTTAAAGGCGATACATCTAGCAACTTTGTTTTAATGACTCAATAATAACAGTTTAACCTACTTCCACTTGCATCCCTTTACTATTAGCGTTTTGCAACGAGGTCCGGTTGCTTGGTACTCACGGAGCATTTTAACCCCTTTCCGATCATCGAACCGCTGATTGCCTTATTTTTTTCGTCTACAAACAATAACGCATTTGGTTTAGAATGAGAGAGATGAAGTAAACGTTTAAAAAGCCCACCCAGATGACTTCTGCCACATACGAATACCGAAGACCATGTTCCGGCGCAGCGGGAGCCCGTCGATGTAATAACAGCGTCAAATAGAGTCGTTCGTGCTAACCAAGAGCTGGTACGTGCCTTCGCCATCAAAGCAACAGAGGCACTCGTTGCGGCATTGCTGCGGGAAACTAAGTGTTCACCTGCTCACCTGCGTTGAGGAAAATCTCCCGGTTGCTGAAAGGAACTCCAACGTAGCTTTAATAAGAAACCTGCTCCACCATAAAGTACTGGTGACCTTAAAAGCTTGAAAGCTCTTCCTTTTCCTGAATCGGAAGCAATTTTGGTTGAGTCGTGAGGTAAAAGTTAAGCGTTTGAACTGTAATTGGTTCAATAGTTAACTGATTACCTTAGGGTTTTCCCCGACCAATCAGGTGATCCAGTTACACGACGTGTAAAAATTGCAAATTCTTATTGAACCTAGTATTCTACAGCTTATAAGCGATTCTTTGAATAATCTCTCATTCTTCCAGACGATGCGCTTTTTTCATGCGCCAGCTCCTCTTCCACTCTCGTGAGGTTTTCTTCTTTTGAATCGTCTGACCATATACGCTGGAGAGGCGAACAGCTTCCGCGTTGATGTGACCCAGTGGCCGTTGATGATAGGTAATTCATTGCTGTTTTGATGACTTGTCATCTCGGTACGTTGTTTCGGAACGTCTGTATCGTGTTCAGGTTGTATTGAAAGGCGCAGCCCCACAATTGCGCTCCGTAAGCTCAAGCTGGACACTTTGACGGTTTGCCCAATCGGTGAGAACACTTTTCGAAATTTGAAGGCAAGTTCGCGAGGCAGCTTAGTACGTCGAGTCTTTTTTTTAAAGCATTTATTGTGTAGGTATTGTAATACAAAAAAAAAGCTACACAAATAAGGAAATGCTACTCCCCAGTATAAGTCGTATACTTGAGCTGTCGGGAGGAGTAGCACAGATTCGGCACCCTCATTCAATTTCTTATTCAATAATCGTCTTGTAGGTAAATATAGGTAAATTATAAATCAGGTACCTCAGGTAAATCAGAATACATAGGAGTGATTTAGTTACCCCGTTAAAGTTTTAGTATTATGGGTCTCAGATTGCTTCATTATTATATGTTTTTTCAGTTCATTTTTGAACTTTTCAAATTTTGGAATAGACCGGAGCTCATGGGGTAGGGTCTTGAACAGTTTTGCTCCCCGTTAATGCCGGTAATCACACCCCCGCTGGCCACGGTGAGTCCCACGAAAAGGCAGTTAAAAGAGAAATTATCCACAAGTTCTTGTTTTTCCAGTTTTTTGTTTTGTTTTGTTGTTCCTAGGTATATTGCCTGGTTAGCGTGTCGAAGAACGTGGCTGTTCATCAGCTTTGGTGCATGGTCGATTCGTCCATCGATGGAACGAACATGTACCAATTCAGTCTCATTCATTTTGATTCTTCGCCTGGCTGACCAGTTTTGAACGTAGATTGCTGATTGGCTCGTAGTTATCTTTACTTACAGACAAAATAGGAGTGTCGTGTGATAATTTTCTTGTCGTCGAGAGAGATGAATGACGTACAAGCAGCGGCCACTACACAATGTGACGTGTATCGGGAAAATTTCTTACGAGTGCAATTCGAAATTTCGCCCTACATAGGGAGAAAGAAAAGTTATGTTGACTGAAAAAAACAATTATATTTCTTCGCGCTTTCGAGTGTTGTTAATGGTCTTACAGTATATGATTTAAGTTGTTATTTTTTTGTGGATATATTAGCAACTATAATTGTGGGAGTGAAACGCTATGGCTATGTAAATAATCAAAAATGGTACTAGTAACCAGAGACAGAGAAGCCACAACTTCTAGAAACCTTTATCGTCTCGTTATCTAACTAAGCGCAGTTATTCTAGCTTTGTTCATAACTCATCACTCGCTTTTCGTTGGCGATGATCAATATAATTCCTTGGCCGCTGTTTATCCAAATACTCGCGTTAGGCTTCGTGTAAGACTGACTTCCGGTCGGAAAGGAACTATTGCCATCAGGAAATTGACGGGCATAATTGGAAACGACGGTCAACAAACGGTTTAATGGAGCGAATGATCCCTCCCAGAACGGGGTCTAAGCAATTAACTAATAAGGCCGGCTGAATGTAAATTGACCTGGTCCTTCTCCATCGCTCTCGAACCGAGTAAACGGAAGTGACCATTCAGAACTGCCAGTTGATTTGGTCTGTTCCCAATACCCTTAACTAAATATTGTACTGAGGCGTTTGGTAATTTGTGCGCGAACATGTTGATATTGAATTATGGTTCAACGTTTGAGTTTGAACACGTTTTTGAATATGTGGACATGTAGTTCGGTTTAGTCGATGTTATTCTACAGGAGCGGGTTCAGCGAATTACCAGGTATCGATGGAGCACCTACTGAAATCCTGAATGTTGATTCTTCGACTCTACCGAGAATAATTTAACTACTGTTGAATAGTATATAGGAAGAAAAATAAAGCATTCTATGTAAAGCAGTGGACTGATAGTGAAGATCCCAACCAATGGAAATACCTCCGAGCGCACTAACTCGCGGAGAGAAACACTGCTTTCTGCATTGAGCTAGGTGCTTTATACCCTGATCTCCTAAAAGGATTAAAAACACGACCGAAACAGACTATGTGTAGAGATAACTGGGTTCAGAAATGAATGTATTTGCTCCGCCGAACTAACTAAACGCGGAGTATTCATAAACTTTGAGAGACGTTTGACTCGCTGTACCAGGGAATTGTGCGGGAAATCGTCGATAAATACGATATCCCCAGTAATATTACTGATGTTGCTCAAAACCGCAGCTATAAATGACGATTTTTACGAATACAAGAGAGATTACGAGTAAGGGAATTTGCTAAATGTAGGAGAATAGACACAAAGCACAATGGTGAGGTTCTTCAACAAAAACACCCACTCGATTTTGCTGAACAGTGATGACACTGTTAAGGTTTTGCACAAGCCGAAAACACTACGACTGCCGCGTTTCTGAAGTCGAGAGCTTCTATTAGTAATCGTGATTTCACGCCTTTTCTTGGGCGTAACTTCCGAAATGCCCTCGTCCATCAATTTTTTTTATTTCCAACTGCTAACAGTGGTCCCCTGAATAGCGAAACAGGGAACACTTCAAAAACAGTTAACCACCAATGGAATAGCTCGTTTAATGAGTTTCCCCACAGTTGGTTAGCTATCCGCACAAGCTCCTTCACGAGTTGAGAAATGCAGAGACAATACTTTGAGTCGAAGTGTCGCATTCATTTCTGAACTATCGCTCTTCTTTTTTTTACCTTATTTGGGCGTATCGATTTAAGTAGTGTTTTGATACCTATAAAGTCTACTTTGCATTCTTTCGTTGAATGGTTCTCGTTTAGTCCGTGATTTAATTTCGGTTGCATTACACAGTAGCTGGAGGCCGTTCGCCCGGCAAAAAACATTTGTAAACCGTTGCCTGCTGAAAATCCTAGGGGTTTGGTGGTCAGAAGGGATATCCAATGAGGATTTATAAACAACCACCGAACTGTCGATTTATCTAACAGTAAGGAAACGGAGATGAAAATAGATGGGTGGAATGGCGTAAGAAATAGGGCAAGAAGAGCCACAAGAAACGAGTGGAATGCCCCTTTCTGCGAGATAATGTGTATATTTTATCTATTGCCACTGGTATAATGTGAGGCATCGTGTTTGTTTCATTACGCGATTGGTTTTTGTTTTACCAATGCGTTTTTATGATGTCTGTTTCGTTCCTCCATGCAAAGTCAAAGTAGCGTACATTGTGTCCCCCGAATTTCAAACCGACCCTCTAACCTTTTTACTTTCCTACGAAGTAGAAAGAAAAGTTATGTAATCGGCTGGAAAGAAAAATTAAATTCTCTTCAGATTTTTACGTTTCAGGAGTTACTGTGCGACTGATTCCAAATAACATTATTTAGGAAAAGGGTATGTGTGTCGGTGAACGCTAATGAGAGAAAACGGTTGAACAAAATAATCTCAAACTTAATGTACGAGTATATGCGACAAATCAACATCTGGCACCAAAATAAGAGTATGAGCAAACATCACCAAAAACTAGCTAGTTATCATAGTGATCAAAACACCAAACTTTTTTCCCAAAACCTGCTCTTACGGTTTTGATTAAATTTTGTATACGGACAGTTCCTAATAAAAAAACAACACGATAAAATTCTCATTCGTGAGAAAATAGCTCAGTTTTTTCTTTATAAACTCAGTTCAAGGGTTAATAGGATCTCAATAATGGTAATGGCGGAAGTAGGAGTAGCACTATAAATTATGAAACCTTAAGCTGCCATTTTCTTGTTGAATGTTGTAAACAAATTTGATTAGTGGCTAGAGTCAAGAAAATCGCGGAATGTTCGTGGGGCCGAAGAAAGTCATATGATGTATCGCACCTGATGTTTGCATATACTTCACGATAGGCTTTGACCGGGTTATAACAATCAGAACTTCGTTACTAAGTACTACTAAATAGTTGCTTACTGAGTTCGTTTGAGCAGTTCATCAGCCTCACACACATTGACTGCACCATATAAAATTGTTTCCTTAATCGGTTGAATCATTTGTATCTAAAGGAGTCAAATCTACTGGTATAATACGAGCCATCGTAATGCGCAGGAAATCGTTGGCTAAGCTTCTCTTCAACGGGAGGTCCTACGTTCTTCGAATTCCTATCACGAACATCGGATCTATCACTAAAACGCTCCTTTAGGCACGAAAGCTCGTGAAGTAGCCAATTTTGTGAGAAATCCTTGGTTCAAAGACTGTATTGCGCATCGGAATACTGTGTTTGAAATTGGGGCTGGTTAGCCGAACTGAGGGCATTTTGAATTTTCCTATTTACTGGTTTGCACGATTGAAAGAGAATGAACGTCACAACGAGGGGAACTTATTGTGAGGTTGGGGAAAAATGTTGCCCAGGGAGCGTTAAGAGTGGTTGGTGAACGAGTTTTGCTGACGGTTTGACTTCGTAGTTTCGTTATCACCGTCGTGATTGAAGATTCATTAGTTATCTAGTCAAAATTCTGATGTAATTTGTTTTCATTTGAACTGAAGTGCTATTCATTATCATTAGCAATCAAATTAAGGCACATACACTGTGCTAAATATATACAAAATGTTTACTTCACGCACACCCATTTACGAGTCGATAGGTTTTGAGAATCTGAAATCTCTTGTTTCAACCTCCAATAAAACAGTTTGATAGTGAACACGATCAATAATTATGAACCTTCAAATTCTTCTGAACCTATCGATTAATTTGGTTTTCTTTTTTCAGTACATTGGGACTCTGGATGTTCCGAAGCCACAGAGCAAGCTTGAGATCGTTGCTGCAATGAGGAGGATTCGAGTAAGTTGATCGTAAATATTTTATACAGGTTTCTTCGAATTTCGTATTATTGTTTCAACTACGCATGGGATTAATGATGTCTAATTATCTTAATCTTATCGTTTTGTACAAATACGTCGTAGCATTAAAAATGTGGAGTTGAACGATCTAAGCTGGTTGCTTGAAACATTTTCGAACGGCCGACGTGTATTAGCAGATAGGAATTGATGCGAGTATATACATTACGTTCACTATTCCGAAGCCCAAATAAATTACTTAAAACCGCCAGACAGAGTGTGCAGCAAACGGATGACGTCCGTCCTGCAGAGAATCGCCCTCCGTCGCATTATCCTGTTAACTGATTCGTTTTAGCAGCCATAACGCAATTTGTCGTTCATCACTACCTTCCTTCAGCTTTATTGACGTTTTAACTTAGTGTATTAGCGCTGCTGAGTAATTGAATTCGAGATAACGACCTCCTCTTGTAACTTATTCACTTAAATGTCAGTCCAGTTTTGCAGTTGGTTGACGGTTTAAAGCTGAGCAGAAGCGTAAGGTAAATACTGGATGAGCCGTTCTGATTGAGAAAGAATTTTCGGTGGCCTTGAGTATCTCGTCGATGTATTTGATGTATTCGGATGTGTCAAAACCCCCGATAGCCGCAATTTCCCGTAAATAGAGCTCTGTGGGAAAATAACTTCTGCATTGAATGCAATACGCTGCTTTACTCTGGGAAGCAGGTCATAGCAACTTTTGAAACCTCCTCTCGTCTATTACTTGGTGCTGAAAAAACCAAATTCAAAAGGATGGGTTGAGGGTTGTTAGACACAATGCCTCTCCTTTCACAATTTTTTCTCCACTTGCAACTGCAATAATTTATTCGTACATTATATTCCCGACTTGGACAGAGTCTTCTGATCTCTTCAAAAGTAGAATAGTACTGATTCTCTCAAACGGTGGTTTTCCCAACATAAATATATCCTTCGTCCAAACCACCCTTGTAGGTTTGATCGTGAAGTAACTGTGAGTTTAGTGATTTATATTCATCTTTCCTCCAACCAAGTGGTCATTATCATTTTATCATTTTGGTTTATTATTTATTATGAACAATAAAATTGTGCTCACCTCCGTCTAGATGTG
The DNA here is from genome assembly GCA_020466155.1 of Pachypeltis micranthus. Lineage (NCBI taxonomy): Eukaryota > Metazoa > Arthropoda > Insecta > Hemiptera > Miridae > Pachypeltis > Pachypeltis micranthus. The sequence goes on along the minus strand of CM035774.1, from coordinate 19,996,382 downwards.
CTCGCCTACTCGGCAATCCGATCGGACGAAGTCCATGGTTGTTATGGGCAAAAAATGGTTAAAATAATTAACAAAAACGGAATTTCGGCAGTTATATCGCAAATACGCCGTGTTCGGTATCGTTTTCTAGGTATATTTAGATGCTGGGTCGAATGAAACAATTCTCGGAGGTGTACAACTGCGTCTGACGGAAAATAGAGAAATTATATTAATTACAGTGAGCCAAAGCCTAATAATTTAGAGAACTAACGGGACAATAACTACAGCGAAAGTAATCATTTCATCGTTTATACCCCCCCCCCCCTTTAGTCAAGTAAAACCACCCACCAGCTCGAATCGCAACGTCGTGCCAATTGCCTGCAGGCGCCTGGAGTTAGTGATTTTCATCGTTTCGTGGTAATTTGGTATTTCGTATCGTTTACTACGATTTTTCGATGCTGAATCGAATGGGATGAGCCTCGGAGATCTGAGACTAGTTCAAGTAGTTGAAGAGAATGATAGACCGTTGTGTAATAATTTGCAAATATTCAGTTGATGTTCTTTTTCGCCTGACCCCGCGAGTCAAATTGAGGGCAGTCATCTGGGGAAAAATATCTGGTGCGTTGCAACACACAACTTTCCTTAGCTCTCCGTCAATTCACTTTGTACATGGCTAATTCTATTTAATCAATTCATTTATCACTCAGTTCATTTGAACGTGGTCAAACAACCCTTTACAGCAGCATGAACAGCGCTTATAGTTCCAGAATTTATTGTGCTGCTCATACTCATCACAGGATCTGGTGGACAGATAATTAATGAGGCTGTAAACATGAATTTTTTGAAGAAGGATAGTAATTACTTTTGCAGAGTTATTGGGTAAAAACGTTTAAAAATAGTATTAAGCGAAACGGCGGTAGTTGAAACTCAGGAATTTCTGAAGTGAGCCCCATGTATCTCATGAGCGTTTTTAAACACTCACCTATAGGTATTGGATTGGACTACAATACCAATTTTTTTAAACATTCTACTATCATTCCAGCGGAGTTTATAAAGAAAAAACTGCGCTAAAAACGCTTTTCGTCGAAAATTTTGATAATTTATTGTGCCGCTCTCGTCATTTTCCTACAAATGGGAACTTAATGGTATAATTGCCTTATTCAGAGCTACCAATATAAACAATTTAATCAAAATCTTTAGAGCCGTTTTTGAGAAAAAAATATTTGGTGTTTTGATCACTATGATAACTATAGTTAACTTTCGGTGGATTTTGCTCATACCCTTATTTTGCCGTCCCATGGCAACCAGCGGGCGAGATATGCAGTTTAAGCTGATTTGATACGGTGGTTTTCTCTAAAAATCGTTCACAGACACACACGCACACAGACGATTTCCCCAAATAGTGTTTTTCGGACTCAGGAGGGTCTGAAACGTAAAGATCTGAGAAAAAACTTTTTTAAAAACTAAAATTTTATTTTCACCCGATTACACAACTTTCCTTTCTACTTCGTAGAGCCAAGGAAAGTAAAAATGGGACCGTTGTCCAACCTATCCCTTCACCCCTACCCCTTTCCACCGCTTTACCTGGACACTTTTTGCAACTCCGCATTCATACGCGTCGTGCGTGCTCTTCGTACGAAATCCTCTTCTCCTCCGCTATTATTTTTCCTCATAGTTTTATCTTGCTCTCAAGTTGTGGTTTGTGCTCTGTATGTCCCCATCTTCCAGTATTGTACTCAAAGAACTAGCGTTCTAACCAAGTGACCGCGCAATCAAAACTCTATTGTGTTAAGCAAATGTATCAAAACAGTACTGTATCTCATTCAATTCGTGTGTCCACTTCTCTTTTTTTATCCTGCACCCAACAATGCTTATCATGAGAATAATCAGACTTATCAGACGAAACAGAGGCATTAAAAGATCTAATTCTGGCGTTTAAACCATGTAGTTTATCTTCAATTTTTTGTAAGCGTTCATACTTAGGAAGAAATGAACGAACATTATCACTGGTAACCTTTTGACTAACATCATGAATGTGCTGAACGGTACTGTACAATTCCTCACGTTCCGCTATCAGTTCTTTACGAACAGATTCCTCCTCAATAGCGACTGACATAATATTTTAGTACTTATAGCAGCGAATTACTTCGCAAACTAAACAGTTAAAATTGTCTTCTAACTTACGAACAAGCAAAACAACTCAAAATCGGGACGTTACGCTTCACTTTACGTTGGGCGCCATTTATTTATACTGTGCTGTGAACGCAGATAACTTTATGGGGATGAACCCACGATAAAATAAAATTTCTTTTGAATATATAAAAAAAGTTATAATAAATAAATAAACGAATCTCAGGGCTACAGCACAAATAAATAACTAAAAATTAACTAATTCTTCTCCTAACTGAGCTCATTACAAACAAAAAAAAGGAAGAAAACTTCTCTGAATGGACGAGATGGGCGAGATTAAGAGAACCCTTCTGGAGGTTGGGGTTGACCTGGCACAGTTTCTGCTTCTGATCTCGATGCAGTTTTGGGTCCGGTACGAGAACTGAAAACACATTTCTTTTCAGACTGGAAAATGTAGATTGATTGTTTAAGACTACTAGTATGGAGGCGGTTATGGTTAATGTGAATGTTACGTAATGCTCCAATGCAGGTAAGATGTTCAACATCGCATAATCATTTCGCACTCGCACTCGTCAAGAGTTGTGACTCATTTTGCAAACCTAAAAACATCTGCTGCGTACCTTATAATCTTGCTCGACCACCGGGCTATTCGTCGACTTTCCACCTCCTGAAATTCAACATGGAGATTCCAAATTTGCAATGTCCATGTCCGCCGTCCCCCGTCCCCCGTCTGCCGTCCGGGTCGTTTTGTGCCTTTAACGTGGTCTAAAAAATTCGTTCTTTCGCCCAAAAATCCGATTTGGTATCTAGTTGTGCCCGCCATCTCGGCAATCCGATCGGACGAAGCCCGTGGTTGTAATGGGCAAAAAACGGTTTAAAAAATTAACGAAACGCAGTACAACGCGGGAGCTACAGCGCTTCGTCGTTTGAACTCCCCCCGCCCCGCCCATCTCATTAAAAACTCGAGGCGAGCGAGCAGCGCACCTCCCGCTCGCTTCCCTCCCAACGACTCCGCCTCCCGTTCTCCACTCAACTCCCCTTTCGCCTTTCGCTTCGAGCGCCCCCGTTCCAATTTCCCCCACGTTTTGGTTTTAATACGATTCAATTTTTTTAGATTCTTTCGTTTCATTCTCATTTTGTTTTTTTCACAGATTTTTGGTTAAATTTTGATAAAAGTATTTAGCGTGCATGTTTTCATATTAAAATTCAGTTTTTTCTAGATACTTTAGTTTTTTTTTGTTTATTTTAATATTACGATTCTGTTCTTTTCGACCTTTTTTTGGGTTTAATTATGATATTTTTCGATGCTGAATCGAACAGAATGGGTCTCGGAGCATTAATGCTAGGTCAAGCTGATTATCCGAATAATAAACCGTTGTGTAATAATTTGCAGGGTTTTTATATTTTTTTAATCCTACTCCGAGGCGAAATAAAATATTTTGGAGAAAACTGATTTTAGCGCAGTTGTTAACCTGCTGAATGCAAGTGGTGCTGAGGAAACTGGTCTGATGCGTCCAGCCAGATAATTTTGGGTGGTTTTGATTTTGGTGCGAAATTATATTGCGAGCGTCGTTAGGTTTTATTCAGTTACAACGACAATACACGCGGCGTAATAATTCAGGGCAATGAAGACGAAAGAAAATTGTGTGATTGTCTTGTCTGGCTTTAAACATTCAACTCATGCGGGTAAGTGCTGTTGATTTTCAATGTTTATTCTTCCAATTATGATGATTAGTCTTCCAAGTTGTGGGCGAGACCTTCTTCGAATCACCTGCGTTTCACCCACTCTTCAAAAATGAATGAACCAACTCTTTGAGAGGCTCAAAACCATTTCCCCGCGAAAATTTCGCGTTATAATTTCAAAAGACGGGAGTTGAGATTTATGGAGTGAAAATGTTACTAGTAATGAAAGTGTCTATTTCACTCGTTTGCCCGTTTTAATCTTTCAAAAGCCCTCTTTTAGTCTGAAGTGAGCAAACAAAACGAGGATTCGAGGAATCAATGAGAAAACGCTGCTTTTGAATTCGAGAGAAAATTTCATAAATGAGAACGAGGCAGTTCTGTGAATGCTGGTGATTATGGAGCGTAATACTCGGTTTGGCGACTGATTTTCTCATCACTTGTATTACGTTTATGCGAGTCCTTTGGCCCGAGGGGAATTGTTATTACCGCGAAAAGGCAGAAAATGGTCCGTGACCTTCTCAAAGTTTTAACGGATACGAGTGTGTTGTTTACTCCAATGAGGGAGTTAATCGTTACAAAACACTAAAAACTTGGTGTTAAAAAAAATATTAGTGTTGTTTTGCATCCCATTGTCACTATATCAAATTTGATCTGGGTGATTCAAAATTGGCCGTTGGATCATCATTTTAAGCGTGGCGTAGCAGGACAAGTCTCATTGTCAGTTTTTCTGCATCGTACAGCTTATCATACTTTGATCGATAATAATCAAAGGCCCGAAATTTCGGAGCCACGCTCTCTATAAAATTCAACGTGGGCGCATGTTCGTCAACACGTTGGCGTTCGGGGCTGTGACTGTTGGAAACTCGATTATTCCCCACGTACGCTGTTTTACGTCCCCCACAGAGCTACTGGGGAGCCCTACAGACTAGTAGTCTTTAACCCTCTCTAAATGATTATCTGCAACCTCCGAAAGTAATGTGGTTCCTTCTCGACTTGACACAACCCTTGTTGTGATCGAACCCCTTCGATCATCTGCGTAGTATGTTCGCAACGTCACTGCCCATTTGCGCTTACGTCGATGACAATGTGCTACGTACCTTTGTTCCTATTTTTCCGTGCTTATACTATCTGTACCCCGCTGTAATAATAATGCTATCACTTTGTAGTAACCTACGATTGTGAATCTTTCTCAACCCATAATTGAACTTTTGGTCTATTTCTAATGACCTTTGTGGTTGTATTTTGGTCAATTTGTTCTGCGACGGTTTTTCTGAGGGGGGGGGGGGGTCCTCAGTGTCGCATAACAAGTAACTGTTAATGTATCTTATTAGCTTGCTACGTCAATGTCGGACAAGACAATTCCAATAACCTACTTTTCGAGAGATGGTGTTTCGTGAGTACCTTTAGGTTTTATGTACCATGCGGCTAGCATGGTGTAAGCAGTGCCGTGGACGTGTATTATCCAATCGCATTGCGCTTACCATTTGCTTCGTTACTAGTCCACAGTGGGCTAAAACTTAGTGCTTTAAGTAGGTGTGTTTTCGTCTTATATTGACCGTTCCTGAACCTTCAGACAGGAATCTGCAATCTATCAAAGCGGGCTACAGTCGTTTATGAATATACCGCTGGTTCCGGTTTTGCTTATGTGCAATACTCGCTCAGCATCCACCGAAACGAGACCAGTGGAGGTCTCAGACTGCATCAGATAGTGTAGTCAGTCTTCCTGTTGCCCATGTGTAACCTATCTTTTCTGCATAACCGGTGTCCCCATCCGCGGCAGTGATTCGTTAGTGGTTCTCAATCACTCACCTAGTCATGTCGTGATTCTCGGTTCGAAGCAGATGCTTGACGAATGTCACCCTCCACCTACCTAAGCTACTAATCTTAGCAATTTCACCGTTATACTCCCATCTTTGATTAGGTAAATGGTCTATGGGTACTCTGTTCCTTGTGAGAGAGACTATATGTCTTCTGATATGCAAGTTTGGGGCCTATTGTTCATTGTGCTTGTTACACCGTCCCATCATCAGGTTGTAGATGCACTAAAGTTGTGAAATTGTTTAGGTTCACCGATGTTAGAAAGTGCTCAACGCCCTCTTCTACCTAGCTTTGCATAGCGAATAGGCAAGAACGTTTTAGATTAGTGGATTGGTGAGTGATTATAATGGCTGGGTGTGTCTGGGAAGGAACATCACAATTGGACATAATCTGACTTTAACTAGGGCATTTTCTCCTCATTGTGTTGTATGAATCAAAACGCAGTGAATTGGGCAATAAATCTCGCAAAATACGTGAATGAATTCCTATATCTGCGACTTATTTTAGTTAAAGTTCATCTTCAATCGCGTAACATTACCTCATTTCCACCTTTCACTAATTTGTTCTACCGTGAAAAAATAAAGGCACGGCGAGTTTTAAAGTTTGTGAATTCCAAGGATGAATTGCATGGATTAAATGTACTCACGCTCGTATCTGAATTCAACTTCATTAGAACTGTGTTTACATTGTAAAATTAATGTTCAAAATTGGATAGTCCAATTACGCTGAGTAAACCCTGGGGCCGTGATTCATCTTCCATCAGAATAAGCCGTAGATGAGCCGGCTTATCAAGAGTTACCGTGCTTTGGAGCAAGTTGAATGATGGCGCGCTTCGTGCTGGATTCGTCATGGATAATGGAAATTCCGTTCGTGGCGACTCCTGAGGGAACAGTGAATAACTTTCACTGGTCAACATCTGAAAATGGTTCACCGAAGCTGTGTCAGGAGAATTACAGACTTATGTCACGCATTGTTGAGAGAAAGTACTTACAACACCCCCACCCCATTTCTCATATAATTTCAAAAATGACTAGTAAAAGCATGTGATTTCGTTTCACCAGGAATTATAATTGAAGGGGAAGTTCAAATTTAATTTTCAATAATTCCTATTAATCTTGAACAGGTTATCTATGAAACTTTATCTAGGAGGTTTTCTAACTCCACTTTGCACAACGCAACAACAATCTCAAAACTTCCGCGTAGTTTATGCTTTGTGTGTGAGTTGTTGTGTTGTAGTTCAAGTAGGTGCAACGATAGTAGAAGATTTGTGCTCCAAGTGTCTAGGTTTGTTTTTATTAATAGTTACATACGGAAGGATATATCATGGGCAAAACCTTGATATTTCCTCATATTTGAGGCGCATTGTGGCTTTTAGATCGAAGTGGTGGAGATTATGAATTGCTAATGTGGACATAATGCGATGTAGGAGGGCTGTTAGGGTATCCAGGTTGTGTTGCGAACAAACGGAAGTGTGTGGACGATGTGCTCCTCATGCTGGGTTCCGTTCTGATGTTGTTCAATACGCCGGAATCGCAACAACCAACACGCGTCCCAGGCATGTGTGTATTGGGTGGTGTGAATGAGTACTTACTTGTGCAGTTAAGTTAAACGGTTGTGGAGAAAATACTATAAGCTGGATACAGGGGGCCGTAACTCGTAAGACACGGGTACAATCCTTAAAAGTAAGATAACTCCTAGATACCTAACTGATCGCACACTTGGCATGGTGTCACCTTGAAACGTGAGTGAATTATGATTTCAAAGAGTCAATTTTAATTTTCCAGTTTGTACCCCACGGCCCAGGTGTTTCTATTTTGGATTGCAAGAGCATGGCCACAGCTTGAAACAACATAAACTAAGTCGTCTGCATACATGCCACAAAAATCAGTTGTTTAAAGTATGGGCAGGTCGTGACATTGGAACAAGTACAGATATGGACCTGGAACTGATCCCTGGGGAACTTCGTTTTGTGAATCTTTAATTTTAGACATCAACTTCAAAAGATCTTCCCTCCCCATATCTTTTCAAGAGAGAGTACAGGTTTGGTAATGAGGTATGGCCTGATTTTGAGAAGCAGGCCTTCCTGCCAAAACCGATCAAATGTTTGCTTCACATTGAAAAAGGCTACACGACACACATGCTCCTGCTGAAACGAATTTTAAGAGTTGAATGGCTTGTGCATGTCAGATAATGGAGGAAGCCTTCTAAGGTTTTAGGCAAGATGGAAAGAATGTTGATTGGCCTGTAAGGTGGCAGCTGATATTCGGGTTTTTCTGTTTTGTGTGTCGTAATAATTGTAGCATCCTTCTATTTCTGCTGGAAAGACCCAATCCGAGCTGCTGCTGTGTATTTCAGACCGAACTAATAGCTTAATACGCTACTGTGGTACATATTAGATTTGGCGAGAAGAAAATAACATGTGAGGGCAGAGCAGTAGCGTTCTGCTGCTCCAGAAACCTCTTGTACGTCCCTTCACCCAACCTCTCAGCAGCTGTCGCCTAGTGAAATGGGCCCCCTTTATACTTCTAGGTTCTTTGTTAATTGTCGGGCTTAAGGGACACACGACTTGGTTTGAAGGGGGAAGTGTATGACAAATGTTGCTGTTAGATGCATTTTTGATAGTCTAGACAGTAAACTTCCCCAATGAACCATTTCCTTGAGTAGCTGGAAAGCTGGCAAAAGTTGGACAAAAAATCGTTTGGTTTTCCCATTCTCAGCGACTCTGTGCTTCCAAACTGTCCAACTATAATAACACTTATCCACTTCTCTCGCTCAACTCATCAATCTCTGTCCATCCTTCTAGTTGCTGTCACTCTCGTCATACTGTCAATCTCTTTCTCTCTAGTTTTCCCAGAATGCTCGCACCTAGTAGACCGCCTATAATTTGCGTCCGTTATTATGATATAACACTTGCTCTATCATTTTTTGTACGCTAATACAAAAAAAGTTAATTTTCACAACTGCGCGTTCTAAAGTTCTCCACCGTCTTTCTCTGAATTTCCTGTTTTGCCCTTAGCAGCCATATCCGTATGTATCTTGAGGTGATACGGTGCTAATAAATTTGTCAAAAATTGTTCACCTCCACGCAGTCCTCTTTTGGAAAGCCCTTTAAGCGCCAAACCACCGTGTGCTGGTTCTTTAGGTAGAACGTTTTCCTAGCGTATGTGTACAAGTTTACATGAAAATCCATTTACTGACATTACTATGCTGCAAACGTAATATTGATTCCGAACAGAAGGAGCTTTTGTGTAAAGTTGATCGCTCTTATTTCCCCATGCTTCAACAATTCCCTTTCGTCCCTGCCCGTTGAATTGTAAACTTCGTTTGTTGCGGATCCGCCCAAAGGTGAGGAAACCTACTTTCTTGTTGTAATATCTCTCACAAGGACGTTTGAGATTGTTTTATATTTGACCAGTTTCTGCGGCAGTATTATTTACAAATGATTGACGTGCAGTGTTCAGTGGACAGAAAATAACGGACTTGCCGCAACGAAGCGCATTCTCTGGCATATCGGCCATTGACGGATTACATACGGTCGGATAACCATTGATTACTCGATGTCGGCTGAATGAATTCCTCTGAATAAGTTCACGTTATGAACGTGAAGGTGATTAGCGGTGTAATTAACTTCACAGAGACACAGGGAACTTTACCTCCAGTTGAGTTATTAGCGGATTTATCTGAGCTTGAAATCCCGTTTTGAACAGTACGAAAGAGCTTAATGAAATTTGCGGTCGAAAGTCCTACAGCCGTTCACGAAGCCACGTGGTCATAATGAGTAATCCCCATTAAATTACCTTACAGTTGACTTGTTTGTTGACTTTCTCCAAGCAAAACCACGAACTATTCCCTGTCAAGTGTATTCAACACTCGCATTGAAAAACAAATCAGGAATGATGCTGTTTTTTTGCCCTGCTGAACTGATCCAACCGTTGCCCTGTTATGTACGCTTTCAACACTGCACAGATCTCTTTTACGTTTACAATAAAGAAATAGTCCATACTCGACCCAAACTTTTGGCTTGTCATTACTTTAAAAAAAAACATATAGTTGCACTGTCATGACAAGTGCAGGCAGTTTGAACACTTAATTGAAGTTTACTTTCACAGATTAACAAACGAAACGGAAACGCCCAAAAGAGCGGGTAGTGAGTGTGGCAAGCGAGGGTGTAATGAGATGCGGAGATGCTACTGCCCTCAGCTTGGTTCTCCGGATGAGGCGAACACCAGCTATATTATAAGAGTTTAGTATTGTTCCCAATACAATTCGAAAAACCCTCAGAAATTCAGGAATTCATGCCCCCATCGTTACACTAACTACCATTCCTCACAATTTTTACCTGATGATTCTAAAACTTTACTCTCCTCGGCCCTTCTCAGAAAATTCAAGTTGACAGTCTCGTGAATCATCTATGCACCAATTGTGGCATAAATTGAAGCAATTCAATAGTAAGTACCTGATTCATATCAGGGGAGTGCAAAACAGAATGGAATAGTTGCTGCAGCGTAAAAACTGGATGAGGGTTATTGAAAAGGGACTCGGTTTTGTAATATATGTCTATTATGTGAATAGAATACGTTACGTGATCAGAAAACGTGAGACGGTCAGAATAATTCCCAAGCACACCGATATGACGTTCAGGTTGGTACTAGGTGCTGTACACAGTGTAGAGTGGGTTCTATATAAAATTATTTTTATTGGTACATTGCTTGGATTATTTGGAAATTACCTTTCTTTTGGGGAAAGAGATCACGCTGGTCAGTTAGGACTGCCAGATCCGGGTGCGTTCTACCAGTTGTGTCTCGTCCTTCGATAATAGTAGTTACATATTATACCTCGCCTCGTTTTACTATAAAATCTCACAAGAATATTCCTAGGTTGAGCTCACCCTCACATTTTGTTTACGTTTGAAGAACGTTTCGTGCTTTCGGAAAAAAACGTTGTGCTCTGAGAATCGTTTGAGTCACATGCGTATCGTTCCTCGAAGACGAGAACTTGAGATCTTTCGTTTTAATTTTTTCGTTTCATAGTGCAGTCGACATTATTAGTTTATTTAGTTCTTCAGTCTGGTTTCTCACCTATCGTCAGCCAATTTAATTTCAAAGTATGTATTCTCGTTAACTACGGAGCTCTTTCAGAATGGATTTTGAGGTTCCCTCGTCGACGTAGGTGGTCAGGCAACGCTATTTGTTAGCACTGTTTAATTGGATCGCGAACAATTATTAGTTAATATTGTCCAGAGTTGCTCTTGCGAAGTGTTCGATCAAAAAGATAAAAGAACGCCCGCAAGTCATTAAAGTGAGTGCGATAGGTGTTTTGTAGTAGGCGAGCGAGAGCGAGAAAAACGGGCCCCTGCATAAAGGATTGTTGTATAGGGGACGTATTTCAGTGTTCCCGCAGTTCTTGTTGACCAGAAGAATAGACGAAGGGGGGAAAAAAGCTGGAGAGAAACGGCATTGGCCTGTGACAGGAGTGTGACAATGGGCCTGGGCGATCCTCTTGTGTTTTGGCTCCGGGAGGATAACACCCTTACGCTACGAGGCTCTTGAAAGGGAACAATGGCCAACAGAAAGGACATTAGAAGGTTCGTGTGCGAAGAGCTCGACTAGACGGGGGTTTGGTTTTCGTGCGGTTTCCTCCCTGTGGTCAACTATAAATTTTCTCATCGGATTTCCTTCGGTGGCGGGAGAAAGAGAGAGATTTCTCGTTGTAAAGTGCTCCCAAAGTCCAAAACTCCCCGAACTCAGTTTCGAAGCCACTAAAAGGTTGATAATGAACCTCGCCATTATTTAGGGTAGAATTCACGTTTGAATTCTAAACGACTATTGTGTGCACAGCTCTGGTTTGTTTTTTGCCGTTCCAGTTCGTTCGTTTCTTCAACTTGGAAATGCGCTGTGAGGATTAGCGCTTTTCACGAAGTACGAAGTCTATTCAAAAAGCACCTCCAATTCTGTGTTTTTTAACAAAGTATTCATATATTCGTCAATATATGTTTTGTACCTCTCAAAGCAATTCCCATCTGATGCCTTGCCAACGTTTTTTTTCAATTTTCGAAATGCCTGGTCCTTTTCATGCGCTTCTCCAGTGTTGAGAACTGGAAAACCTCACAGGAGGGCCAAGCCTGGGGATTATAAGGGGGGAGGGGGTTGCAGCAATGTTTTTGCCATGAAGTTTCCATCCATCTCATTGATAAACATTTAATAATGGTACCAGCCAATCGATAAGTTCATGTCCTCGGCACCTTTCTAAGATTAGACAATTGATCACCTTTCTCCGCTTCATCATTTTGTTTGTTTTGGTACGTTCGGCTTCCTCGTACCCCAACGCCCCACTGAGAACGGATATACGTCGAATTTTCCCAAAGAACATTCATCAGACGCCCTCCGACCGCGCACTTAATTTTGTTTTCACTCAAAATTTGATACAGATTCATTTTTTGGAATCTCTAGCCGTTGGCTATGATGCTTATGCGTGGGTTGGAAAAGTAATATGAAAATAAATGGCCACGTTGTCCTGCAGACCTATCAAAGCGATCCATTGCCACGCATGCCTCATTTAAAATGAAACCTAAAAAATGAAAATTAAAAGAAAAGCATTTTTTAATGCTTGGTTTATTAAGATTATTCCAGGTTGACAACTCGTTAGTAATTTGTTTTAGAGGTAATCTACAGCAGCGCTTGTATAGAAAACAAAGGTCAGAGTCAGTTTCCGATAATTTTGGCACGAGTATGACTTAAGTTCATCATTTCATAGTCACTGATAGTGAGGCATTTTCCTCTTCAATCTTCTCAGTAGGTCGTTAACACCAAGGAAATAAGGAATTTCAGTGTTGGCATGGATAATTTTCTTTATGGTATCATCGATAGTTTCCACATCAAGATCATGTTGCTTTTCATCCCGAATGTACCAAGGGCCATTGACTATGTTCCTTAGCGCTATTTTGAAAGCGCTGGAGCTCCCGACTACTGGAGCTGCGCAGCTCAACAGCTGCGGGCCGTAAGTCCGTACTGGTTTAAGGACTTGGTTGTAAAGAGTTAACTCGTTTGGCGCAGAAAGTTACTGCGGTTTTCTTCTTTTTTACGCCGTTTTTCCAACGCCATTTCGCATCCAAGGTGACGCCTAGGTACTTCGCCACATAGGCGGATGGAGTAGTTTTGACGTTGGGATAAGTAGACATGTAGTCGATTTTTAGATGAGTGAAATAGACATGCAGCGGTCTCGTTCAATTTTAATCTCCACTTGGCTGTCCGTTGTTGGACTGGAGTAAAGATCGATTAAGCTTATTGACAGAATTATCATTAATGTTATTACTTTCCTTGCTCTACGAAGTAGAAAGGAAAGTTATGTAATCGGCTGAAAAAAAATTTTGAGTTCTCTTCAGATCTTTACGTTTCAGACCCCCCTGAGTCCGAAAAACACTATTTTTTTTAAACGTTATCGCCAGCCAGGCTCCATTGAATTTCTTTAGATGCATCTCTAATAAAATATTTCTCGTTTAAATTTTTAAAATGGTTCCCTGGATCAAAGTTGCCGCTCGTAGCATTCTCTTGGTTGTTTGAAATGGCTGCCTAAGACGACCGTCTATCCGGCAGGCAGTTGTCAGTGGTATTGTTCGTATTTAATACAAAAGGGTAGATCTTTGTCGATGGTCATAGGGTGTGATTTCTAGGGACAAGCAATTATTGTTCATTGCTTCGCAAAGTGAATAGAAATCTCATTGAAGTCATGCTTAAGCTCTTCGTGAATTGCTTCAGCTTACTTTGTTATGGTCAGCCTGGTAGCTCGTTGACATCGCTTTACTGAACACTTGAACGATCTCTAGAGCGCTTCGTGTCGAGGTTAACTATGGTTAACATCCTTTTCAATTTGATGGATGAGTAACATACGCATAACGGGGCATCTTCAGATTGCACTGCTGCGCCGCATTTGAGTGCTCGCTCAGAAAACTTCTCTAGTGAAAATATTCATTTGAAAACAAAGGATTCTACGGTGGAGATTCACGAACGCTCCTAAAAGTGGTTTGAAATTGTAGTTTGCTTTGAGTTTCCTTTTTAGCGCTTAGAAGTTGTGAAACTTTAATCATCTGCGGTATTATAGTCTCGAGGGGCGTCTCTTTTTTTAAAGTTTTGTTGGGAAGTATAATGTGGAAGCAGTTTTTGCACTTTCGCGTAAATTTGGAATTAACAAAGCACGTAGCTCGAGCCAACAAATTTCGCCGAATACGGAATACCAACGATGGAGAGCTCACCCAGCTTCATCAATTTTATCCACTCTAATAAGCATTTATTTAATACTGCGAAAAATACATTGCACATGCTCATCAATATTCCTCGTTCGAGGTTGGCAGAGGCGGTACTGAAGTTGGTGGCCTTTATTTGCTAGGCGGAAACCATGCTTCTAGCAAACGGCCAACCTCTGTGATATCAGTAGAACGTGATCGCTCACTTCTCAACTATCATCAGCAGGGTTATTGGATACATCCTACACTCTATTATCTACACTTTCGTAATTCTAGCTGCGTTGTACTAGTATATGTGCTGTGCGTCACCACAGCATTACACCAGGACTCATTCCTTTTATAAGCAGAATAGACGTTAGTACTGTTAACACAGGAACGTCAGATCAGACGCTCATGTCCTTCATTATACTCCATTTCCTGCTGCGTGCCAGAGAATTGCTATTTTACAATGCGCGATTCATCATACACGCACAAGACTCAAAATAATTAAAGTATGAAATTCCAAAAGCAAGCTTACCTGCGTTTCAATCACGTTGTTACCTCGCTGTACCGAATTTGAGAGTACCAGGTGAAAATGCTAAGCAATTCAATGTTTTATTCGCTTTTATATTGCATGCAAAGACAATTAAATTAAATCGCTCCTTGAAAAAGTTGAAATTCAATAGGTCAAAGTGCCACCCTCCTAAAGATGAACCGTCTCAGGACGCTGGGGCCCTCATCCTGCCATTTCGTCGAGTGTGTCGATCATTAAAGAGACAATACGGAACTTTCTATTGGGGTGTGTCGGTCAATGGAATAATATGGAATAATGGAATGATAGATCGAATTTTAGAGCTCCAGAAGAACTTCCCACAAAGCTAATTGAGGGAGTCCACTGTCACACCTGCCATCTACCTTAATTCTCAATTTCACCGTAAGAACATTGCACCAGGAGCCAAGAGCATGAAGCGTACTTGTTAGAGCTACCGTTTTCCATTTCTTTGGATCAGTGCTCTTCAGTCATTCCACTGCCTTATCTGGAAGCGACTCCTACCCCTTTAGCGTCGGATATGACTACCTGCACTGGACATTATCTATTTCCTTTCATCATCCCCCCTCCTCTCAGCGGTTGGCAGTTGCCACAACCCCAACATCCTTATTGGTACTCCCCCTCTGATGAATTCCGTCTTTGAAAAATTCCTCATGCGTGAACTATATCTCTGCCATGACTGCCTTGAAGCTCCGGAAAAATCCTCAATCAACCCCCTCCTTCCACAACCTGGTGGTGCATGTTCCATTCCAAGACTCTCTCGGGAGCTTACTCTTGTCCTTATTAGTGCACATGTTCCATACATCGCTG
The DNA here is from genome assembly GCA_020466155.1 of Pachypeltis micranthus. NCBI lineage: Eukaryota > Metazoa > Arthropoda > Insecta > Hemiptera > Miridae > Pachypeltis > Pachypeltis micranthus. Next base: position 19,981,194 of record CM035774.1, on the reverse strand, counting down.
CCCTGTCGTCGAACGTAAGCTTTGAAAAAACGAGTATAAGTAGAAAGTAGAAAATAGCAGGGCGTCTTCATTTCTTCAAGAGTCACTGGGAGTCTTCTTGTCCAGTAAATTGGTAGTTGGTTTAATAATAAATACCACTCCAATTCACTTCAAGGGACATTATATGAGAAGAATCTACTTCCGTCGGAGTGTGGGTGAGGATTTGTTAAAAGGGACGACGACAGGGAGTCAGAAAGATGGGGGCGAATATATCAACGGTTTCCATATACTTTTTCAAGCGCAAGACCAAACCGTTTCATCGTAATACCACTTCGCTCTTCCTTCTAGAAAAATAAGAAGAAAATGCTCTTTATCTGCCGACGGTCTTCCGCTCATGCAAAAATACCGCCACCAATTTTTCCTCTGAGAAAGCCACTTAGCTCTTAACGCTGCCCTATCCAGTCAACGTCATTTGTCATCGTTTCGTCATTTAATCCGTAATGCCGAGAGTCAAGTTGTACATTTATCAAGCTCATGATTATGTTGACTCACTTTCTGTGAACATCACTGAGCTAGAAGTACGACATGTTTGTGTTACGCGTAAAATAGCACTCATTAAATAATACTCGTATCATTTGGCATGACCCCTGTGTCTCATTTTCGTCTTCAGTGGTCTGCACACCCTGCTCACGATCTCGTATTGAATACTTAATATTTACCAAAGTGTATGGCACTTGTCCTCATTGGCTCACAAGCGAGAGAATATACTGCTAGGTGATTCGCAAAAATGAGACCCACTGACGAGGGTGATGGCAAACTGTGATTCACTTTTGGACGCTCCTCTTTCGCTCACGTCACACCAAGTCTCTAACGCATTATCCTCAGCTCTCCGTTAACTTCTTTTTTCTCGCGCTGTTTTTAGTGCAGTGATTAGGATGACTAAGTGCCTCTCTACGTGGATATTACTTCGGAAAGTTGAGTTTTTTTTTCTATTCCTGTCAACCCAGGATGTGACCAATTTCCCCGTTCGTGCAGTGCGCTACAGTGAATCCAGTAATTGAAAAACAGATGCAGCGTTCGACCCTGTTCCTAATTCTTCGATTACGATGGTGAGTAAAAATGCTAATATTAGTGCAAATATTACAAACAAGGTTTTTGTCCTGCAGAGTAAAGCAGTTGTAGTATTTTGGAATAGAAAATTTCTGGAGGCTGGAAATGGCTATTGAGGTGGAGGGAAAGATCGAATATTTTTGGTGGCAGGCATATCTCTGGTTTGCCACTGGTCCACTGCCCAAAGCAACCCACATGTGAGTCAATCGTTGATCTTTATGGATTAATATGCTCAGGTTAGTTATTATTTAATCAGACTGAAATATAGGAGATTGCAAATGCTCCAACTTCTTCTTACTAGGCAGCCCCAGTAAGGATTACTTTTAAAAACTGTAGTCTCCTAAAATATGCACCAGTCAGCGTCGGGTTTTTTTGATCACCTGGTTGACGCGTGCGCTCGCAAAAATATTAGGGATATACTTTTATGATGAAACTGTCGTGAATATTCATCGTTCATCCCAATTAACCCTGATTCTGTATCTGGTAAATACTCGGTATTACAGCTTTTAGAGTTGTTATTTTGATTCTTCAATTTTTACGGAGCGTTGGATGGCAACTGAATGAACTATATTCACTTTTCTTCATGTTTAGAAATTTCCTCTTCTGGGCGCACTCGTTGCTTGTTCGTCTTTCAATTTTCACTCAATCCCTTGCCCAAACAACAGGGTGGCCGATATCACTTTTGTTGATCTAGCGGTGGAACAGGGGATTATCCGAGAAGGCTGCTCAGTTTCATTCCGAGCTCTCGTGCTTATTTCATCCTGAACTCTACTGCTTATTTCCTCTCGCAATGAAAAAACATTCTCAATACCCTTTGGTGTTCGATCAATTGCAACTTTGTGGATTGTTTGCTGATCCACGCTTTCATCGGAGGCAAGCTCAATAACGTGGGCCACGTAGGGAAATATGGAAGGATACGCTCGCTCAACTTTCTTCAGCCTCCCTCGTGATCCTCCATTTTACCTTGCGTATTGCCGGTGGGTACCCTTGATGAGTTCATAATCTCATTTTTTGTGATATGTTGATTTTTTGGTGGCTCAGCTCAAAACGAATCGGTACGAAAGATCACTGTCCTCAACCAATCGGGCTTTCCGATCTTCCTGAGGCGGATTGGTCTTGAGCCATGAAAAACTTCAAACTACCCCTTCCAATCAACTTCTTTATTTCAATATTTTGGGCGCTATCGAACACACGAATTGATATTTCCAGAGTGAACAACATTCTTCCCTACGTTTGAGCATTCAGCGGGGTTTTTGTGTATATCTCCGAGTAGCAGTTAGCCCTAGAGCAACAATTATATTCTCTCTCAGCTCTTGTCATTGCTCACGCGTGTTAACAGTCAATTTATTGGCCTTGTTTAAGTCCATCTATTCCTCTATCGCACCCAACATTTATGGTGAAGAAGTTGGAGTGGACATGTTTGCCTAAGTCCCTTTTGAGGTATTATTAAGAAAACTTGTTAATGCTATTGGATCTGTATATACTTGGGTTTCTATTTAACGAATAGTGTTTAGCTACTTCTGTCTACCAGTCTTCCTGGAAATTTGATATCTCTGTTTTCGTAAATATATTGGATTAAAGTAATTAATAAAAAAATTCCCGCAGAGTACTACAGTAAAGAAAGTCTCCTGCGGGGAAGTCGAAGCAAGAATTTTATTTTTTTTAATTTTCGGTGTTTTTGAAACCCCTCTATCTAATGAAAGTGAGAAATTAATTCTCTCGCTCACTCTCGGTAATCAGCGACGGAGAAGCTCGACAAGATCTCCTGCGGAGCTCCTCAAATTCTGCTCTTCACTTCAGCCTTCTAATGAGATTTCCTGCAAACTAAAACCTCGGCGTACAGCGGGCGGGCGGTGTCATTTACAAGGGAAGCTCGGCAAAGTCGTTAAAAGCAACCGCTGAAATGCGGTCCAAAGGGTTCTCCCCTTGACGCTAAATATTGTATAAAATCCTCGTTGTAGTTAGTGCCGCCGTATCGTCTGACGGGAAAGGCGTGTTCCACTGTAAATTGCGCGTCGTCAAAAATTATATTCCATTTCTCACCTTCCAAAGGTGGAAGGTTGAAGGGCACGTTTCTGTGTCTTGATTTACCCGTGACTGTTTTACGCAAGGTTTAAATCGTTGGGAAAACCAAGTCGGGTCTATGAAGTCCACTCTTCAGGCCTTCCCTCCCGCTAACTGCATTTAAACGGAAGATTAAAGGGTTCAGAAGAGCTCCCTGTGTAGTAAAACTGCGTTCTCTTAAATGGAAACCGTCCTCGAATCAATGTTCGGTTCTTGACGATTCATTTATTGCCGTGGTACTATCCCCATCGTATTCATGGACTGCCTGTGCTTGAAATTACATTCCTCCTCTCACGAGCCACGACTTGGGTGCTTAAAACCTCACTATAGTTGTTTTCCTAGTGCAAATCATCTAACCTCGCATATCCAACACTCCTTGGACCAACCATTACTTATTTCTGAGACAATGTTCAGTGTGTAACGCGCACAGATTCTGCTAACCTACCATTTCTCGCATTCTCCGTCACTCATATTCCCATGCCTTGCTCTCATCAATTACCTGCCGCAAGTGACGGACAAAACTGTGGTTATTGGGTTAGCTTATCAGCACCAAATGATAGTTAACGCAACAGTATGCAAGTCACTATGGGGGAAAACTCTCTGCCCTTTCTATTGGGATTACTGTTTCACATTGGGATTCTCTGATGCACTAGGGGTGGCCCTGCTAAGATTTGTGCTCCTTTTGGAGCCAGTATTCGTGCTCAGCATAAATTACACCCCCCCCCCCCTTGGGGCACAATTACGTCGAACGTTCCCCTTCCGTGGTCACTAAGTTGACCTTCTCCTATTTTCTACATTTAGCAGGCCTGACGAGGCGTGGGGGAGCAGGCTCGGCCTTGTGTAGACTAGGTTTGCCAGTAGTCTGAATAATCCCCGAAATAAGTTTCCCTTCATGGTGTTATTTGGCCAGTTTTTCATTTTTATGCTAGTCTAATTGTGTTTCATAACTTGTAAATCTAATTAGAAACGCCTGCTTATCAGATGAAGAGGACGATATTGTTACAACAATTGTTGAGCAATTAAGCAGAATTTGTTAAAACCACTATGATGACTATTAACAAAACTATTCAATCACCTGTGATCGTGCAGTACAGGGATATGTCCATGTTACAGCCAATATTGAAGTAGAATTACTTTCTACATTTAAGCAGAGCAGGCTCCTCTGCACTGCTCTTCAATCGCTCTGTTCGTCTCATGTGGGTCGATCTATTGATTTGGTCTCGTCACTGCATACTCCTCCGAATTAACTCACTAACTTCTATTCTGAATCTCCAACAAAACGTGTTTTCCAAGGATGGATGAGTTTTCCAATAACAAGGCAGCCCGTTAAAATTGAGCTAACAACGAACAAAAAGTTTGTACATCAGTAAAGTTACATTAAATGTTCCTCGTGCAATCAACGAGAGCGTTACATAGAGGGCAATTTATTAACATAGCTTCGATGTTGAAAAAAAGTAAATATTTATCATCTCCATTTAATATTATTCGGGCGATAAAGGAACGAGGTATTTCTCATACTCCTGTCGAAAATAATTTAGCGTCCTCGTAAATTAATGAGATGCCGTTGTTGCTGATAGCCGCCTCCGCTTTCTTTTTGTCTCGTTTTAGCTTTAACCTTTACCTCATGCGAAGTTGAATGGTTCAGTAAATGAATGCTTCGTTCTTTGCTTCCATTCTCATTCATTCGGGTAATCAGTAAACTCGTTAATTTTACAGTCCTGACGAAAAACCTGCTTAGAAAGATTAGTGAACTCGAGAAGATAAATTGTGTTTTCACTGCTGTAAAATCAACGAAGGTACTGAAGTTCATGAACATCAAAATCTTGATGCTGTCTTATTTGAAACCACTGTACAATAAATTACCAAAAATAACGACGAAGAGCAATTTCATTGCAGTACTTTTCTATTAAATCTCGGTAATACGATACTGGCGGACTAGTTGTGTCTTCGTTTCGTCCTGCGTTCTTGAGCAATAGATGGGGGAAGTTACTGGTCCGAACTAGAACCGCTTTGTCCGTCGTCTTGACCTGTGGTTTTATGTTTCCAAACGGTGGACATAACTGCCGACAGACCTGGTTGAGAATAAGTCATTTTTGGGCATTTCAATATAGGTCTCTTGGATTTACTCAGTTCTGACGGTGTGGCAGTGGGATGTGTTCTGATAATTCGTCTTCGGCGTGTTACGTGACGTTTTACGTTCGAGAAGAGAATTTTCTGTTTGGTATTGTAATGCCAAGGAACTTCAGGGATACCTTGGGCAGGGTAACGTTTGAAACACGTTCTTTATTTCTCAAAAACGGTGTTGGTTAGACATTGTTTACTGAGAATCCAACGTGTTGTTCTCCATTAACACTTTTCTACGCATCTGCCAAACGGTAACATGGCACCTGGGTAGCGTATCAAATTTACAGAGGGCCGGTGTTGTGCGGAGTTAGGTTTTTTGGTTCGGCTGCAGTACTCCTCGGTGTTGCTGCTAATATCGGTCATGGTGTGTCGTGGACTTGTAACTCCTATTTCGTCGTAAATTATTCCTTGGCGTTCCGGGGTCCCTTTTGAGTTTACTGACTAAGGAGGAAGCCCTAGTTCGTTTTACAGAACCACGCTGAGGAGAGACAGGTGAACGTGGTATAAAAGTAACCCTCGACGGAAGTTTTCGCGACACTGAAAGATTCAACCCACACGTCAACTGAACTCGTAAGAATGTTTCTATTGGGTTCTCGGAGCGACGGAAATTCACGAGAAACGGTTGGGTCTCTCCCAATTTCGTCGTAAACGTCTGAGAATATTCCTCTCCTTCCGAGTGATCCTTGATTGTAGCCAACTTCGAGTTGTACAGTTTGGTTCCTTCAATAGAAATTAGATTCCTTCGGAGTATTGAACAGAGGTTGCTCAACTGTCAGTACCGCTGGAAACGAGGAGGAGTTGGAAACACCAATGTCTCTAAGTTCGATTTCATTCAACCTCAGGAGAACCCTCGAAGAAGAGATTGGAATTTAATGGACGTGAAGCATCTAATCGGAAGTTTAGGACTTGTGGGTAGATAGACCCATCTATTTCCAGTTTTCGCACTATGATTGAAATCGTCAACAATAATGGGAAGACATCATGAAATCGAACTATAACAAACGGAATTAAACAATAATTAGTTTCGGGCACATTTATTACAATCGCCAATACTACCAAATTCATCAAATTTCTGAATTGTGTAATTTCCTTTAAATCGAAAACAGATTGAAATATCCGTTTTAGAGTTGGTTCGTGATAAGACAATATTCCCACAGGATTTATTATCTTCTTAGTGTTGTACCATTAGCTTATGTTTTCTTCAAAAACTCGACTCGAGGGGAATGAGGAAGGGTGTGTCGTATTTCATATTGCACAAAAATTACTAAAATTTTTTACTCCTAAAAGACTTCGGGAAAAGGAAATTGAGGAAAATGATTTTGCTGGGTGTGAGAAAGAGAGAACCGAGTTTAATATGAGAAGAAAAAGGACCTGTTTTTTTGGACCATCTACAATCGGAGTACAATCTACTTCTGTCTCGACTCACACTCATTCATTCACGCCGGATTTAATTTCCATCTCTCTCTTGCTTCCTACTATAATAGTACAGAAAGCCCAAAAAACGGTTATTGGGTTAATAAACACAGAAGACTGACGAGAAATATTCAGAATAACAAGTAAGAGAGAGAATGAGAGGCAACGAACATCCTCGAACTTTGTGGTGTGTCTCAAAATAGTTATGTGAATTAGAGCAGCGACTGTCTGGAGTAGGAGTCAGGTAATAGGCTGGGCGTCCTATGGCGGTACGGGAGAGGGGGGGATGGAAAAGCTAATGGCTGATCTATAAGAAGGAAGGAGAAAGGAGCAAAGAAAAGCTTGAGAGGTCGTTATTAGGAGATTTTCCGGGAGTAGAGGTTGTTACTGATGACGCTAAGAGAAGAGTAGAAGAGGGTGACATTTTACGTTGAGGTTAGTGGATGACACTACTTAATGTTCATTGTTTAACAGAGTTGGAAGTGTTGGGGGGGGGGGGGCTTTTAAAGAAAGAAGTTAAATGATGGGGTTTGAAGGATGACTGACGAGTGTTGCACGGCTAGTTTTCAGGGAAACTGCTGGATAGCTACCTATGCATGAATGAAATGATTACATCAAGCGCTGGACAGAGGCTACAGGGAAAGCGCTATGTAAACCCAGTTCACCTATTCAGAGACCCCCCTTGTTCGTGCTTAACTATCGCGATTGAGCACTTCTTTCCTGTATTGTTCTGCTAGCTGAATTGCACATGTGAGCTAATCTGATACCTCTCAATCGTGTTCACATACGTGCAGTCCGTGTTCCTGACAGCGTTTTGTTCCACTCTCTGAAGACTTTTTATGAAATCGAAGGAAACTTGAAATTTGTTTTCGTGCGTTTACATAAGTTATTTATCGGAATGAACAGCATCTCAAGAAAAGCTCAGTAAGTAAGATGAACGTCTGTCGCCAACAGTTAGAGTTAGCCAACACATGATGCGACCATTGTAGTTAACAAAAAACAGCTCTCGAATGTACCCGCGTTGCCATCGAGGAAATTCCAGTTCGATAGTTTGACAATTAACTTTAATTGTGGAAACTTCCGTCTGCCAATCAGTTTAGCTCAGCACTCCTGGAGAAGGTCTTATGGATTATGAAATGCAGGTACTGGTTTGCTAAAGATGATCAATACGTTTATACCCATTCTTGAGAAAGTTTGAAAACCCCATTTAGTGGTTGCAGAAGTTCATGTTTTGGTGGATTTCCGCTTATTGACGGAGTTCAAAGAAAGGGCTGCGATGAATAAAATGTAAGTATGAGTTGCTAACTCACACGACGTCCGATTGAGCAGACTCAGTAGAACACACATTGTGGTAAAGGAATCCATTAAGGTAGAGAGGAGCGGCGTACCCTTCCGCCCGTGACGTGAAAGATGATACACGATAGTTTTAACCCTTTGTGTTCCTAACAATCAAATGATCCAACTTCTAGCAACTCTTATGAACGTTGCGTCTATTTTAGTGGTTCCACAATTAAGTAAGGGCTTGTGAGATCGCAGGCGGGCACCGCACAATGGACTTTTCTCTGACAATTAATCTTTACGACGTCGCAAATTTCGTCAGTTTTCCCTCGCCGGAAGACTCCGAGGTCCAAGAAACTTGGTTTGGCGATGCTCCAGTTAAATAAAGTTTTCATTAAATTGTTTCGAGCGGCAACATTAATTGGACGATGGACGGCGACATCGCTTTGTGGACTAGAGTGGCTTAATTTCCCACCTTCCTGTACTTTTGACGTACAACCGCCTACTTAGTTTCCTTGGCTTTACGAAGTAGAAAGGAAAGTTATGTAATCGGCTGAGAAAACAATTTGGAGTTCTCTTCAGATCTTCACGTAATCCGAGAAAATGGTCGGCGTGTCTGTGAACGCGATTGAGACACAACCGTAGGTCACTGTGGGACGCCAAAATAAGGGGATGAGCAAAATCCGCCAAAAACTAACAAGAGTTATCAGAGTGATCAAAATACTTCACCTTTTTAAATCAAAACCCGCTCTAACAATTCGGATTACATTTCCTTTTTTAGACAGCTTCAAATGACACCAACAATACCGTAAAATTCTCATCCATAGTGAAATGACAAAAGCCGCACAATAAATGACCAAGCATTTCGACGGAAATTTTAGTGCAGCATTTTTCTTATAAAACCCTCTCAAATGTTACCAACCAAGTGCCGATACGACCAGCCTTTAATAACGCTCATAAGGTATAGAGGTGCTACCCCAGAAATTCCGGAATTCAAAAACCAGTAAATTGATGTGGAGCTCAGGAAGGTTTTGTGGTGCGACGCACCTGATATTTTTGGGTTGCTTCTTCAGAATTTAGGTTGAGATTAAACCCACAGGAGCGATTTCAGTTTTTCATTCGTTCAAAATCGCTTACGCGCATGGACTGATTGAAGAGTACTTATAGTAACAATTCGATTTCGAGCTGATAAACGGTTGGCCGGCTATTGAATGGCATGTGCTTAATCAGCCTTGCCGTGATCCACTAACAACGTGCTATCTAAAACGACTTGTCGAATGCATTCGGCAACGTCGAGGAATAAAGCCTTAAATTGCGCCTATTTTGTCACGGAGGTCGATAGTTCCTCTCTGCGGCTAGTTTTTTTCCACAAAACCTCAGGGCATGTCACCGCTCACAAATTGATTGAAATTTGATTCGTCGACGATATTCCCGGTTTTAGTTTTGCAGCGACTACTTCATGGAACTTTTTTGTGTAGTCGTTGAATCGAAACGCTTTTTTCCTGCTCATACGATCCAGTTATTGAACTGACGTTGTCTGTTTCAGTAGGCGGTTTCCCAACCAAAATATACATTTCATTTCGTTTACTCTCGGATTTCGGTGAAGTGATATTTGATTATTCATTAACAACAACCAACAAGTCTCTCGTTGCGTCTCTTAGCGTTAGCATTTTGGCTCACTTCCACCCGTCGACGAACGATCGGTATATCGCTCCAGGGCTTCCCATTAACGTATTACCCGATCATACTGAAGCTAATACGAGCTGCAGTTGAGCTGCAGATTTGAAACGAATTGAGTTTTCTCAATTAACATTCACGGCTTAGTAGTTGATGATTCAAACGTTGCAACATATAAAATATATGTTGTCTGTAAATTAATTCGTGGGCAGACACAATTTTAACAGTAAAGTTCAAAAATTCTACTACTATAAGTTATCTAACTTGTGTTCCCTTATTTTACTATATTTGTTTCCCATATGAAACTCATGTGATGATTTTCAAGTATGCAGTGAAACTGAAAGTACAATAAAAGTTAATGAATCGATTAGTTCTTCAAAGGAAATAAAACGTACGCACAGCACTAAGTAAATAGGCCTTAATCCTAACTATTTTAGAATTAAACGAGCATGTCTTCATAATATAAGCGCAGCCTCCACCCATCTTCCGAGAATATTATGATAATACAGAACATTTAAAGAAGGGAATTGACGAAGAAATAATCGATCCTCAGCAATAAAATAAATTGTTTTATTCTCGTGGCGTTAGGTACCATCCAAACGTGTAATAACAGCGGGTGGGGGCTCGGTTCAATAATTATGGACATTACCTTCCTTATTTGATGTCCTATTAGCGGCGCATTGGTGGCGCGCTACTGCCATATGCTGCTTCGTCTTCAGTTCATAGTGGTTTTGTTCACAAATATCGTGGAGTCTGGGGAAATATAGATCTTTATTACCCTTTTCGTTGAATTTTTTGTGAGAGTTGCTTGCTCCAATGGGTTGCAAACATATAAGAAAGAGGTAGAGTATTTATACGGTTTTGTTTTTTTAATGGTTCATTGAAGGGACATTGAATTGCAGAAATGACATATCGTCGACACATTTTTGCCGGGCGTTTCCGCATTTAAATCCATAGGGAGATCGTTCCGCGGAAATGGACAAGCGAGATAGTGCGTTCATCGGGGTCTAACGCGCTTGTGGGGGGAACCTGGAATCTGAAACGTAGAACCGTAGATCTGCTCCTTATTTCAATTTGTTGCGCAGCTGTCATGCATGGTGGACAGGTGAGAGTAGGATGGGCATGATTAAGCTAAACGGTTGCGGGGTTTGAGTCTCGGTTGCGATACTTTCGGGTATTAGTTTTCCCGCTGACCGCGTTTTGCCACTGGCAACTGCCAGTTTCACGAAACCGTTTTTTCTCCAGTACCGTTTCATTTAAAACCTTTCTACCTATCCCTCAGTGGGAGCTGGTTTCGCGCTGTTCAGAGTAGAGCGACTGACATGCGTTTCCGTCATAATGGAACACACGGCCCTCCTACTGCTACAATTTCAACTAATGCCTTTTTATCGCATGATATCTACTTGTCACTTTTCATTTTATAATGAGTCCAACCTTATTGTAATGTACTAAAGTCAAAATTTTTGTTTGTTTCAGTACGAATTTAAAGCGAAAGGAATTAAAAAGAAGAAAGTTACCATCGAAATCTCTGTTGACGGCGTTCGAGTTATTCTACGCAAAAAGAAAAAAGTAAGTTGTGTTGTACGATCAACTTTTCTCTATATCTGTATGAAATTCGATTTACTGTTCCACTGTTAATCTACTCACTCACAGTAAAGTATCATACTCAATTCAATGTCACCGATTTTTTGGCCATATATTTGGGTTTCATGTAGAAAACGGCAGAGGAATTTTTAAATGTCTGCTGATTGGCGAGACAAATAGCTTCCATATATAGCTATATTAAGAGTACGGACGTGCTTTTGTTTACCATGAGCACGCACAACATTAGGGCATAGTGAAGATCTATTGGGTGACGCTTACGGTTGTAGAAATTATTGTGGTGCTCCTACTAATGATACGTTTATGAGACTTTCAACATGACTTTTTACTTTTCTCGGTTCAAGGAAGTAGAAAGGAAAGTTATGGAATTGGCTAAGAAAAAACAACAGTTTCCTTCAGATCTTTTCGTTTCAGACCCTAGTGAGTCCGAAAAACACTGTTTGGGAAAATGGTCTGTGAACGCAATTGAGAGAAAACGGCTGAACCAAATCTCCTCAAACTTGATATTGAACCCGCAGGTCACCATCGCACGCCAAAATCAGATCATGAGCAAAATCCGCCTAACCCAACTACAGTTATCATAGTGATCAAGACACCAAATATTTCGTTTCTCAAATACGGCTCTAACGATTTTGATTGCATTTTTTAAATGGACATATCACAATGAGGCAACTATACCATAAAGTTGCCAAAATTACCAGAGCAGCACAATAAATTACGAAGAATTCTCAAATATCTCAAATAGTATTTTATTCAAGTGAAACACAAGTTGGGCGTAAATTGGATCGCTAAATTTCCTTTTTTTAAAGATATCAGATCAACTGTAAAACGTTGGGACTTCTTGCAAAAGATGAAATGGTTGCGTTATGCAATTCGGGTTGTTTCTGACACCCTTCTATCATTTCGGACGGCTTTCGCTACGGCGAAAAGCGCCATTGATCCGACTTTTACATCCTAAAGAACAGAAATGCTACTTGAGCATGAAACGGTTGTGAGTTCGTGGCTTATCTCGACTCGCGTTGCAAATATTTTCCTTGAGGGAGTTACTTTTTTTTCGCAGTTGTTTCTGTTTCAAACGAAATGAATTTACCAACGAAAAATCAGGAGGAAAAATAAATTTTAAAGCGCAACCGGCTGTTCTCTCGTTTACTCACCAGCCCCCTAAATTGTGAAGGCGGTTGGTTCTGCAGGCGACGAGGACAATGAGACGAGGAGGCTATTGTGACCTTAAGGCAACCAACGTTGCCTGAGCTATCACATTGTTGCCCCTCGCTAACCCTCGGGCTATTCAATTCCACTCTATTACGTTAATGGATCCGTGTTCCACCTCGGGATTTCCCCTTTGCCCAAGCGGCATCTTCTAAAGCTTTTTTTCTGTAATAGGGCACATATAATGCAAATACAATCAAGAAACCTCTAGTCGGCTTTTCAAACCTCGATACGAAATTCAAGTGCATGGGAGTGATTTATTTATCATTCGTGCGGACTTGAAGTCCAATTAGCAATGAGCTAGTAGCGAAGAAACAAAAAAAAACAACAGGATTCTAGAATGGAAGTATGGACCACAGAGAGAGTCAAAATTGAACAATAAAACACTACCAATATTCATTCGTTCGCATCAACAGAACAGAAGTCCTGCGCACCAATTTTGTGGGAGCACAATGAGTCGACTAAAAAGTCTCTAGGGTCCTGGAGGATGGAATTCTCCGCACGAGGTAATATCAGGAGCAGGCGTTCTGTGAGGCGATTGTTTGCTGCAAAGGGAGACTTGGTAAGGTAGGGCGAGCGGGCGAAAAATTGAGTGATATTCTTTGGAACAGAGTAGAGTAGGTGTGCAGGTTCGTGAACTTTCATGAGCGAGTTATATCAGTCGAGTAGGACAGTTGATAGAACCAATCAAGAGCTTTTGAAGTAGCATTGATTTGCATGGCATACTTATAGTTCGCGTCCTCGAATGAGATGGCTAACTTGAATGCGATGTAGAAATATGTTACGATATATAAGATGTTACTGAGTACATACGGGGGTTTAGCTGGATACTGTAGCCATCGCACCTACGAACCAAATTATAATGACGCTGCTGCAGCGCCTCACACCCAGCGACTGACGAAACAGCCTCTTGAGATCGTAAGCAAACATTAGGAAAGAGACACCGGGGAAGATTTTGTTGATGGAGCAGCAGAAAACGATGAGCAACGGACCAATCTGAGAACCCTGTGGTACTTCCGACGAAGCGTGGAATGGATCCGATACAACTCCTTACAATCTCGCCGTCCTCTTGGGCTCTGAGAAATAGATACAAGTCATGAGGGGATCCTGCGATGCTCAGCAGCTCCAAGCAGGCTATCAGATGCCGGTAGGAGACCCTATCTTGGGAAAATCTCTACACATTGAGTACACTCGAACCCTCTGAAATCATGACGAGGATGTAATCCTGGAAGATGAGGAAGTTGATGGTCGTGGAGCACGGAACCATACTGCTACAGCGGAATGGTGGTAGCGGGAGTGGGGTAATTAATAGCCTTTTCATAGTTCTACGGTAAACGTAGAATTTCCATGATTCAACGCTTGAATTGGTTGGAATACTGGAATGTGCGTTCTATATAAAAATACGAAAGAGTGGTGGCGCTTGTTTGAGCTGACAGGTTTAAATTTTCTTACTACGCTCCTAAAGACGAAGACATCCCCTAAAAGGCACATTGCGGGTGAAACAAAGAATATGGACCGACCGCTTGATAACGCTACGACAGCATGTATCGATAGGTCGCTTGATAACGCTACGACTGCATGTATCGATATGCGTCCGTTAGTTATTTCAAACACCCATTCTTAATTTCATTGAATTCACTCCTTTTCGTAGTCTTTGTACATTTAAAATAATTATATGACGGGGTATTACATAATGAACATTAAATAATTGGCATAATCGTACAGCTGTCGTTATATCTAATTTCAAACATGGCGCCAGAGCCTACGATGTCGGGCATATCGATAACCTGACCTCGGTCGTGATATATCGATATATTGCCTTATCAGAGGGAGTGGTCCCTATTCTTTGCTTCTACCCACATTGCGAATAAAATCAAGAAACCACTAGGCGGCTTGGATCGTACGCTAATGACAAAATACGGATGGAATATAGAGTAGCAAACCTCAACATTCTGGAATGCACATAATCGTACTTTTCATTATCTTATACAGTATCTTCCGTATTTCCAAATAACCTGCCCTACGATGGCATCGTATATAGTCCGCTCAATGGAGCATTTAAAGTTTCCCTGGGATTAATTATTTTCCCTGGGTCACCTGAGTGCAAAAAAACAAAACGCTATTTGAGAAAATGAGGCTGAACCTAATCAGTTCCTCCTCCATAAGCGTCATCAACGAACGTCAAAACAAGGTTTGGAACAAAAATACTAATTAAGTACTCGATGCGATTGCGAGAAATTGAACTTACCGAATCGATTCAAATTTGATATTCAGTCTGAACATCGCCATGGGCGGTCCAAAATGAATTATTTTCATAGAGATCGAAACATCGATTTTTTCCTCAAAAACGGTACTAAAGGTTTTGATTAAATTTTCGTACAGACATCCACAAATAACGCATCGTAAAATTTGCATCGGTGTAAGAAAGAGGATAGCGGCACAATAAATTATCAAACTTTCCATAGCCGGTTTCCAGTACATTTCAGAGCCTGCTGAGTCCGAAAATTACTATTTGGGAAAATGATCAGTGTGTCTGTGAACGTGATTGAGAGAAAACTGCTTAACCAAGTCTACTCAAACTTGATATTTGACCCGCAGGTTACCACCGTGGGACGCCAAAATCACGGTATGAGCAAAATCCACCCAAAACTAAGCATAGTTATCATAGTGCTCAAAACGCAATTTTTTTTTCTCGAAAACGGCTCTTACAATTTTCATTGAATTTTTTTAATGGATGGCACTAGATAAAACAACCACCATGAATACGGGGATATTCTTTTCACTGGGAAAAATGACAAAGTAGCACGATAATTTATCGAACATTTCGACGAAAATCGATTTTAGCGCAGTTTTCCGTTGGTATTCGAATTACGTTCCTGTACGATATGTAGGAGCTACTCTATAACTCCGGAATTTCAGCCGTTTCACTTGCTGTTTTGGTATATTATTCAGAATTTTCGGTCAGGAAAAATTTTTACAACCCTCCTTCAAAATTTAATACTTTACGTTTCAAGACATGGGGATTCCAAATCCGCAGTCTGGGCCGTTTTGTGCCTTTAACATGATCTAAAAGATCCGTTCTTTCGCACAAAAATCCCATTTGGTATCTAGTTGTGCCCGCCATCTCGGCAATGCGATCGGACGAAGCCCATGGTTGTTATGGACAAAAAATGGTTTAAAAAATTAACAAAACGCAGTATAATCGCAAATACGCCGTTTCGTATCGTTTTCAAGGTATTTTTACATCCTGGGTCGAATGGAATGAGTATCAGTCGTGTCCAACTGCGTATAGTGAAATTACAGTAATTATAGTGAGCCAAAGTCAACTAATTGAAAGGACTCGCGTATACTACAGAGGAAGTCATCGTCTCGTCGTTAGTACTCCCTCCCTCCCGTCTCATCAAAACCACCCGCCCGCTCGACTCGCAACGTCATGCCAATTGCCTACAGGTGCATATGTTTTGTATGGTTTACTAGCACTTTTCGATGCTGAATCAAATGGGATGGGTCTCGTAGCAGTAATACTAGGTCAAGCTGTTCATGAGAATAATAAACCGTTGTGTAATAATTTGCAGGGTTTTTACCTTTTATCTCTGGAAAGGAATGGTAGTTATCCTTCCCATAAATAGCGTGTTTACAGCCTCATTTATTCTCTGCGTACTGATTGCTCAATAAGGGTCAGGACAGCAGAATGAGCAGCACAATGAACTCCAGAACGGTTTCACTATCTGGCCCCCATGAAGTGTTGTTGTGCCAAATTCAAATGCACCGAGTTACAAATAAGTTGAATTTGTAGAAAAAGCAACAATCACCAGTGATTTTATTTAGAGCTATGAACCTGACGTTTCCTATAAATTCCGCTCAAATGGTACAAGAATTCTCAGAAAAATTAGGGTGTTAGTTTAAACTATCTACACGATCTCATAATATTTCCAACTCAATAGCAACCCTAGAAATTCGTGAGTTCGAACCACCGCTGTTTCTCATAGTTATTACCTGATAACTCGAAATAGTGAACACCGGCCTTCTGAACAAAAACCCTGCAAATTATTACACAACGGTTTATTATTCTCATGAACAGCTTGACCTATTATTACTGCTCTGAGACCCATTCCATTCGGTTGAGCATCGAAAAATACTCGTAAACCATACGAAACATGACCTGACTACAATGGAACTACGGAAACTAAATATTCGCCGGCGCCCGTAAACGTCTCTAGGCATTTATGATCCGATGTAGTGGTGTGTGGAGGAAGTGCTGGGCTCATCGGCCCTAACCTTCCTCCGCCCAGTCGGGCAAAAAGAGTCGGGGAAATTGGGATGGATGGAACCCTCCAGCGGCCTTCCAGCGAACCCTCAGCAGTTGGCACGACATTGCAAGTCGAGCGGGCGTTGCAAGGCTTTCAATTAGTAGACTCTAATAATTACTGCAATTTCCCTATACGGACTGTGCACTTCTGATACTCATTCCATACGACCCAGGATAAAAATACCTTGAAAACGATACGAAATTGCGTATTTGCGATTATACTGCGTTTTGTGAATTTTTAAAACCATTTTCTATCCATAACAACCATGGGCTTCGTCCGATCGGATTGCTGAGATGGCGGGCCCAACTAGATAGCAAATGGGATTTTTGTGCGAAACAACAGATTTTTTAGACCACATCAAAGGCACAAAACGGCCCGGACGGCGAGCGGGCGTTGCGGACGGAGGACAGCAGACGGGGGACAGCGGATGGACATTGCAGATTTGGAATCCTCATGTCTTGAAACGTAAAGTATCAAATTTTGAGGGGGGGGGGTGTTAAAAATTTTCCGTGACCGAAAACATAGGGTTATTATTCAGAATGAATAATGAACCAAAAAACTGTAAGGCTCACGGCATCAATCGTAGTCATAGTAGGAGCACCTCAACAAATTTCGGAACTTTTTCTAAATTAGAATTAAAATCTAAGCAAAAATAGATTGGATCGTGATTGAAACCATGAAAATCACTGAACAGTTAGTGGAATATTTTTCATTTGGCGCGCAAATCCCTCTTGGCACTGTTATGTCAGCGTTGAAACTACATCTCCGTTTTATTATTCTGACGTTTTAATCGCTCATCGGTTCTTTTCGAACGATCATGTTGATAATGTCGTGAATCACATGAGCATTGCTCAATAATGCTCGTGGCCACGGTAGGAGCAGCTCAACACATTCTGGAACTTCAACCGTAAAATGTGAAGTTACGTTTTGCCAAGTTAGAATGAAACTTCATCCACAAATATACTAATAATTAAAGTGATGATCACTGAATGCTGTGTGGTGCAACGCATTAAATATTTTTTAATCGGCGGGAAAATGTCTCTTGGCACCGGTGAGTCAACTCCATTTTATTATATTGACTTTTCGTGTTGAGGTTTTAATCGTTTATTACGTTGAGGAAACCTGTTTTTTCCGAATCAATGTTTCAAATACGCGATCAGGTGAAACGACATTAGATCTGTTCGGTGAAACTGGCTCCTTTTCCCTTTCTTGTTAGTGTTACAATCAAGATAACGAGAGGTATAATCTGTGCTTCGTATTCCAACGTCAAGTTGCCTCATGTGGGTCAGACTCATAAAATTACTCGTTTGAGCAGCCGCTAAATTAAACACGAAGTTCCTTCGTAGAAACTGGGAAATTGCTCATTTCTGGTTTTAATTAACCGACTGTGCTCGGTTTCTCAGACCAGCAGCGGGAAGTTAACTCATTGCGTGGTACGTTTCTGCGGAAAGTGAAAGTGTTGAGAAGACAAATTTTAATTGTGTCTTGAGCTGGAGCAACTCACTTCCAACGGGCCCGCACTGCTGAGTAAACACTAATATTCGCACTCGAGGGAAGCGCTTCATTCCAAATACACACACACAACCTCCTGCCGAGGGAGTACGTTTCATCTGTTAAGGCGGGAGTATCCATATTGTTGGGAGATACTCTCCCGACGGCCCTTCAGCCTTCCGGATAATCCGAGCGAGAAAAAACAGTGACGCCTTGTCCAAATATTTTTAAGATGTATTTTGGTTCAAAGTTTTTTAACGCTGTCGACTTTTGGCTCTTTTTCAGAAGAAACAATGGCTGGACGAGGCGAGCATGGTGCTTCTTCAACACCCCGTCTATAGGTGAGCTCCTCTGATTCTCCTCAATTCTCGCTTACGGCTTTATCGCGATTCGAAACGCCCTAACGATCTATATTCTTTTCGTCATTTTTGGACTTCTTAATACTTTAAGGTGAAAAATTAATGCTTCTAACTCATTGCGAAAAAACATTGTGGAGGCTCGTTTCAACTAGCAGGACAGAAGTACTGGGGTTGGAGCGATACTACTGAGTAGCTCTGTAGTTATCATAAGATAATCTTTAAAATTGTAACTTAGGGATGATAATATCTCGAAAATAGATGCCTCAATGTCCACCACGCTTTGTAGAACTTCACATCAACACATCAAACACCTTGTCTTCCAGAAATGCGTAAGGTAGATGTACTCTTAAGCCCCGTTGTCTCTCATACTGAGTTCTCACTTGCAAACTGGCGAGGAAATTAAACGCTATGTTTACGTAAAATTTAATTTCACACACAGTCTATTCAACTGACGATATGGCTAATGGACTATCATAGTTCGTGATACTAATTAAAACGTTTTCAGGAAAATGGAATTCGGCGATTTAATGTCAGTCTGCGTGGATTAGAACTATTTTTTTTCTGAGCTACCGAACCTCATTTTATTGCCTTAAACGTGGTCGGGTCTTATCCACACTTTGCCTTTGATACAACCTATCAAGGAAAGTCGTGTTATCGGCTGGATTTTTTAATACTTATGGTCAGGCGTTTGCGTCGTTAAGGCACGAAAACGCTTCGGGAAACGGTCTGTGTGTGTATTTTGTGAAGGTTCTTGAGAGAAACCGGCTGAACCAACCCAGCTCAAATGTTATACTCGTATTTAGCCTTCAGATCAATATGACATGCTATAAAATAAGGGAGTGAGATCAAAAGGAACTATAGTTCTAGCGATCAAAACACCTTTTTTTCTCATAAACTTCTTTAACTACTTTGAATACATTTTTTGTGTAACTGAACGGCAACACAAAATTCGAAAAAAGAAAAAAATATGCAGAAAATCGATATTAGTGCAGTGTTCTTCTCACAAACTTCGGTTATATGATGGCGGCGGTGTCCAAAAGGTCAAGTAGGTAGTCCAACGACCTACAAATGGAATGAAAGTTTGATAATGGTCATAACAGTGGTAGGAACAATTTACAGAATTCATTCATTTTTCTACTAACTTTTTTCCGCAGTGCTTCCATTAAACTTCTTCCCAATCAAGTAATGTTACGGTTACCTATATGTTGGTCACTGAGTAAAGATCGTGATATGATAAAATCACTAAGTTCTACCAAATTGTGTAGTAAGTCAAGTCCGTGTTGTATAGTAACCGCGTCCATATTAACTGGATAGCAGGTCGCACTAGTCGATAAAAAAGGCTTTGTAATATGTTGCCCCAGTTATTTCACCCGTTATTTGTTTCATATTCATTTACCTGAAAAACGTTCTTTTATGCCACTAACATGGGGTCATATTTTTGCTTTTATCCATTAAATTTTTAAGTCTCCATTTCCCCAAATATTGCCATTACCCAGAATTATTTTTATTTGGTTTTATTCCGAGTAGAGTTTAGGATTATGTATTTTATTGGGGTTTTACATATGCTTTTCTGCACATTGTTGGGGGACGAATGTCCAACGGGAAATTTACGCCGACGTTAACACTCTTCGTGTTTACCAGGCACTCATCCATCAAGAATAGAGTGAAGGGGCATTTAAAGATGGAATTGCCGAATACTTGTTGATATTTTTGGATGTTGGAAGACTTCCCGCCAGATGGTGCCGACAACTCTCCTGTTGTTAGTTGTTAATAGTTACAATTTGGTTTGCTGAATGAAACCAACAGCGTGATAGTTGGCAGTGTGTCGGCGTTCAAAATTTATAGGTGGAATCGTCACACACAAGGTTGATATTTTTGGACATTGGGAGATTTCCGATTACGTATAGCGAACAACAACCTGTATCATAGTTGTATGTTGATACTTCAAATTGACACTGCTGAATGGAACGACATCGTAGATAGAGAGTTGTATTGGTGGTCAACATTTGAAGGTAACCATTAAATCTACGAAGAGGTAGGAACTGGTTTGCAGTATCTTGACCGAGGCTTGCTTGTAGCTGGCATTGTACTAGGCCAGCTATACCTTCTACCTTTGCCTTTATTTCTTGGTATAGACTTCCTGGGTAGACTTGAGTAAAATTATATCTAGTCACGCAGTTAGTGGGTTCGTCGGAGATAGCTCAGCTTAGTCTGAGGGAAAAGGGGTTTCGTTGGTGCAATTAGGAGAATCCGCTGGCACATTTTCGTGACTCAAAGCGTAAACATACCACTACACGACCTGTAAGTGGTTTTCAGTAAAGGCTTTTCCAAGATTACGATCCTATCAAGTCATAGCTGCTTAAGGTTCTCTCGTCTGAAAAAAGGCACGATCTCTTTCGTAAAACCACCTCTTTTATGTATTCGCTACGCTGTTACACTGGTTTTCAAACTTACTGCATTTACAAACACTAGGCTAATCCCTCGTTCTTTCTGCGATGAAATTGTTCGGTATAAAATGTGCATTACGAGGCCGATTCGTTTACTGTGGGTTCGGCGAGTGGAGCAAATTCTTATCGACCCGAATGATACGGTTTACGAAAGACGGATATGATTCCCTATTTATCAAGGAGCCTCCCTGTGCTTAAGGGACGGTAAAGTATTTGGTTTCAGGGTATCGGATGCTCTCGCGGAGTTTCCTTGCGACGAAGGGCTTTCGAAGAGCGTTTTCTCCCTTTTTCCTGCATTATCTCCTCTCCACTTCTCCACCATCACTCCCTGTCATCCTAAGCCATTACTTCCGAAGTGAGCCTAACGGAGATTTGCGCTCTCTCGAATCCATCGACGCTTTATATCTGACTCCGTTCCTTCTTGGTCAATATTTGGGCAACAATTGATCTTCATATCCAGCGATCGTTATAAAAACTTCCATATATTATCCCTCAACCCCCTTCTTCCTCTTTCTCATAAAGCCCTGCAACGTCTTTTCTTTGAAAGGTGAAATCCCTACGTTGAGGATGCCATAAGACACCACACAACCAGACGTCAGTCTTTTATGACCCATTTGAGTGGACCCCAATTGATCATCATCTCCCTTCAAGCTACATTTTGCACAAATATAATAGTTGTTAAGCGCTGTTGTTATGTTAGATAGCTAATAACAACATCGGTCATAACAGGCAATAACTCTACGAGAATCAAATTGCTTGAGTGATGGAGAAAATTACTTCCAGGACAGTGTTAACGCTCCAGGTGCAAGAGTCGTGTTCCGCAGATTCTTGATAATCGAATCTCAATCATCAGTAAATAATTTGCTGTGCACAGTTCGACAACTTATAATGGGAATGCAGATTTGTAGAAATCCACAACATATCCAGTTTTGATAAATTGATAAAAGTAAACTGTACAAGGACAAAATTTGCTGGATAGTTTTGTGTTTTGAAGATTTTTTACGAGACCATAAGAAGAGCGTAATGTTCACTGAGCTTCAGAGCAAGCGTGATGGCAAAACGAACAATCAAATCACAATTTGTTGTTGTGGGGGTGATTTCGAAAGTTGAATTCACAGGTTTACATCCATCATTTTCTCGTCAAATTTCCTATCTCTAATGTAAGACGAAGAAAAGTTCAAATGTTTCACGTTTTATTACAAAAACGAAGCTCAGGCTTTGTCGATTAATTAATTCGTGCTCCATGCTGCATTCACCCGCTGAACTCATCTATTGTAAGTTACGCCGGAATAAGGGTTTGAGGCTACAGTACCGAAAATCCACTTTATGTGTCAACGATAAATTCACGTCATTGACCTGAATTCATATCGTTCCGCGGATCCTTCCGCTTCGTGTTAGTCAAGGGGGATTGTACCTCGTTCCTCCGCAACCTCAGTGGCCCCATAGCCGCAGGTCTGGTGAATATGTTGCCCTTTTACTTGCGCGCACCTTCAGGATCCCACAACCCTCTCGACCTTCTCGTCATTCATGAATTCCGGGTTGATTTTGAATTATTCATTTCGGTACGATAAATTGCTACCGGATGGGTGAAGTTCCATCTTGCGTTGACGAGAAAGGGATGAGGATAGGTGGAATGTTTTTACTTACCTGTCCCGTATGTAAAAGTTTGCCGGAGTGCTATCGTATGAAAAAGGTTTGAACGTTTGATTTCAAATTCACACAATCATTCGACGGAAAGAGATGAAGTCGTGAATGTCTCCCCAAGAGAAATAGAGCTTTTGCTGTACCGACTTCTATGCAAAAGAAATGAAAGAGAATACCTGCATTTTGAATCATGGAGTCAATGCTCACTGCAGCCAGGTGAGCCGGCAGTGTAGCTACGTGTTGGGACTCATGCTACCGTGCCTAACGTAAAGGTAGACAGAAACGGCTGTTAGGCAGCTCTGCACGGATTCTAGTTGTTCAGGTTGCCTAGGTATTATATTAATTATTTGAGAAACTAAGGTAGGTTTGGCGAAAAAATCAATATTTAGCTCACAATTATGTAGAACATAAACATAATAAAGTTAAATGAATCTTTGAAATATTTAAAATTTGAAAAGGAAAAACAACGATATGTGTTAAACAATCAATCAGCTATACCATTTTTTGACCAAATTAATCGGAAGAAATACTCGATAATTTCTATTGACTACACTTCGAAATCAGGGGGCAACGAAACAGCACAGTAGTCTATCAATCGTTCCCAATAGATTTTTTCCTTCTCAATTCAGCTCACATGATTCAAGCGCTCTCGCAAACGTGGTGCTGATGGTTCTCAATAAAGGTAGTGACAACCCAATTAATAAAATGTACGTTAAGCACTATTGTTTTGTGTGTAGAACGTAAAGTTTAACCAGGTTCACATGAAGTAAGTGAGCAATAGATTCGATTAGTCATTGAGGAACGGTAATCGCTGAATACATACTACTGAGGGGATGCTGTGATGTACCCTAAGATGTGTTTCGTAACAATATTCTACAACGTGAAATCTCTACCGTGAAGTGTTCAAATTCTCCTACAAACGTTTTTCTCCTTTTTGTCGTTTATACAAATTGTGATACTCCACTTTATTCAGTTTACCATCAAAACGTCTCTCATTTGGCACGTGGGCGGTTCTACAATCTCATTAGAGCTCCTCGCTCTGTTCGAGTCGCGGCTTTAATAACAATATTGAAATGGAGAAGTGAAATGAGTTAGCCCTGGATTCACGTGAGCGAGCGAATTGACCCTCAGCTTGACACAACCGTGGATGGTTCTAGAAACCAACTTCCAGTAGCTGGAATTAACGAGTAAGCTCGGAGATTCGCCAGGCAGCGTCATTTGTTCATTAGCCGGCGAAACTTGGTTAGAAAACTAATTTCCGTCTAGAGCCCTGTAATTTCTCGGCTGACAAATGGAAACAACCCTCAACTTGTGTTACTTGACGATTTCAAACAGACTCTGTTTTGTTTGCTTTTTTCATGTTTTAATCTGAGTGATGAGTTTTAAGTAATAACTGACCAATTTTAATTTATTGGCTCACGTTCTCGCCACTTTTACGTAACGCTTTGCAATACATAATGAATAATATGAGCGACGGTTAATTCAACTTCCCTCTGGTCACGTTTGTCTTGGTTTCTAAGGAAGATGTGACTATGATAATGTGTTGTTGGTTAAGAGTTTCCTATTAATTTATTACAAACGAATGTTGCTATTTTTTGGAAAATTCGATTAAGAAAATTTTGGAAGAACCTGATCTGATGCATTATGGATTGTGAAGCAATATTGTCGCATAGGTTACTCTAAATCGGCTTAAACGAAGTGGCGCGTGGATAATTTCAAAAACACTCCAATGTAGTTGTTTTTCGTTTATGTCGCCCTTCTGATTGAAAGCAATGCAAATATGCTCAGAGCGCAAGTGAAGGATACAATCAATTTTACACCGCTGTACGAGCACGTAATTCCGCCATGCGAGGATCCATTGGGTCATGTTCACTATTTTGAATTGCCACTTCCTTACAAGGTTGGTTTTAAACTTGTCACGGCCACCAGCCTCGATGTCAGAGCTCAGCCCTTTACGCGTGACATGCTTGGGAGTGTAGTACCCCTCAAACTCCATGTAAGACATGGTACTAGATGTCTATTACGGAACTGCACCGTGCGGCTTGACACATCCTTCAAGAACCCTGGGGCGCGCCTGCCTGCGGTTCACACATTTATTCAAGTGTTTGCAGGAACTCGTATGTTTGAAAGTGTAGGTATTAATTATATTCAGTGTGAAATACAGTAACTTTTTTCACGTCGCAATTCGGAACCTGGTAGGTAAGATCCTTGTGAAGCATTGACACAACCTTATTCCATGTTCAGCGCACATCCTTTTTCGATCTAGTACGTGTTCAGTCACGTCTGAGAAAACGATCCTGTTCTACCTTGGAAGTGAATAGCAGTGAAAAAGTGAAAAATCTCAGTGTACAATTTTTGTCCTTCAGGGCGCGTCCTAAGTTTGGGTTACTATCTCACCTACTTTCCACACGATGCAACTTCTTACGCGAGTTATAAAATCTCTTTGAAGTTCTCTCGTTCTTTGCGCACCACTCCCTCCCTCCGACACCCGCACCTCTAACTTTCAAGTTGTTGATAGGTACAAGATTAATAGGTCTAAACGTACCCCTCGTATAAACCCTCTCACTCTGTCAACTATAAGCAACGTAAACAAGCTTTCAAGTGTAACGATAAAGAAGAAACTTTGTGTTAACGGCGTAGGGAAAAGCGAATTGATAACCGTACATAGTGGATGCGTAACGCAGCGCTAATTAGGTAATACCGGGTAATCACATCAGCTCTATCCCCTACCATCAAATATTGGAGAACTTTATGCTCGTTGGTCCTCTATATTCAAATTGTTCTTTACATTTTCGCGTTTTCCAGCTTCCTTATAAAGGTAGTTCTGTAAGACTATGAAAAAAGCACTAGAGACAGTTGTGAGTGATGAGGAACTCAGAAGCTGAGAATTCATACGACACGTGCAGGTTAAAGTCTCTGGATAATCGAACTGGTGTAAGCACAGATGGTCTGGGACAGCCTATCAACAAGGAGATGGCCTAGGCAGTGGCGAAAAGTATGGATATGGTGAGACGGGTTAAAAGAAAATCAACCGAACTATTGTGACAGTTCGAACGTGAATCATCAGTGGATCAGTTGAGTTGAAACGATTCTCGATAATTCGTGTACGTACACCTATACAGACAGGTGTGGACAGGATTCAAAAGTGGTTTGCTCATTGATTGATTCACCACGCGGGTTTGATACGTAATATTCCCCCATTCCGGTTGGTAGCGTGAAAGATGTGTCTTCTAGCCAACGTAAGAAGCGTTCAAATTTTCTCATTACAGCCACCAAGCCGGGCGCAAAAGGGGGAACAACCTCCCATCCTGAAGTACAGTTTTTGTGACATGTCTCAAAGAGAGGGACGTGGTTAACGAATCATTTATATCAAGTTAACTCAGTTTCATTTCACCCATTAAGCGTCATCCATATTCATGCCTCATGATCACATGCGTGTGCAGCGTAATTTACGCAACTCAGTGATAAATAGCATTCTATCATTTCACGGTGTCGCTCAATCTATTTTGATTGTTTTTCAGGATATTCTACGTCTCTCACGATTCTCAGGATCTGAAAATTTTCTCCTACATCGCTCGTGATTCGGGAAATGTCTTCAAATGCAGCGTCTTCAAGTCGAACAAAAAAGTGAGTCGCTTGTGTTACTTAATATTTCGATTAGTTTAACTTTTGTTTTATATTTCATTGACGGTATATTTTTATTGCATTATATGAAACAGCAGCGACCGTTGTACCGGAGTGACCTATATAAATGTCAATCTCATTCAGTTAGGACCGATTTGACGCGAAGTTGAACGACTGGGCTGATTTCTGTTCCCATTTGTTCACAATAATCAGGAGTTTCGATTTAAAATGTGGGGTATTTATAAAATGTATCTTTAAAAATATAGATTGTTTGGATCAGCTTGAGCCAGATCTGTACTAAATAGGTCGCTACCCTCAACTCTAACGGAGTTCCCTAGGACGTGATGATTGCGGTTTTTTCATGAGTCGTTTGACTCACAGCGACCGGAACCAAACCTGTCAATCAAGTTGTTTCTTCCGATATTTCAAGCCCTGTCGGACGCGAAGATAAATATTTTCGGAGCGCGTAACGCACCGTCCAACATTCCAACTTTTGCAAATAGTTAACTGGGGGTTCCTTTAACCCGCATCCTCGTATCTTACTTTTCGCCCCTCCTGTTGTCGACTGTTGGTCCCATTCAACACACTTTCTCATCTCTCACCCGTGCTCACACCACTTCAATTATCTTGCATGTGTCGTGTGAACTCTCACAGCCTTTCTGTTCCTTGTCACTGTATCTCGTGAATCTCTCATCTTTTACAACAGAACAGTTTTGGTTTATTATTCATTCGGAATAATTCACATTTAATTTTGCGGCCAGAAACATGTATTCACACAACCCCCCTCCCTCCCCTCAAACGTAGAGACATTAAGAGGAGGGAAGATTTAAAGACATGGATATATCTGATATGTTTGTCTGCCGTCCAGGCCATATTTCGCTTTTAAAGTGGTCTAAAACAATCCGTTCGTTCTTTCGCTCAAAAATTACATTTGGTGTCTAGTTGTAACCGCCTACTCGACAGTCCGATCGGATGATACTGGTGATTATTATGAGCTAAAAATTATCCAAAAACGAACTTTTAACAGTTTTATTGCAATTACGTCGTGTTTGGTTTTGTTTCCTTCGTATTTTTCGATGCTGAGTCAAAAAGGGCGTGTCTCAGATTTGTGTATCCAGATGCAAAACAGTGAAATCAAAGTAAGTATAGTGAGGCAAATTCCACGAATAATAAACCGTTGTATAATACTACGCAGGGTTTTTGCATTCAATATAGTCCTCTCTCGCCACATTCACCAGTAATTATTTAGCCCTTATTCAATTTCATCTCTCTCTCTCTCTCTCTCTCTCTCTCTCTCTCTCTCTCTCTCTCTCTCTCTCTCTCTTATTCTCTCTCTTCGCGTCTTCGAACAGTAGAAGATGGGAAACCCAAATACGTGCTTATGGCAACGAAAATGGACATAACGAGTTGATTAAATTAAATTATTCTCCATAAGCAGCACTACTTTTTGTTCTCCATTAACGTCCAAATGAAAATATGATAATGGGAGTTGTGGACATCGAACAAATGATTCACATCTAACGCACAGCGTACCTACAACTAGTCGATACATACATATCGTTCTTCACAATTGTTCCTCTGATAGTAAGTTGATCCAAGGCTACCTCAGGAAACATGTGTTTTGGAGGTTTTCAAATTTTTCAAGACAAATGCCGCGTTGAATTCAACAACCTGACGCACAATCTTTTGCCAGTGAACGTACTCTTACTTAATCTTCTTCCCAATTATTTCTGTAACCAGCTGTTGAACGGAGGTATGAGACAAATTACATTTTCCGTAAGTGTGTTCATGGAAGTACGTTGGAGGAGTTCTTGAGTAGCGTATCATCGACTTTATAGGCGAGTAAGGAAAGTTTTGTGATTCACGTGTTATCAACTCGTGAGCACGTCTTGGATTACATTTTTGTTGTGTTTTTGCGGACGTTTTGAACCCTGAACAGGTAAAAAAATAAACTGTGTCTTCTCAGTGAAATTCTCTTCTTACGTTCTACTATTTGTTTGCCCAAAACCTCACCGTTTTGTCTCAAGACGCACATTCGCCCGAGCGTATAACTTTCCTCAATATTTCTAAGAAGTCATTTTTTCAATTTTGTTTCACAAAATACAACACAACTTTGGCCGAGTCGGTTTATGATGTTGTTCTGCAAACTTCGTGCTGGAATAGTGCACTCTCCATATTGAATAAAATGTTGATTTAGCTCACTGAGCGTGTGTAACATTTTCATAAATATTCATTTTCACAACTACTAGGTGTTTTCCCTGCCGTAAATCTCATTATCATCATTGAAACGAGTACATAATGAATAGTTAGAGGGTGTTGGTGTTTTTATATTCAAATTACGTTTGGGAATAAGCTATAAACTTCGCTTGGTGGGAGTAACGGTGATTACATTTTACGCCTCAGCCTTCATCCTTCCCTATTCAGTTAACCGCTGGTAAAGTAAACGTTTGCGTTGCCAAACCGTATTGCCGACTCAAAACTTCCATTATTTTCGTTTTCGACGAGCGCTCAGATGCGGAAACAATGCAAATTTGTTCAAAAGAGACGTTCAACGCTGGAAATTGGCCGCGTTGAGAGGACGCAGACATAGCAAACACTCGGCGCCCTGGCAGTTCAGCTTGCTGCGCTGAAATTCAGTAGACGAAGGCCGTACTTCCACGATGACGGTGCTCGGTTTTCCCCACCCCCGGACAAACTCTCACAAACGGAGTCCTAATCAAACCAGAGACGAGAGACTGTCTTTTCCGAGCGGTTTGTTTATTCGCGTGTTCAGTTAGGGCAACTTGTCGCCCGTGTACTAAAACCCGCCTTTTTGCAATAAATCTGTGGAAACCCGTATTTACGTTGTATTTGAAAAAAAAAAAAACAAAAAAAAAACCTGTAGGCCGACTTGCTTCTTCCGCCCATGTTGGCAGAGACATAGCTTGTTTATTACTCGTTTCTCCTTTCCTACGAATTATTGTGTCCTCTGCTCGCGTCATGCATGGTCGCCATCCTTTAGAAATCATTTTGATCTTGAGTTCACTCCATTTTTAAAAGGGTTTGTTATTTCGGATGTAAAAAAAGATTAGTCTGCAGGTCATTATGCACGCCAAAATAAGCGTATGGGCAAAATAGGTATAAAATTAACTATAGTGATGAAGTGACACCGTTGGGATAACGCGAAATTTTCATTTGTGAGAAAAGAGAGCCTCGACTGAAAGCGAATTTATTGCAGTTTTATCATCACACGTGTCACACGTTCCCAAAAATATCATAGCAGTAGTCTAGTAAACTGCCCATACGCAGGACGTTGAATGACGGCCATAAAATAATCGTAAGCCGTTTCGACAGGAAATTCGACAGTAACATTTTTAAATAATAAAAGAAATTGTAAATGATTGAAAAGTTGTTTCCCTGCAATTTCAGAACTTTGAACACAAACCGCTCCAATAAAACCACATCTACGTTGCCATCAATTATCTATACAATGATTTTTAATTGAGGACGCGGTGTCAGTTGCAAAAGCCCAATAAATGCCGGAACTTTACGCGCTACAAGTTTCTTCATAAAACGTGGAATTACTTAGTGGTAAGTGGATTGGCTGAATCCGTGAAAATCGCCGAATGGACTTGGACCTTCGGAGAATTGTGTGGTGCGTCGGGCAAGACTTTTTCGATTCAGTTGTATTCATAACCACAACATCTGATCAAAAAATCAACTTTTTTTCGTGGAGGTGATCAGATTACCTAAGCAGTGTGCGTTGTGGAAAGTAATATGTGAAATTCTAGACTATAAGATGTCAGTCTTTTGCATACACTTCAAACATCCTGAGGAAAGAAAAAGTAATACACTGATTAAGGGATTAAGGAGTGGCGTGGAATGAAAATACGTGATCATTAAGCAGTTGAAATGTAATGAAAATGACGACATATTAAATAATTATTTGCGTGTTCCGCATCTCTGCAAGTTGTTTCATCTTCAATAAATAGCCGGCTGCTTCTCATAATGGGCAAACCAACCCGGTTATCGATTTCGAAGGAGCCAATGATGTTGTCGGGTCGTTAATAAACGAGCAGGGCGATGTTTATGCCGCGAGGTGCCTGGAGGTTCATTGTACCTATTGTTGACTCGAGCTGCTTCTGTGTATTAAATGCGCGTCTATATTCATTACCTTTGAATACAAAATGTTATATAGGGAGCTTTCTCATCTTTTCATATAGCAGCGTTTACTTTCGACGTGTTGATCACCTCTGTGTGGCTTAGTCGAACTTGATGAGAATAATTGCAACGCCACCTAGTGAATATCAGCTATGATTTTTCTTTTCTACTCCACAATCGAGTTTTTCTCAGTCCACAATGGGCAGAATATTTTACCGGAATCAGTAGCACGCCACAATCCATATCTCCAACAGTTAGCCCTCCACTTAGTATTCGTTGAATTCCGTGGGGCTCTCTGTAACCCCTTTGACGTCGATGCCATTTCATTTAAAATAAGTGATTAACTGACTTATACTTTCATGTATCAAGTATAAGGCCCCCCTTCCCTCTCGTGGGAAAGGTGCACTGTATGAAACATACTTACCAGATACTTATACATGAAAGATACTGTGGGAGTTCTCGTTGGTCGAGTCGAGGAGAAGCTCAAGGAAGATGGTGTTTATGAGGCTTATTGTGTTAGTTACAGCTGGTAATTGGCGCTCGAGAGACCAAGTGCGCTTTCGCATAATCCTTCAAAGTTGTTCGTTGACTGTTGTGCGCAGCGTTGACACGGAACCCAACTCTCGAGACAACTAATTTTCCCCTTCCTTTGGCCCTTCGTCATGACGTAGGTCTGAACTTCTGAAATTAGATCGAAAACAGCCGTGTTCAGCGATTACTAGATAAACAGGTTCGTTAAGGAGTAGAAATCGTTGATGATGGATTGCATGATTTTTCAATTAGTGTTGCACTACGTTACCTTTTCGTTCTCTGTATTCTGTTGAAAGTGAAGAGGTGGTTGTATCACAAGTGTTACCTGTTATTCGCTATACTGATGATGAAATGAATACGAAGGAGTAACGTGAAACTCCTGTTGATGTTGTTTTAATAATATTCTCCAAATATTCCGTTGTCATATTATTGAATGTCAAACTAGTTAAGACGTCGGCTAGAGGATACAATGTTGTGCCCCTTACCCGTCATTTAATATTTTTTTCGTATAATTTCATGGTACAGCCATAGCGTAATGCCTAGTCCGTTAGGGCATTCTGTCCTCTCTCGCCAGGGGACCCGATGCTACTACTCGTTCGACTCCTCTACTCTATTCCGATGAAGCACAGTCCGGGAAAATCCATCCACGGCGCCACAAGTCCTCATCTTCGGGAAACGGATGCACACAACCACCCCGCAAATATTGGAGGGGCTCAGCCCACGTGGGACAGATGGAAAAAAGTCTTCAGTAACTGGTCCCTCAAAACCTGCAGTAGGGCTCCTCAGTATTCACCATTTTGTGGAGGAGGCTCCAGAAGTTCCCCTATTCCGTCATGAAAGTAATAGACCTATGATGCCCTAGTTCTAGCCACGTTGCTCAGGACTATCTTGATCATTACACTCTAGTCCTTTACTGGCTTGCCCTAGCGCCCTAGTCTGTTATGTCGGAGAGGTTATGCCCTAGATCTTCCACTCTAGCTGTATCACAGTTACCCTTATATCCTAACGATTTCACCTTGCCCCTCATGAGGTTTGCCTTTAGCCTTCGCTTTTCGTGTCTCCTATGTCCAAGTCCTGAAAACCTAGCTGTTATGTCCAAGCAATTACGCCCTAGACCTTGCAAGCTATTCCCTTGCTGTAATGCCCTTACCCTTATGCCACATTTCTTAATGCTCTTAACACACTTCCCCTTGTACCCTAGCCATTACATATTTTCCTTTATTTCCTCGTCCGTTTGCTCCATCGCTGATGCTCTATCCTTATAATTGGAAGTATAGGAATAGAAAATTGTTTTGAGAAGGACGTAGAAAATTCCCGATGAAATCGCTAAAACTCCTGAAAATGATGAGGCTTTACAGAACCTGTTATGGAATTTCAGCGTCTCAGTCAAATGAACCAATGTCACCCTGCCTGTGCTCTATTTTATAAATCACTATTTATCATTATATATTTTACTGAAGTTAACGTACCTGATAGGTGAGTCTGTCTCCTCTGGCTGGTGAGTTACTGGGGGCAAGCACTTTCGATGTAAAGACATCATCGTCTGGCTATTAAGTCAGTCAGTTGGTCGTGGTCTTTATATACGAAGAGAAAGGTAAACGGGATGGTGGAGCATCGGTGAAGGGTGGAGGGGAGGAAGGAGGTCATGTACCCCTGGGGAAACCCACTACAGGTGAATGGAACGTCTTGAATGGTCGGTTGAATGATGGAGACGAATAGGTACGTTAACTTTAGTAATTTGCCTACTGGCGGTCATAACCCAATTGCTTTAATATCATCTATTCTATAAACCATCAACGAATTGCTGAGAACAATTGAAAAAAAAATTCTTCTCTCATCAACAGACCCTACCCGTTATGGATGGATCAAGCGGTATCGATTGTTCGTATATTAGGCTACATGTGTTAGCATGAAATCACGTTTAAATAGCAGTGGTAAAATCAGAAAACCAACAACAACAAATCCAACTCTGTTTCGGCGTGTGGAGGTCTTGGTGAATCGCGGTGCTCTCCTGTCCTACTACTACGCGGTGTTCTGGATAACTATGTTAGGACACCATCAGCTCTTACCGTATCACTATGTTCGTTTCTCCGCCGTGGTGTTCGCCCCCATCCAATTCCCTGTTCATGGTAACGAACCCTGTTTTGTAACCGTGTCGGAGACACCGTATTTCCATTGTCTTTCACGCTGCCTGTATCCACATTTTCCAGGAGTTTGGCGGGATCATCAATGGTGACTTACCTGGTGATTCGTACGCGGTATATCATCTGGTATATATTATTATATTAGTTGTGGTATATATTCGACGAAGTACCCCATTATTACCTTTAAAAGCAGTTGCGGTTATCTGGTGACGTAACCGTGGACGTCACTTTTCATTTGGCGCCAGGTAAAATCGCGGAATCCGCTCGACTTTGCCAATTGGCTGCAAGACTGTTTTTTCCTTCTTTTTTCCCCTCTGTCCCCTGTAAAATTCCTTACAGAACACCAGGGCTCATCCATCTCTCGACGCCCCCGCCCTGTCGTCTCTTAGACAAGAAAAACAGAAAGCTAAGGGTAAATATAGAAATACGCATTCTTTGTGTACTCGAGTATTTACTACTTTTTCGCTTCTTCTGTTTCCAAAGCCTTTGATATACCAACATCATATCACGGTGCTCAGGTGTGGCCAAGTTATTTAGAGAGTGGAATGAAAATGTTTGTACGAGCCATTTTATCTCGAGAGCTGCATTGTTGGGACGCAAAGGTGGTGATAGCGGAGGGGTCTAGCTGACGCGAATTCAATGGGGCTCGAAATTAATGCTTTGAAATATGAGCGTTGGTCTTCTTACAAAGGAGAAACTCTAACTTCGTATTTATCTGCCGAATCAGTCGGGATAAAACGGGCTCATAAACTATTTCAGAAATGAACTTTACCGAATAGGTCGTTTATTCTTCGTACAGTTGTTTTTGCAGAAGAGACTGTTGTACGTGGCGTTTTACGGTTGTGATGAAGGATAACGGATTCGCAAATACCAATAATTCCTACTGCCCGTCGTGTAGCCACGTTAAAAGACTCATCTACTTCTCATTGTTCCTCAGCTTGCTGTCGGATAACAACTTTAGCGGGGCACTTGCCCACTAAATCAAGTACCCAGTACATTAAATTATTAGCATAAACGAGTCAGCTTTTTCGTTGAATCATTCAATTCAAACCGACGTACTGGAATAAAAGCTAATAACAACTGGCACAACTTCGGCTTTTCTGCTTCTTTTGCCGCGTCTTGAAGGTCACTGGGTTTGGGAATTCCTCGCACTCGGGTTAGGTCTTTTGTCAAACTGCATTTCATATGGTCTGCTCAATCCTCTGCTTCCTCAGTAGAAGCAATTCCGAGAATTCTTCGAGCCCTTCACCACCCAAACCCGCTATTCATCTCTGTTATTATCTCTATCGCTCCCTGGTTACAGTTATGATTATTCCTCGAATTGATTCCGTTGCTCCCTGACAAATCTCAAAGAACTCTCTCTCAGTTTTGTTGCCCTTTGGCTCAAACCTTCCCCCACAATACGCACACAACTTCAAGCGTAGTACATTATCAAAACTTGAGCCCTCTAAAATTCAGTTCCTTCGAATTCTCTCTTTATTTCTATTGTTACTCCACTCAGACACTTGTTACTACTCCATTTCATTGTGTAAGGCATAATTTTATAGAACTGCCTGACCAGGACTATCAGTTCAAGGAAACAGTTGATCCACATTTATACCAGAAGAGAAGAAATCAATTGTGAGTCACTTCGTAGCTGAGCCCCCCACAATTTGTATTTACTTTACCCGCAGCGATAAAAACCTTCAAGATCATTATAGGCGTCCACTCAGCAATTCTCCTTTATATCTTGCCCCCCTGAGGCAATTGTTTCACGTGGGACGTGACGTTGCTCTTTTCTGTGGAACGAATAGGGCCGTTGATGCGATCTTGCTCGTCCCGAACTAGCCAACGGTTGATTACACGGTAAGCTAATTACAGTTTGACTCTTCCTCTGAACGGAGATTGATTTTCTCGTCCCTTCATCCCTTGATTGCAGTATCCGAGGGTTTTGTGTGCAAGCCGTTCTCTTACCTTTAAATTATTTATTAACTAATTCGGTTGTGTTAGGAATTTATTGAGTCAGTTATTTCTAGTCGAGGAGTTCCTAGTTTGATTTCTTGAGGTTGACTTTATTCTTCATGGCCCAAACCTACAGAAAAATTAGATCAGTAAAGCTACCGTATTGAAAGCTTCCGCAAAAAAGTAAAAATCGGCAAGAAAATTAAATGTTACCCTTTACTGGCAGCAATCTCGTCGCTCTACACCTTTCAACAAAATTGATTATGTAGTACAAAATTTAGTTATTATTTTGTCAAAAATTCCCAGTGAGTTTATTGAAAATCGATAGAGGTATCTAATTGCGAAGTATGTTGATTTTCGATAAAGAACCACGTATTTAGATGCGTTAAGACCCATATGTTCGTTTGACAAATGGTTAGCCAATAAGTAATGAGATGTACGTACAGGTTGGTAAAAGGTACATCGTCAGTTAGAAATTCGGTATTGCAGTTGCTGTAAAATATTTGAAGTATTAGACAAACCAAAGCGTATTTATTCCCGTTCGACTAATAGCCGAAAAACGTGTATTCAGAACTGTGTGCTAGTCAACAGACTACTTGAGCATATATTTGAACTCTTTATTTAGAATGTAATTACAGAGTGAGAGTGCTAAGTATTATATCGAACAACTTCTCCACTCTGTGAAAATAAGAGCTTGAAAAGTTAAGCCGTGCGCATCGCACCATAGATAAACAATATAATAGCTATTCTACAACAACATCTTGCAATATGTTAAGAAATTGGTAGTACTGCGGGTTATTTTGTGGTGTGAATAGCAGTGTAGAATCGTTAGGTTGCTTAGAAAACTGTTTCTCCACTACAGTTCCAGAATTTATTTTATTGTCAAGTATATACCGTCGTATACTTATTAACCATCACGTACAAAATTAAATACAAAGAAAAATCAGCTTATTGATTAGAAGGAAACAAGTAGAATTAGTTCACTCCAAACAGTGAGTCTCTAGATGGGGCAATGGTGTATGCTGGACGAGAGATGATCGTGTTCAAGTGGAAAAGAACATACAGAGTCATAAACTATAACTTGAGCGGAGGTTACACTGAAAAAAATAGGAGCTAATGAGATCGAAGAAATCGTCATCAGAACAGGATGCGAGGGAAAGTGGAATAAATTTAGGGGCCGTGGAAAGTTCCAAAAGGGAGAGTGGTGGAAGTGAGACCAGGGAGGTTGTGAAAAGATAAGGAGATGCAACAAACAATGAACAATCGTCCCGATGGCTACCCAGGGTTTCACCCGGCGATTGCTCTTAGCTCGACTCTCCGATGAGACGAACAGTAGCTATATGATAATAGTTTAGTATCTTTCCAAATGACAATTCTGAGCAACCTTAACAATTCTGGAATTCAAGCCACCATCGTTTAACTAACTACCATTCTCAGAGTTTTTGCCTGATTCCAAAACTTTACTCTCCACGACCCTTCTCAGCAAAATCAAGTTGACAGTATCGCGAATCACCTATGGATCAATTGTGGCATTAGTTGAAGCAGTTCGAAAAATTTCAGATAGCTAAGTACCATTAGTTTCTAAATGGAGCGATAAGTTTTACCTGGTTTACATCGGCTGAGTGCAAAACAGATGGATTAGTTGCTACAGCGGTAGAAACCGTTGAATGTGCGTGGGTTGAGAAATATCAAAGGGTATCGTATCGTTGATGTACAGTGAAAGGATTCATTTTTCCGGCCTCTTGGACCATCCAACATTGTGCTCCGTCGCAATGCCGTCATTGAGAAGATATAGAAAGGATTCTGGTCAGAGAGGGAGTAAAGAGTGGTGAGATGGGGATTCGAAAAGGAATTCACGTTGTAAAAATTATCTTGAGCCAGTAGAAATGAAGAGGAATCGCTGAGGCTTACCGAGTTCTGCGGTTGATTTGATGGAAAGCAATGACGAATATTGTGGGTGTAGGCGAGTTCCTTTCAGCAAAATATGAAGGGCGATGGGTTTGACTTGGAGAGGAAGTAACGTAATGCTCCTTTCGGACCTATAAAGGTGATTTAGCGCTGATTAGGAGGACGGGAGCTTCCCAAGGAGAAGATTGAGGTTGGAAAGATCCTGGAATTTCTTCCTCTTTTCTCTCCAATGAAAGACGCGGTATTAGGAAGAAATTCGCGAAGATCCGAAAAAAAGGGAGAGCGACAAAAGAAGATGAAGCAAGGAGGCGATTTGAGGAGGATGAAAGGACGAACACAATTAAGGACTCCAGCGGCTGATTGGAGGTCTTTTTTCATCTTCAGGCCTTACGTTCCCCCTTTCTTTATAAGACGTTCCCACTTCTTCTTCTGGGGATCTTCCCTTCATCTTCACCAGCCTTGTAACATCATTTT
This sequence comes from Pachypeltis micranthus, assembly GCA_020466155.1. Lineage (NCBI taxonomy): Eukaryota > Metazoa > Arthropoda > Insecta > Hemiptera > Miridae > Pachypeltis > Pachypeltis micranthus. The sequence continues at coordinate 19,943,725 of CM035774.1, read as the reverse complement.
GATTAACGCGCTCAATTGATCACATCTCAGTGTCTGGCCAGTAGTCAAACGTGTCAGTGAGTAGCAGTGGCCTGTTAGCGTTCCCATCCAGTACAGCACAGGACATCTCATCCAGCCACTCATGATGAGTCAGCTTCAAGCCAACACATTCGTAGATATACGTTTGAATTTACATTTACGTACCTCCAAGAACTGTAAGGCGCAAAAGTCTACCTCCAGACAGCAAGACAATTTTTGCTTTTCCTATTCCTACGAAGTAGAAAAAGGAGTTATATAATCGACTGAAGCTAAACTTACAGCGCTTAATGTGTGAAGGGCCTCTGATTCCGTGGTGTTTATGGGACTGCTGCTCCTGACACCGCTACCTTCCTTTACAAACCCACAAACCATCGTAGTTTTTTATTGTTTTTCGCAGTGTTTGCCCTCCATTTCCAAAACTATAAACCCGAACCTTCCCCAAAATAACCACGTTGACAGTCCTCTGAATTCCTTTTCGCCCCCTTATCTCACAATCCTTAACTTCCTGTCTGGCCAGAACTATTTCTACATCTTCTCAATGACAGCATGGCGATGTAGCTCAACGGTCGATGCTACAACAGGCCGGAAACGTGGAATCTGGCCCTTATTTCTTTTTAGTGTTCTTCAATAGCACGGTTCCCTTTGCTTTTCCTCAGCCCACGGACGTTCAGCGGTTTTTACCGCTACATAATCAATTCTGTTTTGTACTCAGCTCATGTGAACAGGGAACGACATAACGTTCTATATAGAAACTGATGGTACTTCACTTGCCGGAATTCTGGAATCATGATTATTATGATTATCTGACGACCCGTATTAAGCCGTTAGGACCGTTCTCCCATCCTACTTATTGAACCATTCTTTTTTTTTTACAACCCTAGTGTCATTCAAGCAAGTATTTTCGCGAGAAAAACTGCACGCAAGTTTTTTCGCGAGAAATACTGCACTCAAATAGCTTTTTCTAATTTGTTGTGCCTCTTTCGTCGTTTCCCGACGAGTTTGAGTTCTATAGTACTGTAACACCATTTGGAATTGTCCGTAGAAAAAGTGCATTCAAAATTTTATAGCCGTTTTTGGGAGAAAAAAGGTCGGGTTGTGATCTCTGTAATAACTATACTTAGTGTTGGACCAGTTTTGCACATTTTTTACTTAGGTTGGGCGAGTCAATTAGTGTTGGACTGAGAAAGGCCTGAGTATTGTACTGGATGGATATGAGAACTCTAGGCTGGAAGAGGCGGCCTTGACATCCTCTTGATAACAATTTATATTATGAAAGGCTCTCGATTGAGGCCACGGCCCCTACGAACCGAGCCTTCACAGCCGGTAAAACTCTTATGTCGGTGGGTGCAGGCAGAAACCTCCTGAGGTGCCATTTAAGGTAGCTACGGCTTAACAACCTGAGAACGTGAATGGGTGGCAGGCCCCAGTGCAGGAAACGCCTAGAGACGTCCTGCCTGCACCTATGATTCTTTCACACATGAATTCCGATGAATGGTCCTCTACATGAGAAAAAGAGTTACTCTGAACTGCAACCCCTAAGCCAGGAATGTGTGAACTCCACATTTCCGGTTACACTACTCCAACAAATTTCCTGGCCGACGAGACCTCGTCAACAACATGTCCCCGACATGTCTCCAGCGAGCACCCTGATGTTGTGTTGATATATTATATTAATTATTATCATTATTATTATGAACAAGTCAAATCAAACTAACGTTCCTCGATGTCTGAAACTGAATTTCCCAAATCCGTTTTGTGTTTCTCGCATTTCGAAGTGAAACGTTCCCAATTAAATCTTCCGGGTCGGGCTTTGAATGTTAAACTCGATTGTTTAACGTTGTTCTTCGTTCCTGTTCATTCAACTGTGCTCTGGATCCGAGTGTCTAATCAAATCATCTCTCGGCCGTTTCCAGATTTTCGCTCTCAGACGACCAGCTGGGTCGTTCCGATCCCTTTTCGAACAAAGTCTACCGGAGCGGTTATAATTTATTCTGCGACCCTTGGTCTCTGTTAGTGAAACGAGTCTCTAATATTCGGCGAAGAGCTGACTTTAGATGGAAGCAGCGACAGTCGATGCTGGCCTAATTTGTTAGGGCCAGTTCGCAATGTTAGACGTCCGCCTGGAGGGTAGCGGAGGAGTTGTAGACCCTTGCAAAGCACTAATGATTCTCGTTATCCCTTATCACCGACTGTAGGGCTTTATTGTTGGCACCCGCAGCCCTTTGGGTCTGTGGTTCCTGACGGATGCCCTTATGTTTCTTCGCATGGGGAAAAGCGTGACTTGACAGTTGTTTAAATCTGCGTTCTTGAGGATGTTCGTAGGCTTTACTTTATCGTCATCCTGTCTCTAGAAAGGCTAGACTCTCATAACCTTATTCCATAAAACTCTCTCCTCTTTGAAACACATGGTGTTACGCATCATCCAATTTTCTACGCACTCCTGAACTCGAGGGTATTCAGAGGAGAAAATTGACTGTTCTACTTCGTACCACAGACTATTAGGACTAGAATGTACAAAATAGAGCATTCTTTTTGAACTTTTATTTAAAAAAAATGACATCGGTTTCAAGATGAAAGGTAGCTCTGTTCGCCCTTCACTTCTTCTCTGGTCACAGTGGGAGGGAAGACGTTAAACGTGAAGTCAAGTTTTATGAAGTTCAACGTAAACTAGGTGAAAAGTAAATTGAACTAGTTTGTTTATTCATAAAAATTGCTGAATGTACGTGGAAGTTGTCTTCCACGCCCAGATCGCCCCAGTTCGATTTGAGTTTCCTATTATCTCAGAACAGTTAACATAATTGCTCAATGAACGTCGCGACTTTACTAACACACCCCAACTAGTTTCTGTATAGAACGTCGAGTTAATCCTACCATGTGCTTATAAAAAATGGGTGACAAGCGAATTGTATTCGTTAGTAGATTGATACACAAATGTGGGTGGGACTGAAAAAATTTCACAGTGCGTACCCCCAGTGTGCAGCAGAGAGGTCTCGAGGAAAAGTTGTTTTATGTTACAAATCCAGATGATGCAAAAAACGGCAGTATGGTCAGCAGAGGGCATAATTTAGCACGCGAAAAATAGCTTCGTATACCTTATAACTGGAGGTAATGTTTTAGCTCATCACCACAGCAAATGCAAAAAACAAAATTTACAAAAAGTAAGTAAACGCTTATCTCTGATAGTGGCTTCCTTCAAAGGACTTGCACTGTGTTGCAAAAATGTGAAAGGGAGAGCCGCGACAGGTCGAAAATAAAGCGAAAAGACCCTCGGCGTCTTGTGGAAGGCCGGCGAAGCACCGGAACGACGAGAGCCAAACCGTTGATGGGGGCCCCTAGGTCGAGGTGGGGGCTTTCGGACGTCTCTTCGCGGCGTCCGGCCAGCTGCTCAGTGATGCTCAAACAGACGGTCAGGGCGGACGAGCCGGGGCCTTTGGCCGATGGGGATCGACCGCGGAAGAAGCTGTCGTTCCGGGAGCCGGAGATCATGGGTTATTACATGGCAATGAAACAGAACGTGTCCTCGCGGCTGTCGTGGAAGGGTCGGTCGCCCAAGAAAAAGGATGACGAAAGGGGGGCCGATGATCGGAAACAGTTCGCGAAAAACGTTTTGGAAATCAACGAAGGCGCGAGGATGTCGCCGCCGCCGTCGCGGACGCAGTGTAGTAACTGCGAGAGGCTTCAACTGCAGAATTGCATCGCTGAAGATGACGAGCTTGAGGTACCGCTGTGCTTTGTGTAACGTTTGGTGTTCTATGGATTTCACACCCTCGTTGAGATGACCAAAACATCCTCAATTTTTCGCAGCATTGTCGGCAATAATCTAGCGTTGCCTGCAGCATTAATTGAAACCAAACACCTTAACCAGAGCATTCCTCATAAACCGACGTTTCTGGTCAATCTGATGTGGAATCTGATAATTGAAGCAATTATTATACAATGAGTCCTACAAAAATGAAGAGCACGAAAGTGTGTCGATCCACACAAATAATAATTCAAAATTATACTACCTAACTCCTTATTCGACCATCCACAATAAGCAACAATTGTCTTTAATAATTACGATTATTTACGTATCGTTCACGTTGAACCCATCGCGAATAAAGCCAATGCGAACCTCCATCCACCATAAAATCTGAATACGATTTACTATGAACGATTATTGAAAAACCGTCCATGGGCCTCTGTATATGTTAGTACGAAGAATCCTATGAGTGAAATAAGATCTTATAGATCTATAAAAATTAAAAATAACTGGTTTTCTAAAAATTAATTTCTGGCATACTTTCTTCGTTAGAAATGTTTGTACACGAATCACTTTTGGGAGTGCGGTTGATTGTGGTTAGGTTAGTGGAAGATTCGAATTCGACCACTTTTCCTGTGGTTCTTCTTGAGAAAAGACTTAAAAAGGGGGTATCTGGTTATCTAGACTAGTGGCGTAGTGGTTATGATACTTGACCACAGGAGGGAACATTCCTTTATCATCCAGATCATTGCTTGGAAAGTGAGGAGATGTAACATACTACTGACAATTTGAGACAAAAACCTTGAGGGAAGATGCGCTTGACAGAAAGTCCACCGAGGCAGCAGTTTTCAATTGGATGAGAGAGAGGGGACAAAATTAAATTGGTTAAGGAAGTACCTGAAATCAACCCAGGTCGAGGCACTAGGGATTATCTCACCCGGTTAAATCACTAGCAGAGTCTTTTACCCCAACCTAAATATTAAGAACCTGGAATGGCATAATGGAGGAATACTTGATAGTTCTCCAACTGTCCTACTCTGGAAAACTCCTCTTGATGATAGTCCTCACTCTTCTCCCTATATCAGGTGTTCATAAACAAACGACTTAGCGATCCCTGAGTGTGTCATACTGAACTTACTGGTGGGTCTATTATTTTATTGCATTCACACTCTAGCTATGCTGTAATATTAATACAGTTCATTTTGCTGCTGCATTTACCCCTTCTCCCTTGTCACAGTCAACTTCTTTCTTGTTCTGAACGTTGTTGATGGAAACAAGTAAATTCATTCTTCAGTACCTTACTAAAAATCTCCCAGTTTGGTGGCAAAGCTAATTGCCTAAGAATCCCCAGACTTGGGTTGTGTGAAGACTTAGTTATATTCACAGTATCTTGAGTAGTTAGAGCTGTCAGACATGATCCGACTTTGGCATGAGATCCTCGTAGAACGGTTAATTGATATTTGTGCAGTTGTTTCTGGCTACTATTACCAGTAAAAATCGTTGGTCTCTTCAAAGTGTTGCTAGGAATCAACAATGCAGCCCAAAACTCTGACTTAGGGTACGAATCGCAATCGAGTGTTGAAAGGCTCCTCATAGCGCTGGTGGCACTCCTTTCTCCGCCAGGACCACGTCCAATGAATGGTGAATAGCTCTAATCGTGGCTCGTACTGAGACAACAATGCTTTGTAATGCGAAGGATGTTGGAACGCCTTGTACGCGCTTTGCCCGATATTTTGGTGTTTCCTAGATGAACTCTAACTAGAGGCAACAACTATATTTCACGGGGATGCTACTGGTTGAAAAGTGCATGGAAGATGAGCTGTTATGGAACCAAGAGGCTTCAACGGTTTATGCCAAGTAGCCATGTTCAACAATGAATGGATTACTCGGTTTAGCATCGGTCTTTCCCACGGAAGGGACTTGGAAATGGGCGTTTCCAAAGCTCCACTGCAGAAAGAGGTCTGGTTGGCTCAGGTCTTTCGGTCTCCTTTCGTTCGCGCTTTTCCATATTCAGGCGACGTTCAACACAAATTTTATGCTAAATACCAACCCCCAACATGCTTCCAAAAGGATTTCGGTCGCTGACACCGGGATAAAAATATCATGCCAATCGAAATGGCGACGGTTTGGAAGTCGAATGGCGTTACACAGAAATAGAATCTCATTGCCTACCGATTTCCCCTGGATTGTCAGAATAGTTGAAATTCTCGCATTTACTTGGCAACTTGGTCGAAGACAATTAGTTCATCCCACTGACGAATTCCCTTTCGGCTATTCGAAGAGAAGGTCCATAAATTACGAGTCCAACCGATCCCCAGTAAATTAGCTCCGGCGCGAACGACAAAACGGCGCAACACTCTAGTGAGAAGACAAAAATCCGCGATGAAGTGCGTCAACGCTTTCAGAAGTTACTAGAAACTTGGGCCCATCAATTTTACCCCTTGAAGCTTCTAGACATAATTCAATTCTATCGCCGACACGTTATTTACGTGAAAATGATAGATTTCCTGATCACGTCAGATGCGGTGATTGAAAAAGATCGATTTCTCACGCGCCGAGAGCCTTTTTTGGGTTTCCCTATTAATTAAATGTCAGGTGCGACGCATCACACAACATTTCTCAGCCGCTCGTAATTTCGGCTGATTATACAATAACTTTTTCACACATTTCACGTGAACTCGTTAAACAAATCTTGATCTTCCGAAACTCCCTTCGCGACCTTCATTCAAAAACAAACGTTATTTGAAAGGGTTGTGAAAGTGATTTTTCTTAGAAGGTTGCTGTCAGCAGTTTTGGAATTGAAGAAACGCTGGGGAAAAAAGTTAGTTAATCAAACGAAGTTAGTTTCAATTCCGCTTTTGATTACTTAATGACCATACTTAAACTCTCCTTGTGTAGGCAGTTATTGGTCTACCACCTTGATTTTGTTGGGGGATCGCGAGCACTGGACGAGCAATATTTAAACAGCGAACACTGATTTTCATGATTAATCGCCTTGTCATTTTCCCACAGGCGAGAACTTTATGACGCTTCCTTGTCTTTAACAACTGCCCAAAAAAAAATCACGACAATTTGATAACTATGATAATCAAACATTTTTCCCAGTCTATTTCGTCAGTTTAGCTCCCTTCTTTTGATGTATATTTAGCGATAGAAAGTACAAGAGAATAAACCTCTCTTTGTTAAACGTGCGCGGTACATTCTTTATGAGCACGTATTACCATCGGCACCGACCTATAAATATATTTTTGTCTCAAGCCTCTCCATTAAAATGTTCATGGCTTTCCCTTTTATTGCCTAACGCATTTGAAGGGAATGCAAATGCCTTGTGGAAATGCCTGGATATTTATAGCGTCTTATTTTTACTCCTTTACTGCCTAGTTAAAGGGATTTAAAAAGGCAAAAGCCGTTCCGCGATAGTTTGCTCCCGTAGTCTGTCGGGAGGTTAATCACGAAGGTCTACCAGGAGACTTTATTTTCATTCGCCTTGTGAGAATGGCATTAGGGTCGTGAGCAAAGCTCTTCTTCCTGCTTTCAATGTTTCGCTAGGTCTATTTTGGCGCTCGTGACGCTGTGACATTTTCTGGTCGAACAAACGTTAAAACCTGTTTCCTCGGTTGGGCAACGCTTCAACGTCTACGTGTTTCCCGAAGATGAAAATGTCAAACATTCGACTTAACAAATCGCCCAGAATATATTGGTCTAGACTTTTTCGTTGGGGTAGCCCTCATCTTGTTGAAGTGGTTTATTGAAGATTTCAGGCGTGGCGAGTAACCAACGCCTTGAACAACTTTAATCTTCTTTACGAGAGCGGCCAAATCGATTAAATTACTATACTTCTCGAATGTCCTCTACTAATTGAATTGAACTCTTGTGGCCGCCAAGCTTTTGGAAATAGTCCAATAAGTACCCAATTATGAACAGTTTGAAAATTAACTAGAATTCTCTTTCGTCGTCTCATTTGTCTTTTTGAACACTCCATTGCAATCGTCTTTTGCGTGTACTTACTCAACCTTGTCTTCGTCAAACTCACGAATCTCTTCTTTAAGAAATAGAGACTCCGTTCCTCTCCTTTACTTACAAAGTTGATGTGAAATTCAATTGTTGCCAAGAAACGTTTGGTGCTTTCCAATCGGGAATTCGCTGAAGAATCTCCGATGTGAATAAGCATTCGGAATACCTTTGGACGACGAAGAAGTGTAGGCAGTAACTTCAACAGCTCGAACAACACATGGCGCAATTTCAGGATCTAGGAATGACTTACTGGCGGAGTTGTTTTTTTTTAAGCAAACTTGAATAAAGTGAATAATTAGTTGATGAATGAGACAAGGGAGAGGTGGGGATAGATAATACAGGGATAGATAATACACTGGTTAGTTTAACGTTCACTTGACATAAAAGAAAGAGATCTGAGTAAAAGACTAGGAGGTTTCCCGGATACAGGGGGGTCTCTGGATAGGTAACTAGTGTTAGCTCAGGTGTGAGAGTTTACTTGTGTCCTAGGGGTAACTAGTCTTGGGGCGATGGCAGAAGTATGGGGTGAGATAAAGGAACGGGAATATCGGGAAAAAATCCCTTCGAATGCTCAAATAGAACGAAGTACGAATGCTCAAATGGGACAAGGCCACAGGTCGTTTTTGGCTTCGGAAAAGCTAATTTTTGTGTTCAGTAGGGCTCAAAATATCGATAGAAGGACGTTGATTGACAAGGGTTGCGTGGAGTTTCCCGACGCCCAGGTATAAAAGCTCGAAGTCGATTGAGGACAGTGAACTTTTGTACCGATTCGGCTTGAGCTTAGCCGATCAGTGAATAATACCTACTGCATATGAAAACATTTTTGATATTTAGTGCGAAGCATCTCATAACACTCGTACCGCCATGTGAATTCGTCGATGTGCTAGATATTCGTTCAACGCATGTCCACAGTCCCAAGCTCAAGGTGAACAAAATTTTAACTTGTATTACCCGGTAAGTTCGATCAATATCACCATAGTCGTTTATAAGAAGCTTTGCAAAACTAACTTTCATTGTTCGCATGTCTTTTTCGTCGTACGGATGATTGCAGAAATAGTTTGTCTCCAGGCATGGCAGGGTCGGTGAGAGGAGGTGCCAGTCATAGATGTGTCATACCGCACCCATATCCCCGAACGGATTGTCAAAAATGCATTATTTATATACGTCTGGCTTTCGTAAGTTTTGTAAACATCAGACTTCGTCCGATCGACGAAGATCCGACTTTGGCGCTCGGGCGAAATTCGATCACCTCACCCAGTTCCCGACTAGGCGCGGAAACATCCAATGCGCCTCAAACAAAATGGAGCAGGAATGCTAGTGCCTGCAGGAGGCAATAGGAGAACAGGCTGATAGGGGGAAGGGCTTCAGTTTTTTCGTCTAGGCAAAAAAAGGAGGAGTCGGACGAGTCTTTGGGCTCAAAAGCTACGGCTGAAATATGCTACACAAGCAATGCCAGGATGGATGTAACCGAAGTATGGAAGGGACTATGCTTATTTAGCTCAGGTTGGAAAACGGAAAATATTTAAAACAAATGAATTTGACTCTTACAGACGTTAGTGCATGTTAACGTGAACAGTCACACTAACAGAACAGAGCAGGCTCCCGGCCCTGGCGTCTAACCTGTACGGCCTCAAAACCCTGTGGCTTGTACGTGTACAACAATTTAAAAGTCAGGTATTAAAGAAATTGGGTTGTGTCCGCCAGTAGGCAAATTACTAAAGTTAACGTACCTGTTAGGTGAGTCCGTCTCCTCTGGCTGGTGAGTTACTGTGGGCAAGCGCTTTCGATGTAAAGACATCATCGTCTGGCCGTTAAGTCAGTACTCCTTCTACACTGTCTACAGTACTGACTTAACGGCCAGACGATGATGTCTTTACATCGAAAGCGCTTGCCCACAGTAACTCACCAGCCAGAGGAGACGGACTCACCTAACAGGTACGTTAACTTTAGTAATTTAAAAGTCGATTACGATTTACAAGTTGGGCGATGTAGTGCCCAGAAGCGTTTCACCGGCGTCCTGCAAAGGGCCGACTAATTTTTTTTCCCCCCCCGAGCTGCGGACCGGATTTCCTTTAATGAATCAAAGGCCTTTTTGAGTTGCTGGTTGTTGTTCGTTATTAGCTTGTTCCCTTTTTGAACCATTCCCTTCCCTCTCGCAATTTTAATTTACTACCAGCCAAGCCGTGTAAAGTGGTTCTTTTTTACTTTCTGATTTATTTATTTTTTTATAAACAAAAACTTCCCAGAGTTGTCCCGTTTCATCGGTTCATTCAATTATATTACTTTTGACTACATTCTTTTGAGTGCGCTCAAAGTTTGAATATTAAAAATTTACTTCCACTGCAATTGAAGAGGTGTCACGCAGAAATTAATTTAGGAGATTAAATGCAAAACAAATTTCTACCCCCTCCCCCTTATTCCTATCTACGTTCATTCCTCGACCCTCCGATGTGTGTTCTTTTTTTCTATTCTTCCAAGTTAAAGCTTGATGGGAAGACGTGTTTCTTCTCCATTCTTCCAATCGCTTGAACTCCCCAGAGACAAATCGCCCGATCTCGTCCTCGAATTTCACCCTTTTTAGGTGTCTCCTAGATTCCTCTGAAACTGTCGGAACCTCATCCTTTAACCTCCGGTTCTTCTTAGGCGTCTGCTGTACATTTCAGATATACAGATCGGATGGCTTGGAAACAGATAAATGAGTTCTCATTAGTCGTCAGAAGAAAACGTTTAGACCCTTTCAATGTGAAGAAGTTCGCTGTGAACGATATCGTCTTCGTTGTAAATATTTTATGCATTGTGTTTAATAGTGGTATTGGATGAATTGTCCCTTTTCGTGGTTTATTCGCTGTGGATAATACACTTATGTTTTCGGTCAGGAAATGTTTTTACAATCCCCTTCAAATTTTGACAGTTTACGTTTTAAAGTGTAGGAATTCCATATCTGGTATATCCTCCTCCAGTCTGTGCCATATTTTACCTTAAACGTAGTCTAACAAATTCAATCTTTCCCACAAAGCAATTATGTGGTGTTTGGTATCGTTTCCCTGGTATTTTTCAATGTTGAGTCGGATAAGATGGGTCTGAGAGATGTAAGACTGTGTCCAGGTGGAAAACAGTGAAATCGCAGTAAATATAGTGGAGGAGAATTCTACTACTAAAAGGAACTCGCGGGACAATATAGCAAATGTTATCATATCTCCCGGCATGCTCTTATTTCCCGTCAGAGCTTCCCGTCTCACTCCAACCACTTGTCAGCTCGACTGGTCGTTTTCGTTATTTCGTTGTGGTCAGGTCATGTTTCATGTAGTGTTTTGCGGTGCTGAATCGAATGGGATGGGTCTCGGAGGTGTGAGACTGCGGGAAGCTGAATGAAATTATTGGTAAAATTGATTGTGACATCAGATTCTGTTTGGCCTTCAGCAACCTCCCTAGTATCCCAACAATGTCCCAATCACGTGGCTTACAGCTCTCTGTTGAACAGTTGGTTGAAGAAAACGGTGTAGGGAACGAAATGTATGGATTTTAAAGCGACTCCGTGAGTTTTATTTTGCTCTGTGCTTCATTCATTGGAATGGTTTGAAAACGTTCAGAAACACTTTGTGTGGTTTTATCTTCATTTAATGGATTGTTAGAAAAATACTGTTATGGACACGTTCCTTCGCGACCCATGTTTATTAATATCCAGGAAAAGTGATTTGAAGTCCGTCACGGCCGGTTGTTGTTTAACAATTTAAAATATTTTTGAATCGCCTGACTTTGTTTTAATTCTTTTACAATACTTACAGTGGACAATATGTAACTGGGCGTAATATATATTAAAAGAAACCCAGTGTGAGTTTGGTATAAATCGCTACCGCTTCGTTTTGCTTTTGCATCTCTCTTCTCTGGTCCCAATCCTTTTACCGCGTTACTTACGGAAAATAAAACGTAGGAATTGATTGGTGAACGATACATTATAATGTTTTGAGAAAGGTGTGAGAACACTTGGATTGTGAAGAGCCAATGAAAATAACTGCCGCTCGGCCAATTTTTATACTCCCCGTACCTTTCTGATTGTGAACCTTCAGGTGTACCATACATCCTCCTTCTCTAGTCCGTTAGCTCACAAAACATCATACCGGTGAGTTTGAGCTTCACCAAATTCGTTCTTCTTAATTTCTTCATTATCCCAAACTATTGGAGCTGTGCTTTCATTTAAAACCTCTGAAGTGTGTCAATAATCTAATTACATCGCTTTCTTTGTCTGGTGGGAAAAAAATATCGAAGCGTAACTTGAAGTGTTCCCATTAAAAGTTTCACCAACGAAACGGCGATAGAATTCCAAATATTGACGCCTTTCATATTCCCCACTTCCCATCTTCATTGTTAACTCAGTAGAACCCCCCCCCCCCCCAATCACTCATTGAAAAGCTCAGGTGGCATAGTATTCGCGTTTCAAAGCCCCCTGTTGTCGCAAAGTTCGTTAGAATGTCAGCTGAAATAATTCAAACTTGTTCTTTTTAATCTCTCCAACATTCATGCCTCCCCACTCCCACCACACCATTCTCACAGCAACCGTTCCCTCGTCACTTTTAACAACCAGAAGATGAAAAATGATCCACCTTTTAGAAACGTTTTCATTTGTTCCAAACGAGACTCGTTGATGAGGAGCGGAAGTAAAAAACGCTAAAAAGACTTGCTCGTTACTGAAAAGAAAATATTGCTCAGAAGTGGTGGAAGGTTTGATTGCATTCTCAACCGGTTTTTCCCCCCTGACTGGAGAAAGATTTTTATCGAACTCGTAGCTCCGTTGACTAGTTCAATACCGGTGTACCGATCACCATAAATGTTTCTGTGAGTGGAAGTTTCACGAAGTTAGATTCAAGCTGTTCATAAAATGTGCACCCTTTCCAAATGACGTGCGCAATATACTTGGCCAACATCGATTAGAACTGATTGGTACCTCCACAGTCCAGGAAATTGGATTCTTTGAACGCTTCAAACACTGTACTTGAATTTACAACCGATACATTTATTGAACATGAACTTATACCGACAAACCGATGTATGCTTAGAGATAGTACCTCTCCAGGTAACCAGTTAGTCTTTTATTTAATTTCATTGAAGTGATGGGTTAGGGGGTGGTTCCTCACAGGAATGAGAGCACGACCGCAAATGTACCTTATTAATAGAGAAAATACGGGTAAATGTCGTGTGGACAATGCACCGTTCGGAAGAAGGAGAGCTTACTGTACGGGAATAAACTGACAGTTCTACAATGATCTAGTTGCAACGGGAATATAACCCTGCAACCGTTTCACAGGTTCAAGAGAATATTTTCTGTCTCTGAAATGAGTATTACAAGGAGTTTCCAATGTTTGACGTTATGGACGCTGGAAGTGAAGCCCGGAGGTGTTCGATAGCCGTTGAAAGATTCGACTTCAGAGACTAGGTTATCGTATTTGGCGATCATACCGCTACCACCATTATTAAGTTTCGAAAAAAATGAGGCAGAGCTCATAAAAGTGTATTGATATCAAAGCACAGTTGACATACGAAATCACGATGAAGTGAAGAAAGTTCATTGTGTTAACTCTTAAACTCTGAGCATCATATCAGACAGTGATTCTTCGCCGAGGGATTGAGAACTGAGTGACGGTTTCTAACCGTGGTGTAGAGTGTTGTGTTAGAACTGAGATTTACGAGGCTTGGAGGCTCAGTGGATAAGTCAGTCTGAGGGAGTCAACATTTAAAGAGTAGATGTTTTGACCGAACTTACCACGTGATCTACGCATTCGTACCTACGTTTTTCTCGCGGTGACACTTTTTTTTACTCTATGACCCTACGAGTAAGACAAAAGTTATATAATCAGCGCTGAAAAAAAACTTTCTGCTTCAGGTTTTTATTATATAAAAAGCTTCTGGGTCCGAAAAACACCATGTGAGTTTTTGTGAACGTTTTTGAGAGAAGCAAGTAAGCCAAATAAGTTCAAATACGATATTTAGCCGAACAGCTTGCTCAAGAAAAAGATAAGCGCTAAATCGGTTCAAAACTAACTGGAGTTATCACAGGGATCAAAATACCAAATGTTTTTCTAAAAAATGGCGGATATTGATAACAATTTTTGTGTGGGCTGTTCTTAACTACTGATCGCCCATATGCAATTTACATTTGTGGGAAAAGGACGAAAGCAGGACAAAAAAGCATCAAGCATTCAAGAATAAAATCTTGTTTAGTCGAATTACTACTTATAAACCCTGCTCGCACGACTCGCATTTTCAAAAGGGTAGTCCAATACGCACACGTTGTTAATTTAATAATTTGGAGAATCCAACATATTCCCGCAATTCAAATTATAGTTTCGGTTACTCACTTTTTCGATGGTGTTTTGACTAGAACTCCAGAATCGTAAATTTGTTTTGTTTCCAACAAAAATTCTTGTTGAAGGTCTCACGAATTACTTATGCAATCGTTGCTGAATAAACGTAACCATTGGCAAGCTTAAGCACCACTGCTTTCTATATAGAACGATAAGTTCTTCCAGTGGGGAGTGAAAAATAGGTTGGGTTATTTTCCAAAGTGATCGTAAACGCTGAATGCACTTATGACTGAGGAGAAGGTTGTGGCATGTGCACCAAATATTTTGCTGTAGAAAACCGTTTAAGGTTGATGTGGACCACAAAAAAGAAGATTCTTAGGGTGTTTCCAACGTTGTGTTCAGATCTTCGAGGAGCAGCCGTAACGGTTTTGATAGCAGACAGTAATACTCTGAACTGCCTTAATTCTATTTGCGTTTACTATTTGATTTGATTTCAACGTTCGCTTATAATCAACGGAAGAGTCTCCAAACAGCTATTATTGCTTGTAGTAAAACGTATTCGGGTCTGTAATTGAGAAGAAAGGCGTGCTTTTGGCAGCATGCCGGGAAATCGAGAGTAATACCAAAGGGATATGACAACAGTGTATTATACTCTGATTACCAAGTTGCTAGGTATCTGCGATTTACTCAGAACCATGCCATGGCAGATTCCTCATCATTACACATATGTCTCGACAATTAGGCCGTGCACGTGTTTGGCAGAAATTCGTTGACAGGATTTAAAACGTTTCATTAGAAACACAGATGTTCCGCGACATCATTGTTATTACCAACACCGTGTGATTACATATCGCTATACAAAAAAAAAACTGTCGTTGCCACGAATTTCAAAGCCGTCGAGTAAAACGGCGTTCTTTGCTCCCGAAAAAAAAAATTTACGATCCTGTCGAGAACTTGGCGAGAATGAGATTCGGAAGTGGCGTAGAAAAAGTTGCGATAATTTCGCGGGAAATGGGAAGGAAGGGGCCGATAGAGCTTCCAACTTCTTTTACAACGCCCCCGACAACACTTGCAGAAGGGGAAAATGGGGATTCTTTCCTCGTGTCCTTCTACTATATAATACTGAGTTTCTCCTCGATTCCCAAGATGTACGGGACAGAATTCTCCTTTCAAAGACGTTTTCGAAGCGGAAAATGCTCGGTGGAAACAGCCACTCAATAAAAAATAAAATCGTGCGAACATTGTACTCGAAGGCTAAACTCTGAAGATTTTTTTCGCTTTTGATGCGTATTGTGACATATTTAGTACGACCCAGCGAACAATTTCCCTCGCCCTCATGTACATTCGATCATATACGTACATGCATTGTCATATACATATCATATATACGTGTATAGTTGTTTTTTAAACTATGAAGTTCATCGTGCAAGCAGTACACTAAGAAAAGTTGGAAAAGGCAGAAAAAAAAACATAATTGAAAGTGCAAGACTGGGAGTATTTTTTGGCTTTTCCGTCGAGTTCTTTTGAGCAATTTTTTAATAAAACAATGAAGTTGTTGCAATCGTGTCAGAAAATTTGGAGCGTCAGGTTTCAAAAACGTTTGCGCTATATCCATGCGTTATTATCAAACGAATTTCAGGTATCAACTTTTTTATGGCAGTATAGTAAGCGCTGTAACATTGATAGCAGAGTGAGGTAGGGAGTGTGCTGTCGCTACAAAACCAATTTTTCCTATGATGAATCGGGATAACGGGAAGTACTCCAAATTCTTTTTGGGAATTGGCAAAGTTACAGTCGCCATCAACGATGCATGCAAAGTAAGCTCTGAAACCTTCATACAACGATTGTTTAACTTGTAAGGGAGAGAACGAATTTTGCTGTGATAATAAGGTCCAATCTTCTCAACGTCGTATAAATTGCGAAGCGGGTTTATTGACTGTTCAAATTAAATTATGATGAACAAGGCCTGAAGGTACTTAATAAATTGAGCCAACGGTGACCCTAGAGAAGTTATTTGTTTTATTGTAGAATTACTCTCAAGAATACGGTGTACTGTTCTCATTCCATTAGAATGATTCTCAATTCATAATAGCCGTGATGAGGGTTATATCATTCCTCGCCTCGTATTCGATGGAACTTTTGCAGAGCATATGAAACTCACAACACTGCAGGAAATTACATTATAGTGTATTGTAGTTAATTCTGCTCATGTTTCTTGACGTCCTCCGTTAATATGCAGGCTGTGGATTAAATTATGCCCATTTGGATCCACCCTGCTTCCCCCAATCGTGCTCACAGACATCCATACACGCACAGACTACATCATTCTCCTTCTTACTTCGGAGGGATAAGGAAAGAAGTTGACGAACGACTGAATCGGGTACTATATTTACGCCCCTTCAACTACACCTCAAGTGGCGACAACCTACTGACGGGCTTTCTTACATACTCATTCTCACGGGATTATTCCAGGTGAATTGACGGTTACCAAACATCCTTCCTTATCCTGCTTCTCCACCAATATCCCTTGCTGACCTGTTTATTTACCCCATGAAAGCCCATGATAGACTGACACAGAACAGGTGACTTTGAACATCAAAGCCTCCGCTCTGCCAGAGTGGACTGTAAGCCTTCAAATACGGTACCTAAGGTACAGCTGCTTAAAATAGAAAATTATTATGTGAGTTCTTGAATAGAATCTTCTTTAATTCGTTCAACTTCGAGGCCACTAAGAATTGACAATTTACTGTGTCCACCGAGTAAGTTCGAATCGGTTCCATTTTAAATGCCTTATTTGAAAATAGCGTTGAAAGGAGTCTTGGGTTATTTGAAAGGATAACATTCGGCGGAAAGGTTCAACGGAACGGATAGAACCTCAATTGAAGAGTTTTTTATCCACCTTCGCGTCAACCTCTATTACGCCTCAGTGATTTCAATTCCCCCGTTTTTTTTCCTCCGTTGCGAAGTGAAAGGTGCCCGAAGAGTAAATGGCGTTGAGGTTTTTAGTTTTTGGCCCGATTTTGTTTAATGAAACAGCCTCTGTTCCCTTCGGCGCCATTCCGGATTTTCCGAGTTGCTATTGTTTGCTGAACGAGGGATTAGCCGAGAGTTTTGCGTTGAAGTTTGAAATTGGGGCGTCGAACAAAGAGATTTTTTTAATAATCCGCTGTCCATAACACGAAATGGCTTGTAACGGTAAAGTTTGCAGAAGCACTCTCCTAAATAGAATTTACCTTGCAACCTGCTTTTTAATTCATCGCAGTGAACGTTCAATAGAAGGCCACTTCATTGGTATGAGGAACGAGCTCGTGTCGGAGGCATCCGAATCAAAGTTCTGCTATAATTAATTCTGACAATATACAGTAAATCGCAGTAAAGTGGATTAACCTGCATGACGCGTCATACGCGTAAATTCATCGTAACTCGCGCATCGTAGATATTATCCCACTTCTGAATTAATTTGCTTTTTTTTACAATTTGAATGTCAAGTTTTTGTTTATTTTGTACTCATGGCCTTCATCGTTTTAGTTCAGATTTATTTCCGTTTAATTTATATTTATTTCGTTTGTGCATATCCATTTTATAATTTGCCCAGGGAACGTTTAAATAACCGGTGTATTTTCCATCAGTACAGTTTCTCGTTCATGTCATTCATCAACTAATTATTCCCCATATTCAAGTCCATTTCCCTCTCTCTTGAAGCCAACATTCTATCTTTAATTTTCTTATTTCCCTTCCCCTCGCGCTTATATATTTCGTTCGAATAGGATCGTTACTTTTAAAATGTTAACCTACATATAAGTTTTAATGTGTTTTGAATTACCGGGTTTTGACGTAAGCCTTATTTTAAAACTCCCTCAACCTCTGTACTTTTGTATGCACTGTGTTGGAAGCGTCTTCTTTTTCATTTTCAATTACCCAAGTCAATTGCATTTGATCAATGTTAAAAGTTTCTATATAACTTGCTCGACAGAAGTAGTGAGTTTGGCAACTTAATTAGAACGGACGGTTCTTTCTGCGAAAGTCCGGGAGAGTAATCTATTTTGAAGAAGTTTCGAGCTTTTAAAAGGAGCAGATGAGGCGAGTGCCGCCGATGAAACCATCAAAGCCGGCAAAAGACTTTTTGAAGAGGTTCGATCCAATCGGAAACCTTCCCCTCCGGGCAGAGCTGTAAACCCGACATTCGAGTATTGAATGATCCTTGAAAGAGCAAGAACTCCCCAACCTCTCCTCTTCATCGCCTTATTGGGCCTGTTAAAGGTTTTTCCATTGGGTCCTGAGTGGCCATGATGTAAAAGTGGCTGCTTTCTATTCAATTACTCGTTTATTAGCCCGGCGAGGGTGGAGTGATGAGTGTTTTACCCCCTTGGCCGCTCCAAGAGGAAGGAAATACCTTTTTAGGACGTCCCTCTGAAGTTAACCAATATTGGCAAGGCTCCATGTATAAGAGACCAAAGGGCAAACGAAGGCTGTGATACGAAAACCAAATACAAATCCATTTCAGACCTTCTATACCGCATCCTTGAAAACCCCATTTGTGTACATGACTGTGTGTGTTACTAATCTGTCTTGGATGTCCAGGTAGCTATTAAACCCAGGATCTTGTGTTCAATAGGTTGTAGACCGGAAGGTTGAAAGCTGTAACCTGGTGTGTTATAAAACGCCCTCCATGGTATATGCAAAAGTGGTTCTCTGTTATTCTAGATCGGAGTCATTCCAAAATGGCAGCTTTTCGACTTAATGGGCAGCTGGAAATGGAAACTACACTAATCTGTCACCTTCCTACCTTATATTTTAATTAACAGCGATAATCTTTTGAACTTTTCCCCATGCTGCGCTGTACTGCAGAGACTTTAGAAATTGCAAAAATGGGTTTCTAGTTGTTGGGTGGGGGTTAAGAGGGTACGAATAATACAAGGAAAGTTGTATGTCACGCCCACTCGCCTCTTCTACAGGCTGTTGTGCATTCGTTGGAAATTCGCATTAAAAACAGGTGCAAATGCACATTGAAGAGAAAATATTATGCGTGCAAACTGTCGTTGAAGGAAATATCGCGTGTTTTATTATCTATTGAGTTATTTTAGCCGGCCATGTTTTTGTTACTTCAAGTTTAATAATGTTTAATGCTCATTTTTCTCTTCCTTTCAGAGCCAAGCGATGAGGGTCGTGAGGACGGTCGGGCAGGCATTCGACGTCTGCCACAAACTCTCCATCAATTCTCCCGATGACGACAAGCCGAGCGAAAAGGACTCGACGCTCGATAGGAAGAAAAAAGGTCGGTCTTTATGAATATTTCTGCTTAGTTATTTTTGGGCTTGGTTTTCTCATTTTTCTTTCGCTAATTTTAATATTTTACGCCCGAGGGGTCATGAAATCGCGGCATTTTCGTAATATCTGACTTATGAATGTATCCTGTCTCAAAACACTTTTATATTTTAATGTAATATCAATGAAAAAATATCTCGTAGACATTCCACACAGATTTCCTGGTCTACATGTAAATTAGACCTCTTTTCTTTCGGATCGCTGTGTTCCGTATTTACATCTTTATTGAAAGCATAATGCGGCTAGAGAAAATTAGTTTGATCGCTTGAGTTCAAAAATGTTCAGTGAGTCAAACGTGTTTGATGCGTTCAAAGAAGAAAAATCTAAGAGAATCAAAATGTAGATAGAAAAGCATTTCTGCAGTACAAACACCACCACATTTTTATACAAATCTGCTTATGACATGCGCTCGTTTGACTTCCTTTCTGCTTAATGGTTAGTGAGGAAAATGTTTATGAATGACTGTATGTACCTATCAATTCGTTTGAAGTATCCCGTGCATTTGACACGAATCTTACGAGCCAGCCACGTTTCCTCGAAGTTGAAAATCAAAGCTCCATGGCGGGCGAAAGATGCGTAAATGGGGAGTTGGCATAAGTCTCTCTCTCTCTCTCTCTCTCTCTCTCTCTCTCTCTCTCTCTCTCTCTCTCTCTTTCTCTCCTCATCTCCCTCTAAGACACGTTTATTGTAGATCACCACGAACAAAATTCCTAAGGCACGTGTGTACGACAATAGGGTTAGAGTGGGCCTTCCCGTAATATTTGCCTTCGAACGTAATTAACGTAAATTTCCTGATAAAAACAGTAACTGTTCTATTTCGTTAAATTAATTGGGTGGTTTTGCTGACTAGCTTATCCCACGCACGAACAGCACTTGCAGCGTACGATTTGTATGAGTTTTCCCGGTATTATCGTCTGAACAAACTATATATTCAATTTAATGTTAATAACCGTTGGCTCAGTTGAATAAAAGAAAAATTACACCAAATCTAATACGGTTTTTTCATTTATATGTAAATTTAAATTCTGTACAAATTTTCTCAAAATAGCTGTAAGGTCTGTAAGAAAATCGGTGCTTTTTTCATAAACGCGTTTTATAGTTGAGCTTGGGATTGACAGATTCGCAAATATGAAAAACGTAGGCTTATTTTTATGTTTAACTAATGTAACGCAGATATCGTTTAATGAGCAACGGAAACGATGATTGACTGAGCATTGAGTATTTCTAACAAGAACTCAACCCGCAATTTTGTGGAGGGATGTGGAGCTATATGTTCTTCCACGACTGTCAACGTATTACTTGCAGGTCAAGCTGGCGTTGTATTCGTGCGCCGTGTCGCAACGGCGAAACTCCTTCGTCATTCCGGTTGTTTATGACTGTAACTGTCACAACATCATAACATAGGGTCATTGGATGAGGCAGGTTTGAGTCTATCTGGTTGATTCATATAACTTGTATCGTTTAAGTTCATGTAAATATTTTAATACGGCTTGAAGTCGTAGTTTGTTGTGAACTGAACGGTTTGATTCATTCGCATTCACTAGTCAACGATTTAATAATCTATAAAAAACCTTCTCGATAACTGTAAGTTGCATGTAAACTGAGAGACCAAACTTAATGACAGTTTCGGCCCGCTCAAGGACTTTCTAGAATGAATAGCATGGAATTGATTTCTCGTCAATGAAAGGAACTTGAAGCGTTTCACAACAAAATACGATCACACACCATCCAATGGCAGTATTTGCTGCCAAATTCAATCCTGACCCTCGAACCCCTTTTCACAACCTAAGAAACTGATTTTTGTTACCCACAAATTTAGAAACCGAAATTCTTTCGTACTCTTCATACAGGTACGGAAAATACTTGTTTTCGGTACATCGATAAGCTGGAACCAAACTATTTTGTGCGAACAAAGAAAGAATCATGATGTACTTCTAATATAATTTAAAAAATGTGCAATTATAAAAGTTATTCAGTTTCCCGACAAATTACGGCTGTAACGAATTTACCGGTATTTCATTAAATGTAGGAGGAATTTGACTTCCAAGAGAAAATTGAAAATGCAGTGCGTGGGCACTGCGTGGATGGAGCGATTGTATCTTTCAGCGCTTAAATCATGTGGTTCCGTCGCAACATCTGGCCCTCTCCTTTAAATATTTATACTTTAAATATTTTCAAACTCTCGATATCTGCTCCCGACGTTGTTGTGATTAACTCGTCAACTTTTAAGAACATCGTGGGAAGATGCGATATTTCTCACCTGCCTCTTATCGGGAAAATTTAAATTAAAACACGCGAGGGATCGTTTCCTGATAAATTGATTATTTGTCGGCACAACTGACGGCATTTCGAGTAAAGACGGAAGTGAAGGTAACCCATCGACTTGTATTTCGGCGTCTCTTGGCTGGGTGAGACATGGTTTAAACGCAGCCCGGTGTAAACCAATTTTTAGTGTACGGCGCCGTCGGTAACCGGCAGCCAAAAGTGTCTCTCAAAGAACATTGATCGCTGCAGCCTCCGTGGTCTTAATTTCTTGTAAATCAGGGATGCCAGATAAAGAGAACCGAGTCGTAGTCCCTTGCCGCTTTAGTGAGTTCAAAATTCTTCCTGAAAAACTCCTCACATTTCTGGGTATTGAAGTCCGGCAAGTTTTGAGTTTTGAGATATGTTCCACAATAGCTAGTCACGAATTGGCACATTTGCGAGATGTATACACTATGCAATTACGCGTATACTAATAAATGTTGACTGCTTTATAGGTTCAGCTTGATGAACCTTGTGTGCCGTTACGCGTTCAAAGAGATGAAGTAATAATTGTGTAACACGCTTTTTGCTCGCATAAGAATTATCAACCAAAACTGTGTTCGTCACAACGCAATATTTCTTTATGATCTTTGATTTACTACCCTCTCTCCAAATCTAACTAGGAAGTACTTTTTTTTAAATGACTAAGTCATGTAGGAACAGGTTGTAAATCAGAGGACTTCTCGTATCATCCATCTCAGCAGATAAGGCTGGTGGGCGTCACACTCCGGTTATATCACAACTTCCAAAAAAAGAACCGCTCTAACTCATGTCACCATCATCGCTCGTTTTGACCAAAACAAATGAATCAAAGCGAGGGGTTGTTCCAGGCCGCCGAGACTGTTACCCGAAAGCTTTCTTGAGTGAACGTTCTCGTAATTTTTAGGCCTCTGCCGTTTTAATTTTGCTAATGTGTGTGCTTAGGGCACGAGAGGTAGAGTTTGAGGTTGGAGCGAAGTTGAGTATTCAAACACTACTCGAGTGTGCAGAGCTTTTAACTGAACTATGGGTGTTTTAGATTGCCAGTCTAAAAAGTCGAGAGTTTGGGGGAAAGTTAGTTTGGAACTGCGCTCATCTCCCCCGTAGAGGTCGACTATGTGTCATAACATTCATGTGTTTGTTCATTTTGCTGTGCCCCGCCCTAACCCCCGACGAGGCCGCAATCTGCCATAAGTCCTTCCTCTCCATCATCAGGAGACTACGTCTTATCTCGTGTGTCGGCCCTGAGATGAAAAGTATGGAGCGTTCTAGACAATCTGCTGCATTCTCCTTGCATATTGCGTCCTCTTGACTAGTGACGGAGATGCACCACAGTAGGAAAATGGCTCTATATGTTCAGTAGACGAACCGAGTCTGGCCCTCTTCTTTCCAGTTATCAGTTTATGCCCTGGAATCCAATAAACGTTAACTCAACTAGAGTTTGCTGAAGAGTTGAGCCGACTTAAAAGATGCTTGACTAGACTTGATAGTTTTATTGCTATAGCCTTCATCATGCATTATGATATCCTCAGTGAGGATAGCATAAATCTCTGCCTAAAAACCCGTTGAGACCCAGGGAAGACCAGATACATGACCTGCTCACTGAGCTGAACTACTGTGCCCATTACTCTTACTCTCTATGGTCTCAGTTCCAACAGTTGTCCTTGTCTTGTGAATGGCACTATGACCGTTTTAGTTGGGATGAACAGTCCCATCTCCCTGCACCACGAGCACATCGTCTGCAGAGCTGCCCTGAATGAGCACGGCAACGTCGTCAGCATATCTTTGGTAGAACCCCGCCGCCTTCAATCTCCCAAGAAGAGTGGCCGTCATCAGGATCCCAGGAGACTAGGAAATAGGACCCCT
The DNA here is from genome assembly GCA_020466155.1 of Pachypeltis micranthus. Classification (NCBI taxonomy): domain Eukaryota; kingdom Metazoa; phylum Arthropoda; class Insecta; order Hemiptera; family Miridae; genus Pachypeltis; species Pachypeltis micranthus. Next base: position 19,920,178 of record CM035774.1, on the reverse strand, counting down.
CCCTGAGGGCATCACCTCAGCGAGCAGGTTCCTAGTTAAATCTGAATTTCTCTGCTGTTCAACACGACTACAACAGCTTCCTTTTCTACAGAAGTGTGAGGATCGAGTAAATACAACTGCTTGAAGTCAAGTTCAACGGTTGTTAGTTCGGCAGCAGTTTAGATACGCTCAAAAATGTGCTTTCTTCATTTTGTAACGTCTGCTGTACTAATCGAAATTCTGTAGGATAATTTGACGCGTGGTTCATTTCACTTTTACTTTTGCTGTGATTAATTTCACCAGTACAGCGGTTTACGAATGAAACGTAGAAATAACTTCCGTCCAAGCGCAAACTCTGTGATGAAACTTCCTTTGAATCTCCTTCCCAACTGCAAGAAACAGGAGTGTTACAATAACACAGCAGCGAGGGACTTTTGAGAGATAAGGTTCGAAGTGGGCCACCGCAATGATAACTTGTCGCTTGAGGAGATTCACGGGTTTCCCTCGAGTTTTCCCGCCTTGGATATCTCTCATCTCTGAACGTCTCTATTACACTTCTCGCTTGAATTGCTGTTTGAGAGATTATAATAAGCCAAGGAAGTTTCCAAGGATTGTTATTAGTGTATATCCGCGTGAAAAGTACATGCCCTTTTGATTGGACTCAAGGACGACAAAATATGCCTACACGGTATCTCCCGGTATATTTTACCGCATAAGATCTCTTACGTCTCGAACATCTAGAGTGAATGTAGCAATCTCTTGTTCTGACCGTCCATCTCCACAGTGTTTTAGCGCTGGCGGTACATATCAGACCATTCTTACTAGATTAGTAATGAAAATTCTGCATTATCCATTGTGCTGCTCTGGCCATTTTTCCACGAAAACTGAATTTTATGGTACTTTCGTATTATTTGGCGCTGTCCATACAAAAAGTTTAATCGAAATCGCTGAAGTCTTTTTTCAGCAAAAAATATTTGTTGTTTTGATCACTATGATAACTATATTTAATTTTGAACAGGTTTTGATACCCTTATTTTGGTGTCCCATGATAAATAAAAAAAATGCTAAGTGTCAAATTTGAGCCGATTCGACTTAGCCGTTCTTTTTCAGTTCGTTCACTGACACCCAGACACAAATGATCATCAAATGGTGTTTTTCGGACTCAACCCTTGTGACCAAAAGTTACTCTTATACACTGGGGGTGAACCCACGAAAGTGATAGACTAGTTATAGTCAAGGAAGTTTATTGACTTTAAGATTGAACGCAATTTCTGTTCATGGTACACAGGTTTATTTCGAGATACAAAATAAAAAAATAAAGGAAATACTTCTCTAGGGGGAATGTAACAGATATAACTTAGTAGGTACAAGAAAGCGCAAATCTATATACATACATATATACGAACGTCAACCTCAACGGTAGGATATGATTCGAGCAGTTAGTAATTTCTAAAGTAGTAGTGGGGTACTCGTTTGGTACCAGGTGATATACGGTACTTACAGTTCCGACGGCCACGGAAGTTATAATGGCAGGAATTATTTGAGAGATGATACCTCTTTACAAAATCTGTCTTACGATTAGATAGGCTGTACAGAGCGGAATTTTAAGGGATGAAAGGAAAGAAAAATCTTCAGAAATGGCGTTCTCCACGTTGGCAGTTGGGAACTTGAATTCGATAGGTGGTACCTGAAACGGTACGGTAATGATGGGGTCTTTCGGGACGACAGTGACCGACGCCGACTGGACGATGTTGAAGCGATGACGAAGAGGACGGCAATATGCAGTCAGATCCCCCAAGACGATAGCGATGAAAGGAGTATTGTATGCTGACTGCAGCAACCAGCTAATATGCCAAATTAATCGGGGGGAGAACGAAAAGGTAAGGGACGGTACGATAGCGTTAGCAGCTTGGTGGCGAACAGAATGAGAATAAAGGAAAACTGTGACTCTCCCTCCTGGCGCTAGGAAGCAGCAGCTCTCAAGACGCCGGTAATTCAACACGTGGTTAGATCAAATAAAAATATATTTCTTCCAAATAATTTGTAGTCCTCTTCGGAAATAACTCAAAAAAATTAATAAGACTATCCAATATTGGTTAATTAAGCAATAATGGATGCAAACTAATTGGGTGCTTGAAGATCGATCAATGACACCTATGCTCCATCTCCCTAAGCGACCGATACCGCAAAATTCAAAGGTGGCGGGAATTTTAAATCTCTTCACGGCACACCCTTTAAACGTGAAGTTGTTAATAAAAACTTTAGCCGACTACATAAGTTTTTTACGTGTGGCTAAGAGAAAAAAAAACTAACAGAATACGTCATTGAAACAAACGAAGGCATAAAACGAGTGACAATTGTCTAATCAGATAAATCACTGGGGTTGATTAGATAACTCAGGCCAAATGAACGTTCTACAACTGGTGTTATTACGCTTTCCCTCATCTTACTCTACAGTCAATTTTGTTTCTCTTGTGATTGTTTATACTGACTTATATATATACAACTCGGCTTCGCCTTTAGGTGCACAATGTTGTTCAGAATTATTTCCACGCTACTACCGTAGTTGCATTAACATTATGAATAAATTTCATCCCAGTTTGGCTTCAACCTGATGGCTGGGAGTCAGAAGGATATGTTATTCACTGTTGGGAATTTCTCTCATTAGCGCTTCTGAAATATGAAACTCCCTACTCGGGTGTCCTCAAAGGTGTACAATTGGATTTTATTTATTAAAAGTATTTAGCCACTACGAGTACATTGCCGGCCGACGAGTGGGCGCCCTCAGCTAATAACGTTTTCGTCCAGTTCGTCGTTGAAGTTTTGGGTTTACGCTCATAGCCACAGCTAATAATACTTCCGTAGACTCACATGGGGAAAAACTGGAATATCAATGTAAATTTAAGATACCACATAACCGGATTTCAAGTGAATCGTGGACTGAGGAAATAGACGGTTGTTGTGGCACGAAATTGGCAAGATGTTTGGAAGTAACCGGCGAGTATAAAAATTCCTGCACTTGTGCATTTTCCATTAAGCAAAGCGAGTGGCAAGAACAACGCGAAAAAAAAACTCAATAATTTAGCCGACCGCCCCCCCCCCTTTTTTTTTGTTAACCATCTTCGCCTCGGATTTCTGTCAATTTGAGTAATCGCATTCGATGTATTCATAAAACCAAAGGCAATCTCGTAGTACCAACTGACAATCCATCATTTACCTAATCACGTTCATCGTTCATTTTTATTCTGTGTTGCTTTCCACGCTTTTCCTCTTTACCAAAAAAGCTTTGATCATCCCCTAATATTGTGTCTTGTTTGATCAAACTACGTATATTTTAAGAATTCTCTACTCGTAGCTGCTGCGGAAAGTTTTTATTTCAACCCCATTGAAACTCAGAACATTCGCGTCTCAAGCGGCTTTCCGAATTCGCACGACTGGCTGCTTGTCGAATCAATTGCCTTCGTAAGTCATTCGCATTGTCTCCTGGCTCGCATCTCGGTTTTCCTTGTATTCCTAGCCTTTCCTCCAGTCTTCGTTACTTCTTGCTTGTTTAGCCCACTTTCGGCTTTCCATGAACGAAAAATTAGCCCCATTCAATGTAAATCTGAAGTGTCGTTTTTCCAAAACATTTTAAAAACCTTTTCTTTCAAATGTCTATATTCGGCGAACTGTCAATGAGATACTTATGTAGGACAAACGTTAGGTCTCGGTCATTAGTACATAGGATGAAAGCATTATGAGAAAACCCCTGTTTTTAAATTAGTTTTTACATTAAAGTCCTCCTCGCCTTCGACGAAAGAACGATTTTGTACTTTCCTTGGCTTTACGAAGTAGAAAGGAAAGTTATGCGATCGAAAAGAAATTTTTGAGATCTCGTCAGATCTTCAAGTTTTAAAGGCTACTGGATCCAAAAACCAGTATTCGCGAAAATGGTCAGTGTGTGTCCGCTCAAACTAGATATTTGCGGTTACCGTGCCAAAATAAGTCGCATGAGCGAAATTCGCTTAAAACTAACTGCTGGTATCATAATGAGCAAAACACTAAATATTCTCTTTCTCAAAAAAAAAATGAAATTTTTTGTGTAGATAAACCCAAATAACAGAACGATACTGTAAGATTTTCTTTTGAGGGGAAATGACGGGAGCTCCACAATAAATTACCAAACATTTCGATGAAAATAAATTTTAGCTCATTTTTCCCTTATAAGCGCCTCTCAAATATTGTAAGAATTTAAAAAAAATTCATGTGGTAATCCGAACACGTACATATACGATGAGCGTTTAATAACGTACACATTGCACTCGTATGTAGCCGCTTGTGCAGAAAGTCCGAAATGTCAACCACCGCGATTTCAGTTACAACCGTTCCTCACAGTTTTTATCCGATAATTCTGGCACTGTGATTATCATTCTTCTCAAACGAATCGTGTTTTCAGGTTGAATAATTTTCTTTGTGCTAATTGTGAATCTGCGTTGAGCTATGGAAGTTGTGTGATACGTCGTACCATATATTTTTTCCTCAAGATCACAATATTTTAACCTTGGGTTGTGGAAAGTAATATATGAACGCTAGCTTAGTCCAGAAACCCAAATAAATTAAATCTTTTGAATGCGAAGATGGTAGTTATACGAAAAATATGGATTGTCTCGATTTCATTGATATAAAGAAATTAAATGGCTACTTGTGCGTAACTAAAATTTTTTTTTTAATGGAAATGGAAAGGCTTGAGAATAATGGGATAAGTAAGCCAATCAAATAAATGTCTTTCGATACACGGAAACCCTGTCGCTCCGGAGTATTGGCCTTTGGCTGGAATTTCGATGAAGCGAGGAACATACGCTTTTTCAAGCGAAGCAGACGATTGGACGAATCAATATGTCTGTCATTCCATTCGACTCTTTAGCCAACGAGTACATTCTTCACGCTTGGATAATCGGCAGTTAAATAGATGGAGGCAACTCAACAGTTGCATCCACCGTGAAACCATAATCCTCACATTACAAAAGTAATGTAGAGTTCAGAATCACTTCACGGCCTGTGAACTTTGTGAGGTTTTTTTTCGGGATTGATCTAGCTCAGAGAGGGCAAAGAATAGGGTAGTGTATGGCACCAGATGTTTTAACCGATCGAACCGAAAGTGTCAACCTGCTCTGTTCCACTTTTCCACAATCTCCAGCTGCTTTCCGAAAGTAAGACGAACGGTTTGGGAGCTTTGAGTGGATATTTGTGTTCTGGCACATGCGAATCACAAAAAAACCAAGGAAAAAAAATGGAGAGTGGATAAAATAGACGCTGGAACTGTTAGCGTTTTAGCGTGTTTTTCGTCTCCTCCCTCGCGACCCTTTGAACGTTTTTCTCGCCCTTTAAACATCCGGGGAAAGGGTTGAAAGCGCAAAAACCGAAGTGCTTCTATTAGACACGATCTGACAAAAAGAGAGGCGAACTCCTGCAGTTTTATCGTTTCGCCGACTGCGAAGCCAGTGAGAATGGCACTTTTGCAAATTTGTGGAAAGGCAGTGCGATGCATCACGCAACTTTCCTTAGCCCCAGATACATTCAACATTTTTTATCTAATTACTAATAAAACCTTTTTTTCTCTCAGTTTGTAAGGATTGAGTAAAATATAACTTGATTTTTACGAACTGGTGGCGCTTAAAGTTTTGGAACTTCTTATGTTACTGCTATGCTAGCCGCACTTTCACTTTTAAATTCAAGTCTAGGTGGTTGATGGGGTTGTGAAGAAAATATCTGGAAAATTTCTTGTCAACAGTTCTGGAACTATGGGGAAAACATTGCGTAAAAGATTAGCCAAAAGAAACGACGCTAGTTACAATACCGGAATTGTACCGGAATTTAACTCCCATTGTACTGGATTACCTCCCTGATTTTTTTAGGGAATGTGTGTGTTTGAATGAACGGGATTGTAAGGATAAAACTGCATGCAAAACTGCTATTTTTTGTCGAAAGTTTTGGAGTATGTAACTGTTTAAAGTAGTAGGGCGTTGATTAGAACATGGCGATCACGATGGTTTCACCGCACCTGTCAGGGTTAAGGAGAGTTATGGTACCTGGATCTCACAAGACAGACTTGATGCATTGCAGAGTGGAGGAAATGCCCGCTTATTGTGATCTAAACCTGAGACTTCTGTGAACTGGGCGTAGGAATCAGGTGAAAAGCCTTAATTAAATTTCGATTAGCTCCAGTTAATTATTAAATCTACGTAAGGTCAGCTCGATAGTTTCGCTGTCTCGCTTGATTTTGAATTGCTTTTCGGGTAAATGTGCATCAGTCAGGGGGGTCGAACCCAAAACCTTCTGCCTCGTAATTTGGTATCAAATCAATAGGCTGGTATTCTTACGGTTGAATTAAACGTTTCAATGCTTCACAGGACACTGCACTCTCAAGACGGTTGCATACCTCCCTAAGGGAATTTTACCGTTAATTAAACTTGTTCTTCGCCCATGAAGCACAAACCGTTGACAAAAAAAAACCTATTAGTAGTAAAATTGGCAGTTTTATAGGCGAATCGACTGACAACTCGAGGCGAATCTACAAGAAAGAAACCAGTTGCGTCACGGTAGGCACCGTGCCAGAGCATGACGTCATTGTAACGTGAATAGACTATGTAAGCTTCCGTAATCATCTCCTTTTGTCTTCAACCACGAACACCCTTGGCGGTCTATCATTGTGGGTTCGACTCGAGAGGCTCTCAGGTTTGATTTTGCCGGGGCGGAATCATTTTCGGAAAATGTACCGGTTACATTCGAGGCGGTAACTCCGAATGGTGTAAAAGGGATGCTAAGAGAAAATGAATTAAGCGGGTAATCACGAACAAACGGGAGTATTTGCTTTGGCTTGCGGTTTATGAACAGCATAGCAGATGTTGAGCCACTCATGTAATTAAACCAACTGAGACCCAACTGTAGCTCTGTTCACCCCCCACTTCTCATTACCCCAACTTTGAGCTGAGAAACATTTTGTGGTTTAATCAGTGTAATAACTGTATTTTATAATAAATTTTCTTTTAAACGTTATCTTGACGTGCTGAGCTATTGGCAAATGTCCCAACGCCATTTATCCCACTGAAATATTACAACCAACGCCTTTGAAGTTCCTTTTGCGTATGTTTTAATCGTTCGTAACATCCGGCTCAACAAAAAATAACCCTTCAAAATCTTCATTTCTCCTCTTAGTCTTCATGTCCATAAAAGGTGTATCCTCTCAAAAATCTTTGTGGACTGAAAACAAATCTTTTTCTTAAAACCGTGTGCTCCGCGAATTCAGTATCTTCCAGTAAAAAACAATTCCACTACGTCTATCAAATCTATTCTTTGCGGTTTCAAATCAACATTTAGACGCGTTCGCAAACTCATAATGTCCACAGGCTTCCATTCTTTCGAAACTGCCAAAATTTCTGGTGCACCACGAAACTAATTCAAGATGTTTTTACTCAATTTATGTGAGCCCATTAGCAAGTTCCTCCGTTAAACTTTTAAGACCACTGCCATTCAAATTGTATTGCATTGCTCCTGTTTATATCACAACCTTCATTGAGCAGTCATCGTATAGGGATAGACAAAAGCGACACAGCGAACGTCAACAAAGCACTGTGAAAGAAGTTAGTCAATGATTCGAAAGTGACTTCTAATTATCATACGGCCATTGTTATAATTTGGTTTTCATCGTACAGGTAGCACGTTGGCTTATGAGCAAAATTTTTTGTTATATCACCAGTTTTATGAGTGGGATTTATGAGGGAAAACTACTTCAACCGATTTGTCAACATGTATTATGATTTATTGTGTTGCTCATCATTTACCACGAATTAACATTTCCTCCGTGTTATTTCGATCTATTTATACAAAAAAGTCGTTTTTGAGAAGAAAGTATGCTGAAGTGAAGACTAATCTTGCCCATGCCTTGCTAGTTTCCCTCAATCGCGTTGACACACAGAAAATATGTTCAGAAGCCTTTGAAACGTAATGATCTGATGTAATTTTATTATTCAACTTTCTTCCGTCGTTCATAAGGCTAAGAAAAGTTGAATATTTCTAGTTGTGCAACCTTTCAACCTGCACTTCAACAAAACCTTAATTGGTTCTCCCTGTAACTGGCCAATCATTATTTCTTGCCTAGAACCTGGAATGGTGTCAAACGGTTGTTATTCATTCTGGCGTCATCATACCGTTCAAAGCGCTGATAATTTGAAATATTGATATGTAATCCCAGTCGACATCGGACTGTCACTACAAACCTTGTGAGCCATCCCAACGTGGAAAAAGTGTATAAAACCTTGATTTAGAAACAATTTGTTTGTGAACTACTATTCAAAGTGTTTTTTTTTCTTAGCTCATGAAGACCAAAGATCTGTGTGCTAACTAGTCTGCACTTAACAAGTGTTGTCTGTAAAAAGCTATTTATGTAAGCAATGAGGATCAATCTTTGATCAGTTTGCAAAAATCTCGGGTATTTTTGAAGAGGACATTTTACTTGTCAGGATTGTCGTTCAAAAACGTGAAAAGTTCGTTTCAATTTTTTTTGTAAATCTGTGGAAATCACCAGTTTAATTTATGTTTTAAACGACACAGTTATGCTTCTTACTGTTCGCGGGATACATAACTTAGAAGGCGCTCTTCCGACAGATTCATAAGACGTCATCTTCCATATACTAGTACTGCGTTTAGTTGTAAAATTACAAGCCAGCTTTAAGAATTCTGGCCAACTTACAGTTTAATTTTAGTGCTTCAGCTTTTCAATTCAAGTACTAAGCTCGGTTTTTGACGTTTTTTTATATTGTATGCGGAGTCCTTCATTTGTGTGCACGTTCCCCCTTTACTCGTGCCGTATTCACTCCCTGCGCGTCTCTCCATTTCTACTATTCGTCCTCGTGTTAGAGTCACACTTCGCTCGTAAAATTTGTCACAAACGAGTGTGCACCGCCACCCCACAGATGCGAAAAATTTTATTTGAGGATTCGCTTGACCCGTTAGTTACTTTCAACATTTGCCGAGGTGCGCTATAAAAACAGGCGTAAGCCGCAAAGGAGGTGGTTATTTTCCGAAATACCTCCGACGTCAATGCAGGCCGGCAAAATTATTCTCAGTCGTAAAAAGTGTTGGAGATTAAGCTTGGCGGACAACTCGGCGATTCACAATTTTATGGCGGAAGGGGAAACGTTACTGCGACGTCCGTTCTGGCGGTTTTTACCGCCCTCCAATAATAGTCGTAATCGTCGGTACGGTTTAATGAGGGCATTTTAAAACGGTAGGGTGAAGAAATATGTCTTCACTGTGCCCCAAAAATACAACAATCTCCAATCAACAATACCTCTCCAATTAACGTGGAATCTTTCTTTCAACTTTGTTTCTCATATATCGCTCTCTGGTCGGAAAAAATCCTCCCTTAATCATTCATTCTAAATGAAAAACAATGTAGAATCAAATAGCTATAGTTAGTACTATAATCATTTACACAGAAAGGCAAAACATTCATTTGGCTACCACTATGTAAGTATTATTCAGAAAAAAGGTCTCACCTATTGCATACAACAACGGTGAAACCAATAATTGCTTAGTATTAATTGATCGATCAGTGCTCAGGGAATTGTTTTCGTTTACATGAGTTTTTGAGAAGGGTCGGGTTTACTGTTTTGGAATTATCGGGTAAAAACTGAGAAATGTTGGTTGAATTCCGGAATTTCCTGAGTCGCTCCGAATTATCTGATGAGATTCGTACAAGGCGTGTACGTCGTAACCTGACTTGGAGTTTTGTAACAGTAGGCGACCGATTACCAGCGAACATCGAATCTCTTGTCGCATCTTATTTTTTCATGAAGAACCATTGAATAATGGTAATGTGGCAATAAAGATTGAATGTTTCTGATCGACAAGAGGGAGTGTAAGGTCTTAGCTACGGTCGTTTACTATTTCTAGGCAGGAAACTTTTCCATAGAGGTCGTGCAAAGTAAGTCGTAGTAAGTTGAAGAAATCTAATGAATTAAAAAACGTTAGCGCTATCAGTTTCTATAGAGTGTGTTAAGTTCTACATAGCTTGTATGATTTCATTGGCTAGTAGAGTGATCGAAATTAATGAACGTAAGTAAAGCTAACGCCTTATTAAATCCTAAAATGGATGAGATCGAAAAGAGGACGGTTTCAAATTGTACAAAAAGTATTAACACGAATTTATCATAACTTTAATTTGTCTTCATGAATCAATACACAATATTCCTACACGACCTGGAAGAGGCAAGCCTCCAATGCTCTTAACCAAACTTATTTGCGTTTATTCAAGAAGAACAATCGGAACTATATATTTATATTTTGATGCATACTGGTTTCCTTTAAAAAAATATGTATATTTACATACAACCATTTTTGATATAGGTATGTGTATTGTAATGGTTTTGCGGCGGACTGCCGATGATGGCAACACTGTTGCCGCCACCTATGCAGTTCGCCGCTGTTTACATTAGCGGAGGAGCCGCATTTCTTTTTGATAACGGCTACCGACATCGCATACGAATATTCCCCTTTTTTTAGCCTCTGTTTAAATTCCCCTTTAGATTGGGTGAAGTCAGGTAAGCGAGCTTGGTGTTTCATTTTCCCCATTGTCCCTTTATTGTCATTTAATACAATCCGAGCATAGGTTATTTGTTTCATTTTAAAAGGAGTTCATTTCATTTCGAGTTTTTCCTGATTAAATTCAAGTGGGTCCTATTTGGTTTATAATTTCATTTCCCAGTACTTTCCTGAGAGGCATTATTTTATTTATTTTCATCAAGTATAATTGAGTGTATTTAATTTGGTCGTTTCTTTTGGGCCCGGATACGACTTTCACTCGTGTTCTGAACGCGGGTAATTAGTAAAATAATTCCCCAAGTACGTCACAGTTTACATACAAACGTCGAGTGTATTGTGGAGAGGGAGTTCGAAATTCGCCGCAAAAGTGTTTGGGAAACTCAGTAAAAGCATCCAAATCACAAAGATCGGGAGGAGTCGCTGTTATATTATATTATTACTCTGACCCACATTTTGACCGCGTTGAAACGGCGACGGCTCATTTATACGACCGTTTGAGAGAGCCTGCCAATTTCATCGAGACCCCTTAAACGACAGCAGTGTCCACGCCAGAAAGGAACTCGTCATGAGGGGAGAGGAACAAGAGAGAAAAGGCCATTGAGTGGCAGTGGTGTAATTAGCGAATCAAAGAGCGAGAGAACTGCCTGGATTGACATTTCAGATGTGTAGGCGGTCACTCATCGTCCACCCACTTTGGTTTTAAGTTGTCTATGAGCGTCCTCGTCGACAAACGAATACTCTCGTTACAACCAGCAGCCAAGCGGGAGTAGTGTTTAAACGCCATTATAGTGACGTCACGTTCTTCTGAGTATCTCGTTGGACGACGTCATAGCTTGAAAATACTCCTAACCCTTCATATACTATAAAAATGTCTAGATCGGACGACAGCAGAGGGTGAGAAATTTCACCCGATTGAGCCAAAGATAAAAAACGTATTAATCATCATATAAGTATGTTAACAAATTTAGCAAAAACCCCTGGGACAATATCAGGTTTTGAAATTCTTGCTGTCGCAAATGTATGTGAAAACCCAATGAAAACCCTGGATCCCGTTTTACCACATTGTCAAACGAATCCTAGATTTCAACTATTTTTATTTAGATACAAAAGACGTATCTGTGTGTATGTACATTTCTCAAACTGAGAAAAGGAAGAAAATTTTGTATAAAACGAAAACTACAAGGAAAATACGGGAGACAAAGTATATTAGAAAATCTCCAGCGCAGTGGGATAAAAGAATAAATGACACGAAACTTAAAAATTTAAACAAATTACTTCCCCGGTCGATAGTGTGCAAACCAATTGTAGAAACGTTACAAAGATTTCTTCGATGATGTCTTCAAATGAAAATAGCAGAAGTTGAGGAGTTCAAGTTAGCTAATGTTCAATGCTGAATATTCACTTCCTAAAAATAGAAAAGAAAGAAAGAAAGAGTCGCGATTGTCGGAAGCTCACAGTCAAAATATTTCATCCATTCGTGAGTTTGATGATTTGGTTGATTTCGGAGGAATCGATAATGAAATAGTCGGTGTACACAACTTCCCTCAACCCCAGATATTCTAGCTACTAATCCAATATGTTTTTCACTCAGTTCACCTAACAGCAGCGCTTACAGAATTTATTGAACTTACGACACAACCTTCTTTAAAACCACCGTCTCAGTAATTATTGGGGCAGTCGACATGGTTTTATGGGAAGGTTTGTATTAACAACCTGTTATTGAATCTGATTTGCTAGATCATATTCACATACATGTGCTTGATTCAAAAAAAAATGAAAGCAGTACAAAACTCAACTGGTCTCGACAGAAATTAAAATCTAAATCGATTACTATAAAATAGAGGATATTCCACTGAAAATTATATTTCGCCATAGTTTATGTATTCAGAGCGCGAATTTATCCTTTTCCTCGTCCTATGGAATGTTTAGAAGTGTACTCGACAATTTTTACTTTCCTTGGCTCAACGAAATAGGAAGAGGCTGTGAACGTGATTGAGAGAAAACTGCTGAACGAAATCAGGCCAAAGGTGATTTCTAGCAAAATCCGAGATAAACTAACTATAGCTATCATAATGATCAAAACACCAAATTTGTTCTTCCTCAAAACCGGCTATGATGATTTGATCAAATTTCTTGCATAGACAGCTTCAGCTGACACGACAATACCGTACAGTTCTCATGGTTGGTAAAATGAGAGCAGCACAATAAATTATAAACTCCGCGCGAGTGTTAATAGAATCTTCAAAAAGATTCAAGTGGTAGTCCAATCAAATACGTATACGAAGAGCCACGCCCATGAGATAAACAGGGGCTACTCTAGAAATTCATGAATTTCAAACACCGTTTCACTCACTATAATTCCTAAACATTTTTACCCGATAACTCTGAAAAATTGATTATTATCCTTTTCAAAAAATCGTGTTTTCAGCCTCATTGATTCTCTATATAACTTTTGTGCAATAATGCTCTGGGCGTGGGTACGTGAAGCACAATAAATTCTGGAATTGTAAGTGCAACATCTTGCTGTCAGTGAAGTGATTTTACCAAGCTCAAATGAACAGTGAAAACTAAATTGAATTAGTCGAAAAAGCCATGAACACCAAGGAGTTCACGTAGAGCTAAGGAAAGTTGTGTAATTCGGTGCACCTGATTGTGTTTAGTGAAATCACTACTTCCAGCTTTGCCAATGTCGTCGATTTCTGCAGATGCAAGAAGATACCTATCGACGAACAATTAATTGTAAAATTCGGAGGCTTCGAATAGTATACAATACTATTTGTTATTGTGTAGGGCTCCAATGTAAGCTTGTCCTCGACGGACAAGTGGTTCTGTCTGCAAACAAAATTGCGTGCAATTTTGAGGATATTGACCGATGCGAATCGCTCTCCATTTCGCCTTCATCTTACTTTCACTTTGGCGTCGGCTGCACCTATTGTTGAGGGAGAGACGAGAAACCTTTAAATTTTACCGTCAGAGCTAACTGAACCGCTCCGATCGGGGAGGGGGACGATCTCCCAAGTAAATATAGGAATGGTGCGGCCAGAATCTGCGGAGGTTCCAATTTTAGAACCGCCTGTCACACCTCGATTCATACAATCTGAGTTTAACTGCCTGGGAACAAATGGTTTTAAATCCCTTAGCGTCGCGTTTCTTCCCTTTTTAGTAGATTTGCCCCTTTTCTAGGTTTGACTTTAGAGTTTGATTTCCGAAACTAAAGGTAATTTCGAAGAAACTTATTGGCTTGTAAAAGCAAACACCTACACTGACAAACGATGTATTGGCAGCCAACCAGAGAGAGAGAGAGAGAGCGAGAGAGAGAGAGAGAGAGAGAGAGAGAGAGAGAGAGAGAGAGAGAGAGAGAGAGAGAGAGAGAGAGAGACAAACAACTAGCAAAAATTCCCATTTCTGCTAGAAAACTATCCAATTGGATATCAGTTATGGCAAACAGAATGCCTTGGCTCAAAGCATAGTCCCCTGACAACAGAGTAAGGCCTTCTGAGTGCATTTGATGAATAAGGTAGTTCAGAGAAACAAAAATAAATACGACCGTGTGCTGTCAATGTCGAATTAACAACTACGATCACTACGTACAAAAATATCTGTTGAGTAGCACAACTTTCCACCAGCCCTGGAAATTAGACAATCGGCTCTCGTATCTCTATTCAACGTATTTCTACAGAGGTACTCTGTTTGCTGAGATTTTTGGAAGACCTCAGAGCGTATAGGTTAGACAAAAATTCATCGTTTTCTCACGCTATCGCACCTTTGGGGAGCTCAGTGTAATAGTTGAATCAATCTAGTGAAGAAGAAGACTGCGGGGAACACTGCAGTCAATGCTGGGGGAACATTGAAGAAAGTGGTGGCCACAGTGGGCCTGTTCTATCACCCCAGGAAGATCTTATCGAGTTGATGAAATGTCTCCGTTAAATGTAGCTAAGACAACTATTTCGATCGTTCGAAGAGAGTCTTGTCCCTTAGATCTTAAATGTTCTAAGTCTTCTGGGGCTAAAATTCAGATTCATGCCACCTGCGAAAATAATGTTTGTGTGCACCCGTACGTGTGTCCATGAGTACGAGATATAACTCTCATATGAGCGTTAAGGAACAGCCATACTGATAAGGAAACATTCCTGTCTATGAGTACGATAAATTAGCAAAGCCACTTGTGGTGTGTGTTACTGTGACACAGTTTTCACGTACAAGGTCATTTACTTAGGCGTGATTGGCTACTGCACAGCCAGCATACCCAGAGAGCTAGACTTCTGTGGATCAGCAAGGCCTGCAAGACAGCACCCACTGAAGCACTCTAAGTGATCACTGGCCACTTACGCACTGACTTGGCCGTTGAGTTTGTGGCGGACAATTGGGAGAGTGATAAGGGAGCTTTCCCCACTCTGGGTCGAACTCCGTGTTGAGTCAGTGATCTCGACTGAACGAAAATTTGCTGTGCTAGATGAACAGGCATTAGATAACTGGCAAGCAAAATAGGAATCCTCTCAAAGGGACGGAACAGGTATGAGGTCTTTCATACCTGAACATCTTAGGAGAAAGTTGGTTGAGCCAGACCACTCGAAGAGCCAGTTCCTTATGAAACTAGGGTCATACATCCACGCACTAACACATGGGCAACAAGCCGCCTGTTGACAATCTGCCGTACCTCCACAGGTCTGGGTTGTGTGGACGCTGAGCGAGTGACATGATAGCGAAACCGCAACCCTTTCGGGACTTTCGACTGATACAAATCTCTTAGAAGAGTTGAGGACAGTCATTTAGATAATGAAACAGTCCTGCCTGTAATTCCAATCTAGATAAAACGACTGGATAAGCTGAAGTTTAATATTCAGGCAGGAGGTCAACGTGGAGCGCCAAAATAAGGTTTTGACCAAAATTGAGGTAAAACAAACCAAAATTACGAGTTAATGGAACACCGAGTATTTTCCTCAAAAAGGGCTGCGAATGTTTTGTGTTGGCAGAATCGTAATCTGAAATTTTCATATCTAAGAGAATAGCGAGAGCTGCACAATTACCAACTTTTCGAAAAAAATGTTTTATCTCTATAAATCCCCCTCAAATGACAGATCCCACGTTTTTACAAACTTTGGTAAGAAAACGAAGGTTTGGTACTCAAATTACTGTCTTCCGGTTTATTGACTTCTTTCTCAGTGCTTTTTCTATGATCTAATGCAGTAAACAGAAATTTTCAAAATTAAATTTGAAGCACTTCTCGCAATCCTATTTTGTTGATCAAGAGTAAGGAAACCAATAAACCAAAATCACACCTCTCTGGCTCTCCCTCCCCTTCTCTTTTCCACCTCCATTTTCGTCTGGAAGGTAATTAAAAAAACTATGCGCCACACGTCGTACTAATAGTTTTTTTTCTCATGAAATTCACTCATGAGCCTCGTCGAAAATAGTTTTCTAAGACTCGCGATGTAACTCAAAGTGCCTGGCGTCACCGTTCCACCGTGGCAATATTTTGGCAGACGTTCCCTGCAAAGTGACGGAACTGTTAAAAAGATGCGCGTTACGACGAGCCCTATAAATAAAAATAGCGCAAATAGAAATATAAATAACCAACCGGGTGGCGCGAAGAAAACATCCGAACATTTTATTAGTTGCCGCGAACTTGCGTTTAGGAGGCTGGCTGGTGTTGCTGATTTACGTGTTGTCTTTAGTTATGATTGGTGAAAGTTGTAGAGATTGATATATTGTTTCAAAATATAAGTAATCGGCAATGAACGTATCGAGGTGACGCCATAGCGCTCCACTCCTCAGTTCTAACGCCAATGTTTGTATAAGACCCTGTGGTTATAACAAGAACTTGCAGGGTTGTCATCTGTTATTTGAGAAAAGTTCCTATGGCCTTCGAAAGACCTTTAGGCGATTAACTGGAAACGTTCGATGGTAGTTTACAACTTTGAACCAGAAGTCAAACAACTATTGCCTCAGTATTCATTACCAGATAATATAAGAACATGCTAGGGCGTGATGTGGTTTTGAACCAGAAACTCAAAATGCTCGATTTTACCATATCAAAATAACAAGCAACGGAATCTGCCAACTCTAACTGCTACTATGTCAGACCGGCTCAGGCCGACAGGGTTGTTGGCTTGGATTGAGCAAAGTTATGTTAACTACAATTGGATGGGGTTGGTGCCCTGGGTGATATCCAATTCTGTAAGGTCGACCGTTGGATTGAAGATACAGGAAGACAACTGCGTGTTCATGGTGTACGTGGCATTGTTTTCAGCGCCCCAAAAACATAGGCATCAAGAGTTTCGTCCAGGTACATAAATATTCCGCGCTTTACCCTCCCAGGAACCGGAGATTTCCCAAGAAAGCTGAAAATCGCGGAGTGTACGGGGAAAGCTAACAGTGGCATTGCATGCAGGACCCCCACAAAACATAGGAATAATGCCCTTCGTCCCAGTCCTGCGTTTCCCGCACTTTACCATCACGGCAACCGAAAAATCGCAGAAAAGCGGGACACTCAGACGTGTACAGGATGAACCGATAGTAGCATCCTATTGAGTGCCTCATAAAACAGTTAGTATGGTATGCAGTTGGTCAAATTTAGACAAAAACTGTTTTTTGTCTGGCTTTATTACCGAAGATTCGATTTTAACGCCGTTACTTCTCCTAATGATTCCGCTCATATGGTGATTAGCATTCTCAATAAAAACAGTGTTGTAGCCCAATAACATACCTATCATTTGAGATTAGAGTTTGATGATTAGGAGTAGCTCTAAAATTCTGGAATTATAACCACCGTCGTTTTACTCGCTACCATTTTTCGGTGTTTACCGACGAGAAAATGAAATGATCCTTTTCAGAACGCGTAAGTTGGCCGGCGCAAATCTCCTATCCACTGATTACTCAATAATGGTGGTAGCATAAGTAGGAGCAATTCAATAAATTCTGTAATCTTAAGCTCTACTAGTTTCCATGTAGAAAGTTGAGCTATGTTGTACCAATTTCATACAAACTTAGTGAAAAAACAGATTTTATGGGTGTGACTAAATCCACCGTGGTGTCGCCTTTGCTGTATGGTTCAGGGTGGAACTGTAGCATCAATAGCAATTTCCCAGAGTTCTTCTGCATTTCTGACGATCTGAATCTGTAATAATTGTACTTGAACAAGTTTTGTCGTTCACCAAGGGTCACTCCACTCAATCCCCTACCTCTCATTCTCGACCGATTTCTGAGTTTCCCATCTTAGAAGTTGGTTGCCTATTTGTGTTTCTTGTGACCAACCGAATAAAACCAAGGTGTGTGACGGTGTGACGGAATTCTTTTAACGCGTAAAAGTCGCTTTCGATACACTTAATTAAATAGTGAGGTTCCTAAAAGCTGCAATATAAATGTAATAACAGAAGATACTGGCAAATGGAGGAAGTGTACCAAAATGTCAATATTCAGGCGCAAATAAGGTAACACTCACAGAAACAGGTTCAGAGGGTCTCGTGGGAATGGAGGCTAAAATGGGAAATTGACTGAATAAATCACTCGCAGTAAACGTTTCGCGGCGAGAGGGGGAAAAAATACGTGAAGACTTGAGCCTTTGACGCTGGCGTCAACGTGAGTAGATCCACAACACTTAAGGCGCTTCAAGAGGCAGTCAACCGTGAAATTGAAGGTGGAAACGGTTTTGAAACTGAACGCGATTTTAAGCTGTGCGGTACTTTAAATTGAACGCCATCTTATTGAAATAATCAGTCACTAATGAGGATACCCCTGAGACCTTTTGGAACTCCTTCAGGCGCCAATTTGCTCGATTTGGGCTGGTCCATTCATCTCTGCCCCATATTGGCAAGGCTCTCGTATTAGTATTCGCTCTACAACTTGATTAATTGACGTTCGGGAAATTTTATCCGGCTTAATTATACAGCTCCCCATAAATTCCGAGTAACCAAACCCTCACCTTCTCTAAATAAGGGGCTTCCCATAGGGCACGGTTCTCGAATGATGTGAAAACATATTCATGAAGGCAAAACAAACATGACACTCATGATTCATTATCTAAAATAAAACTACAAATCTCTTGCATAGTGTATGACCTAACCCCATTGAACGTGCAAAAAAGTTGTTACAAATTGTTTCAATGTGGCCAGGAAAAAGAAACCTTACAGCGGACGTATTCTGGCGACACTATAAATAATCGAATCGCGAGACAAATGTGTTGTCAGAATTAATGGTCATCGGTAAACCTTCATGCTCACCACGTGGGATTCATGTACGTAATTACTACACGAAAGAATTGCGATTTTTTTTAAATTGCATCACTCTCTACAGTGGGCAGCCAACACAGCGGGTTTTGTTGATGATTTTCGTTAAGACATTCGGTCGGATTTCGTTGACAAAATGTGGCAACTAATACCACACGTTAAGAAGAGAACTTCGTTTTCTGCGGGTGTGGGAAAAGTCTCCATGGGATTATTCTCTCAAGTGATGAAGTTGAGCGGAAACGATGGGCAGAGATCATTGACGTCTGTCGAAGCCCGTTGGTCCCAGTTCTGTCGAAAGGAAAACGTATTTTCTAGTTTTCGTAAATCATCTTGGTGGTTATCCACGCAAGTTCGATTACGATATGCATAAAACGAGTTGCGCAACGTAATTTTAAATGTAAACGTTAAGGCCATGAACAGTGATTGTGTTGTACCGATTTCGATTGCCCAGTCAGGGGGTACCAACAAAATTTTCACTCCCACCGTCTTATTGAGGAACATAAAGAAAACGGTTGTGCAACATCTCATCAGGAAGTTCCCCATTTTAGTCAATTTGATGCTGCGTCATTATTGACAAATCATTACCGGCCTCCCTTATCCGTCGTCTGTTTTTTGTTTTTTTTTGCAACCATGTCCACCGCCGAGGCCTCCCAAAACCCTCCCCAAGTCACCTCGCATGGCACTCCATTTTGGGCGTGTAAGGAAAGTATGGTGTGCGTCATCCTTCTGTATCCTACAGAATCAGCATACGCCATCCTCCACTTTGTTCATCTTCATCAAGAAGGAGTAGAAATATCCATGACCTGGCAGAACCTTACAGAAGTCAGATTCGCCATGTTTAATCTGTATCCACACATTAGGTTTGCCTATCAGGTCTGCTGGTTGATCAACATCGATTCTCGTTATTCCACCTCCGCCTTTGATCTTCAGATTCTCTCCTCCCCTCCCCTGTTAACAATGCTCAGTTCCGTCTGTCCGGTGAATCTTCTGTTATAAATGTGCCCCCGCTCTTGAGCAATCCCTCTCACTCTTGCGATCACCTGAGCAGCCGGAGCCGATGGATGTTCTAAATTCTCAACAGATCCTCTTCTCTGGACCTCTCCCATTGTTGGATGCATTTTGTGGGCAGGAGCGTGTGTGCCCGTACTTCCGTACTATCTCATAGAATAAGGAGGATTCTGCTGTCCTTTTAAGTAGTCGTCCCTTATGATGAAGGACTGCCAATATTAGCCATCAGTCTATTCAGCAAGTTGACGACTTGTCGGCTTTACGTAACTCTTTGGGCGCAATTACCTATCTAGCATCTATGTAAGCTACCTTGGGGTGGGTACTTAATTCCATAACCTGTATTTCTGTTTATGCTCAATCTGAAGTCGCCGTATAGTCTGCTCAGTGATCACTCGCTACTAGATCATCTGCTTATCCTACCAACAACAATCTGTTGGCATTTCGATACGGAGTCTCTCATCATAATACCGATTTCATGTTTTTAAGTTTAGTTTATTATTTTGTTATAGTTCAGTCAATTACTCCAAAGATGTGTCAGAAAGTAGCATTCTTCAGGCTTTCAGGCTTGAGACTAGGGCTCTAAAAACGCTATAATTTAAATCATTTTGGCACAATTTCGATGGTATTTTCCTCTTGAACCCTTTTGGGAGCGCCCTAAAAACCGCCTATTTCCTTCGACATAATTCAGAAAGATTAGGAGGCCCCGGCTAATTTGTTGAATTCAATAGCTTCCTTAGTCATCAATCATCTGAACTTCCTCTTCGCCGAAAATCCCAGGGCAGGTCATCGCCAGAACCGTCACGAAAACCGGCAACCGCTTTGTTTTTCTATTTTTCCCCCCTCCTAGCCGACAATCTATTTGAAACTATTGGGCCACTTCCAAAAATAATAAACACGGATTTGGCCTGTCGGATGACCATTCTTCGCCGAATGAAATCGTCTGATGTCGAAAAGGTATTTTCGCTAACTCCTATCAAGTTTTATTAAGATTCAACTTAGTTATTTTCGTAGTTTCTTTGTGAGTTTGACACGAGCGTAGGTGACGAAGGTTCTAGCATCAAAAATTAGAAAAGCGGACAAGGTGGAAGACATCGTAATTCAAACAGTATCTTTTGTAGTTCTGTCTTGTTTCATTTAAACTGAAGAGAAAGATAGGTTTGTTAGACGATATACACTTCGATTGCCACCACACGCCCCTGGGAAGGTGGAACACAAAATGTAATGGGGAAAATATTTATCTACACACTGCTGTAACTTCCTAACTATATGGGCATAACGGAGAAAGGTAATTGAAGTACTTTGGGCGGAAAAATATTAGTAAAGTAGGTAAGAAGAACAAAGTGGAGTGTACTGATTTCGAAACACCGGTTTACATGAAATGAGAGAGAGTGAGAGTTCCAGAACCTCATGCGATGGTTATTGCTTGGGAGTTGTGAGCTAACTGGTTGAATTAATTGGAAATTATTCATGTGGAGGGGGCAGGGGGGCTATTAGACTGTTTTGCCGCTGTGCACGTATTTTGTGTGCCACAAATGAGTTATAAGTTGCTTTCCGTGGTTTCAAAGTGATTAGGAATTCAGAACCGATTGTTAATATTTTGGGAAAGTAAAGACTGTAAAGGTACTGTAAACAAAATACTTTTTAGCGGCTAGGGAATTAAAAAGCTGAGCCACCATTGATCATCTCCCTTGTAGCAGTTTTTAGCGATGGTAACCAGAAGAACTTCTTTGGTCCCTTAACCTCTAAGACGAGGCTGAAAAAAAGCCTTCGGAAATAAATTTCAAACGAGCGTCTTTATATGAGACACAGGTTAAACAACCAAATTATGAAGAAATCATTCAACATCAATTCGGCGAATGTTAAAGATGATATCGCAATATTTTGAAGAAGAATAAATATCTGTACTAAGCTAATCTAACAGATGAAAGTGAAGATAATTCAAATTTGTTGTGGAGCACACTAAAAAATCTTGCATCTAATAGGCGAAAGGCCATCCAATAATCTTTAAAGATATTCTTGTTCTTTCGTGTACTTTTTCGCCTTGGCATATGTCTGTTGTTTTGTTCGTGTAATTCGTATATATCTCTATACATTGCTTAATCCTAGAATCAAATACTGTTTGGCCAGCCTCTTCAAGACCTAAGGAGTGGGGATGTACGATCTCATTCCATCCCGATTAAATTCAAAGCGCTGTTCTTTTCCGTGGGGAAAGACCGCTGTGCACTCGTGATCATGTATTGGGAAGTTGTATTATTTTACTGAGCGTACATGAACCGAAATACCCGGAAAGTAGCGGAATGTGCAGGAGAGATGGAAGGGAGGATGTAGATAACAAATACTATCCGAAGTTATGCTGAAGGGAGCGAAAATCAGAGGAATCGCTGTTTGAATAACCCACATTTCACACATGATACAACGTGGGTCGTGTTGCTAAATAGGGCGGGCGCTAAACAAACTAGCTTACACTGAACTGGGGTTTGGAACCAACACGAATTGCTTTGTAAACTATACGATAATTTAATTCCTTATTTCCCGAAGAGGCCCGAAATAATTATTGTAATTCATTCGTGGAATCGGTAACGCTCATTCACATCTCATCGCTGAAAATTCAATTCAACCTTCTGGCCTACCTCACTGGCTCAGTGACGGCCCTGAGTAGAAGGAAGGTTCTGATCGAGGTGATAGGTGCGTTAAAATCGATCAATGAAATCGTTTCGACGGCCAACCTTTCCATTTAAATGCTCCGAATCCTCGGAAGTTGTTTTTGAAATCATTAACAATCTAATCGCCGAGTGCATCTGTTCAATTTTGTAGCTCTGACGGGAGGCACGTCTGGTGGTCTGGCAGGTCTGCCAACAACCTGCCGTCGTGTTAACGGTTTTCTTCAACGTCCCGAGCTCGACTGAGCTGGAACTCCGCCAGGCTCGAGCTCTGAGCTCTTTTTCCCACCCTCCAAATACTCTTTCAGCTCACCCTATAAGTGTCAATCCTCTACGCCTTAAGTCAAGTTCTCTCTCCTGACCCCTTGAGCTTTTGGTGTGATTTCTAGTGCCTTTCTCTCAAAAACAGACGTCGTTCGTTATTTGCTCTTCATCCGATTGGACTAAGGAGCTTATCGACTTACAAGACTCGTCTCAGAAACCTTAACGAACCGTTCTTATGTTCGCTGTTATCAATATTCGAATACTAAATCGTCTAATGCTTCAATTTTTCCGAACATAACGACTTTTTTGTATACTTAACTTGGAATAGTCGTATCGATCATGTTAATCATCCAACATTTTGTAGCCAAATGTACAATTACATCCTAATCAACGTCGCTGCCGTCTGCCTCACACATGGATTGATAAATGACGGTTAGAATTGTTTGCACCGAGCTACTAAATTGGAAGGCAACCAACTGCGGATAAGAAAGCAGTCGGCGTAGTTGTAATGAGATCACTGGCCCCGTCTTGGCTCCGCAGAAAGCGTTCCCTAGCACTCAATCTTCCATTGGAATTGCTCCGGATGGCGTTCAGTCTTCATGAGATGAAACCTGACGACGTGGAAAGGTATTGAGCGGAAAAGGCGGAAGACATCGCAAATTTGCATTCAGCGGTTTGGTAGAATAATCCGAGTCTGAGGGCAGGTCGGTAGCTAAGGAGACGAGATTACCGTGCGCCTCTGAAACTATAAACCAAGCAGGACTTACAGGAGATGGCACGTACCTGAAGCTCCGTTCTAGCGCCACAAAGGAAAATTATGGCGCTACCTCCGGTAGTTTTGGAATCAAAGGTAAAAGGGTATTGATCCGATTTTCTCACGGGTACAGCAAGAGGGGGCTATTAAACGAAAAGGGGCTATTAAACCGTAGAATATGGTAAAAGGGGATGGGCGTCAATAAGGTCATGAAGAGACAATTGAATTTGCCCTTAGCGAGATGAAAGAGACTTTCACGTCCCTCTCAAGATGCTCGTGAATGGCCCTTGATGAGAATTAGACTGCGTCTAGGAAAGGTTAACGTAAATGAATGCCTCAAATGCTAGAGGGGCTATGTAGTGCACCGTTATTGGCCCGAACTTTATCAAAATGTCAAGCTAGTTGCATAGAAAAAAAGTGAACAAAAGTTTTTACTGACGAATTACCATTATCTACATCTATCCAAAGCTTATTCTAATGACCAGAGTGAATAAAAGATCTGAAGAGAACTAAACTTTTTTCCTGCTGATTATTTATGTTTTCAATCTACATCGTAGAGCCAAGGAAAGTAATAATGACAAAATAATATCTCGAAAAAAATTGACTAACCGATAATAATCAATACGATTTGACGATCGGTCGAAGTATGAACGACGCGATTGTCCATTGAGTGCCAGGGCCTAGCATTCGACACGGCCTCGCACGACAAACTACCTCAAAGAAAACCCACAAGCTCGTCAATAAGATACCTGGTATTATGAAGATATTGGCCCTTGGTAAAATCATGATGTACTCTAGTTCGGCTAACGACTTATAGACAAAAGATTGACGGTTACAGACAAATAAACGGTGAACATGTTATCTTCGTACTGGTCATATAAGCGTAACTTGCGAGACACTACGAGAAGCATTCTCTCCATAAGTGGTTTGGGTGTGATTGTTTCTTCTATTTCGGAAGTATTGTAAGCGAAGTTTGCCTCCTGTGGAAGTGATTGTGTCTGAAGAACGGAGTAGTTTTTAAAATAAATTTGTTTTATGGACTTGTACATGTGTTCGACGAAATAGAAACTTTTGTTCGAGATGTATGTGGAGGTGGAAGAGCTGGTTCACGGCGGAGGGCTGAGAGCCTTTTCCTATTTCTCTTCTCATTACCTTCGCTCCTATCCTTTCAAGTTCCACTCGCTTGTGTGCTACGAACTAATCCAGGAAGTTTTTCTCTTAGTTTTAATGAAAGTTGTAGAACTTGCTGTTGAGGGAGCTAGGACACCGTGCTGCACGTTATGGACCAATGATGGAGAGATCACGCAATGGCAGTTATACACAACCTCTTGCTAGTCGTACGAAATATCATAGCATTTTTAACGGCTTCGGTTCGTAGGACCGAAATTGCGGAGCAGGTTTTAACGATACTGTATTTATGCTGCTGGCGCACGATTCTAAATTACTAGGCCATACTTGAATTCTCAGGTAGGGAAGATTGAAGCAATTGGTTATGCACTGGGAGAAGGAACCTGCGTCCAAAGCACACGTCTAGTAGACACGAGCAATAACAATAAAAACTCCGAATCCTTTCAAAGGATACGAATCGCTAACCAAGTTTCACTTTCTCCTGCCACTCATGACACGCTGCAGTACAAATCTTTCCATACCCTACGGTTGTTCACCAAACGCGAAGTGTTGGGAAGTTCAAAGACGTTTTGAGCTGTTAATTACCAACCGGACGATGGAAGATTTTCATTTGCGTCAGAAACGCTGTTAAGAAGGCTTGTTTCATCACTGAATGAAATTTAATTAAGAATGCTTTCATTATATAGAAACACGCTTTATAGGCTCTCCTCATTTCAATATGAGATTTCGCATCGTTCTAATGTTTCCCCTTTTCAAAGGAACAACCTGCTAAAGAGAGACATAGTTACAAAATTCCCATTGACGCAAGCGCGGAGCATCTATCAACCTGACCCGAATGGAAATAACCTACTTTTATGTGTTTTCGGAAGCACAAAAATTATGGAGTTCATACGAGTACCAGCTCCCTCACTTTTTATGCGAGCTGAAAAATAATGAACCTATTCGTTTCACGATCTGTGACGGCGAAATATAATGACATCACTCTTAGTTACTAAGAACATGAGAATCTATTCTCTCGCACTGCACTATGCTTGTGTTTGTTCACATCTCCAACTAATTAAGAAGACCCATCAACTATGAGATGAATGTGAATACTTCCAGGCAGTGGGTATGTGTGAGAGCTGCGCTCCTGCGGATCAACAAGGCCTATAAGACTGTATCAACAGAAGCACTCCAGGTGATCACTGGTCAGTTACCGGTTGACTTGGCCGTTGAGTGCATGGTTGACAAGTGGAGAGCCAAACGGGAGCTTCCCTCGCTTAACTCCATGCGGATATCACCCCAAAATGGAAACTTGCCACCATCGACACGAATCGGCGTTAGAGAAAAGGCAAGCGAGATGGGATTCCTGGTCAGAGGGATGTGATATGTATGAGTTCCCGAACAAACGTGAACGTCTTGGAAGAGCACTGGACGAGCCAGTTCCTCACGGGACGTGGCGACTTCAATGCGTGGCTCCACTTCTTTTCTCTCTAAGACTACGCTTGTTGTCCAGAATTTCGTTTCGACGAACCAAAACCTTTAAAAATGCAGTATGTAGTTCGACTAGTGAGAGGTTGTGAATAACTGTTTTTTAACTGTTATTATTTCGATTCGGTTGCGTGTCTTCTCCGACAAAGGTCTATAACAAGCAGTACAGTGTTCTGGCTCCTTAAAAAGCAAAGTATACATGCTGCTTTAAATGCTATCAGTATGTGGTCCCAGGCAAATATAACAGGAAGAGGCACGTTTTTTTAAAAGTATAAGGAGATAAATCAGAGTTCTTTAAGAAAGGAAGGTATATAATTAAACACCAGAAGAACCGACGATTCCATTCCACTCTCGCAAATAGTTGTGGGCTCAAGTGAACTCCTGTTTACTTAAACAGTTTGCAGGCAAACTGTCTATAGAATGTCCCAACGAAAATGCTTCCAATTGAAAAGAATTCATCTTCCGTTCGATTTCCTCCTTATTTTCCCTTGTTGCCTCGAGTCATCAATCTTTATGCAGCGCCTTCCTCGTTGGAGAATTTCTTGTTGTAGTCAAAAAACCGAATTAGTGTTTTATTCAAGTGAGTTAGAAGTTGGAGGGTAACGAAAGAGATTTCCCTCGTTTTTCCCGCTTTCCTCTTCCTGATGAATATTTGACAATAGCGAGCCTTCCCCCTCCTTACCTCTCCTAGAGTTTCTCCTTCATTGTCCAACGTCTCCAACACCTTATAGATAATTCCATTCCTTGCTCCCAACCTCATTGTCGAATTTCAAGAAAACTCCGAAGGGCTTACGCTTCTCCCTTATTTTCCTTCATCCTGTCCGTTCTAAATTTGTGATAAGTCGATGAGGTTGAGAAAACGTACAATGGGGTGGGAATGAGAGGGATCGAGAAGGTTTTTAAGTTGTAATTCAAAAATATTCCATCATCGTGGAGGTGCTTTTTGGCCATTTTCAACAATACTGTCGTATTTTGTAGTATTATTGTAATCTTGATTATATTGTACAATTGAAATTAATCAACAGGGTGAAAAATCTTGCCCGATGAGTAGAAGACAATCGCTTGTTGAAGATTGTGATAACTTCGGGCGTACTGTAAATGAATAAGGCCGTTTTAGCACTGTTTGTTCCATATAAATCCTGTTCATATGATACGGGTGATGATGATACGGATAAATAAGGGTGGTAGTTTAATGAACTGTCTATATGATGAGGGTATAATAACGTTCATAAGCTAGTTAGAAGCCCCGCCAGAAATTCCGGAATTGAAACCATCTCGTTGTACTTACTACCCTCCTTTACAAAAAAGCTTGTTGACATGTATAGAGCGTGTTATCCGAGGAGAGGGCCTTTTGCGGTTGAAGAGGGGAAACCTAGCCCTGCGGCCTTTACCCCTCTCTGCCAACACGCTATTAGACATGAGGAGCTTTCCGTTGAAACCCCCACGAATCCCACTCCTTGACTTCACGGCTATGAATGCTTCGCCTAACTGTCCTTTATCTGAGGCAAATGGCAGAAGCCTCCTGGGGTGCCATTTAAGTTAGCTGCGGCTTGAGCAGCCTAAAGAAACGAATGGGTGGCAGGCCCCAGGGACACGAATTACCTAGAGACCCCTAATCACACGTGGATTCTGAGGGTGGGGCTGCTTCCATCCCCCACATGAGAAAATGAGTCAGGTTGCACAGGAATTGAACTGCTCTGAACTGGCATCTTCTCTAGCTAGGTTAGTATATCCAGTGGGTAGCACACCCTTCGCCCGCCGAAAATCTTGTTGAGTCTTATGAATCTCCTTTGCACTGATTGCTCAATAATGGTCGTTGCATAAGTTGGAGAAACTCAATAAATACCGAAACCTTAAGCGTCATCTGTTTCCAACTGAAACTTTAAACTACGTTCTGAATGAAAAATATGTTGTGTGCTGAATGAACAAGGGGCATAGACAATTTTAACGATATGTACTAGAGCTTGGCTAACACGAAGAAAGAAAAATATCTGGTACCACGCACATTCCCCTCAGCCTTGTAAGCGTCTTTGAAAATCCGTGTATCCCAATAAAAGAGGGAAGTTTATTCTGAGCTGTAGCTCTCGGCCACCCGCTGGCATTACATGTAGCGGTCATTAGGATTTAAAAAATGAGCGCACTCACGAATGAAAAGAAAAGGGACTGACGAAGTAAAAGTTCTTACGATTAATATAGACAAAACAGAAAAAAACGTATCTATTTTTAGTTGGTGAAAATGGGAGATAAATAAACTTCTTCTTTTTCGCGATAGCGTGGATTCATAATATTTTTAAAATAGAGCGCGATTGGGAAAGGGGAGTGTGTGTGAATTTGAAGTTCACATAGACAAATGGGGCCATTACTGCTGGCATTTTTGAGAGGGCGAAGTTGTAGATAAATACACGCATTTTGGAAGGAAAAATTCACGTCAACACGTAGGTGGCTGCGATTTTTCGACGATTAAGGGGCTGGTAAGGCGTGGGCGAGAAGCTTGGCGACCAGACTAAATAATTTTTTGTTTGTCAAGGAGATTGAACGAAGAGACAGCTTGCTGTTTACAGTCGTTTATATTCGCTAAGCCGTAGGTCTAACAGCGAAAACTGAAAATGAAAACAAATAGAATTGGGATATCATGCGTTTCCACACAGATTTCACGCTGCGAGTACAATTGGAAAACTGGATCTCGCCCAAAAAGGGTGCCGTAAATTTGAACCGTGCGTGTGAGTCTTAACGATTTTCAAGAGCAAAACTGCGATTTCACCAGAGTTGTGCAGCTAAGTTGACGGAGTGCAAACGCGGGAGAAACACACATTGAATTGGCTGAAATTACAGCATCCCGATTTCAAAACCTGTACTCTCTACCGTACTCGTAGATTTAAACCAGCATTGACAGGTCATCCTTGAATGTCGTATATTTTCATTAATAACATTCAAACATTAGACTCCACCTGACATAGACTATTTTGAAGTTGCTGTTTGTAAAACGAAGGGCTGTGAATATTGACGGAGGTGGTTTTTACCAGGTGTGGGAAAAACGTGGAGTTCAAATCACACGTTTTTTATGAACTATATGTGCGTGGTGCTTAAAGGTTGTGAGCGGTGGCGTTGGTTGACACTGTCTGGTTGCATATGGACTGAGTTTCGGCGTTTCTCGTCTCAGCCGGTGCGAGGAGGGGGTTGTGGTCAAACTCAAACGTGTGTGGTTTGAACCGCCACCTTTCTTCCTTGACTCTTTGGATGGAAGAAGCCGAACATGAGCCAGCGTCACCGCTCACAATCTCCAAGCACCACACTTACATAGTCAGCAATAAAAATGTGACTTGAATCCCCCACATTTTTTCCACAGTGTTGTCACTGCTCACAATTCGAAAGTACCTCGCCTGTGTATTGAGGACGCCGCATCAGAAAACACCAGCTCCACCGGAACTGGAGGTGACCATGAGGGGGCTCATGTATGCCCACTCAATAGGCCCAGTGTTGGCCGCAGTGTAAGTTTTCGCAGTGCCATCAAGGGGAAACAAAAAAAGGTACCTCACATACATATTCACTTAGAACATCAAGAATCCATGATGGGGAGCTGACCGCAGCGTTGTTATTATGGTTGGAGGGGGGGGGGGCAGAGGTTGTGGGCGAGTACTAAATTGAATAGTGTACTGAGTACGTGGCAATAAGGTAGAATTTTTTCACAAAGGTAACACATCTTTAGAGGAAGATGATGTGGTTGAACCATTTGAAAGTGGATTTCCAACAAATGAAACCCGTAGTTCTGGATTTTAAAGAAAAAAGGAAATGCCGGGAAGTTACGAAAAGGATTTGAAATGTCTCGAGTCAATTAGAGAAATGGTTCGCAAGCAACGTGGTGGGTTGTTATAAATCTGCGTTAACTTGAAATACTGTGAACCGCCTAAAATAACTAAATTGCTGGGTTAAGCTTTGAATTTATTCGGGCTCATCTTCAGGATGACAGGTTAATCGAGGTTTAGGTTGTATCGTGATAATTGTAGATCTAAGCGTCTATGTACAAACGAACGCTTAAACCCACAATAGCTTTGATCAGTCACGTATATTGTCTCTTGAAGCATTTGCCATCCGCGGACGGTCGTCTATTAAACTCTCTTTGCAGTTGGTCAAATAGTGACCGATGAATGCAGAACACATTTCTCTATCCAAATCAACGAGAACAGTAGGTAGCCGAGAGATATGTTATCGCTGCAATCCCACAGATTTGGCTGTATGTTTCAACACCAAGGCGTTGAGTTCACTGGACAACGTTTGCAAAACGAATTAGCAAATAGCGAGAACAATTTACTGCAGAACATGACTGGATTGTTCAACGCTGAAAATTTGCCACTACCCAAAAACTCTCAATAAACCGTATTTTCTCTCCTCTCTCTCTCTCGCTCTCTCTCTCTCTCTCTCTCTCTCTCTCTCTCTCTCTCTTTCTCTCTTTCTCTCTTCCTCCTCTCTCACGCACACTCTCTTTATACAAGTGCCTCCACATTTCACTCAGAATTTCGTTTTTTGGGAACCCACACGCTGGCTCATATTCTATTCTCTGCTGTAACGTATTATAACCAATGTTCCCGTATCCCAAGTCGCCTCGTACCTATTTTCCCTCAAACCCCACGTTTTTATCACCCTAGTTTGGTTGAGACCATCCTCTTTGGTGCCAGTTCGACCACTACTTAATTTATAATCTTTAAATTTACTGGAGGCACGATTATCCGTGTGCGCAGTAGCCTCAGCTTACCTACTTACCGCTATTTACAGGAAAATTGGGAACTATGTTTTGCTGTAGTTTAGTGCTATCTATTCAGTTGGTCGCCGATCCGATGATTCTAAATGTACGAAGATGGGACGTTATTGGTACCGGCGGTGTATTTCCGTTCAATTTCTTTTTTGGAAGACTTATGAGAAGCCAGTGGGCCAAGTCTCATGCTGGCATCATACTGGCTTCATCCCTCTACACTACTGGGCTGTTTATTACATTGTGATCAGATTATGTACCTGCTGGCTTTTCTACTCGAACTTGACGCGTTTACGTTACGTGCGAGGTCAGAAGTGTTGTCTCTTCGCGCCTGGAAGTCCTCTTTTCTCCAAATCTCCTTGGCATCTGCGTCACGTACTGGGCCCATGAGAGATTGGCAGCACAGAGATTATGTTCCCTCTTCTTGTATCCTAGGGTCTTCTCATTATACATCACAGTTAGTCTTAACCAACTTTTGGGCTTCTGCTTTGGCCTGGAGCACGCGAGTTCCCGTGATCTAGAATACTGCGACTGCGGCCTTCGTTATGTCAGCCCCTTTCATTCTCCATGGTTCGTAAATGCAGGCTCTCCCTGATGAGAATGCGTTACCCTCCTCAGCCTTCAGTAGACGCCCTTCATGCGACACACATCCTCCATGTTGTAGGGGTACAGGCAGATGAGTCCATGCCCTGTCAGTATGTGTTGGAGGTAGAAATTCATTAGAGCGTGTCGGCGATGTCCGGATCTCCACGATATCCTTCCAAGTCATGTACTGCGATGACCCTCGCAAATACGGAAACCGCCAGTTCAGTAACAGTCATGTAAAGCAAGCCCTTTCCTATGCTTACTGAACCGCAGTGCGTCTACGCAGTTATTTTCCGCTTAGCTTCGTTATAGCAATAACTCGAATAACGCTGAAGAATGAAATTCGTTTTGACAACTGATGATGTGAAGATGTGCAAGATTTACGTGGCAGCAATTACAACCATTGATGGTTGCGGTTTTCTTACAGCGTAGTAAATTCTACAAACGAGTTTCAGAAAATAGCAAGTTTCCATGTACGTAAATGTACAATATGGTAGAAGACTATTTCAGTGTTTATTGACTCCATTAAACAGCTATTGGAAATATATTTTCAATTGGCCGCCATTTCCATCATCCAAGATTGAGAAGTGCACAAGAAAAGCCCCAAACAATCATAAACACAAAAACTTGAAATTTCCCCTCAACTTTACTTCGAAAACTCTCTTCTCATCTCGGAAACTTGTTTAACGAAAAATAAAAAACCGCCTCGGCTTCGAATTACCAACTTTCGCTTCTCGGAGGAGCTACTGGAAACCACTTAGAAACTCGGTTCTGCGCGATAAAGACGGGAAACCCCCGAATAGAATTGAAAGAAAAATTCAATTAAAATCTAAGTGAATTGAACGGGGTGAAGAGTGGTTTGTGAGGGGGGGGGGGGTCTGAGAGCGCCAATAGATCGGTAACGAAGGTTCAATTAAGACAGGAAGCCAGCGGGAGAAAATAGCTGGACGGGGAGGGGGGGAAGAGGATGTTCTCTCTCTTTCATCAAGCTCTTCCGAAGGCACCACAATTGGTGACTTGAATGAAATCGGAATTGGCCGAAAGTTTGCCTTATTGGGGGTATAAGGGTGTGTCGATTTTATTACGAAACAAGATGTGCCTGCATTACTTCGTTAAAGAACTTGGTAGAACGTAGCTGCTTAAAGTTACGTCGAAATTGAGTAAGTTGCTTCTACTTAAAGCCATTATTGACTAATCAGTCTATAGGTGATACATGATTGTACCAGATTTTCTGAGAACGCTAGTATCAATTCTAGATCATTTTATTTCGCTACTGTCGCATTGTACTGTCGTGTCGTTTGAAGCTGTCCACACAAAAAATGCAATCAAAATTGTCAGTGCTGTTTTTAAGGAAAAAAAAATTTGTGTTTTGTAATGAGTTTTGTACCGAGTTTGATCGCAATCTAATTTAGGACCCCCCCCCCCCCGTGGTGGCTTCAAATTTGAGTCGATTTGGTTCAGCAGTGTGCTTTCAATCGTTTTCTCAAATGGTGTTTTTCGGACTCGGAAGCTCGTAGGCTTCTGTAACGTTCAGCAATTACAGTTTGTGTACAGTAATTTCGTAAATAGATTGTATCAGCTCGTTAGTTTTCTTTCGCTTCATCGAACGCCTCTGTTTGCAGATTCGTCAACCGCAGCGATTAGGTATAAAGACGAGGAGCCCGTTACCTTCATGTTTCCGATCCTCTTCACCTTTTACGTTCTCACATATGTGTGTCTGAAATGCAATCATAGAGGAATAAAACCAACGAGAGTTTATTTAAGGTTCCTCGTTAATCGAGTAACGCCTGCGTCAACACATGAATGACGAATGTCAGGGTTTGACACTAGTCGAAAGAATTGCTCCAATTACCAAGGGGAACTGAGCCGTTTTACTTGAACGATGTTAAGCCGAGGTCCAAACTAAGAATTTCGAGCGTAGGGAGTCAATAATTCCTTCTGTAGCACCCTCAACCAGTTCCGCCTTTGCAGCGGTCTCCCCTGCCCGTCGGTTCGCAGCCTCTTTCGACCACAAAGAGAGAGAGGGCCATATTTTAGAGGTTCTCACACGGAATTTATGAAGAAAGGGAGTTCGTAAAATATTAACGTATCCAGTCGTAAAGGAAGGAGCTAGTTTGTGTGTGGGTGTGTCTGTGTGTTTTTTTACGAGAGCAAGCAAAGAGAGTTATTTTACCCAAAGCAGTTTGACTCAAGAGTATGAACAAGCGTCGCATTCTTTTTCTCGAGTGAATTTCAAGTAGTATTGACTCAAACTGGATTCGTAATTAATAAGGCTGGAAACGGCGTGAGCCTTTTCGCCGCTGAGAAACTCTCATTATCCACTTCGCGACGGACCTTCGCACTCATTATCCTTAAACAGATCAGCAACTCTCTTCAGCTTGTCAGAACTTCAATATTTTTGAATAACTTTTCACAACTATGAGGCGAAAACTGCACCGGAAGAGACTCAACTGTTCACTTTAGGTTGAGATCACCAGTATCTAACTAATCTAACCGTAATTTAATTGAAAGTTTTTATGCTTTTGAGTTTTTTTTCTAAGTTTCGCGTGTTTGTTTGTCGGTGGACCATTTTCCGTCAATAATCTTTCATTTTCAATAAAAGTACTAACAGAAGCAGAAACATAAGAGGAAAATGGCTCCAATAGCAGTCTAAATGTGAATCATATATCTGGGATCCCTGAAAGCATACGAAGGGTGGCATGTTGTTGTTCGTGAATCGTAATGAAACGTTGCAGTGCGCATTTTGCGTGTGGCAACAGCGTTGTTTTGACTCCGTTTATCGGGTGAAAAAGATAGAAAGCTTCATATTTTCTCAATCCCGCCCTTCTCCCCAAAGCTCTTTGTCTGTTATTTCTAAATGGATTTACAGTTCAGAGATAAAATGGGATTTGTAGTGCTTTGGCGGCTTGTCTAGTGAAAAGACAACAGACACACGAAAACCTTAAAATAAACTGTCGTTAGAACTAAAAAGAAAATACTGAGTTCTGTGACATTCCTCAGTTGGATGTGTGAAAAGAAAAACGAATGTAACTTGGCGTCCGTGGCTCTGAGTTTTCTAAATTCCCGTCAATCACCGTCAATCCAATTTGTTATCTGTTCTCAAACAGCGATCAAACACCACTTCATCTCGATAAATAAATAAATAAAAGAATATAAACTGTTTATCTTTTCTAAACTTAGTGAATAGCGGTAGGAGGGCAGGTGTTTATATGGCACGACCGGCGCGTCGTTGGTCTGTAGTAGCCAGATTGCAAAAACAGTTATTTCACGGGCAACAACTTTTATACGAGTAGAACTTAGTGAACAGCATCAATTAATGCTGCAGACTTACTTCGCTCTTCGTAACAGTTTCTAGTTACGGAATCACAAGCGCTAATTGAGCGCTTACGACAAACTCGTTTTCAAGGGACTTTGTTTCTCCACTCCAATCTCTCTCGAAATGGTTGCACATATTCTGCCGCGGGCAACAGCTTAGTTCAATCTTCGCTCATTAACCCTTCCACTACCCTTTTGAAAGAGGAACGAGATTGCGACTGCTATTGAAAAAGTTGAGGACAGCTCAAGACTGCTGTTAGAGTTAGGTAGTACGCGAGGAGAAGGGAATCACTTATGTTGGAGATATTTAATTACAGGTTCGTAGGAAAGATGTTTAAAAAAGGCGAAAGAATACAACTGAGCTCTCAGCCCAATATCCATCCAAGCAAAGAGCTCCCACCCCGATCAGGAATGAGTTCTCAAACTAATTTTGACTTTCCGTAGATCTTAGTAGTAAGGAGGGCAACTATATAGTCGGCTGAAGAAAGAATAGGAGTTTTCTTCAGAACTTTACATTCCATGGGCTTTCAAGTCCATAAAACATCGTCGAGCTGTGTGTGTGAGTGTGTTTCAGTATCGTCTGTGGCCTTGCGGCATTTCCAAAAAGTGCTGGCATCTCGTCTCCAGGTGGCTGGTGTCATTGGCGACGTCCAGAGGGTATTCCAGGCAGTGGATGGTACTGCCGAGAATCTCACGGTTCTTCAGGCGGTGCTGTCCCTGGCCCGGAAGAAATTAAGAAATTACATATGGTTGTAATTGGGCTTTGTTAAGGCTTTTGACATAGTAAGCCAGGTTTTGGCCAATTGCCTCCATGGTGTGGGATTCTTGATCGACTCAGCGAGTACGTGAGCTCCCTGTACTGTGAGGGTTTGACGGCCTTGCAGGTTGGAGCAGAGATGTCTGGGGACATGGCAGTAGCGTATGGCGTTCAGCATGGAGACCCTCTGCCTCCTATACTCTTCAATCTCGTGATTGATATTGTACTGGGTCAACCTGCCTTTGCAGATGATGTTGTCCTCCTCGCAGGTACCAAGCAGGGCTTGCAGATCGCCCTTGACAAGTTTGTGAGGCAGCTAGGAATGTATGGATTGGGAGTGAATCCAGAGAAGTGCAGCTCAGTTTCATTGATGCTGTCCTATCGAGGTTGCAGCGTGAAGGTCGTGGATGCGGGTTTTGTCATTGGCAAATCCCATGTGATGGGGTGGTATCTTGGGATCCAGTTTCTCGGTGCAAGCTTCTCAGCCGGAAGCCATGTGGACCAAGTTGGGATTATCTTCAGAAAGTTGCCAAGGCTCCACTGAAGCGACAGTAGAAGCTGCGCCTCCTTTGAGCGTACCTGCTCCAGGAGCTGACCTATGGGTTGGTTTTTGGGAGGTTGGCCGTCCGGTGGTTGATAAGCCTTGATAAAATTGGGCGCTCTGCTGTTAGTGCTTGGGCTAGAGCTCCCACATAGCGTCCCATGTGCGTACATTCACGCTCCGCTTCGAACCGGGAAACTTGGTGTTCCATCTCTGTCTACCACTATTCCGTTCTTGCGCCATAAACGTCTGCTTGCTTTGCAGGCATCTGGCTGGGATGTCGCTCGCGCTGTGACAGGTCTTGGGTTCGTCCAAAATCAGCTGCAGTGGTGTTACTTGACGACTGCATCTGCCCCCAAGCCCAGTAAGTCTTCAGAGTTTGCGGCTGCTGTGGGTGATTTGGTTGACGGGCGGGAATTCAGGCAGTGTCTTCCCCCTACTCTGCGTCATCTGCGTGGGTGGAGTGGGCTTCAGAAGGCGTACATGAGGAGAATAACTGGCACTTACACGCCATTCGTGTGGCGTCACTGCCTACAGCGATGAGGTGTAGAGAGACTGGGATTGTGATGTCAATGCTCGCTGTCATGCCTGTGGTAACCTGTATGACTCACTGAATCTTGTGGTGCAGGTGTGTCTGCGTTCTCATGGGGGCCGTGTCAAGCGTCATGACGCGGACTGCAAGCAGGTAGCTGGTGCATTGTCATCTGAGGGCTGGTAAAATCAAGATGGTCGTCCAATAAAAACTACCTATATCGTAGAAGTTTAATAATGGCCATACAATAATCAGGAGAAACCTCAGAATTTCCGAAATTCAAAACGTCATCGTTTTTTGGCTAGCTTTTTTTGCAGTCTAGTTCCAGAGTTGTTATTACGAACCTTTCCAGAAAAATCATGTTGACAGTCCCATCAATTACTTGAACGGGGGTTTTTCAATTAAGGTCGGAGCATAAGTATCGGCAGCTCAATAAATTTTGGGACTGTAAGTGCTACCAGTTACTGCGCAGAATGTGAAGTTATGTTTTACAAGTTCGTACGAAATCTGTAAAAAAATATGCTGAACTGTACGTGGAGCTGAAAGTGTAACAACGGTCTTTGGTATTAGTAGCCACATCCAGACATTCACCATTATACGAAAATGCGTTTTTCAGACTTCCAGAAATCAGAAACAGGAATATCTTTACGACTAACCCTACTTTTCTTTCTGCTAACGTTTTCCGGTCTACTTTTTGCCTTCCTGATGAGCATAGGGCAAACTTCATCCTCTCAAATAGGGCACAATTAGTCGCCGCATTAATCATGAATGGCAGCTCAAAGGGATTT
Source organism: Pachypeltis micranthus (assembly GCA_020466155.1). Taxonomy (NCBI): domain Eukaryota; kingdom Metazoa; phylum Arthropoda; class Insecta; order Hemiptera; family Miridae; genus Pachypeltis; species Pachypeltis micranthus. Next base: position 19,882,844 of record CM035774.1, on the reverse strand, counting down.
TTTAAAAGATGTAACTCTCTAAGCTTAATGACAAGAATCACCACCCCCCGAGAATTCATTCGCTTTGGCGACTAGGAATGCTTGGAAAGTGTGTCAAAGAGGGTAATTTCTAAAACTCCGCCGAACAATGAAACAAGAGGTTTTTAAAAAGGGTACAAATCAGTGATGGCAAGAGAGCTATCTGGCTGCCGCCACTGGCAAATCGTGATCCTCCTCCAGTCTTTGACAAGAATATATAAATCTCTTACACGATTGCAATACTTCCTTGCCCTTTGGGTAACAGAAAGTAAAAACACACACAAGCCTGAAGATTTTTTGTGGAACGCTGGGCTCTGAAAAGTGAAGATACGAAAATCTTTCTTTCGTGCCTACATTGTACGACTAAGGACAAGACGATTTGCTTTATTTTCACGATACAAAGTTAGTTCCTATGAATACCAGGAAGGTTACAAAACTATATCAAACTATAGTTGCTTCATAGTTGGTATTTCAGTATTCCTTAGAGCTACAACGTATGAGAGCTACTCAAAAGCAATACAAGCACTAGGAAGCTGCATCCCACACCACTTGCTATACTGTTCTACTTAGTTTAGGGAACAAATGATGAAAGCGAAATCTCCATTACTCTAGCTAACCAAACATTATGCTTAGACTTAAAATTTCCCTCACTGCTATGAGCTTTTTTATTATAGTCGTCTTGTGAACTGATTTGTGATGGATTCCGATTGCTGTTTCAGACACTTTCTTGGACGGAATGAGCATCAGCGACACAGTGCGAGGAGCAGAAAGTAATTCCACCCTAGACGTTGGATCGGGGCAGCCCGGTTCGCCAGGAACACAGCGGCCGATTAGGTTGGACCTGATGCTACCGCCGGGGCAAAATACCCAACGGAAATCTCCTGTGGTAAGAATGAGACAAATATCGGAAGTCGTTGAAGGGAATATGGCTGAACAATGATACCATAATAACCGCGCGTGTAGATTTCGTATTGAAACTTCGATCGTCAACCTTTTCACATGACAACGTTTGGTGGGTAGCGCTCCACAACGAGCTTAAAGGGGAATTCATCGTAAACCTGTATTTGCTGGTCAGCAGTAACCTGACAAATAAAACTCATACGATCGAATGCAGTGTTTCAAGTCCGTAGAACGATACAGATGGGATGTGCACAGAGCTCGACCCTCAGCTATGCCGTTGGAACGCCTTCTTCGATGGTTTTCTCGTATGCCTCATGGAGGCTGACTGGGAGCTGTACGCTTACGTGGGCTGCCTTATTGTGCTGACATGTGCACAGCCGGTGTGCCAGATCGAGGCAAAAAGGTTAAGCCATGCTCAGATGGCTCAGAATCCCAACTCATCCACTTAAAGGGAAAATTAAATAGTCAAACGTCAATACATTTTGGCAGGCTCAAGCTTCCTCCTGAGAAGCACGTCAAGAAGTATGAGAGATAGTGTTTCAGCCAGCATCTCTAGTCCTTCAAAGGCACTAACTTTGTATGGTTTGCCTCATTACGAGCAATTATCAAAACCACTTGAGATGTGTGGTACACGTACAAGGATGTTAACTTAGGCGTGATTGGCTACAGCTCTGTTGTCTGGGGAGCAAACTTACAGTCAATCAAAGAAAATTACTAGCATTTTTTTGAGCAGGGTAGACTTAAATGATTCTCGAAGATGGGTTTTGGTTTAGCATGAACTTGTAAATTGAAGAGTTGGGATATCAGAAGATTTGAAGACTTAGGTGTCCAAAGAAGAGATGACTAGAACAGGATGTGATTTATCTATTCAAGCGCTGACAAGCGGGGCTCTGAAGGCGTGAAACCGGTTGAATGGGGAAGGACAGAGAAATCCGAATTAGATGTCGAAGAGAGGTGAAACAAGCGTCTGTTGGGAGAACTGGTGGCGAACGACTTTTGCGAGAATTCGTAGGAGAATGAGTTTGGAAGGAGTTCTCTGTTGTAGAGAGGAATCTGATTTTGAGAAGTGGGAAAAAAAAATGGGAAAGCCAGGTGTAGGATCTGAAGCGGACGCGCGAATCCTAGGAGACACTCACAGGAGACAAGCAGCGCATCCACGAGACGAACAATAGACGTGCACGCAACATTATTGGGATGAATCTTGAAACAGTGTATGAATCTTAGAACAGCAAGTTGTTGTGTCTGATAAGCGGGGAAAATCCGTTGTAACTTGGAAACAATTGAGCAGGTAGTATTTCTATAGGTAACAAAAGGGGTTGAGGACGAAGATGTTGGGGGAAACAATGGCTTTGCCGTTAGGGCCAGGGAATCCTGTCAAAGCAAGTGCGGGCATTCTGAGGTCAAAATCCCTGACTGATTTGGCCGAACAAGCATAATCCCAGAGAGCTGTGCTCCTGGGGAATACCAAAGCCTACAAGACAGCATTCCAATTGATCACTGGCCACTTTCCAGTTCACTTGGCCATTGGAATGCTCGGTGGACAAGTGGAGAGTGCAAAAAGGGAGCTTCCTCCATTCTGGGCAAACTTCATGTAGATCGCTATGCAGACAAAAACTCATCGAGCCTTATGAATGGGCATTAGATAAGTTACAAGTGAGATCCGAATCCCGGTCAAAGGAATGTGACACGTATGAGTGTTTCCCAACATCCTAAATGTCTTAGGAGAAAGTGGGTTGAGCAAGTTGTTTACGGGACATGGTAACTTCAACGCGCAGCTCCACTTCTTATCTCTCTAGGGCTCTCCATCCTGCAAGTCTTGGGCCTCCAGTGTGGATGAAACAAACCACTGTAGTTCCTGCAACAGTTAATGGTCCCCGTTCTCTCCTTGAAACTTGCGACTCAAGTAAATAGTTAGATCAGGAATCCACATCAAGAACCCCCCCAGATGTCATACCTCCAAGTGGCAACCTGGACACTGGCCTAATGAGAACCTGCCGTACCTTCGCAAGTCTGGGTTCGGCGGATGCTGAGCTAGCCGCCGTGCTCTCATTAGGCGAAACCACAGCTTCCATGACTTTCGACTGATATAATAAGTCATTTTGAAACAACCTGGCCCGCAGATTTTAGCTGTTGGGAGCTCCCATTATATTTCCTGAGCTGCGCTACTTGTAGCTGTCTCTCATTGATTAGGTAAATGTCCCTAAAAAATGCAGCAAGCCGCAATTGATGTGGACGTTTCTCATCGTCGCTTACCTCCTTTCAAGCTAGAGAAGGCAATTAAAGAGCGATTATTGTGCATGTTCGTTGTGCTACAGCTATTCTTATCTGCGTAACACAAATCCTAAATATGTTTGGAATTCCGAATGCAACAAATGTCAACTGTCGTTTATGAAGTTATAATTATTCGACTTAAAATTCGAAATGAACCCCATTCCCTAGTAGCAATTGTATGGCATCTTCGAGCGACTAGGTAAAGCTAGTGAACTAAGTCCGCTCTACGTCGTCAAAAGGAAAATTTACGAGTCTATTCGCGGCATATAAGGGTCTTTTCTAAAATACAGGATGCTGTGCTTTTTCCTCGTGAAGTGTCAGATCAAAGACTCAAACTGTACACACAAGTGAAATCGATACGGCTCAGTCTGTATCGATTGACGTCACGGTTTGATGGCCTTGTCTTTGGTGAGATGTCGGTTCGTTACCGAGCCACTTGGAGGCGTTAGAATAATTTTGCTTTACATCGTCTAAACCGCAACGTTTCCCGGGCGAGCCTCTCGTTTACGAGAGCGTTTGTTGCTTTCAATCAACGTCCACCGCTCACTCGGGTGATGGCTTTACTTTCCGGACTGGTGTTTGTTTCACTATTTAAAAGTAAAAGTAAAGTTAAGGTACTGCAACCGTTCAGTTTGCTGTTCCAAGATTTCTAGGTTTTGTGGATATTGAGAAGGTTATCTACACTACATCGCACGTGGTTGCAGTGACGTCTCTCAAAGGAACTAACGATCAGACGTGAGTGTGTAGACTCAAAATGTCTCCCAATAACAGTTTTTACTCAAGTTTCATCGGAAATCATAGATGAAAGAATGTTTTGAAGTCTCTCCCACGAAATCTTTATTACGTGCTAAACTCTTGTATTTTTTAAAGTAAATTTATTGTAATTTTCTAGTAATAACAGTTTTGTTGATACGGTTCACTTGTTACTAGGGTACCATCCTATGGTAGTTCCCCTGGTATCAGTACCTGGGACAGCCTGACTTGCTCAATTCTAGGTAGTGCTTAAAGGTTGATGGATTAACAAAAGTAACAACTGACAGAATTAAATATTTTAAACATGGTCACGATATAATATATTTAGCACAGTTATAAGATGATTATACCGGGAAACCATTGAGTTAAGGGCTTGAGAGTTGAGGAAGTCCAGAGGTTGCTTTCGTTCAAGTAATCGTACGTGTTTTGGTGGTGGTAGGTTGTTAGATAGCTGTTGCAACGGAACGTGCAGTGACGCGTCATAGATGCGTGTAGTTGAAGATAGATAGATTTGAGCACCTCACTCATTTTCGGGATTAGCCAATATAACTATTTCTAACGAACCATACAGCTCCAGTTACGTCTCTGAGCACTTATTTTGGAAGTGAAAATCGTATGCTAACAGCTCGATTTAGTTTTCGATTAGTTTTTGAAGAAGTTACGATCGTATGCATAATATTTTCTTCGATGTCACACAATAACTTGTTTTAAACTAATCCATCAAATTTCGATTACAGGGTGGTGCTGGTGAAACTTACAGTAGCCCTCTATCAGAGTCATTCCAAGAATCGGGAGCAGCTGGAGACACGCCTGGTAGATCTAGTATACCTTCCGCTGGCACTCCGCTGGGAGCCCACCATGAGCTGCAATTGCTTCGAGAGAAACTGGAGCAGCAGACAGAGCAAACTCAGGCCGCAGTAGCTCAAGTCCACCTTCTTAGAAATCAACTAGCAGCTGAAACGTCGGCTAGGCTGGATGCTCAGGTACATTATTTTCGTTGTATGATGCTAGTAAAAGAAGATGAGCACTAGAGAAATAATTATTTACAGATTAAGAAAAAACGTTTACCTCTAAATTTGCTAGAAGTGTGCCCAAACTGAGTGAGTAAATGTTTGCTACTTGTTTTCATCTTCCTCTTCTGTGCTTGCCGGACGAGTTGGGGAGAAACGGTTCGGCGAGATTGTATTGAGCTGAGCATTACATGAGCCACGTCTACATCTTACGCTGGTCATTGGGTTATTCTTGGTATGGGAATGTGCTGAAACCATTGTAGTTTCGTGGCGGTGGCCGTAGGAGTATTTTCCGTGCTTTACTCTCCATTGTGTAATAAGGTTCGATGTAAACTCACTACTCTCGTCCTTGTGATTATATGTACATGGTGTTGGGTGCAAGAATGGGGGAGCTGAGGATCGCAATGAAACTGAAACTCGGTGAGCGTGAGGAGGACTATATTATACGTGTGTACGGAATTGAGTAGAATTGAAATTGAGGTGAGATGGAGTACAACTGGGCGACACAAGGGCAGTACTCGGAACGCATGAACTGGCGCGGGCAACTGTGTGAGAGAGTGAGAAAATACTGGGGTGGTAGTTGGAAGCAGAATGATTTTGGAAGAGCTCTGTCGTCGATAGGAAAATGAAATTGGGAGAAAGAAATAAAGAAAGGGGAAAACCTAGGAAACGGGGCTGGGAGACCCAAAGCTGAGGGACAGGTATTGAAATAGTTGGAGACAATTAGGCGGTCGGAGACAATGACGAGGGGAAGTCCGAGTCTCTGACGACTTCGACTCTTCGCGTCGAACACCTGGTATCGGCTGGTGCTGAGGTAATTTTGTTGCCGATTTTGCTATCTGATTCGCGCCGTCATTTCCTCGTAGATAAGTTGGTCTGCTGTGTTGTATGTTCGTAGTATGGTGAGCACATCGATTATGGCCATTCCATCGAAGGAGAGGAAGGTGTTATATGACTGATCTCAGTCATATAACACATTGTAAATTTGAAAAAATTATTACATTAGCACGAGAATGCCTATTGAATCCTAGAGACCCCGCAGAATTGCCTCTGCAATATATAATATGGGCGCATACCTCCATAGCCGAAATCTGCACGTATTTCCGATTCTTCGCTCGCCAACTTCACCATCATGCATTATGATTTCGAAGCTAAATAATATTCTCCTGGGCTCCCAAGCTATTAGGAAAGCAATTACGAACAATAATAAAGTGAGCTGCGCAGGTGTTGGATTTCCATCAGGAAACCAAGAGCTACTTGTCTCCAATTGTTCAACCGAGATGTGAAGGTTCCCTCAAATTTCTCTCATTTCTCGGTCGGACACAACCCCTAAAGGGCCTCGTTTTATCTTTCTTTTTCTGGCTTAGTCTTCACTGAGTAACAAAATGAAGCCGGTTGCGCTCGTTTCTCCACAGGCGCTTGGTTATGCATCGCTGCTCCTAGTCCCTCTGGCCCTCTCATGTTCACCGCCAAATCCTCTCCCTAGCAACTCCTTTTTTTCCTCGTAGAAAGGTCACTCTCTCCGCTCTGAACGTAACTCAACGTTGAATGGATTGGGATGTTCCGATTAAGAGACAGGCCTTTCCGTTCTTCTTTTTCGTTACTTAAATGGAAATCGTCTCTGTAAGGGATTTGGCTTCTCTTAGACAACAATTTCCTGAATGCCTACGGTGTGGCGTGCGAAAAAAACTGGACATGTTCGAACAAATTGTTCCCGTTAATTTGATTGCTTCTTCAAGTGCTCCTCTATTCCAGAACCTAAACAAAACAAGTGATGTAAACGTCTTAAAATTGTTTGTTCTCAGATTTTTCAATTTGAATGACTTTTTGGCCGAAAAGGGCTATTGGTGAAACTCGCATGCATGTGAACACGATTGGATGAGAACTGCTGAACAAATTGGCTTCGATTTTACATTCAGTTTCAGATCAACATAAAACGCCAAAATAAAGTTGTGAGTAAGGACGGCCCAGAACTATTATCATTGTGATCAAGTTTTGGGAACATTTTGATCACTATGATTTTTTTATTTTGAAACGTAGGAGTGAGGGTCTGATCCTAATGGCTCAATGAATGTATTTCTGCGTATTAAGAGCCAACCCGTTTAGCGATTTCTCTGCGATGGCTCTTTTTTCTCGTCCTATTCATCCTCACGAGAATTACCCAGCGTTCCACCATTTACATACTGCCCAACAGTTTGGGATATTCAGGAGTGGTCTTTCCTCCATGTCTACATTCTTCATCCCTGCCAGTAGGCCAAGGATCAGTAAGCTCCATCCTCATCTGGCTTGAGCAATGCACCTTCAGTTTTCATCGGAATTCACCATGGTGCGGACGACGAATGCCTCTAGTGTACCGACTGAGTGTGTCTACCTAGCCGCCTTTAGCACCAGAATATGGTATGGGAAACATCATCTGCCATTGCCCTGCAGTGCAGCTTTACCAGTTCGGCGCAGGAAGGTCCTAAATGCTTCGAGTCCAGTGAAGAGCTGGGTAAGGTCACCTCACCATAGCGCCGCCCGAACCATGAACCAAGTGCCGGAATCCGCCGCTTTCCCTGGACTCCACTCGTCTTGCCGCCGCCCACGGGTCACAGCCCTCCTTTTCCTTCTTCTGGTATACGTACTTTGGTTGCTCCCTTGGTCAGTACAATTCTTTCCACCCGGCTGGCAGAAGGTGGATTGGGATAACACCGCTACCACCAACACTGCAGCAATTCTCAGTGTATCAGCCCACACCTCTGACCCATATAGGGGGATGTGATGGAATGTACAACGCTTATTAGCATATTTTGGCGTCCCATGCTGTCTAGTTTTGAAATTGTGGGCGATTCGGGTACGTTCGACGTTTCCTCTTAATCTCGTCTGACAAACACAAACGCATATCTTTTCCCAACCGGTCTTTTTCGGACCTTTACAGATACAACCCTTGAAACGAAAAGACCTAAGAATACTGGGGAAAACATTTTTGCCGTGCTTAACTTTACTGTCTACTGCGTAGGGGCCAAAGAAAGTAAAAAATCGTGTTGACAGTCCCATAAAATACACCTCCTATTCTGCCAACTCCAATGCCTCACGGGCCCATGCCTTTCTTAAGTAATGCCAGGTGTTTCCTGCAAGTCCTCTTCGATGTTAACCCTTGTAGAATTCGAGCGCAGACCAAAACTCGCGAACTTGCAGGAAAGGCGAGGGAGTGGGAAGCGCCACCGCGAACGTCCTAAAAACGCTGGAAGTAGTCGCAGGCTAGATGCTGGAGAGTGGAGAAGCCGTCTCTGAAGCGGATAGCGAATCACCATCTCGACGCTTTCCACACAGGAAAATAGACCAGGCTGACTTATTTCTTTGAATTCTGGGCATCCCGTTGGATCCCAGACGCAGGTGCACCAATAGATACAGTAGACTAACCGAGTCTGTCTAGCCTCTCATTATCAGTGAACCTCTTATGCCTTTCAGTATACATTAACTCCATTAGCTTGTTAAACATTTGAGCCGCATCCTGCACTATATCATCATAGTAGTTCTTCAGCGTCTTCCTGGACACTTGATATAAGTCATAGAGTTGACAGTTTTATTGCTATGCCCTTTTTCCTACTCTATGACGGCCCCAGCGATGATATCATAAATCTCTGCTTGAAACCCCGTTGGAGTGGTACCCAGGGCAATGTAGGTATGTAAAGGCAATGTACAGTATGTACAGGCTATGTAATTCGAACGCCGAAACAGACGACTTTCGTTGTTCCACAAGCTTCCTTCTGTGTCTTTTCTGTCGAGCTCATGCAGTTTTTAATAGTAGTAGAAATTATTTCATGAATGCTTTCCCACGTTGTTTTTTAATTTACTCTGACATTGAATGAACGCCTCTGAAAAAGCCAAATTCGTTTGCTTAATTCTGGTAATTTTTTTAGTGTAGTACGTAGAGGTAACAAATAGCTTTGGCCGAGGATGTGGGAGTAAAAGAAAGGCAGCTTTTGAACCTTTGGAAGCTAAGGGCGGCACATGGACGAAAACAGGATGAGAGCTTGAAAATCGGTGTCCTTCTCTTGATGTACGACCGCTCTCTTCTCCGGCCTTTTCTTCTTTTTTCCTGAGCCTTTGTCTTGGCCAGTGAAAGATTAAAGGGCTCAAAAGAAGAATCGCCAGTCCTCTCTTGACGTTCCAACAATTCATTCGGCTTCATGACATCACGAACGGTTCGGCCCTTCGCAGTAATTTTTCTCTCCGGGGCCGTCTTTGAATACGTAATCGTCGTTTCTTGCACAAAAAAAATTTTTTGTTGCCACTTTTGCACATTTGGGCACGGGAAAAGTACTTGAAGGTGTGTACGAAGTTTAGTACTAGTATCTCCTAACGTTCTGCTCTTCAATTCCTCCCAACCAGAGTGACTAAACAACACCTTCTGAAGCTCTATTTCACACCGTATGAGTGCTCACGTTGTTCTTGTTATTTATTGCTGTAAATCTAGGAATTTCGCGAGTAACGTGATATTATTAGGGCCTACAGCTTTGCTTTATATTCTAATTCATTTACATACAGAAACTAAGTACAAAATTCCAACGAATCAACTGCATCCTGAACAACACCACCAAGTCTCGAACGGAAGAGCTTGCAATGTCCTCCTCCATTAAGTGAGAATCGAAAGTTGCTATTCTTTTATTGTTTCGCGGTCATATCGATTCCGAAGTAGCCTCCTCTGCAGCTCTCTCTTTAAGAAAGAAGTTCATCACGCCGAAGCACTTCTGTACAACGCTATCATTTGATTCGCGCCTTACTCAATATCTCAAATTTGTTTCCTTATATTTAGAACAGTTTTAATTACAGTTAAATCTGTAGCTGTTCTGATGATGAGTGCTGTCGCAACTGTTAGTTTTTACGCCTTGTTTTTGGCTATGAGGGAGTCGTAAAACGCCCAGAGCACTGTCCTTCGGCTTCAACCAACTGTATTGGGAGAAGGTCGAAAGCGTCGTCTGCTATCTGAAGACCCTCTCAAATCTTGGCAAAGCTCCTCAGAAATCGTCTCGGTGAATTATAGCCGTGTAATGTCTTATAAATTATTGCCCTCCCCCCAATTATAAATAGAGGCATCGTGAATAGTATCTTCGCATTTTCTGTTTAGGTCTCTCCGGTTTTATATTCTCGTGTTTGCTCGTCTAGCCTGTCTGCGAGGTGTGATGAAGGGGAAGGGGCTAGAAGATGAGGTGAGCCGTCTATAGTCCCACCATCTCTGTTGCCTATCAATGTTTACGTGAGACACCTCAAAAGAACCTACTTATTTTTTACTAGAATGATTGCACATGACCCTAGGGATCTGCACACGAACGAATTTTTAGAGAGAGAGATAGAGAGAGAGAGGCAGAGAATGTTTCTAATTGGAATTTTGAACTCAGTTAATCAACCGCGTCATATGGCGTCCTCTCCCGCTGTCCCTGCAAATGTTGAACAATTTACAGGCTTCTGACTGTCAAGTACGGCATATTAATTCTAATTCAACTGCAAAAAAAAACATTGTTAAAATAAAAAGGAAGAGATAGAAAAGAAATAAAAAACTCTTCAATGCACGACCACACTCGCCTTTGTTCACTTCCCATATTTGTTTTCTAGGCACTGTACTTCTACTTCAGCATATTCGAGAAAGTAGTTTTAAGCGCTCGACTGGCTTTTAAGAGATCAGGATTGTCGCTGTAGTTGCAGATTACTGTGCCTGGAGCTATTGAAAATTGTTTTTCGATGGAAGGGGATATTTATATGGTTCCTTCGGGTGTGATGCTAGTAGCAGTCTTCCGAGCGCGGCAATTTTTTCAGCAAGATACTGTGGTGGTCCAGATAAACTTAATTGTTGAGAACAGAAAAAAGTGTAAAAACAACTTACAATTGAAAACGAATTAAAGCCGTAAGTGGGCTTCATTCAAATTCTATTCACATTTTTTTCACTTATTAAACGTCAGAACAGGTCAGGGGTCCCATTAAAACGGTGAAGCGCCGAGGCGTTTTCCGATTTCCTTTTCTTCTTTCCTGCCCAGCCACTCTAGCTTCTCCAGGTGAGGCGTGACGTGTTTGTCAATGTTTAGTCGAAAAACAAATCGAACTGTTGGGTTCTGTGCTTCCTGAAGTCCCCCCAACTTGCTGAGGTAGAGCTCTGAGAACGGGACGGAGTCGGAAGTTGTAGGTTATTAAACTTCGCCCCAGCTTGGGTCGGACAGTGAATGGAAAAAGTATTCACCGACGTAGTTGACTGAGAGCCAATTAAAACTCCACGATCTTACTAGTTCAACATTCTCTAATACTTTCATGGCGAATTTTCCGTATGGACGCCGATTCATGTCCACTTTGTATAGTAGTTTGAGTTTCATAATAATAGTGGCCTTGGTCTTAACTATGTAAGTGAAAAAATTAACGTTTTACTTTACTCAGGGCCACGATGGTCTTACATTTTCCTAAACCACTGTGCTGTGTCAAACACGCAAAGCGACTGTGTCTGTGGCTGACGAGACATCTCAAAATCTTCAGAATACAAAATTGCTTAGAACAGAATTTGCTCAACATTAGCTAAATTATATTTTTTTCAGACGCGAATACACCAGCTTCTTCTCCAAAAGCAGGAGCTGCTAGACCACATATCCGCCCTTGTGCAGCTTCTCCAAGAGCAGGAGCGGCAGCAGCAGAGCAACCAGTCCGTCACCGCCGTTCCCCAGGTACGTTCTCCTTCCACAGTCACTTCTGACCTCGGTCACAATTTGAACAACTTCAACCTTCAACCGCCATCCACCATTTGGCGAGCTCTCACCGCCGCTAGCGCTCAACACAAGGCCTTGGTTAGCCATGCGGAGAAAATGAACATGGAGCAAGAGCTGTGCAATAAAATATCACGAATGACCTGCTAAAATTAACAACGATCTCTACTTTTTAATTCATTGTTCTAATGTGCAAATGTTTGTGTGTGATATTCAGCCACACACTTTTCTTTTATTTCAAGACGTCGTATTTCCCTTTAAAAAAGAAAATTTAACGGTAGTAGTAGTGACCAACTATACATTATATGAATGGTTGAATATTTCAACAAGTCATCTTTGGACGTTGCGGGCATTTTGGTTTTAAACAGAATCTAAAATGTTCTTCACTAAAAACTGGATGTTGATAAAAACGTTACAGGAATAATCACCAAGTCGACGCTTTCGGTGGTCCATATAATATGAAGACTTGTTTTGAGCGAATTAAAAGCCACGACGGAATGCCCTGTTTCTACTTAAGGAGGTGATCTTCTCGTACGTAGTGAATAGTTTAACGTTCAATTGCAACAAGAAAACTAAATAAAGCTGCCAGGTTTTTAAGGCGCCCAGGAATTGGATCCCTCGTGCCACATGTTTTCTGTAAAAATTGTAACTGGTGCACCGATGGCAAGGTCGAGGATTCGTAAGTGATACGGATCGTGGTACGCCTCACTTCGTAGATCATGAGTTCAGAAAATTGATTATTGCTGCTGTGGCAAAGTTAAGAATAAAGCTTAGGACTCTGGTGGAAGTAGAGGTAGAAGTGGAATTGCAGGAGGGACTTCTGCCTTAAGTCTTTCCTTTTCATCGTCAGACAAGGCTGGGTTTTATCTAACGTGTGGGTTCTGAAATAAAGCATTGCAGTAACTGATCCTGCAGAGTTCCAAACAGTCTGGTACATCCTCCTGGCACATTCCCTCACTTCACTATCTTTCTGTCTAGTCAGACAGTAGTCGAACCGGGACTAAACGATTGAGTCCGACCAGATGGATTGTACCCCGAGCTACAGATGTTGATACCATGCGGGTGCTGAAACTGATCTTGTCTCGTCTCGCAGTTATTCAGATTGCGATCCAACCTTGGTAGTTCTTGTAAAAGTAGATCTAGAGATGATCAACAGGAGCTACAGTACAATGAACGGAGTCACAAAACTGTTATGAGCCAGTCCATCAGCATTCTCATGCCCATAACGCCCCAATGCTCTGCGACCACTCGAGCAATGACAACACATCAACCTTTTGCCAATTTCTATCAATTCTGCAGAAAGCGTCGACGGAAGTCGCTGAATTTACGTGGAGCTGAGGAAAGTTGTGTCCCACGAAGATCTTGAAATCCTAAAGCTGCTTGCAAACGACCTTCCTGCCGAAGTCGTTCCGATCTTATGAATCCTGGAGCTTTTGGAATCGGGGAGGATCTCGGCACCAACCTTTTTTTTTCTCATCTCCACCAACAAATTATAGCACTACATGGTTTTGATCGAACCTGCCATTGATAGTTTCCTTTCAATTTTGTTCTACTTTTCTTCTCTTGAATCTCAGCCGTGTGAGTGTGCGCGAAGTCGTTCGTCTAATTTTTCCCCTGGTACCATCTCCAGTAGTACTCAGTTTTTGAACAAAAGTACTAGTAACGCTTGAAAAAAAGGTTGAAACCGACTATCCCAACTTTGTGAAAAGTGGTTTTAGCAACAGAACGTCAATTCAACTCCAACAATCTGTCTCAACCCTCGCGTTTGTAATGGCATTTTTGATTCATAATGTTTACCAAAATGTCCCAAAGCATTCCTTTAGCGTAATCAACTTAACTTAAATCGAAAGAACATAATTGCACAGCTCTCTCAATCCCTTTTTTTCTCTCTCTCTCTATCTCTTCATTATTCAGCTGTTGGGACTCACTTGCGATTAATCCACTAAGAATGCGCTTTAATCACATCAAAGTTGGCTAAGTTAATCTGCTTTAATTCAATCGAAGTTCTCATTTAACACGAACTCCTGAGCTTAGCATTTAATCCTGGGGTACTAACTTCCGTTTCTACTTATTAAGTGTAAATACAAATGGCTATTCGTGTTCATAACTAATATCTTATGTACCTTATTTGAAATGTGAATGTATTTAATTGTGTGTAATTTATCGACAAAAACACCTTTTTGATTTGTTTGTTCACAAACATTACACTTCATACGGTGTACATTGTATTGAGTATTGGTTCCTGTCAATGCCTGCAGTAGTAGAGCATTTTGGATGCATAAGTTCACTGTTGGTGGACGGTGGTTAAATTCGCCGAGTGAATCTAAAAGTGACTAGTAAAAGACACAGTCTCTAAAGGTTAGACTTACTCTGATTTCGCATACATAGTTGTGACTTTCCAAAGGTTTTTTAGCCAAAGATTTAATTCAACTTGGGCAAATTAAGATAATTCTCCACATAAGTCAACATGTATGAAAGCGCTCTTTTCTTCATTCTTGGTGTTCAGTCCTTCAGCGTGTAAAATCGAGCATGAATTATCTGTTGGTTATTCCTCAATTTTATCGGGATCTTGAAATCAGACATGGATATCCTCTTTACACGTCTTACTGTCATTCGCTACTCAAACGTTCTCTTCATTTTATGAGAGTAGTATCCTTTTTTGTGGATCGTTCTTCGGTGGAATTCTCAACCACTGTAGTAGCCCAAGAGATGACATATTGAGCTGTGATCATACACTAGCCGTGGCCATCGAATTATTCTTTACTTAGAAGCATCAGAAGAAGCCAAAGATGTTGCCATGTTGCAAAAGATGATTGAATTTTGTGCTGAAGTGCCACCCAATGTTACAAGCGTTGACTTGACTTACAGTTTATGAATTAGAACTTGACTTAAGTGGCTGTAAATGACCCGTTCGTTCACGTGGGATGCTTCCAACTCACTGAAGTCAACGAATTAATTCTTCATCTCATTCTTCAGTGAGCGGAAATCTCGCTGAACGGGTCTAGACGTATTGAGGGACAATGCGATTGGCTGCATTTACTGTGAACGGCCTTGATGTCAGTATCTCCCCACCACTGCTCCTCTCTCTTGGATTTGCCTTTTCTTCTCCATTGCTATTAGTCTGGCTTGCTAGCCTTGCTTTGATTTTAGATGTCATTAGAAAACATTTTCTGTGTTATGACGAACCTCATAATACTTCCTGTTCTCATCTCGAAACCCAGGTGGCTTCCTTTAGACACAAGCCGCCAATAAATTCTCTCTCAAAGGTCGAGATCTCATGTCTCGTCTAAAGATCAACTTCATCTCCAAGACCGCATTTTCCGCCTTATTCATCTCGGAGGAAATCGAGAAAACGTCCTCTTTTTGAAACAACTTCTTTTTCCACCACTACTAATCGAAACTGAAGGAACACCTTCCTGTTTTTTGCATCTTCTGAATTGCCTCCCTTGAAGGCTCTTGTCTCTTTGCTCCTTATGGCACTTATCCTAGAGTCGTCATACTTTTAAATTCCTCTGAACCAACTTTCTAAGTTGTTTTGGATCTAATAACCTGTTTGCCGTGTAGCTTGTAGACTGCATTCTGCGTGCACCTTCAAATCTGGACGCTCCCCCACCACCAAGTGACTGGTTCTTCCTCAGGTCTTCGTCGCGTCTAGGTTTGTGTACTCCGACTGCTCCCCTTAGTAGGATCTTTAGAGCCGTCACTCTCCCCACCCACCTCCCTTTCTCTCTCTCTCTCTCTCTCTCTCTCTCTCTCTCTCTCTCTCTCTCTCTCTCTCTCTCTCTCTCTCTCTCTCTCTCTCTCTCTCTCTCTCTCTCTCTCTCTCTCTCTCTCTCTCTCTCTCTCTCTCTCTCTCTCTCTCTCTCTCTCTCTCTCTCTCTCTCTCTCTCTCTCTCTCTCTCTCTCTCATGGTATTTAGACTCTACATTGCGTAATATGCTGTTCCTTGAAGCACTAGGGAATCACTACGGATGCAAAACTGTAGCTTCTAGAAGCCACCATCATTCTCCAACGTCCCATTCTCTGATATATGCGGGGGGGAGGGGGAGGTATGTACCTTTCAAACTACGTGGAAAGTACCATTTTGATTTTATGTTATTTTATTCAATTACAAAACACAACATTCATTCACAAAACATTTAATAACAACTCTTCCATTTTTCTCTCTGCTACTAAAGAAGTTTTAATATGTTTTCTTTTCGCTAATGTGTGATGTTTGCAGGTTATAACCGAAGACAAACCGAATAATGTGAATAAAGATTACAGCGCTATAGAAGCGCTTATTGATTTGTTTGGTAATGGCTAAACATCTTTTGAATGGTAATTATAATAACCTATAACTGTGAAAATAACGTTTTTGCCGTGTTTGTTGAATTTGGCGGTTTGCGCTGCAGAATCATCTTCTGTATTTGTAACTTGGAAAAACCTTGGTTACCTTGTGGTAAACTATAGGCTTCGCTATAACATTTTGTAAAAAAAAACAAACAAAAAACACCTGGTTGATGATATTGCTGGTTCCTTCAACTTTTTTCATTACTCTCGTACGTAAGTGCGGAGTTGACGTTGAAACGAGAGCTTTTTGAGCGTCTTTTAATTTCCTTCTCCTCGTTTCTTGTTGAAAACTCAATTTTTATTGGACTTCCTTCTTTAATCTTCTCTATATTACCATAAACTTCTTTTATTATTGTTCTAGTTACATTCACCGCCCGCCTGACTCTTTTTTTCTCCCCTTTTTCATCTTCATTCCCAAATTCTCGTTGTTTTAATGAGAAAACTTCTTTCTCACTTTGTGCTCCTGGTTTATCTTGTCTCTAACCGGTAAAATGTCGTGTTTCATCCCCGCACATTATTTTTAAAGCAAAGTAAACGACCTCATTTTTCGGCGCGATGAGTTACCAACTGAAAGTTGAATTTTTTAAAAGAAATTCGAGGGGCTACTTATTGAACTTATAGGCCGTTTTTACGGAAGGTATTGTTTTTAACGCTTCAAGATACAAAAATCCTTCGAGAAAACTTTAATAATTGAGATGTATCTATAAAAAGAAAGATTTCCGGCCTAAATTTTTGTCTTTTACCGCGCTCGACAAATCGGTAGTTTCTTTTCACTCAAAAACTCTATCCAGAACCGAACAATTTGTTGAAAAATATTCCTAAAAGCTATGAGTACGTCCCTCGCACAAATTGAGATTGGCTGTCGTGGTTAATGGGGTGAACTACATTTTTGGTGGACCAATCATTTCTCGATTGATGGCATTTTCTGCCCTGACGCGGAGTAAACGAAAAAATGAGTCATTCAAAGACGAAATATTTACGAACTAACTGTGATAAGGATTGAAAAGTCAACAGCCTGTATTAATCGGGGAACGAAAGTTAGAAGAGAGCAAGAAGACAAAAGGGGGACGGCACGAGAATTTAAGTGTCTCTTTTGTATTCAGCCAGTGAAATAAATTCGCTCGAGTGTGTTTTAGGTAATCACGTGCAGAGAAAAACAAAAAGCTCTTAGCTTTGGTCGAACCATTAGAAAAGCATTTGCAATTTTGCTTCTGAATCTTTTTTCCCCTTCTCACTTCTTCACTTTTTGCGTTAAAGTGTTTAGTTGCTCCTTGTTACGACTACAAAACTTCAATTATCACACTTTAAATGACAACTGATTTCAAAAGGGTGTACGGGACAAATAGCACATAGTACAGTAGATCATCACATTAGCAACTTCAAGGGTTGGTAAAGAGGGGAGGGGGAGGTTCTTTAAAAATTACTGATACTCGATCCACATTAAGTCAATAATTGAAAAGCCTACTGCAAATCAGTGTTGAAATTATTCGTAGTTCGTAGTTCACTGAGGAAATTGATCATCATCAATTGAGTATCATTTGTAATTCGCGTTGTTGTTAATTAAGTGTATATAAGTTTTATGGTGATCTGAACAAACTCTTCAATGAGCTAGTTGCTAGGAGGTCCTTCGAAGTACTTCAACTCCCATTTTTCAATCCGATTCTGGGACTTTATCTCCAGCTAAAAGCGATAAGGTCATTTGTCATAAGGACCATTCCGATCCTACGATGAGATGAGCGAGGCCGTTAATTAACGTTGGAAAATAATGTAAACTAGATCTTCAATAAAATCCTCCTCAATATTTCTTGTCTTGTCCCTCCTAATGCAACAACGTCCTATCTCTACTCGCCTCCTGACTAATACTTGCCCTTGGATATTAGTTAAGAATTAGTTTAGTTGTTTTTCCCGTTTAAATTTCGATCCTGCCACGCTCATTTATGTGGTGTACTATTTTCAATTATAATTTTATTTTGCCTTAAGGGCTGAAACTGAACTTTCGTTAAGTGGAGCAAGTTGACGTGACCCCCCATCAAAAATTAAAAATACGTAATTATTTCTTTTCTCTTGAGATCGAGCTTCTCCAACTCGAGCCAATTTCTTGCCATCCGCTAAAGAAATATTTTATTTTATCTTGAGTAAATAGCGTGATTGAAAATTTGCTACTTTCTTACGTCTGTCCGTTCATCAGAGTATTGGGGTAGGAACGATTCAAAGTCAAGGGCAGGTCGTAATGGGGGAAGTTGTCTTTGCAAACGCTTCTGACGCTCGCATCTCACCTCACCTCACAAATGAAGACTTCAGTCGATTACTGCGAATGTCAATTGTCCAACAGAGCCGGTTTCCGATTTTTAAGAACGCGTTTAGAGCTACAAGACGTACCTTGAACAATCTTTGTTGCAATGTGAATTTACGCGTACATTTTTGATCAATGGATGCCTCTAACACCACTGCCGAATCTTGACAGTCTGTACATACGTGCTCTTTCCGCCTTAAATCCCGACGAATAAATAAGCCATTAAAATTTGATGAAAACATTAACAATTCGCAAAAAATGTGTTTAATTCGCCGCAAAACCTAATAAAGATACAAAAGTTAACGTACCTGTTAGGTGAGTCCGTCTCCTCTGGCTGGTGAGTTACTGTGGGCAAACGCTTTCGATGTAAAGACATCATCGTCTGGCCGTTAAGGAGTACTGACTCAACGGCCAGACGATGATGTCTTTACATCGAAAGCGCTTGCCCACAGTAACTCACCAGCCAGAGGAGACGGACTCACCTAACAGGCACGTTAACTTTAGTAATTTGCCTACTGGCGGACATAACCCAATTGCTTTAATACCAATAAAGATATCTGATCACCCTTGAAGCCACAGTATCGGTTCGCCAGTCGGGTTTATACAGTTAAGAAAAATGCTTGCTTCAGGAAGTCATGCTAAACTTAATTTGCCTCTTCACAACAACTTTTTTTTACGTTTTCTGCTCAACTTGTAAAACCAAGAATTTATCGGCAAAGTTGCATTCTAATAGCGAAGCCTGTGGTAAAGTATTGTTGCTTAATCTAATTGTGGTTGTGTTTGAAAAAGGTAAAGATGAATCAAATAAGCCAATTTCAATATATTTGCCAAGAAATGATGTTCTGTGTAAGTGTTGGGATGCATTACAACAATTGTCATTGAAATCGTTGTTCAGTTTTCCGACGTGTTCGGGGCATGAGAAATTTCAGAGTAAAGAAAGCACGACGAATTGAACGAGAGGGCTTCAGAAGCTGAAAGGCGAGAAATTGAATAGTTCAAATATTTGTGGACGGGCTCCATGAATGAATTGGAAACTGAACTAAGAAACGCTCTCGTATTCACGTGGAAACTACTCTGAACAAGGATTATTTTACGGGAGAGCTCCTTTGAGCAGTATGTGATAAAGAGTGTCAGAGAAGTGGAAGGTTTGAACGGAAAATACGTTTTGCTTCACTGTGTGAGCGACGGTTGTTGGATTTTGTTTCCAGGTGAGCTTTTAGCAGTTTCTCCTACCTTATAAAGCAAGCCATAGCTAAAACACGTGGTGACAGTTGCTCTTGCCATTCCAGACCCCCCAGACCAGAGCTCAAGCCCAAAAGTAACGTGTAATTTATGGTATTACCCAGGTGTCAACATCCATAAACGTATCTACCGAGAGATTGGATAAATGACAAAAGCTTGCTACAAAGTCTGCACAGTTTTGAGCAAGTGCCCCGGTCTTGCCCCTTAATAGTTAAAATCGTGCCTCCACGATGCTCGCAGTGCGAGTAATATAACTCCCTTTGTGGCTCCTACGATCCTCGTCAAAGGATTATGGTACAGGCACAATTAGATTAAACAGAACTGCTCGAACTCGCCCACTTTTGCTTCATGCAGCCTCATGCGCGTCACAACCCTTTTGACCTTTTGAATTTCCATTAGACCTTCCATTTGTCGAATGTCGAAACCAGCTTAGAGGACGCCCTAAAATTCAATTCGTGATGTGAAGAGTAGTCTCTTCATTCTGTACTCCTCCACCATGCAAAAATCAAGTCACTTGGCCTGAGATCACTAGTGGTGCCTTTGCACAGTTTTGGAGACCTAATTCTACAGATCAGAAGAAGGCGGCTCCCTGAGACTGGGCCAATACGTACTATTGATTTTCTGAGTTTACTACCTCGTACAACCGACGAGTTGTACACGTATGTGAAAGTTTTACACTTAGAACAACCTTTTGTACATGGGGGTGTAACTGATACCAGAGTAGCACACGTTTAATGCCGCTAATTTAACCGGTAATTCATGAACGACGTGCTTCTTCAAGGTAGACTTATTTTGGTTTGTCGAGAGAAGTATCTTTCGTGGCAATTAAATATACGGAAAAATTATAGTTCCTGGGTTATTCCATCTTGATGCCACTTATGAAAGTATTACGGTAGTTAACAATTTTGAAAGACAATTTTTTAACAGTTCGCTTTTGTGTATTTGATTCATCTCAACTTTTTCTTTCATTTCGTAGCGTATTTTTAATGAAATAAATGAATTATTGAAAATCCAGGATGGTTTATATCTAATTCTGATATACTTTTGTTAGCATATGATGTTGGGAGACGTAGGTGGTTCGATGTACCTACCGCCAGAGCTAGGAGGTAGTGGCTACTTACCAACGGGACATCCCATGCCCACTGCTCTCTCCAGTTCCTACTACAACCTGTTGTCGAACATGCAACAAGTTCCGCCGCTCCTCCACTCAGCAGGTTCGCCCGAAGTTCTCCGACGCCTCAGACCGTACTACTACCCTCAGCAAAGGCCTGGAAGCTCGTCTTTCCCCAACACCCCCATAATGCCGCACAGAGGCCAGAACGTCGATCCGCCCAGCCGACCCCTGAGTACGGCCCAGGACGAAGCTTTCATCCGGCCTCTCGGCGACGAAGAGCGTAAAAGTGACTCGAGGAAGGACCTTCAGTCGTTGCAACCGGATATGGGGAGTCTCAGGATACAAGAGTCTAGGCCTTCGCTCATACAGCGGTCGACTTCCGAAAAAGTGCCCAATAGAAGCCAATTGATGTCGCAAGTTCAGAGGACGGCTTGGGCCCGACATACAACCAAATGACAAGAAGTTAGAAGCCGGTGAATTTAAAATCGCGAGTGACTTCAACGCCCAGCTGATTTCCTAAACCACTTCGAACCCGCTGATTGTGATAAAACCGAAAAACTCTCTTATTGTTAAAACAATCATAAAAGTCGAGCAGATTATCTTCATCGCCAGTATTCCAACGTTAATTCTACAAACCACAAAACTCTGCCGAACTACAAATTACGGTTTTTGTTGAATTGTATAGCTTTTGAGAAACACTAGCCCAATTTATCCAGTGCACATTGTCGCTACACCTACTTGTAGTGTTTCAGACTATTAACGCTGATTAATCGCCATCTTGCTATTAGCGATTGTAATTAGTCTCTTGAGTTGCGGTTCATTAGATCGTGTCGTCTGTTATTCGAGCGGTGATTTTTTATTTTATTTTATTTTTTTTTTTTTACGAAACTGTTGAAACTTATAACTAATTGTACATTAATGTAAAGCGATGTTGTACAGATTTGTAAGTAGGTGTTAAGTCAAAGTCTTTTTTTCGTAGCCTAGAGGGGTTCGGCTCTTAAGCGGGTTGAAAATATTATTTTCGTTCCCTGGTGGTTTTTTGTGAATAAGATTTCCCTAACTTGGGGAAATTTGTTTTGTTTACTACGTGGAGAACAATCGTCGTTTTTACGGCCAAATAAGTGGTTTTTGTAGCTCAAAAAGACAATGTTCAGCATGTAATCTCGTAAATGTAAGTAGTCAAATAAGAAGCACGAACTCGAGGGTCGTTGATGAGAGTAGCATAATGCTCGTGAAAAATTAATGAAAATTAAAGTACAGAAGGTAGGGAAGTCTTCGAGGGTTCGAGCATGAATTTTAAAATAATTATATCCTTCAAATTTTTAATTTCTTCGCGCATTTTGCGTTTCATGACTTGGCGAACAAGTTTGGTTCCATGTTTGCGTCCGGGGGTGGTGAGCAACTCAGGTACAACGGGAACTGGAGTCCTCCCTCATCCAAATACATGGGAGTGAGGCCATGGGTACCAGCGATATAGCTGAAAGAGGCGGTTCCTTCTTTCCTTCCAGGTATTCCTTGTCGTTGACACCAAGTGAAAATAATCGGTAATGTGTCTACCTAACTGATACGTACATAACACTCGTTGGCGCTCAGTGCTTCGTGGATTTATTTCTAACGACGATAAGACGTAGGCGTTTTGATACGGCGAAGCCATGAGATCTCTCGTTCAATTAAGGCTCGTCGGTAACAGACTCGCGATACTCAAGAGTAGGGATTGGATTCGATTGGCACCGAAATAGGGGACACCCGTTCAAGATGATAATAAGGAAATATAACGTTGCGAGGGTGTTATGTGTGCACTGTTTTGCTCCCTGAAGCGCCACCACTGCGCCCTTAGGTGCTACTACTGTGGAGCCCTGACCATGGGGCCAGGGCAGGACCCTGCAAAGTATCCGTCCCATAGGCCCCTGTAGGGTTTCTGTTTCCCTATTTAATGACTGTTTACAAACCCTCGACGGCCCCTGCCACATCCACCGAACTCTGACCTGCAGAGGTACGGCAGGAATTTGATCGCTAGCCAGACAGAGGAATTCCGTACCATCTGGAAGGAGTTCTTTATCTGGTTTCCCACCTGATCTACTATTTACTTGAGTGACAAGTTTCAAAGGAACAAACCAAGTTTCTTAGCCATCACGTTCTTCGCGAACTCGACGAGAAGGCTTGCTTCGTAGCAGTCAATGCTTCTAAGTTCGTGTGCCACTGTAAAGATTTCAGGGCAATTCGATTAGTCACAATTAAAAACTTGAAATATGAAGTTTCACGTTTTCTTTATTCATACTTACAAAATGTCTGATACTCGAAAAAGAGTAAATTTTATGAATATTGTATACCTCGTGAAATTCCAAGTTGTAGATCGTATGTGTCAGGCGCCAAACAACTTAGATTTACGATTTTGATGTATCAGCAGAGGCTCCCGGAGTTGGTTGTTATGTTACGTGGGTACTACACGCCCCACGTTGCTGCTTTAGTGTGCCCAATGCACAAATTTGTTGTCAACGGCATTCCCAAAGAGCATGAAGATCGATTTCTAAACAGTTCTTTATGAAGTCCAGTCTTGCGTGGTGCTGTCCTCTGTGTTCTGGATCCACTAATAACACACCGTATTGAACTGCTGCTGATGAAGATTACGGCAGTAAATGATAAATTTGCTTTAGATATCCCTCCATAGGTTTCAACACTCTGCGAACATTGCACGTTCAGTGTCACAGTGATAACCTGGGATTCCTCCCTCTACCCAGCAGGGTCTCCGAAACGTTGCCTAATACGATCAAATTATCGGCGAGCACGGCGTTTCGGTCTCCAGTTGATTCTCTGTGAGTTGAACACGCATTTGAAAGGTTATAGTTTAGAGATTTTCGTTACTCATGCAATCAGTTTGACGGTGGATAGTGGTCTACTTGAAAGTAAGGACACAACGTTTCCTTTAAGAAAAAACTCTTTTGGTGGCTGCTTCTTATTTTCTACTCACAACAGCATATTCTGAATAGCGATTAAACAGTAAACTTCATTGCCCTCAGATCTAAAGTTTATAACATTAAAAGCCTCCGGGCAGTGCCGAAATAAATTTACGAAACATGCCAGTCCTCATATTTCCGTTTTGCGTATCACGTTGAAACACGCGCTATTCGACAATTTATTGCTTCTTCCGAATTTTTAAGATTCAAAGCTGTAGCAGATTAACCAGTGACGTTACGGTTTAATATTCCGTCAAAAGGTTCGCTGTATATTTTCCCTGTTGAGCTTAGAAAAGTGTATTTTTGTATGAAAATTGCGGAAGTTAAAAATAAACCGCCGTCACCTGAACAGCCTCGTCGGCGGAACAATGCGCTATTTCCGTCGTCTTGACGGCCTTTCCTGTATTGCCTGTAGTGACTGAAGACCGAAGTTGTTGCGGCCTTAGTTCGATAATTAAGACAGATCTAATTTCGTTCGAAATGAATCTCGTCTCGGCCTAAACTTTTCGGTGACGATCGTTCTCCTTTTAAAAAAACACTTGAGGTTTTGTTTCTTGCAGTATTACCAATGTTTTTATTTTTAAATATCGTCGTTCTTTGTATATTTTGCATTTTGAGTTCCTTTTTGTTGTAAATAACAAGCATAAAGACTTCGACTTCATTCAATTTTGAGTTCTATTATCCTGGAGCGTTTATGGCGCAGCCTGCGTTCAAAATTAAACTCGTGGCTTGGGTGCCTCTAACTTGGTGCTAGTGCTATGGGTTGCATGGTTCACGGATGTTAACAGGTGAGCATTTTATACATTACGTTTATTTGAATGTTGTGCTTTCAAAATTGACACATGCGCAATTAGAGTTGCTTTTCACATTGGTGGTGGTCTTAGGTATTGGTTTTAAGGATATTTTCGCATTGCAAATAAGTGTATGGAGAACGGGATAAAAAAATGTATTTTTCTTTTTACAGCCGCGCTTTTGGCAGTTCTACGTAATGAACGATATAAGAAACGGGTATATTAATATTATTAACGGGTCACTCGCCGCTTCCCAACTCAGTTTAGTTCCCTCAAGTCTTATGTGGTCAAAAGGCGAAAAATTTATACGCATTGAAGAGGGGCCAAAGATATGCCAGAAGAATGCATCAGAGCGTCTGGCACGCTGCGGGAGTAAGGCACTCCAAACACTTTATATCAGAGCAAACATGTTGGGATCATCACCGGACACTGCAAAATGAACAAACACATGTATGTTATGGTGAAGTCGACGCCCCGCGAAGAAGGTGGTGTGGCACGGATGAGGAGACTCCCTACCATGTCCTGGCCCAGTGACGGACACTAGAGAGGGAGCAATTTCTGGTCTTTGGTACCACTTCTCCCAGGGTGGATATCAATGAAAACTCCTGCAGGAATTACCTGGCTTTCCTTAGGAGGCTAGGCATTGACCTGTAAAACATTAGGACTGGCAAAATAGATCTTCCTGTCGCGGTGCACATCCCACTTGTGTAACTCACGAGGAATCAGAAATGCTTGAAGCCTGACTTAACAGGTTCAGCGAGTCCCCAGACATTGAGTGCCCATCCTTAATCCCACGAATTGTCATTAAGCTGCACTCCAAGCTACCCCCTCTTCCCCAACACAGGCAATTTATTTGACGGCAGTAATGTCTACAATTTCATTTACTTCGCAAACGACGAAGAAGTTTCCGTTGTGCGTATTAGCAGTTTGAACGTGGAGTCTTTCCAATTCGGCGCAGGTACTTCCTAAATGCTCCGTGCCCCGAGAGGAACTGGGTAAGTCAGAAATCCTCCACACTCTGGCGCTTCCCGAGCCCTAGGACCAAGTGCTGGAATCAGCTACCTGGTCCACCGCCCATTCTGGGCTTTGCCCACCCGTTTTGCAAAGTTTTTTTTTTTTTTTCTAAGGGTCACAGCCCTCACTCTCTTGTTCTGGTAGCCGTACTCCGATTGCCCACTTAATGAGTACAGCTCTTCCACTCACCCGCCAGAAGGTCGATAACAACACCCACTACTTCCTAAGAAACAATGGTGAGGGTAAAACTCCTCATGACCAGCCCGTACCAACGTTCCATAATTTTGTGGGACGCCCCCGTTGATTTCATAACCATTATCAAACTGACTTTATTGAACTGCTATGCTACTATCGCATCAGCGGAATTTCTAAGAAGATATCACACAACTTCCCTCAGCCCCACGTACATTCAACGGGTTTCGTAGCATTAGCTACCAATCCAATTTATTTTTCGCTCAAATTGCCATGCTGATATTAGAATCTAACGTACAACAGCTAGAAATTGCGCGCGCATAAACACAGACCATTAGCCTAAATCTTTTGGATTCAACAGTCCTCAAACGTAAAAATCTGGAGAAACCCTACAGATTTGGCTTATTATTCATTCTGAATTTTACACGTATGTTTTCGGTAAGAAAAATTGTATTACAACTCCCCCCCCCCCATCTCCCACAATTTCACTCTTGACGTTTCAAATCTGCAATGTCCGTCCGCCGTCTGGGCCATATTTTGGCTCTAATTTGATTTGTTAAATCCGCTCTTTGGCCCAAAAAATCTATGTGGGATCTAGTGCCCGGCGATCCAATCGGACTAAACCCAGGAATGTTTAATCAAAAAATAGTTTTAAAAATTTGCCAAAAACGGAATTTTGGCAGTTTTATGACACGAGTAGCGGAAAGTGAAAATTGGAGGTTGACTGCGATGAGCCGTTGTGTACTGTTAGCGGGGACATGTGTCCTCACTGATGCCAGACCGTTACATCAAAGCTCTTCGTTAAAAAATCAACGCGTCGTATCGATTTCACGACTCAACAGCTCTATATTGTTTCTCGGGCCGGAGAATTTCGCTCTTCGTTGATTTTGTATTCAAGGGAGAGAAAATATGGGTGGTGACGAAAAGTGTCGAGAGAAGCGCGATGTTTGATTGATGAACCCGGAGCAATATCGACAGGCTTCTGATAGCTGGGGATCGTCGGGAAAGAGGGTATTTATGCAACAGAATGCACACAACTTTGCTTACTCCACTAGCTAAGAGTATCACCAGTCACCACCAGTTTTGGTTCGCATTTGTCGTTTTCCCGTGCGGGTGCTGTGTATTTATTTCACGACCTATGTTTGCTACCTATCCCCTACGTACAGCATTCACAAACTGAATTAATCGTTATTAATTTATTGCCCCTGCCAATCAACAGGTAACATTCCAATATAAGTAGTGTCACTTTTGCATACCCTACGCGCATTTTTCGAATTGTGTTCCCAAAAAAGGAGCACTTATTTCTACTGATTCGACCGCTCCTCCTTTCAGCATTCCAATCGGCAATACACACTCAACTATCATTGTCGCTCATCGCCCCAACAAAGGTCCTCACTAAACCAAACAACACCTACTATTACTGGTGTGACGAAAATCGTCTAGGGTTTAACAGTCATTTAATGAGGAAACAGACCTGCTCTACAGATAAAGCTTTGGGGACTCCACTGACTCCTAGTCCTCTGATCATGTTTAGTGCAAAGAATTAATTTCATGAAAGGTTCACTTGTATTTGTGAAAGGTTTAATTCAGTTTACGAATGCCATAGTGCTGGAGAAATGACGATTAACCCCTCATTTATTCGCCCCCCCCCTCCCAAACTCAATATTTAATTACTGACCATTGCCTTGTCAGTATGTAACTTTTTCATATTCTTTTTACTTTCCTTGGCTCTACTAAGTAAAAAGGAAAGTTATGTAATCGGCTGAAAAAAAATTGTTTGAGTTCTCTTCAGATCTTTATGTTTTAGGTCACCATGGCAACGCCAAAATAAGGGTACGGGCAAAATCCGTTCAAAAATAATTATAGTTATCATAGTGATGAAAACACCATATATTTTTTCTCAGAAACGGCTGTAATGATTTACATAAAATTTTTTACATGGTCAGCTCTGGATAAGGTTACTATACCATGAAATTCCCATTTGTGGAAAAATAACGAGAGCAGCACAATAAATTACCAAAGGTTTGGACGAAAATCTATTTTAGTCTTTTCCTTATAAACTCCACTGAAAAGTTACTAGAATCTTCAAAAAATTGGTGTGGTAGTCCAATCGAATACCTACAGGATGAGCGGTTTTAAAAGCTCAATTTATTTATGGAGGTCATTCCAGAAATTCTGAAATTTCCACTCTGGAAAAGTAATTATTGTTCTCTGTAAAAAAATCGTGTTTACAGCTCTATGAACTCCTGCGTTCCAATTGCTCAATAATGGTCCGGAAATGAGTACGCGCAGCGCAATAAATTCTGGAACTTTAAGCGCTACCTTTGTGAAGTAATGTTTATCCGAGTTCAAATGAACTGAGTGATAAATGAATTGAGTAAGTAGAAAAAGACAAGAACACAAATGAATTGACGTGGAGGTAAGGAAAGTTGTATGCTGCTACATACCGGATATTTTATGTCCTGTGGGTGCTGGACCACTAGACTTGTTTCAAATCATTCGGCAATTGTTTTACTTTTGGAAATTAACCAGAGCTACAATCACTTAAGTTATGAAGTTCTTACACACACATCGTGTTGTAGATTGTCTTGTTTCAAATTTATTACGAACTAATTGTTTTGCGCTATTTTCTTCTCAGATGAGCCCAACTACGAAAGTGACTCGGTGGTTTGAAATGATCGAACCGGCTCCGCTCTCTCGCCCGGAATCTGGTTTCGTCGATGCCCCCGAATGCGAAGACCCTCACGACAGCCTCCTCTTGATCAATCGACTGCCGTCTAAGAAACGACGCAAACTTCTCGGTCTCAAAATCGGAAAAGTCACCACTTTTTGACGAAGGAAAATAGTAGTTGGCGCAATTCGCGGATTTGGGGTGTCAAACGCACCCAACTTTGTCTCGCTAATATTATCCCATTTGAACCTTAGGTATGAGGTCGGATGGTTTACCTGAATTCAAAACTGTGTTCAAGCGGCTCGTCTGTTCCTTGGATCTCAGTTCATTTGTCTCACCTGAACTCCAAAGTTGAGCTCGGCTGACGCATTTAAACAAAACGTTTCATGAAATTCTAAATAATATGCGTAGAATTAGTTTTTTATATTTATCTAGCTTAGTTGTCAACTTTGACATTATGCTTTAAATGAATCGTAGAGTTCCTTTCACTGTACATGACGTCAAGGGGGATTTTTCATTTATCTAATTGGTGCAGATGTAGTTCATGATTCGCCCTCGAGTAAACAATCCAAATCAATTCGTGAATGCGATTTGCCAGTTCATTTATTCCATCAAGATGAACGACACCAAAATAGTTTCTTAGAAATCAATGAGAATTTGTTGAGATCTTGAACGGAATGTAAACTAAAATGTACCATAACGAGTGTCTTCCAAGTCGTTAACTTTTCCCCCAAAATGGCTGAAACAGCTATGATCAATCGTTCCTGACCAATTCGCGCCTCTTTATTATAATTTCTCGTTAAAGCGAAGAATGCCCGAGGCAATGCGAACGTTTTATTGGATACAGCACTCACCACCGCGTGCTCAAGAAGTGATTTTCTCTTTCACAATTCAATGAGGTGGTGGCAACTCGATGTTGTACAAGATTTTACAAGGAATTTATACACAGCGTTGATAGGTGACGAGCCAGTGGTACAAAATTGTTGAAAAACGAGAAAACGTCACGGACGAATTATTTGTGTTGGAAAAGAGTATAATTGAAATGAAAATCAGAACATATTGTGAAGCTTAAAAACGTGCCCTATTGAGATTTTACAACTGTGCAAATTGGATGCGTAACTAGAATGGTTACGATATCTCCGCCAAAACCCGATGATTCGCGAACAACAACCCCCCCCCTCCTCCACCGTCCGTCAACGAGACCCTTCGAATTCTATTTTCGAATACACGACTGGGATTTAAAAACTGTCCACTCTTCGGCGAACCTGTGTCTATTATTAATCGTGTGTCTCGTCAGCTTCACATCGGCCGAAGACGGCATTAATATTTTCTTAGACGTTCGATTCGAGCGAAAATTGTTATTCGTAAGATGCGGTACTTTGTGCAATTATCCAACTCAATAGAAGTACAACTAGGTACTCTCCGCAGACAACATGCAATTAGAAGTTATTTCCAATTTCAGGCATTGTAATCCCGCGTGAGTTCCTATTTTCAAACTATACTTGTTCACTTAAATTATACATTTAACAAACCTCGAAATGTAAACTTCGTCATCCTGAAAACAAATTGTTTTCCACTAACGCGAACCAATTCATAAAAAATAACTACTATCGCCACAGAACTGGGCTTGCAGAGGTCAAGTACTGTCTTCCCAAGTTTCAATTAGCTTCAAAAGCACCGCTCAGGCAGTGGCCGAGCCTGTTGGGTAGGATTGCCTTCAGATCACAAGCGAGCAGCTTTGGATTAGCCCATCTTCCCTGGCTGGTTGTGTACCGTGAGTGGTGCGCGATTTCGATTTAAAGATATCATCTTGAGGTAGTCAGTACTAGAGTTAAATCAGTCAGTCAGGAGCTTTCATAGCGACAATATTTTATTAACTATTTTTTTTCTGGATATTATTATTGTTATTATTTTCAACTTAACGGTTGCTACCAAGAAAAGATGAATGGGACAATTGGAAAAAATGGTAATTGATCTTTCCTCTCCTACTTCTCAACTTCACGCTAGAATCCAAGTCAAGTGGTAGGAAGTTCTTCTACCAAAAGGCATCTACTTGTTGTATACGTACTGTTACATACTTTACTTCTGTGCCTTTGGGTGTCCAGTACAATAGCAAGCTGCTATGTTTCAATTTAGCTTAGTTCAGCTTTCAGTTTTGGTCGCTCTAGTTCCAGTCTCACACCTCATCTCCAGTGCACTTGAGAGGTTACAAAAACTGGCTTCTAGTTCTTCCAAATTTGAAGGGTGTCAG
This sequence comes from Pachypeltis micranthus, assembly GCA_020466155.1. Lineage (NCBI taxonomy): Eukaryota > Metazoa > Arthropoda > Insecta > Hemiptera > Miridae > Pachypeltis > Pachypeltis micranthus. Next base: position 19,852,313 of record CM035774.1, on the reverse strand, counting down.
TTTTTGTCGTATGTTTGGCAAAATAACCCTTTGCGCCAAATTTAATTAATGACGGCTTTGGCATTTTTTCAAAAAGGTCGAAAATTTTACGAGGAACTGTGCAGAGAGTGTTCAAGTCATTTCATCGTACACTTTGCTGAACAGTGTAAACCCAACCTCCAATCTCTGCGAGAAAAGGTGTGTAAATATCCACTTTCATTTTGAAGGCTATTAATTATTAGTGCAACGAACTGTAACCCTATTTTGCTGCAATGTATTCTTGAATCTCAGAAACTCTCTTATAAATTTAAAAGTAACTGTTCTCATTTTTTAATGTAACTAGTCAACATTAATGTTGAAGGTCTCATTCGTATCGCCGAGTTGTCTCGTTAATTATGTCGTAGCGTCTTCCCTTCTGAATTTTATGCGCTTTTATTTAGTGTATCAATTGTACATAATGTTGAGTGAAGTTACATCTAAATTGGAGTAAAACGACCACCAGTTTACTCTTTGACGTTATGCTCAAGAGGCTATCTAGCACAGTATTGCACTGCAGACATAAACTTCAACACCTTTAAACGGGCGAATGCTCCTAACAATATTCATTCCAGCCGATGAAATTGTACCTTATACCTAACCTCAATGTGCCCTCAACTCACATCTGTGTCGATTCCATTTTAGTTCATTTTAGTATTAAATTACGCTACACTTTATTTGAAATAGCAGAATAACTAAAATAGTTTGAAAACCTGAAAAGTAGGGAAAGTCACATTCAGTTACTGTTTCAGTTGTTATTGGAAAAGTAGGGTAAACACGTTGGAAACTCCGTAAAATCGTCTACAAAATTATTAGAAAATTGAGTAAAGTTTTGATACGTGCCACGTTGCATTCAAGCTCAATAAAAGACAGTAAATGTATCAGCATAGTTGACGGGTGAGTCTTTCCTGGTGTATAAGCTACAGTCAGCAATAACTCCACCATAAGTCAAGATGAGGAATAGCAGTGTTTTAGTCATTTTCCAGAAAGCATCTGTTCAATATATCAGTACGTCAAAAAAGAAAAATTAGATAATTTAACTATTTATGAGTCGGGGGAGAGATTGTGTGAAAACTTTGGTCTTGAACGTGTCTGACCTAAAATCGATTATATACTCGGAGTTACTGCACTGAACTGGTTTTGTAGACTGTTAACAAAAAGGAAGCTCATAGTCGAAGTTAACAGCAACTGATTGTGGTCGTTGTGAAATAAATAAATTTATAAAAATTAAACCACGAGCTTACATTTTGAAGAATTGCATTGAATTTGGTGATCTTATTTATGATTCATGTCTTGTCATGATGAGCCACTTTTTTATTGCTCCATCGAGGAAATTGGCAGTTATAGTGCAACCCTAAGGCGGTCCCGAGGTGTTGGAAGGAAGGACTCCCTCGATTAGCCGGAAGTATTGAAAAGAAAGAGAGTTGAGCTTACTGTTCTGGATACAGTAGCTCACAAGATAAAGCAACGTCTATGCACCTCATATTGCTGAATTAGCGATAGGTAAGATTTCCAAAGAAGACCACTCTGTACATCCCAAACTGAGTGAGATGGAACGATGTATGAAAACGGATAATCTGATTAACAATTCTCAGCCGGTCTTCTTCGTTCACGCTGTATGGCTCCTAAGAGCATCCCTTTTACAGTCTATTAAACACCTAGTAGTGCTTGACGAAGTTTAGCTTATTTGCATCTTTGCATTTGCCTTATTGCAGGGTTGCAATAACTCCGATTTAGTAAACGGTGGTTTGTGAAAGACCACCTTCTGGGCTTTGAGCGCAAAACCTCGGTCTTTTTTAATTAACTGAACCGATCTTAGAGCTCTCTCTCTCTCTCTCTCTCTCTCTCTCTCTCTCTCCGACATTCCCCACACCAAAGAAAATTTAGTTAAATACTCGACAGCGATAAGACTCAATCAAATGCTGAGGAGCTATTCAACTTCCGCACAATGAGTTACATAACACAGTAAGAGAACGCCTTGTTAGTAGACCTTTTTTCCTAATAAAAAGAGGTTCTGATCTCGATAGGTTTGTGGAAATTCTTTGTCTCGTGTTTCCTTTTCGAGGGAAAGTAATTTTATGGAAAACTGCTGTCACGACTTTCTCGTTTGTTTGAATATGTGACTCTGTGAAGAACTTCAGCATCCAGAAGCATGGATGGATCCTTAGCAATGTAACTGAAAAAGTCATAGTACTTTACCCACAGACTTTATGTTCATTTAGCTTTTACGAGGTATTATTCAGTCTGACGCTGAAAAACGTTTATTAATTTATCCCCGTCGAAACGTTAAGCCCTCGCCAGATTCTTGTCCTCTGTTCAAAGAAGTTGCATTCACACGATCGAAGCACCAAGTTTTAAGCATGCACTCGCGGTACAAAAACCAGAGGAGGAGAGGACCAATGAGGAACCTTGGACAACCCTTTCCAAATTTTCGCTCTTCAGACTACTCCGCGAGAGTTTGGAAGGGCCTTAGTACAAAGTAATCCAGAAAGTCGATGAGACGAAGAAGAGTTTTCGGCTGACAGTCAATGAGGCCACAGATGGCCAGCCACTTCCATTCCTCTCCCAATGAAGAGAATCCCCTGAACGATTAAACTCGACTTAGGTCTGCAAAAAATATCCCACACACCACCCTTATGTCGCATTTAGAAGGCGTTTAGGGTTAAACTCATAAAAATGCTAAGCGTAAAGAAAGAACGGTAGTTTTACTCCAACTTGAATATCGCTTCATAGAAAGGGAAAAAAGACGTCCACTCGCTCTTGCACTGTATCTAGACAGTTTTGTACTAATCTATTTAGCCATTATTCCCTTAGTTAAAACTTTAGGTTACCATTGTGCTATGGTCATGTGTAGTAAACTCGTTGACACTTTGGTGTGTAAACAGCTTTAATTCGATGGGCGGCTTGGTATCCTATTAGTTGACCTGTGTCAACTTTTACTATGCCTTTGCTATTGAGCCCAGTCGTTGTAACATAGTAGCCAATTGGGAGGAGTTACTTTTGACTTGAATTGATTTATTATTGTTTTACAAACTTTTATGATTATTATTGGAGCTTTTGTAATTCTTATGGCGCATTATTGTTTTAGTTCTAAGGTTAAACGGAAATTGCTGAGTTAAGCTGCTGAAAGTTAAGACTGATTTTTCTTTAGTTTTCTTCTTCATTCGTCGTCACTTGTTAAACTCTTTGGAGGTGCACTAATCCATGAACATGAAAAACAATATTCAAGGGAAGAGAAGAAGTGTCTCCCGTGGGAGTTGAGGAGTTTGCATTGGCTGCAGGTATGTTTCCTTATCGCTCCTTCACTCATAAGAGAGTTATATTAGTCGTTTGCATTGGCAGCAAAGCTGGGACGCTAATAGTTACTAGGTCATCAAAAGCCGAGTTTACACAGGAGTCCATGAGCATATTTTTCAGTACTGTGTGACCTAAGTGCATTATGGTAGGTGCAACTAAAAACCCTTTGAGATCACCGTACAAAGTGATTGAAACCCTACCTTGTCGAATTGTGTCATGACAATGAGTGATTCACTCGGATTGTGTTGCTCTTTCAGTACTGGAGGCAACTACTAACTTCCCTGCCTTGTTCCTGAGAGACAGAAGGATGAAAGATGTCGTTGGGGGAGGATATATAAAGCTCATTTAAGTATGTTGCCTTGGTTCCAGCCTGAATCAGTATGCGGGTTCCTGCGAGTACATCCCCCTCCACTTTCTGCTAATCGCGATTCACAACCTTTATTGTTACTAAGAAGGCCTCAAAGTGATAATAATGCCCTTCGTCGTAATTAACATCAAAATCCGTTAGAAACTAAGTCGCGTTCTTTGCTACTGAGCTATGATTTCATCTCGTAACAGTCAACTGCCAACTACATATTAAGTCTCGTGAGATTGCATTAACTGAAACTTGACACGAACAAAAGAGGAAGCCATACTTCTCATTGACGTCACTTTCAGCTAACTAAATTGATTTTATACCCCACTCCGACCGACTGCTGTAATCCTTCGACTAGCTATGACTTTCATGATGGATTTCCCAAGTGAGACAGGAGCTGGGAGGCTTTTCAATCACTTGAGTATCGTACCTCTGCACTCGAGACGAGATCTCGTTCAGCATACATGTTTTATTCAACCCGAACATTCAAAACCCATTTCGCCCCAGCAGACTCTGCTTACACTGAGGGGGACAGATGCAGAACACCCAAAAAATCGAACGTTTGCGTCACCATCCCCGCCTCTTACTCCCTGGGGAATGACACTGACATCGTTCAAATACCTTCGTACCTGAATAGTAAACTAAAATGAAACAATGAGAGATCTGCCGAGTATAAAAACGTATGGCTGTACCTTACTCTATATAGGCAGGAAAAAAAAACTGCAAATCATTACAATACGGTTCATTATTGTCTTGCACAGCTTGAAGTTTCAACCATGACCCATCCCATTGGATTCAGTATCGAAAAATAGTAGTAAACGATATGAAACATGACCTGACTAAAACGGAACAACGAAAATTATCATTTTCCAAGCGAAGCTAGTCAATTGGCACGCCGTACCTCACTCTTTTCAATCTTTACGCAGTCCCACACCACTCAGACCCATCCTTTACAACTCAGCATCGAAAAACACCAGGGAAACAATAGCAAACACGACGTAATTGCAATAAACTGACAACTTTTGGAATATGACTAACTTTTGAAACCATTTTTTGCCAATTGCAACTATGGGGTTCAGCCGGTTGGATTGGATTGCGGAGTAGACGAGCACAACTAGATACTAAATGGAGTTTTTATACGGTAGAACGGATTTTTCAGACCGCCGATGGGCATTGCGAATCCCTTGAACTGTAGTGCCAGGGATGGTAAAATCTGATCGAAAACATAGGTGTATTCTTCAGAATGAGTAATGAATCAAAATGAGTCAAACCGGTGAAAGGAAACAACCTATTCCACGTGTTTTCAACTCTGCTTTTAGCCTCTAAAGCCTTCTTCCTGTTTGCTAGCCTCTAACAACGCAGAATTTTAATGCTTGAAACCCACGTGTGACGAATCACTTTTTACAAATTCGTTCGTTAATTTTCAAAAGCAAAATTCTGCACATACTACCAATAGTGCGCTGTTAACAGTACTTCTTTAAACTTAGAAAGCCCCTAACAACTCGTTGCAGAGATTAATTGCTAAACACAATCCTGTCGCTGTGAATCCTTGGTTTGATCCTTGATCCTTGGGCTGATTGTTGATTGTGCCTATACTGGAATTTAATGAACTATCTCGAAATGACAATTATGCAGCCCATTAGCCATATTTCCTGGCATACCTAATTAGTTTCACTGTTTGGCGTGCCACCCTTACTCCTCTGGTATATTGAAGTTTTGAAATGATTGCTTAATCCTTCTTTCAGGTTGGCTTTCATTTCCGGCTCATATTAAATAAATGTTGTCTAGTATCAAAGGTGATGGCTCTAAGTGCCTCAAAGGCTCTCACAGTAAAAAATCGATCAAAAAATGTGTTTTTGTTAAAATAATACACGCTTAACAGTGTACGTCATCACTCAGTGGCCAATTGAACCACAGTGCAACTCAAGACAGTGGTTTTGCCACACATTGTCTTGAACTAAGTCCACATATCTCAACAACTTTCCCTACTAGCCTTTTGCTGGCTCCTATTCATCTTTAATTTCGTTCATATGTACTCAGCACGTCTATACACCACTTACACTATGTGCAAGGAACTCACTGATCCTGAGAACACAGTCGCAAAATGTGAGCCGGAGTCTCCAGCACTGGTTTGCAGAATGTGCAGTGGCGGGGGCTTTGCCTTTTCGATCTCTCGAGAGTTTGTGGCTCTGCTAGAAGTGGGACCTCAACGCTGTATCAAGGAGAAGACCTAGGACACTTGAGGCGAGATTTGTTTACCTCTTGTCATGATGTTGTTTCCTTGAAGGCAACAACGTATCTGCCTTCTTAAATATGAGGCCCACAATAGTAGACATTGCTTCACATTAAACAACCATCCTGCAGATCATATTTTTACCCTACTGCAACGACCTTTCAGTGCTGTCAACCTTTAATTCTGAAAAAAAATTCTGTAAGAAATCTTTTGAACACAAAGTTAGTGGGGTAGCGAGCACACGTCACACATCAGCTTGAGATTTCCACCCTTGCACGCAGCCAGGCACAACTATTCACTAGGCACTTTGGGCTGGAACTGCAGGGTCATTGGCGTCTGAATGGCCTTCTTCGAGGTGTTTAATTAAAATTAGCATGTAGGGAAACGGTATGTCTGCATAGGGTCACATCGATGGTATCTCAAATAAAGAACCTTTCGAGTTCATGTAGGTTATTGTGCTACTTCAACCTTCCTTTAATTCAGAAGCAGCCACATAGACCTGTTGCTAGACCTCCGAGGTAACACCATGACAAGTCTTTAATGACTGCCCCACCGACACTGACAGTATTATGATACTACGTTGGCGTTTCCCTGCCTTGTAGTCTCGTTCTCTAGACACTGAGGAGGCTACTAGGTATCCATATAAATACGTAAATTTACAAATCTCTCGACAATCGATGTCTTAGATCGAACGGATGTCTGGCTTAGATGACAAACAACCGAATTCAACGCCTATACGATTAATTAAAAATAATGAATTGTAATTATCGTACTAATGTGCGACATTTTTGTAAATATTCCTTCAATCTCCTCCCGATTGGCCGCAATAGCTAATATTAGTTTGAAGTAGGTTCACGTTGAGTTTTCCGCGTTGAAAACATTTACAACAGTAGAGCTGGTGTACATTGACTGGTAGTTATTAATGTTGGAAGAAAACGTTGCCTTAGATAATTTTGTAATGAATTTGCCATAAGGTATTTAGTTTCATTCATAGCTATTCCTATTTTTCATGTAGAACAAGACTTATAATTTGTTCGTTGAATTTTGTACTCAAATTAAAGACTCATTTTTAAGTGTTCCTTTTCTAACCCTGTCAATTCCAACGAATTGAAAGACTGTACTGTACATTCATCACTGTGCTGTTTATGTTCTGGCATCTCTTGTATTTGAGGTATGTATCGTGTTGGTTGCTACTAATTATCTTCAGAAGTACTTAAAATTATGAATGTCCAAGGAACATATAACGTCAGTTTTATAGTGCAAAGAATTCTAAACAGAGAATGACATCATAGACATCTAGTAGTGGGCAGAATACCGCATTTGAGAGGTTTCTTGGAACAAACGGAATTTCTTATGACCAAATGAAGGGCAGTATCAGCACAAAATGGTTCAATAGAAACCATATTTTTTAACTTCATGAAAAATGTTGCTATTACAATCGTATGTAAAAGTCTAATGCGAACTTTCGAACGAAACCCCGTTTCATGGTACTCAACGAATCCGATATTTTAATGCACAAAACATAAACATGACACTCAACAAGAAAAAAATGACCAAAGGGAAAACATTTGGAATGAAGCTCAATGTAGCGCATTTGGCTTACTCGTACGCCATGGCTTTTGATCAACCGCTCTCTCTCTCTCAATTGGGTTCACAGACCATTTCCTAAGAAGTATTTGTAACTTCAAGGTCTAAAGTTTACTGAATTTCTTTTTTTTTCTGATCGCGTGTTACTTTCCTTTCTACTTCTTAGCACTAAGGGGGAAGTTACAAGTACCAACTGCAGGTGCAAAACCAGTCTTTACGAAAAAACATTACGTACCATACGCTGTTAGACAAAGAGAAGACATGAAACTGCTCGCAATGGAACGTTCGAGAATAATAACGTCTATCTCCTTGAGGGACTGGAGATCGCCCCCCGTGGTGATACCAAAGGCTGAAGGAAGAATAAGACTCAGTGTCGACTACAAGTGTGGAGTAAACGAGCGCCTTGTAACCACAAATTGCCCTATCTAAATGTTTACAGCATCATTTTGTGTACTAAAAGCTCAACAGTTGTGGCACCAGAATAAATTACAGAACTATAAGCGCGACCACCAAGTTTAAATGAATTGAATTAGTATCAAAAGCCATGAAACCTCGTCTCACCTGACTTTTTTTTCTTCGCTACACGGTTTTTGGTGCAAAAACCAGTTTGATGCTCATTTTAGTCTGTCTCGTAACATTGAACCATTGACGAAATTTGTAGCGAACCTCTTTCTTGAAACTCACTAATAAAAGTTGAAACTGAATAACTAATTTATTTAACCTCCTCTGAAATAGGAACAACAATAAATAGATTTTTCTCCATTTACTTTTCACATAAACAAAACAAAAACGCAAAAAAACTATTTCGCCAATTGAGTAATGAGAGAAGCGCACATTTCAAAAAACTCCATTGTATGGTGCCCTGTGCTCTGTTGATACGATATAATGTCGTTGGTGTCCACTGGCACGGGCTCTTCTTCATTCGTCAAGGACTTGAAGTCCAAAAGGTAACTTTTATAATCCAATTGGTAGAGTTGCAAAGACATTTTGGTAAATTCGTCCTCGATGCTGGGCCTCTTGCAACGAACTCGAACGTGATACGGGTTAATCACTTTCCATTCAAAATCCAAAGTTTTCATCGCTCTATAGACCTGGAGAAACAATTGGTTAGTATTGGCGTAGCAAACAAAGAAAAACTGAGATAGTTGGAAGTTCTTATTGTAGTGGACTGGAATGCCATCAGTTGCATTTCATTATTCTGTATTAAGCCCCTACACAAACTTCACTGAAGCATGCTACACAATTAACCTTTTTCACTCGGGAGGAGTGGTGATTAGCTTCAAGATTTAGTTAGACTTGAGGTGATTGAGGCTGGGGATAGCAGATAGCGAGTTTAGTTGTTTAGTTTTTTAAATAAAATTTAATAAAGTTTTAATGGTAAAGTTTTACCATCCGTTCTTACAAACACCATCAGTATTTGAGTGTTTCTTCAGAGTGTTACGGGGGGAAAGCGATATCGCACTAAGAGAGTTGGGGAGTTAGTACGATATCGAGCCGAATTCAATAGGAACAGAGTTTTATTCTGAATTACATTCGGGGGTTTTACCACCACAGACAGGCACCTGAGTGGGAGCGAACGCAAGCGCGGACGACACGACGACGAGGGAACTGGCTCAGTTACAACTGACAGCAGCAAAGTCTCGAGCGAATCGGGGCATTTGAGGTGCCCAGTCAGCATAAATGCCCCGGACGAGCCTCCACTGAATCGAAGGGTTTGGTTCGCCCCGCTACATGAGCAACTTAGAAGTTAGCTAAAGAGGCAGTGCAACACTTTACTTTCACAATGATCATATTTTTGGGCGCATTTCCAGCTGGAGACAGGCACGTTGGTTAATGTCGTGGTCATGTTCCCATACCAGGGGACTTCACCAGGTTTTTCCTATAGGCCATTGAGTGTCTTGCTGTACCAAATGAAGATATGTGTGGACTCCCTCTCTTAGGTGGCAGTAATGCCAGAGAATGACTGCAGTGTGGATGCAATAAGAGCTCATGATATAGAGCTTACTGTTACGAGGGGATTGATAGTGTTTTGGAGCCGCTGACACAGGCCAAAATTACAACAATCCCGAGAGCTCTGATCCTATACCCGGAGTTTCCTCAGAATATGAATAGTCTTCAACCACTAGATTATGATCACTGGGGTGCCTACAATGTACAATCTCCCAGCTCACCCATTACCCGCTGCTCCTGGAGCGGATGACAAGTAGGATGATTAAAATGAGAGTCAGGCAGAACCTAAAACTGGTAGAGCATCATTCATCTGTCTGAGAAGAAGAGAAGGGGAAAACGCCACTGCTGAAAACGAGAAACACTCAAAAGAGGAGGTACTCTTCAACCATATCTATCCGTGAATGGAGAAAACGCACAAGGAGGAATAACTGAACTACCTCACCCAATTCCTGACTGGACAGAACTGCTTCTGGACCTATCACAGCGAAATAGTGAAGAGAGAGGACCGTTTCCTACTACGAAGGTGGTTGTCTTCAATACAAGTCTGTTTCCATATTAGATGACTGTTCCTAAACCCTCAACGAAGGTTATATCAGTCAGTTGTCTACAATACAATGCACAGCACACGCCAGGCAGGATGCACCGTGACATTAGCTCACTATCAATGGCTCAGATGACTACAATCTCATCAGTAGTTGGGTCCACACTGAGTGGAGAGTAGTTAACGCCTCAAAGAAGTCAGTTCTATATTAGAAACAGAAATATCTCTGGAAGGAACGCTTGAATTGCAGCACCAGCGGAGCTCACCCTGAAGTAATGTGTGAATGAAATGCACTTGTCCTTCTTAGTTAGTCAAACTTCACACAACCATGAAGCGTATGTGATCAAAGCCACACTTCCGTACAGTGTCCTCCTGAATACTCTACTTTCTGCAGACCCCAAAAGAAAGGTTTTTATCTCAGAATAGTTGTAGGGTTCATAAGTATCAACTCGAGCTTTTGAGACAAGGAGAAGAGGGGGGGGAGGGGCAAGGAAAAAAATCTGATTAGTAAAATGAGAGAAATTATTATTGAATATTGATGGCCACTTTAATGAAAGCTCTTTGACGCTTATTATACACACTACCTTATGAAAAGCGCTTACCTCAGTCATAATGTCAATTGGCCTACTCTGAGAGCGAATGCCCAGATGCCACTTGGCTCTTTTAATCGGCGGACGAGCTGGATCTCCTCCACCTCCGCCTTCTTTGTTGTTCAATGACGTCAACGCCCTGTCCCGAACTGACACTGGGATTCGTTCTGGATGTGGTCGCACTGGGCTGGGGTTCTGTTTGGGGCTCGTCACAGGAGGGGGGCTACCAGCGACATAGAAATCTTTCAGTTCAGCTTTGGCCGCTTCGTCCGCTATCCTCTTGTTGTCAATTATAAGGTGATACGCTATGCTCAATTGATCATGGGCATCACCTAAATGAGATAAGAATAACAAAAAAATTCCTTTAGGAACCACATGGAATTTTCAGTGAAACAAACAGTGAACAATTCAACTTCTCTACTCCACCTATCAAAAAATAGCCTAGGCAATCACTTAGCTTGAGTCGTTAAGGCTTATTTTGAGCTTTGAGGATCACTTCCAGAATTTCAGCTGAAATGTCACTGATTAAACATAAATGAAGCGGTTGCAGCCCTTTGAATAGGCTTGAGCAGGAAACTCAGATATGGTGAACGTAAGGCAAAGGGCATAGTTCAAAAGTGCTGACAAGATTCATGTTTTAGCTGTTAGTTTGTGTTCCTCACAACAACACTGAGTTGCTCAGTTTGCATTTCAACTAGTGAGTATTGTCACTAGAAGTTCCTTTCAGCTGTATGTCCTTCCATCCCTAGAGTTCCTGAGGGTATCTTCCCCACAGCAAAGGGACATACTGCCATATGAGGATCTGTCCGAACGTATCTTTGTTTATTCAGCTTCTCGAGTATCACCATTTTATTCATAGCAAACTTTGTAAATAACAAATTAAAAAAAGTGTACCCAGAATTGGTATCCACATTACTTCGAAATTGTTCTGAAAATTATGTTAAATGGGCTGGGTTAGTATTTAAGCAGTTTTCCAGTGGAAGTCAACTGGCTACTACTACAACTCAGCCCCATCTGGACGCCCCTTTTCTTTCTACCCCAGTCATTTAGAACGACCAGTCACTACGCATCAGAAATGGATGAATGATATAGATGGTACAATTTCCTTCAAAGCAAAGTTGAGTAAAAGTAACTCTAAACTTGTCACTACAGTAATACTACTTAAATGAAGCTAATCAACAAACCTGAAAGTAAAGCATTGTGAACTTCGTCTTCACCCACGCCGAATTTAATGCAAACTTCTGCGACTGCTTCGGTATCGATGACTGAAGAGTCCTGCTCGACAGGCGAAGGGAATAAATATGCGGGCAAGTCCTTTTGAAACCATTCGTGTTTTTTTATATCGTCGATGGTGGCCCTTTTCATCGGGTCGATTTGCAACATGTGACACAGGAGGTTGACGACGTTTTTCTTCAAGTAATCCGGTATCGGGAAAAGGCCGGATTTGATTTTTCTGAACAAAGTGGGAACGTGTTCATCGTCGAAGGGCAACGTCCCGCAGAGCAAAGCGTACAAAATAACGCCGCAAGACCAAATATCAACCTCTGGTCCTGCATAGAGTTTGCCGGATATGACCTAAAAAATTAGTTCACTTTAAGAGCTTGCAACATTTAAGTATGTACAAATTGTAATGGTTTTCGCGGCGGACTGCGCGAGGTGGTAACACTGACTGCCACCCGTGCAGGCCGCCGCTGTTTATATTAGCGTCGGAGCCGCATTTCGAGATCAGAACGGCTATCGGCTCGTCAGCGAATAATATTCCTGTTATAAGTCAGTGTTTAAATTCCCCTTTTGATTGTGTTTAGTAAGGTAAGCGATCAGAGCTTTGTGTTTCATTTTCCCCATTGTCCCTTTATTGTCATTTAATACAATCGAGCATAGGTTATTTATTTCATTCTAAAAGGAGTTCGTTTCATTTCATTCATTTCGAGTTTTGCTGATTAAATTCAAGTGGGTCTTAATTGCTTTATAATTTCATTTCCCATTACCTTCTTGAGAGTTATTAATTTATTTATTTGATCGAGTGAGTATTATTGAGCGCATTTGATTTATTTTTTCTTTTGGGCCCAGACACGACTATCACGAGCGTTCTGTACACACAATTCCCCAAGTACGTCACAAAATGTAAGTAGGCAAAAGGAAATAAAGTTTGCGGTTTGGTGCTATCCTGAACTGTTCCTGTTATTGACATCACACTGCGTTTGGGTTTATAACGTACAATAAAATTCTTTCCAAAAGTTTACCTATTCTGCCCGAAATAGCCTCATACTATTGAATGTGAATCGATCTTTTAATTTCGTTCACCTCGACCATCCTACCAATACTAGATACACCCAATCTAAGTTTTTCCTTGATATTCCCCAAATTGATTCAATAAGTTCCACACTGTAACCATTGCTTGCTGCTATCGGATTAATACTACATTTCTCTCCTTTCTCATTTTCTTCGTTGATTAGGATAGAAAGAGCTAGATGTGTCATGCTTTGGAAAGCTGCGTGTTTACGATTTCGTGAGTAGTTCGATGAACAATATGTTGTGACATCACAGTACATAGTTTCCCATAAATAGAATTGCCAAATTGTGTTTACCATCTGTTAAAGAAACTTTTAGATCGAGAAAATTCAAAGCCCCCCCCCCCCAACCCATAACTCAAAAGTAAATTCAATAATCGAATTTATCCAATTTATTCTAAGAATTGTCCAAGCTACATATGTCAAGTTTTGCGTCCTGACTTGATCAAATACTTCCCCTTCTGAATCATCCACAAAAATGTCAGCAAGCAATGGAGACAGAGGCGATCCAATGGCTACCTGTAGTTGTCGATAGCAACTTCCTTCAAATTTAAAATAATTTTGATGCGTGCCAATGGACATCAGGTAGAATAATTCAGATTTCTCAAAAACTAATAAATTAGATAGGAAGATGTTCGACCCAGTTTGATAATTGTACTGAGGATGGCTTAATCGGTCTAAATCGTATAAAAAACCGTTCATTGCACAATCAGCACAAACCAGAATCATACAATTTTCATTCTACTGAAGAAAAATTAAAAAGCTGAAACCAGTTAATTTTCTAAAAACCCAAACATAGTATATAAAAAAATATTATTATCTCTGAAAATAAACTATTTATTCTTCGTTCTAACCATATCTGCGTAAAAATGGATTTTCACTACTTCTCCGGTAATTTTTGACGTTTCAAGTTTGGTTAACTAATGAAAATTAGCTACCGTCGTTTCTGGGATTGAACAAAGCTTATTTTGACTTCAGGAATATGCTACGGTTGTGTTCTACTTACAAATTGTTGACATTCCACTCTAATATCGCTGAATTTAACATTGATCTTTCCTCCTGCTCGCTCGTTACATACAAAAACTATTGGCTCATCCTTTCAAGGTTTTCGTGACTCATTTTCAGTGTTTCGCTAGTGTTTTAATAGCCGTACTTTTGTATTGAATTTCATTCTATATTTTTCGTTCACCCAGCTTATGCGTTTTTTTTTTCAATGTTAAACTGGGCTTGTATCCGTTCCCCCCCAAAATAAATTAGTACAAATAAAAATTATCCCCTTCAATAATTACGTTTATTGCAAAAACATTACCTCTGGAGCTGCGTAGTTAGGTGAACCGCAACTCGTTCGCAAAAATTCGCCGTCCATCATCATATTGGACAGCCCAAAGTCGGCGATCTTAACGTGCAAATTGTGGTCCAGCAGCAGATTTTCTGGCTTCAGGTCCCGATGCACGATCATGTGCCTGTGGCAGTAGTCCACTCCGGAAATAATTTGTTGAAAAAACCTACGAGCTTCGTGCTCCTTAAGTTTTCCATGTCGAACTATATATTCAAACAACTCGCCCCCCGACACGTACTCCATTATCATGAAGATGTCCGTCGGAGTACTGATAACTTGATACAATTTAATGATGTGCGGGTGACGGAAAAGTTTCAAATTTTGAATTTCCCGCCGAATTTTACCGACAACGTCGAGGCTTTTGATTTTTTCCCGGTTCAAAATTTTGACAGCCACTTTGTTCCTCGTCAGTTGATGCTCCCCTATTTTGACTTTGCCGAAGGTTCCAACGCCGAGAGTTTGACCCAAAACGTAGTGGCCGATTTTGACGATCGGCTGAGGAGTCGTCGGCCCTTTTTCCGTCATTATTTCGAAAGGACTCGCGAAATAAATTCAATTAACTGCGTAAAATGACTTAAAAGACAAAACAGCAGAAACGATCACCCCCACGACGCAATAAGCTCAGGGGGCGAGTGACGCCATAACTACATTTGTCAAACACATTTCACGAAACTATTAACGTTATATTTGACACAACGCACATCGCAGCGAATACGAACTACTCACTTTAAAATGTTTAAAACACAAATAAAATAAAGCCTTTGACAACTTATTTTTTATGATTTACTCCATTTTACTTAACCTTCCTTGAGCAGAATAACCTGTACTAGCTGGGTACGTACTGCGCATGCGTCGAAAGCTTCTTTTTGTTCACGCGCAGCCTTCAAACCGCGCCCATTTAAATTGGGCTGATATTGCGTAATTTTAGCGAACGTCACTAGTTCGTGTTTCCACTATTGAAGGACGCTATTAAGGTCACGACGATGGCATTTCTTGGTTTCTATCATGATAGGCTAGAAGAAAATACGTTTATTAAATTGAAAAGGCTGATACAACGGAACGGAGAACACAGAACCATGCAGTCGAAGCTTGAATTAGGTGAGACGTGGTTTATACGCACAATGAAAAGTCGTATTACGAGACGCTTCCCACGATTTTGTTGCAAATATATTAGTGTATCTTGTCGCATCGTGTATTTATTAAAACGTATTTTAAATAAATTGTTGCGAAGTATTTTAAATGGAAATAGTGTATTTCATAATGACACCTCATTGTCAAAAGACATAAAACAAAGAAAAACTAACTTTTTCGTTGAAAGTTGACCAATTTCGGCGACCAAGCCATCGTCAGTACCACAACAAAAATATCAGTTTGTTTTTGATACCGATGATGGCACAATCCGCGCAATCTGGTTGACATTTCCCAATTTCCCAAAAGATGATTTCTCTTAGCCTTTATTTGTATAATGACTTTCAACAGCAGCTCTGCGAGTGATCTAACGAGAGAGTTCAACTGTGCAGAATAGAAAGATAATAAAAATTATTGCCTGTGAGAAATTCTGACATTTCGGTGCTATGTGAGTATCATGTTTTATGGGGCCTTTCTAAATGTTTTCAGTTTGGGACAGTTTTTTCACATTCTTTAGCCGTATGGAGGTATGTAATCGGCTGAAAATTAGTTTGACATTTTGTCAGCTCTTTTAAGGGCTTTTGAGTCGGAATATTTGAGAAAATGGAGTTTGTGTGTATGTGAACGCAATGAATAAAGAATGGCTGAACCAAATGGGCTCAACTTTGGACTAAAAACTAAGGGCATCAGCAAACTCAACCTGAAACTAAATAAAGTGATCATACAGAAAAAAAACCATGAAAGATTGTAGTTTCTGTAAAGCGGTTGTGACGATTTGGGTTAAATTTTGTGTATGCACAATTCCAAATGAGACAACAGCCCCATGAACTTCACATCCGAGGAAAAATGAGGAGAGCAGCTCAATAACTTATTTACAGTTAAGCATAGTTTTTTAGTTATGTAATCGGCTGAAAAAAAGTTTGAGTTTTCTTGAGACCCTCCTGAGTCCGAAAAACACTATTTGGGAAAATGGTCTGTGAACGATTTTTAGAGAAAACCACCGTACCAATTCAGCTCAAACATGATATCTGAACCGCAGGTTACCATGGGACGCCAAAATAAGGGCATGAACAAAATCCTTCGAAAGTTAACTATAGTTATCATAGTGATCAAACCACCAAATGTTGTTTTTCTCAAAAACGGCCTGAACGATTTTGATTAAATTGTTTATATTGATAGCTACCAATAAGGCAATCATACCATAAAATTCTCATTTGTGGGAAAGTGACGAGAGCAGCACAATAAATTACCAAAACTTTCGACAAATTCGATTTTAGCATTTTTTTTTTATTTGCTATCAACTTCGCTGAAATGTTACTAGAATGTTGAAACAAATTGGTATTGTAGTCCAATCCAATACCTATAAGGTGAGTGTTTAAAAACACTCATAAGATACATGGAGCTCACTTCAGAAATTCCTGAATTTCAACTAGCTCCGTTTCGCCTACTACCAGTTATCAAAGTTTTTACCCAATAACTCTACAAAAGTAATTACTATCCTCTTCAAAAAATTTGCGTTTACAGCCTCATTAATTATCTGTGTCCTGGTTCTGGGCTATCTTCCCAGGAGCATGCCCATGCTACCAGGCGCGACCACGGGTTGTGGATAGTGGAACGGCCACGGCATTGTCCCCAGGGGCATGTCTGCGGCCAGCTGTGAATAAGGTCAGCATGCTGACTGAATAAGCAGCCGCGAACAATGGGCGAAACCCAAGAGATCGCAAAAGAGATCCTGAACAAAGGACTCAAGGGCAAGCGGATCTACATTTTCTCAGACAGCCGGGCCGCCTTAAAGGCCATCGCAGCCTATGGTTTTAGGTCTAAGCTGGCATGGGAATGCCTCCATGCGCTCAAGCAGCTCGGCGCCCGTAAGAGGCTCTCCCTCATTTGGGTGCATGAGGGCAATGAAAAGGCTGACCGCCTTGCGAAAAGGGGTACAGAATCCCTACCCATCGGGCCTGATCCACACGTGGGTCTGATGAAAAGACACCTGAACCGTCTGGTTGCTCGATGGGAGATACAGGAAAATGGCGCCCATTGGCATCGCCAGCCACGACTAAGACAGGCGAAAAGGCTTGTCACACCTTCCTGTCAAAGGGCGAAGGCGATGCTGACACTCTCTAGACAAGATCTGAGAGTACTGATAAGCTTCCTCACCGGGCACTGCCCACTCAGGTATCACCTCAACAAGATGGGCATCTCAGAGGCGGTGGAATGCAGACTCTGCGGTGAGGAGGACGAGACAGCAGAGCATATCCTATGTGAATGCCCTGCTTTGGCAGCAAACCGCTTTGAATACTTCCGTCAGGGGACCACTGAACCCCAAACTGTAGCGGACTCTGCGGTGAAGGACATACTCGGCTTCCTAAGGGGGCGGGTATGTACGACGCCTTCTACTAAGAAAGGGCCAGCGTCACAATAGGCCCATATGCGGCCGCAGTGACAAAGGGACTTGTCCCACACGCCCTCGGGTCAAAAAAAAAAAAAAAAAAAAAATTATCTTTGTACCAATTGTTCAATAATGGTCCTGAAATGAGTACGAGCAGCACAATAAATTCTGGAACTGTAAGCGCTACCGCTTCCTGCTGCTGTGAAGTGTTGTTTGACCAAGTTCAAATGAACTGAGTGGTAAATGAATTGATTAAGTGCGCAAACTGTGAAAAGTGAATTGACGTAGAGCTAAGGAAAGTTGTGTTGCAACGCACCAGATATTTTCGTTTGGTAGTGACGCGGATTTCCAACTGGCCCTGCGTAGTACAACGGTACGCCACGCACGGCGCTACTGGTTGGGAATTCGTTTGTGATTCACAGTACGTGATGAGAGACCAAAAATGAACCGGTTGTTGGCGAGGGAGGTGGAAAAACATCTTATTTTATACAATTTCCTTCTTTCTGAATGTTGGAAGCAGGAAACGGAGAAGCCGTCGTAAAATTGGCAGTATAAACATGAACAACTACTTCCTACTTACATGAATATCTCCGATCTAAGGTGTCGTATATTTCCACTGCCAGGTAAGCGAAGCTTGTGGGGTTAGACAATATTTGGCTAAATAACCTCTGAGATACCATGCTCGGGCATTGTTTACAGTCAGCTGCTGGTGGCGGGTGGGGGAGGGGGCTCTTTCATGACCACATCACCGCTTGCATCATTTGACGAGTACTTTAGAGTAAAACTGTCAAAATCGCAAGAACCTTTTATGACTGCTTTCACTCAGGACCACAGATGGTTAGAATCGTTCAAAACAGCAAATTTCTCGCCTGCCATTTCAAAAAGTGCATTCAATTGTTTTTTTCTTGTGTAGCTCAATCTGTAGTTGAATATTTCTTTCGCATTAACCAGCGACTTTCATCAGGGTTGAGGTAACAAACTTAGTATGAACTTTTTTTTCAAGGGATGGGTGGTGTATTCGTCTGCTGAAGTAATAATACAGCCCTATAGTTTCGTCATTACCTGACGACATCGGCTGCTGATGAGTAGCCTAGTGTGTGGGCTCAAGTCGCCATTCAGTTTGTAACTGATCCCTTTCACTTTCTGGCATTTCTCTATCATTTCTTTATTCCCCGATAATTCCAAATCAGTACGCATGGACCTTCTTATACAAATCGTGTTGACCGTCTCATAAATCGCATATAGCGTATGAGTTCAAAAAGGGGGTTACTGAAACGATACCGAAGAGCACTCTGCCGTCCATAATATCAGTTTCATCGAGCACCTCCTATCAATCTACCGTAAGGCAGAAAGCGAAAGGTTGGCATCAGTGAAAACACAGCGGGGTTGAAGACGGAAACTGTTCGGAGAGGGATGGGTACGGATCAATAAAACCCCTTCAAGTTACGAGAGGAGGGTGAACAGTTGAGAGGAAAGGAGTGTTGAAAGGACAACGGCAGAAGGCGATTCGCGTTCAAATCGTCGTTTGTAGCAGTTCGCTTGATGAAATAAAAGGTTTTCGTGATTTCGCTCGTGTGATGTGTCACCTCGTTAAGAGGGACGACCTTCTGCTCAAAATTTGCCTGTCACTCCTCTTCCCTCTTCAGCTTGTTCTCCACGTTGCGATGGGTAAAACGAAGTTTCGATATTTATTTTTTGATTCCGTCCTAGGAAGAAAGTATTTTATAGAATAGTACAACCGTGTTTCTTTCCCACTTCGTTGCTCAATTTACAGTGTAAGGGAAGCACGCTCAGTCAACAAAAATGTTGAGTTTACACCATATCTTGACAGTTTGTAGCTCCTTAATAGGGAAACCCGAATTTCGGCGAGCGAACCGTTGAGATGGCTGTAACCAACTTTGAAACGATACCTCGTTATTTTCCATTTTCTTTGTTGTTTTTTGAGAGCCCGAAAACAAAACTACAACTTTCTTTCAAACGTGACCAACCAACATTTTTGGTTTGCGGATTTCGTACTTTAACGATTCAGCATAAATGCACAACATATCTTCTGCCAGTCAATACTTAACTGCTGTTCCGAATTAATATATCTGTGAAAGTACAATGAGTTGAGATGCCGGCTTGAGAAACAAAAAGAAACTTTTTAACTTTTTGAACCTGAACTGGTCAACTTGAGAGGGACCTCATTTTGTCCACTCCACATTTTTTTACTCGGCAACTATTTCTGTAACTCTCCGTTCAAAAAATCCAATTTATTTATTCATACAAACAATAACTTTGCGTTTTTTAAATTTATTTATTTTTCCAATTTTTAACCAATTTTTTCTATTGGAAACTAGATTTTCAGAACAAAAAACTTTTTAAAACTTTTCTAGAAAATAGTTATAGCGATTTTGATTAAACTCCACTGGGTTCTTTTAGCTTTCAAATGTGGCCCATTATTCGTTCACCGTTAACGTTTACGTAGAAATGCGTTGAACAAAGTGGCGGATCCAGAAAGTTATTCCCCGTACATTATTATTGTTATTATTATCTTTATGGATGGATTAGGAAAGGAAAGATTGGAGAGAAAATATAAGAAAGCTCATGAACGACGTGAAAAACAAAACATTTTAACTTTCCTTGGCTCTACGAAGTAGAAAGGAAAGTTATGTAATCGGCTGAAAAAACAATTTTGAGTTTTCTTCAGATCTTTACGTATCAGACCCTCCTGAGTCCGAAAAACACTATTTGGGAAAATGGTCTGTGTGTGTCTGTGAACGATTTTTAGAGAAAACCACCGTACCAAATCAGCTCAAACTTCATATCTCGCCTGCAGATCATCATGGGACGCCAAAATAAGGGTATGAACAAAGTCCACCGAAATTTAACTATAGTTACCATAGTGATCAAAACACCAAATATTTTTTTTCTCAAAAACGGCTCTAACGATTTTGATTAAATTTTTTATATTCATAGCTCCCAATATGGCAACTATACCATAAAATTCCTATTAATGGGAAAATGACGAGAGCAGCACAATAAATTGCCAAAACTTTCGACGAAATCGATTTTAGCGCGGTTTTTAGAGAAAACAACCGTACCAAATCAGCTGAAACTTGATGTCTAGCCTACAGGTTACCATGGGACGCAAAAATAAGTGTATGGGCAAAATCCACCGAAAGTTAACTATAGTTATCATAGTGATCAAAACACCAATTTTTTTCTCAAAAATGGCTCTAACGAATTTGATTACATTTTTTATGTTGATAGCTCTCAATAAGGTAATGATACCATGAAATTCCCATTCGTGGGAAAATGACGAGAGCAGCACAATAAATTATCATAACTTTCGACGAAAAGCGTTTTTAGTGCAGTTTTTTCCTTATAAACTCCGCTGGAAAGTTAGTAGAATATTTTTAAAAAATTGGTATTGTAGTCCAATCTAATAACTAAAGGGCGAGTGTTTAAAAACGCTCATGAGATACATGGGGCTCACTCCAGAAATTCCTGAATTTTAACTATTGCCGTTTCGCTTACTACCAGCTCAAAACGTTTTTACCCAATAACTCGGCAAAAGTAATTACTATCCTTTTCAAAAAAATTGTGTTTACAGCCTCATCAACTATCTGTGTACCGATTGCTCAACATTGGTCCTGCAATGAGTACGAGCAGCACAATAAAATCTGGAACTGCAAGCGCTACCGCTTCCTGCTGCCGTAAAGCGTTGTTAGACGAAGTTCAAATTAACTGAGTGATAAATGAATTGATTAAATAGAATTAGCCATGTGCAAAGTAAATTGTTGTAGAGCTAAGGAAAGTTGTGTGTTGCGACGCACCAGATATTTTATCTGAAATTTCGAAGGGGTATAATTTAAATATTAAAGAAATTGGGTTGTGTCCGCCAGTAGGCAAATTACTAAAGTTAACGTACCTGTTAGGTGAGTCCGTCTCCTCTGGCTGGTGAGTTACTGTGGGCAAGCGCTTTCGATGTAAAGACATCATCGTCTGGCCGTTAAGTCAGTACTCTTTAAATATTCCTTCACCACCACCCCCCCCCCCAAGGGCTACTGCGGCTACACATGGGCCTATTGTGACACAGACCCTTCCTTAGTAGAAGGCATCGTACATACCCGCCCCATTTATGTCCTTCACCGCAGATTCCGCTATGATATGGGGCTCAATAATCCCCTGGGCAAAATATTCAAAGCATTTGACTGCTAAGGCAGGGCAATCACATAGGATGTGCTCCACTGTCTCGTCCTCCTCACCACAGAGTCTGCATTCCACCGCCTCTGAGATGCCCATCTTGTTTAGGTGATACCTGAGTGGGCAGTGTCCGGTGAGGAAGCTAATCAAGGCCCTCAGATCTCTTCTGGAGAGTGTTAGCATCGCCTTTGCCCTTGGACCGGAAGGTGTAACAAACCTTTTCGATTGTCTAAGTCACGGCTGGCGATGCCAATGGGTGCTATTTTCCTGTATCTTCCATCGGGCCACCAAATGGTTCAGGTGACTTTTAGTCATAGCTACGTGAGGTTCAGGCCCAATGGGTAGAGTTTCTGTGCCCTTCTTCGGAAGGTGGTCAGCCTTTTCATTGCCCTCATGCCCCCAGTGAGCCAGCACCCAGATGAGGGAAAGCCTATTGTGGGCGCCGAGCTGCTTGAGCGCATGAAGGCATTCCCATGCCAGCCTGGATCTGAAGCTATAGGCAGCAATTGCCTTAAGTGCGACCTGGCTGTCTGAGAATATGTAGATCCGCTTGCCCTTGAGTCCTTTAGACAGGATCTCTTCCGTGCAGATCTTTATAGCTAGGATTTCAGCTTGGAATATCGTGGCATACTCTCCCAGCGGCTTAGCCAGACTGTAGCTGGGCCTAACAATACCCAGTCCAGCTCTGCCTCTCATGACTGAACCGTCGGTGTACCACCGCAGGGCGCCCACCTCAGTCCGGAACGTCTCCTGCTCCCATCATTGTGAAGAGTGAAGCATTTTTCTGAAAACTAATATAAAAGTTGGTGCACCTCAGGCCAAACTCATTCACTTACCTGCTTCCCAGAGCTCTGTCTCTTGTGTTACCCCCTCAATGGTTTGAGGCTGCCCCTACAGTTCATTATTCAATTTTCACTTCCTATTTTCCTTTTTTTCTTCCAAACTTTTCTTTGTCTCACATCTACAATTTACCCCTTTTTTGCCCTTCCTCCCCTACCTGTCATCTCTATTGTGCCACTCTATTGTGTGTTCTTGCCAACCCAGAGCTTCGCTTTCACATTAGCTCATTAGCAGTTGACAAAAATCCTACAACTTAGGACACCAAGAGCTCTGCTTCTCACATTAGCTTGGAATGTGTCGAGTCTCCTTCCTTCCTGAATACGATGGGCGGTGAAGTGATTTGCTAATAGATTGTGATGCAGCATGTTATGGGTCAACTCATAGCAATCCTAAGACTGGCAATGGCATTTGAGGGTCATGATAACGCAAGATCACGGCCAATGGTAGAAACGTTACATCTGTCGGATTAACCGATATGAACTTTTACATAGCATTGCACTCCTAATTAAAACCAGTATATCATTGATCACAACCTTCGATGTACATTCTGATACATATTGTCTTAGAAGCTACGTAGCACTTGTTGCAAAACATACTTACTCTATGATGGCTGTCAATAGTTGCAGGCGACACTTACTGCGAGAGCCCCAGCGACTGCTTGATGATACGAGGTTCAACCTGCGTCGACAAACGTTGTACCTGCGATCCTTCCATTGACACTGGGCTTTTCCCACCCTGCATTTTGAGTAAGACCATCGTTTCAATAACTTGATTCAACTGCAAAATAACTCGGTATGAAATTTTGTAAATACTGGAAATTCAATCATTGGAGAAATTCAGTGCGTAATTATAAAAATTGTACATCGGATGCATGATGCGTAGTAGAAGTTAGAAACTGCTCTGAAAGGCCATAACTCTAAGAGGGCGTTCAGGTCACAAAGGTGATTCAACCGTGACTAAATAATATGGAAAATTTTGTTGCAAGCTGAGCTAGTAATTGGAGGACTAGTTAAAACACCCATCTTGGTTGATTCCTTATAACATTTATGCGACAATTTCAGGAATGACGAATTATGGTGACATGTGTGAAGTGGATCGAAATTGCAATGACCGAGATCCCAACTTGATTTGTGCGAAAGATCTCAAAGTATGCAAATGCCGAAGGTATGATTGCTTTATCGTTAATTTAATGGTCGAAATATGTATAGGAATTTATTATTGAATAGATGTTTTTAGCATTGTTCCGAATTAAGCTCTCCCTCCCACCCTCCCACCACCGTCAAATGTACTTAGTATGTTAGTTCAGCTAGTTGCTTTTCAGGGCATAACTTCGAGTCTAAGCCATTTTGCACGTCAGACAGACCTGTATTGAATTGAAGCACCACACAACGTCCTGCTTCTCCCGATTTCGGTTCTCTTTATCATTGGAAACATTTACTTACAATAAATCGCGAGCAGTACCAACTGAGTGGCAAACTAGGGACCGAGAAATTTGTTGAGCTACGTTCCAACCACATCTACTAGTATTTAATTTTACTCAATTCTCTCATCCTAATTTACTTTGTTACTGTGCCTAAATGTAATTCATGCGGCCACTGTACTGTAGAAATATTCTAGCACCTACCTGAACATCAAATAGTGAGTGAGAGTGAGACATACAGACAGTTATGATATCGGCACACAGACAAGTTATGTAATCGGCTGAAAAAAGAATTTTGAGTTTTCTTCCGATCTTTACGTTTCAGACCCTCCTGAGTCCGAAAAACACTATTTGGGAAAATGGTCTGTGTGTGTCTGTGAACGACTTTTAGAGAAAACCACCGTACCAAATCCACTCAAACTTGATATCTAGCTCGCAGGTTACCATGGGACGCCAAAATAAGGGTATGAGCGAAATCCATCGGACGTTAACCATAGTTATCATAGTGATCAAAACACCAAATTTTTTTTCTCAAAAATGGCCCTAACGATTTTGATTAAATTTTTTATTTCGGTAGCTCCCAATATGGAAACTATACCATTATTATAAAATTCTCATTCGTGGGAAAATGACGAGAGCAGCACAATACATTACCAAAACTTTCGACGAAATCGATTTTAGCGCGGTTTTTAGAGAAAACAACCGTACCAAATCAGCTGAAACTTGATGTCTAGCCTACAAATTACCATGGGACGCCAAAATAAGGGTATGGGCAAAATCCACCGAAAGTTAACTATAGTTATCATAGTGATCAAAACACCAAATTTTTTTTCCTCAAAAACGGCTCTAACGATTTTCATTAAATTTTTTATGTTGATAGCTCTCAATAAGGCAACTATACCATAAAATTCCCATTCTTGGGAAAATGACGAGAGCAGCACAATAAATTATCAAACTTTTCGACGAAAAGTGTTTTTAGCGCAGTTTTTTCCTTATAAACTCCGCTGTAATTTTAGTAGAATGTTAAAAAAATGGTATTGTAGTTCAATCCAATACCTATAGGGTGAGTGTTTAAAAACACTCATGAGATACATGGGACTCACTCCAGAAATTCCTGAGTTTCAACCACCGCCGATTCGCTTACTACCAGTTCTAAAAGTTTTTACCCAATAACTCTGCAAAAGTGATTACTATCCTTCTTCAAAAAATTCATGTTTTAAGCCTCATTAATTATCTGTGCACCAATCGCTCAATAATGGTCGTGAAATGAGAACGAGCAGTACAATAAAATCTGGAACTGTGAGCGCTACCGCTTCCTGCAGCCGTAAAGCCTTGTTTGACCATGTTCAAATGAACTGAGTGGTAAATGAATTGATTAAGAACAAAGTCATATAGAAAGTGAATCGACGTAAAGCTGAGGAAAGTTGTGAGTTGCAACGCACCAGATATTTTTGATTGAGTTTTCGATCAAGTTTTGTAAGACGCGTCAGGAGTTTAAGGTTTCATCGCTTGGTGGGAGGGAGTGTAGGGGGTACACACAGTAAGCTCACGCTACTTATTTATACTATAATAATAGTTAATTCTGGCTGATACGGTCGTGTTATGTTACTTCCTATTACTTCTCTCATATTATTTGTAATTCTTGACTAGTCCTCGAATTTTGCAAAATGCTAATGTAAATTGTCTGTCTAAATATATGAGAATTCCTTAGATTCTCGCTTAAATCCGTCTTCTCTGTTTCTCCGTGACAGAGGGCTGACCTGGGATGTTGTGTCAACCCGATGCCACACTCTGGATCTCGATCATCCCTTCATTAACAGTAATAATTGGCAATTTATATTTTTCGATGGAATAAACTAAAATATAAACTTCGCTACGTTCGATTAAATTTGCCTTACGAACGATTTACTCCTTTTTCAGGAGATTTAGTTGAAAAATTCGATCCGACCCGAGACATCATCATACCTTCCGTCATTTTGATGACACTCGCTGCTACTGCTTGGCTTTGTTTCAAACTGTTTTGCAACTGGTAAGTTTCTTACAGACTCCGATATGTTCTACGTTCGTCATAAATATTTACTGCGTATGCTACTCATTGAGTGAACTAAAGCGTAGCGCTGTGAAAAGTTGCATAAAGTGTTAAATATTTTGAGTTACTCAGATGTTACAGAGAATGTTGATCACGTTTAAAGCGTTCATAGGCTGTTGATGCAGAAACGTTGACAAACTTCAATTTAAGTATCAACTCATGTTTACTGCAACAAATGGCGGGCAATTGGTAACGATCGCATTGTACACACTAGCCAGTTTTTGCTCAGTAAATTAATAGTGAGGGCTTACTCTATTTTGTCTCTGGAGCGTACTGCGCGCCCCTTCCCCTTCATCATAGCTCAAACCCCCCAACCTCCAACCATCTTTTTGGTAAGGTGTCTATATCCTGATATTTAATTCGCACTAAGGAAAATGATTTATGTGCAGTGGCAAAACGTTGAGACGAAGAAGACGAGCGACCGATATGACCAGAGCGTTGGAAGAAGCCCAAATACCTGGAGTCGTCCCTTCGCAGTCCACTACATGGGTGGCTTCTTACCGAGGTTAATTGATTTTGTAACGTAATTAATTGCTGACAATAATTTTATCAAACTTTTACGTTCAAGCTAGTCAAATATTGTTAATGATTGGTGCATGATTTGCTGATATTACAGAATCACGAGGTAAACTCCTAATTACCTTGCGATATGAATGAAATTTGTTCCTAGACCAAAGTGATTGGTCACTGCTATATTTCATCCAACTGCCCCAGCAAATAACCCGCCAGCAACACTGTTTGCCCCCTCCAGTCTCTCGCAGAATATCCTCGCGCTGTCTTTTCCCAGAAGTGGAGCAAGTAAAGAACGTGCATTCACATACTCTTGCGACCTATCCTGGTGACTCGTGGTACAAAACCTGTTCGCACTAAGTAATGGGGTCTGCTCGCCTTATTACCCAAATAATTTAGGCGAACACCTTCACCTGTGGTGCGTGAGATTGGAGTATATTTAGAGACTATGAAAACGAAATATAATACGAAGAACAAATAACGCAACACTTCCACGAGTGATAAAAATAAATTAAAGGGAAATTAAAAAGTTTATCTGTCCCGCGAAATGGGTGGATCTGACCTTTCGTTGGTATTGGTAGAGGCGTAGTAGCCGTGAGGTGATTTGCAGTGCAGCAAGATTTCGACTTGCCGAATTTGGTTCATCAACTTGACAAGAGTTCGAGACGTGCCCAATATCAGATTCGTCGATATATACGAAAGTTTGAAGCGACGTGGAGCAATTTCGATCGTCACTGTCGCTATTGCGTTCTTTGCGGCACTGAGTCCCGGGCGACGCGCTTCTTGTCGAGAAGAGTTGAGGGGCGATAACATTGGACGTAAGGCGGAACAGCGTGCGAGGATGAAAAAGGAAACAAACTCAAACAGGAGTCCTTTCAACTATTGTTTCGCCTTTCTGGCGTCAACATTCTGGCCACCAAAATTTGTGGCAATAAATTTTTTTAACCATAGTTTACATCTACATTTGATAAGGATCTGTGTGTAAGGGAAGGACGGGGATAAGGTTGGCAACTGATCTTTTGAGGGGGGAAGTTGGAGTTTTGACAGTGACAACCTTCACTAAATTATCATTGCCAGGATGAGTCTGCAGCACTCGAGGTATAGGTCACTGGAGAGGAGGTGCATCCTTGGGTTTAATCAGGACGGGCTCGCCTATTGCCAAATTTTTCGTTGTGCGGTTGTTCCACTTCACACGGGATTGCATAGTAGACAGATATTCAATTCTCCACTGCTGCCATACCTCTTCTGACATGCGCTTGACCAACTGCCAGCGAGAGAGTTGATTGAGTTGAGTATCGAGGAGTGTGGGTTCTGGATTGGACAGCAGCGGTCTTCCTATTAAGAAGTGTCCCAGAGATTAAAAATCAAATTCACTGGGGTTGTTGTATAATGAGCACAAAGGTCGTGAGTTGAGTACGGCTTCAATCTTGAAGAATAGTGTGGTGAGATCTTCGTATGTGAGGGGGGTGGTTCCGGCAACTAGTGTGAGGTGCCTCTTGGCAGACTTTTCTCCTGCTTCCCATAAGCCCCCAAAGTGAGGCGAGTATGGAGGATTAAAATACCACTTGAATCCTGATTTTGCGGCGAAAGTCGTGATGGACCTTTGAGTATGTTCTTCCTTGTACCATTTTTCTAGATCCTTCAGTTCACGAGAGGCCACTACAAAGTTTGTCCCACAATCGGTGTAAATAGCCTCAGGTAGTCCGCATCGTGAAATGAATTTGGAGAGAGAAGCCAAAAGAGCTTCTGTGCTCAAGCTGGTGGCAGCCTCTAAGTGCATAGCCTTGGTCACCAAGCATAAAAAGACACACATGTACACCTCTTCCTTCACCAGCTTTCCTCCGACTAGACTCCTTCATTGAAAACGGACCTGCAAAATCGATGCCTACTTGCATGAACACTTGCCCTTCCTTGAGTCAGGAGGGAGGTTGCCCATAATGGGAATCACAGACTTAGCCTTCGATTTGTAGCATCTCAAACACATGAAGGTTCATTGCCTAACAAGGTGTCTCATGGATGGAATCCAAAAGCGGGTTTGGAGAAGGGCTTGCAAGAGATTCAATCCTGGGTGCAAGTACGCCTCATGATAAAAATCAATCAAAATAATCGAAAAGTGCGATCTTGTTGGAAGCAGTGTTGGAGTATGAAAGTTGGATGGGACGTGGAGCAATTTCGATCGTCACTGTCGCTATTGCGTTCTTTGCGGCACTGAGTCCCGGGTGACGCGCTTCTTGTCGAGAAGAGTTGAGGGGCGATAACATTGGACGTAAGGCGGAACAGCGTGCAAGGATGAAAGAAAAAAAAGGAAACTAACTCAACCAGGAGTCTTTTCAACTATTGTTTTGCATTTCTGGCGTTAACAAAACCCATGTAGTCAGGAGGAGCAAGGAGAGAACGAACGAGGACTCCCGAGCAACCCCTTCCACGTTCTGACTGCTCGCCACATAGCGAATTGGACGGAGTGTGACGAGGAACCTCTCCACATTCTCGTTCCTCAGGCTACTCCACAAGAGTCTGGAAGGGCGTATTCAGATTTAGGTGGCAATGCCAACCTCTACCTCTCATTATCCTTATTCCCTCGGTCTTCTGTGAATCTTCATCAAGCGACTTAGAAGTTTCGAGTTCCTAAAATAAATATACATTTCGTTATTATTGCTCATTTTGAGTTTTCATGGTGAGGTATTTCACGTACCAAACAAATCCTTCTAACTTTCTGATTGCAGTCTTACCTCATCACCTCAGTCCAGATTGTGTGAATATCATGAATAATTAGAGGTCTGAGTAACCATCTGCATTCACATAACCAAATTTGAGGAATAACTCCGCTCTTTCCACATATCCTCCAGTTTGTTTCTACCCAAAGCCATAATAGAAAATGGAGCTTATACAGCGTCAAAAAGAGTTAAAACTCAAATTTTTGACTAATTTTGCAAAAAAAAATTTGTTTAATGATATTCTCCGACAAATATTGGATTTTAACGATTACAAAGTGTATACACATATTTCGACGTATTTGCTCCTAAAGGTTATTGAAAGGATGACCTTCTGAAGGCTAATAAGTCGCGATGGAATTGTGTGCTTTGCTGTGCGTACTTGGCTAGGCCCCATATGCGTGCATTTACACTCCAAATCTGAAAGACTTGATATTCTACCTCTCTCTCCCAGTATTCTGTTCTTGCGTTCCAAGAACCTGCTTGTTTAGCAGGCACCTGGCTGGTCTTGGATTTATTCCGGATCAACTGTGGTGTTGGAACAGTGAGCCTTCAGAGTTTGTGGCTGCTCTACATGGTTCAGTCGATGGATGGGAACTCAGACAGTGTCCCAACTCCCCCTACTCCATGGCAGGAATGGAGTGGGCTTCAGAGGGAATCCATGGAAGGTAACTTTCTCGCTGTTCGTGCGCCATCACTGCCTACAGTGATGAGGTGTTCAAGAAATGAAAATTTGGGGGTTGTTAATTGTGGACTTCCATGTAGCACACAGGTAGTGTCTCCCACTAACCAAATCATGACAAATGAGATGCCTACTGTTTGATCCACCACATTCGGGTACTTATTGTCAGACGTTAAAAATTTGATAACTTTCGCTACTCAAGGAGTATAAAACAAAGTATTGCAGTTGTGCGAAAAAAGTTGAGTTTTCTTACATATTCTTTACGTTTTGAGGCCTACTGAATCGAAAATACCCATTTATTATTATAAATCTAAATGTTATTTGGGATGGGCACCTCGGCCTAATGTCCTAATGTCTCAAAGGTTCATTCGTAGATTCTTAAAGTATGCCTGGTGCTTCCTGCAAGTCTTCTTTGATGTTTACTTTGGAGAAGTCAAGTCCTATATATTTTATTACATAAGTAACAACAGCGTTAAATGATTAACATTCAATGGTTGTTGCAGTCTTTGGGCCGATGAACAGCGTTGACTCGAGAAACTTCCCTCCGTGCCTACTCCTACCAACTGGCCCTCCGCCCTACGAAGAGGCTCTCAAACACAAAGTGATCCTCAGCAGTTACACCGCCCCTCAGCCCAGCAACCAGCAAGTTGACCACGCACAACTGTGATCGACCCGTTTTTAATTGCGAGTTGGATAACAAATCGCAATTGAAATTCGTTGCAACCCTCTTTGTAACATATCACGTATTTGCGCTGCAAATGCCGAATAACTTAAGACGAAGCAAGAGGAACCCGTGAATGAAGCTCGAAGGTTAAATCTTCTTTATAACTTTGCCATCTTCATTCACGAGTCTCTCAGGCATGTCTGACTTTGCTTCCAGCAGGACCTGGAAGAACTGAGGTTACAAATTGCTGTAATCCAAATAGTGTGAATAAGTGACAGCTTGAAGAAGCAAGTACCTAAGAACATTTACCTTAGTGTTGTTAAAGTCAAGATTTGCCAGCCCCATAAACGTAACTTCAAGAGAACTTTGATTGTGTCATCAACTTCCGACCTCTCTAGCACAGAATGTTTCTAATGAGATTGAAAACATCTCTCACAATATCTTGGTCACGATTGAGTTCTTCCATTCAAGTTTCTAGGTACTTCGACTGATACCTCCTCAGTATTATATCAGTTTAGTCATTTGCGACGATGTTGCTTTGCAGTTTTTTTGCTTTCTTGATGAAGATAGAAGGTTAAATCTGGTGAAGCTAAAGCAGCAGTCTTGAATATAGTATAGATAAAAAAGCAATTTACTCGCTCATTAGTGAGTCCTAGACTGTGAATCTTGAAAAACTGATTTCGACATTAATGTCACCTCCCATTGATTCCAAAAAAAGTAGTCCTGCGAGTCACAGATGTCGAGGTCATTATACAATGGCATAGGCCTGCTAACAAATTCATACAAATATGAAAATTTTGTTAAAGAGTTGGAATATCGTCAATGTTACTAATAATTCAGGCGGGATTTTACGAAATGAACGTAAAGCACGTGGTTACACTCAGTAACTGCTCTTGACTTTTCCATATGAACCAACTGAGCCTATGAGGCATTTTCAGCGTGAACACAACATGCTGCCTCTGAGCGCTGTGACTGGATACGTTCAGGGTGGTAACTTCAGTGCTTTGCACATGCCATTCATCGCTATTTCATCATTTGACGTCCCCCATTTCCTGTTTCTAGGTTCGCTCATCCACCCACAAGACACAGATGACACGAACGTGCTGTTTTTAGCTTTGATAGTAAATAGCCCGCTCTTAAGTGGCAGCCTGAAATGTTCCAAATCAATTGCCGTCTTCGGAACGATTCACTTCATTAGTCAAAAAGAACATGGTTTCCCTCGACCAAATTCTAAGATAATGCTAAATTTTCCCCAGATACTTCCACAAAAAGGGATTCTTAATGACTTTCCCCTCTTGCAGCCAACGTCCGCATTTTTCCCCAAATTCGAAATCACCTGATCCTTCCCTTCATGAAACCTCTCAGCAGTTTTGATCCCTCTTCTTTTGATTTATGCAATCCCGACGCCATTTTGCCCAATTCGTACTGTTTGTGGAGACAATAACTTCATAATGATACTACTTAACTCTATCTGATTCGAACTTCTATTTCTCTTGGGCATATTATGTGAATCCAACTACTGTCCATTTCGTCTCAGTCTTTTATGAGTCCTCCTTCACAAACGCTTTAATTTCCCTTTTGTTCCGAACAATCCTATCGGCTTGCAGAGTTGATCGTGCCACCAGGCACTAACCACAGTATCAAATTTGAACCCCCTTCTGGTTTGGGAAAAATATCCCTCAAGGTATGCCTAAACTTACAAGATCTTTTGGGCAGAGCAGAGACAAGCGTGGACCCCCCCCCCCCTCCAAGTCAACAAATACCTTCTCATGAGCAGAAAGGACCCCAACAGGTCGTACCCAACTCTCAGACTCAATTGGGGGTGATACCAATCTCCTACAAACCTGGATCTTTTATGTAACTTTCACACTTTTTACTGATTCGTGATCAATATAGGTATTCGCTAAATATAAATCAGTTACAGCTAACGCTTACCACTTTCACATAAATCTGGAATTTTTTTTCCTTGATTCCGACGACAATTGAGCATTCAATCACCCTCCTTTTACATTGCACCTCTCTTCTGTGCGCATTTTTGTAATTTCCACGAGACATGCACAATGCTAGAGATATTAGGCTGATTCACCAGTCACATTAAGCGCTGGCCATGGGGGTTGTGCTCTGGTTAGGCTTCAAGTTTCAGCACGCTGCAAAAATTCATCAGTCGTCTGAGAAAATTCTATCGTTCTGGATTACACACATACGAAATCCTCTCACAACCACACGGTTCTACTCATCAATAGTAGAAGTTCACTAACTATGTTTTCCTCTAGCTCACGTAAATTTTCGTTTTCAGTCCCAAGATCAAATCATTAATGAAGGTTGTTCATTAAGTACACTTCGAATTTTAGCCGGCAGCTTGCATTAATGTCTGTGCACATTTTTATGCTTTTGGACTCTTTCATATTGCACGCAGCGAGTGCGCTTCACTAGACATATATACTGACTTCATGACAGCCAGTCAAAACGATAACGCAAGAGAACGTGCAATATTTGGATGGCTTCAAACGTTGGTGGGTCGATCTTACTGTTCAACTGCAGAACGCCCATCTGGCTTTTCTCTATGATAATTTTCACCTCTTTGCTAATATCCCACTTGCTGGGCATGCGAAAATATGTGACATTATCGATTTGTTCAAAGATTTTATCTCTCCTAATGTTTATATATTTGCACTGCGCGCACAAATATTGGCCAACTATCTCACAGGTGTTCATAAAACTCAGCAAATGTGCAGGTTGATTTTTAAACCGGATTTTAAGTATTTCAGCTAACTGCACACATTTTTCTCTAGCTTATGCGCACATTTGACTTAAGCACACAACTGTGAAACTATTTTACCACTTTTGATAAAAATTACGGAAATTACGCTGGTTGGTATTTGGATGGTATGTGATAGGTTTAATTTGTAGAGCGAGTTGCTCTACATTCTGTGCAATTCTAGTGCTGCAGGTTAGTTGTTCAATTTATCCAACCATCTCAAATGTTCACTAAGTTCAGTAAACTATAAGTCACATAATGGATGTAAAGCCCCTTCCATGCTCTCTCATCTCGAGCAAAAACACACGCATCCACACTCTCGCGATGTATTCTGTCGGAACAAGTATTGCGTCTGCTCCTCATGATTCTTTGACTCATGGTACAAAAACTGCTCTTGAGCAAGGAGAGGACGAACGAGGAACCCTGAGCAATCTCCTGCACACTCGTTCCTTGGCATGTAGTTGCGAAGTCTGAGGGAGTGAGCAAGAACGACCAGAGAGATCCAAAGAACCTCTCCACATTCTTGTTCCTCGGGCTACTTTTTGAGAGCCTGGAAGGGCCTTCAGGATATGGAAGAATTTACCAACCCCACTCACACTTGTTAGTTTTGATTTTCGTACGTCAATCGCGGATGGTGATAACAATTTAATAGAAACCCTGCTCTTGAGAAGGGGGACAGTGAAAAGAAAACTTCAATTCATACAAACCGAATATCCTTATATTTCTAATATGTTAAGACTCTGTACAATAACACAACGTGACATTAAACAGCCTATGACCATCGGCTACAATGTTGATGTATTAACCGAATTGGACCGAAAATAGTTGAAAATGGTCAACCTATAGAATATAGTCCCATCAGCCGTGCATATTTAACTAACGGCCGACCCTTTGAATCGTAGAGCGTTGTTTACAACTCTGTGCTATTAGACAACAAAATGAAGGGTCTCGAATCGTATTCTTTTGAAGACAGGTGGGTTTTCTCCCTTACGTCTAACATAATTTACATTAGAGTACCTAATTCAACTATAATTGAATCTTACTAAACAATAAGTAGCGTCACTTATGCGACCTGTACATATAGAAATAGGATGTAAATAGCTGCTAGCATTTTGAATTGATCTTTGTTAAGAAGAACAGTGTACAAAAGACTAAATTCCTGATACTTTTTGTAAAGAAGTTGCAACTTGAGTTGTTACAAATTTTGTTTTGTCGTCGAAAGAAAGTAATTTAAAGAATACCTCCTGAAATAAATTTATTTGTATAAAAACGGTTTATTTTCCCTGTACTACCTTTGAGTAACTGTAAAAACACTGGAAAACTAGACAATGTTCGAGGAATATCGAAGAGAGGAACGGACCAGAAGGAGAAAGTAAAGAGAAGGAAATGAGAATGAAGCGAGGAGATAACACAACATTGGCAAGATGGTTTGAATTGAAGGTTTCGTTGCTATCATTTTCTGATGATTCTGAGCTGGTATGTGTTATTTGTAACTATGCGTCTGCTGAGTTAAGAAACGTCAATGCATCAAACCACTGCATACGCCTTGTGCAACCGGAATAAAGTAAAATAACGCCATAAACGTGTTGATACGTACTGTGGAGTCAGAACTCGGCTCGGGAACGTGCAGGAAAGGTGAGGGAGTGGGAAGCGCCACTTCGAACGTAGCAAAAATGCAAGGATCCGGCAGTCACAAGCTAGATGCTGGAGAGTGGAGAGGTCGTCTCGGAAGCTGACAGCGAATCGCCATCTCGACCCTCCCCACGCAGGAAACAGAACAAGTTGATTATTTCATTGAATTCTGGGCATCCCATTGGATCCCAGACGCAGGTGCGAAACCATATAATTAGACCACCGTCATTAAATTTATTCAATCATTGATATTTCATATTAAATTTTATTTTTTTGTTCGAAGAGGTATTTTTTTCGTATGAGCCCTGGAGAGGAATAGGACGATAGGTCCCCAGCCCTGAGAGCCCTTTTTCAAAGGGGAAGTGATGCAGAGTCTTAAGGAAAATAGAACCCCACAGTACGAGTGAAAACCTCGATGAGGTTTTGATTGAGGAATCTAGTCCACTGTACTTCCTACAATTACGCCAACCTTTCTGTTTCTTGCCTGTCGGCTACACCCACTCAAGTGCCAGTCTGATGAGGGCATACAAGTGGGAGACAAAAGCGAGTATGGCCAATTTGATCTAATTTGCCACACTTTGATCACTTCTTAACTGATTTGATGCATCAAGGTCAGCTAGGCGAGTGCTCATTCCATGACCAACAGCCTCCAACTATGGCGTGTCACTATTACTGGAGCAATGTTCAGCAATTATAATTTAATGATGGACTGGTTTCTACGTTATGCATTGCGCAGCGAGTTGCTGAGTGCATTCCTCATTTGCAGTAAACACAATGCAATCACTATCATCATAGCAAATTATGACAGAACAGGTGATGCAAAAGTCGCTACTTAACAAATAGGCCTCAGCCACGCTTTGCAGAAGGCTGAGGAAGAATACTCACTGCTACACCTGAACCACTGGGACCGCAATGATGGTGGTTCAGCTACACTAACTGATGGTGGATGTCATCAAATTTTCAAAACAATCTGTGACGTCTTGTGGCTGGAATGACAACAGCCAACAACAATCAAAGAACGTTGCTAGCGTCTTGTACACTGTGTCTTCTGCTACTGGTCACAAATTTGGGTAGAGGGACTCAGCACTGCACTTTGCTAAGTGACACTTGGCTTTGTGGTTGCCGATATATACTACGCCTGACTGGTAATGCTTGTGATTGCAAGAGACACCCGAAAGACCAAATGGTGGATCCCCAAAAAACACATCCATGAAAAGAACAGCGCAGAGGAACACCCCGATAGAAGGATAGCAGTGACAAAACACCCTGCTGATCAAGTAAAAAGTGTGGCACTAGAAAAGTCGAGAATAATACACTTGGAATTCATTGAGTACTGCTCACAGGAAATGGGGTGCATCTAGTATGACACTGAAGAGAGAGAGAGAGAGCGAGAAAAGAAACTGTACATCTACATCTGTTGCTTCCTTGAGCAAGAGAACTTGCATTCCGTCACTCAATTCTTCTGCACACCTGACGTAAGAACTCAGACTATGACGGTTTAATGCAAAAGTTGGTGCCACAGATGAAGAGAAAACTGCAAACCTCTAAGAGCATGTTTTGCAAGATGTTGGACTGCCAGAGTCTGCGTAGTTTGAGACGTTACATCCCTGTGCTTCAAAAGCTGTCTCGTTCTTTGCCACTCATTACCAAATTTTTGCTCAACGTAATGTACTTAGAAGATTGATGCAAAATGACTCCACTCCCCAACTCCATCATTAACCACCACCAACCGATTAAGTGCTTATTATTATACGTGCTGTGGAATGTCATGTACCGGAAATTAGACTGAAACTGAAAGAAGAAAATGACCAAAGGTGTTTTTAAGATGAGAGGGAAACGGAAAATGTGCCTCAATCGCCCCCAACTATCCAAACTAGTTCACAACTAGAAAACTTCGACAACGAGACCTTCAAATCAAATTCAGTTTTGTTGACTAATCTTTTTACCTTCAATCTTCGTTAAAAGCACGCATCTGGATTACTCAACCAAATTGAGGAAATCCAGAGATGAGCAAATCCGCAAAAACAAAAATGCCGCTTTAATAAATACGAATTATACATCTACATAATAAGCTTTTTTCTTAAAATTTTGTTCGAAAGAACGAGGAACTCGTTATAATTTCAATAAGGGCCAAATTCAACGTTTATAACAATTAACAAAGCTACTGAAAATAGTTTTATAAAAACTAAATCCAAGCTGATACGCAAAACGAGTCAATAAATCTATTTGAGGCACAGGGTAGAGGAAACAAGATGCAGCGAAGAGCAAACACAAAATTCTGGCAGAAAAGAAATACATATAAAAGGCTGTCAACTTACAATACACATAATACGTAAATAATCTTAAGTACAAAGGACTGTCACAACCAAATATTTAAAAAAAGTCTAACGTTTTAATAAATCACATAGTGGCAGAGCTAAGGTTGTTTCCTTCAAACTTCAAGTTTCAATCAAGAGAGAAAAAAGTAGTCAATAGGTTCCCACTCGCGAGCCAATGCTAGAAGTAGCACTCTGTATACGAAATTTACCAATTTATTATTAATCTCATGCGACGAACCCAAACACCAAGCATTGCGTTTCTAAGTATCGGTACCAATTGAAAAAAAAAACACCATGTAGGCTACCAACCATCAATTTTTGGAAGTCAGCTTGTAATTACATAATTAAAAAGTAGGAAGAAGGAATAATGAATGAACAAACAATTATATCCACATTTCATTTACACCGAAATCCCGAGTAACGGCGTCCTGCTGCGCCTAGTGCCAGTACTGGCGGATTAACGGGGCTACACCCGAAAACACGCCAAAACACGTTTTTACCGAGATCCCAAATTTGCCACAGCAAATTCTTAACTGACTGATCAACCGCAAAGAGAGTCTTTACGACCCACCCACTATGTTGTCCTTAGCACCCATCTCTGCAACCATATGTTGAAAGGATTGGACAAAATACATCAGAAAACGAGATTTTCCAAACATGAAAAGTTCATGTTTTAGAATTTTCTCAAAAACGGTTACAACAATTTTGCTCACAATTACAGAAATAGCTTTTTGTAGGGGATCAACGTTTCCGCAGAAAGGCAGCGAATAAAGACAGAGCGTGTACATATACAGCGTATATGTGCCAGAAACTTGTAAAAAGAGAGAGGTTTTGACAAACAAAGGGGATTCAGGTACACTCAGAAAGACAGTATGGAATAAGAAACAGCATATAACACAAACCGCTCGACGAGCTGAAGCCTCGCAGTTGTCCGAGGACGATTATAATTATCAGTTGTTTTTGGAAAAGGTCAGTAGATTAGAAACTCAGCCTTCAGTTTACCCTCAGAGTTGACAAGTGTATGAAACTCATTATTTATTTTAACGCCGTTCGTGATTAACAGAACTAGTTATTATCATCAAAACTAACTGGTATTACGTTACTTTTCTTTCAGTCGAATTGATGACCTCATTGCAACTCTTAGTCAGACCGCTCTGTGCTCCTGTGGCAACATTAGTTTCCCTTACTAACAGCTAAATATTTCCTACGATATGCGATATTTGATTCATTACGATCTTTGTTTCGATTTGCAGTCAAGAGTGTTAATTGACGATATCTACTCAACATTTAGCTGAAAATAAAGCGCACAAACAAAACGTAATAGAATTCTGGTGGGTTTCAGTTGTGTCAAATTACAAAAATCATCGGCAAACCAATACAGAAAACATGTAAATATTTGAAAATAGAGTGAGTTGTTTTAAAAAGCTCAAGCCTTGAGGGTTCTGTGGCCTGTGTGATCTGAGAACAGGCTTCTCGATTTTGACCAGCTTCGAGCAGAGAAACAAAGCTTTTCTTGTTCTAAATATATTAGAGACATTTTTGATGATATATTACGGACGTGGTCACATCTTTTGGAAACCAAAGAGTGAAGAAAGGGGCAGACACGAAAAGAAAAAGGAACTCAAGAAATGAAGTTAGCGCAGACAGCCCAAGTATGTACAGATGCAAACATAAGAGATTTTACCAGGAAAATGCTTGCAGAACTTTGTGTACGCATCAAAGTAAAACACGTTCTCAACACTGCCACTAGGTGCTACACTCATAAAACAAAATCTTGTTGTCATCTAAACCCATCAAACGAGCCATTTTATGCTACATAAGCCACCACTTCGTAATTTTGATTAGTCACATTAAACATTTGTAAAACTGTCAAAAAACAAATTGTGCACATTCGATAGTCTTGCTCGCCATCCATTCAAGTAGAGCTGAATACGCTTTTTGATTTCTACAAAATTATTTTCCAGACCTGGTCCCTACAACGTAATTTTGAAGTGGTTGTACCAGCTGCTCTGCCAATTAGTCTTCGATAGATTGCAGGAAACCTGAAGACAAAGTAGGATTTGGTTCTTCAAGGTGGGTGATAGAGAGGTCTCTATCTCTTCCATGCCTCGGCTGCCTCGTCAAAGTCCTTCCCGTCCAAGAGGTACATAGTTCTGAGTTGTGAGGTAGTTGCGACACTCTTTTATAGTCAGCTTCAATTCTGATAGGCTTTATGACACTCAGGGATATTGCTTTAACACGTTTCCTTCAAATCAGAGCAATTAATTAACGCTATTCAACTAAACAATGAAAATTCGTACTTTTGATATGAGGCAAGACATCGCCAGAGGCAGAGACGAGAGACTGCCAGCGTCACTCGTTATTGGAGTTTGTATAGCCTCCAGTTCACAAGTGCGACTGAGACATGAGACTGAAGACTGGGCTGTGGCAGAGACAGCAAAACAGTACCACAGACCAGTAATGTCTGGTGTTGCAATCGAGAACACGCGTTTAACATTATAAGATTACTGCATTTCCTGACGAAGACTGTGAATAGCTTATTGGACAGATCAGGCAGTATCCTCCGATATTCAATGTACTCAGTTAAATATAAATGGCCAATAGGTACTCTTTTATGGATTTGTAATAATATGAGAGCGAATCGCCATCGTCTTCTTCTCCCAATAGTAACATTGCATTCTGTCGCAGTGTAATTTAATGCCACAGTCAACTCAATTACACAAAGACTACGATACTGAATGAATCGCAGTTTTGGTTGCAGTCTTGACCCACAATCGGTGCAGAGGAGACCGAGACACTCTTTGGCTCTGGTCTCAATCTCTGAACTAGGTGGCCGTGCAATACCACCGTCTTAACAGTGTATAACTAACTCCACCCTGCACAACAAAATGTTTCATAAATAGTTTGATCAAATGCAAGGCTTACGCCACAAAATGGTTCCTCAAATCAGATTTCCTTCAAATAGCGCACAAGGTTTGTGAGTATCAACGTTATCACCATTAATATTTCATGTAACAGTGGGTGGGGGTGGGAGGATGCTCCACTTTTTTTGGACGTTTCACCATAATGTTGTGCACTTGACTACAGTACACCAGGTGAGTCTTGTCAAGGTGATGAGGACCGTGTTATATTCAGCAGTATTGAGTACCACATAAAATTGGACAGCGACATTCCAATAGGCTTAAGGCAATAAGTGCCTCCACATAGGTGAAATAGCAAGTGATAGTAGATAACAAGAACAGTAGGGAATAGAAGTAATTCTTCGAACCATTTAGAGACACCCCAAAAAGCAATTATTGTTAACACCAGAATAACCATTAGTGTCTTGCTAGGCTGTTGGCAAACATTTGAGACCAGCGGCTCTTCATTTGTGGGCATAGAAGCATCGCTGCAGTTCAGATTCCTGGGGCCTCAGGGATCTCCCCATACATAGTCACAGAATTAGCTACCAAGTTTATTGTGGGTGCTACGTTGTGAGAAGAATATCAGAGGCTCTAACTTCAAAGAAAAGTTAATAAATGCCACTACTGGCACCTTTTATTACCAGACAATCCAGACGAGATCGAAGCAGTGGGGTACAGAAAGGGAATAATGGATGGGTACGGTCATCTAGTGTACAGCTATCCCCAACGATACTTCCAGTGGGTGACAGGCGAGATGACAGCTCGAACAGTAATTCATGATGAGAGGGAAAACTAGACTGGAGAACGGTCGGCGCTTATGTGATGTCAATTCTGCTTGAGTATCTCCTGATTCCCTGCTAGTACGAAGACAGCCCGAAGTAATGTCTACAACAGTACCAGGTTGGGATTTATACGTACATGTGAGGGCCAATGACTTTTATTCAGCAAACCGCATACTACCATGTGACCAACACGGTCCAAACCACACTTCCACGAGGTGTCTTTCTGAAAATTTCCCACGCAAACAAAAAATAAAGAACTATTAGGCAGTACTCTGAGCGAACCTTGCATTGAAGATTTGAAAAAAATATGCAGATGTGTGTAACATTTTATGATACATTTGATCGAACTTTCATGAATTACTTTTATGTGCAGGGTGACCTCGCAGCAATTGGGTAGAGCAAGGCATGAGTTTTACAAAATTCAGGAGGTGAAAACTCTGCAAGTGAAGATTACTCGACATTTTAAACAGCGCTAAGTGATGTGTAGAACTCCTTTTACAAATACTCGGCTGTCCTGTTATTCAGATGACGCAGCTCAAATAACACAAGACAGTGGGCAATGAGATTTTGGTATGATAAGTATGGTATATTTTGAATGGTGGTGTTCACAAAGTGGTAGGTAGGTCCCCAATATTCTAGCCCAGAGCATAGGAAACAGTGAGATTATCACCTAAGTGACAGCACAGTATCTTGGAGTCTAGATTGCACAAGTCTCCAAGGAGGGGGCAACCAAGGCTGTGTTTTCCTATGCTACTCCCATGGGCAATGAAAGGAGGGCAAAGCAGGATTTGAAGGGATCTGTGCACGCTCTCTGTAGGTGAAGCAGGGCAACACCAAATAGATTGCTGTGCAGAGAGCAGAAGCTCTCTTACAGTCTCAGCAGGCCATCAAAGTGAAAACTATTTTCCTCACTGTGTGGCTTTGAAGGATTTACCTCAAAAAGGAGCGCGTTTAAAAAGACGCCTCAATATGCAGTGTGTGTGGCAAAATCGATAAGAGTAGTCCGCTGCATTCATGGGCCATACTCAGCTGTGTCTGGCAAGGAAAGATAGCGAGGCAGACTACTACGAGAAGAAAGAGGAAACAGGAAGAAGAAGTTGGTCAAGAATAGCATAGTACTTTGCTGAGGGAGAAGGAAGATCTGAATGGTCGTTGCTCAGGGCGCCAGTGAACAAATTTGAACGCCCAGACGATGATGATGATGGAGTACTTGAGGTTGAGAAGCAAGAAAAAGAAATTCTGGTTAGCTGATGAAATTCCTTACACAATGTTGAAAAGTGGTTACAGAGTGGATTAAGCCATCCACAGTCAACGCGTTTTCAGAGGAGGGAAACACCACACTTCTCAGCAACTCATTCAGTATTTTCATGATATTACCGTACACAAAACCTTTTAGGAGCGACCATTTCTCATACCTTCTATAATTTTCTAAATGAAAAGTGGAAATGAAGACTTACACTGTGGCCAGTTCTTCAAGGAGGACCTCCGCTATCTT
This sequence comes from Pachypeltis micranthus, assembly GCA_020466155.1. NCBI lineage: Eukaryota > Metazoa > Arthropoda > Insecta > Hemiptera > Miridae > Pachypeltis > Pachypeltis micranthus. Next base: position 19,809,606 of record CM035774.1, on the reverse strand, counting down.
CATAATTATTCTCAAAACAACCAGTCATTTTGATGTCACCCTCGCATATTGTCATTGAACCTGTATATGCTCAAAGATAATGAGAAACTAACAGCCACCAAAGAAGTCTTCTACGAACAAACCAGGTTGAGCCCTCCACCGTCAAACAGATGGGGAGAGCAAACAACCAACAGTTGCTGTTAATTTTGAAACAGATATACAATATCATTAATGGACACTTACACTTCCAACATGATATTGCTTCACATTCATAAGCAAACGTGCTGGTGTTGAAAACAATTCAACCCTGAGACACTTTAAAGTGCCCCTTTCATTGCACTCACACGTCGCATTTCGAGAAATATTTCAGATTATGAAATTGAAGTAGAAGTTTGTTTTGATCCTAAAAGAACACTAATAAGTATACACTAATTCCAGCCACATAATGGAATAACTTGACAGATTCAGAAAGGAAAATGAAGTGTTTGAGACATATAATGTCAAAGTAGATACAGAAGTATCTTATCAATTGTAAGAAAATGTAGTGATGAAAGATACTACACGTTACATCCGAATTAGCTTGTTCTAAATTAACTAGAAATCATTTCTAGTTTATTGTACTCATGTCCTCAATCTAAATACTGTTAAGGTTTGGGAAGGATGCTTGAATGTGTTCTGTTTACCAAAAACAACACTAGGGCAAGATTCGCTGTCAACAGCACGCTATTAAACGCTATTTGTGCTTCAAAACATCAACTCTGTTGTAACTATAGGGAGTGCTGCCCTTAGGCGAATACCAATAAAATTTAGTTACTTCAATTCCTGCAGCAAACGTTGCAGTCAGTTCATTAAGCAACTTTTACCCCCAATTGACATGCTTTTACGAAGTGTTGGACACTTGACGTTTCGAGACTCGTCTAATGAGTTTTCTAAAAGACGAGGTCCATTTGGTGGCCCTGGTGAAGGATTTGGTGGGAGTTAGAGAGGCGGGGTCGCATATTTCCGACGAGAATCCGGAATCCGAGCTGAAAGCGTGAGGAGCCGAGCTGGCATCGGAGACGACAGTAGGGGCATAGCGCGTTTCACCTTCGCAGTCACTGTCTGACGAGCCTGGAAGTATAAAATTGCAAGAATGATTGCTCAGTTCGCAATAGGACAATTCCACTATAGACAACAGCCAACAATTAAATGAAGCTAAATTGCTGATACAAACCTTCGTCGATGTATGACATATTCCCGCGAAGTCCTGGGGATGACAGTGACAAGTGGGACAAGCGAAGGGAAAGCTCGGGCGTTGCAGGCGTTGACCTTCCTCCATCATCCAGGTGATTTCCAGCCTCGTCTCCTGATCTCAAGTGGTGGTAATTTCTGGATTTCTTGTCACTACTTACGCTACCGTGAAAACAAGACAGTAGCTGTTTTCCACCCCTCCTGCAGTCAAAAGTAACAATATTAAATTTATTAATTACGTCTAATTCTTCATTAGATTAAAAGTGCAATGTGCATTTATTATTGGTGATACTACTATGTAACATAGGTGACATCAAAACGTCAGTAATTAACATTTAATAAATAGTTGGTTATGAAATTATGTTTCTTTACTACTGACTAAGCCCCCAAGTAGGGTCAATGCAATGGTCACAATGAGAAGGGAATTGTGACCGCTCCATCCTCTGTATTGGGCATTTCCCTCATTGCTCTCTTGGAGGGCAGCAAACTAGCAGCAGGTATCAACGCATCACAATATTAGTCCTTTTGACACATCTTGGTGGATGTTCAGGGATTAATTCGTCTACTACTTTTTATCCATTACAGAACGGAGAACCTCGACTAAAGGCTCCAGAACTTTGTCTGCAACAGTTGCATGGTCATGTGTGTTGGGCCACATCCATCTTGAAGCTCCCGCCCCCAACTGTCCCTTGTATCTCACAATGAATTGGTGCAACTAGGTCTCCAGTCATTATCAACTCTTATCGCCATCTCTCCAACCTCTCAATGATGTGCTGTATGGATCTTCCTTGGTGCCCCACAACTAGGCAGGTTAAGGAAGTCATTTTGATGAGGAAACAAGACCTTCAGCAAGCCCTCTAGAGGGTAACAAATTCACACTAAATCAAAGGAAAGTTCCAGGCCAATCCCAGAGAGCTGCACAGCTATGGATCATCGCGGCCTAGACAACAGTATCCACAGAAGCATTCCAAGTGATCTTTGGCCAGTGAATGCATGACTCTGTCTCGACCTCTCCACTGAAAGAAAACATGCCGCGCCAAATGAAAGGGCATTAGATTAATGGCAAACGAGATGGGAATCATCGCCAAAGGGACAAGACACAGACGAGTTTTTCTCCTAAAACCGTGAAAGTTAGTTGAGCTGGACCACTGGATGAGCCAGTTCCTTATGGGACTTCAAAGCACGGCCCCACTTTCTCTTGAACTATCCATCCTGCACGTCTTACTCCTCCAGTGTGGAAGGAGAAACCATGTGACGCTCCACTGCAGTTCCTACCACAGTTTTTTGTTGCAAGAGCATCCTAACCATCTAACTTTGACTCATACTAAGCAAGATTATAACTGCTTTTCCCGGTTTGGGAAGAGGATCATGACAAAAAACGTGGCTGATCTCTCCTTATGAAATTGCCACCCAAGTAAATAGATCAGGTGGGAAACCAAATAAGAACTCCTGCCAGCTAGCACAGATTCCCCAGAATCACACCTCCAAGTGCTAACACATGAATAGCAGCTCTCGACTGGGAGACTGACAACTGGATGCTTGGTGCATGCTGAACGAGTGTCTGGGCTCTTGCACGATAGAGAAACCACAACCTCCATTACTTTCGACTGATATGACTCTCATATTAGTGTTAAGAAAAAAAATTCTGCGCCATAACTGTTTACTAATGAGGCTGAAGACTCCTTACAGCAGATACAACATTGTGGCCCACTATGGAAATAGGCTGAACAGTCTCCTTTTGGGGTCGACACCATCGCAATATTCTCTCTTCTCAAGGGTAATAATGCGAGCTGTTCTTCATTTTACAAGAACGCGACTGACAAAGAGACAGCAGGAGTTGAGCCGAAACTCATCCAGTAGGCAACACTGCTAGTTGTTTGTAGTACCTGAGCACTCCTTGCAATGCTTGGATGAGATTATACTGATTCTCATTATGGCTTTTTCCTCTTCCTAAGCCACAGTGTGGCTATCATCTGCCCACAAAGTGGCAAGAAAGGGCCACAAATCTGAGAGCATCCCCATAACTATTTTTAAAATTATATGTATGCGCGAAGAAGTTGCCAAGATGTAACAATCTATTTATAACTTAAATTACCACCGATATTAAATGCTCTTAAGTAATATTTCATCACTAAGCTGAAACAAACACGATTTACAGTGTTCAGCCAGTGAATATTGAACGAATCTCAGCCATCGTGTGCAACTTTTAATATGTGCACATCGTGAGATTGATTCAAGAGTGTTTGATGAGTCGATGGACACATGCTTCTTGAGATATATTACAGGCCATTGATTGTGGAAATGTGACATATAAGCGAATACAAACACTGAAAGCGAAGTAGGCGTGAGCTACTTTAACAGGAGCTGTACAGGTTAGCCTTGATGTGATAGTTGTGAAGGGTGTGAAATGAAATTGTCGAACCCAACCTGCGTGTTGTGACCGCCAAATTTGTGGCATTTGAGCGTTTTAAAATGAACTATACAACACGGACTTCATGCGTGCTCGTTTCATTGCGAGGAACTTAACGTGATTGTATTTGACGGTAACACAAAAAAAAACGAATTACGTATAAAGTGTGAAGTGCTTCCTTTCAACGAATTCCGCCACTAAGTTGGTGACTTTTGTGGTACATGAAAGGAGAGGAAGGTCAAACCTTAATTTCCAAAAGGCGCGAGCCGATCTAAAAGAAATACGACAGAGCCAAATGAAATCCTACGGTGAACTAATAATACATTGGAATAAGACTATCTGGCACATGTGTGTAATATGATGAGGGAGAGTAAGTGAGAGAGGATTGAATTAAATAACGTCTTTGTTAGAAAAATCTGGGTCGATGTGGTCAAACTCAACCATCCTTACGCCTAACCAGAAAATAACTTAGTTTACAAACGATAAAATAATGACACGTTCATATGACATAAAACGCAAAACAATGCTTTTTCAGATTTTTCTTCAAGGAATCATAATTTTTCCATTCTTTTAGCTTTGAAAGCAGTCCATTTAAATACAAAATGCTCTTCAATAAATAACAATCGGGAAAACTGTGGTTCTGCATAGCGGCGAGCGAAATCAAGATGTTATAAGTGTTAGTGAAATGGGAAAAATGATTCGGCTAACTATTGATTATAACTTGAAGAAGCATTGTCGTTAAAATGTTAAACTGCATATCATTTAAATGCCGTTTTTTCAGCTTATCATGCACCTGAATATTACATTTTAAATTTAAAATTAATATAATGCCTGAAAACAATCTCTGTAGATTCTGCCTACTTTACACACAGCCGAGAGACAATACACGAGGTGTGGCATGACTTGATCAGAAATCTGTTGATATTTATTTAGTTCTGTACTAATAACTTATTAAGGAATACAGGGAGAGACAGAGACAGAAAGAGAGGAGAGGGAGATCAAAACCTGAAAACTACTGTCGCACAAAAGTTGGTTCTTGTTATCACAAGCGACTCCCTCATTCCTTAGAGCTACAGCTCTGGCGACCTCTAAAAAGCATGCATCAGCTCTATAGAGGCTCGTGGGCGCTCATATTATGGCGCTGATTGCTCTCAGGCCATCTTTGACGTTGCACGGTCCCGTTTTCTGCCTCTCAGAAGGCAACCTCCTTCCTCTGCTCTTTTTTTTTTCTTCAGAGTGACTGATTCATTTGATCTACTTTTAGATTAGAGGGAACAAAAAGTTCTGTACCGTTGGTCATGTTTGGGCGGTAGGGTTTTTTTACAAGTCATTAAGGTCAGAAGCCAATTCCTCGAACTTAATACTTTGGGGAAGTGCTTTTATGTTTGGAGCCTGAAACATCCCCAGCGAATGCAAGATACATCGACGGTTCCAGAAAGCAACCCTAAGGAACGCCTGCGCTAATTTCCGTCGATTTTGGCATAACATTGCCGACATTGACAGTTAAAGTCCGACCACTGAGATTGTGACTTTCACGTAGCACCGATTTATTAATCTGTGTGGCAGAGAAACACAGAGAAGTGCTTCCGTAATTTATTGCATACAGAACGAGAATGAAAACATTTGATCAAGGCCTGAGCAATGCCTTCCAATTCTCAACAGCATTAAAAAACAGAATAAACGATAAATTGTCTATATTTCCACAGAAATAATGAGTCATCATCAGTAACAAACATGAACTGAAGGTACTTCATAGAAAGGACTTCCTATATAGTCAGGTGAAAGGAGATATTGAATCCTATTGGCTCAGAGAAGTGAAAGGAGGCGGGGCAGGGGGGATCAACCGATCCCAATTAAGGCTTACAAAGTGAAAGGGCACAAACAATGGTGGAGGGGAAAAAACCAAGCTATTGTAAAAATGAATGGTGAAATATTTTGAGGGATTACCTCATTATTACTTCCCACACCTGTCACTTTTAACAATTTCGAATTTTTCCAGCACATCCAACGTCCTTTTCATGCTCTTTTATTCGTTCCCTAAATTTCCTACCAGTTTAACCACGATACTCAAGCACACATGAACAGTTTAGTTTATAGACCCCACTTTTATCCTGAACGTTAATTTTATCCTTAACAGAACCCAATAAAGCTTTAAGACTATTTTTATTTCTAAAACCCACTTTGAAACCTCTAGATGATAGAATTTTGCCAAGTTTATTTTAAATTTTCCCATAATAAGGTATCCCTATCCATTTTTTCTCTTCTAACACATTTTCCCTCACTAAACTTGAGACCCCTTCCCTACTTTTTTTCCCCTAAGAACCCTATTCCAAATAAAGTCGATGAGCTCTCTCTCCTCCACATCCATTACTCGCAGCTATACTTTTAATGACTGATTTTTCTTCTCAACAGCAGTCAACATCTACACACTTCATAAAGAACAAAAAAGCTTTCTCAATAACTCAGTAACTGATCTAACGCAATCAATGCTTATTATACTTAGTTCTGCGCATACACGTTTATTTAGGAAAACATATTGCTGAGAATCTAAATGCATTATAATAATCAAATGCTGCTAAAGTTTTTCAACATCAAAATCAACCAAATATTCTCCGCAAAGAACAACGAAAGCGTTCGAATCCGATTATTCATAATTTGGCAGCAAATAAATCCAATTTATTTAGAGAATTACAGAAAGCAAGGGACGAAACAATCGAATCCTTCGTAGAAATGATAACCGCGGCCTCATTTGTAAAATGAGCTTCTTGAGATACGAGGTTGGATCGCGATGAGATTGAAATTAATTAATAGGATTAGTTCGTTTATTTACGACACAGCTCGGGCAAGGCGACGGAATCCTTCCAAATCTACAGTATCAACGGAGCGAGCTAATTGTTTATCTGAAGTGACTCAAAACAACTCGCAGCTCTAAGGCACTTGAAGATTTCGTTCACATTTAAAAAAAAACAGTCAAGAATCCCTTATCGCTCAAAATCATGTTTCACCCAACGCATACGTGTGGATTGACTTCAACGATATTTAGTCCAAAAATCATTGATACTTACGCTGTGTGGTAGTCGCCGAACGTGGCTCTTGTGTAAGCGCACACTGAACATTTTCTGCGTCGGCAACTAGCGAGGTGTTTCATGCCCTTTTTCAGTTGACTGTTCAGCGTCGCGCTTTGCTTCGCGACTAATTTCAAATCGCTTACCTGAAAAATACGAAAATCATAAATAAAAAGCGCATGAGGTGTAACGAGCATTAAACGCCTAGTGGAATGGTTTTTGAGATGCCTCACTCCGCTTTTAGTTTCCTTAGACTAACTTTATAGAGAGGAAAGTCATTTTATCGACTGACAAAAAAAACTATTTTCTTCAAACCTTTACTTTCCAAAATCAAAAGAAAAAATAAGAAGACCATTTGAGAAAATGGTCTGACGTGCGCCCTGTAGCACGCAATTGAGAGAAAACAGCAGAACTAATCGGCTCAACTTTCTTATTTAGCCTGCAAGTCACCATGGGACGCCGAAATCCGTTTATTTATCATAGTGATCAAAACACCAATTTTTGTATGGACAGATGAGTGCCGTGAAAATCTCATCCGCGGGAAATTGACGAGTGCCGCACAATAGATTATGAAACAATGCGAAGAAAATTTATTTAAGCATAATTTGTCCTCGTCAACCCCGCTGGTATGATAATAGCGTTCTCAGAAAAAGTAAGGTGCTAGTTCAACTAACTACCTGCACGATGAGAACTTAACAACGCTCATAAGATGAAAAGGAGAACCCCAGAAATTCCCGAATTCAATTACTACCCTTTTCCACAGCCCGATAATCCCAAAACAGTACATACGATCCTTCTTTTAAAACAAAGCAAAAAACAAATCAGGCTGACATTCTCACACAGTGCACTGATTGCTAGTGACATGAGTAGGAGCACCTCAATAATAAACTTTAAGCGCTTTGTACATAAAACTTTGGAGTTATGTTTTATCGAGTTCTAATGTACCGCGTCAAAAATATATTGGATTAGTAGCTAACGCCATGGAAATCACCGAATGCACGAGGAGCTGAGAGATGTCTGATACATCGCGCCAGATGTTTAATGATTGTCTTTCGTAAATTCGTCAAAGCTGGAAATTGCTCGATAATTTATTGTGCTACTCTAGTAATTTTCCCAAGGATTAAAATTAGTGAGGTTATATCGCTACTGTCCATGCCAATAACTTACTCAAAATCGTTAAACCCGTTTTAGGAAACGAAATTTGGGGAGTTGAAAACTAAGATAACTTCAACTAATTGTCTACCGATTTTTCTAGCACGCCTCATTTAGGCGTCATGTTAACCCGGTGGTAGTGGATGAGAAACACCCAAGGAACTTCCTTGCTCTATAAGGTCATAGCCGCCTCTCACCTGAGTTCCACCTTCGATGCGGATTCCCATCGACTTTTGTTTTGACACGACCGTCGCCGCATTTGTTAGGAATTTTTGCCTTTGATTGACTGATTGATGACTAATTTTCCCTCGTTTGGAAATTGACGTTTTTTCGGTTATCAGCAACCGATATTAATAGACCAGTCCACGTCCTCAAATCTCAACGCCTCACATCATTTCAACGATCTCCGCGGCCAGACTACTCCAATTATCGTATTTTTATTTTGTCTTGTGATCTGTTTTCCAAGATCTTTATGTTTCCAGGGCTTCTTTGGAGACTAAAAACACCATTTGGCGAAAGTGTGTGAGTGTATTCGAAAAACCTAATTTCGACTTGTGGTCCGTGTGTGTGAATTGAATTCCATTGCGGGAGAACGGCTGAACCGATCGAGCTAGTTCCTTGTTTTTTTGTAAACGCAAGAATAAGGTTATGGGCGATTTCGGTCGATTGGAAAGGGAGCTCTGAGCGCAGACTTGCTTGAAAAATGCCCGGAAAGGCACAATCGGACAAATGCGACAAAGCAAGTGCTCGCAGGACACGGCTGGGAGATCCTACCACAACCGCCCTACTCTTCAGACCTTTCTCCATCCGACTATCACATTTTCGCATCGATGGGACACGCTTTGTCTGACCAACGCTACGCCAGTTTTCAAGAAGTGTCAAATTGGATCGAAAATCGGTTCAAGTCTAAAGATGGAGAATTCTTCCCCCGTGGAATTCGAAAATTTCTTTAAAGGTGGGAGGCGTGTGTGGCTAACGAAAGAAAATTTTTCGAATAAAACTGGCATTATGATTGTCGACTAATAAAAAATTCATTTTTTCGAAAATTAGACCGGTTTCATATTTACACACCTGGTATACATCATTTTCAATAAATGTTCCTCTGACAGTCCATTGAATAGAGATACAATTCAAAATGTGTCGAAAATAATGTTCCACCGGATTTGATCAATCTCTTCTAGCCACCCACACCCACATTTTGTTCTGTGTAATTATTTCTGAGTTTATCTGCTGAACGGATATATAAGCCAAGTTATCTCAGAAAAGAAGATTTGTCGAATATTAATTTATCCATTTTCCAATTTTCTCAAAAACGGCTCTAAGGATTTTTATCAAACTTACCGAGTACTTTTAACTAACTAGTACCTACATTTTATTTTTCATAAATTTTCATGTAGAAATGCGTTGAACGAAGATATGTAGCAGGCCGTCGAATTTACGGGGGTTGCGGAAAGTTATATTTATATATTTTATGTTAGTTCCTTATATTTCATTAACCCTTCAAGCCCGGTAATTCATCCCGCTCCTGCACGTGAAACAGGTGGAATATCAAAATTGAGTTAATTTGGTGCAGCCGTTACCCCTATCTTGTTCCCAAACTCAAAACACACACCATTTTTTTAAACGTGGTTTCAGGCTAGGACGAAAAGAAACACGGACTGTAAAACGTAAAGATCAAATGAGAGAAGAAAACAACTTTTCTTCCCACTATGTAGGGTTGAAGAAAAGGAGGGATAGAATATTACTCAGATCTTTCGTCGTCGACGACATAACATTTGAAATGCAAATACAGTAAATAATCTAATACGTTTCGAAAGGAAAGGCATCCCGTTTCCAGTTCTATAACTGATGACGAAGCTTACGGTTTAAAGCTTCCTGCCCCAAAGTGACCCACATATCTCCAGGCCGTTATTAACAGGGTACCATCAAAATTGATTATACCGTTGCAAAGCAGAGATCACAGGGAAGTTTTACCGTCGAGAACACAGATTTCAGAGCCAATTTGAAAACACTTGATGCGACGCACAATTCCACTTGACAATTAAATCCAATTTATTACGCTATAAACGTATTAATCTGCAGGAAGTACTCTGCGAATTTAATTGAAATCGTCAGAGGAAAACTTTTAATGTCCGACAAAACTCATTTTCTGACGAGTTTCGGTTTATATCTCCGTCGGACGGATGGTTACAGACACGATTCGGGGAATGAATTGTGGGTGTACATTTTACACTCCGTTAGTTTGACTAGTCAGTAAGGCATCTACCGTGTAACATTTTTAAACGTTCAAAATCTTAACGCCTTTATTGAGATGAGCAAAGTAAAAATAAATTATTACACAAGTTTATTATTCTTTTGCACCGCATGATTGCGATTAAATCCAACGTCGAAAAATATTAAGAATATAACATACGCAAAAGCTTATTATTTTAATAGTTTCTGGAAGTCATTGAATATTGACTATGATCGGATCATCAATCAGCAATTATTACCGTTCGATTCAGCATCGAACAAAGTTGGACATTTATCCCCCCTTCATGACAACCAAGGGTTTCGTCCGATTGGATTGCTGACTAGGCGGGCACAACTAGATCCCAAATGGAATTGTGGGAAAGAACGGATTTTTTTAGACTACGTTTGAAGCAAAACGGAGGAAACTAAAAAATGTGGGGAAATGTCCTCTCTAGGTTAAATTTGTATACGTCAAGCCCGTTAGATAACTGATGTTTTTACGTCAGTGCGATAAGACATTTATCGGGGTTTACCACGAGATCTTCAACTTTGACTTTTTTCAATGGATTCGGGAAGTTATTTTTACCCAGTTCACTTGAGACGCATGATGTAATGAGAAAGGTTTATGACATCTGATAAAATGAGTTGTTGAGTCCATTCCTAGAAGGTTTGCGATCTCTCGCGTCAGTATTGTCGTATTACTGACACTATTGGAAAGCAAGAAACTCGTGAGTATTTTTTATTCCGCTCAACTTCATCATTTCATTATTTCTTTCAATTTTCGGGCGAAGTTAATTAGTCAAAGATTAAAGCTGCAGTTGATCTCCGCGGACAGTTGTTTAACTTCCCCGGTAGAATAAAAGAGTTAAAAATACATAAAAATCACTAACCTCTTTCTCAAGTCCGGCTAAATTCCTGGCGTATCGCCTTCCGTGATGTTTCCCTTCGATGTCCTTCAAAGCGTCTTTCAGCCGAGCATTCTAAGGAAAGAAACAACAGTTTAAAAAATCGCTTGAGTACAACTGTAGGGATAGCGTGTGAAAATGAGTTGTCAGAAAGGAAATTCGCCCTAATAAATCTATATACACTGAGTGTTTAGCATTTGGTGTAACCAAAACAATTGGATAACACTAAACTGGAAATGGAGTAGAATGCCGACAGCCGCAACTAATTATCTCAATCCGTTGTCGGGATACGATTTTTTAGTTTTTTACAAAATTGATAAACTTCTTTCAACTTTTGACTACATTTTCGGATCCCGCGTTGAATCTCCCATATGCCATTATAACCCAACGACTGAATTATGCCAACATAATCCTAATGACCGCAATTGCAGTTGAAACATTGAAAATTGAAGAAAAAAAACTACGTTGTCTAGAGCTGATGTTGCAGTGATTTATCAAGTGAAGCCAGAGTTGCCAAAGACCTCATAATATCTTCTTTAATTAATAAAATCTTGTTATGTCCCCCCCCCCCCCACTCACTCACTTCCTCTCTCAGGCAATACTTAATCTGCTACTTCAATTGCGCCTCCAGGGCTTGATACTGATTCCAGGTCCAGTCAGTGTTTGTCGAATGAGACGAGATAGTTGTTAGTTTTTGTACTCATATTCCGAACATCCGAACTGAATCTTCCTCGACATCTAAAAAATCCTTTAAAATAGTGTCAATCAAGAGTCCCGATGCCATCGAAAGTTAGTATTATTTAAAAATTTAACAATGTCACGACTGAATCTCCAAGAATATGAGTCACGTCTTGAGATCGATTGTGTAAGTACACAACTTGCGAACTTATTTTCGAAGTTTTTCCTTCAAATTGTTCACCAATCGCATAAATCAAAACCTCCCAGAAAACAATTCGAAGGGACTCGTGGAGCATTGATACGTCAAAGTTCCCCTTTAAATGGCCACGTAGATGTGTATTGTCTTGGCCGAATCTCCCTCTAGATCTCGTATTTCCACCCCCCAACGTTGGGGATCGCATGACCAAAGCCCATTCCTCGACGGAGAATTAATCGTTTCAGGGAGAGGTTTTTCCCATCCGCTAGATGACTTCCCGGTTTGATGATCGCCACCAATGAAATTTAGGTGGTAAAATCGATTAACGTGTAAGTAACTTCTCATGATGCTGATAATTTTCGATTTACAATTCACGCGAACCGTAAAGTTCATATTAATAAACGCTGAACCGGTAAGTTGCTTTGAAATTTAAGGTGAATTTATCTATTTAGTTATTTCGACGTAAAATTATTTCAACGTAAATGCCGAATTGATCATTTACATAAGCTTCGGGGGTTCGGACATTCCATCCACAAATAATAACGCTAATAAAATAATTAGGCGCAACTTCAGCGATGTTGGAATTCAAACCTCCGCCGTTTCCCTTACTACCATTTCCCACAGTTTTTACCCCATAATTACAAAACAGTGAACATAATCATTCTCAACGAAAAAAGAAACATGACAGTCCCATGAAACATCTGTGCACTGACTGATATGGACATGAGAAGGAATATCTTAATAGATTCCGAAACCTCGAGCGCAATCAGTTTCTACGTAAACCGTTGGGCTACCTTCTTCCAATTTCATATAAACATAATGAAACCCCAATTCATTAGTTGTTAGAATGATAAAATTTGTGTATGCGCCACACTAATTTTTTTCCCCCCAAGTAGGGTTCCTCATCCGGATCTAACTCGTCCTGCGTTCAACCGTAATTTCCCCCTCGTGTGGACTGATTATGTTCATGTTGTATAAAACGTAAATTTGGTTCGCCCATAAATAATGAATGTAGAATAAAGATGATGCTCCGTACTTATTTTTCGTTGGTTCGAGCTGTTGGGCTGAGATTGAATTCTGAGCTAGTACTGAGCTGGCACGAGGTAATGTGACTCCGCCAGCATAAATTAATGCTGAGGAAGAAACAATTACTGTAAAAAATCATCAAATATTGCTAAACGGGCGTCAAAGGAAACAGGTCGCGTGTCAGATGTGCAGTTCACTTCAAGACTGTCCAGCTCAAACAGGTTCAATGTGAGAGAAGGTCGCTTCCCATTTGAAAACTGGCACGTATTCTTCTCACATCCCACTGTTCGGCACTATCGCTCGCTCCACGTTTTCCATTGTCCATTTTATCGAACTCCTTACGAACAGTCCTGTTCATACTATTTTCCCATTTTCAAGAGGTTCAAGTAAAAATGGTAGAATACTAGCGGCTTTTGCCAAAGTCGTACGGTTGACGTTTCCCAAGTACAATTTGAAATTTCTGTCGAACACATTACACTAAAACCTCACGCTTAATCTTTTCATAGCCTTCGTGACCGAAGCAACGAATTATATAAATAGCTAAATTAAATTAAAGGGTACACAGAGGAGTGTTGAAGACATTCAACATGCTGAGTCGTCATCGCAACACATTAAGGATTGTCTAACAATGTTAGGGCGATCGAAGATAACAGTTGGGTTATTGGACTCACTACTAGACACACATACAAATTAAACAGATTTTTGATTGGAACTAGATATCTGGGTTGATTACAGGATTATACGCCGCGAAAAAGCTCCTAGCAAGAAAACACAGGAGTTCTTCAAACTCACGAATTATTTGAGCAAATAACAATAAGAGCCCACAGTTAGGAACGAGAAAAATGCTACTCCCTGTCTTGAAACGTTAACGTAGATTACTCAGTAATCCTCATAATCATAAAAGTGATTCCCGGCTATTTGTCAACAGGTGTTACAAAACCTCTACCATTTACTTCCTGGGTTTATTGATTCAGCTCCTACTCCCAGGGGCTCTTCTGAAAGCTCACAAAAGGGTCTCTAACTATTTTCGCAATTTTACGAAGCTCTGAAGTCTTAATTCACAATAAATAATTTTTTCGACCTGGAAAAAATAGAACACGAAGCAAGCGGCAACTGGGAGTGCAGGAAAGAACACGTTTTTAGCAGTTGAATTTGCACAAAATCAACAAGTTTTCGGAAGACAAGTGACGAGACCAACTAACGAATTACAATCCCTGACTCCTGACACAACCTGGATGGCAGTAGACTGACGGCCTCAGCCTCAGTGCTTTTTGATAGATAACACAATAATGCCACATCACAGTTGGCATGATGGGCTACCAACAACCTGCTCAATTCCTTCCACATGACTCAATGAGTTAAACGAGTTTTCACATTCCAGCTAGCGAAAATCCACAACGCAACGATTCCATTGGCACATCAGACGACAAACCCAAGACGAACCATGGGCAACATCCTAGCTAGATGCTGACAGAGCGTGTTGGCGCTCAGTCAAGAAAGATTAGAAGGTAAGTGGCAGGAAAAGACAGTACACCTAGGCTTCTAGAGCATGAATATACATACAAGAATAGCAATGTGTAACGCATAGCCAAGCTTGTTTCAGAAGATGGAGCTGCAACACATCTTAGTATTACTACCAAAAGTAAAGTTGATATTTTAAGCACCTAACGATCAAAATCTGTAACATACAATATTAAATCTTTCTCGTGAATCCATTGCGATTACCTAATCCACAACACGTAGGCATTTTCAGTACGGTCACTCTCTCTTTCTCTTTCGCATCCTACAATAATATAAAATGGACTGAAATAACAATTCATTTTCTAATAACAAAATAAGAGTGTATTAAATAAAACTTTAATTAAGAGATCAGAGCATTAAATTATATGCTTCTAATTAACTTGAAAGAAACGCCGCAAAAAATACACAAATTCGCAAAATAAAAGTAACGAAAACATATCAGTTGAGTTTATGCGTTCCTACAATACTAACGAGGAGCAAACTAATTCAAGAGTTAATGTCGGCAGATGTGTAAGTCTCAATCAGGCAGCAACCCCATGATGACCGTGAACTAGTCATTTTGTACATAAACCTCATGCATTTACGGTCAACCCCCATCATCATGTAAATCGCAGCAACTAAAACATTTCGTTTCCCCAAATCCGACTATACAGCGAATCGCTTAATCAATAAAAACAAACAGCATTCAAGCAAATGTGTTTCAACGAAAATAGTAAGCTGAGGTAAGGAGTTAAAACATTTTTTTCAAACATACAAGCAGAACAAGCGAAAAAAAGTTCAATAAACTTAAATTTGAGTTACGTATCACAAGAATTTGATAATTCGCGGGAAACGGAGAGGAACGCCATTTTAATTGAGACTATCAAGCAAATTTTGAACGGAGGCGACTAAGGCAGGGAAAACATAAGGAAATAAAGTCAAAATCGTTTAACCTTAGGGCAACAGCATTGCCTGCGGATCAGCACCTTTTTTGAAGCAGCGGGAAAAATATAAAAAATATTAAAACAATCAACTGAACACGAAATTAAAAGTTGAAATGGGAAGAACTATGTTGACGCAATGGATCATCAAAATTTGATTAGTAGTAAATTAATAAATCCTATTTCCGCTCATTTGGCAAAAGTGGTTCCTACGATTGTTGAGAACCTACCTCTCTCTCCAACGAGTCCTTTTCTGCAGCTATGGCAGTCACTTGACGCACTATGTCGTTCCTCGCTCGTTCCAGCCGCCTCCTCGTGGCTTCAGACTCATCTGCCTGCAGCTTCAGCTGTACATTAAAGAATAAGTATTGTATTCATCGAAGAACAGCAAAAATTAATTTAGTAAGAACTGTGCCTAAATTTGTAATAATTATAACACAGTAACCACGCAGCAGCCGCAAAGGATTATATTTCCATCGAATCCTAGTGTAGAGTAAATAACAGAAAAAAACGAATATTTCCTACCCAAATCATACTCGAGAACAATACAACACCTGGATTAATGAAAACGAGCTGCATTTAAGCAAACGTCGTTCAGTTAGTAATGAAAGCCCTTTCAAATATTCCCTTAAAAAGGTTAATTCGATTTGAAACAAATAAACTGGTTGAGCGGCTCAAAGCTTCTGGAAAGTTAAGGTTGAAGTCCCATCAACTGTTTCCATTAGAGACAGGATCCTTATAGTAAAAGTGACGGTTGCACCAAACTTGGTTTGAAAAGGTCCAAAGAAAGCCAAACGAGTTCGGAGGAGAGACGAATCGATTACAATAAATTAAAGCGCAATAATAGTGATTATAATTTATAAGTTCACCAAAATGACTGCAAACCCGTTATTTTAAACTATACAGAAGAAACCCAGAACTCACGCCTGCAATTCAAATTTGGTTTTTTGAACTACGAGTAACTTACAACTTACAGCAACTTACATCGTGTAATGCTTTGCATTAGACCTCCCACATACTGAACCTCTACGTACTACTCAGAGTCGTCCGATTTCGAAAATATGAAGTTTCAAATTTTACGTGTCTTGATTTAATTTTTTGTGCATGTTTTAAACGAAAAAGGAGCCTAGCTACAAAATTTGTAATGAAAAACCAGTGACATTCGTCCGCACCAATTTGAATTCCGATGAAAACTGGAGGTGCTCCGTAAGAGAATGAAGCCTGCTCCTCCCAGCTGAATGAGGAATCTGCCCGTGATGAAGAATGAAGACATGGAAGAAAGACCGATCTTGAACCTTCTGAACTGCTGGGCAGTTAGGATGTACGGGAATGCAGGCACGCAATATTGTGCTCAGTACAATGTTTGAACTCATCGTCATACACAGTGGCGAGCTAGTTATCCCCCCCCCCCCCAACAAACAAAAATACAAACAGTTCATTAGTTTCACGACGCCACGTAGAACGTTAGGAACATCCCATTTTACTAAGTTGAGTATAGGTTACCTAGTACCTGTAAACTAAAGGCGTATTATGCCAAAATGCAATATGCCCATTGGAATGCTAACAGGGATCACACTGAATGCTCGTTTGATAATTCGCCGTAAATCGAAACTAGTGCGCTGATTGACGCGTTAGCCCATTCAACACCGCTCACGTCTTCTGCAGGCTTCTGGATTCATACAGTAAGAAAACTATGTCAAACGTTAAGAGAGTAATGTCTAATAAAATATTGACAAGTATTTACCTGGCGATACGCTTCATTTTTTTCTCTCTCCAACTTATCCTTCCATTCCGCAATTTTCTCTTTTTCGGCTTTGATCTGCAACAAATTTGAGAAGAAAATTAGTACAACGGTAGGAAGATTGTACAACGGTGTCACAGATTGTTGATTTTGTAATAAAAAAAAATCGCTGAGTAAAGGCGTCAAAATACCTGCTTAAATTACATCCGCGTCGCTTGAAAACCTTCTTATTGCTAGAACGAGGGCTCATTGCCTTCTTTTTGTCAACCTTTATTTACGAACTTTTACGGCTCTAAACTTCGCTCTCCAGGAAATAAGTGTTTTCGAAAGGCAATCAGTGAAAAGGAGTAGTAACTCCAACCAGAGCAAAATGTATAGAAACAAGGATTTATGATACACGAAACGAAAAGTTACTCGATTCCTGCAGTGAGTTCATTCATTTCAAGCTACTTCATTGTAGTTTGGTCGTTGTAACTTCTTAAGAGAGTATCGTCTTCATCAATGAAGGTTCCTAATGAACATACAAATATCGGGTTTTAGGGGCTCAAAGCAATTGTCTGCCTGGGCCTCGTCAATTGGGGTGTGTGCCACCGTGACACAATCCTCATGTACAAGAACATTTACTTAGGAGTGATTGGCTACTGCCATGTTGTCTGGGGTACGAACTCAGTCGATCAAAGGAAAGTTCTGGTGCAATCCCAGAGAGCTATGTACCGCCTGACTCCCATTGTAGGTGCTCCAGTGGTCGTAGTCTAGTGGGTATAGACAAAAATTCATAATCCGACGAAAGTTGGGCAGTGGATCGGAGATCATGATCGCAGTAACTTTTGGCTAAGTCAGAGGCTCAAACTTTTCCAAACCCCTCGTAACAGCTACGTTCCTGTGGATCGCCATGGCCTAGAAGACAGCATCCACAGAAGCCCTCCAAGTGAATTAGCCATTGAGCGCACAGTAAACAAGTGGAGAGGGAAAAGGGAGCAGACTTCCTCCACTCAGGACGGAACTTCGTATAGACCTCTCAACTGAATGAAAACTACGAACGAATGGGCACCAGATACTCGCGAATGACAAGCGAGATGGGAATCCTTGTCAAAGCGACGTGACACGTACTAGTTTTTCCCAACATCTGTAAATCTCTTAGGAGCAAGTGGAATGAGCCAGACGACCCCCCCCCCCGCCCCCACCAACAAGGATAGTATGGGCCATTAAGAAAACACTCGAAAGAATTTATGCGAGGACAAAGATTTTTATATTTCTTTCAATTCCCCAAACTATTTTTGTATCTTTCGCTACATGGGAATATTATTTAGATCTCCAAACTTTGCAACCGAGATCTGTTCATATTATTGTCCAAACACACAACAACTCAAACAAATGGAATACTTTCCACAACCCCAGTTCATGAGGTATTTAATCACTTAAATCATCGATGAATTGATTTTTACTTTTCTGAGAGCAACCAAATCACATCAAATGAGACATTCGGTCTGCAGATATAATAAGCTTATGAGCAAAATCGGTCAAAACCCATCATAGTTATGATGATCAAAACACCAAACATTTTTTTCTCCCAGTCCGATGAAACGAAATAGACTGTACGTTGGTAACACAATAAAGGGCGTGACACAAGTGGAAACAACAAAATAAACTCTGTAGTGCACGTTACGCACTACCAGAACGCCGAGTTAAGTCAACATGTTGGTTTAGTAGCTACAGCGATGAAAATCGTTGAGTTTACGTAGGGCGTCGCAACATATATTTAAATACAAAAATGTATTAGTGTGATGTAAACGATTTCTTAATATTATACTATGGCCGAGTAACACAGAGAGCTAAAGAAATGATGTTGCCTGGGTTCGAAGAATTGATTCACTTTCTACGCCCAAGAACACGAAAATTAAATGTCCATTTCTCATTTTGACTCGTAGCATGTGAAATGTTCGAATACGGGGGACACATAACTGCGAATTTTCGTACAGATTGATTTACCTCGTTGTTAACGTAAGTAACAATCATTAGTAACTAATCGTTTGTAGTTATTTCGACGCTCCCAGTTTTTGTCAATGGCAAACAATTCTGTGAGTTTCATTCGCTCCCAGTTCCCTACGGTACTCAACTACCGTGTAAATGATGACAATACAGAAAAGAATGAGTATGTGAGAATACGGGGAAAATCGTCGATTTTCTCAGAACAGGAAACTGCGCAAAAAACAACAAAGGCAGGATGTTCAAATAACAAGTAACGCTAGCGCTTTACTAGCGGCCTTGAAGGACTGAAAGGAGAAAAACATACGACAAGTTGTAACGTTAAACGGCCTTCAGATGCGTCTGAATACGACGGACGCCCAAGGGAAAACATCTCACAATTCAGTTCACTCGGATCATTGTTAATGACCATAATGTGTGTCTTACTAAAGGTGCTGTTGACGAAGCATTGGCGAAGTAATATACGCGAGTCAAACACAGTTTCCTAAACCCTCTGAACATGCGAGTTTTCGAGACAAAAACTATTCATAAATTCGCCAAAGAGCATATTTCCTGTTCGTAAAACTTGTAGATCTGAAAAATTGGTGTGAAAGTGTATACCAAAGGACTTGAAGTTTACAGGATTTGAGGAATCACAAATGACATTTTCTCGTAGCGTTTCCCTCCTGGCATCATTAACCGTCCGCTTGAAGAAATGTTTTTTTTAAATCCAGCGAGTACGTAATTTATTCAACTGCCAACCTAATTTCGTTCAAAGTTGTAAAATTATATGTAGATATGGCGAAATAAGCGAGTCCTGGAGTCGACAGTAATGCGCACTGCAGATGCATGAGTCTCTCGTAATTATTGTTCGGCACAGGCCGACGTAGTTGGGATCATGAGCTTGAGCCTGTCCCGGGTGCATTTGGCCTTTTTCATGTTATGCCATGGGGAAGTCTGATAACTGCTCCTTCAGTTGGCTCCTCCTTCAGACAAAGGGATTAATTTCGGTTCAACTTCCGACAACGGGTTTTCCCTTGGACTTTCCAAAATATCCTTCCCACCCCTCAATTTACCTCCTCCAACAAACACAATTCTTCCCAGGTACACTCGTCACCCAGTGCTCACACAGACATTCCTCTATCAACTCTAAGGCCAGTCACGAGTATTCAGTGTCCCCTTGTATCACCCTTATATACTCAAATTCAAATCAATATTCATTTCACGTGTGATACAGTCCTTCTCTCATGCCCTTCAAGTTCCCTTATATTTTATTATGCTCCCCCTCTCGTGCATCCAACAATTATTGTAGTTTTTTTTTAAATTAAAAAAAAGTATTTAAAATTAATAAACCATCTTTCGTTTAGGTGGTTTGTTAGACTATCCGTATTATTTCGGCGATAACGCTCTTTTCATTTCGCTGGATTTATTTAATGAAAAAAAAACCGTCGGCATTGTTGGGAATTTATTTTCCTGTACTGATCTCGTATTTCACCACTAATCGAAATGTCGCGGTAAAGTAGTTTGAAATTTTAAACCCAACAATGTTGATCGTTTTCGTAATTGATGTTCCTAAGAAGAGCCATTTTCGGTATTTTGATCAATATATTAACAAGAATGTAAGCAACAGGCAGCAGCAAGAGCACATCGAATTTGAACAGATTAGGTCGGATCCACCTTTCTCTCATTTTCAATCTCAAACACGCACAGACTTTCCCAATAGCGTTTTTGTACTCAGCGGCTAAAAGATCTGGAGAAACCACAACAAAATCAGGCCGTTTACACAACAGTCTTTCTTACTCCGGAGTGGCTAAGAAAAGTAAAAATTGCAAGACGATTGTACACGTG
Source organism: Pachypeltis micranthus (assembly GCA_020466155.1). Lineage (NCBI taxonomy): Eukaryota > Metazoa > Arthropoda > Insecta > Hemiptera > Miridae > Pachypeltis > Pachypeltis micranthus. Next base: position 19,788,738 of record CM035774.1, on the reverse strand, counting down.
CGCAGAGCGTCTCGATGAAAAGGTCAATTACATAACATTGTTTCTACGGCGTAGGGTTAAGGCAAGTTAACGCTTTTCGACATTGGTAGTTATCCCTGTTCAACGGTTTGTCAGTGGAACATTTATGGATTTTCCTCGTAGGCTGGGGAAAGTAAAAATATCAAGAAGACAAGATTTATATTCAGCTGTGTAGGGTATTAAATTCGCTTTCAGAAGTTCTCGAAATTCTCACAAGGTCCAACATCTTAAGGAAGTTGGAAAGTTACAAACGAGCATCATTTTCACTCAACTTGATTTTCTAAAAATGAAATTTGTGTCATTTCTTATTCTGTTCTGTAATAATTGATATTGAAAATGACTAAGAGAACGCAGAATGGTTTGTTTACCCGAATTATATTATCACTCGCTTATTGATAAGTGTTGTAGTTCACGTGCGCAGAACAGCTCGATGAAAAGGATAACCAATATTTTAGTTCAAAACGAATTTGATTAGGCGTTTCGTATAGGGAGTTCCCAACTTGATTCCATCGCAACAAAAGTTTCTTCACAGAAGAGTTACTCCTTTAGGATTAACATAGCTGTACGTTTCTTCTTTGGCAGTTTTGGGACGACCTTTACAAGTTGCATCATAGAAAGGAAGAGCGGGATAAAATGGATTCCTCAACACATCCGATTGATTATTTCAGTTTCTCATGAACGCCCTTTTGACTCTCACTCAGCCCTCCGGAGGGGGAGTATTACGATCAAAACAACCGTCGGGGTATCATTGGATTATTAGGAAGGTACCACGAAGAGCTCCATAGTCCACGTTGGAAATCATTATTTTCTCCTCCCTTTAATTTCCTGCCGGGCCTTCCCGTTCATCTCCACGAAATCGGGCACTGGGCTCACGATATTTTTTTCCCGCCAAAGCGGGCTGTTACGTAAAGATGGGTCGCCTCATTCTTAGTGGCCCGGTGAAAGTTCAAGATCTTCCCTGCCCTCGTAGGAAACCTTTGCCAGCCAGCCGCCTTTTCACGACCTGATGGCCAAAAGATGAAGGAGACCCGAGAGAACTAATAGCCGCTCGTGGATCTCTCCCAAGAACAATGGCATATTATCGTAAAATACACAGGCACTGCCCACCTTGTATCTTGCAGAACAGTCGAGCTCAAAACTAACAAACACTCCACAATACGCTGCCGAGTGAAACTCCACCACAGGCTATGAGTAAATTTTTTAAAGAAATACACACCATTCTTTCAACCCCCACGCTAATCCGATGATTCGTTATACAAAGCTCTGTACCTTTGTTCAACCCGTTTCAACAAGAACCCTTATGAAGAAACGAATGTAGTTCCTAACTAGCTGAAGGTACCTCGAGAGTTTCATCAAAATCATAAGAGACGTTATCGAAACAATTTGAAAAACCAACCCCCCCATAAACGGAGAATTCTCGTACGAACTGTTACAGAAATAATTGTAGGTATAGATTAGTAGAAGAAACTCTGGCAGTATGTCAAGTGATGCATTAGCCACGCAATATTTGAAAACGATCTGAAAATCGTTTTGCTTTATACATTCAGAGTTTCATCTGTTCAACGAACTGTCGGAGGAGCATTCACTAAGCATAACACATGCGTACTGCCTAGTTTGACACCCTGTGAGTTAAATTATGTCCTAAATAGTAGAGAGGGGTTTTGGCAAAAAGTGAAAAAAAGAACCGTCGTTATTAGACGCACGTTCCCATCTCCTTTTTAACTCCAGGGATGTTAATAGAAAACAAAAGTTAGGAACATTGATGACATTGAGTAGTTATATTGATTAGTAGAAAATACATTTAACGTTTTATAACTATTTTAAGCCATACGAAGTAAGAAGGGAAAGTATGTAATCGGCTGAAAAAACATTTTGAGTTTTTTCAGATCTATACGTTCTAATAGCTTCTGTGGAGACCAATAACCAGTATGTGAGTGTATGCGCCAGTGAACGCGATTTAAAGTAAACGGCGAAATGAAATTAGCTCAAATTAGCTTGCAGACCATCATGAGATGCCAAAATAAGAGTATGAGCAAAATCGGTCAAACTGTCAGTAGTTATAATAGTGATCAAAACACTACTTTATACTCTAAATCAGCTATAACGAGTTTAATTACAATAAACGGATAGTTTAAAAAAAATTCAATTTGTGGGACAACTACGAGAGGAGCACAATAAATTGATACAAATTTTGAGGGGGCCAGATTAAGTGGTTTCGCCCTTGTAAATTAAGTTTATTTGATACTAACATTTTCAGCGAAATCAGGGTGCTAGTCCGATAAATCAACTATACGTTCAACACTCATAAGATAATTAGGAGCAACGCTAGAAATGCCAGAATGTCACCGACTTTTCATTTCCCACCATTTTTCACAATTTTACACCGATAATCCCAGAAACGTAAACACGATCTTTCTCAGAAAATGCAAGTTTGCGTTTATAAAACGAATGCCAGACTCCCGTGGCTGTTGGAGAGGGTGCCCAGCTTTTGAATCCTTTAGCACCCCTCCGCATCAAACGCTCCACAGTACCCATCCCACCAGATTCGAGTAGCCCATCCTGTACCAATCCCCATTTTCTCTGCGATGAGCTGGATTGTGTAGTAATTAAATCACGTCCACTCAGCATTCACCCTCAAAATCAAGTTGACGGTCTCATGAATCACCTATCAAGAGGAGGAAGGGAGGGAGGGAAGGAGAGAGAGAGAGGGAGAGAGAGAGAGAGAGAGAGAGAGAGAGAGAGAGAGAAAGAGAGAGAGAGAGAGAGAGAGAGAGAGAGAGAGAGAGAGAGAGAGAGAGAGAGAGAGAGAGAGAGAGAGAGAGAGAGAGAGAGAGAGAGAGAGAGAGAGAGAGAGAGAGAGAGAGAGAGAGAGAGAGAGAGAGGGAGAGAGAGAGAGAGGGAGGGAGAGAGAGAGAGAGAGAGAGAGAGAGAGAGAGAATTAAAGATTGACAAACTCAAAAATATAGCTTCGAGTCGCTAAAGACAAACTGTGTGACAAATGTAGTGTCTTCGTAAAATTGTAACATTATTAGAGATAAAAGAAGTACATTACTGAGTTGAGTTTTTGTTAAAATCGCTGTTTTGAAAGACGGAAGTTGTTCGATATTGAGATGAACGGTATTTGGTATTTGGAGGTCGTTCCATGCTCCAGCGAACGAACAAAAAGGTCCACGCTACAGAGCAGGATTTTATAGAATATGATGTGCTCAATGAACCAGTACTCCACACCACTTAGGTAGTCATTTTCACGTCATATCCAAATGGGAAAGCGGTTGTTCAAGTACGTACTTCTTACAACGTTCCCCCCAGGGCCACCCAGGGGCCGCGGACGGAAGGATGAACAGATAACCAGACTTCCACTCCTTCGACCCTTTAATTAATTAGTAGCGCGGTCTGAGGGCGTTGCTGCCTCCATCACGACTCCAAAGGGTCCCATGAATACTTATTAAAGGTGAAGGGGCAGTTAAGTAAGTAGCCGTCCGATAAAACTACGAGTTACGTCACTAAAGGCAACAAAACTCCCCCTAGAGTTAAATGAGGCGGAAAGCTTTCTCTTCCGATTAAAGTTACGATATATTACTCCCAAATCGTCAATAATATCTAGCCTTGCCAACGAGTTTATCTGATCAGTGATGGCACTGCTCCACGTAATGCATCGAGTCTTCATCATCTTTTTTTAGTTTCCTTGTCCAAGTGTTATTCCCAACGGTGTCAACACTATCGCATGAGAATAACTGCTTCAAGCCAACTCTCATATCCTACTTTTTCGATGGTACAAAACTGAAAATTGACTGTGCTGATCGCATGACGAACAAAATTCTCGTTTCGAAGTTCAGGTTAGGAATGCCGTTTGATGCGGAGCATTGTTTTTTTTATTGTTTTTTTTTTTAACACTCTGTATATGAGTGTTAGATCGAGTGAGATTCAACGGAAAATTATTTTGCGTTGACCTTTCAACCTTTCTAATCTAAATAAAGTTTGATTTTGAATCCAGAACGACTATAAATATGAGCATTTTTTGCACAGAGATGGCTGCACTACAATTCAATTTTAACACTGGAATACTGAAATAAAAATTCATATTTTAATGCCCGGTGGTGGTGGCGGTGGGGGGGGGGGTGTTCGGGGCACCGAACTATGAACAATGTTACTCTTTCCTACGCTTGATGAACTCTACACACCCCTCATGTGTTCCTTGTTTCATCTAAGTTGAAGATTAAAACAAGGCAGCCCAGGACTATGTTATGGTTTGAAAGAAACAAAGAAGACGCGTTCTAGAGTCCAGCCTTAGCGTGTCAGAATTTAGATGGATTCATTCAACGAAGATGTTGATGTCAATGAAACGCAGGGATTGGGCTAAAACTCGAGTCATTGTCCACCATAACCGTCCAAGAGAAAAAAATTATGTGACTGTGGGGCAGAGGAAAATGAGCTGTAGTATTAGAGCAGAGTTAACGTAATCACAGAGAGGTATCACAGGTAAGATCAAATTACTCTCAAAAGAAACTGATCGTAGCACTTGCAATCAGGACGGCGACGTAGGAAGCGATAGTTAAACACGGGTCGTTAACTCTCATTGATTGCCCTAACTGCGGACATCGTCTCAAAGTTATGTATTATTTATTCACATTACAAAACCTGATGAGGTTTTAGTCTACAGCAACACTCGACATATTCGCACGTTCTGTAATCCCGAGTTCCTCAAATGAATTCATGAAGAACGGCTGAAAGCACCATTTGGGAAGTCACGTTCTATTCACCACATATCTGGTGCGACGCACCACACAACTTTTCTTCGACGTACATTTTACCGCCTAATTCAGTATAGTTTCCACTTAGTGAAACACTTAATTTCCACGAGGTAAAATAAAAAACCAACGTATAGGTGGAGCAGTTCGTGTTAAAAACTCCCAACACTGCCAAAATAGTAAGAATCCACGAATTTTTGAGGTAGCTCACGACTGTTTTGTGACCCTTTTTAAATTGGAATTCTACTTTTCCGTAATAAAGAAAAAGGACTGCACTAAAATATAATTTCGTCGAAACTTTTGCTTATTTACTGAGCTGTTTCGTCGTTTTCCCGCGAACGAAATGTTATATCATCGTTGTGTTATTTGGATCTGTCTACAGTCAAAATATCACCAAAACCGTCAGAGCCGACACACACATACTATTTCTCCAAACAGTATTTGGAAGCAATGGTATGTGTTTTCTTTTGGATTCGGAAGCAATTGAAACGTAAAGATCTGAAGAAAACTCGAGATTTTTACGTATTTCCGAGTCGATGAATCGACGACGAATGAATATGTCTCAAAAGTAAGTTATATTTCATCCCAAGGGCGTCTGTCAAGGACAATAGTACATACCTGTTAGGTGAGTCCGTCTCCTCTGGCTTGTGAGTTAGAGGAGACGGACTCACCTAACAGGTACGTTAACTTTAGTATTTGCCTACTGGCGGACACAACCCAATTTCTTTAATACAATAGTACATCCCCTAATATGAAAGAGGCCCTTATATAATTCGTTCAGAAAATTAGAAGACCCTGAGATTTAAAACAACTAACCAAAACCTTGAAAGTTATAGTTCCTGCGTAACTACAAGCCACGGAGATCTTTTCCTGCTATGGAAAGTTGTATTCCTTTCCATGGCTCGGCCTAGAATTGATGGTTTTGCTTCATTTTGTAGGATTGTTTAGGGTAGTTATACCGAGTCATTTCTTATAAACCTAACCCCAGTATTATTCAGAATCCTCTTACAGTTATTACAGGAGAGTTGCGAATAAGTCGAAACTTATTTTAGTAGCGTTTCACGTTGAGGCTGGCGGGCGCGAAAGAAACCTTTACACAAACGGTGGGTACAGCTTTCGTACAAGTACGGAACCACTAGGAACATTTTATGTCATTTATTTATTTATTTTTTAATGCAATGATTACTACGTTAGATTGTGCTCGTTGATGGTTTCGATATAATGGCCGCGTCAATTGCAATTGACATCATCACTTAGTCACTGAGGTAATTAAAACTTGTTATGTTAACAAGCGTTAGATTCTGTAACAGACGTTACCATGCACCTAACCCAACACAATATATTTCGTGACGCTTCTCCGTTACATATCCCACGTGCTCCCACGATACATTTTCGAGTTTATGTAGCAAAGTAAAGACATAAAATGTCAACAAAAAAATCGAGTACGTTTCAATCCCGCGTGAAGCCGAATCCGTGAAACGGTGAGTTAAAAATATGGTCAGCGATACCGAGGTCTCATTCCCAAAATCTAGTTAGATGATTTTTTATCGTTCAACTCTGCTGTCAGTCTTCTTGTGCAAAGGTTCTCGGGAATACCCAATTTCATACGAAACGCGAAGGATATGAAGTGAAATTATGCTATTTTCGTCATTCTCAACGGCTTTTGCTGATTCTTTTTTCGTTCGACTTACGTTTCCAGGCTAGTAGTGCGCCAAATCTCAGGAGAGGATGGTTTAAATAACTCCGTTATTGTTATTGTCGATCGATTTAGATGATTCGCTTCTGAGCGACAACAATCCGTAACAAACTACGCTTGTGTAATGAAGCTATTCAGTGAACACAATAGAAATGGGGAGTTCACTGTAATAAATTTTGCAAGAGGCGTACAGTTAAATTTGTATGTTCCTACTGACGCCCTCAGTTCGAATGATCCTAAACTTGTGAGCTTACTACATCATGCAGTGGTCAGTCAACAACTAATGACTCACAATACTGTAATGCTCACAATACTCCTTAGTATATTTTTGGACAACTTAACTTCCACACTTTTGAAAAAGAAATACGTGTCCTCAAAGCAGTTCACCAAGCAAACCTTTTTTTAGCACCTGCGCAACTCCAGGTCAAACTGAGACAAATTACACAACACCGCTCTCCCGCGCAGGTGCGAATCCAGTCATTTCGAGAGGACGCTGAACTGTTTGACGAACAGTTCTTCAAGAACTCCTCACGTTCACGAGAAAAAGACACGTTTTTCGTCGTTGGACTCGGTAGCCCATCCGTCGCACTTCACGTTTTCGCCATTGAATTGAGGCTGGAATTCCCCACGTAGCTCTTACCGGAACGTAGCAAAACACAACAAACCTCATCCTGTCGCCGGCGTTGCTATTCGATTCCAGCGTCAGCTCTTTCATTTCTTTTTTCCAACCTCCAACCAGAAACTGCGGGGCACACTCCGACTCGACACACAGTTTCTGAGGGAATTTACCGTAAAAGCGGTAGGGTTCTCTCGATAAAATAACACGCCTACGGATGGGATGAACAAATTGGATGAGCGTGTGAATTACGGGAACGATGCGTTATCTGGGGTACACGTAAGAAACTCCGGATTCTCCAAGTGTTTTGTTAGATCTTTGCGTTCGGAAGGCTTCTGGGCATGACAAATACCACTTAGAAAATGACCCGAGTGTGTTTGGACGCAATCAAAATCAGTGTTAATTCATGTAAACTATACATTCGTGGGAAAATGACGATAGCATTACTCTAAATTATCCACTATTCCGGTTGTAGTGCGTAATGCAGGCACTTGTGGACTTGTGTTAGTAGTCCAATAATTTACTTTCACAACAGCAGTTTAGTGACGGTTGTAAAATAATTTAGGGAATTCCAAACATTGTCGTTTCATTGACTAACTTTTTGCTTCGTCTATTTCCTTATAATTCCTGAACTATAACCATGCACGTTTCCAAAACAAAAAAATCTTTGCAACGGACACCCAATGATGGTCGTCACATTAGTAGGGGTAAATTCTGGAAATGTTTCTGTACAGAACGCTCTTTCAAGAAGAAAAGATGAGATTCATTAAAAATAATACGCCAGCGTTACCGGAAAGGAAAATTCCCCGAGCTGTCGTCTAGGCCATAGTGCGTCTTAACGTGGCGTGCGATCTTCTTTCGCATGAAAACTGTACTTGTGATCTAGTTGTGTCGACCTACTCGGCAACCCGATCGAACGAAACCCATGGTAGAAAAATGTTCAAAAAATTACTCGAAAACGAAATTTTGGCAGTTGTGTTGCAACTACGTTGCGTTTGATATTATTTAATGCTGAGTCGGAAAGGATGGGTCTCAGAGGTGTAGGACTGCGTCTAGATGGAAAACAACGAAAAATCTGTAAATATAGTGAGGCGCATTCTACTACTTGAAGGAACAACGCAGCGAAAGTTATCATTTTTCCTCGGCCTGTGCTCGTTTCCCGCGCTACCTCTCGCCTCATCCCCAGCCACTCGTCAGTTCAAATCCTCGCGTCGTGCCAATTGCCTAGCGTCCTTAAGCCGTGCGATCATGATGTGCAAGAATAATAAACCGTCGTGTAATATGTTGCAGCGCTTTTTTAAGCCAAGCTTGCCTCCCTATATGCTATATGAGTTTTGCTGAACAAATATAATGTAATAAATGCTATTCAACTTTGTATTCATCACAACAGAGCTACTACGGATGCGATATTTTTATTCTACCCTGATATTATTAAGTAAGTATATACCAATCGTCACGCTTCATTGTCCTGCAAAGTAGGAATTATCAAGATCGATCGGTAATGACGAAAACATCTTTATTTCCCCTCAAATTACTCCGTAATGAAATTCAACATTCCATTCAAGCTCGTTGTTCTATATGATCTAAATTCGTAGAGAACAAATCAACAATTATCAAAGTCAGTTGTGAACTGTGAGAAAAGCTTTATTTTATTGTTTTATCTCCCCCGATTCCCCTACCTGTGATGCATTTCGAAATACGTCAGGTATCTTGCACTACTATGCACAAAACTGAATCGAACAAAAAAGTATCATCGAAATCGCTTGGAAAATGCGGCTCAGGCACTGGTCACGAACACACAAACACCCACGGTTTTCTTTACAGATTAGGGTTTAGAATTTAAATTTAGATTTGATATAATTTTGAGCTGTCGTCGAGGGACTTTTTTTGGGCTGTCCACAGGTCGGACGAGCTGAGGACAACTGAGTTTTGTTTTTGCAGTTTTTTTTCCACGAAAGGGAGTAAATTTGACATCGAAGATGCGGTTGCCTGTTGAAGAGTCCTAACTACGAGGAAATTCGCGGGGGAGTGAGAAGTTCGAGCACGATTTATTTGGGTTTTGCGAGTTGTTCGGAGTGAAATGATCCATTTCATAACCCCGTGCCCTGACGTGCCGTCCCATCGCGTTCCGACTTATCGCATTTCTTTTCTATTTCAGTCGGCGAAGAGAGCAGTTTTATTCGTCTCTCGTATCTGCTGCGGCGCACGAATGAAAATCAAAAGTCGCTTTGTTTAGTGTCCGGTGCGCTCAACTAAGGGCGCTCTGGGATCACGACTTCAACCACTTCCTGCCACCTTCTCTTTTCCTTCCGTATTTCCCCTTCGGTCGGCTTTCATCTGAATATTCTCGTCTCGAAATCCTCGGCCTCCGGTTGAGCTTCGTCTTATTTTTGGGATCGATCCTGGATAATATTGGGTACGTGAAGGAGTTACCGAATATGGTTTTATCACCTAGGGCAGGGAGGGGAGTACTGTTTGATGTCCACAAAAGCATTGTCACTGTGGTGAACAAAACCTACTGTGCTATCTGGGCAGCACTCAGTACGTCGGCCTATGTGCCCATTCCAAGCTGTACAAGTTTCATGGCTGCCACTGTCCTCATTCTCTAGTAAACTTGTCAAACTAACACTCCCATTCGTAACCTTCAGTATTATAACTATCGACAGTAAAATCTCTAAACTGAGTCGCTATATCGTCAGAAAAAAGCTTACTGTTACCCTCCAAGCCCTCAATGAATGGTATTCCAGAGCAATTATTACTGGCTCAATACTTCCATTGATAGCTGAACAACTCACTTTTTTACTTTTTTGGCCTTATGCGGTAGGAAAGAAAGGTTATATGGGAGTAATCGGATGAATTTTTTTCTTCAAGTTAAGATCTTTACATTTCAAGGGCTTCTGAGTTCAAAAACTTTGGTCTGTGTGTGTGTGTGACGTAAGATGTGGTGTATGAGTCGTGAATCATGCGGTGCAGGTGTGTCCGCGTACTCATGGGAGCCATGTCAAGCGTCAAGACGCGGTCTGCAAGCAGGTTGCTAGTGCATTCTTATCTGAGGGCTGGGAAGTGGAGAGAGTGCGGCACTACCGGGTGGTCTCTAGAGAAGGACTGAGACCTGACATCGTCGCCGTTGGACCCGGCCAGTCTGAAGTACTTCTGGATGTCCAGGTGGTATCTGGCAGCCGGGATCTTGCGCTAACTTGGCAAGCCAAGAAGCGCAAATGAGAGAGGACAGATCTTCGTATGGCGGTGGAGGCAGGTAATGTAGGATTGCAGCATTGACCGTGTCCTGGCGTGGTGTGTGGAGCAAGAAAAGTGCTGAGGAGATGCGTGGGCTGGGTGTGTCAGCAGGCGTTCCCCCCAATATCACGACCCGCGTGTTGCTCGGGTCCAACGGCGACGACTGGTGGTCGTTTTATCGTGGAACATCCTATTATCCTTCTCTCCTTCCTAGTCCCAATCCTTCTATCCCTAGAGCCGGCGTAGGGTAGTCTGGGCGCCCTCCCCATTTCCTCTTATTATTTATTTAGTTTTTCCTTTTGGTTGACGCTGTCCCATTTACGATGAGCTTTCGGGAGGGGGGGGGGCAATTGAGGAGAAACGGCTGAACTAAAAATTGATTCAAATTTCTTATTTGCCCTGCAAATTAGTTATGCAAATAGTTCTCATAGCAACACCAACATATCCGTCATTTCTTTTGTTGCCAAAACCATGATTTAACGATTTCAATTAAAGTCGTCGTGATAACAGTTCCAAAGAACGCGACTATACCACGAAATGGTCATTCAACGTGACGAGAAGAGCACAATATATTATCAACAATATCGAAGAAAATCCATTTTACTGCAGTTCTGTCCTTATTAATCCCACGCATATGATTCTGAAATATTGATGATGATTTGAAAAATCTGGGTGGTAGACCAATAAACTACCTGTAGGATGGCGGTTTATAGCGTTCATAACATAATCAGGGGCAACCCAAGAAATTCCGGAATTCAAACTAGCACTATTAGCCACCATTTCTCAAATTTTTACATGGTAATTCCAAAATATTAAACACGATCCCTTCTCAGAAAAATCATGTAGACAGTGTTATGAATCTCCTATGAACTCAACAATGATTGTTGCATAAGTAGGAGCAACTCAATAAACTGAACACACTTGAGGCTGAGGAAAGTAGTGTGATGCGTCGTTCCAGGTATTTTCCATTTCTAATGCGTGGTTCGCACGCAATAAATTCGATGTTGTCGGTATGAACTCACTTCTATCATGGACCAAGAACACACGCTTAGGTAATTCGGGTATTTACGAAGTCATCAACGATGCCAGCGCCTTGACGCTACAGTAACCTTAATATTTCTTCACCTTCCGTCCCAATGGTTTGATTCTTTTTGAAGTGGGTCAACGTCATTAATCGATATGAATGCGTCAACGAGTTGTCTAACGAGCCTATCACAGATCTCTATCAAAGTATCAGGTTTCGACGAGTCTCAAAACTGTCTCTTCTCCCGTCCCATGACGTGGAGAGATTATGGAACGGGAAAGGTGTTTCGGGTGACGAGCAACCGCAATGTCGCATACGTGCCACCGCCGCTCAACACTTGCTTAACTGTTTCTAAGAGATGCGAAGGAAAGGCGGCCAAGTGCCACATATCTGAAACCATCCGTGAACTCGTGTTGTGGCTTTTCGACGTCAACCCGTAATTACATCCCTGAGAAAGAAAAAATATAAATTAGAGTTTCCAAAGAAAGAACTCAGGCAGCTCTGTCACGTAAACGTTTAGTAAGCAAGCGAACGGTTGCTCAACAAGAGCGAAGACAGGCAGATAATCCTCTCGGAAGATAACGAAATAAACACGCAGTGCTTCTCATTAACACGTCAGAGTAGGGAAATCATTAAGCTATTGGGATAATAATTGCCGAGGACACTGGAATCTCATTGCTGAAGCCCATAACTTAGACGCACTGTGCTCAAAATTTAAAGGTGAAGACGGAACGCGGCATTTCCTTACAATAGTCCGCAAACCATCAACCAACCAGGAAGGGCATAGTATCTCCAAATCGCCGAAGAACCACTAATTATCCAAAACCCACGTAACCTCTTTATTACACAATTTACCAACGAGCGTGCGTCTAGATGTAGATAAGCTGTTAATTTGTACCGTGAATGTGCGATAATTGTTTTTGCTCAGTTCAGGCGAAAGACTTGACTTACTAACGAACACAAGATGCGTGTATGCGATGACACTAGTACTCATTTGAAAAGGAAAAGTTATTATTTTAAGCACAACTTCCTCAATGTATAAAAGCAATCTCTCTTAATCACATCGGAGTTCAACGTTTCGCAAACCCAGCGAATACACTAAATAGGTATAATAATTTCTTAAATTGTACATTCACGCCAATTCACAGTGTTAACAGACGCCTAGCGACGTGCATCCATCCAAACAATTCCAGAGGAGAGTCAAAAGAGGGCGCTGAAGACACTCTCATTACTTGTTTCATCAATTTACCCGTTGATGAGTTAACTTTTCAGGTGCAATACAGGATCTGCCAAACTTACCATTTAACCATGCGCTGTCGTAATTTGGATTGCGATTGCGTGAATGGCTTAACTCGCTGCTTCAATTCTTGAATCTAAGTTTTATGTACGGCAATTCCTATGTATTCTGGTACCATCGTGGCTCAATTTGGTACCACTCGAACACAAACTGAATTTGGTTGTAAGAGCATTTATTTATCTCAAGTATTTCTTAGATATACACCGCTTTTTGCGCAAATGATGGAAATCCACTAACTTGTCACCTTATATCCAATTGCCTTCTATTGACTTTGACGCCATACTCCATTTTTTTCCTCAGCGTCCTTAAAAATCCTATTAGAAAACAACGAAGATGAAATTATATAGCCTTGACGTGCACCACGTGGAATTCTTACGATGTATTCTGTTGTTTAGAAAGAACATTGGTAATACAGGTATCAATTATCAAATATCTAATTGAATTTCTACTAATGTTCGTTCAATGGTGAAACTATTGCGAGGCTGGTAAAATAGAACGATTTTTCGTGATTTCGTTTCTGACCCAACGCGTCGTAATCCCGCAATTAAAACGTTCGCTGCGGGAACATTCTTCGCAATTACTTCACGATGCATATTAATCATTGGCGGATTGAAATAACTCCAAGGGACCAACTGGATCTCAGTCCGGCTCTCAAGGCCACCTCATTTCACATCGTTACTGATCCAGAGATACCTCCTCTTATTTAACGAACTCCTTCGAGAACTTCGTGATTCCGGGCGGATAAATAGCGAGCAACCTATCGGTTTGACGTCATGCACCAGCTATTATTGACAAGAAATGATCGATGGGATGGAAAATAACACGGGCCATATCCACTGGCCACTGTCATGCTTCTCGAAGCAGACGTAGAGCACTGAGCAACAAGGGAACCAAACACGCAAACAGCAAGTACAGGGTAATATTCACGTTACTCCATGGTTTGTACAAGTTTGAAAACACAACACCACTTCAGTTCCTTTTCAGCGAATTTTCATGGAAAATAGAGCCAACAGAACCGAATCAACAAAAGTTAACGAGAGAATTTTCGAGAATGTTTCATACCGAAATCCGTTTCGTGACTCGATTCTCATTACTTCCAGTTAAATAGACCACATTCGTTGACCAGACAACTCAAATAACAGGGTGTAGTAGAATCTGATTGTGAAATATCTGCAAATTAGCCGCAAGACGTGCAAAATCTTTGAGAGATAAGAAAAGCACATACACACCGGATTGAAATCGCCATGTCCGATAAGGATTGGCTCGTGGTCTGGCTTAACCCACTTTTTCCTAAGACGCTCAAGGAAGTAGGGAATGTAAATACTAGTACATGTCACGTCCCTTTGACGATAATTTACATCTTCCTTACCACTTACATAATACTCATTCATCTAGCCCAGCAAGCAGAAAAACTTTGCCAGTCTTTAACGTGTTGTATGATATAGCACCTCTCACCTATTTTGACTTGCAAGTACTTGACTTGCTTCTCACGAGGAAAGAAGAGGATCTCTGGGTTCCCTTTAAGGGGATGAGCTGGGTTTTTTTCCTCAGCCACCTGTAACTTGCCATGCTCGCACCACTAGGTGACGATTCGGAACACATATTAGGTATTTGCCTCGATCATCCACACAGCCGTATGGCCTGCAGTTAGTCCCCATGAGGCTTCTGAGAACACCTCCAAAGAAGTGCTGGTCCGAGGTGTTCTATTGTTCTCCGGACATCGACATTTCTACTTTTCTGTTCTATTTGTGAGATAACTTCTGAGGAGCTCTGGCCACCATAGGTTTTCAAACGCCCCTTTGATGTCAGTGAGAACTGCTACGACATACTTAGCCCTCGGCTTCCAGGGAAATATTGCGGATTTCAACAAGGAGGTTGAGCGTAGATGTTTCTTTAGAGCCAAAGACCCAACAAATACACAACAGACGCACCTCGCGCCAAAACCAAGTTTAGTCGACTCTGTAGGCCTGTGAAGATTCTCGAGTGAAGAAACCTACAATTTTATTTTTACCTATTGCTATTATCCTTTGGATAGCGGAAAGCAAACATTTATAAAAACATGAATACGGCTAAATACATGGCGGAGGAGGGGGAGGGGGTGTCAACGAGTATTTTCGGCGCACTGTTCTGGAGCTTCGGCAGTTTAGCCTGTTTGTGTATTCCATTAATGTTTCAATCCCATAATGATGATTATCTGAGTATTCTTTCCTGGTAGTATTCGAAGGAACTTTATAATCGCCTCGCCGCGCACACTGTGACTAGTTTTTTTTTGTTTTTTTTAACGTACGGATTGTCTTCTTTTCGCGCTGATTCTCATTTGATGTGAATCTTCGTAACAACAGACAATAGCAGATTGTATCATGTAAAATTAAAGAATCAAGGTGAAGAGTAACACACGTCCGTTCCAGCACACTTCTACTGAGTAGTTCCTTAGAGGCAGTACAATAATCAATCTACTTTCAACGACTTCGCTTTCCTGATTTTCTAAACAGTAACTATTTTTCGCACCCAACGTTTTGATAGATTTTTCAATATGAATTACAGCCGATGTAACAGTCTGCGGATTAATTAGGAAGTTTGCAAACCCCACAATTCTCCAACGTTTACTACTAGCTGTTTCACTATGAAAAACGACATTTTTACTCGGCAACTTCAAACAACCTTTCTAACTAATCCATAATTAATTCATCGAGAATGAGTTAGTGAGCTCTGAAGCTCATTTCCATTACTTCCAAACACGTTTAGATCACACTCAAATTAAGCGTGAGAGGTTGGCCTTCAAAAATTGACGAAAGAACTAAATAAAAGACTGAAGTCATTCGAAGCTAGCGAGGCACTTAGTGGTCCCACCGCATAATCAGAATACATCTTCGCCTTACGTCACGTGTCTAAATATCAAGGATTCGTCAAGGATGTGATACAAGCTCCAACGAGAAAGGAGGGCGATTCGAAAATCTTAAGAAGTGGAGGTAAATAACGTCACTTCCAGACCACCTTAAAAACTCAATTGAGAAATGCACAGTATGAAATCGGCTAGTAAATATTTTTATTATAGCCTCGACGTCCAGCAAATAAGGGAATTCAAAATCCACGATGGATGGAAGCCGTCTAAGAGAGAATTATTGGTTTAAATGTAAATTCCTTTAGCAACCAACTAACCCTGTAATACTTTTGCATTACATAACAAACATTTTACTCTCTGAAATTTTTCAGATGCGGAAGAACTGTTATTATAGCCTCTCAACTCCCAGTAGAATAATCTCACGATGACTCTATAGTAATCCACCAATTTTTTATCACTTGGCCATTGTTAGTCAATTACAACAGCACGGAAAAGAATATGTGACCGCCTCGCCTAAGTTAGCCAATAAAAATTGCAAAATGAATAAGCAAAGTATGAATTATCACCGTTGGGAAAACATACTGAGAGCTAAGTAATAAATTGAAAATGCTTGTTGAATGACTGCGGGTTTATTAGCGCTAGCGCATGTTTTGTGTATTGCGTTAATGGAGCCAGCAAAGAAAAAAGTTGACGCGTTTGTCAATACATCCAAATACCACAATCACAATATACAATATTCACACAATGGAAAATGAAGCGAGAACAATAAATTTAAAACGTGACGACGAAAATCTATTTTTGTCCCGTTTTTCTTATAAATCTCGTTATGAGACGAGCATTCTCAAAAAAGTCAGGACGGTAGTCCAATAAACTACCTACACGGTAGAAGATTTAATAATGGTCATTAAATAATCGGGAGGGACGTCAGAAATTCCAGAATTCAAACTAACGCCGTTTGGTCATTTTTTTCGCAGTTTTCCCTATAATTCCAGAATTGTAAATACGAACCGCTCAAAATTCATCAGGTTAGCACTCTCGTCCATCCTACGTATACATTGGTTGGTGTAAGTAGTGACTGCCCAATAAATTAAGTAACACTTGAGAAACACTCGTGAAAAACAGAACCGAAGCATAAATTGGTAAGAAACGCCAGTTTCAAATCCGTCAGTGAGAATCTACTATGGAAAATTAGAAAAGTCAAATATTCACATTTTTTCGTACATTTCGCTTTTTATAACGGTTCGACGTATAGTTAAAGAAACATTTATCGAGTACAATACGCGGGCATTGGCATTGACTTGTTGAAGGCACCTCTTTTACTTCTAATACCTCTATTTATGTTCATATCACTTTTAATAAGATATTTACGGAATTTGAAACCCTTTCTTTTTGGTACAAATTGGAGACTCCCTTGGAAACAGTAATGAATATCATAAAACATAATGAAGGAAATAAAAAGCAAGTCCCCCTTAAAGTTGCGAAATCAGGTTTTTCCAATTCAGGAGGCTTCAAGAAGTTCAAGATCTGAAGAGCGACAATAGTGTGCGACCTTTTGCTCCAGTCCCATCACTCCATGGTTTCAAAACGATTTGTTAACCGACCTGGTACGAAGATCAACCATTTTTCCAAACGAGACTTAACTCAGATAAATCACGTCTCAGTCACTATTCAGTCACGTCCCTATTTCTCAACATTTACACGAAATTTATCGTTCTAGACGACATGCAAGTCGCAGTGTTAACTGTCTAGCGAAATCACACTCCAAAGCTGATCTGATCGTGTTTACTTAAAGGTGCGCCTGGGTTGCTAGCTAGCTGCTTCTTCCTGGGCGTTCGATCCAAAAAAGACAATGAGATCATTACAAAGGCCTCATTTGCAAATCTCCCTCGGGCAGATTCCTCCGCTACGAATTGAGTCAACCAGAGGTCGAGCGGCGGAAGGAAAATAAATATTCAACACGATTCATATTGAGGGTTATCTGAGCAGGAAATTATATCTTCTACATTAATTACTTCCGGGCAAGAGTCCTGGATGAAGGTCAGGGGAGGTTCTACGTGTCACCTGAATCGATTTCACTAAGTTGAGAAGAGCTTTATTCGTCAGAAATGAGTAAACCAACTAATTCTAAAAGACCACGATCTAACAGAACTCCTTCCTTTATTAAATACAATGGTTTGGATAAGAATAGAATACAACAATAACGGAAATATTTGAAGTGCAGAGAGAACTGATACTAGTTGATGTAATGCAGAGAAGATGAACATCACTCAACAGTGGAAATTATCAACCACTAAATGTGGCAGAGGAAGTGCAGCACAGGTCTGTTTTCGTCTCATAGTCCCTCTACCCCCAAACAGGAATCTAGCGATCAATTAAGAGAGGAGATTATATCTTTTACATTAATTACTTCCCGTCAGGAGTCCTGGATGAAGGTCAGGGAGGTTCTATGTGCCAATATTATTGCTTGCATGGGTAGGTAAATTATTAAAATTACATCAGTCGTTTATGAATATCAGGTTGTGGCTTCGCTAGCATGCGAAAGCACGGGCACTAGCTGAAGCATTCACCAAACCCAGACATTTGCACGTATGGAAGACCATTTAGCCCTCTCCTGTAGAACTGTGACTCTTGGGAATACTTAGGAGCCTAATCTGATTCTCGACTTAATTCAACTGTTTACTTGGGTGGCAAGTTTCAAAGGGCTGTTTTTCGCAAGAATATTCTTTGGAAACGGCGAAAGAGCTTGGAAGCAGTCAGAACTGGAAGGTTTGACTACTCTTTCAACAACCGTTCTAGGAACTACGATGGAGAAACACGTGGTTACCTGCGGGCTTGGTGTCCAACATGGAACTAGCTCACCTAATGGTCGGGTCTTTTTCTCTTAAGACGTTCTCGGATGTTGGCGAAAAACTAGTTCGTGTCAATAATGCAAGTTTGGAGGAGATAGAAATCCCGCAAATCCCTCGACATCATCGCCGTCACCCTCTGGTTTTCGGAATTAATTGAATTGTACGTCTTTTCATAAACTAAAAGGAAAAGGAGAAAGCGGTAAGGTACAATAAGTCCTAAGAAGTAACTGCCTACAGTGTCAGTAATGAGGACGAAAGTAATTTCCTCCTTAAATGCATAGTTCATGGAAAATTTGTTTTCCTTCATACCTTTTCACAATCTTCCTCCAGTCTTATGGCTTTCTCCAAGTGAAGGAACAGCTCGTCCTCTTTTTCATGCATTTCGGTGTCTTTTTCTTCAAGCCGACGTTCCAGTTCCCGTTTGGAAGCGACCAAACTATCCCGTTCAGCCTGAAAAGTCAAATTAAAGCGTGTTAAAAGAACGTTTTTTAAAGGACGGAAAAAAGAATGAGGAGACGGGTTAATTGGAACATGAAGGTTGCAAAATCGATTGTTTCGACACGACCTGCATCAACTCCGGAGAAATAAGGAACGGCCCAGTTATTTTAAGAAGTGCGTTTTCCCAGCAATAATTCGGAACGCCTAAATCCAATTTTTCAATTGCAAGAAGAATACAACGCGTAAGGACGTTCTGCAACAAATAGTTGGACGAACTTCAACTTTAGTACTATAGCACTTTTGTTAAAATAAATCGGGCAGTATTTCCCTCCGATCCTTGTTTCTCCAATTTTGTTGTTTTCTTAATTACTTTACATTTCAACGGCTTCTGAGTACCCCGAGACCACCGTGGGACGCCTAAATGACAAATCATTCATTAATCGTGAGCAAACTGTGTCCAAAACTCACTACAGCTACAGTGATCCAAACATACAATATCCTTTTTTTCAATAACAATTTCGAATATGATTAAATGCTTTGTGGACCGTTCCAGATGACAAAATTATCGTTCGCGAGAAAATGACGATAGGACAGCAATAAATTATCAAAAATAACGGGAAAAGGGTCTTTAGTGCACTTTTTTTCTCAGAAATCTCACTCATAAGGCACTAGCGTTCCCGAAAAATCAGGACTAGCTACGATGAGAGTAGCGACAATGGTCATTAGATCATCAGGGGCGACCACAAAAATTGAAACTAACGTTGATTAATTTTGTTCACAGTTTATCACATAATTCCGAAACTGCTATTAGAAAACTTCTCAGAATCATCGTATTGACAGTATAATAAATTACCTATACGTTGGCTTTTAAATGAAAGTCATGGGGGACCAGCGGCTTAATAAATTCCGAAACTTTAGCGTTGCTAGTTTGTGCGTACAATGTTATGTATACTGGGCGAAAAAAATATTGCATTAGTAGCTAAAGCATGCAATCGTTGAATGTATGCAGCATTGAGAAAAGCAATGAATCGCACCGCGTATTTGATTTAAAAAATCCTCAAAAACTCAATTATGAGTTAACGTTCCTGTGTTTCATTATGGAACAAAAATCTATTCGAAAATTTCACGCGTCACAAACATCACAAATGTCATGATTACTTATTCTTGTGCGGAATTCGATTCAACCTTCCATGTAAACACATGATATTTCGAAAACATAAATTATCTTTTTAAGTATGACGGTATTTGAAGAAGAAGAGTAATAAGTTAAAACGCCTTTTTAACTCACGCATCATGTTCATTAAGTTAATTTTGTGCCTGTACCGAGGAGAGGGGGAAATGTTTCTTGTCGTGCGATTATCCACGTTGCATATCTTTGAAAAAGAGGGGGATAACTGACGAAGCAACATTCGTATTGGGCAGCTGAGAAGTCTACAAACTTTAAAGAAGGCCCTATTTCATTTCATTTTCCGTTACAAGAGAAGGTTCAACGAACTGGAATACATTTACGAGGCCTTTAGGGGAACATTAACTCAACGCCATTTGTAAGAGAAATTAGACGAACTTAATTGAGTATCCCGAAAGAAGATTTATTTGAGGGAGTAATTGACTAGCCAGTCAGTAAAGGAATTGACCAATGCTTTACACCTTTGAACCACCAATGAAGATGACAACATTGAACCATCTGCTAGTCTTCATGACTCACATTTGGTCACTTGGGCAAGATAGGTGAATAAATAATTCTGCATTAACAAAAAACTGCTTCTCCAAACAGCAGTTATTTGCTTTAGCTTTTACATACATTCAAGTACATTAACAATTATTTTGTCAACTTTCAGTAGACAGCCAAACTTACAACAGGCAGTTACTATTAAACTGTTCAATAGTTCATTACTATCGTGAAGGGGGACAGTTGGTACTAGCAAACAGAGTGGGCGGGAAATAAACCAGCAATGGAACAGCAATGTTTCTCAAGACGGAATTGGGGGTCAAGCAGGGGTGTCTTTCAGGCACCTTTGTTTGCATTCTTCATCAATCAGCTCGAAGACTAGTTTCGGTTTGAAGAACACCTTCGCAACAAGGGTTTAGAATACCTATATAAGAGTACTTGAGTGGTGACTCCCTGCCCTTTACATTGGTAGGTGGGCGATCTTCTTCGCGCATATTTGTGCCCATTTTGTCAACCAAAATTATTGTTCGATGCTGTGTTCAGGTACATTCCTTGCTACTACAGGAAGACGAGGTCTGAGAGATTTGTGTCAAAATAAAAATATCGTTTTTGTACTGTCTTAAACCCAAATCTCTTACACTATACATCTTTTACTCTATTTCTGAGAGGATCGGTCACAGATCCGACTCCAAAAGGAATTGCTTCTTTCCAATCATTCGCGTTCGGCTTTTTCCATCTCCCTGAGACCGAAACCCCCCACAAGATGAGTCTTCTTTCTCCCTTTCTCGAATATCCCTTATTTACGATCATCCAAAGCAGCGGGCCGATGGAGGGTGAGAAGTAATATGCGAAGGGAGGTCTTAGTGTAAACTGTGGCTTTGCTAAGGAAAAGTTGGGCGCAACCCTTAGGAGAAACGAGGGTTTCTAACTGCGCTCCAGCGAAAACGGCAATGAGGAATGGAAGAACCCAGTTTACTTTTCCCTTCCTTATAACTCTCAAGAATTGAACTTCCAAATACTTTTCTTCTTACCATGGCGTATACGTAAAAGGGGTTCATAAGGTACAATAATTCCCTTGTTAACCATACTTTCTTACCAAATTTTCATAATTAATTAAGTTATTGCGATTGGGTCACAAACATTATGAAATGATCTCAAAACAGTTTATAGTGTTTCAGTTTCAACTGATAACCACCATATTTCCAATAGTTACTTGACGTTTAAAGAGGGCGAGTAGCAAAGGCGATGACATTCTGCGTAATGTAAACGCTACTCAATTCAAACTGCATTACAATATCTCTTTTTTTTCTTCTTCTCGAATACCCAATGCGCCGGAGCAAATGACCGTAGTTCTGCTCATCCTCCGGTAAATTGCACCTTACAAAGCGACGCGGTCACTGAAGAGACTCCTTTCGGTACGTAGATGATACGAAATTGTAGCTGTTTCGCTGCTCACAACGTGCATTGTGCAACGGGTCGGTCTTATTTTCCTTAGACGTCACCTCCTCGGCTCCCCGTTAGTTTTTCTGGAACCTCGTCCTCTTAGCAATTTTCCACGGTAGAGAGCCATCTTCAGTTTACCTACTTCGTTTAGCCGGAGATGCGTTACAAAAGAAACAGTTAAGTCGTCATCGAGGGCGCTGTGTCGTGGCTGTAGGCCCCTGTCACGCACCTTATTCGAAGCGCTCGTTTCAATCGAAATAAAGCTTTTTGAACTTGAGAGCTCAAGTGACAACTGTACAAAGGTTCTGGAACACTCTCTGTGAAACGTATACAACCACACCACAGTTCAATAGAAATGATACAAAACATCAGGTGCGACACGTCACTCAACTTTCCGACATATTTTTCACTTAACTCATGAGGACTTGTAAAACATAACTTAGAAACTGGTAGTGGATAAAGTTCCAAAACGCACTGGGCTGCTGCTACTTATGCCACGACTTCAGTCGAAAAACCAAAATATGGGCAATTGATCAGTGTTCAATCTACAGCCGCTGAAGACTACCAACCAACCCTGTCAATCAACTTCTTTCTTACAATATACACAAGGATTTGAATTTCTAGAGCCTAGAACGTACTTTCTTACACACGAGCACTTGTCGCCTAATCTCTCCCCCTAATACTTTGATGCCCCGTTGCTCGTCAGTTTGCCCCTGAACACAAGCTTTCTCGTCTATATTCATAGCACTTCGACAATGTGAAATAACGACGCCAGTAAGTTTCTAAGCCTCATTGTTATTCATTACTTAGAACTAGCTCGTGAACTCTCGTGCACATCTAATGAACCAGTGTTTTTTGTACAATATAGACCCTCGCCTCATTCAACACTAATTCTTTCGCCCGTATTTGTAGTTGTATTTGTGTTCGCCCATATTTCTTCCTCTCTTGTACTTAGCAGAAGTTCCTTTCAACATAATTTTTAAAAAAATTCTTTCTGCATGCAGGAAGCAACAGCGAAACTTTGTGAAAACACTGCAAATTATTACACAATGGTTTATTATTCTCATGAACAGCTTGACCTAATATTACTGCTCCGAGACCCATCCCATTTGATTCAGCATCGAATGCTAGTAAACCATACGAAACATGACCTGACTACAATGGAACTACGGAAACTAAATATTCCCCCAGCGCCAAGCGCCTGTAAACGTCTGTAGGCATTTATGATCCGATGGAGGGGTGTGAGGAGGAAGTTGCCTTGGCGCCCCACGGGCAAAAAGAGTCGGGGAAATTGGGACGGGGGCTTCCAGCGAACCCTCGCTCGGCAATTGGCAGGATGTTGCGAGTCCAAAGGGCGTTGTGAGTCGAGCGGGCCTTGAAAACGATACGATTATACTGCGTTTCGTTAATTTTTTAAACCATTTTTTGCCCATAACAACGATGGGCTTCGTCCGATCGAATTGCCGAGATGGCGGGCACAACTAGATCCCAAATGGGATTTTTGTGTGAAAGAACGAATTTTTTAGACCACGTTAAAGGCACAAAACGGCCCGGATAGCGGGCGGGGGACAGTGGACGGTGGACGGACATTGCAGATTTGGAATCCCCATGTCTTGAAACGTAAAGTATCAAATTTTGAGGGGGGGTTGTAAAAAATTTTTCGTGACCGAAAACATCGGGTTATTATTCAGAATGAATAATAAACCAAAACGTGAGCCATAAAATAGATATTAGTTGTGATTTTATGACCATTATCAAACGTGTACCATATAAGTTACTTATTGGACGGCAAACACAGTTTTTTCAAGACATCGAGTGTTGTGTATGCGGAAGGATAGAAGAAAAATTGCACCAAAATCAACTTTCGACATAATATTTGTCAATTTATTCTGCTGCTAACGTAATTTTCCCACAAATTAAAATTTTATAGTATTATCGTGTCTTTGGGAACTTTTCATACAAGAAATCGTTAGACAGTTCTTGAGAATTAAAAAGATGTTTGATAACTACAGTTTTAGCCCGATTGTGTTAGTAATCTTTTTATACAAGCTAAATATTAAATTTGCGCTGATTTGGTTCAGCCTTCTTACCTCCATGTCAAGATCGGCATAAAATGCAAAGACGAAGAATTTTTCTCTTTGTTGGCGGTTAGATGCTCTAATCTACAAAACTAAACGTCCACCCAAAGCTAACCAGCTGCAATTTGCGGAACCCGAACAGACAGCCGAAGGAGCTTTATGACTCGCAACGGTTCTCGGAGGGTTTATGAACTTCCATTTTGACGAGGTTCGCTTCACCGCTGAAGCGTGTAAGGCCGTCCAGTGGAGCCCTGTAAAGAGTTTTTGAGAGGACTCATTCATAACAAACCGGGATTCGCTAGGGTTACACCCTCCTAAAACCGCTGCTAACGCTAACACAGTCGTCCAACCGCGAAATCGCCGTTCTACGAAACCAGGCAACGGGGAAACTAACGGAAAATGAGGGGGAAGTAGGGATAATGAAGTTCAGAAGGGTGAGCGTGAGGAGGAAGCTCTTGTTCTGTCTAAGAAACGAAAGGATCCCAATGAAACTAAAGTAAATAGATTATTTTTTATCGTTAGCAGCGAAGATTTATTTTTCTCTTTGTTTCACTCCACCAATCCATCACTTCTATTATTCGTTATTCCTATCAAATAATACAATTAGTGCTAAATCTAGGAAATGTGAAGAAAGAAGGATATTGTCCGAAGTTGGACGATCTCTCGCTTGGTGGCGGCAACTCTTTGTTGCCGGTACTCCAAATTAACATTGCTGAATGTACGAATGCGAAGAAAATAGTGTTTCCTCCATACTGTGATGTTAACACAAAGTGAGATTGATGGAAAGTTAAATACAATGCACTTCCATTATATAAATGAAATACATTTCACGGAAACTTCCAGGCTGAAGATGACATCAAATTTTGTTATGGTCACGTCTATTCATATTTAGTCTTTTTCCTGCATGTTCTCTGCCGACCCCAACTTAAATACCTATCTCGTCCTTCAGTTCTCAAGTTATATGTAACATATTATATTGCTTCACGGAAAATAAAATGTTAGAGGTTCACTCACGAATATGTGCTTATGCCACGTTTTTAATTTGCAGTGCGTTTCACTTCCATTTTCAATGCTTGTAGAGGAACAAATACACAAAATCATTGAAAATGGTAGCGAAAGACATCAACAAGTTGGCATAAGCAAGCATTACTTAGACTCGACCTCGAGTATCATTCACAAAATTTATATGAACAATTAAGAAACTGTCACTTGTCTGTTCACACGGGTGGGTGCGTGTAATTACATTCAATAACTTTGATAGGAGTGAGCCAGTATGTTCGAAATCGACACAAAAATAGTTCTTTAACATCAATTTTCGTTGACAAGCACAAATCAGCTTGGGCACTAATATAGATTTGAGGGAGGGGGATTATATTTCGGCGGACATTTACGTTTTTGTTTTAATAAGTCGATGGAGACCCACTCATTGTCGGCTTGAGCCATCCGGGAGATATATGAGTTTCCTTCCGCGCAATTTCCACTCATGGGCTTGCCTATATATTTTGTAAGTCCTGGGGTATAATTAGCGTTGTAAATGTGCTACAAGCCTAAAGGAAAGATAATAACACATGAAAAATGTAAGCATTAACATAGAAACGAACAGCAGACAAATTACGAGGGGTAGGAGTTAAAAGGTTTCAACCAACTCGAATTAAATGTCCTCAAAGCGTTTAGTTTAACTGCAGACCAAGCGATTAACCTCGTTACTTCTCCATTCGTTGGCGCCCGAAGAAAATACAAGGCTATCACTCTGAAATCGTGAGAATCGTACGACTAACGAGTGAGCCATATAATCAAGACCCAATTATACAGACAAGAATTACTAAGAATCACCAGGTAATTGTGCACTTGAATAAAATTGACTTTAATCGTACGCTGGCAAATTATTTCATTTAGCAAGTTGTTCTATTTCCTCCTATTTTGCA
Organism: Pachypeltis micranthus; assembly: GCA_020466155.1. NCBI lineage: Eukaryota > Metazoa > Arthropoda > Insecta > Hemiptera > Miridae > Pachypeltis > Pachypeltis micranthus. The sequence goes on along the minus strand of CM035774.1, from coordinate 19,762,858 downwards.
TAATTAGATAACCCTTAATGATAACCTTAATAATAACCCCATCAAGTAGAGTTGGGAAAAATGTGCTTTGCAGTACGAAGAATATTTGTTCTTCTTACGACAAACAAGTGGGAGTACAGAAAATGAAAGATCATTTTGTTTCAAATTGAGTTTAACGCTTTCTCAAGACGTCTTAGAGGTTCTCCAGAAGTCGACTGATATTTCTACAACAACATTGCAGACACGTTAATTTACATTCCACATCAAAAGCTAAAATCTATTTATCTCAAAACTAACTTCAGTCTTGGTGGATTTTCCTTGTACATTCAATGTGGTAGTCATAGTATTCAAATGAAATAACGAGTAAATTACGTAAAACCGAAGTAAACTGTGAATATAGAATTGTGATTTATACTCTGAGTCGTACTTCATGAGAGGTTTTGTGCTTGTAATTGGTAATTGAACTTCAAATGTATTCACAACTTGAACGAAGTAGTAGTAACAAATTATCAACACCTAACTCTTCAATGAACTTGAGTTCGATCATCAAATGGCTAAGTAATGTCGACATATTTGATCGATTCCTTTTCAAAACTTGAACTTCAAAAATTTCACCGAAGAAGAAACTTTCTGATTGAGTTTTTCGACAAGGCCCTTTGACGGCTTGATATCCACTCAGAGAGTGATTTCTTCTACCGAAAGAGCGAGTCACGCTCTATAATTTCACGAGCAGAAGTAGTGTTTTTCGACGGGATAGTTCAAGGACGCGAGGTCATGAAGTTGGCTCTCCGTTCGCTCTCATCCGTCTCTCATTCGACAACTAGGGGATAAAATGAAATAGAACCCCCACGACGATAGTGATTTGGTGCTGACCACGCAAAAAAATGTATTTAAAACCGTACGAGCCGCTTTGGAGACGAACGTATTTGACAGTAACGCGTTTATGTGCAGGTTAAGCTGATTCGGTCCAGCAGATTTGTCTTAATCCCCACCACAAACACACAGACCAGTTTTACTTTTCTTAGCCCTCCTAGGAAGAACATGTAACCGGCTGAAAATCAAAATATTGAGTATTCTTCAAATATTCACGTTTCAAGGGCTTCAGAGTCCAAAAAACCCCAGTTATGAAAACAATTCTGCGTTACAGTTTTGTCTCAAACACGAGCTTGTCAATTTTGATTACATTATCCGTAGGGACAGTTCCAAATCACAAAACAGTACAATAAATCACTCATCCGTGGGAAAATGACAAGAGGAGCACGATATATTATAATCGGTTTTAGCGCAGTGTTTTCTTTGTAAATCCCGCTCATACTCCTAGGATACTAGAATCAGGGCAGAAAAATCAGGGTGGTAGGTGAAAGGTTTATAAAGTGCATCAGATAGTTAGGGGCAATCTGAGAAAGTGCGGAATCCAACCCACTGTCTTCTACTAGCACCGATTCTCACAGTTTTTTTCGCGATAATTTCCAAACGGGTACCTTCTCAGATAAATTGATTTGAGTCTTATTAATCAACTGTGCACTGATTACTCAAAATTGGTCACGGCATAAGCAGGAGCGACTCTATAAATTCTGAAACCGCTAACAGTTTACGTGCCAGTGCTTCGTCTAACAAGTTCATATCATACAAACTAAATGAAAAACGGATCTTATTAGTTGTTAAAGTTATGAGAAGTGCTGAATGCACGAGGGGCTGAGTGAACGTGACGCGTCACACAAGATATTTCAAACAGTGCTTTTTCGGACTCAAACGACTTTGAAACGTAAATATCTTAAGAAATTGGCAACGTTCAAAGAAAACTTTTTTTGAGTTAAGAAAGAACGAAGTATTTGTGCGAGGTCCTTTTCATAACTCCCGTTCGCCGACAGCAGCTCCTAGTCCTGAAATAAGTTTCTTGAGACAGTTTTGGCGAAAAGATCATTAATCGAATATTATTCTCGATTAGAAGTTACATTCCGTGATGACGACGGAGAGTTGAAGGAACCCCACCGTAATACCGTCGAAGTTCTACGAGAGACAAGCGCCACACGTTCCCTGAGGGTCCCAGCGAGCATGGCCAACAAAAACCAACGTAACGAGCCCCCCATCTCACACCACCCCGCAGTGCATTTGAAAGAGGATAAAAAACGACCTTCGCGATGACACTCCGCAGCAAAAGAGGATGCCATTGTCACTTAAAGGCAATTTGTCACGTTGCAGAGACAAATCTCACTCTGCCAAATTGGAGAGGAAGCTCCATTTGAGCGACAATAACAAAGAAGACGATTAGATTCCACAATGCCGTGCGAGAAGCTCGTAGGGAGCAGCAATCGCTCAACTGTTTAGAACTAACGTAGTGAGAATTTCATTTTATTTAGTGGACTACGATCGTTTTATGGAAAACCAACACGACAGTTTTATTCGTTAATGTATTATAACAGTATTACGATCTTTACTTTCCGTAACACTAAGGGTCGCATTCAGCTGACGAATGGGATGGCAATCCCCAACGCCTTGATGGAATGAGTGGGCCTTTCTATCCTTTCCAAGTCAACAGTATTTCTTGAAAAAATGTCTGCAAGCTCAAACAACAGCCGCTTGGTGAGTCGACGTCAATAGACATTAGCAATAGAGCGAATTGCTGACTTGCGATCATGTGACGAGGGTTTGGTTGGCTTCATCTAATGGGATCGTCCAGCGGCCACAAACAGCAGCCCTCATGTGTAGCAATTCGATCTTGTAAAGTGGACTATTTCCAGCGAAATATTGTGTAGGCCGAAAAACGTATACACATTTCTTCGATAAGTGTGGACTAAAGAAGCGACTCCTGAAAATCTATTCTGCAGAAATGCGTAAGATAACAGAGCCAGTATAACCATTTTACATTTTCAGGTGGTGGTAGTGTATCACCCGACGATAATCGTTCCACGATTACACAAGAACATGATACGAAGCACCGATTTACTTTAAGCTGATCTAAATAGTTGACTTGGAGCAAACAATGATAGGTGTAGTAGAAAAAAAGATTTTTCAGTAGAAAAGGAGGTTGCGACAGAACTGTGCGTCAGTTATTGATTCGGTGGAACCGGAACCTCCCACAACGAAATATAGGACTTGTTGTGTACAAAGGCGTTTTCCCCACTAGACCTCTAATCCTGTTTACCACTTGAAACACACGCGTGTTTACAACCTCTCAATCCATTTCATTTTATCTCGGCCCACGAAGATCCGCCTCCTTTGACAAATGTTCGTATCTACGACCTCAGCGCGTGGAGAGAGTTCGATATTTTGAAGTTTCGTACGCTGTTCCTTATCTCAACGACTTTTTCGGTTGGAAGAGATTCCATTAGTGCAGATTATGCCTTGCCAGTTTGTATAACACGTAATTACATAGAGCAAGAAGTGCGATCTAATTTATTTACCCTAAAAATTCGTGTAGTCAAATATCTGGTCCGACAAACAATTTTACTTAGCTCCACGTACGTTCAGAAAGTTCAAGATGGCGGTGGTTGGAATTCTGGGATGTCCGTGGTTGCTCCTAACTTTCTTATCAGAGTTATCAAACGCTCATCGTATACAGGGCTAGCATCCTAATTTTTCTGGGAACTCTACTACCTCTTGAGTGAAATTCAAACGGTAAAAACGGCGTAAATATAGGTTTTCTTTCACATGTTCGATAATTTACTGCGCAGCTCTCATCATTTTTCCGAGAAAGAAAATTTTATGGTACTGTCGTGATTCTTGGGATTGTTTAAACAAAAAGTTTAATCGAAATCAGACGCAGTTCAGTTCCGTCAAATGATACATAGCCCTTCTCACAAACCACTTACTAAATATTATGGGGCATGCACAAGATTCACGATAAGTCTAAGTCGACAGGATGAATTGGGATAATTAGCCTTAAGGAGATACTTCAATAACGCACACGTGCCCCTTCTCGAATGTCTCAAGTCTTCAATTTCTTCGTCCGAACAGATTGCCGACTCGTTAATTTTTCTGCCGCCTGGTGCAAGCTAGTAAATGTGATCTAGTTTTTCCCCTTTCACAGGGCTACACCGTTGTAAACTAAAACGAGTGATTGCTCATTAAACATTCACTTGCCGACAGTTTTGAAGTGGCTTAGCCTTTGAAGCCCTCGCCTGCCGCACCCTTGAACTTGCGCCAAACGAAAGAAGGCGCTTAGAAATTAAAAGCTTCATCCGGGGTAAAAACCAACTCAAGAATATTTCTACCTAATCGTCTTATCACCACTAAAGATGTAGGAAATTGGTAGAAATTAGCTCAGGGTTGGTGGCAGAGTCGTTGAAAAGAAGATTTGAGGTCACGAACCGCTGCGTGAGTTTTAATTTGCTCTACAATTGAGGGCGATGGAGTAATTGCAGGAGTTATGAACCAAAACTCAGAGACTTAGGACCTGTTGGCGCTTTAAGGTTTCGGAATTCATTGATTTTCTTCTAGCTATGCCCATTATACTTATTGTCTAATTATTACCATTAATCGAGAAATTCGTAACTATCAACACGATTCTTTTTGAATTCCTCAATTTTTGTTGTTGCTCGAACAACTATTTGCGATTGTCGATGCAGTTTTTCTATATTATTTAAGTAATAAGTTTATGGTTTTGATAATGAAAATGTGCGAAAGGACTCAATCTCAACCCGCAAAAGTAAAAATGTGGAATTAGGAGCACAAGTATGTTCTCTCCCCCCCCCCCCAACCCATTCTTTTGGCGCTACTTTCAGCGTACTGAATAGGAATGACGGGGAAGTATGTAGGCAAAACGTTCTAAAAAGTCGTTAATACTTCACAGTCCACGACGAATCCCAGTCCGCTTGAATTCCATCCTTTTGTACACATTACTCAGGAGCTCCGAGGGAATTAAAAAGAGTGGTATTTGAGGGAGATAAATTTAGAACGGCCGAGCGGTTTTCAGAGGAAGACGATGCTTCCGTCAAATCTGCCAACCCCCGGAGAAGAAAACAGCAAAACGAACCGCTGGAATTGCTTCCTCCAACTCTTCAGCAGTGTCTCAATTAATGATAACGTTTTTTTAGCTCACTGTATTCTTTAAAAGGAGTTTAAAATACATTTACTTCGACAGAACGACACAAACTGTGACTGCGGAATATTAAGAAATAGTTCAGCTGCAGTTAAAAGAAAACTAATAACGATAATGATCATCCAGCTCGGAAACTGAAGATGCTAGGTTGCACCTCAAGTTTACCAAAGCACAGATTCTGTTGAATGATTGGGGAGAGAAGAGCAGCAAACCGCTACATATATCATACAGCTTTCCTCTCACCATCTGTTCAAATAAACGGTGGTTATTTTTTAGAACAATTAAAAAAAAACCTTTTCAGCCGATTACGTAACTTTCCTTTTCAAGAATAATTCAAAGGCGGATCAGCAACCGAGTTTGCTAACGTCAAGGTGACGCGAAAGAGCAACCCTAGCAATGACAATTGAAGCATGAGCTCACCGCGAGGACAAACCCAGGTTTAGTTCATGCAGGTTCACGCCCGCCTAGCGAAGCTCATTGCGTCAGTCACATAGCCCGTGTCAACCACGACTACAGAGTACGATAAAAAGCCGAAGCTGTCAAATTGTGAGCGCAAGGCGATAAGAAACAAACCCTGAACTGACGGCTGCCTATTTCGCTTACAACGTCCTTCTGATTAAATTACTTAAAGGATAAAGCCAGAACAGTCAATTTGGCCTGGGAGGGAAATTAACGTTTCGTTTTAAATTTTTTCACTTTAAACCTTGTTGGTTGCTAAACAGGGAGATCTTGAGTTGAAGTTATAGAATGAGATGAGTGAGAGAAAGGGCTCTATTATTATACTTGACACAGGATAGATATCTGAGTATGAGAGAAAAAAACATTAGAGTCAGTGATGAGCCAAGACATCAATGACATTGAGAGTTACTGTGTGAGTTCGGGAACGGGAATGCATAAGGAAAGGTGGAAGGAAGGGCTGAGAGAGGGGGTGAGGATATATCTAATGGGGATATCTAAGCGAGAAAATACGTTGCCGGCTCCGTCAGTAGGGTTTGAAATGCCGGAGTTGATTGACAGGGGGCTCAAAGATTCCGAGATTGGCGGCTAGTCTTTTTATTATTATTATTATTCATTGTGGGCCTATTGATGTCCAACCAAGTTTTAACTATGTGCTTAAGTGTTACTTACGTGTTTTCTGAAAGACTACTAGAGCTAGCTGGTATTTGTTGAGCAGATTTATCAGATGACACAATCTTCTTGGCTCGTCCTGCTCAGTAAGATTGGTCATAAAGGTGAATTATACGTCTCAAGAATAAATCCATGCACAACAAAGCATGAAAAACTAAATGAGAAGGCGGGACCTCCGAAGACTCGCTAATATCTGTAATGATGTCACGACGGAACTGAATGATTAGAACACACATGAAACCCATCAACCGGTCTGCGTGACTCACAAAATACCAGCAAGAAGACAGAAAAATTCGTATTTCGTCACCCTTCCCCTCCGCTATTAACGTAATTACGGAACAACTTGGAAAAATAATTCAATTGCATAACGTAAAATGAGAGCAAAACTTACAGAAACGTCTTGCGCAATCTTAGCGGCTACGTACCTGAAAAATGAAACCGCTTTTAATAAAGGAGTTACGAAACTATAAATTAACTTATTGAATAAAATTATGTAGCTCATGAATGAAGAGGCGACAGATGTAATAGATATAAGACGAGGTTCTCTTTAATAGTTGAAGCGCTCTCTCTGTGAACTTTCTCGCGCATACACTTTGAAGAAAAAAAAAATCAACAACTAGCTCGTAAACTAACTCTAACAGACGTGTGAGAGCCTTTCGTGATACTGGAAATGAAGAGTCCCTCTTTTCCACCTCAAAATGAATACGTTATATGGTCGCAGACCGTTCTGAAAATTGATTTTTGACCGACTTGTTAAGCGCCACAGTACATTGGTCATTGTTAATTATATGTCTGTCGAATTTGACACTGCACACATAAATGACGAGCTTTCGAACAACTCGAGAACTATCTTAGCTTCGTTTTTCTCGCCATTTGATGGAGTCGTATGTGGGGGGATGGATGGCCATATTCGCTCATTACGCGTGTGTCGGTAATTCTGAGCGTCAAGTCTATTTCTCACAAACCCCCTCTATTTGTCGTCAATGGTGGATTATTGAGTATTTGTTCCCAAAAAAAGGCCAAGTTGCGCTTTGAGATGGTTGACTGTTTAACATTAAAAGTTCTAGCTTAAATTATTTGAATTTTTCAATGCGTCACTTAATTTAATTTTTTTTATCAGTGGACTGAATGTTGATTTTTTAATCACACTTACCTGGTTTCCCAAAGTCGTGTAAAGGTGTAATTTTTTTTTTTCATTGTAAGTAAAATTGTGTACTGGGTTTTGTGTTTCAACTAGTATATTATTTGAGTTTCATACGCAGAAGTCTAAAACTAAGATTCCCAAGCAATTCGCACATAAAATCCATCAGAGCTATATTTCTACATGTAGACTCTAATTGTTTACTCACACTGACACGTAACTATGATTTTGTAAATTAATTGAGAAATTCGCTGTTCGTATAAACCCACAAATTGCCACGGTGGCTGTTAGTATTCTCCCACCCTCGTGTTAAAACGTGCGGATACCCTTAATTTCCTGATTACATATGGATTACGACTCCGAGAAACAAACAACAACACACACAAAACATAGCACATCAGACGAGTGGAAAACACAATTCTTTGGTGGTTCGAAGAAACATTTGCTGGCTGATATTTCAGAACCACGGACAGTTATGCAAAATAAAATTCCCTTAATAATGCACGATGATCCAGTTGGCTCCATAGACCTAAATCTCCGTTCATAGAAATGTTCGAAGTTAACAAAATATTGGTACTGATTGGCAGAAAATATCGCATTCGTTTAATCAAAACGATGGAGCTGTTTCTCAGACATTTGCGTGAAACGGCCTTTAAAAAGTGGCGGAGAGTCCCCACAACAAGCAAGATCGAGTGTGAGTGAGTTGAAGTGGGCAATGCGACGCCATGAAGAAACTTCTTGCTGACAATACAGCACGAAAGCAACATCGAAGTGTATTGATTCAAAACAGAATCTGCCAGGATGGCCGTCCTAATCCTGTTGACAAAGGAGTAGAGCTTGCAGTTTACTTATATCAATACAAAAGAGCGCTATTGTTCTCACAATGTCTGCTATGGTAAAGTCCCCACCCTAGGCCAAGGGTCGCTACAGAATGCACAAACGTCAGGGATCAAATCGGGGTTATCATATTTCACTACCACGTTGTGGCAATGAATACGCGTGGCTTCTCCTCAAGCGCGGCCACACGGTTGCAAACAGTGGTTTGAACAGCACTTCCTTCTTCTATCGCTAACTACGAGTCGCTCCTGCACACTTCTGCAAAAATTTGTATTTCAATTGTAGTGCAACGCACATTTTGGCTGGCGGCGTCAACAATCTGTAGAAATCAACGTTGAGAGGTTAGGGATATTTTCAATTAATTCGCAGACACAAGAAAAATGGTATTTACGCAGAATATTCGTTCTTTGCTCAATACTGTATTGCTAGTACGTTATTCTAATTGAATTGTCATTTGAACACGTGCCATACAAATTGTAGCTATCGATTCTGCAGGGCAGTCCTTCATGTTGCATTCAAAAATTAACTATCAGGAGCCTCAGTGGCATAGTACCCCCACTTGCTATTTGTATTTAACTGACATCGAAGTTTCGGTGCGAGAAAGAATCCAGGAAATGCCAGCTACTCGCTCGTTCAGAAACTACCGACATAACGCGTTTATTGTGAACGTTCTGAAGCGATTATAAGGTCGCAATACATTTCGAAATGCGTGTAACAACAAATGAGTTTGCTGGTTCCCTTTGCAGCACAATTTCATCGGACGCTGAATAAAAATTAGCAACAAGGCCGTAGCGGATCTTCAGTTTAACACACAATTATTTTCAACAGTTTATAAAACAATGCTTTCCTTTTTGTGTTCGTTTTAGCGTAACTAAGAACTAATTGAGCCAAGTCGTCCAAATATCACCAACTTGCTAAAATGTTATTTAAACAAAGTTCTTTAACAGTCGCAAACCTTGAAACTTCTATGGTTTCAGATGGAATTTTCAGTTGAATGTTGAAGCAAACAGCTCATTAGAAATAACATTAGTACCTCACGTATCAAGGCCGCTAATTCAAATTTTAAATGTAACGCGCTCCACAACTTTCGCATGTAAACTACAAAATCCCTCTTTCATTGTAGTTCATCGAATGCCCCCCGAAACACTTACATATACCAGAGTATTTTATACGGCGATTATTAACATGAGAAGTCATTATTGTAAAACAGAGCGTTACTCTTACTAAGAAAACAGCTACTGGTTGTGATGCTTACATAATCAGCGTTGTTGTTGTGATGCTTCATGACGGATACTTTCATCAGCCCTACGCTAGTTGTGTCCCTTGCGGGTTCACTCATACCAGGTTGTTCTATTGTAGATGTTCCCGATTGTTCTTCATAGATCCACATTACGATTATTGCTTGTTTGTTGATACCCTCCCCACCCCCACCCCTTCCACTCCATATTTTTTGGGTGCGTTAATGTGGGGCGTGTACAAAAATACAATTCTACCCAGATTTTACGTGCCATTCAGAAAATATTTCGCCAATGCTCTCAAGCACTTCGATTTTTCGCTTTTTTTATGAACTTCGTATAAAGTGAAGACTTCCAGCTGTCTAATTTGGTACTGGTGACCATTCATTTAGCAAACCGCGCCTGGATGGACGCGGGTAAAAGAGAAAGAGGTTGGAATCTTTCTCCTCAGCAAAAAGCTAGTCCAAGGTGGGTACGAAAAATGAGCGAACCGCAAGAAGTGGGGGAGTCCCGTAGCAAGCCAGTTTTAGTCCAGAAGGCCTCGACGGCTTTTTTCGTACCTTTTCCTCGGCTTCTCAGTAATAAGCACTGTAAAACCTCCCATCAAGCTATTAGATGCACAGACGAGATCTCCAATTACCCCTCCAGGAGGATTTCCCATTAACTCGTGCCACAGGTTACTGAAAAATGAGCCTCTTCAGAGACGAGGGCCGATGAAATTGTTTCCCCGTTTTTTGAAGCCAACTTTCAAAGATTCAGAACCGTGTAATTGACTTCTCCGAGTGGTGAGCTACTGATTATAATTTTGCTGGGAAACGCTAAAGGATCATTTGCTAATGACAATAGAAGAAAGTGAAGGTTACAGAAGTAACTTGGGGAAGGAAGGTCATGTACCTAGCAGACAGTTTAATTCGTTTCACTAAATCAAATTTTAGTTCAATTTTTAATGATCTTGAGAGTAGTCCGTCAATCAATAAGGCATAGATTAGAAAAAATTATCACACAACGGTTTATTATTCTATTGCACTACATGATTGGAACCTACACTTTTCAGCACCTCCCTCAATAATATTTTCACCTACGAGCACCTGATTTTTCAATCAATCTTTCCGATAATGTCCTAGTTATCCAGCCTGACGCAGTCTCACACCTCCGAGGCCCATCCCATTCAATTCAGCATCGAAATATACCAGTAAACGATACGAAACATGACCTGACTACAACGGAACGACAAAAATTGTCATTTTCCAAGTGACACTAGGTAAATGATAGGACATGACGTGTCGAAATGCTGTTGAAGTAGCACAGAAAATGAGCGAAGACCGGGGAGAAACGATAAGTTGAGTTCCTTCAAGTAGTTAAATTTGCCTCACTAAATTTGCTGTGATTTCACTGTTTTCCATCTAGACGTAGTCCTACAGCTCTGAGACTCAGCATCGAAAAATACCAAGAAAATTATAGCAAGCACGACGTAATCGTAACAAAACTGCCAAAATTGCTCGTAACAATCATGGATTTCGTCCGATCGGATCGCCGAGTAGGTGGGTCCCAAATGGAACTTTTTTCTCAAAAGAACTGATTTTTTTAGACAACGTTGAAGGCAAAATATGGATTGGACGGAGGACAAACATTGCAGATTTGGTATCCCTATGCCTTGTAACGTAAAGTGGCCATGTTTAAGGACGGGGGGGGGGTTCAAAAAATCATCCTGATCGTAAACACAGGTATAAAATAATAATAAACCAAAAGTCAGACAAATTGCGACTAGTTCTTTAATTTTATTTATACTTTTCGTATTAGTTTGTTGTATTGCCAGGCTCATTGTATGTGTACATACCCAACGAAGTGGGAAACTACCACAATTGCCCCGAAAGTTGTGTTTCGAGTCTTATGGTCACGTGGTCTCTGAAACTACACAGGTAAACGGCTACAACAGATGATTTTCGCTGTTTCGCTCTTTTCAGGTTAGTTCTCCATTTTTTCGAGACGCTCATATAAGGTTGTGAGCCTCTTACATGTATGGTGGGAAGGAGGAGGGGAGAGAGAGAGAGAGAGAGAGAGAGAGAGAGAGAGAGAGAGAGAGAGAGAGAGAGAGAGAGAGCGAGAGAGAGAGAGAGAGAGAGAGAGAGAGAGAGAGAGAGAGAGAGAGCGAGAGAGAGAGAGAGAGAGAGAGAGAGAGAGAGAGAGAGAAACAAAGAGAACACAATGAAAAGTATTTTGAAAGATTTTAAATTAAACTTGGAACGTACATTTCACTATCTGTACTTTGCTTTGGGGAAACACTGTGAATAGATGTTTTAAATACGACGTTGACCATTCAAATCAAAGGAGACTATACATCTGGTTCTGAATAAACGCGTTTGTCTAGAAAGGTAGTATTATACTTAAATTCCGTAAAGTAAATACCTGCATCATGTTCCCACACGATGCATCTGCTTATCTGGCTTTTATGTTTCACGCTATATGCTCAATAAAGTGCTTCTGAAGCACCAACAGCAGCCCGGGAGAACCACGTTTTCCTCACAAAAAAAGACGGACAGAACGTCTCAGCCAGTTTTTGTGACACGCTCAGGACCACAAAACGAACTTGCTCTCCATTACGGAAATGATTTTTTCTGACGACGAGGAATTGGTACCTGCATCGCGTTTCAGGCGATCAATTATTTTCCTAAAATAAAAAATATAAAAAAATACCCCCGGAGTAGCGAGAAAGCGAAAGGATGAACAGCTCGTTACATCACCTAAGAAGATTTAGAGGAAATTACACACTCCCAAATAATTGGTTGCCCGGCTCGCCATCGGCTTTCGTGACACATCGCTCTCCTCCCGAAAGAAAGATTTCCGTTTGACCCATCGGCCTTTAACGGGAAATAAATAAAATACTCAGTCACACAGCAAGTTGTACAGAATAACCAGGTTTCTATCAACTCTTGAATCGAAGCGTTCGATAACTGAATAAATTATAAAGCGATACAAATCCTTTCGAGCTGCCAGAAGTACTAGACTTCGCACTTCGCATTCAGTCATAGGTCGATGAAATACGTTGTAATTTTGTTTGTTCGCTTCCGAGCAATTTTTACGAAATGTACGTGTTTTACTTTACCTCAATAGTTGATATTTTCACTCAAGTAACTTCAACTCAAGTCTATTCTTTCTCAATTTTCTAGCAATCCTAACTCTCATATTCTAACCAATTTTTGGAAGGTTTGTTTCTGTAAACCTTCATCATCACTCCACACTATAACAAGTTTAACTCCATTTTTCAAACACTCACTGCGGTTTCTGACGACCATTCCTCGATTTTCCAACTCTTTATTCAAATTCTTAATTTCTACTCCTTCAGCTCTTGCTTAATTTAGATTGCTTTTCGCCACAAGTATTGGTCAATTTCTCAAATTTTTTTGAGAGCTGAGTAGGGGAACAATAAGATAAGTTGTGGGCAAATGCGATAACTCCTCTACCCTATCCCCCTGGTGATCGTGAGTCTCAGTGAACGTGATTGGGAAAAAACGGTAGAATGAAATCAATGAAAATTCGGCCTACAGATCGCCATTGGACGCCAAAATAAGTATGGTTATCAAAGTGATCAGTTTTTTTCTCAACAACGATTTCAATAACAATTATTGAGTTCATGTACTAGTGACACGATAGTGCCATAAAATTCCCATCCCTGGGAACATCATCAGAGTAATACAGTAAATTATCAAAAATTTCGAAGAAAATTTATTTTAGCGCAGTTTTCTCCACCAAACAAATCGTATCAACAATACCATCCATTACACATACAATAGTTTTTAAATTAAGATCGTAGTAGTGTTTTTTTGTAGCGATTGAGTTGTAGGCGCGTTAATCCAATACACTCAAGTTACAGAAAATTGTTGTAGCTAAATTTTCACACTTGATTTTTGCGGTAAAACAAAAAAAAACTTTGTTAGCAAAATTCTCTTAGTTGTTATACTTTAGTTTATTCAATACTTTGCAATACTATTGTGGTTTCAATGCTTTGTATTCCGCAAAGAGGAGCACATTCAAATTCATCACTGCCCTAGTTTTACCAACCACCCGAAAAAGAAAAGCTTATTTGTTTCATTATCTGTTGATTGCAGAGAGAACTCGTCTTCACACTTAGTTCACGGCGGGCTTCACTCGTTTTCCCTCCAATTGAAACGCGATAATTGCGACGAATCGAACTGATTCCGAGGTTAACGAAGAGAGCAAGAACGGCGCAGTTTCGGATCGATGGAAGACCGTAGGTGGTGAGACGGATGAGCTCATTGAGGTTTCTGTGCCATTCGCCGCCATCCTGAAGGCCCAGACGGTAAATATATTCGAGTACGGCAAGGCAGCGAAAAGCAAATAAAAGGCAATAAGGACGGAGAAAGGTGCACGTTGATGAGCGAAAGAAAATAGACGCGAAGGAGAAATTCTCTGTCGGGTACTTCGAAAGAAATTCAATGCGTTAATATGACGTTGGGACCAGGCTTCAGTTTAACGCGATAGTTTCAAATGCTGATCATTTTGAATGAGCATCTCATTAGTCGGTCGTGAACTTGTCAATGAAATAGTGATTGTTACCTGCTGTTAAGCGCAAGGAAGAATCAAAAGGCAGCGTCATTCTCAAGGTACATTTCTGGCTTCGTAATTGACCACGCGTCCCACTCATCCCGCTCAAATCCTGTTTAATCGAGGTCCCACCCTATCTCCCTTGGCACTCATATTCTAGGTTATAGCAGTACTGCTCTGCTGCGTGTACCTTTTTGTTTATTCGACTATTTGTTTTTTGTAGTTGGTCTAGTACCATGAGTACATCAATTGTTCAACTGGCCTGATACCCGTACCTCAAATAAATAAATACATCAGGAGATTATGACAGTCAAACTTTCTAATGGGCAAGAAACTGGTCCTCCAATGGATTTTATAAAATTTTATAACGGTAAAACTAATTCAGCATTATATTTCCAAACATTGTACGGAAATAAAAGTAGGCAAATCCTACTTAATATGAGAACAATAAACCCACGTACGAATGTCCAGTTCCTTACAAATATGGTTGATTGTACCCCACCAGGTCAGGACATAACTCTCCGCTATACCTACGAGAGTTACTTTCTTGTTTAATATGTTTCATTCATGGATGTCAGCGTGTTCTTACAAATTACCCCCACCCCAGCCAACTCATTCACTGTGAATAACCAGCTTTCCAGCTTTCACGGGCGAAAGCATTATTGGGAGGGGCAATCATACATTTACACATGCTGCCTGGGAATTTATGTGGCATTAAAACATTCGAATGTTATGCCCAGATTGATAACAATGAAAAATTGCCTACAGGGGGCCTAGGAGCTCAGCTGTGGTACCGTAGTGGGTTAGACTGTTAAAAGAACACATTAGTAGCTATAAAAGTGGCCTGTAAAAAAAATTATTGTTAGCATGGTATGAAAACTAATTAATGTCTTTGATCCGTAGTTTTTAGTCTACTCTTTTTCTTTTCTCTTACTGAACTACTCTACTCTTTTGTTATTATCTTGTAATTTGAATTTCTATTGCTTCTACTTCTGTCATTATTTTTTTAGGGGTACTTTGCAGCACTAATTGTTATTTTTTTCCATATGGGAATTCAATCTCCTTCCTAGCTGTCTCATGCCATCGAGAGGGACAAATGCTGCAGCCAGAGCTGGCTTCTCATTTCACCCTATAAGTACCACACGTTACATAACCACCGAGATACCATCTTCTTACTATCCAGTACAGGTGCAGAATGAGAAATTTCAGCATACATCTAAGCACCCATTAGATGCCGCAGTTAAGATGGATAATACCGAAGAGTCTCGTAATTAGGAGGACATCTTTCTGCAAGGCCGAACGATGTTACTGCAAGTCCAACTGGCGTGAACGTCCCATCACTGATGACGAAGTCGCTATATAATAAACCAGAGGAGGGAGGTTGCAGGGGCTCTGAAGCCCAAGTGACTTCTCACAGGCTACCATTTGGTTAGGATCTAGCAGGTACTAAAGGTTGTGAATATACAGTCTTCTTTCAGCGGAACAAGATTTTTCTATAACAATTCTAACACGCTTTCAGTATTCTTCGCCAGAGCGCTAAAGCGGATTCGGAAGTGACACAAATAGGACATAAAATGAACGGGAAGAGGGCCGACTAAATAGTCGAATGAGAGGCCAATTGCCGAAGCCACGTTTTCTGATTGGAAATTACCAGGAAGAAGAAGTAGAGCGCAGCTTCACTTGAGTGAAGAAGTTTAATATTATGACGCATGTTACTTTTTTCTCCACTCCGCGTCATTACGACGTCTTCAACGAGATGCTCCGCTGTGATCCCTTTTGCACGCGGAACAAACCTATTTCCGAAGCGACCCGTTTTCGCGGCTCTTGCACAACCCAGAACAGGATTTATTCGTGTCAACAGACAGAAACTCCGGACCAAGACGTGTTTCATACTACCGAAACGGCATCGGGCAGGAGGATCGCCAAATTTGGCGTAGGCTGCTTAGGAGCGTTACGTGAGTCCTGGGGAAATTTCAAATAAGTTTTCTACGGCGAATATACCACTCAATTCTAGAGACACATTTTGGGATTTTGGTTTGTGTTTTCACGATTGAAAACGTTTGACAATTCAAATTGTAACGCAGGTAGCTAATAGGAACTAATTAAGGTGGAAGGTTGGTCTCAATTCAGTGCTTCAAGAAGTTTTGAAATTAAAATGAAGTTTATTCCCCAGATAATTACGCAACAACGAGCGTCCTTTCTATTACTGTCGAGTGATGAGTTTCTTCGACTTCATTCGTCGGCGACACCCACCCACAAAATAAAAACTGTTAGTGAGCCATGATCGATCGTCCTACCCAAATCACACATCAACTTGCCCTTCGTTGGTGGGTAGAGGGGTTAGGCCGGGCCAGGACCTACTTCAATGTTTCGTAAAAACGTTTCTCCGTTTCCAGAGATATCTAGGAGTACACAAAAGTTATGTATAGCAATACAATACGTGCAGGTTTAATCTGAGGCATGGGGGGGGGGGCACTCTATAACCTGATTTTCGCTTTTCGTAAAAATTATGAACAAAGCAAAGAAAGAATGATATAAATCGGTTCACCATTTGTGTAGCAAAGTTTTGATTCACGTACACTCAGTCGATGAGCGGGGAATACTGTTTTTTTACTATGGAGACCGACAAGCCTGAAAATCTCAAGAAAACTAATATTTTTGGCCAATTGCACTACTTTTTAGTAAAGTGACCTAAAACTCGCCTTAAGGGGGTTAAAACCTTTAAACCCTTCCTAGATATAAACGGTTGGCGTTTATGAGCTTTTAACGGACCCGGT
The DNA here is from genome assembly GCA_020466155.1 of Pachypeltis micranthus. Taxonomy (NCBI): domain Eukaryota; kingdom Metazoa; phylum Arthropoda; class Insecta; order Hemiptera; family Miridae; genus Pachypeltis; species Pachypeltis micranthus. Next base: position 19,746,157 of record CM035774.1, on the reverse strand, counting down.
GGTGCCGCAGTTTCCTTGTCAACCGCCCAGGGGACAATATGGTTTCATCCGGATCCAGCAGATTCTCGGTCATCGAGCAACAAGATCAGCCTGACCGCTCTCCAAAACCGACGTTACCTCAAGGCTCGTTAGACCTCACTTTGATTTAACGGCTTCTAGAGGCTGAGAAGCATTTGGAAACATCTGTGAGGTTGCTAAGTTCGTTCTTTCTTTTTCTTCGACCGGCCCGAAAAAAAATTGGCCGTTTCTTCGACGATTGGGCTGTTAAAAACTCATTCATTATTTATTTCCCTAATTAGGAGAATATGGCGCACCCTCAATTCAAGCAAATTTACATCAAAGACAGGCGTGAAATTAGCAAGTGAAATGAAAAAGAGCAGAATACAAAACGAACAAGACAACAAGGAGAAAACGATTACCAATTCAACTTGTATCCACCTCCACGGCATTTCGAACTACGGAATGTGTAAAGAAGACGAGTTAGTTTGAAGTGGCAAAAGAAACAACGTTCTACACCCGACCCTATTTGCCGTAACAATGTTCAATATTCCACTTCACACAAAGTTTTGTTTCCAAGGAGCAGCACAAAAGTTGTAATGTGTGAGCCAGCCAATCTTATCAACGTTTATTCCATTATCCGTTAGTCTAAATCCCTGAATATTAGCCCATGTCCAACTCCGCCCAAAGTTACCGCCGTTTCTGCAAAAAGTGGGGAAAACCCTATCTTACATCATAGGCCTACATCTCCACTCACAGTGCTTTCGCATATTGCACATCTCTCGAGAACTAATGTTCGAAAGATTCTGCTGTTGAGCTGTGTTGGTTTCATTTGAATTTCGCAAACTAATGGAAAATTAAATTTACAAAAAATCTCTCAAGTTCCCGATTTTACATTTTTGGCAATAGTCTAAATGAATTTGAAGACTTTCGAAATCCCCAAAACTGAAAGATCTGACTTGAGATGATTCATTTATCAATCATTGATCTTTGACTGATTTGCCTTAACACAAAAAGACAAATACATTTTTTTTGCAGCAGCCTCTTCCAACTTGTTTTCCCAAAAATTAGGTGAAAAGCGTAACAAGTTGATCTGCAGAAAGCCATAGAATTATTAACGCGGTGAGGGGGGGGGGGCTCCTCCAAAAAACCTCGACATCCTCGTAGAAGATTCTTCACGATAATTCTTTTCCGTTATTTTTAATTTCTAGCTCTGCACGATGATGAATTTTGCAGTTTGCAACTTTCTCGAACCGTTGTACCATAAGGGTTTCAATTGTTGGCATTGGCATTAATTACAGCCTCCAACACCTAAGCAAGCGGCGTCCACAGAATTATCTGTGCAATTATCCGTCTTGCTATGACCACAAGGTGCCTTAGACGACAGCACCCAGGAACGAATTTACGACCAAGCTAAATAGAAAATTATAAATAGATATATGCACCTATGAACGATGAAATTTAAGATTCGGGGAAAATATGAATCGTTAAAGTTAACGTACCTGTTAGGTGAGTCCGTCTCGTCTGGCTGGTGAGTTAGCCCACAGTAACTCACCAGCTAGAGAAGACCACCTAACAGGTACGTTAACTTTAGTAATTTGCTTACTGGCGGACATTTGAGGTGTTTCTGTCGTGCCAGAGGTGAGATGTCCGTCATAAGATTCCTACATGATCACTCCAACATGATACCCTGAAGTTCGCATGCAAATTTTAATAACGATATGGAGTTTTGGAAGAAGAAAACAATTGACTCTTCACGCTCTACTTCAAAGAAACAGTAAAAATGATTTACCTTGCTTTCTCGAAAGACAGGTCACAGCAGGTTCCTTTAAATAACAACCGAAATGCCCAACCGCTTTAATTCCAAGTACAGACCGATTTTTACCTGCGCAGACCCGAAGACCTTGCAGATGTTCCGGCAGCTATAAGCCTCACAAATGGAGTGTTAATCTTGTCAACATCGGACCGCCGAAAAATGAATAAGGAAAGACTGGGAGAAATACTGCTGTCACTGTGGGGACGCACCCTTCACAAAATCAACGGAAGGAAAAAATATTTCCAACAGCTCTACTCTCAACAAATTCAAGGCAGTGATATAGTTGTGTCAACAGTTGCCTAGTTATCAAAGATGGGACCACTAAGTGATAACATTTCAATCAGCAGAAAAAACCCTCCTCTTTCATAGTGTGTCGGGCCCTTAGCTGTATATTTTCTATTGCTCTGATCGACCTCTCACCTGAACCTCACTTCTCAGCTCTCAATACCGACGACCTGATTTATGCCGTCTGTCATAAGGACGTTGAGCAAGCACACGCACAACTACAGATGTATGAATGAGACCTTTGGTCCAAACTAAATTTATAGACCGCACTCTGCGGCATCAACAGCACCTAATTCCTAATTCTAAATCACAACTGTACCTGGGAATTATTATTAGTCACTTAGCGGATCATGTATCCCATCTTCTTCAGCGCCTAACGTGTGTTAGATCTTTCGAACTCAAGAATTTGTTCAATGAGCCGAACACTAGCTGGTACAATAAGGTTCTGATATATAAGGTGCGTCGCGTCCAGACATACGGCCATCCGATTCGCGGTAATTCCTCTCGGTCCCAATTTCCAAGATTGGAAGGACAACAAAATCGAACGTTTCAGCGTAACTTGACAACCTACCGTGATTTCAAGGTAGGACTCACCAGCGGAACTCTTAGTAAAATGTACAACGCCATTTGTCAACAGAAACGTAGATCACATAAATACCTATGCTACAACAGGCTTCAACCAAACGGAAGCACATCGTTTGACTCGCTCACGACACATCCTCGACCTCATTTCACGAACATGATAAACCGTTATTGAACTGACCTGAACAAAGAAAAATGTTGCAGAAATCATAACCAAGGCGTTATTCGTAATTTCTTATCGAAGAAATACTGACGAGAATGGAAAGAGCGGAGAAGAAGATAGAGGGCGAATCCATAGTTGATCATTGATCTTAACAACATATTGGTCTCGTCGATCCTCTTCCATTAGGTTCAATAATAACTTCCTCCTGGTCGTTTTTGTTAGTACAGTTCTTGGTCAACTAGAATAATTCAATTTATTGAGAATTATTGTTCGGGAGGGGGAGAAAAGTTGTGAGGTGCGTCACACACCAGATATTCCACTAGAGTCCTTACAGTCACAGTCAGGTCAAGGTGAGACAAAGCCCGCGTGAGATACTAGTATCTTCAACGAATTCTAAGGCTCTCATGAACTCACCATAGTGCATTTTAACGAAACTGTCATCTGATCGAAAAAGCTCCAACATTATAATATCTGAAATAACATGCTGGTCTCGTTTTAGGCCTAACTTATTTATTCGAGGGCACGGACATAAATTCAGTTCGAAGTCGCTCGATGGCGATGAGGCGAGTCAACTCTAGTGAAGTGGTTCCGATTTCAAGGATGAGATCGAATAAGGAAAACTTGGCGAAGAGGAAGAATTGAGTTGTCAAGACCGTGACAGAACTCAAAGTAGACAGCCAGAGCTCGTTTGCCGGGACAATAACGAGAAGGACTAGAGGACACGCCGGGACGGATTGCTACGTGATGAGAAATCAGGACGGTGGGGAGAAAGTTCATCAAACGGGAAGCAAAAAGTATTTGTGCCAACTGTGCACGCTGACAATAGACGTTTCATTTTTTCAACCTAATTGCAAGTAAAACGTATTGAATAGCATTGGCCATTCAGTACAGAAAGCTGTGAAAAAAGTCAGTCAAAGAAGAACGTTAATCTGAATTCTGGCATTTCTGAGGTTACTACAGATTATGTTATGAATATTTTTAAACTTCCATCGTATAAGTAGTTTATTGTACTATTGCCCTTGTTTTTTTGTTGAATAATAAGGAAAACACCAATTATAAAATATATCAATTTTAGTCGAAATTTTTAATAGTTTAATGTGGCGTGAAATTGTTCATCGCTGTTCAATAGTACATACCGTTCAACACAAAATGTAATCCTAAATTGTGGACAATATTGAGAGAAATATCTGGTGCGTTGCAACACACAACTTTCCTTAGCTGTACGTCAATTCACTATGTACGTGGCTAATTCTATTTAATCAATTCATTTATCTATCACTCAGTTAATTTGAACTTGGTCAAACAACGCTTTACGGCAGCAGGAAGCGGTAGCGCTTACACCTCCGGAATTTATTGTGCTGCTCGTACTCATTTCAAGACCATTATAGAGCAATTGGTACACAGATAATTAATGAGGCTGTAAACACACATTTTTTGAAGAACGATAGTAATTACTTTTGCAGAGTTATTGGGTAAACACTTTTAGAACTGGTAATAAGCGAAACGGCAGTAGTTGAAATTCAGGAATTTCTGGAGTAACTCCCATGTATCTCATGAGCGTTTTTAAACACTCACCCTTTAGGTGTTGAATTGGACTACAATACCAAAGTTTTTTTACATTCTACAAGAATTCCAGCGGAGTTTATAGGGAAAAAACTGCGAGAAAAACGCTTTTGGTCGAAAATTTTGATAATTTATTGTGCTGCTCTCGTTATTTTCCCACGAATGGGAATTTTATGGTATCATCGCCTTATTTAGAGCTATCAATATAAAAAATGTAATCAAAATCGTTAGAGCCGTTTTTGAGAAAAAAAAATTGGTGTTTTGATCACTATGATGACTATAGTTAACTTTCGGTGGATTTTGCTCATACCCTTATTTTTGCGTCTCATGGTAACCTGTACGCTAGACATCAAGTTTCAGCTGATTTGGTACGGTTCTTTTCTCTATAAACCGCGCTAAAATCGATTTCGTCGAAAATTTTGATAATTTATTGTGCTTCTCTCGTCATTTTCCCACAAATGGGAATTTTATGGCACTGTTGCCTTATTGGGAGCTACCAATGTAAAAAATTTAATCAAAATCGTTAGAGCCGTTTTTTAATAAAAAAATATTTGGTGTTTTGATCACTATGATAACTATAGTTAAATTTCGGTGAATTTTGTTCATACCCTTATTTTGGCGTCACATGATGACCTGCGGGCGAGATATCAAGTTTGAGCTGATTTGGTACGGTGGTTTTCTCTAAAAATCGTTCACAGACACACATACATACACACAGACCATTTTCCCAAATAGTGTTTTTCGGACTCAGGAGGGTCTGAAACGTAAAGATCTGAAGAAAACTCAACTTTTTTTTTTCAGCCGATTACATAACTTTCCTTTCTACATTGTAGAGCCAAGGAAAGTAAAAAGTTGGTATTTTGATCATTAGGATAACTATAATTAGTTACGGTACAATTTTGCGTCTTATTTTCGCGTACAATGTTGATCTGCAGACCTTCTCAAATGGCGTTTTCCGAGTCAGAAACCATGTTGCCAAACTCCTGGCCATCAGAGGGCTAGCCACACAGGAGGACTCCTCCGGACTAAAAACGACATGAGGGATATCCAGGAAACTGGAGAGGGACACGACAAATATCACCCCGTGTACAGAGGACTAACCTGTCAAAATAAACTCTTGCTCACGTCGTTCTGTCATCGCACTTATCTCAAAACCCACGCGGCGGCTATTGGCCCCATGTACTGCAGATGTTCGGTCACCAGGTTTTCCACATCGAATCACGTTTTCGTGGCTACGATTTACCGTTGGAACATTTGAAGTGAGATCAGGTCACCAAGTTTACTAATAAAAGACGTCATTCGGAAAAGGTACCATTGACTCTCATGACAGAGAAGAGGCTTCTGCAGCAAATTATTGAAACAATTCCCCGATTTACTACACCCCTGAGTGCAATTCGAGGTCCCAACAAAGGCAACATACACATTTTCCGTCAACAATTGTAAGATCAGAAAATTATTACATCTCTCCTTTGGCGCTGAAACGATGTTTAAATTGTGGATTTCACGGAAAAAAAGCAAAACCAGCGCAGAAGAAAGACTAACAAAATCGAAAAAGAAACTTAACGAGAAAAAGAGTGCCCTACCTTCACGACAACAACCTGCCACAATCCTTTAGATGGGATATGGCAGTTCATTCCACGGACCTAGCGACCTCAGCACATTGAGTGGTCTCTTGTGGAAATCGTCTTACGCCCTGTAGCCCAATGAAGTAGGTGGCTACTATATAAGCGGCTGAAAAAAAGTATGAGTTTTCCACAGATCTCAACGTTTCAAAGGCTCCTGAGTTCGAAAAATTGCACTGGTTTCGGAGATGAAGCCGAGCGTAAATGACGACGGTATGCGAAAGCACTTGACAGGCAGAAATAGACATATACTGACTCCAGAACGTACCCCATTAAATTAAGTTGACACGTACCCATTTTTTCGATTTTTAATAGGTGCTCTATACCTTATTTTTAGTACATTCCTCGGACTTCAGATCCAAAAGTAGACAATTACGTAGAATCAGACTAAAAGGACGACTAAAACTTCAAGGACGACGCTCCAGACATGCAGTCCAGGGTCGGAAGAATGAAAAGAGGTATTTTTCGGCGATACCAGGATCTTGTCGGCTATTTGCTTGACGGATAATTATCTTATTTACTGATCGCTGAAAGAATTCACGCTCTACAAGCGATGAACGTGTCCCGGCCGAGCTACTTTATTCAGCCTTTCTCACAACTGCAATCCCTCTCGTGAGATTTAACTTCCGTTTACAATGTACATGGGACTGTAGGCTTTACGAAATAATTAGAGTTGAAACCGACGTTCTCGTTGTGATTTTCATCGGATTTCCCGATACCAAGGTCGACTGCGAAACCGAGAAGCTCTTTCTCCCTCTGCCATGTAGCCCTCTCCAAGCTGAGACCAGGGAGTCTTTCCAGAATTCATTGAAAAATATTCGTTGAACGCTACTACGCGTACTACGCTTAGCATTGTGTAGAACGAAAGAAAGCTATTTGGGGGGATGTAGCTATGTGCATGTGAACGCCAATGAGGAGAAACGGCAGAATCAAGTCGACTCAACTTTCATATTCATCCTGCAGATAACCATAGGACGAAAAAATACGGGTATCTGCAACGGCCTAGCCCATAGTAGTGATCAAAACACGAATTTTATTTTTCTTCAAAAACGGCTCTAACGATTTTGATTAAATTGTTTGAATGAACAGATTCAAATAACGTACCAGTAAATTCTCATTTGTGGGGAAATTATCAGAAGATAATCAGCAGCAACCCTAGAAACCCCAAAATTCAACCGTCGTTTTAGTTACTAGAGTTTCTCACAGTTTTTACCTGTCAGATCCGCAACAGCAAACACGATTCTATACAGAAAAACCAAGTTGACCGTCTCATAAATCCTCCGTGCACTGATTACTCAATAATGACCGTTGAATAAGTAAGAAGGAGTGATTCAGTGAATTCCGCAACCATAAGCGCCACCTGAAAGCGCGTCAGGCTAAGGAAAGTTGTGTGATGCGTCGCACCAAATATTTACATTTGTGACTAAACTTGGCAGTATAAATAGCTAGGTTGAGTCCGTCTTCCTTGGCCGATGGTTTACTGGGGACGACGGCTTTCAATGTAATGACTTCGGGCCGTAAGTGAGTAAAAGAGTTAAGTCATGAGTCTTGTAAAGGTGGGAGAGGAAAGGCTGGAAGGGTATGGAGGTTTTGATAAAATTGACATTCACTACCAGGAACAATCGCTGAGAGCGAAAGGGATCATAGGCGGTTAAATTGGTCACTTAGGTCTGAATTTCTTTTGTCGGTGGATTCGTCAATAAATCCGTTAGTAGGTCGTTTGCTTTTATACAATGTCTTTAATGGCGTGAGTATATCGTCAGATTTCGTACCAAATTGTTAATTTTTGATCCGTCCGCCAAAATTTTCAAGTTTGTGATTTGTATGTTTTCTAGTAGTATTCGTTCTTTGTGTTGTTCATAAAATAAAGTGGCGCAGTTCTGTATTTTTGTAGGTTCATGTCGGGACGGTTGGCAAAGTTTGTGTCGTCATTATGTTTAGTAAATCATTTAACATTTTCCGCGTACCTCGTTCGTATTTTTCGTCATGCTTGTCCTATTTAAGAATTTTCACATGCGCGTGTTAGTTTGTAGACGCCACTTTGGTACCCGATCGGCTCAGACCGTCCTCATACTTCACTTGGAGTATGCCGTTCCCGTATTTTGCTATACAAATAGCACTGAAAAAAGATAGAAAGCTTTCAATTGCTACTCTATTTTTCAAGATAATGAAACGACTTGAACCGTACTACCAGCGTATTTGCAAACGCTCGAAAGGCGTCTTCCATCTCCAAATTTCATTACTGCCAACCTGCCTACAGCGGAATTCCTTTCTTATACGATAAATTATCTATAATAACTATTTGAGCGTCCCAAACCTCAACCAGCCCGTAGAGTCTTTCCAGGATTGAACCACGAAGTCATTTTTAGCCCAAAACCAGCCACTTGTTTCTCACTTTTTTTTCAAGCTTCTCTCCACTGAGCAAAATGCCCTGAGTTGTGAGTAGGGTGCTTTATAAGAGAGTTGGAGACTGAATTTATCGTAAAAAAGTACCCGGGCGAGTCAAAAAAAAAATTTTTTTAATCGTCATTTCAATTCGCACAAAAATTTAAATTAGCAATCAAAATTTGCAGAGACGTATGTACATGCGTAGTATTATAAATGAATAGACCTGGTTCATCGGAAGACTCTGACTAAACATGATATCACATCCAATCTCTCTCCCGCTCTCTCCTTATTTTTAAGCGTTTGATAAGCAGGCTTTTCTCATTTACTTTCTAGTCGTTTTTGGCTGAAAAATTCTCTCTCTTCCTCTCTGATACAAAAATCGAAATAACTGGTAGCGCAACTGGTGGGCCGGTAGTGGCTCACGTTTTTCGCGGGTTCCCAACAGTTCACAAGATTCCCTAGCCGCTCTTCCAAGTTGAGTCTCACGGAGAAGTAGTTAACTAACGAAGTAACAGGGGCTCGAAAAAGCAGTAAACAAGTTCTCTCCTTTGCAGTTTGATTGGACCGCTTCCGATCTGTTCGTGGAAACCAGTAAAGCCTCGTTTCCCGACCTAACCCTCATCCCAGAAAACGAGGTTAGTGAGTGCATTTGTGGGTTACGTAGTACTCGTTCTGACTGAGCAACTCGGCGGATTTTCTGGTCTTCGTGCAGTCGGCTCGTGAAGTTAAAATGTGGGATGAGTTTATTGTCTAGGGCTGTGAGAACGGTATGTTTACGTATTCTGAAGTAGATTTACACTGTGAAAGGATATTTAAACGCTACGGTTAAACAATGTGTCAAATTTAAAAAAAAGTATCCTGGTCGAAAACAAGAGTGTTTTCAGAATGAATAATAAACCAAAACTGAATTCGGAGGAGGATCCTCACAGAGGAGCTCGTACACACACATCTTTAATACCGTATATACTAGGATAGCACATACTCATGTGTGTACTGTGTTAGAGCAATATGAAAGTTGATTTCGCACACCTTCGTTACTTTTTTTTTATTTTTAAAGTGTACCACCGCACTTAACGATTTTCTTCGGGTCAGCGAAACTGGGCAAATCCTGATACTAACGACTAACGAGGTGCGAAATGTCACTTCATCAAGTTGATTTAACGGAAGTATTCCGCGAGAATGGCGGTACATTCCACCACGCTCAGGCGAGATAATGCTTTCAAGAACCGCTACCGGGACCGTTGAGCAAGAGAAGGGAATCGTGAAAATTTATCATTGGCGAGAGGGAAAAGGGAGCTAAAATGGGAACGATGGGATCGACTGATCGAGACAAGTCAAGGATAATATCGAAAGGTAGAATCTCGGTAAAGTACAAGTTGCGATCCTCGAGGAAAGTGAGAAATGCCTATAGTCATTGTACATGCGTCGGAACGCCTGTGAGAACGTCCACGAACACCTTCAGTTGACGAACAAACCAACGAGCTTGGAGCATACACTGCGTTAATTGTGGGGCTTCAGGTGCGGGTCTCTAGTATAAAATATCTCTAGATAATAAAAAGCCTAATCACAGTAATTACCATTAAACATTGGTCTACTGTTCTCAAGGATAGCGGATTATGTTGAATTTGAAGTAGATTTCAGTAATCAGGTTTACTTTTTGAAAACTTTCTTCATCCATAAAAAAAAAGAAAAATACCCAAAAATAATACCATTCAACGCTTAAATTTGGGGGTAGAGAGGCTGCTTTGGGTGGTTGGAATAAACTTAAATTTCACGGCTTCAAGTCGACTTCTTCCCTTTCATGATTGAGCGTAATCAAATAATTTCAGTTCACTAATTCCCTGTTACAGTGAAAAAGTCAAAAATAAAAGAAGCAACGTATCTACTGATACGTGATGAAATGAATTGCATGGCTCATTGCAAAATCGGCCTCCAACAACGGTACGAAACTTGCCATTCTCTCTGACGTGAGTCGAAAAATAATTTCAACGACCTAGTAATAATACCGTAAAATGGTACAAAGCGAACTTAAGTTCATTTATTCGCGTAAATTACTTGAAAGTCACAGAGCAAAAAAAAAATTGCGACAAAATGTCACCGTCGACAGCGCATGTGTGTTTGACTAAGCAAATTCTTAGTTGCAGGCAACGTGATCAAGCTTCTCCGTTTTCTCCATCAAGCCCCACCTTTTTCTCAGCCTCTCTCTATCTCTAGCACAATGCTGCACAACCTTTTGTCAATTGTTCTTCTCTCCTCTACTCTATTGTCGCTTCCTTCAGAAAACGAATCAGTAACTTTCTTTGAATTTCACGCATCCGCGCCGCGAACAAGAAAGCGCTATAAGGCGCTCGTGTTTGACTTCGAACTTTTTTAACTTCAGTGATTTGTTAAGGCAATTCTAGCGGTTTTACAAATGATGTAACCCTCAAACCTTCACCGATGCTGCACATTCAGTTGTCTTCATATTTTTATGTTGCAAGGGCTACCGAGTAGGTAACGGGCAAAACACCACTTGAGAAACTGATTTGCGTGTTTGTGAACCTGATTGAGAGAAAACAACTAAAAGAAACTCAAACTTTGATGTTTACTCTGCATGATATCACGAGACGCCAAAAAACGAAGGGTGTGGGGCGAATCGGTCCAAAATTAACTATAACTATCATACAGATCAACACCGTTTTTTTCCCTTAATAACGCCTTTAACGATTTCGACTTTCTTTACGCGTAGCTCCAAAGATATAAGGATACTGTAAAATTGTGGCACGCGATAGAAGGACGAGAGCAGTACCATAAATTGAGAAACATTGCACGTGCAGATTTTCAATTATATTTATATTTATAACTCTTAAAGATTAAAAAAATCAAACCAGTTTTTCAATAAAGAGCCTATACGATGGAATAATAGTTGTAAAATCAGGAGCAACCTCAAGTTTTCCCAGTGTTTACAATATCAAACCACACCAAAAAAATCATATCAACAGTGCAATCAATTAACAATATGTTAGCTTTTAAATGAAACTCGTGGCGTAAGCAACTGCGGCTCATTACAATACGGAACTCTAAGCGATAAGTTTGTACCATCTTTTCATGTGATCAAGTTCATATAATCGAAGTCAAAAACGCCGAAAACTATGACACAACGGTAAATTATTCTCTCGTGCGGCATGATCCTATCCTATTCAATCCTACGTCAAAAAATACAAGTAAACCATACGAAACCTTACTGACTGCAATGGAACGACGAAAATTTATATTTTTAATGCGATGCTTGGCAATTAGCATGGCAGGACGAGTATAACTGACGGGTGATTGGAGAGGCGCGGGACGCCGTGCGGGAAATGAGCCAGGCCAAGGAGATAATTTTCTAGTTCATTACAGTAGTACGATTTTCTTCACTACTATTTGCAGTGATTTCACAGTTTTCCATCTAGGTGCAGTCCTACACTTCTGAGACTCATCCTATTCGACTCAGCATCGAAGAATACCGAGAAAACAATACCAAACACGACATAATTGCAATAAAACTACCAATGTTTTGCCCATAACAACCATGGATTTTATCCGATTGGATGGCCGAGTAAACGGGAACAACTAGAACACAAGTGGAGTTTTTGTGCGAAATAACAGTTTTTTTAGCTAAAGTCACAGCCAAAGTTCTTCGTGTGGGGCTGAAGAACGTTGTGTGATGCGTCGCACCACATATTTTTACGTTGATTATTTCGATTTTACACTAATTACTTTCAGTCTACAGTGTAAAGTTTATCATAATTTTATATTTTCATATAAAAAATATTTAGTAAATCGAATTTAAATTATTATGACATTATTTCTAAAACTTCTTTACTTGCAAGGTCATCAATCGCTGTTTCCAACGTTAATTTCCTACGACGCCCGACTCTTGCGAGTTGCATTTCGTAGAACCTCACAAATAGGAAGAGCTGTCATTCCGGCAATACCCCACCGCTTGGTCGGATACGAGTCGTTCGTACTCACTACAATAGATTTTGAACGAACTACAACTGGCTGTATATGAGTCAGCGAAAGGACGAGTTTCAATAGGTTGGAGGCTCAGTTCCTGTTTCACAATGGAATCGCCTCGATCTGTCGCATTCCAAAGGCCGCCGGAGCGTCAAAAGAGAAAATGGTACCTCGTCGTTTGAGTTTAAATGCCGCAAAACAAACAGGAAGCCGACGGTCGGGGCTCAACGCTTCTAATTTGGAAGTTCCGACAAAAGTAATTAGTATTTGGTGTCTAGGTAAATACTTACCCGGACAAGCATCTCAGTGACACTGTGGCACATGTCGGCAGATGAATAAGCGTAATGCGGTACGAGGCAAACGTGCGTGACTACGGAAATTAGTCTTACGACACATTTTTCTGACAACAAAAAAAAACCAAGAACATTAGGAACCAATCGAGACGCTAATAATGAACCATTACAGCCTGTAGAGTATAATACCCGAGGGTATCCAATAAACTGCCAGTTTATTTTTATGCGCACGGGATTCCTCTTCGTTGCGTCATCGAAGTTCGAAACAAGTCAGATGAAACTTACAATGCACAAGTGTGTGCCACTATGCCAGCCAACGAGAGGGCGTTCTCACTACTGATAAAGTGACGAAGTGGAATTGAACAACGCGGATAAGTTTTACCAAATGGCGGAAACTGCTACACCAAAAACAATAGAAGAAACTAAATACAATTTGGCAACAACTGATGGATTCACACCCCAAAAAACACTGAAAAGACAGTTTATGATATTACTTGCTCCTGGCGACGACTCTCCAGGAAAAGAATCAAGGCTTTTCGGAACATTTGAGTGAGTAAATCTCATAATTTTCCGTGCAGGTAGATAATAGCTTGACGTGGTGATGAATAGTTCTGGGGATATTACAAGTTTTACATTGCGATTAATCCACTTAATTTTTAAACGCGCAGATTATCACCGTATTTTTCCGAGTAGACTTCGTAGGCACTCTTGCATAGTTTTGTAAAGCTCAAAATGTCTATGGCGGTTGCTATGTGAGTGATCTTACTGAGTAGAAAAGATCTGAAGAGAACTCAAAATTTTTTTTTCAGCCGATTACATAACTTTCCTTTCTACTTTGTAGAGCCAAGGAAAGTAAAAAGCGTTCTCACATAGTAGCATTTACATACCTTATTACGTATACAACTCGACACTAAAGAAATTTTACATTTTTAGGCTGCCAATTCATATCTGTGCGCTCTACTCTACAGTGAAATTGAAGTCAGGTTTTTTAATTCAACCCTTTTGTACGACATTTATTACCATGCTCTTTCGACAGTGGAAGAGGAGTAACCAACTTGAAACCCTTTCCTTTTAATTAATCGATACGCTATGCGGACTCTTCTTTCCCATCTTAATTGGGATAAAAAGGCTTCGGAGAAGAGCCGATAACCGAATGAGCGTAAAAATATGCATTTCCTACGCTCGAAAGCATTCACTTGCATTGAAAGTTAGGTCAAGGGCGGGTTTCTAACAGATGTTCGTAAGTCTTGCCAGAAGTAGCCCGTGAGAAAGCAGCGAGGCGTTTTATTTTCAAGGTTATTTTAAGCTTTTATTCGCTCTTTTTCCAACAGTACGGCCTCCCAGGAAAATCAAAAAACAACTTTCAGAACCCTACCGACTACAGATTTTACTTGTGCTGTGAAGCATAAACGCAGTAAGGGACTCGGACATTAATTATTTGTAAGCGCAAGTCGGTTTGCCGCCAGCTAATAAAATAACTATCTGAATGAAATTCAGAGCCGCAATATTCCAATACTCGAAATATTTGAAGCGAATTTCAAATAATTTACCGTCTTCTACCCTCTTTCCAGGTCAATGGTATTTAAATTCAGTTAAAACGCCCACAGAGAACGTCAGCTTATCCGAAACTTGAGGGCACATTAAAAACAACATAATTCCGTATTAAAATGATGAAACAGAAAACAATTACAAGATGTATTGTATCTACCTTAATTATCCCATCCATCACTGAGTGAAGTTTCTCGAGGCAACTCATTATTCAGTAACCCAGGAAGATAACGCCGTAACTGATAACTGAGAAGTGACGGGACGTAAATACGAGTACTACTGAAGCTTAAATGAAAGCAATACAGAATCAAGAAGCATTGAATCTGAAGCCTCCCTCAGCCATCCCAATCTCAGGTTTCTGTCACAAGACGCCTAACTGAGGGCGGAGGACTCTCCCAAAAATTGTAAGTTGAAAAGGCAAATTTTGTGAAGGAATAATTTGAAGGGGATCGACCTTTCAGGCCAGCACCTGTAAAACTCTCCATCTCTTGAAGGCTCAAAACTCTCCATCTCTTGAAGGCTCAAAACTCTCCATCTCTTGAAGGCTCGAAACTCAAATTTCTGCGTTGGCTGAACATTTTTGCTTCCAGGCTTCACAAGGAGTTTCCCCAATGGAAGAACGTCCAGAAAAAGGTGTACAATTCTGTATAAAGACTCCTGTTAAGCCCAAGAGAGAAGTTGGGATCCGAGCGAAGGAGATGACGTGAATACAGAGATGAGCAAGACAAACTCTACTGATTCTCGAGCGGAGATAACAGAGTAACGTAGAAAAGAGGATAACCGTTCGTATAATACACAGAACAGTAACTGTATAAGTACCTTTTCTGAACTTGAAGCAACTTGGGCTGAAAACCACAATCAGTATTGGGTCATAGATGGACCACTTACCAGCCCAAGAAGAACGAGACTCGAAGAGAAATGAGAGGAAGGGGTGGGGAAATATTGGTAGAATTGGGCAGGTCGGAGAAAGAATAACTAAAAAGACTGTTGGCTTCAGAAAAACCTAATAATTCTCTTGAATGATACTCAAGCAAGATTCATGATTATTGATAGAGTTAAGTCATTAAACGAGGGGTTTCTAGATGGACTGGAGAGACTACTGGTCACAGATCGGATGTGACCATCTTCAGTGAGAACTTCATAGCTTTTATTAAGCTCGCGTAGGTCGATAGCGAGCATGCTAGTGTCAATTGAGCTGGATTCAAACCAGGAAAGCAGTAAAAAACAAATTTATGTGTACAAATTTCATTGCGTCGCTCTCGTCATTGTTACAGGGATGATGGCTTCTAGTAGTTGTTCCAGACTCCGTTACTGTTATTTCTCAATCGTGTTCATAAATACGCAAACCCACAGACACCTTGCTTTTCGGGCTCAAAGAACTTTGACAAGGATTTCAAGAAAACTGTCGTTATAAAAAATTACACTACTTTCCTTTCTACTTCACAGGGCTAAGGGAAGTAAAAGTTTGCAGGAAGATGAAGTAAAATTGAAGTTAATAACTCCCTCTTTCCAACTCTGTAACTCTTGCACCATCCACGACGAACACACCCGCCTCCTGCGGCCGCATTCGCTTGGTATTTCACAACTTTTACTCGTAATGTAGAAAACTTCTTCCCTTCATTTCAGGGGTGACAACGCCATGAACTCGTTACTTCACTGAGTCGAGCGAAGTTCATCGACAATATTTTGACCAAAGCCGCTCGAACCAAGTTCAAGGCCGCTATAAATCGAAACTTGCAAGCAACATGAAAAGCTCGAGTGGGGATTATTTTTTATTTCAAGGTTATCGTAAATCGATACGTTGTCGTTCACCGGCGCAAAATTGATTACTCAATTGGGAATTATTCATCGTAAAAGTGGGATATTCTTCGCACTATACGTCCACAATCTGTTGCTTCATCGATTTAATTCAGCGAACTGTTACTTGACTATTTTATCTGACTGACACGGACGTGGGGTGTCCTGCTAACCAGAAGGCAGGGAAAGAGGAAATACGCAACCCGATGAAATCAAATATTAAATGTGAACAGTGCTCAGAATGCAAACTGCTCATTTGAGAAGTAACAATATCATTCATCATTTTTCGGAAGAGGTGGCTCATAACTCGGCGGTAGATTCGAAATAAGAAGTTACAATTTTCATGAGAAAAGTCAGAGAGGAAGGGTCGGGAGTTCATGCTCCGGTTTGCGTCAGTCAATATTTAGAGAACAGGGGAGCTCCCCAATGGCTCAAACAGTAATAAGTCCGGCCCCATGTCCAATTTTGTGGAATAATAGGTGATATACGGCATGGCTTCCTTCAAAGAAATACCTCAACTCGACCTGCTAGTAAAACATCCATGAAAAAGTCGAGAAAGCCAACATTGATTACAAGGTGGCGGGAAACCTTTTTTTTTCTTTTCGCTTCCAAGGACGCCGGCCCCATGCTCTGCTCCTCGACAAACCAGTCCGGCAGCTCCTCCGGCAATGAAATTCGCAAAAAAGACGACAAAATATCCATGACGTAATTTCGTGAACAGGCAAATTCGCTCTCAATTATCTTCCAGTTTTCCTTCACAAATGAAACCTCAGCCACGCGAAGAATGTCGTTTCCAAAGCCAGAAATTGAGGGAAGTCTCAGATAAACTCCTAATTGCCGGTTTGAGCCGGGTAAGAAAATACGTGTAACTTAACAGTTCCGAATAAGAAATGAGACAGAGAGGGATACGCCCTGGGAGGGTGGCCACTTACGCCTGTCGCCAAGACATCATGCTCATGTTATCTATTGAAGCTTTTGCCAATCTTTCAGGAACGGGGGCTTTTAAAAGCGGAATTTAGTGAGCTGTAGCTATCTCCTATGAAGATTCGCTGAGCATCTAAAACAAAGTTGTGTGGGGAACACGTTTTGTACCTTAGGATTGAACGAGGCCCTCGCAACTAAATTCAATCTCCCCCCTCCCCCATTGCACCTTCACACATATTTCAATTGAACGTATTTCGATATTTATGGAAAATAAAAACACCGCTAACAGACATTTCTTGGATGGGGCTCAAACATGTCTGGGGTAGATAGTAGAGCTGAAAACATTTTTCAAATTGTTTGTACAAAAAACTCTATCACAAACAGTAAGTTATTCCTAAATTTCTTCTTTTTTTTTTTAACTTTTTTAATGAACGATCCTTTTTTGGCTACCGGCCTCTCCCGTTTCAATGGATAATATGTGCAAGCAGGAAAAACTTGATACGGGGAAAGAAACGGGAAGAAATGGATGGTAGTATGTTAATTTTGTGCCGGAGTGTATACATACGTATCCAAAACGTTAAAATCTAGGATTCTTCATGAAACGGATTTTGTTGTACGTCGCTAATTTGGCTCGATGAATTTTCATATAAGTGAATTGCTACAAAAGTAAAAACCCCCAGTACATCACCCAACCCAACCCTCCTTCGAAACGATGGAAATGATCCATGGCGTTTTTAATCACTGTTAAAGCTATTACACACAAAACCATGAAACGACTCGCAATTAATTCAGCCTTTTTACTGCAAATTTTCCAACGATCATTCCCTCAACACGAGAATTTTTGAAAACACTTTGCGTCACAATCCGTAGGACGGCATTTTCCAACGAATCTTAGGCTTTAACGTTCATGGACATGTATCTGTCATCAATCTCAATAACTTTCAAAAGAAGGGTGGAAGAGAGTTCAGTTTGGCATAAGTAGAAGAAAGTGAAAAACTCGCGCATTAGAAGGGCTGGATCCTTTTCCACTATGACAAATCACGTTATATAACTACCTAGCCCAAGGGGCGGAGGAGAGAGATGGATATTTCTACTATCGCGTCATCAACATCCCAATAGGCTAGTAGAAAAAGCCTGAAGAGAGAAAGGTTGAAAGTTTTGGGTTGTGATTATGGGGTGAAGGGAGGGGAGTCAAAAGTGACGTACTTCCTAAAATTTAGTTCGGGGGTGGGAGATATAAAAGGCCGTACTGCAATACGATTAGTTAGGGATGAGGGGTGATTGGTCAAAGAGCGAGACCAAAAAAGCTCTAGCTACAATGCGACGTCTGGTTTTCTTCCCCACTCATAATTGAAGAAGAACTGGAACTTACGGCGTTCAACACTCACATTTATCCCGATACTCTCCGAATACGCATAATTTGTACTTATAAGCAATGAAGCTGTGCCCGATACTCGCGATGCACTGAAATCGATCGTGGCCTAGATATGCTCATCTAAAACGAAGCAATTATTTATTTTGAAGCACTCAAACTTCCCTTGGACCTGGAGTCCTGAGCCAGCAACTAAACCCCTTTCGAGTTTGTTAATATCAAGGCTCAGTAATATTTGGTTCTTGCCAACTAAATTCTAGTTATCCCACGTCACAAATTCAAGCAATGATTTTCTTCGAAGCGCTCAAATCTCCCTCAAACCTTCCTGGACGCTTGAGCCTGCAACTAAACCCCTTTCGAGTTCCTTAATACCTAAGTAATTATTTGACACCTTCGCTTCTTAAATCCTCTTGATCCCACGTCCCCGTGGAAACGAGAGAATCTACATAAAAGGCGAACCTACTTCGAGTCTTGATGGAAAATAACCCTACGCTGCAAGGTAATGTAGTTTCACCGTATTTTCGGTGTGTACGTTGAGAGGTTACCGATAGAGGAACATCGAGCGTGCTTCGAGGAGAAAACACATAGAGAAGGAGTTGGATATTGAGCGTAAGCCTGCGAATTGACACACGAGCTGACTTGATAAAGCCTATTTGTAGCCAGACACCGTTGGCATTTAAAAGCTTTGTCGAAACGGGGGGAAAGTTGAGCCCGCATTATCATTTCCATCGAACTCCGGCCGAGTTAAAATGTGAAGTTTCTCGACGCTTCGGATATCACCCAACGAGGGAGTAACAAATTTCCCTTGACGTTTACTCAAAGACAAGGTAGCTGGAAGAAATATTAACTGGCGGATAAATAGCACGTACAACGTAAGGCATATGGAGGTACTGCATGAAGGAAGCCCGGAAGGGAAAATACGAGGCGGCGATAAACCAGCTTTGTTGAAGTTGTGTTGGTAGCCAGGAGAAAGTGAACTGCACTTACGATGACCATGACGGTAGTTCGAATAACTTAACAGCCTATCAAGAATGGGAAGGCGTAGTCGCTTTCCGGGCCCGAAACAGCTTTAGCGGTTTGCTTCAGTAATCCGAGTATCGTAATGGCGCGTAACGTTTCTCCGTCAGGGGCCCAACGGAAAATTCACTTTATCATCCAGTGAAGACTAAGTGCGTCGGGTCCCTGCCTTCCGGGATTCTATGCAGAAGGAATTGCAATGAAAGGTGCCGGAGAATAAGAATCAGAGAAAGTTTGAAAACGCGGTAGTTGTTTTCGTACAATGGTTGAGTGCAGGGGTGAGTGGAAGTTGAGGGAGGTGGACAAAGGTCCAATGAAAGAATATGGTCATGGCGCACATGGTAACCGTACCTACGGATCAATAAGATGCGAAACACGTTTTTCATGAGCATTAGCGCCGGAGAAACCCAATTCATGAACTGTGTGTCATGCTTTGCAGCCTGGACAGCTGGAGGACAATCTCTGTGGGTTCAGTGAGGGATCTGAACTGAAAACACAGTAAGAAACTGTTGAAAAAACCCAATGACAACTCACCACCACAAAGAACTCTCTAAAGAATAAGAAGACGGGGTACAGTATCCACCCTGCCAAGCGTTGGAGTTCCAACCTTGATCTAGAGTGGACGATAGGAGAACCTCCGTTTTCTGGAGGTTCCCATGTGCGAGACGTTGACAAGTACTTCCTCTATGACCTGAAGTTAGCGCGATAAACGGTATCAGGTGGTTAATGTGCTGGCATGGGATCAATACAAAGTCTGCACGTCGGTCTTGCCAGGTACACTGCCGGCTCATACTCTCTTAACAAAGCTGACTCCTCGATTTCTGTTTTGAACAAAAACCGAAAAAGCCACCCAGAGCTCCGCATCTCGTGGTATCCACGTCTATAACGCACTGTTTCCATTCCGTATCATTATTTGTGGTACCCGTGCCTGAAGGGTAATCTGTAACCTGTATTTCGCACTTGGAATGATTCAAGATAATTTGCTTTCGTTTTTAACAGTTTTCTTCGTGACCAAATTCCTGCAAATCCGCAAAATCAATGGTTTATTTTCGATCGTTATTGACTTATTACTATTTACTACCTTAGTTCAATCATTGAATTGAGTCACTTAAGAAGAGAAGTTGCTGCCAATGTTGTCCGAAGGGAATATACGAAAAACTGTTATGTCATATTAACCATAACGCACTGTGATTTAGGGGAATGTGTCAATTCATTTATCTAACGTATTGGATCTTCGCTTTTCTTCTCCGAGAATGCGAATCGATTCCTGATATGAAAACGGATGGTGTGAGCGAAGAGGTGACGTCTGAGAAAACAGACTCCTACAATAACGATGGAGTCTACAGTTATTCCCATTCACACGTCAAGCAACCAGGAAATAATTGAAGTTAATAACGTCGACAGTTCGAGTATAACCTGCGACCTCAACCCACTGAGAAAGCAGGCAGAGGAAAACCTATAAAGGTCGTCCACGTAATAAACGGTTGGACGTATGTGGAAAGGCTGTTCGGGGGTGTCGCAACGGAAATTTAATTCAGGAGAGCCCTAGAGGCAATAGCGTCCATGGATTCCGCAACGTTTGGAGAGTTGTTGATGGAGAGATTACCGAAACTGAATCGCTCCAAACCAGTTCATCCGAGCTTTGGTGAAATTAGGTTCTGTTGGGAGAGGCGATACATCGAGGAAACTCCGAAGTGGACGAATTAAGTAACACTGCAACGAGACGAGCTCAGACAATAACATGTAGCCGAGCGGAATTTGATGGCAGAAATATAATTGCTCTTATATGCAAGTGGGTGTGACATGCATTCCGGTAAAATGAGCTTCCCAGAACGAGGCCTTACACATCACAAGTCATCAGTTCCTTTTTGTCCTCGTAACCACATTCCTGCACCGTCGGTATAAGTGCACTTTGTTGCAGACAAAATGAGACGAAAATCGGATTTTTAAAAGAATGTTAATAAATGATCTGCCCTATTCGATACACCGGCTCTTTCCAGCGAGTTCTATCACAGAGAATTAGTTATCACTGATCAGCTGAATGTTTTTTAGATAATTAGATAATAATTGTCTGTGTTTGTAGTTCAACGTGCTACCGATACGATGGAAGTGTCACTATGGTCGAAAGATAATTAGGAGCTACCGGATAAATTCTGGAATTCAAACGATTGTCGTTTCATTGACTAGCTTTCTTCACAGCGTTTACAATAAAGTCCAGAACAATAAACGTAAACTTTTAACAAAAAATCCCGCCGATAGTCCCACAAATCTCATACGCTGGCGTTAATAAAGTTACGGCGGAACAACGTAATAAACTTCGGAACGTGAAGTACTACCAGTTTTAGGCAATACTACGTTCATGCTGTAACTGAGAACATGAAAAATAAAAAAAGCGTCGAATGTACTGACCTATGAAACTTGAGTGATGCATCGCACCAGATATTTAAACCAATATACTGCAACTAATAACTCCATTCAATGGTAAAAGAAATAGTGAAATTCAAAAAAACCGTAGCTGCCGTTTTCAAAAAGTTCGAAAAAACCTCACTTCGTTTTTGAGTCCGTCTTGCTCAAAATCGGTTGAGAGAACCATTAGGCACGCAGCTAATGGAGATTTATGGTAGGACACATAGGGCACTTTGTTAATTAGGAATTTGTTAATAATGACTCTTAAGGGTTGATTATTGTGAGGAGTGAAAACCGATTGGTGTCAACATACAGTTACTCTTGCCAGCTGCCAAGGGCGTTAACATATTCTTTAGAAATAAGTAGGTTATGTTCACGTTAATTTTTGAGTTACTTTCCAAGAAATAGTTTGCTGAAAGCTACTACCGATTAGTATACTCCATTACTGTTGGTTGTATCTTTAGTACGAATTTGTGGGTATTGTTCAACTAAAAATCAATAAAAAGATTAATTTTCGTTTAACTCGTAGGGTGGCCATTGTGAAAAAAGTTTATCAAATCCATCAGCTACTAATGGTCGTTCTCTCCACCTTTACGGGCTAACTCAACCCAGGGGAGAACAACTTTGAGCTGATGAGCCTCAGTTGTTATTTTGGCACTGGCTTTTCCCCAAAGAGTTTTCTCCGTTTTTCTCTGCCAACTTTCTTCTCTTTCCAATACTTTGCTGGAAACTAAATCTATCATCAGATGTCCTATCCGTCGGCGCCGCTAGCTACGAACACATACTGAATGTGCTTTCAGTTTTTCAGGTAGTTGATACTGTAATAATAGCGAATTTTAGCTGTAGTCGTGCTTTGAGAAGAAGACAGTTCTTTTTACACATCGAATCAATGAAACTAAATAACTCAAATCTGGAAAATGAGGCCACCCACGACGCCAATTCTTTACGACCAACCAATTAACTGCCGTCCTCAGCGTTCCATGCTTATTGAGGGGTAGAAAAAAATGGGCCCTTTTTGTGGGCGAAAAAAGTTAAGTGAAAGGTAAACGTTACGGAGCAAGAGTTGAGGTGAACTGTAAACCTCGTACGCCTGTTATGCGAGTTTGTTAGGTAAGTTCAAATGAAGAAGAATTGTAATTCCCACAACCCTCGAGTGATGGATGGTCGTTAAACGTAGAAGGGAAGCAAGACGTAGCCTCCTAAAACAAACCTTTCAATTAACTGCCCACGACTTGGCAATCAAGCAAGACGTATTGTTGGGAGGCAGAACGAATTTCGACATGAGTTCGCCATCCTTAAATGAGAAACGACATGAAGTTTGGGAAAGTCGCAACCGAAGGAGAAATCCTCTTTCAGACAGGATGTTCTAACGAAAACAAAATCGAACGTACTTTCCGGCGAAGCTTGTCGGTCTAGAGAAATTAATAGCTGAGCAGCTGGTGAAGCGTTATGAGCGGCTTAACTTCATCGCAAGCCCGTAAGGGTTTAAAATATATTGATAGGCAGTTAATGTATAACAGGGACATCCCATCAGCTGGTAAACAGATCATTTACGCAGTGCACTAATATCCCAAACTGGCACAATCGACATTCCGAACGAACCAATGAATCGAAATGTCTAGCCTATTCAGCTCTGTATTTTCTAACAATAGCGCCACTACAAATGGGAAATCTGTCACGCGTTTTTATCAGACCCTGATATGATTAGGTATTTCCAAACATTAAACGATGCCAATTATTACAAAACGGTTTATTATTATCTTGCACAGCTTGAAGCAGTCTCACGCCTCCACCAATACTCCTCCAATTCCATTCAGCCTCGATAAATACTGATAGACCATACGAAACATGACCTGACTACAACAGAACAACGAAAAATAAAATTTTCTAGGCGAAACTAGGCAATTGACACGACGTCAAGAGTCGAACTGCCGGGTGGTTGGAGTGAGACAGGAGGCAGAGTGGAAAATGAGCGCACGCCCTGGAGAATTAGTAAAAACAAAATTTCTGACCGAAAACATTGATATGTATGTTATTCAGCACGAGCAATGAACTAAACGAACATAATAAACCATTGAAATCGAGCGAATTTGAATAAAACAAAACAAGAAGCATGGAAATTGTCAGAATATCATGCGTTTAGTGTATTCATGCCCCGCATTCCCCCTTCTACTCCTGAATTTGGTCACTCCTGAGAGTCGGTGCACAGCCAAGTTCGTTTCCTCTTATGTTGGCCGTTTCTGAACCCTCAGACATGAAGCATAGCAGCATTGAATCTTGCGATTAATCAATCCAGATGGTTATATCAGTCGTCTAAGAATATCGTGAATGGTTTGCGAGTATCCACCGGACCCAGCTCTGTGGAGGTACTGCAGATAGTATCATTTAGTCTAAATGGTAGATTGGCACCTCAATAAAACACAAAATTATGTAAATAATACCGGTTCTGTGAGATACAATAGAATAAGGTTTTCAAAGTAAATGAACAATTCGAACGAGAAAAATATATCAGGCGACCTAACGAGCTGAGTCTGTGGCACTAAGTTATGGAGGAGTCTCAGAGCGTGGTACAAAATAATTAGTGAGAATATTACGAGGGATGAAACCACTTAACTATTGTCCCGACAAGCCAATGAAATATTGGCGCTCTTGCGAGTTTCCCAAAACGCGAGTTCCTTTTTTGTTAGATCAATTTCGACGCGAGAATGATTTATGCTACTTTTAGACGAACAAGTGAGGGACCACCCAAGATTGAGAAAAAACAAAAGATCGAAATCCGGAGCGAAACACATTTTCACTAAAGCGTGCGGCTATTTTCGGACGCACTCGAAGAAATACTTTAGTCGCATAAATGGATGCTGCCAAAAGGGCCTTTAAGTAGCTAAAGAGGAGTCAATAATTTAGTCATTTAACCAACTGTTAAGCCCCTACCTTCGCATCATATAAATTATAATGCCCAGTGCTTATAGCAGTAGTGTAGTGTCCAGTGCGATTTTCCCGGCTTGATCTACATTCTTTCGTATACCAGTAACTTTCTACGTAATCCAGAAGAAGATAACAGGCCACCAGCCTAGGCCAAGGGAAAAACGGCCAAATTGTTGCCATTTGAGGCCCATTTCTCACGTTCTCAAGGGCTTGGCTACTTTAGATGGGAAACCGAAACCTACCAGCCCTCTCCACAAATTCAGACCTAGCATCATAGATAACGCTCACCTCAGTTTAACTGATAACAGATAGAATTCTCAATGGCCCAATCAACCTCATATCTGTAGGATAGTAGAAAATAGATTTTAATATAATGCCCTAAAAACCTAAAACCGTATGTATGAGTAGGAAAATGATGTGGTGAATTTGCCACATACCCGAAGTGCCGAATTCAGCCTAAATTTTAAGATTAGTTGGAGGGCTGCTTCTCCAAATATCTCTCGGATGAGTGCGTATTTGTTTGTCAGTGCAATTGTGGTATAAAGTTTGTCAAAGAGACGAGGCACATATAAATCTTCCTCAACATCTAAGAACGCCTTCTGAATGAATGGCTGGAGCCAGTTCATACAGGACATGGCAGCTAAGCTGCACTTCTTTCAAAAACTCATTAATTTATTTTATCATTTTATTTTAAACTGCAGGAAACAAGAAATCAGGTCTGCTCCATTAGAAGAACACTGTCAACTCTGACTGCTTTCGAGCACCCACTTTTCCCGATTCGGGAAGAAATAATGGGGGGAAAAAAGATATCCGTTTTAACAACCTTTGACACTTGCCATACAGTTACATAATAAGAATAGGGGGAAAGAAGAGATTAGACATGTAGGATTCCCCAGGACACTTAATGATCCTGTTGAGGATCATACAGCCATCTCTCCCCACGAGCAGAACGAAACACTGACACTTACAGGCACTTCTCGGAGAAAGAATAAGCTAAGTGCTACACCTCCTACAGGTGTGAACACAATGACTGCTGACGGAGTGTCGGCCTTTGAGGTTGACAGCTAAAATCTTTACCAAACTTGACAATCAACTAGCACCACCTGAACTATAATCGCAAGTGACAATAAACAGCTTTTCTTCGCAATTAAACTGTATGTCAGTTGTCGAATAAGTGAGGGGGTTAAACAGCCAACTGGACAGATGTTTCTTTTTCGATAGCAGCTGTTTGAAAGAGATGATGTACATGGCAATGGTGTGGCTGGCAGCCCATTGCCACTTCCCGGGCCTGCGAGTATCGATTCACACAGTCTACGTGCTTTTTAGATATAGTATGGGTAGTTAGCACGAGTCTAGCGTTACGAAATGGACAGGCCCCCTTGTCAAAATGTTTTTCCTCTCCGTATAAGGACGGTTGATTCATGGCAAGGGATTTTTTGCCTGCATAATGTGCTACTCGCCTTTTCCCCAATTTCAATAGATTAAAGCAGAGTCTGAGCGTTGAGTTTTTGATTTAATCGAAAATGCGCCAGTTCTACAGCACAATTTTAATCTCACATCATTTCTGAAACAATCTACGATTTGGTTTAATCAAAGCTTTTAGAACAGTTTACTGCGGTTTGACACGTAATTCTAAAAGCACTCGCTAACGTGGGAATTTCATAAGTACATTACATAGTGCTTGCATAGAGGGTTTCGCGTGGTCCCTTGGGGCATTACTTACATTATTATCCATATTGTCAGATGCCTATTCGTCTTAATTCCCGATTGCAAATAACTAAATCATTCACGCTGCACCGTTTCGCTATAAGTGCGCGAATGCCAATTCAGGCCACTGGGTAACCTGGACGAGCTCTTCGGATGAAAATTAATTTACGCCGAAGAGCGAGAGATAATGCTAATAACGATGTGCGTGACCGCTAAGTTTTCTGTTGCTTGTTTTGTCGACTTCTCCTCCTTTCCTCTCGTCTCCTCTGCTCTGCATCTTACGAAAACGAGGTTTCCTTTTTTCTCGGCTGTTTCTCTTCACTGAATGTAATTATCGTATTCCCGGATGTGAAACTGTTCGTTCATAGTGTTTTGCCACCGGATGCGTTAGAACATATCTCCATAGAACAACCAACGTCGCTCTCTTCTATTTGCAAATAGCGTCAGCAATACAGGACCATCGCAAGTGTGAGTCATAAAAAGGTGTGCGCTCTGCCGGTTGACTTTTGCGTCATCTCGAAAACCCCTAGGTACCGAAGGCAAGACTTGGAATTCACACGATAGGCGTAAACTTTCATCTCCAACAGAATATGTTTACAATTTGATTTGAGATTTCTATCAATTACTAACCATTTCGCAGAAGACCTTTTTTTTGCGAATTATTCAAATTCGCCAGAGTCCTCCACCCCCCTTACATTTACCCGTGCCATCTGCGTCATCCTAAAAGCCTCGCAAAAACAGGAGGAAGGGAAATACCGAAGGGAGAAACTTGGGGACGGAATTAGATACTCACGTGCGTTTTATCGCAAGATGGGACTGAGTGATACGCTTGATAGGTTACGCTTCTATAAACAAAACAATGTCCACACGCTTCAGTAGTGTAACCCATTTGATGATCAAATGTTCATGAACCAACGCAGAACCACACTTTAAAATTGACCCTTTCTCTTCGCATAGTCAGTCGTAAACAACATTTTAATAAAAAAGACCTGCGTGAAAATATGTGAAGCGCCACTGGAACACCGTTTTTCTTTTGAAAATTGGCCATTTTTTGTGTTAATGTTGAAATTATCAGCAAAATTCAGTAGGTTTCTACATGAGAAAAAGCACAGGTGCTGAAGTGTGCAAAATAGTAATCACGTCTCTGTCACTGGGATGCCCCACTGTACCACCAAGCGTATTTCTTCGAAATTAAATTAAATTCAATTTCGCTGATAAACGAACCTGAAATTACTGTTTTTGTACTACATTTTAGTAATTCCTAAGTTGTGTATGTACTCGAATCTACGTACTTCACACCAGGACAAGGGAAGACAGATGATTAGTTAGTGACATATAGGAGGAGCCCGGACAACGTTTCGCACTTCTGCTTTATCCTCATAAGCTACTTATGCCCTCCCCTCTAACGAATTTTGACTTACGTGGTTGGCAATGAAGCCAAACAAAAAGTTATACTTGCGTTTATGAGTAGTTGTACACATAAAAAGGTTTATCATCTGGCCACCACCACTCACGAAAAGCATTGAAAAATTGTTAACCACGTGTGGTGTCAGGAAGAGGACATCGTGCGTCAATAGAGAAAACTATGTGTACGAACCCGACGTTTATATTTGCCAAAGAATGATCATGAAGCCCCGATTTAAACCAACATTTAAAGGCAACAAAGTTAAACAGTGTCACGAATTTATTCACTGAAAGGACACCTGGGTAACTGGCCGGCTTTTGTTCAGCAATCGACCTATAAAATCAACAATAATATCGCTCGCTAATAATTTGCTTCCACATTCTCTCACGGCAAGGTACCAATTCAGGGTTTATTAGTGTTTTACAGTTGTATACACCGTTACTTGAGGTAATAAAATAGTAACCACCTCCAGCGCACTTTTCCATTCAAGCGGTCTTACCTTCCTCAACATTCCTGTCGAACAAAAATAGTCTTTCCTAGGAGCAGCTGCGCATAAGAATTTGTCCATGTGTTGCACTGGAAAGGGGGAGACCTCAACTCCATCTGGTACAAACTCCATTAGTTTTTGTGCTTTCTTTTACTTCTATATTTTTCCACAACTTGCCCTAGGATTATTTCTTCGAAAATGTTTTTGTCTGCAGTATTAAGGTTAGAATTGCTATTTGCGGTTTGTGTTATTTGCTTTACTTATTTCTCTTTGTTTTTGTTGGTGTTTGATATTCTCATTTTTTAACTGTGAATATAAACCACCCGCATGACATTGAGTGTATGTACACATAATCCAATTAATCTACAACTGTTTCATTTATTCACAACGAGAAACTTTCTGCTCAAAATATTGCAAAACGCGTCCCGTGCAAGTCATATGTCACTAAACGCTCAGGTAACAAAGCTGATACAGGTTGTTTTGTTACCCCCCAAACAATTTTACAGGGAAACCATTGTCTTCGAACGTGTTTGCTATGAATGCAGAAATGAGTTTGCGTTCATTGTATTCATTGTCAGTGAATCACATGAAGATGCCCAGCAGTTTGGTGGCTGGGTTAACTGTAGCTTTTCAATAAAAAAAGTAACAAAGAAAAACAGCAATGGCCATGCCATACTGGGACCCTCCTAAAGCTTAGTCGAAAATAACGATAACCGCGTTCCCCAATATTGACTATTGGCCCTAGCAAGTCCAGTTTTAAAGCGCTAACTGATTCAAGTCTCCATTTCCCGACCTTCCAAGTTCAACGAACTAGTGGCCCACTTACTTTGTCTTAGCCCTCCGTAATGTTTTCCGGGTGCAGATGAATAGCGTGCCAGTAGTTACCCTACTAGCAGAATGTTCCGAAAATCGATGTAAGTTGAGCGTGCAACTTGAAGCGGGTTAGCACTTGTTGATTACCAGAAGCTTGTGTCTGAATGGATGCCATCGAGAAAGTTCACTTTCAATCTAAAGTTTTTCGGCGTTTTTTTAGCGATAATTAACTTTGTGCATGCAATATCGAGGTATCGAGTGGGCAACAAACCAAAGTTACAAATGCAAATTACGGTGATTTCTCCCTTCTACATCCTGTTCGTTGAACGGTTTTTTTTTGAGAAACTCAATCAGAAGGAAAAATATGAACTAGTAGACGACACCCTGTTAATTTGGTTAGGACTGCCGTACTGCCTGCTTGGCAGAACTTGATCCAGTTGTAAACATCAGTGATGTCATCGACTATAATACTACCCCTTCTTCAATCCCGTCAGAGTCAAAGGAAACTACTAAGTCATCACGAGGCTCTCCAGCTAAAAATGTAAATGTAAGTTCATGAGGTCCGGTCCGCCTAACGGTTTAATTCCTGAAGCAAGTGAGCAGTACGGCGAAACAAGAAAAAAAAGAAGGTATTATGAATTCAGTAATTGTTTTATACAACTATAACTATTTAACCCAAGATGAATTGGTTCTTAATTACTGATAAACCTCAACCAGTATGTCTACGTAATCAGTCAGTTGTCTTCTTCGTATTCTTGTGCACGTCTCTTGTCCTGCAACTGCTAATGTATGCTCCGCTTCTGATAATCACCGCGACCTTTTTGTACTATTTATACCACTCCCGTCTCTCACAACAGTTCTTTGACTAAAGTGCTTCGCAGCTCATCTATGTACATCCTGCCCAGTAAACACGAAAATTCAAAAATATCACAGTGTCCATGAAACTACCTATAGTTAATCAGAGAAACTTCTGAAATAACTAGAAGGAACACGATAAATTCCTCAACGTTCACAACTCACAATTTTGTTGCTCACGCAAAACAATGTGATGTTATCTCAACACAAATGAGACTCCACCACCTCACTAGTTATTTCCTCGCGCAGTGAAAACTCATCGCTCAGTCCAATAGTTGCCGAGAGTTGACCTTTCGATTTCGACTTTCATCTTGCCCTCGGGGCGATCTGATTCAGACGAACGGAGAAGACGCCAAGCGCATTCGAAAATCGGTTCACAAATCACAAAATAGGCTGTAGGTGACCCACTTTCTGAGAAGACCTCCAGTCGCGGCGGTAAGGCGTGAGAGGTGTAGGCGGGAAGGTCGAAACTCCCCATTTCTCCTTCGTATTGCAAATGAATGAGATCAGAGATGGTTTTATTACAATCCAAGAACCATGTCCTTATAGGGGAAAAATTAAGAAAAGAGAATCGATATCGGGAACCATAGGAGATATTGGAGTGTGGGGAACAGTAGTCCCTTAAATACCGAAGAATCTATTGTCGGTTCATGGACCCCTAGACTTGCGATTCATCAAGAAGGTTGTATCAGTCGTTTATGAGTACTGGTTGCGGCTTTGCTAGCACGCGAGAGCACGGGCACTCGCTCAACATCCACCTGAGCACGGGCACTCGCTCAACATCCACCTAACTCAACTTGTGACGGTACGGCAGGTACGAATATCATTTAGCTAGTCTCCTTATAGAAGACTTGCCCGTATGTTACCACGGTCTCCTAGGAAATCCGTTATCCTGCTTGGAGAGAGGCTTAATCTGGTTTCCTCAATCCATCTATTGACTTAGGTGACAAGTTTCAATAACCTTCTTTCAAAACTGGGTGAAACGATTACAAGCTTGATTAGAAGCAGTCAGAGACAAGGTTTGACTGCTCATCTGACCATCTTCGATCAATGTTATAGTAACTACAACACAGCAGCACGTGGGATCTTGTTTCCACCGGGTAGGAGATAGAGACTTAGAGAAAAAAGAAGTGGAGCCGCGAATTGAATGAAGTCACTATTCCCCGTATGGAACTAGATCGTCCCAAAGTAATCCACCGGAGCTCAGCTCTTAGCCAACTGGAGCAGTAGCCAATCACGTTACATGGCCTTGGTACATGAAGATAGACAAACCTCAGGGTAGTGCCTTTAAGGGACTGGAGGTGCAGCCTGAAATGCCACCTCTCGCCTGAGTACTTGACTAGCTTTTCAAGAAGGAGCCTGCGGCTGCCAAAATATATTGATGGTTGGAAAGCATAGCTCACTGCTGATTAATTATTGTATATACCATTCAGCTGTGTGGAACAATCTACACACAAAATTCGTTAAAAAAATCGTTTGAGCCGTTCGTTAGAAAAAGATTCGACGTTATGATCGTGATATGATATCTACAGTTAACTTCTGCTCAGAGCCTTATTTTGGTGTACCCCATCATACCTGCAGGCCAAATCACAGACACAAACATACAGAACATTTTTTCAAATAGTGTTTTTTGAGGTTGGAAGAGGTCAACAAAATATCTTCGCCTAATTAAACTACTTTTCTGCCTACTTCATAGTGGTAAGGAAAGTAAATGCCTAAACATTGAGCAGTGAATTTCCAACACTTGCCAGATTAGCGACGCGAGTAATGTCAATTAACGAGCAATACACGTTTAATACCACGTTGAGAAAAGAAAAGGAGGGCGAGCAAGACAGCTGAAGTGCACAATACGCCACCTTCCGGACAACAGCTGCTTCTTCAAAAAGGGCCAACAAACGAAGAGATGGTTATACTTCAACTCAGCTGCCGCGGTTGTGAGGTAGGGAAAGCGTGAATAAGAGGAAATCATCGAAAGAAGGCTTCCACAAACTAAGCTTCCGAGCAGAAAGCAAATCGTTCGAAGCGTCACACAGCAGAGCTCCTAAAACCGCAAAGAAAAAAGTTAAGTTACAAATCGCTGTTTTCTCTTACATAAGAATTTCGGTTATACGAATAATTAAGCCTTGGTCATCGACTACCTCCCATCTCGAAAAAAATCCACATAGAAACTCTTTATCCCGGATGCAGTCGAAGGAAATGACGATGAAAAAAGAATATCTTAGTTCGCGGTAACGGGTACAACGCATCGGGATTTCTCCAGGGCTTTCGCTGGTTTTTACATTAAACGTGTACATGCTTGATGATTAACCAATAATGCCAATTACAATGACAATAAATATTACACCCTAATGTTCGGAGGCCCTGTAACGGACACGTAGTTCACTTTCAACTTGGTTTCAGGTAAATTCATAAAAGACGAAGCTATTGCAGTCCTGGCAAAACAGTTTTGCACCAAAACCTCTTCCGCGGTACTCTTAGGCAAATAATAGATGTATATGTCTTCTGATACACGTATACATATTACAGCATACAGTTTTGGCGTCAAGCCGAAAGCTCAAATTTGAATTTAGATTATTTTAATAAGTAAAAGTGAGATCGTAAATTAACATGATTGACGTGCGTCAACCGAGCGTGACTGCAATTAGCCACACGTTCTAATCGAGTTTAAAACAACGCCGAATTCAGCAACAACCGCCACATTTCGTAGTAAATATATCGCCCACGTATAAGCGAGGAGTTTCGACGGTTCTGCAATTCTCCTCGCTTTCCGGATTTCTTTCGGAGTCGTGCGGTTAGAAACGGAATTCAATCCGGTTACTCCTTTCTCGGCTCTTGTGCTGAACCTGACCTCTTCTTTGGGTAGTGGAATGCTCATTCTTGTTTTACAATTTTCCGGAAGAATTGCTTATGGCTCTTCCGGAAACGAACGCTATTTATTTTATGTAGAGGCAATTACTTACATTTTAAATTCAGCACCTGGCCATTGCCATTTGTAAACAGCTGAGAGCCAGTTCATGGCACGAATTTAAAAGCAGAATATATGATATTTTTATAATATAATACCAGAACGTTCTCTACAGGCTCCTACAGATCATGCTACTATCTCCGATTCAATTCATGTTTCTCTTTCCGCGGGGAGATAGGAAACTTGGTTCGCGTAGTTGAAAATCTTGACCTGCTCGATAATTGAATTAAAATGGAAAGAGCAAGTTACTGCATCAATTGAGAAGGCTTGCTAATTATCTGCCGTTAGACATCAGAAGAAAACTAGTTCACTCAGCTATTTCCTATAATGGATCATTGTGGGGTGCTATAATTTCGATTTTATTATCTAAGCTGCACAATAAGTGTGGACTGTAATAATTTAATTTGTTACAATTTTTTATTTTTATGGCTTAAAGAGAAGACTGCGTGGTCCTGTTTACGTCCAGATTAATAAGTAAACGTTCCTTCATTTATTCATTCCCTCAGGGCCCTTCATAGTTCTCTGTTGTAGATTGAGCCTTAGAACAATTATTATACGTGGGAATGAAAAGCTCTGAGGGGTACCATCTAAATTTATTGGGGTAAGTAATTACGTTCAGTTGAGTAGCAAAACTACAAAACGTGACAACTTAATCATTATTTGTATGCGCTCGCTACTCTGTTATATATGCTCAGTTTAGGACAATAGAAGAGATTTGAATTTCGTAAGAACGCATCGTAGTGTAGCATTTTAGTCGTCAAGCCAAGTTAACCTCGTCGAGTACAAACCAACATAAATATTCATTTTAAGAAACTAGTTTGGCATTACCCACATACATAAATTGAATGTCACTCATCGACCAGCACTCCCCAGGAAAATATCGTCTAACACTCCTCTCACACTAGCACAATTTAGTCGAACAATTCACAATAACCTTATTTCCTGATTTGATATGAAATTTGTAAATTAAGGCTATTCATATGGCGCTGTCTTCAGCCCCACTCTGACTTACATATCAATAGTCACATCACTACTCTCCAGCCCTCAGCAGTCTCGTTATCTGGAGACAAGCCATAGCTTCTGAACTAATTCCTGAACTCGTCTCGTCTCATCTTCTGAATGTTTATGTAAGTCTTCCATTTCCTAAATACAGTTTCATGAACATTCCAATCTTTGAGTCAACTTCCTCTGAGATATGCGCAGTAATTTAGCGCCGAAAAAATTCAGACAAAATCGACCCTAATATAGATTTTAAACTCAAAGAGATGATTCACGTAGAAAGGAACCAGTCAGCAGTAAATCAGTGGACCCATTTGAATCTAATCCCAAACTTTCACATTTGTGTCAACACTTGTCCCTGCCACACTCTGGGCAGAGCTGATCACAAACCTTTCTATACTTGTTGGTCTTGCTTTGTGAAACATAAATCACGTGAATCCTGCCGTTCCGCTTCAATACTTTGGAATGAGTGTGCATTCTAATGAGAGTATTAGTAATTGTGATGTGGACGGATTTTCTACTCAAAATACTCAAACACGTACTGCTAAAACTTTACTAGTCATTCAGCTAAGTTGCACGGTTTTGTTATGTATAAAATAGTCGAGGTCAACGATTTTTTGTTCGAAAAGAAACGAAAGAATTAAGTTTCATTTGAAAGTTTCGATTCATGACAGGAGGTTTAGTCGAAGGAGGCTCTGTTTACTGGGTGTGTCTTGAAAGATGATATCGATCTCGGCAGCCTTCCACATCAAATCGATCCGGGTTCGTTATCTGAGGGGAAAGTACGACGATATTTTCCTGTCATTCGATCTACCTCTTCTCGTGAATGAAACGAAACCGTCAGTTGCGTTTTAAGTAATTTGATTGACACCCCACCAGACGAGCATTTCTCAACCAACAGCCGACCTTAGGCGAAGGCAATGACCATCTCTTGCGGCCACGTCAAGGAGTATTTCCAGTCTCCTTCAATCTAAGATAGAGGCCTTTATCTTCCTCGGCACTTCAATTATTCCCCCTCCCCCGCAAAGGCTATTCCCTATTTCTCAGGCACAGAGAACGATTCGAAATCGATTTATGGAACGAGGTGAAGATTGGAGCACGCGCTCAACGAATACCACAAAATTAATGGTCGCTTAGGAGAAACGCAGAGATTTGGAACGATGTACGAGTAGCTTTCGAAGCTACTCAATTTCAATTTTTGCAGAAGGCGAACGCATAATCAACAATTAAAATATAATTACGCCTCACCTTAAATCGTACTTGATGGTTAATAACTTACTTATAAAGATCATAAAATGCAAAATGACTCCAACTCTTACCTGCAACAGAACAAACGAAAAATTAGGTTACCAAGTGACACTTTCAACACGCAAATAAATAAGAGTGACGCAACTTCACAAAATAAATAAAAAATCATAAAGCTGTAATTCGGCGAGAGAACGTCGCTTACCGACGCATCACCACTTCGACCTATCAATCTGGAAATGTTTTACTTGTGCAGCCTAGCTACACAGAAACCGGAAACCAGGAACTACGAATCAATTGATACTCTTAAACGAAAGTTGTAATTTAAGTATAAATTGTCATTCTGATGATCGGTCTCACTTCCTTCCGCCTTCATTTTACACGCTAAACGTGTATAACTAACCCAGTATAATGAACCCTATTATCGACGAATTTCACAATTGTGTGGAATACGAAAGACGTTCAGTTGTGTTCTATGTTCCTGGTTGCTCAGATTCGTACGGCCGAATGTCAAGTTTCCGATAGAGTTTAGTCTTGTAACCACAAGAAAATGCGCTCATCATCGGAACTGCACGAACTCAATTTTTCGCTACGTACCATCGGTAGCCCAATTAAGCTTGTAAGGGAGAAACTGAGACACTGAGACTGAAGATTGAGTCTCCATTTAAAGTCAACGGTGATGTCTAATCTAGTTTAAGGGAGAGATAATGCGAGCGTAAGCAAGCAAATGTTTGAGGGAGCAACAGAGTAAGTCAGAGAGATTTGTGGGCCAGTTACACTTGTCCGATACGTTATAAAATGTCGATGGATGATTTCAATACCTAAAAGTAGGCTGGTAATTAACGCACTCGTAAATTCTCGAAGCCAACGCCTTGGGAACCAAGAAGTTCTTACAACTATCGATCCCTCGGGTTCTTGCAGAAATGCATATCAGTTTCCACATGCGACGCGGCGCCATCACCTCGTTTAGCCTGTTACTTTACGTGGAATCTCAATTGCGTAACTTTGTCAAATCGAGAAGAAAAAAACCGCAGATCCTCGAAAAAAAACCGCGATCATTGGGAACGGGAGATTGATGGTATCACGTTACGAGAGCCCAAATCGCTTAGTTAGTGGCTTCTGCCCGTTTAACAATCGATTATATCACTTAGCAGAGAGCGAGGGGGCGCCTAGTTCACGAGGTAATCGAGCATCGACAGAGATACACACTCGGGCAATTTTTGAGGGGAGACAATGAGCTCCCTCATAACAATTCCCACCGACCTATTATTCCAATTTTGTCGAAATGAGAGCGTTGAGTTAATATGAGTCTACACGAGGAACCTTTGCGCTACAATTAGCGTCAGGGACAACAGAAACCGTACAAACGAAAACAGCAATTAGAGATGGATGTAGAACTTTGAGGTTTCATTTCGTACGTTCCTTCCACAATTTGAGACGAAACGGCAAATTTGTAAATTATTTGATAACAGAAACTTGGGGACAAAATAGTATGACTCGAAGATTATTAGATGTTTTTTTTTTCGTCTTCAAAGAACGTTAATCGGTCAAAACCCTGCGTACCTGCTGAACACTCGGAATTATCGCAACAAGAAAATCCTGTATGTGGCTTCACAATTTTAGACATGCTGGACTAAAACATGGAGAATCGCTGCATAAAACCAAATCAGCACGTAACACATTCACCAATCACACTCATGCCTAGTTCACGAGGTAATCGAGCATCGACAGAGATACACACTCGGGCAATTTTTGAGGGGAGACAATGAGCTCCCTCATAACAATTCCCACCGACCTATTATTCCAATTTTGTCGAAATGAGAGCGTTGAGTTAATATGAGTCTACACGAGGAACCTTTGCGCTACAATTAGCGTCAGGGACAACAGAAACCGTACAAACGAAAACAGCAATTAGAGATGGATGTAGAACTTTGAGGTTTCATTTCGTACGTTCCTTCCACAATTTGAGACGTGTAGTATGAGTTGTGATCAACTTATACTAAGTACTCGTACCCCAGAAAAAAAAAATGATTATGTACTCAACTGGAAGGATTGCATGGGAAAGAATGAAAGAGCCCAAGGTCGAGTATGGCCAACATGCACAGTAAACTCCAATTATATAAGCAGATTCTTCGCCCCATTACTACCTACGCGATACAATCCGGGTGTTGAACCAAGAAAAACAATATTAACAAAAGTCGAACTCCCCAAAATAAAATTCTGAGATGTATAATTGGCATCCTTCGGTACATACACGATGATTACAGTAATCCTGGCCTGTGAATTGAAACTGTCAACGAAGTTTGAGGGTCTTCCTAAAGTACGGGAACCTGGAGTTAATGTTTTGGACATCGTAAGGCATCTCGGACGCCTTGATGATGATTCATTAGTCATATTCTTACAGAAGTGTGTTCATATACGTTCGCTATTAAAAAACTTGACGCTGCACATTCATAACTTTCTTCAGCCCACGTCCATTCAGCAATATCTATTGCTCTAGCAACTAATTAAATTTCTTTTTCGTTCAGTTTACCTTTGAAACACTAAGATCTGAAGAAACCTCAACATTCGTTTTTTAGCCGATTACATAACTTTTCTTCGAACTTCATAGGGCTAAAGAACGTAAAATGTGAAACCTTTCAATCTTAATGCCTTCAGAATGCCATTACGCAGTATCTGAGGTAAAGAGTTTTCAAACATTGTCTTTGTTAACTTACGATATAATTGCAATGGGATTCCTCCTTAAGTTCGATGAAAGAAGAGCCACCCGACAGGTGCACAGCTTTGATCACAAACTGTTTAAATAATAACACAATTATTTGAAAGCCATGCGACGGTAAACTTGACAAAAGCGTGAAGTGTGAGTTTTGAATGCTAAGCTTGACTTAAAGGAAAATTGAGATAGTTCTACCTTCAGATAACTTCTGTGGGAATAAGAAAAACCAAAACCGTGCAGAGAATCTATAATTCGATCAGGGATTTCGTGGGACTTCGAGATAACAACCCATATTGGGAACAAGAAAAAGGAAAAC
This sequence comes from Pachypeltis micranthus, assembly GCA_020466155.1. Taxonomy (NCBI): domain Eukaryota; kingdom Metazoa; phylum Arthropoda; class Insecta; order Hemiptera; family Miridae; genus Pachypeltis; species Pachypeltis micranthus. The sequence goes on along the minus strand of CM035774.1, from coordinate 19,707,973 downwards.
CTCTTCATCAACGTCAATATTGTCCTTGGCGCTCGACGGCGCTGCTAAATTCAACATTCAACAAGGGGAAGTTTTCTCTTCAGCAGCGAAGTTGGATGTTTGGATAGTCGCACGTTTTCCCAATTTTTATTCTCTCCCGAACACCCCGGTACGAGCTTTACAGCGAAGGAACGCAAAGGAATCCACAATCGTGTTTGAATTCCCATAAAAAGGAAGGCAGTGAGAGCTTACATTTCGATACTGATAAACGAACGCTCAAGACAGCAACAAAATTTACTGTCAACGGAAACGACTTATCAAACAACTAATGAACCTGACTCACTCCGCTCGAAGCCATTAGGTGTACGTCGCTATCCACTAATTACGTCCAAACGAGACTTACAAACGGGGTAAAAAACGTCCAGAAACCCCAACAATGTTAAACTAAACAACCACGAAATCAGATTTTACTTTCCGTTACTCTAAGGTTTAGGAAAGTACTGCGATCGTGACAAAAACTAGTTGGGTTACGAAAACGAGAGGTTTTTCACAGTAGTGGCCAAGACGTACAGACGGCAGAATGTAAACTTTTTATAAATAAAGATCAGGTTTCTGCGCTCGTTGACGCAGTTCTAAGAACTCGACAAACAGGCAGACTGATATAAGCAATTGTGGGCAGTTAAATACACGGACGAAAATAAATAACCCCATGTAAACACGCGTCCGTGGAATTAACACGTCTTTAGTGACTAACAAAGCCAATTCGTTAAAATTCAAAGACGGCTGTTTGCTGAAGAGCCGAATAAGATGCCAGTCTTATAATTGAAAAATTGAAACATGTTTCACGTCAGGTACATGTGTGCATTTGTGATGGGGAAGAGTAGCGAAATGTTTTAGATCATACTTTTTCGGTAATGACGTAAAATCTGCCGATAATGCGCGGTTGTGCCTGCTGATGACGACAAGGTCAGGTCGTATTCAATCGAAAAACTAGGTTCTGAGAATGTGTAACAAAACATGTCTTTTTCGACGTTAAATATTGCATTACCTCAGATTCTTTGGTATTACTTTTCAAGAGTAATTGGACAACTGTAGGAAAACTGGTTAGTTTCACTACCCCCTCCCCCCTTAAAAAGTATTCCTTTATTCCTTTGTAATAACAACTCTCGATGAAACAAGGCCAAGAACGTAGACTTGGCACTCATTCCTTGAACGAAGTGGAGCTGCAAATGAATGGGAAGCCGCTTTCTCAATTCCGACTGAAAGCCACAATTACTTCGTAGTTATTTGCACCCGCTCCCACTGTAATTATTCGTCGTTGTATGGAAAAACAATTGAAAGTATCAAGGCTAATCCCTGGTGTCAGTCACTTACAGTTAAATCCCCTTGTGTGATGAATTCCTTATGTCTGGCACCTTAAACCAAATATGACATTGGCAAGCTGAATAGTTTAAACCATACCAACATCAGGCCTTGATTTTTGTTGTTTTAATTACCATAGGGAGCAGTGTAAAAAGATCAAACACCAAATGTTGACATAGTTTCATCCTTTTGAGTCATTTGAGACCATTGTTCTCCACTGCGGCTGAATTCCTATTGTGCTCAACAGGAACAAAGAGTCTCCTTTCAAGACAAAACCTCAAACAACACTTAAGAAAAGAGGAAGGGGAAGAAATCGGTGTCAGAAAATGAACGGAAAATAACCTCGCGCTTCTAATGGCTCAAGACCCCCCCACGGTCTTATTCAATTGAGGCCTTCACGGGTTCGCTTCTTGAGACAGGAAGTACTTAATTATTTTTGTAACCAAGCTCTGGATGACGAACCGGGCGGGAGGCACATATACCTGAAACTCTTTCATATAACAGATTCCTGCAAAAACTGTGATAGTTTCATGAACGCCAAAAAGCTTTCAATGACTTAAGAAGGGGTGAATTGCCACACTTGTTAAGATGTTACACTTCCACGGAGGGAGGCATTTTAGGCAAAATGAAGAAGCAAATTGAAGTAAAAGCTGCCACTCAACTGGCACTTGAAAAGAAACAAGCTGGGGACGATCTGGCACAAATCGTCTAAAAACTAAATGGTTTTCCAAATATACTCAGAAGCCAACGAAATTACGTAAAATGTCACTATTGGCCTTGACAGCCCTTGTAAAATATCCGCTAATTAACTCTCGAAATATTCAAGCTACTTCAATGGGAAAACAACATTACAGAGATAGAATAACCGTAAGTTGATTATTAATAATTATAAGAAAAAAAAGAGGAAAATGGAATAAAAACCTGATATGATAGACATTCTCTACGAAAAATCTTAGATAAACTTACTTACAATTGGAGCCAATTTTAAGCGAAAGTTACTCAAAGAATGAGTCAACAAAGAAGTGTATAAATCAGCAATTGAAAATCGAACTCATTTTCCAAAGTCGAGGGTTATAAATAAACTAGGAGGAGCCTATCGCAGATGAAATAGCAGTAGCAAGACTATACACATGTTCATATAGCAGAACTTCTTAGGCCAATACAACTAACAACATTAAGTAGCAATAGCTCGATGACAGAAACACCTGGTGCGTCACATCACTTTCCTCAACCCCGGTGAATTCGATGCTACACTACTCATAGAAACACAGTATCTTCCTTGGAGACACTTCTTATGCTTCGCCTCCATGAAATAACCAACAGAACATTAAAGAACGAGCACTCAAGCTCATCCCATTCGATTCATCGAAAAATACCAATAAACGGTACGAAACATGATCTGACTACGACAAAAATTGACGTTTTCACGACGCGAGGGGCCCAACTGACGGTGGCTGGTGTCAGGCGGAAGGTAGAGCGGGAAATGAGCGCAGACTGGGGATTAACGATAGCTTTCGCTGCATTGACCCGTCAGTTCCTGGTTGTAGTAGAATTTGCCTGACTAAAAAGCCGAAACCTAAAGCATTGCATGTAATTGCAATAAAACTACCAAAATTTCAGAAATGGAGGTCTCAGGTGTGGAATTTTGAATAAGCGAACGCTTTACGTCTTGTAACTCGTAACTGCTCACCTTCCAGTTCAAAGCTAGAGATCAAAAATGACGTCAAAATTGCGCAAGCCCTTGCGGAGAGTTGAGACTTTTATTAGACTGCAACTTCATGTCCGACAAAAATTAACGGGGGCGATCTGATCAAATATTGACAATAAAACCCACGGTTTGGGTGATTAACACGAATGGTCGGTTTGTAGCGGCCTTCGAAATTGTTTATTTCAAAACACATGAGCTTGGGCAAAGGTAAACAACTGTTAAAACTTATCCATTAGATCGTTCGACGAACGAGCAAGAGAAAATTCAACTATTTATAATACTCGCCGAACAGCATTTCAGAATTGAGTTGAGGATAGGAATGAACGAGGTTCGAGCAAAAGGTCCAGTGGCCTCTCCTTTGGAGCGCCTGCGCTAGCAGAAATCGTTCGCCAAATTAAGACTGACGAAGACTAACGGGGGTTCCCATCAGTTCTGAAAGAGATTTGCTCATCAGGTAAAAAGCTGAGTTAGGAATTTCCAGACCCTTCTCAAACCCGGTCGATCGTATTTTTTTCTCGTAAGTTCAACGACTGGAGTCAGGATGACGGTAGCATAACTCGGATTTGGCCTGAAGGATCTCAAGATGCGGTCGTTGATTTCAGCATTCTCGAATGAAAGGAGCCGAACGCTTAGCCTGACCTTCGACTGTACTCCAAGGTCTTCTTTTAATTTTAAACCTCACCATACCACCAATTCAGGGGTATACCATCAAGACCTCACAGCTTACTTCGATTTGCATGCTATCCACCGAAATCACATTGCTAACTGTACGCAGATGTGGTGAGGGTAATAATGCTCAATTTAAAATAGAAAAACTGGGCCTAATCATAGAGACAACGGTGTTACACAATGAACCAGACCGATAGTTGACATCTACAAAATCTGACGTAACAACAGAACAACACAAACCTACTCTTGTGTTACTTAAAACCGTAAAAACATATGGATGCGTGAACAACACATGAACACTGTAATCAAAATTTTCTAAAGAGCAGTCTAAATCAAAGTTAATACTAAATTATCATCAGTTCGCGGCCGTTTAAATTTTCACGTGTCTCTATTTGAAATTAACATACACCACAGTGCCCCAGACAGCCGGCTAAAGGGGGAAAAATGGTAAGTGGAACGGACATACAACGAAGAATGCATGTGAAGAGTTGGGACGTACTTCATATTCTTTAAGCGATTGTAGATCCAATCACGAGAAGTAATTAGCTCCCCAAGGGGGCATGTGCGACTCAAACCTGTGTAAAAATTGGGAATTCCTTTTGCACACACATATTGTGAGAACAGAGAAGAAACGGTCTGCTTCTACAAAAAACATTCATATGCTAATAGAAAAAATTATATTATTGCTACTTGTAACTGATGCCGAATAAACAGCCAAAACTGGCATGGGGTAAATATTGTATTTCTGTTGAAACATTCCATTTCTTCTCTTATCATTACAATCTAGACACAGTCCCGCGGTCAGTCTTATACAAACCCCAAGTTTTTGTTAGTGATCCATTTTACTGAAAGCGCGAAAGACCTCAATAATATCTTAGACTTGTACTTAAGTAATGAAGAACTGGGAAATCCATTTATTACTCAGCGTAATGAGGGCGTTTGACACATTTGAAGCTCAGTTACACAACACGCGGCTGACTGGTCTCCGTATTTTATACATAAAGTGAAACCGCTAGCCATCTATCCCGCATAGGTCATTTGTATCAACAGTTATTAGGTCCCTTCAATAAGCCAATTCAATCAACGCTAAAAAATGCCAAGTGTCATTTTCGGAATGTTCGTTCAATATTCATGGATAGGAGTATTTCATGTATCGACGACATGCATGTATTAATGTGTGACATCCAAAACTAAGATGCCCTGTGTAACAGCTCACAAGATTACCTAGATACACAAAAAGCAAATACTGAACCAACACGGACCGAGGTCATCCCAACATTTTGGAAAAGTGAATGCATACTGTTACTCTACCGAAATGAGTCACGCTGACCAGAATACTGTTTTTCGGATGCAAGCAATACTGCTGGGTTTGAGACCTATTTTCAACACCAAGCAACTCGAGCATTTATTGTTGTTATGTATTGGTGCATTGAAAAATGAAGTATAGAGGTATCTTTATCGCGGTCTCCTGTTAGTATCCAAAATCCACCCTGTGACTTGTTAAAATTTATTCCGTTTTTGAATAGATTTTCTTGAGCCAAAATTATGGTGTGCGCGCCCTTATGCTTCCCTACATAGTACGATACACTTGGTTGATAGAAGCATTTTTTAAATGGAACAACTGAATGATCTTTTGACAATTAAATTGTACTTCATTGTCGTGCGAGGGTTGTACTAGTGAGTAAAATGCAGTTATTACTATATGGGCATCAACTAACGCCAGAGGCACTCACATGGGAATATTTGGCCATTGGTAGTACAGGCAGAGCATTAGCGCCCAAACGGGCTCCACACGAATCAACTGAAGGATTTTGGTGTGATATTGGTGTGTGATTCATTTTTTTGAAAAATACAACAGGGGAACATGAATTCACGAAATGTTTAGGTAGTTTGATGTTCTCTACTTCCTGATAAGTCATTCCTCAACTTCCATTAAAAAGCCACTTTAATTACCTACGTCTAGGGATTTGTGTTGAACGATGCGATTAAACGAAAAACTGCATAGAGAATGCTTCAACTATGTACGGACGTACAAGGTACGTCCCTGCATTTGAAATGTAAGAAACGTGACTATTTTTGAGCCTTTCATCGTGCATTTTAACGCACGTGCTTGTTTAAACCTGAGACGTATTTTGTATTGTATATAATGCGTGGCAATTTGGCATGCTTCTTGAATTCCTTCTTGTTCTATATGGTTTACTTGAGTATGATGGAATAAGTGAAAATAGCTAGCACTAATACTATATATTTGTACGCTAGCTACTCAAACAATTTCACAGTTTCCTTCATGTTACGTTAAAATCTTATTTTTCAATTTACTATCTCTTACAGAGGGAAGTAATATCTGTGCACGTCGGGCAAGCAGGGGTGCAGCTCGGAGGAGTTTGTTGGGAATTGTATTGCAAGGAGCACGGACTGGATCTAACAGGCAACCGAGTTTCCGACCCTCCCGCCAACATTTGTCACATGCAACCCGTCGTAAACCTGTGCGAAAGTTCAAAACCGGAAGTTATTGCCGAAAAATCGATAACCAGCTTTTCGGCTGACGATCCCGACACAACCAGAAGTGGAGGAGGTTTCCATTCGTTTTTCTTGGAGATGTCAAAAGGGAATTTCTCGCCGAGAGCGATGATGGTGGATTTGGAACCTTCAGTAGTAGGTGAGCATCCTAGATCAGTTCTTATGAATCGATTAGACTGTTGGCACATGTGAAGTAATCCTAGAAATATGCGGCAGATGAAATCAGAACTGGTCGCTACAAAGATCTCTTCGCTCCGATGAACTGCGTCAACGGGATTGAGGACGCGGCGAATAACTACGCCCGAGGACATTACACTGCTGGAGCTAAAATTCTGGAGAACGTGATAGAGCCTATCAGGTATTCCAAAATTATATTACAATTATCGTTAGAATAGCCGCTGTATATTTCACATTTACGGCGGATATAATACAATACAAAACCCGTAGGAGAGAAAAAAAAGGGTTTAGATCTTCATCGTTGTAGAGAGCGACACATTTACTCAACACATTCCCAGAAAGGTGACAACAACCCTATAAACATCCCAACGGGTGTTGGCAGCACACGAAGGAGAATTTGAAATGATCGAATCTTAAAATGTGGATTTAGAACATCAACGTGGAGTCAAAGTGATGCGTACAGGATAAGGAGAAACGAGAATAGAGTTAGGTATCCCCAGCGACACTTCGACTGAGGGTATTGCCTAAGAAATTGGCGCGAATTGAGGTGTTTCAAAACCATTTGTGTATATCTGCTAACAAACCAGAGTACAGCCAACCAAAAATGGACTGCGACGTTTATCACGACGATAAATCTGAATTAGGTAGAAATGTTGAAAGCGATTGATTCAGAACAACCAAAGAATGCCATATTTTTGCCATAAGTTTTGCCTACCGTTTGATGCATCAAAGCTCTATAGCCTTTTCAGTACTACAACACTGAACCTGTGGCTGCAATATGTTAAACTTTGGGGCTGAAGCTGGCCACAGCCAAAACTGTGAGATAACTAGTGAGGATGATGAGAATTTATAAACTAATTCTTGTGCCAAGTTCAAAACTACTTTTAATCTGTACATTTTTCCGCTTCCCACGTAGTTTTGATACGTGTAAATAAATTATAAGCACGTAAGTGGCATTATTTGCCAATCTTTTAATTAACGAATACGTTCAGCCGATCACGTTACTTTCCTTCGAGGAGTACAATAAAAAGTGAATTTAAAAAAAATTATAAATTGGCGGTCGGCCCCCTTGCATTTCTAACGCATGAGCACGTTCCGCCTTTCGTCTGACCACCAACAAGCTTCATTAGTAAATTATTTAAAATTATATACGGGATACAATCGCTCAGTTTAAACTCGATTTCTCCTACATAGCGGTTTTGAACGAAAGTTCCGTCATGAATATGGATATTTAATGGAATGCGATTGAATATTGAGTTGAAATACCCCAAAAGGGGACTGCTACGCGAAAACTGTAATTTCAAACTCGGGGCGTTTGGGAATACAGCAGAAAGGAGCAGCTGTAATACGAACCCTTATAAGAGGAGAGAGCACCCAACGATTTCCAGCTACCTCCGTCCATAAAATACCAGTACCGTCCTCTAATAATGCTACCCGATCGATCCATCCACTAGACGCTCTAAACTAGCTAGGATTCGATAATAGCCACTTTGTGAAGAATTCACGTTTATAAACTGCATTTGAAAACGAAAGCTCGAATAACGTAGTGGATTTCATACCGCAATGTGGGGAAGGCCTCGGAACGTCAAAAATTCATTCCTCTAAACCGCAAAACAACAATGTGAAATCTCTTTCGAGGTTACTCTTCAACGAGGAGATTCCATCTGGCAGATACGAACTTCCATTCCAACGCAGAGACGCGACAGAGATATAGTTAATTTTTAAGCTTCAACGTTTCAATGAAAACAACTTCGTAATGGGAACGTACGGCTTTTATTTCTAATTCCAATGTTTGTCCGAATTTTTGTAGAAAATGTAACTATTTGCCGTTGAGTCGAAAAAATGTAGGTTCCCGCAAAGTTTTGAAACAAAATCTGTGCAACTCTCAGTACATCGACGTTTTATTGGCTAACGCGGTCAAACGCTAATTGATTTTTTCCGGTTCCATGTACAGGTACGCGGTTTACTGCTCGTTTTAAGCCAACACAACTAAATAAATGAAATGAAAAAACAATGGGGGGGGGGGGTGAACAACACCACTAATCCTTGACGCTGTCATCAGAACTTAGTACCTCGTGGACGTAGCTGAAGAGGGGAAGAAGGAAATGAGTTGAAGATGAGAGGAAGGAGGGTGAATAAATTTGAAATATAATATTAAAATGGATTAACTTGAAAGTAAATTAAGAGGAAAAACTGGTCGTCGTTTAGATTTTAATCGTTTTTATTTTCACTTGTTCGTTTTTAAAATTATACCTAACCTTTATTCTGTAATGTCCATTCCCTCTTTCTACTTCCCTGTTTATTTCCTTTCGTTTTTAATTTTATTTTGTTTAATTGAATTTTGCCGTTTCTTTTCATTTCACTTACTTTCAGCAACTCTCCTTTTACATCCTGTGTTCTAATGACGCCTGTCAAACCGAAAGTTTGGGCGCATTTCTCCTTTAATGTTGCATATATGTACATAACGTCTGTCGTTACGGAGCGAACTGTCGCGATCTGTTGGAGTGAGCTGGGAGGTTGAAAATTCAAAATATGAAAAATAAAAAATCATGAAATTTTGAGTACAGTCAAAAAGGTTGTATGGGTAGGAAAGTGGTAATCAAGATAAGGCGGGGGAATTTCGGCGTATTTGGCCATTTTGGAGATGTTTAGAGTTGAACGTTGGTTAAATAGTCACACAATTTTCACTAGTTATGCCCCTAAATAGTAATCGATGGAAGAGGCGCTAACTCAAACACCAAACTACACCTTCGGTACAGTGCACCAATTACTACTGTTAAATACATAGGCGAAACTTTAGACCACCTTATGGCTTAAATACGTGCTGCTGGACTTGAGGGTAACAAGACTATTAGTACTGAAATATTAATATTATAAATACTAACAAACTAGAAGAGTACACTGGTAATTTGATGTCAATGACAGCAACATTATTCGAAAATCCCCCCTTTCAATGGTAGTTTTCACCTCCATAATGGAAGAATCTGGACAGAGAATTGGCTCGAAGCAGTCTGGCACAGTGTATTGTGAATCTTAATCTTACAAATCTATCAAAAATGAATCAACACAAAATACCTAGAAACAACAGAACTTTTCCAGTGCAAAGTTGGTCTCATGAATTCCCCGACGTAAGCAGTTAAAAGTGGTTACGACAGGAGCACCTTCCCAGTCGAATGTAAGCACAAGGCCAAAATTGAAAATAACGAACGCGTTGTACGGTGAATGAGAAATTAAATGGAAGGACCAAAAATCACTTGGTAAAAATATACCAAATCGAAGTTTCTTTAATAATTGTATACGTTCTAGACTTACGCTATTGACCATAAGATCGTAATCGTTTTGGAAAATAAGCAATTCTAGACAGAGAAATTATTGCTTATTAGCAAGACAAAATATTGTTTCCATAGTTTCACCGACTGTTGCTCTCGATAACCAGGAGAATGGCAGAAAGCTGCGAAAAACTTCAAGGGTTCCTTGAATTTCACTCCTTCGGTGGAGGAACGGGCTCCGGTTTCAGCGCTCTCCTCGCTGAATATTTCAACAACGAATACAGGAAGAAATGCAAATTGGAGATTGCCATCTTCCCTTCCCCAACAGTAAGTAAATCATGAGCGTACCTAATTAGAAACTCGGAGGTTATAGAGATCTAAGTATGCCAGGATGCTCAAGAGATAATGGTCTCAACTCTCTTTTGTGTAAGTCACCAATTTTTAATACAGTCCAGCAGATAATTGAGCCTCACTTGCTAAGCATAGCTCAACCCCTGAATAGAGAAGCAGTAACACGAGAAATATCGAGCAATGAAACCATTGAAAATTATCCAACTTTCCTTTTCGATTTCGTAGAGCTCTACCAACAATCAATCTGTAATTTCCCGGGCTGTTCCTGATTATTGTTAGAACCGTCATAAAACGTCCATTGTGTGGGTGAAACGGGACTAGCAACATGATTTTTGAGAGAACGCTGATCATATGACCAGGATTTATAAGGAAAAGTTTCGCTATAAGCAATTTTTGAAGAACTTCAAAGGTCTCGTAAATTTCCCACAGATGAAAAATTTACATTATAGTTCCGTTATTGGAATTGTTCACACAAAAAATTTAACTTGTTTAACTTTGTTTTGATTGGTACTTGAGAAAAATGGAAAACATACTCAAGCGAAGTCATTGATAAGCGAAAAGAGGACTGTAATTGTTTCGAAAACAGCCTTATAAGGCTTTATAACACAACGAAGAACGAGATAAAGAGAGCTCTGTCACATAAAACACAGGGGTTTTTCTTCGGATAACGTAATGTGAGCGGAGGAGGAACAGGTCGTTAGCATGAACGAGGACAGACTGGCTAAGATACTCGCATACTTGTAGCACATAGCAAGAGTGATACCGTTAAGCCACTTTTAACACATTTTCAATTTAAAAAACAGGCAAAACCAAACTTTCCTAATAATTACTTTGCCACAACGGCAAGACAAACCTCACAACCAAATACCCGTTATTTTCTGATTTTTCGACGCTAGTGAAAATGAGAGGGAGCTGCTAGAATCTCGAGTTGCATCCCATGATTTCCATGACTGTACGCAATTAATGAGAGCAACTCCTCTCAAGGTGACTCCACCGACACGACAGGGCTTAAAAAAACACTTGCCAGAGAGAGAACCCTGTTATTCCAAAATAAGAAAACTCGAGAAATGGGAGCTCGTTTCACTCAACTAGTTGAGTCATTTGGAACGCATTAAACGGTCAATATCCAACAAAACGGGGGTCAAACGCCGTCCAGGCTCTCACCGTTATTCCATATAAGCGCTTGCTCTTATTTTCTCATCTCTTACGGAACGCCCTTGCTGGATTGGCTATTTAGAATTGCAGATGGAATGGGAGCGTATATTGAGGGGAAACGCGTATGGCTTTTCGACGGCTGAGTCGCGAATCCATCAGATCAGGATGCTGATCTTCGCCTCCCTGTAATTAGGCATCAGAGCCAATAAAATCCCAGCTAGCAAAACTCAAGGTGAACGAATTTCCGCGGATCATACAAATCACACGAGCGTACCTCGGTCATGGCATTAAAAAATTATCAGCAGTGTAAAATATCTGGTGCGACGCATCACACATTGTCAGCCCCAAATGCAGTTATTAGTCAGCAACTAATTCGTTCAGCTTATATAAACTTGTTAGCCGGAATTCATTGAGTTTCTCCTTCTCATGACATGATCATTACTAAGTGATCAGTACATAAGTGATTTATGAGACTGTCAACATGATTTTTCAAAGAACGTTCGTGTTTACTATTTTGGAATTAGATACTGAGAAATGCAGTAAGCGAAGCGGCGGTAGTTCTCCGGAATTTCTAGAGTTGCTCCTAATTTTCTTAAGAACGATATTAAATCCTCATTTTATTGGTAGTTTATGGGACTACTATCCTGATTTTATTTTGAGAATGCTGCTATCATAGAGCGGGACTTATACGGAAAATACTCTAATTAGATTCACATAAAGATGCTTTAATTTTAATCATTTATTGTGCTGCTGTAGTACTTTCTCTCAATCACGTTCAGATGCACACAAATACGCCTTCTTTTAGGTTCATTCTTTTCCCCAAAACTGACACGCTTAATAACATTTCAAACCCGATGACTTTTTTTCGTGACTTTAAAAATTAGCGAAAAACAGGTTCTTTTATGGTTTTTTTTTCCTCGCCTGTCGTTTTTTGAAAAGTGGGGCATCTCACCAGAGTTTAGAGTCGAGTGAGGTCGAGAGAAATATCACCCTAAATAGAACCCAGTCGACCAGAAAAAGGCTGCACGCTCGGTAACACACACCTACAGCATAAAAGTTATTGGCACCTAACCACACCAAAATACCTGATCGCGTCCGGATTTTTTCATGTCCTTCACACAATCCTCATTAGCAAACACTGATACCTTCAATATGAAGGAATATATGGTGCGTCACATGACACAACATTCCTCGCCACCAGATTCGACGTCTTCGTTGAGCAGTGCTGTATCGAAATTTTTACGGAGACCGTAACACGATGAGTTGAATGTACCTTTAATAGCGAATTCAGAGTTGTTTAAACCAAATAAGTCCCAAATAAGCTGTTATATCATTTCCCGCGACGTTTTGGTTTATGATTTAACTGATCATTCAAGCAACGCTAGTGGTAAACTTAACGTAGGCGTATACTGAACATAAAATGCCACATGCTTGGATTACTATCTCCGTTCAGTCAATTGTCAGAGAATTATTTATGAAGTACGGAATATAAGTGTTTAATAGTAGATATCATCCACGGAAGTTTCTGTGATGTAAATTGTCAACAATTCATCGGATCGATATTGGCGAATAAAAACCCCGTCTGAATAGTGTTTGTGTGTTCAATCCTATCATTGAAGCCATTTTCGCAGATAGTTGCAAAAAAATGAATCGTTGTAACCAAAAAGTGAGCAAAAATATTTTACAAAGATAAGTGCCTTCTGGACCTAGGCTTAAATGAATTAAAGTCGCGGCGAGGAATGTAGTGAGATTCGTCGCACTAAATATTTATACTACACGCAGAAATGAATTTAAGGGTTTATTAAGCCGAAATTCATTTCACTTGCAGATGTCAACAGCGGTAGTGGAGCCGTACAACGCAGTGCTGACAACTAGCTACACGTTAGATCACACAGACTGCGTCTTCCTGGCTGACAACGAAGCGATGTACAACATTTGCCAGAACCAACTGGATATCGACTCCCCTAATTACGCCAATTTGAACCATCTACTCGCTCAAACTGTGAGCTCGATAACAGCCAGCCTCAGATTCCAAGGAACTCTGAACGCCGACTTCTCAGACTTCCAAACGAACCTAGTCCCATTCCCGAGAATCCACTTTCCCGTAGTCAGCTACTCTCCGATCGTTTCAAAAAAAAAGTGTAGCCACCAAACCCTATCGATTGCCGACATGACTTCGAAAAGTTTTGACATGACGAACCGTCTCGTCAAATGTGACAACGAAGCGGGATATTACATGTCGTGCTGTCTTTTGTATAGAGGCGACGTAACTTCCAAAGACGTAAATCACGCTATTAGTCAGATAAAACAGAAAAAAGGAGTTAATTTCGTCGACTGGTCTCCAACGGGTTTCAAAATAGGGATCAACAGCTCGTGCCCCATCGCTCTGGAGAGTTCAGACATGATCTTCGGCCTGAGAGCTGCCTGCATGATAGGAAACACGACAGCAATCAAAACTGCTTGGTCTCGTCTGAACAACAAATACCACATTATGTTCAAGAAAAGAGCGTTCACGCACTGGTTCACGGGTGAAGGGATGGACATGTCAGAGTTCATCGAAGCGCAAGAGAACGTTCTTACATTAGAAGAAGAATACGAGTTGCTGATGAACGACAAGGAGGCACACGCAGAACACCTACTCGCATCAAAATAATACCTAAAATTATTAAAACAAAACTTTAACAAACAGCCTAAGGGTTTTATCGCCCCAGTGAATGGTAACATTTCAGATCTGCGAAGGTAAAAGTCCTTTTTCTTCCTTCCAAGTTCAATCTAGTGTAGGACGTTCCATAGAATGTTAGCCTTCCAGCCAGAGGTCTCTCGATCTGGAAACTATTTTGACCTTGAATATGATCTAAAAATATCTGGTGCGACGGATTACAAAAATTTCCTCTGCCCCACGTAGATTGTATGATCATTTCTGGTCAAGCAACTATAATCCAATAAATACTTATCGTTGCGGCATTTATTGGGCCGCTGCTACTTATAACATAACCTTCATTGAAAAACTAACGTATAGGGAATTGACGGAACTAAACGCTATTTTTCTGGTTATTTTCGAGTTCACAATTCGGCAATTATATGGAAAACGCTAAAAATTTCCAAACAACTGCAGAATACCGAAGTTTTTGGTTGATTTGCAAACAAACGCTACCACGTTTTTTATAGGATTGAACGTTTTGAGATCGCAGGTGCTCTGTTTGGTTCAGTTGGTTGATCGAGACCATCTCAGGCTCTTCCTACTCATGAAGACCTCATCAACGGAGCTTCAAAGGCCATAGATGGTAGACATTAAGAACACTTTCCTTTTGCACGGCGTCATTGTCAACAACAGTGAGGTGCGTGCGCAAGGGGCCAGGATTATTGTTGTTAACTGCAGTGGTTGAGGTTATGCGTTAAAGCTGCTGTGTAGGCTTACTTATTAAATGTGACACAATGGACCTTTTAACGACAAAAGTAGAAACCCCTGAGGGGTGGGGGGAACACTAATGTTAAAAAACAGAATAAACAGTAAATTGTCTATATTTCCACTGAAATAACGAGCACAATTGTTAAATCTATTTCGACGGTTAGGTCATCATCAGTAACAAACATGAACTCTCATGAAGTTACTGATGATGACCTAACCGTCGAAATCGATTTAACAATTGTGCTCGTTATTTCAGTGGAAATATAGACAATTTACTGTTTATTCTGTTTTTTAATGAAATGGGTTTCCACAATATCCTCGCGAATGATTTAGTTCATAACACTAATGTGTTCTGGCTCAGAATCTCTTGAAATGTCCTAAGGAGCAAACGATCCTCACATCTCCACCATGTATTTCACGATTCGTGTGCGAACTTCGTGGAACAACTCTTCTTCCCCCCCTCCATTTACCCTCAGAGTTGGCATTGCGCACTCCACGCATTCTCCCCATTAGCTTTATTTTGATTTATTTAGTTTATTTTAGGGTGCCACTACTCCATTAACTGTGAGCTAGCCAATGCGCTATTATAGCCTTTCACGTAGCTCAACGATTAATTGCATATTAATTTCTATAAACGCACATCTCTCCCCGTAGGTCATGACTCACCGTAAACTTACCAATTGTAATTTTCTACACAATACATACTGTTCGTTATTAGCAACTTTCTTCTGAGTTGTTCAGCAACAACTCTCCCACGCCCAACTTTCCTGTCCAGGAGTTCATTATTTCCTCAAATTAGAAGAAGTAATATACTGGCTACTAATCTGCAAATTTATGATAGTATGTATTTTTATTATGGAAGGGGGAGGGGAAGGAGAGGGGCCTGAAACAATACTATCTTCGAGGGTCTTGAAAAATACTGAAGCTTAGTAATAATGATAAAATAATACAAATCACACAAGTAACTTATGAGGAACTCTGAAGAATAACTCGAGGGCGCTGTGGCTTTCAGCTAAACTGAGGATCGTGAACAGAGTCCCCTCCAACTCCACCACCCCCGCAAATCGATATAAGTCCTTGGATCTGGCATGTGAATGGCTTTCTTGGCATCGGGCCGTGAATAACTATCCTCTTCTCGTATCTTTTCCATAAATCTCATCTTCTCATCTTTAAATACATCATTCCCCCTTAAACTACGGAGTAGTCAGCTGTCGTTAGGGCAGTTGAATAATTTGTTTTCCTAGTCTTACGATAATAAAACACTCCCGCTTCGATCTAAAACCATACTCTGAACATTTTCTCAAAACGGGTTCAACATGATTCTGATGAAACGAACGAAGACACGTACGGCACACAGTCGAATTTAAAAGGGCTGAAGAAAGTTGCTCGACGATTCGCACCAGATATTACTTTATTCGAGGTGGTATGGCACATGAACTTCCACCTGTTGTTGAAGACTGCCGTGAGAGAGGGTCATGACTGCTAGACACACCCCCTTGCCCTCCCCTCATAAATCGAATGAATATTAAACGCGGTTCAACCTGCCACGTGCAGTAGTTCGTTTACTTCCAGAAAAGGGCTCGTCCAACAGGAAAACTCGAGCCGAACCAACAAAACCACTTTCTAATACTGGTGAGGGGGTGAAAAAAATTGTTTTTCTCCTCCCTTTCGACCAGTTCACGTAATCTGAACTGCATTCCTAAATGTGACACGTATATCAATGAGAGTTCTTAAGAAGTGGCGGGAACAGAAAAGAACAACCTCGGGAAGACAAGCAGACAGGCTGTCTAGCGAGGAAGATGTACGACCTCGAGCGCTGGCCTCTCCACGTGTTACTTCCAAGGGCTCAAAATAAAATAACGACCGTTAATTGTATTGTAACGTTCATGAAAACCTTGAAGCTTTGGTACTAGAGCGACATCCGTATCGCACCACACCGTTTAACCTTTAAGTCCTGGGGTCCCCAACAGGATACTCCCGACTATTAATATGACTTGACAAATAGGGCTTATCGTAGGTCGAGATGAAAGCTCTTTTATAAGCAATGAATAGAAAGACTGTCGCTACAAGAAACTCTTTTCCCCGTCACTTCTCTTCCTACGAAATAAAATCAACGTCGGGGTCTATAAAGAACTCGAAAGAAAAGAAATTATAAATAAAAGCTGAACTGAACCCGACTTTCAAAGGAAGTGGGCAGTAAACCGAGAAATCAGATAGCCTCCCCACAAGGAGCCTCCGCTTTTTAACGTTTTAACCGTATGAGCGTAAACCACGACGGAAATCGATGTAAAAACTGATAAGAAACAATTGAATGATAATCGGATAAAATGGTTGGAGGGCTTTCAATAAATGGAAACAATGTGACACTACGCGGAAAGTGACGACAGAACGAAAATGTCGAGAAAGCTTCTCGGTGCCGTAAGAAAAGGTAAAAAGAAATCAAAAAAAAAACGAAGTCATTTGTGAGTATAAACCACGAATAAATTATAAGTCCACAGAATAAATATCAGGTGCGACGCAACGCACCACGCTCTCCACCACCAGAAAATCCAATCACCTATATACATACTGAACTTTCATTGGCATTTCTACTGAAATTCGGACAGCAAACAAAATGTAGAAAACGAGAAAATCAAATCCGAGTCTGATGAAAACCGTTAGAGCCGTTGAGGAAAATGAACTGTTAACGTTGGACGAATTCCTCGTTGTAAGAATAACTTCAAAAACAAAAGAGGATATAAATAGGTAGAAGCCCAAAGTTAATTCGACATCGGATTTTTGTGGGACATTTAAAGTTTTATCTTTGTTCAACCGGATCTCATAGAACATTACGGAGAACGGTACGTAGGTATTGTCTAGTTGAAGACAACCTGTAAGCTCGATTTACACCATTAAAACCATTTGTGCAGTAGTTTAAAATCCTCTTATTGCTCCGTGGGGCTACTAGTTACTCAGTTCACTGCATTTTCTCAGAACTATTTATTGGCGTTAGATATTGCTCACTAGAAGATGCGGCATAAGTTTAATTGAAAATGTACAAACGGTTTTAGAGAAAAATGCGAAAATCCATCTTTTTGCTACGTACATTTTAGATTTCTACCCCAGCCTCATTCAATGTGCTCCGTTACCATATATTTGCGGATCTTAAACAAATGACGGGCAAAACAGAAAACGACTCGACTTTTCTGCAATCCTACAGAGCCACACCACGCGCTGACATGACGTGTTTCTTATACAGACTCCACTTTTTATTGGCTGATGATAATGATTTCCTAACAGGTATTAAAGTGATTCGGGATATAAAGACTAAGACCAACTAACTGACTTTAGTACTGACTTAGCAGCCAGACTTTAGTACTGACTTAGCATCCAGATGTCTTTACATCGAAAGCGCCCGCCAGAGAAAACGGACCCACCAAACAGGTACGTTAACTTTAATGATTTCCTAACACTTTCTGACAAAGAAAGGTACAAGTGGCCGTATTAGACGGGTTTGTTGTTTAGACGCTGCGTACCTAAATAAACATAAGATGCAGCGCGCCGCACATCTTTTCTTTGACCTCGCCCCCTCCCAAACACAAATTAGGAGAGCGATCGCGGAATATAACCAACAACCTGATGCTTATCGAGGATCATCTGAGAACAGACCCTGGAAAATATCTATCATCTTTCGTTTTTTCGACATTTATAAAATTTATTGGATAGTTTCGGAGTTAGTCCACAGTTAAAAAATCATGTGTCCACCTAAAGACATAAACTATTTTTATGCAGGATTTAATCAACATAAGGACTAACGGAAAATAAAAGAAACAACCATGAAGCTAACGTTGTCCAACCAGATGCAAATACGCTAGGAGGAATTTTGCATATGGACCAGAAAAATTCATCCCAAGCAATAGCGATATCTCCTATACGCTACAAAAAGCTATCAATCGATGTACATTTCAATGGTATAAGGTAAACTCTCTCTCTAGGCGATGACTCTTACCTTAATTTCGTGGTATTTCTCTTCAAGGTAGTATGCGATGTTACGGACTTCCTCGTACTTTTTCGAAATGTCCAGATACTTTTCGTAGTGCCTCTTAAAAAGGACGAACCTGCAAGAGAACGCCTTTTCTTAAATTATTTTTCCAGGGCGAAACGACTGGAGTTGAGCCAACTTTATTGAGACGGGATTCCGCATAACATTCAAACCGCTTAATCGGTGTTCGTAGATCTTCAAAAATAGTAATAAAAGTAACTCTTTTGCTTCAAATAAAAAATTTTTCCTACGAGGAACAACGCGCAGAAACGTGACTCAATTACCCCCCCTCCCCATTCACCACCTCCCCACGCCCCTTCAACAACCGTTCTAAACGACGAATAGTTTGAGAGGGTACTGAGAACCGTATAATCACCATGTGGGACACAGCCCTTCCGATGTAGGAAATTGCATGTATCATCCCGCAATCATCCTCAGAATTTACCAACTACATAAATCAAGTTGGCAAAGGACTGCAGAATCTACTGAGCTCGTTTTTCCTTTCGTTTTGCTCGTGATATGCTAAAGACGCCAAAATATTCATCTGCTTAAAAGGGAGGGGTGAAGGAGAGAAGACAAAATGTACCAAAACAGATATTTTTATCGACTTTCACTGCACCGTGCAAACGCAAAACTGTGATTTCGGTGGTGTCGTTCCACTGACCTCCAGGAAAATTGGATGGAATACGTGTATTTTGTTAATACACAAGTTGCACCACTCAAAGTCTGACGAATTTTGCGATCTCAACAACCCATATCCTGTGAAGATAAAATACTATTTACATTTTATTTCGACAGATCAGAATTCGTTTAATGAACTGTAACTTTGTATCTACCCAATTGTACATCAAATATCTCTTTTATCTAATTTATCTGTGACAAAAAAAAACCAAGTCGTTTCATTGTCACGTAGACTCAAATTGCATTCCTGTAGCTATGTGGGCCAATCGTAGTATTGTCGTCTCGCCTGTCGGCGCCTGTCAAGACCGAACGCGCTGTTTTTGTGGGTCAGTGACAATTCCTCGCAAGAGATCTCAGTCCCTCTCTCTCTCACTTGATACAACAATTAAATTCAGACATTTACTGAAAGATTGTAGTCAAAGTTGTCTAATAATTATCTACTTCGTAGTTCCTTAATTGTTAGACACCTTAGTGCCAAACAAACTACCCAATGCTGCCCGTCACCCCTTCCAACTTCGTTAATAAACAAAGGTTACGACACTCCCCATCTTTCCAAGATCCGCCAGTCATAGGAACAAGGTAGAGTAACGTTAAAGAAGTTGTAGAGAAACGTTAATTCGGTAGTTGAGTAAAACATGTTGATCAATTAACACCCACCCCAATAAAATGACTTGTTGCAATTACGTCCCAGAAACTAAATTCAATTTATTCAGCTAAATTAAGTTAATTTCCTTATTATTACGTTGTCGCGTCCATTTAAAGTTTAATGTAAATTGAATTGTAATTGAAGTTTGAATTTTGAAGTTAAGCGTTTTTTTTTTGTGGTGTGTACCAACTATACGTTAATCAAAGCTTAATAAATATCACTAACCGATAAAAATCGTTTTCAGATATTATGTCCTTGATGCTGTCTTCTGGATCGATTCGATCGTGTATGTACTGGCTGGATCGTTTAGAGCTCATTCCGTCGCCGAAATCCCCGGTAATTTTTAGAGGAGGCTTGTCAGGAATAGGTGGTGGGGATTTAAGGGTCTCACTGTCACTGAAGTAAACTGGGAGATTGGCTGGGGCTAAATCGTCTTCGTACACAACGCAGGCTTCTCTCTGGATCTGAAACAAATAAGAAGAGTTGACAAGCGAGGGAATTAGCGAACCAAATAGCTTTGGTAAAAAATCTATCTAAAATTCAGCGATGTAATTGGAGACAAACTGCGATGATAAGCCAATTGAGGAATTTCCAAGGAATGTGTACGCGTAAGGTTTGTTTTGTGACGCCAGAGAGAACGTGCCTCTTTCATTCGTCAAACCTAGTATTAGCCAAGCGTGGTCTACATTTGATCTTTTTTTGTGGGTAGTTCATGTTATTAATTACAAATTAAACTATTTTGCTGAGTTTCTCCACAAGTGTTATGATCGGGCTGTCAGCGTTGACAATCTAATCAGCGATTATGTTTACATGAAGTTAACTCGAAATTTGAAGTGGTTGTTCTCATGGGTAGTGTTGCGTGTACACTGTACACTACTAGCAATGTGTTGTACTGCAAAATTCACTATGTTGAAAGTATACTAGTGCGTGGCTAGCAGGATTGAGGTGATGTGTTGCATTACATTCGCTTGTTTATATTATATGGATGGCGCTTTATTAGTGACTTAAAAACGAGCGTCAGAGGAGTTTATTCTTCGAGGAGGGTTTTTTTTTGTAATTTATTGCCAAAATTAACTGCTCCCTGCCGCCCTTGAGACCAACACTTTCAATGCAACGCGTATTTCTTCATCAAGCACGAGAATTGCTAATAAAGTCAACAACACAGAACCCAAAAAGAAAGGTTCTTTCAACTTCAACAAAAAGGGGATTTAGAGTAAGCATTTCTTGATCAAATTTCATCAAGTAATCAAAGAACAATCCCAAGACACACCTTTGCTTCGACAGATTCAATTCCTCTCAAATCATGTTTACATCTATTGAGAGTATCAGTACATGTTGTAAGGTATCCCAAATTTTGTAGTGCAAATCATTTTGGAGGAAAAGACAATATTCATAAAATAGATGGTTCACTTAGAAGCGCCCCACACTCAACGAAATCTCACTTTAATTCCATCGAGCGAAGGTTTTTATTTTTAAACAAAATCGACGGAAAACTGTTACTGAATAACTGTGTAGCAAAACCTCTTATTTTTACCTGTAGAGAAGCTTCACTGATGCCGTGCTGTATTTCAGGAGGCGAAATCGGGGCGCTTTGCAGCACGAGATCGTCACTTTTGCTATGCTTAAGGTCGCACAGCCCCAATCCCATAGGCCTCTCGTCGACTCCGGTGTATCTACCAATGACAGGACTTCGGCAGCCTTCTCTGACCACCATCCTGAAACCTCCGTCTGTAGGGCTGTTGGGAGTCGACGATTGGTACAAGAGCTGTGTCATCACACCTGCAAACACAAGAAAAAATTCGAATACAGTGATCGGTCGACCAACAAACTCGGAGCATTAAAAAAAATAATATCTAGCGCGAAGCGTTACACAGTCCTCCACCTCTGCAAATTATACGATACCCTACACGTACAGGAGCTATGAGTGAAAACTGGGGGTGGAGGTCAGTCCGCCAGCTTGACCCAATTCAATTTGGAATGTACTGGGGAAAATCTGAACAATTTCATTTCAAAAAAACTTTTTCTTGAAACTTTTTCTTTTTGGCTCATTTTTGACACAGTTCTTGCGCACTGAGATTGTACCCTATAAAACATCGTATTAAATGAGATTGCACCCATTTTTGCAAAAGAAAGAACCTTAGTTATATGTTAATCAAAAGTAATGATTACCACAATGATCGTTAGCATACAGAAATTAAGATAAATCTACCCCAGTGATTACAATGTATATTGAAAGGTTGACACATACATATGTAAGTATTCAATCAAAAAGTTCCCACCAGCCCTTCCAAACTTCAGCCTATCAAAACTACCCCACTCCCACCTTCGTGCTTCTTGGCGCCCCCCTCTAACTCAAAGAGACTCAGAATTGGGCAAAGCTACATGTTCGGCTCTGCTTAAGCCAAATTGGTATGAATGGTCACAGTCCTACACACTTTTGGACTGTCTGAGGTCGAGCTTTCTGACCCGAGGCCGATTAATCTTGAGCTTCTACAACTTCTGCCAATCAAATGCGCTCTTTCAACATTGTAGCGCTACTGAACACAAGGATTAGACTATCTCACATTTGAGCGTTCAGAGATCCATACATGAATACCATGAATTACCGAAAAAATGCAACCCTTGAGGGCAATAAATAGTATGATCTAGCTGCATTACATATGGTGGTAGTAACTCATGTTTAGCACGACACTTTATCGTATTAATGCAGCTCTCTATTGATTTAATGGTCAACGAACCATGAAAAGTTTATTCGTGCGACACAAAGAAAACGACATCAGCGAATCTCCTGAAATGTCATTTGAAAATGAACGTTAGGGCATCACAATTGGATTTTGTCCTAAATTGATAATAAATCGGCTAAAGCCATTTGTTTGTCGCATCCTATGCCGCTTTTTTTATGCTGATTCAAAGCCCCGGTTTGTATCTAATTATATTACGATTAAAAGCCATTATAAACCCTGCTGATAGTGACTTCCGTCTAAATCTGGAACAACCCTACTGCAACGACACTGATGTGAAATTCACTTTCGCCACTTCCACTGTCTGTAAAACATCACCATCGAAATTCTCCTACTTTCCACTCAAATACCCCCCCCCCCGGACCATACCCCTTATTAGTAGCAATATTTTCTCTGGCTCCCGTAGTCACTCTCCTCCTAGTGCTGTAGCATTCCAGTCACGTCCCCAGTGCGTTAGTAATCAATCCCCAGCGTTGACTTCTTCTTAAGCACCCCCCGCCAACACTTCTACGCTAATACAGTTCGTACTTATAATTAAACGCAATTTTATCCAGTCTCAGGTCTCGTTTTAGTATTGAGCACGATAATAATTAATGGTTTTTTTCATGGCTCATTAAACAATTTTGACTGAATTGTTTACATACGCTTCAACGAGAGTTATAGCTAATGTATCACTGAATGCCATATAGCATTAAAAAAACCTATCCAACAATTTCTTTCAAAATATTTTCCCCGTAAATATTGTGTGTCAATGAAATACAAGTGAATTTCCAAATTTTCAAAAGAATCATACTGATAACTCTTAACCAACGAAGAAAAATAGTAATAGAAGAAACCACAGATCACATAAGGGATCAGATTGACTTCACCTTCCTCATTCAGAAGCATAAATTACCTACTGCTACCTATGAAAACACTCACATGTTTAAGAATAATGTTGAGCATAACGAGAAATTCTCTTATATTAGTATTTAAACGCAGTAATGAATACAAGAATTGGAAGAAATAAGGCGATTGCCCAAAACTTGGATTGCCTTGAGTAACGAGCAGCCAGATGGCCTTTCAAAGTTAACATCGGGCCATTCACGTTATGACTCAGGGGCGAAAGGAAATTGCGTAACAAAACAGTTGCTTTTGTCGCACTTTTTATGAACTTGTGCTTTGAATAATAACTTCCTTGAAAAAAGTTTATATCAGAGTATGAATTTAGAGGTTTCAATTCACACCCTCTCAATATTTGTAATCTATTGTTTCCCTAGGTTGATAAGATTCGGCATAAATGTGTAGTATACTATTGTTATTAAAGAAATTGGGTTATATTATACTATTGTTATACATTCAAGAGCCTTCAAATAGAAAACGTCTGCTGCGGCACATCTCACTATTTTCCTCAGCTATAAGTGCATTCAGAGATTTTTATCGCTCTAACAACTAGTCCAACCGGTTCTACACTAAGCTATACGAACTTGGAGGAAACTAACTCAAGCTCAGTATAGAAACTGCTTGCGCTTAACGTTGTCGGAATTAGTTGCATTTACTTATCTCATGACCTTCATTTGGCAACGCAACGGACACTAGGTACAAGGTAGGTAAATGATTCTAGGTACGTAAGTGGTACATGGAAATGTCAACACGCATATTTTGCGAACGTGTGCCATGGAGAAAAATAGTCAAGAACTCAGTCAAGTAGACGGCGGTGGTTAAAATGAAAGAATTCCATGGAATGTTCCTAATCAATTCTTAACTCTTCAGACTACCAGTGTGCATATTACCACCAAACGCAATTATTAAGAAAGCGCGGAATTTATAAGAAACTGCGCTGAAAACAATTTTCGTCGAAATGCTTGATCATTTATTGTGCTGCTCTCGTCATTTCTCCACGAATGGAAATTTTACGCTACCATTACGCTGTTTGAAATATTCCACACAAAAAAGGTGTAATTGAGAAAAAAATTTGTTCTGATCACTTTACACTATCAATACCCGATCCGACACCTGAATATCAAATTTGAGCCGAATCGGTTCAGCTTTTCCTCTCTCAATCGCATTCACAGACACACATATACTATTTTCTCAAATTGATTTTTGTCGGCCGAAGGGAAAAAGAAAAAAATGACGAAGACGAATGGAATGACATGTTTATAACACATTACCACGGCGGATTTCTACCAACAGATGGCCTGTTCGAAAACATATCAATGATCATGCGACCAATGAAATGCAAAAACGTGACTTTTTCTACCATAAATACTCCCTGCAACCCTACCAGCGTAATTAATTTTCCATTTATTAGTAGAGAATATTTTCAAATTGCGGCTACACTAGTCACGAATTTTCGGTGAATTCAATTGAATGAAATCATGAGTTGTCCAGGGATGCAGAGGAGGCCTCACAACACAGACCAAGAAATTTTTATTCAACCGCACAGAACTTCTCTTCCTTAACGATTGGGTCAAAAAAAGTTGTAAAAAGAGCTGTAAAATACTTCGCATACTGTCACACGCCTGTGAAATGCTTCGGCGAACTAATGAATCGACTCAAAATCACCGATAAAAAATCGAATAAACTTTTTTTTACAGCCGTTGCGACTATTATTTCAGCCAATTAGAGTAGACTTGAGCTCGCTCTACATTATCAGACGCTCGTGATATAGTATATCACATCGAATTATAACGTCAGAACAGTAATACCCGGTATTAAAAATAAAGATAGGAAAAGAACGTTTGATGCGGAGATTATTGAAAAATAGGAAGTAGTCGGCTGGTACATAGAGATACCTTTAAAAAAAGTCCATAACTCATCCCTATGGAAATTCGATTCACAAAATAGATAGAAAGGACCACGCTGCAGAGTTAGGTATAAACCTAAAGAGCATTTTTGAGAAAATTTGAAAATTAAATTCGAAACACTGAAAGAATTTAATTTTGTGATACGGGACTCAATTTAACACGAAAGTCATGCTGTTACGTATGCAGAACAGCAGAGAACTATTTGAGTGATTAGGAACCCTACAAATTCGGTCGCCCAAACCATAAACCTTTTACGTACAAACAAGACCCCGCGCGGCTCATCTCGTCACATAGTTCTCGCTGATGTGTTAACCACGAACAACAAATAGGTGCGTAGACAACTTCACTAGAAACATTTTAAGCAGTAGCAACACACAACTTTCCGCCACCCCCGTAATTTCGAACACTACCTACATAGGTGGGCGCTATATCTTCGTTCAACGCATTTCTACAGGAACATTTATCGCGAACAAAATGTAGGGACTAGTTAGCTGAGAGTACTCCGAAAGTTTGATCAAAATCGTTAGAGCCGTTTTTGAGAAAATTGGAATACCGATAAATTAATATTCGACAAATCTCCTTTTCTGCGTTAACTTGGCTTATATCTCCGCTCAACATATATATACAGAAATAATTATAGAGAACGAAATGTTGGTATGGGTGACTAAAAGACACTCCATTAGGATTTATCACATCTGGTGAAGAAGTTACCCTGGAATTTACGGAAATGTTAGAAAAAACGTTGTTTTCGACACATTTTGATTTTTATCTCTGCTTAATGGACTGTCAGAGGATCATTTATTGGGAACAATATGTAGGTATTAACTATTTGGATACATCTTGAAAGTTTGGTGATAATCGTTGAAGCCGTTTTGCCAAAAAGCGTAAAAAACCTACTTTTGCTTCATGGGCCTATATCCCCGTTCACCGTATTTTCATGGAGATATGTATAGAGAAGAAAAGTTAGGTATTTATCAGTAGAAGATAATGTGAAAGTTTGATCAAAATTGTTCAAAATTGTTGTTGAAATCGTCCATGACCTTATTTCAGTGTCTACAAAAAATAACGAACAAAACAAAAAAAGAACCAGCTCAATCGGATCAGCCGTTCTCGCGCAAATCGAACTACAGAGACACACACATGGACCACGCGCCGAAATTAGGTTTTTCTAGGCTCAGTAGGCCTCAAAACGTGAAGATCTGAAGAAAACCCAAATTGTTTTTTTTTTTTTTTGACCCGATTACTACACTTTCCTTCCTTGCCCATATCACTGAAAAGTTGAATATTTGTAGACGTATTTTACGAAAAGAAAAAGAAAATTGGGAAACCGACGATTTATTAAAATGTTCGAGTGGTGAACTATTGTACATAACCATTCACGTTTTACGGTTACGAAGAACTTAACTTTCGTTCTTGAACCGCATAGAAAAATTCGTATCCTACTATTGATAAGCCTTTGAGATGTACTGTGTGTACGGTAAATTTATTTCTATTGCATTTTAAGGAGGCGTCTCCTAACATCTTTAAACACTAAATTGAATTAGCAAATATCCAACACCAATTTTTTGACAAGAGTAAAAAAATTTAATAGTAATTCGAATAACACAACAGAAATAAACCTCTGAATATCGTGAAAATCAAGGGATGAGTAAGAATTCGTTGTTTCAGTTGAATTTCGTATTCGCTCCGCGTGATCATTTAGGTTCATTCGAATAATTTAGGCTTGTTCTAGGCTGCTTCACGATTTGATCATTAATGGAAATCAACAATGGAATTTCGCCGTAAACAATCATCATTTCTTCTTTCACTAATACTTGCCGACTACTCTGGAACACCTCTTAACACGAGCCCAGTGGACCTAAATCAGACATTCGTAAAATTAATCCTGGAAAAGGCACCGAATACAGTGGCTACATCGAAAAA
Source organism: Pachypeltis micranthus (assembly GCA_020466155.1). Taxonomy (NCBI): domain Eukaryota; kingdom Metazoa; phylum Arthropoda; class Insecta; order Hemiptera; family Miridae; genus Pachypeltis; species Pachypeltis micranthus. Next base: position 19,680,573 of record CM035774.1, on the reverse strand, counting down.
TAACGGCAGATATTACGTTTTTGTCCCTCATATTGCGTAGGTCAATGTTAACGTGTGTTAGTCGATGTAAGCATCTAGTAGGACGCATCACACAATCCTCCTCACTTTCCTCAGCCCCACGTGCATTCAGCGATTTTCAACATTCAAGAACCTAATCCAAATTCAGTTCAATGGTGGCGCTGAATGTTCTAGCGGGGAACGCTATTCGTGTCACGACCTCCAATGAGTGACCATAGCACAAGTAACTTATGAGACTGCCAAGACGATCAAGTGTGTGAAACAAAATGTTTTAGGATTACAGGGAAAACAATGAACAACGTTAGATAAGGAAACGAATGAATTCTAGCATTTCGATCGATGTCCCTAACTATTTTATATCCCTTATTAAACTACCATCGTATAGGTAGTTAATTGGACTGCCAAAATGATTTAGCAGAGAACGCTATGATGAGGCGTTTTTCGGATTTATGAGGCGAGAAATGGAACGTTTAACCTGCGGTGGTTCCAATTCCGACATTTCTGGTATTGTTCTCAATTATCTAGCTGTTACCATTTAGGTAATTTATTGTACTATCATGCTGATCTTTTCGGGGAATCTAGTATCATTTGAAGCAAAATTTATAAAGAAGGCCCCGCTAAAATAGTTTTTCTTCGAAATTTTCCATCATTTATCGCGCTGCTCTCGTCATTTTCCCACGAAAGAGAATTTCATTATATTTGTTGTTATGATCAGTAGGATAAGTGCAGTTATTTTTAGGTCGATTTCGCTCGTTCCCTTACTATGATGTCCTATGTTGATTAGCAGGTTAATGCCAAACCGGATCTGTTTCAGCCGTTGATAGAGATCAGCGTTCACACACTCGGGCAATTTTCTCAAATGCTATTTTTCGAAAAAAAACTAAGAACACTAAACAAAAAATTCAGTCAGTTTTACGTAACTTTGCTTCCTACTACCAAGGCTACGAAAAGTAAAAATCGCATGGTTCCAATTGGATCGGTTTTCTAGAAATGAATAACACGTTTCGATATATATTTATATATCTGCATCTTGTTGGATCGTTTACACCACCGCCGCTTCAAATACATAAGATACGCATGAGTGACAGTACTTTTGTTAAATATAAGTTGATTGGAGTATTTCAGGTTGTAAAAATGTTCAATTATCTTGAATCATATTATATCAGATCCACCTTTCATAAGATTTATTTCATTTCTTGCAGAGTTCGGTGGTGCATGACATAAAAAGCACATTATGCTTTTCTTGACTGATGAGCATAGAATGGGCTGCGATCAAAATATGTAAAATGGCATTCCGAACGAGATATTGAAAACTATCAAAACAACTCGTAATTTTGGCAACTTTGAACCCCGAAAATGCGCTAAGTTAATCAGATAAACGTGGCTTCAATCGAGCTACATTTCAAGATAATGAGCTCGCTTCAATTTCGAAGAAGATGCAGAAATGAATTAGAGCACAGAAAATCGTTTTTCTTGGGAGGGTTGCTCGGAAAAGGAGAGGAAATCAGCTGGAGCGCGAGTCGCCACCTTATCCTTCCCAAAACACAACGAAAGCCCAATACTCGACGCCAGTCAACAAAATTGAGCAAATATGCCAAAACAGGCAGCCCTAACCACATTATGTTTGTGCCAAACACTTTTCGAAATAATCGCGAAGAGCCTGATTTTTACGGCAGGTGATTTCAAATGGCAGGTGGTTGGTTGACCCGACGCGACAGTTGCGACATCGGACACCTCAGTTTCCTCTCAGTTACAACATTCTCAGGCTTTAAAGCTAACCGAGAAACAAGCGGTATTTCGAAATCGCTAAAAAGACGGAAGTTAAAAGAGCTCTCATCTGCGTAAACCCAAATATTGATGTTCGATCGACTTGCAGCATCGAGTTGGAATAGTCGAAGAAATATAGGGGTTTAAAACTTACGACGAGGACAATTAACGAAACAATACTTACGAAAGAAGAACTCGAAAAATGATGAATCCCAAATGTGATGAGCCTCGGCAACAAACGAAAACAACACTTCCACCGCACAATTCTTCGCCGGAACGTACGACTTACTTCGCGAACGACCGCCGCGCAACTGAACCTGAGGAGGGGACTCGTGAATAGTCTAGGGCCTGTTCGAGGAAGCTCGGCTTTCTTCCGACTTTACCCGAACCTTTCCGAAGTTAATTTCCCGCCGATTCGTCCGTAATTTAAATCCAGATTTTTACGCATTCAGGGCCTTTCATCGTTGAAAATGAAATTGTTTATTTTATATCAGTAAGTAAACTAATGAGGTGCTTATTTTGATTATGAGCCGCGTAACTGATTTCATTCATGCTGTTTTGCAATTTATTTAGTTTCTTTTTTGAGTGCCAACGTGTCAGAGAACGCGATTGAGAGAACGGCTGTACAAAATCGGCTACAATTGGATACTTAGCCCATAGTATAGGCAGAATCGGCGTAACACCAACTATAGTTAACTTCTTTTTTTTTATGAACCGTTTCAAATAGGACGACTGTTTTCTACATTGTCGCCAGTGGAAAATGAAGAGAGCAGCAACGTAAATTATAACAAATTTCGAAGGACATAAATTTTAGCAGTTTTTTCTCAACGAATTCCGCTTATACGAAAACCAGGGCAGTAATCCAGTAAACTACCTCCGGTGATAGTTTATAACCGTACACAAGATAATAGAACCCTAGAAATTCTGCATTTCAAAGTACTGCCTTTTCATTTGAAAGAAATCTTGTCAGTCTTACCAGCACACCGATCACTCAATAAACTCCTTGGCATAAGTAGAAGCAACTCAATGAAGCCGCTAACACATTCTACAAAGAACTCAAGTTAAGGTTCCTACAAACTGGGTGGAAAATTAGTTGCTAGAGCGATGAGAATCGCCGAATAAAGGTACGAATTGGAGAAACATCCAGCATTCGCACACGTAGCGTGCATAATTGAATTCGCATGCAGGTGGAGAACTTTGTGTGATGAGTAGCACCATATACTCGTATTTCACTGAACGTTCAACGGCAGTTTCCCAACAATTCACACATCTTTCGAACACTTATTTTGTTTCCTAAAAGTTTTGCTTAAGTCCCCAAAGATATGAAGTATTAATTTTCCAACAGCCTTCACGCTTAACAACTGATCTGCATTTTCCATGAATAGTAAACTTCATATCGATCATCAGCTATAAATTAATTATAACTTAATTTCTCAATATTTTTTACGGGTCATTCCACCATTGATACCCAATATTCCACACAACTGATACACAGTTTCTCAATTTCCCAACAATTAATTCCTTCTCTCGAAGGTTTTTAAACAATTTGTGCTCACCTAACCTTGCAGTTTTTGCATAGTCGGTATCACAAAAGTTGGGGATAAGAGTTGAGTGATGATCCCGAAAAACAAAATATGTCAAAACTTATGATATTTTTCATGAAGTGAAGAATTGACAATACCCCCACAACTTGCTGTTTCGCGATTGAGTTAAATACTTACGGTATTAAGAAGAATGCTACTTAGAAGTAGAATACGTATATTAGATTCAAGCTTGTAACATGACAAATAATTTTTCGGTTACGAGAATGGTAAATAGGTAGAGAACAGAGAAACCAACAATAAAGGAACCAACATGAACATTCAATGTTAGAGCATTTAGTATTTTACACATTTACTTGAAGGTGATTTAATACGGACATTTGATAATATATTTCATAAAAGACAACAATTTATTTAATACGTGACGTGTAATTGCGTTTATTTCCAGGTAAAGGGCGATCACAAGCCAGTTCCCTATGGGAAAGCTGAATTTCGTGACGCTGGTGCAACCAGTGCAGCAACATACTCTGCAGAAGTTTTGCACTGAATCGATCTGAAAATAAGAGTGAAGAGTTGATGACACGACACTGACGTTCAGGACGAATTTTTTAGTTGAACGGAGAATAACTCAACTTACCAAGGGTGACCTTCATCAGAGTCAGGATCATCTTCTACGTCCCCATCCCCTGGCACATCAGGAATATGAATGTTGGAAACGAGGTCCCGCATTGCATCTAAAAGGGAGGCGATGCTACGTCTAAAATCTCCAATCGTTGTGTTCCCTTCGCCGCCAGCGCTTTCCCCATCTCTTCCAGCACCACCTGCTTCTTCGCCACTAAACCAGAAATGTAAACATAATTGCACCAACAGACAAGTAAGAATGTGCTTGTGGAACAACAATCGCTTCCCTTTTCCTTTGAAGCTGATATTACACCAATTATATCAAGCCCTGATTCCTGACGAACCTTATCTCTCCAGCATTGAGTCTGATTCATACCTCGCATGTTCAATAGGGTTCCTCAATAAAGCGCTCTCTTCGCTGAATAGTGTCAATTTCTTGATATCAGGAGACTTAGGACATATGTGTCACCACTGAATGAAATGGCAACTTTGAAACGGCTGAGCCTATCTCCCAAACCTCCAGGCATCACATTAACCAAATCTCCGCCTCTACGGAAAAAATATCTTCATGTTCTCCCCCCGCTCAATCTGATTCCAACTGAATGTGTGATACCAGTTAATTTAATTCGTTTAGTTCATCCAACGTTTTAGTATAATACACTTTTTAGTATAGTCCACTTCTTTTACTTCTATCCATTCGTGCTCTTTTCATTTTTTCATCCTCACAGTTTCTCTTCTTTTGAGCCAATTTTATTTAAATTACGTAAGACAATAAATTGATCGACGCTCAATTGCAAACGATCCCTTTTGCTCCACAATATACCCCTCAAGTTGTGGGTTTATTATTCATTCTTCAGTATCGTTTCTGAGATATTTTTCAATGCTGAGACAATTAGGACGACCAGAGGTGAAACTGCGTCTAAACAGTGAGATCACAGTAAATATAGTGAGGCAAATTCTACTATTTGAAGGAACTGCCGGAACAATATAGCGAAAGTTCATTTTGTTTCTCCTCGGCCTCCCATCTCTCTCCAACCACCTGTCCCTTCGACTACTCATGGCGAGCCAATTGACTACCTTCGATTAGTAAAGGTAAATATTCTTCGTCCCATCGTGTTCAGGTCATGTTCTATATCGTTAAATAGCTGTTAACTATTTTTCTATGCTGAATTAAATGGGATGGGTCTCAGAGGTGCTCTACAAACACTGTCGCTTTGCAATCCCTGGCCCTGTTTTCTTCAATCTGATTAGCTTGTTTGTGTTGATATTATTGACTGCCAGATACTGGCAAAAGGTCTACTAAGTAAAAGAAAGTGATCACCAGTACAAAATCAATCAATGAAGAAGATACTGCATTGCTTGGAGCAATATGGTAAATCAGGAAAATCGGTGTAGTCATGCACGTTGCCGCACTTGACTACTTTTCTGTCAAAATCATCGCCTACATAATCGATATTAGTCATGCCTCATTGTAGCGCAGGTGTCACTGGTTAATAAGCAACAATTATTTTGAACGTGGCTAATCATACAACCCATTGCTTGCCTCCCTCACAAGAGTTAACGTTTATTTCACTTAAATACATAAAATAATCCATGCAGCGTCATTTTGTTGCGCTGGAAGAAGTGCCACTATTGTGTTGATTGAGAAATCAGGTATTTGGTTTGACTCTATAATGATTTAGCCTTCTGTCTGTTAGTGGAGCTCAACTAAACGGAGCTAAGTATTCAAAACAAAATTAAGCCTCATTCTGAATGTTGACTGTGACATATGGTGAAACTACCTAGGACCGAGCCAACACTTATCGGTAGAACAAGACACGTCAACCGCAAAAAAAACCTTGATGACGCGAAGCAAATAATATTGGCCAGCGTGATCATGGTATCGCCTTTAGAGCAATTGCTAAGGATCTAAACATATCGATTTTACCAATTATATGAGCACGATTCACAACGAAATTCGTGCCAAAATTATAGTAGCTCGTGGGCGAATTTTTGGCCAACAGTGATGTCGTCGCTACTGAGTAATATTTGGTTATGTACGAAGTTAGTAACAATTACATTATATTGGAAACGCAGAAATATGCAACGTACAGAATTATTTATAGTAGAATTACATACCCTTCATCTGAAACGACTTGATTCATATTGTAGTTTGGTATGAGAGAGCGGAGAAACAAAACCAAAGTACCATTTTCCGAATACAGTGAGCTCTGGTTCGCAGGTCTTGAATAAATATTGATAGAATCGGAAGGAGGTAGAGGATCAAAATTGAATAGTTGAGCCGACGGTAGGTCCTGCAATATTTGAAACCAATTAAATTGAAATACTAAGATGAAATTTTGATCAAGTTATTACTGGATTTGATCTAATCGAAATTAGCAGACACACTGAATGAGCACTGTATTGCGGTATAAAAATTACTTCAGTAATAAGAGTAGGGACGTCTTTGATATCAGAGAGAATAATGTGCCTGAGGATATTTCGAGGTGTGGCAGGATATCTTGTTTGCCTGCAACGCTCCCATTCATCGACTAGCGGGTCTTTAGCTTCAACTCGATCCAGCACTTGATGAACGTTACTTTCGAGCCATGGAAGCAATTCTGACTCCTTCCACACGTGGTAACTCCGAATCACGTACAACATTTCAAGTTGTGTCAGGGACTTGCTTTGTCTGAAAATTATTTCAGGGAAGATGAGATTAGAGAACAATTACGAATTAAGTCTGTAGTCAACTTCCCTGTCGAGATATGACTAACAGGCGAAAAAATTAAACATCAATTATTGTCTTAATATTAAGTCAGTGCATGCAAGGAAGAAAGAATTATTTTCAGGTAGTGATCAAAGATACACAGTGAGTTCAAAAAGTCCAGATAGCACACACATCATATGACACAGAATACATTTAATTAAGCTTCTGTATAATCTCCATCCAATTTGGCACAGCGTTTAGAACGAGTGTAATGGCAAAGCAAACGGTTTTGGAAACGCCTCCTCTTCAATCATGTTCAGTTCACCACCACTTCAGTTCTGTACACCGCATGAACTAAACCACCAGCCGTCCACCTCATCAGTTGTCAGCGTTCCGAGAATCTATTCCCCCACAATCGAGATAACCTGGAATTGAGGAAACTTTTTATCCCCCCACCCCCCAGAAAGTCTTCTCAAAGTCCCGGCAAGTCTTGACCAGTCCTCATACAGTTAGTCTTCTTCATCATTCTCCCTACACCATCGCTGCCACTTGCTGCACCCCTTTTCGATTAGTTTGTTTACTTTGGTCTATTTGTTTAAGCGAAGTTTTTTAATTATTGGCGCAGTTTTAGAAATAAAACATAGTCTGGGGAAGATAGCTTCAGGAATGCAGGGGGGCGGTATATGAAAAAACCGGCCCTTCAGCTAAAACTTGTGAGGGGGTCCACTAATCATGTAGAAGCCACGAGTTACCACTGTCCAACAAATCAAGTTGTGCAACATCCTTCAACGAATCGGTTGTTTGTTAAGAATAGTAGATCGTAACAGGAAATACGATGAGGATCCCATCAGCTATCCCAAGTAATAAGATAATTCAACTCTTAGTTTAATAACGGCAATGTAAAAATAGAATTCTTATTACATTATAATCATATACAAAATATATCACTATTACTATATAAAAAATACCTGTCCACGAATAGAACTCAAATTCCCTAAAATTGACAAAGTCGTGATAGTTTCAAATAAACGACCCCACTGTTATAACATTAAACTCACTTCGAGGCAGCATCTCTGAAGAAACCATTTGAAAATACTCGAGTGTCAACTTGAACACTACATTTTTCCGTCAACGGAATGAGAACTCCGGGGAACTGAATGAGAGCTTTTTGAAGTTGAGCGTGCGCAGCTTCAACGTTTCCTAACTGGAAGTGCGCTACTGCCAATGAGTACGCGAAATTAGGGAGCTGGAAAAGAAACAAGCATCAGACGTAATTCATTTAAAAAAATAATAATTAGTTTATACCTCTTTAACCATTTCATTTTAGCAAATTTTCGTGATAGAATCTGAAGTAGGTTTAGAGTTGTAGGCTAAATACTCGTTTTTTTAACCCAGGGAGCAAATCCAATGTTGCCGAAATGAGTGTGCCCAATTTTCCAGGAAATAACGCCACTTCATTGATGTCAGTCTATTAATACACTCGTTGACTGTTAATATACTCTTTATACCACATATTCAAACTGGGCACCCATCTCATTAATTCTCTACTTTGACAACTGAATTTCATTGTGTAATCAATGCTCATTGAGCTAGCTAGGATATAAAACTAATTACATACCTGGGAGAGGTTTCTCGTTTGTTCACATTCGTTGTACATTTTCAATAGCCATTCGTACTCTTGAGAGCGAAGAGCATAAAAATCCATCGCCAAAATGATGGCCAAAGGATCGCCCTCAGGATCTAACGAAAGAATTACTTTGGAGAATTCGAGGGCCGTTCGATAGCAAGCTCTTGAACCTACAGACATCATGTGCTTGAAAAGGGAAATGTACAGCGACCTGAAAAACGCCGACAATGATCGTTAAGTTCTCTCAAAAGTTGCATGTTTGGTCACGTTGTATATATACAGTTAGCCAAGAAGTCAGTTTTTTTTTGCTTCTGATGCCTATGGGGCACGGTTAGTATTGTATTCAGTAAAAAACATTATTTTCCTCAGCCCCACGTACATCAGCGATTTTCTTGACTTTAGCTACTAATTCAATCTATTTTTCACTCACGTTTCGCTGATGTTACGTTTATCGCACGATGTGTTGGAGAGAATAAACGATAACTACCGAATGTGATGGGACTAAGGAGTTTTATTCTAATAACAGTCCGGAAAAGATTTAACACCGCAAACAAGAAACTGGGTAGGCGACAGGCGACACCTCGGCGAGACAAACGCTGAATTCAGACTATTCTCATCAAAGTTTATAGAAAATTGGAACGTTTGAGATGTCTAGTCAGCACAAATGCCTTGGACGAGCCATCGTCAAATCAAAGAGTTGGGTCCATCCCCCTCTGCCATTCATTAAGTGCCTCAGGTAGTCTAGAACACTCCATTACAAAGCGCTGCTGTCAACTGAACAGCACGATACCTCATTTTCAGCAGAGTGTAAGTGAATTTTGATTAAGTTCCAGAAAGATGCTACTGTTTGCGGTGAAAGTTCGACCACTTGCTGGGCGCCAATGTTATGTTTATCAACGATGTGTGGGAGAGGATAACCGATAACTACCAAATGTGATTAGACTACAGAATTCCAATAACAGTTTGGAGAAGATTTAACACCACAAATGGAGATCTTGGTAAAACATAACTTCGCGTTGTGCGTAGGATGTGGTAGCTCTAGAGAGTTATAGAATTTATTGAGTTGCTCCTACTCATGCTACAACCATTACTGAGCGAACAGTGCACAGGGAATCCATTATTCATGGTGAATTTTGTTATGATTCTTTAACAATTCGTACAGTTTCAATTGAAGTATTCATAACAATTAGTAGGTCTTCTGTCGCACCTATCATTTTTCTGCTTAAAACAAACATCTCTAATTCGAATGAAGGCTATTTATAGCTACACAGATTTGCTTATAGGTGAGAAGAACTGCATTCAAGCGATAACGCTTTCCAGTAACAGCTGGCAGTTGGCAGAGTTCTGCTCATCCACACTTCTTCTGAAGCATCCTCAGTCTCGAGATATAACTGCCCCACCTCTATGTTCACACAAGGTAACTTATCCGTACAACTGTAGTTGATTAGTTTTCATTCCCAGTTCGTAGAACCAGCCCTTAGTTCAACAACTGAACCGCAGACTACAAGACCATTCCTTTGTAGCAGATGCATGAAAAATTTTCATTTCAAATAAGGAAGCGACCTATTTGTCTCAAGTGAGCTACACCAATATATATGTAAAAACACACACCATTCCACAAAATACAATAAGAGCAGGGCTTTACTTCTATGTAATACTCAGAATGTAGAAGATAATCACTGCACCTGTTTTCCTGCCTTCGGTAGTCAAGACGACATTTTCCAGAAGACATTATGAATGAAGGATGGAAAGCACATTCAAGGCAGTAGAGAGCTCTCTGAATGAATTCAGCAGCCATGGAGAGGTCGTCGCTAAGGCGTGAGAGATCGGATAGTTGGAGCAAAGCATCCACGTGATAGGGGTGAGCATTAACAATGCCCTGAAAATGAAAATGAAGTAATTATGAAAATGCATTAACCCAATATACCTACGTTATATGGAATTTGGGAGTAAGGAAAGCTAAGTGAGGCCTTAGACAAGATATTTCTTGGCTATTTTACTTGCTGTCTGGTCGAAAATGGCTTTTACGCTCAGGGTTTCCAAAATGTGCACTCCTACTTACTGCCCTCCACACCCAACTCAAAAAACCAAGTCAGTCCGCAATCAGTGACCGCTGTGTTCAGTAGCTCTCCACTCTCATCCAAACATCAATTCACATATCTAGAGATCTACTGTGTTGCATGAACTAGCTCTACTGATAAGAGATAAAGAGTCAAAAATTTTACAACCTGTTTCAACCTCGAATTAATTATTCCGCCTAATAAGCAGTAAAATCAAAAGACTTACCACAATGTAGTCAGGATTGAGGCTTTCAACAGCGTCCAAGAATTTCATCTGGATTTGCTGATAGTTGAGGGAATGTTCATAAGTGAAGTATTGGATACCATTTTTCGTTTCAACAAGCCTCATCGAAATGCCTTTGAATAAAACCATAACCATACTATAGCCGACAACATAATAAAAGTAAGAGATTTTTAGCGAACTAAAGATGAATGTATTGGAAGTACGAAACAAATATAAAACGCTGTCTTACCAGGTTTTCCTATCTGTGGCCAGTTGTCTTTAGGAGTCACCAAAATTGTTGACCTCAGATGTCCACGAGGTCTTCCACGTTTCTTCCTAAATCAGAAATCAAACCACATCATAATTGAGTGCACAATACAGCTTCATGCTATACTTATGTGTTTCTACTTGACAGGATGCCTCAACCATTAATTGCTCAATGGCAGTTCGTGCCACGACCAAGAGTGGAAACAACCATGACAAATGTCTCAGTCTCTTCTGGTCAAGGCCGAAACCATGACCAAAGCTACTGCCTGATCTGTTCAATAATCTTTATAGTCATTTTTTAATAATAAATATACAATAATTATTTTCTCAGTCATTTTTTAATAATAAACACATATGTTTGTGCGCAACATGAGACACCACTGGTTTGGGGTGGACACTGTCACGGTGTCTTCAGTCTCATTTCTCTGTCCCCTATCTCCAATGACAAGTGCCACTAACAGTCACCTGTCTGTCTCTGGTTGCAGTGCAAACTGCCACCTTATGATGTGGCAGGCATAATGCTGAACATACCTTCTATCGACGAGCTACTGTTCGGTATTGACTACAGATCCCTCTTGACTTTTCCTACTTTATGAGCACTTGGAAAACATTGTGGTTTATATAAATACTCAGTCAATATTCTGTCACGCCACGTTAGAGATGGGGCGAAATATAATGTCTCCTAATTATACTATATTGGCAACCCTACTCTCCAAGAAGGGTATTTTGGCGTACATAAACCTGCCCTATCAAGTCCTGCAGGCACGATGACCTCTGGTTGATAGGGCTAATGGAACACTTTTCTTTGTGTTACTGAGACAGCACCTACCATAGGGGAGGTAGGACTGAGGGTTAGTTCGGAAATTTAATATTTTATAAACACTCACGTTTGATCGTTTTGCACGATCTTGGATCCAAATATCCTCCTGAACTCATTGTTAGGATTCAACGCTCTGTTGTCGATGGCAAGAAAAGTTTTCTTCATAGGTGCAATGGGAGCTTCTGTGAGATTTGGAACATCATTTTCATCCATCTCGCCGAGCATTTCATTGACTTCACGAACAGACCTCTCAACTTCATCCTAAACAAATGAGATAAATATCAGGGCTGAGAATAAGTCTAGCTAAAAAATGCCAAAATAGATCGGACGTTAGCACATACTTCGAAGTTGTCCTCGCTACTCCTAGTGTTACTACTAGAAACCTTGCAGGATTTCTTCTTCTTCTTCTTCTTTTTTCGGCGTGAAGCATCTTTTAAATCAATTGCTCCATCTTGTGCATTCATTGACCCAGCCGTTTCATTGTCATCTTCCTTAACCTCACTCTCAGAGTGGGATTGCTGGTTGAGCTAAGTAAATAAAAATCATAATAATAACCGTTCTAAGTTCAGAGACAGAGGTAAAATCATGTAATATTACATGAAAACGTCCAACAAATTACAAAAATTAACATTACATGCTTATATGCCTACTAAGTAGACTGAATAATCACAGGATCATCAGCTGTGTGAGTTGAATCCTACTGATAGTTGGAATTTCTTCTCAGATAGTTTTCTAGCTCCTCACTTAAACAACTTATCTAATGACATACAAAACACAAAACCACACATTAGCATCTCTGCTGAAAAATGCTAATTTATAGACGATTTTGCTGCAATGACCTAGTATGGAGCACTGATGTACTCGTATCAACTGTTTGCCCCTTAGGAGTACTACATTTATGAATTGCAATAGTTAAAATTTAGGCTATCATTGCCATCATTGCTAGGCTTTGGAGGGGTCACAATCATAAGCACATTAAGATTCTTCAGTAACTAGAAGATAGCAGGAACTGGAGGAGGGTAAGGTATCTGCCTAGTAACTTAAACCACGGAGGAGACACCAAATAAATCCTCTATTACTATACCAATTGTGGCAAAGTAGTATTATCTTAGTAAACAGTGGTAAGTTTGCCCATTTAACTCTATTGTTTTTCGAGTTGAGGATGACCTGTTGTTCTCTCCCTGGAAGATCGAACAAAGACATAGACTGCCTTTCCTGTAATATACCCTCCAATGGTAGCTCTACACTCCTCCCATTTACTTCAAAAGGTTCTGGCTCCACCGTGATTGTGCAGATCATTTCCTTGTCTGCTATTCCCTCGTTCACTTCTATTTCTGATGACCTGGCAGCCAGCACTAGAGAGGAGGACTGACAACATAAATCTTATATCATCTCAGTACTTTTGCAGCAAACTCAGAAGATAGTGACTTCTGAAACCTGAACATTTGCTTTACTAAGACTGCACACTTTCTTTATTTTATTAAGCTCCTAGTATAATGTAGTACTGTTCGTTGTGTCAGAAGTAGATACAACAGCGATACTTGTAAGGTTACTATAAAACATGGGTCGTCTGAGTATAAGTAATACATTGTAACAATAAGTTAATACAACACATTATTAAACAAGGGTGTAGGGGGGCAGTTTCTGATAAGCATACGGAGTAACACATTCGAGCAAGATTCACAGATTGGCAACAAAGACGTCAAACATACGTTTAATCTTCTTCCACAGCATCAGATACTCAGGCAGTCCAGGCTATATGAGTGTTAACAACTACATATTGACTCTTTCACCCCCACCACGATCACAATATGCCCTAGGTGGGTAGATGTGTGCCTCTGAAGACTTATGTGGGAAAGAAATCTACCAGGTCCTTCTAGTACAGTCATGGGGAATGTTACACAGGAACATTGAAATCGGCACAGTCTGCTTTCATACTGTAGTCTACAAGATCATACGTGACATCAACCTAACAATAACTGATGTACGTATTTGCCAACATTGCTTGGATTGCCCTCAGCAGACCCTTCTCAGCAAGTGTGACTTCAATGAGTTACCTGTGCAGGAACATGCCACTTAGAAATGGATTGATTTGAATGTGATCATGAGAGAACGCATGCTTTACATTCACATCATGCATTACACAGTACCAAAGTTCATTAACCATAGACTCATCACAACATGGCCTTTTTAGGCAGATCCGTTATCGCATATCTGTTCTCTGACATAGTATTTTTATCTCCATTTCTTGGAATAGCAAAAACGATCAAAGTTGTTTTAATAAGAGCGCACAATGCGACTAATTTGAAACCACATGGCCCATTTCGAAGTTGTTCATTCACAAGATGCGACAAAAATACGTTCATTGCATTTCGCGGCAATTTAAATAGCGGCAGCGTCTTATGATGGGTAAACTTAAGTAAAATATTTACTCGTTCTTCGCCCAACTGCCCTCAGGTATGCCAGAAATGAACTGCAGTATTCGCAAGGAGGAACAAAACTCTTCTTGTCATTAAGTTAACCAAACTATTCAGTTTCTCAACCTTTTGGGTTTAGACGAAGAGGAAGTGTTTAGACATTAACTTTAACGATAATAAGCATAACACTGAAACGGTGCAATTATTAGGGATGACGTGGAGTGGTTCTGGATCAAATAATAAATAACAGAAGGCGGCCATCGTAAACTAATCTGGCAACATTATTCCACGAATCTAAACAATTGAATAAACTGCAAAGAAATTACGTAAAGCAAAAACGGATACGTCAAATGGGCCAGATGACAATAATTGATAACATAATTGACAGCTTACCAAATCGAATCGGTTGATATTTAGTTGCTTTTTCTTGGAACTGCTAGAGCTGGAAAAATCGGCCTCCGGGTCGCTTTCGTCATTTCCCAAATTGTTCAAATCTTTTTCTCCTTGCAACCCTAACTTTCTCAACACTCTTGAGGACATCACTCTTAATTTATATCAACACCATATCCCAAACAACATGCACTGCTCAGCGGATTTCAATATTCTACAAATCGCGTTGAAAAACGAACGAGAACCTTATTACATAGTGTGAAACAAGACTCGGTTAACAAGCGAACAATCGCTGGAAAGAACTACAGCTTTCTAGTTCGGGTACAAGAAATGATTAGAAAAGGATTATAGTTTACAAAGATGGAGGGTGGGCTTTACGGCTGGCAGCAGAACGGATAGCAACTCAGGAGGTCCTCGCGCAATCAGCTGTTGAATGACATGTCGCAGCGACAGGATGGGGAGAGCAATCGGAGAGCTAACCGTTCCGTATAATCGATGTACTGAGAACATCGATTAACTCGAATGCTTATTCAAGGTCAACCTGCCTAACCAACCTCAATGTGTTAACTCATGCGCTTGTCGCGCTCTACACACTTTGGCACGCTATTACTCGGCCCCTCCGACACCAGAGCAGACTATAAGGAAAAGATCATTTGGTTATACTCTCATAATTCAACCCCATATTATAAAAAAAATCCTTCCAACATTTTTTCAACTTGCTTTACTCACATTATTGCAAATATTGAACGGTGAACTGTATGGGTAGTCATCTAAATACGAAGGCATTGCCATTTTCAATATGCCACGAGCTGCCGATATTAGAATAGATACCGCAGAATAGAACACCAAGTTCGCATTGTCACTAGTGTGAGAGAATGGTTACGACCCCACATGTAAAATTGTTCGAGTTGTACCATTCAATAACCTGCCCTACTATAGGAAAGTCATGGGCCTCTAAACGTACTGTGGTTGTTACCCTCAGTACATACATTTGAACAGTTGGAAGGTTTCACGCCAGCTGGTGCCAACAACCCCCCTACAGCATAGTTTTAAGTCGTGAATCATCCAAATTGATGTTGCTGACGAAACCAAGGACTGTTCGTGATATGTGTGTGGGGAACATTTGAAACATTTTGCCGTGAGGTATATGTTTAATATTGAATAAAGGGAAACCTAGAAAGACGGAAAACACCTAAAATATTAATACGCCATTGACACCAACTTCGTTCGCCTGTTTATATTTTCCCTTTTTCAGTTCTTCCACATGTTTTAATATCATGATTACGTATACATCACTTTTAAAAGTGATCCCATTGATATCTAGAATTCGTTTCACGCTACCAAAATAACTGATTAAATCGAAGTAAGTCGACACTTTGGCGTGAGAGATCATGGATCGGAAGTCATGTGCAGGACTGATGAGAAGATCTCTAACAGAACACTCCTTATGAAACAATGCTGTTTTGACATTTTATGTCTTTACTTTGCTACATAAACTCGAAAATGTAACGCGGGATATGTAAGGGAGAAGCGTCACGAAATTAGTGTTTGGTTAAGTGCATGGTAACGTCTGTTACAAAATCTAACGCTTGGTAACATCCATCTAACATCTATCTTGGTAACATATATCTATCCTCAGTGACTAAGTGATGATGTCAATTGCAATTGACGCGACCATTATATCGAAACCATCAACGAGCACAATCAAACGTAGTTATCATTGCATAAAAAAAATATAAAAAAATAAAAGAGATAAAATGTTCCTAGTGGTTGCGTACTTGTACGTAAGCTGGACTCATCGTTTGTGTAAAGGTTTCTTTCGTGCCCGCCAGCCTCAACGTTTCCAATCACTCATAAGGAATCGCATCGGAGGAAATCGAGGTTTAGTTTAAAGAAAAAGACATAAAATGTCCCTCGTGGTAGCGTACTTGTACGAAAACTGTACCCACCGTTTGTGTTCATGATTTCCCCAGTTAGTTTCTTTTGACCAAAATTTCGTCAAATTTTGATTTTGTTATGCAATGATAACTACGTTTGATTGTGCTCGTTGATGGTTTCGATATAATGGTTTAACCTGTGGCCTAGTGGACAAGGCATCGGTCTCCTAAACCGGAGATTGTGGGTTCGAGTTTGTTCAGCTACTTTCATAATCTTCTCAGTAGAGCTAAGGAAAATTTAAAAAACCCGAATTAGAAGTACCGAAGGCCTTAAAAATTAAGAGAAGCATAACCTAGAAGTGGCCAAAACTGGCTGTTTGTATCTGTTTGGGCCGGGGATCATGAAGTAATTTTACGGGAATGGGGAAATAGACCTCATTTTTCTTGAACCATGCTCTGAGTTAAGGCAGACAGCAACACATCTTGAGTGCCTGCCCTCACTCATCAAGCTTCCTATTCCGCTATTCCCTCCTGATTCATTTCCAATTTTCGGCTTTGGATCCTGGAATTCAAAGATTACCGCTAGATCACAATAAATCACTTTGTGCTGGCTGTTACAAACGAAAATGTTGAAGATTATTTTTCTTGACTCATATCCGACACAGAAAAACTATAAACCACTATGTTCGCAACAGTTGATTCCAATTCTTCAATTAACACTAAATTTGCTCATTTATTTTCGTTCGACAGCTTTCGCATCTCAAAATATGGCAGCACGTCATTTCACATTAATTCAGTATTACTTGTAGATATTGTTTAAATGTGAATTTTGGTCTAGAATAAAACTCCCAAACATACTAGTTTTCACTCTGAAAACCCAAACGTTGGAAATAAAATGCTAAGTATCAAAACTGGTTAATTGTTCAAATCAAAGCCTCGCCAAAAAAAGTAACAACCACAATGAGCCAAGCACGACATTACTGGGTTTCAATGGTGATTCAGTTGTAAGTAGGCACACAAATAATATCGAAAATTCAAAAAACCGTTTATTTTCAGAAAACCTGGCTTAGACTAAGTTTCAAGCATATTGTGTTACATTAGGATGTTCTCGCTCCATGAGAGATTAAACGTCAACTTATATGATCTTGTAACAGTGCTGAACACTGATGCCAATAATAAACATTGAGTTAAGTTTAATTCAGTGCGGTTTCATTCTAGTACAAAATTTGAGAGCATTCTGAAAAATGAACCTAGAGTAAATGTGAATAAGAAAAAATGACTAACGCTTATAAACTCAAATGCCGTAATTCGCCACTATGTAAAAAATAAGGTGGAAGAATGAATTAACGACAATTATACAAAACAAACAGTATTTATGCATTAACTCCAAAGTCTGCATGCGTTATTAGCGACCGAATCTATATCATGGATTTGTAAGTGGTTCAACTGTACTAAGTCCATGTTGTTTTGCACCAGATCATTTTATCCAAAACCGTTCGTAGTAAGTAGTCTTCCGCTCGAGCAAACAAGCGTTCGAGCAGACCAATCTGTAGAATAGTAACACGAGAACACAGTACACATGAAATATTTTGAAACAGCTGATTTTTTGGTCTCGACGTGGAACCGACTTTAAGTTTTTGAAGTTATCGACGTAAACATTTTTCATCCGACAAAGCGTAAGGCGCATGGTTCTACCACGCCCACAATACTTACACGTAATGCATACTCCAGGCACCACTCATCGTCGGCCACAATATTACTATCGGTTATTGAATAACGTTTGAAATACGTTGCGACTCAGTTAATGACTCCTCGAACGAATTGCTTTGCAGATAAATGGTTCTTAAAAGGCAAAACACTCCAAACTACTTGTGTGAGGGGACAACCTAATTGAACAGCTGAACGGAAAGCGGTTTCCATTGTGAGAGTAAAGTGGTTTGAATTTTACCGGCGGCGTAAATGTTGGTACATGGCTTGGATTTAAACGATTAACACACTCTTTCTCACTGGTTGACACGAAGGCAAAAGTAGAAAGCTCAAATTTTTTTATTTTGATGATAGCTTGTTATACAGGGGCCCGAAGCGACGCTTTACAGACATGTCTGACAGGCTGCATTAGTAGCAGTTCAAGGACGACTCTTTGACCAATCAACTTTGTCCCGCCAACCAATAGCAAACGCGAAAACTCATCGTTATTTTCTTTCACGCATTTTGAGAACCACTGAGTCGAAAAACATAAGTAGCCTAGCATGTATTCCCAATCTGAAGGGCTGGATGTTCCACTTGTCACTAGGCCGTTCTTGCTTTGTTTGCTCTAGGTACATGATTGGTATATCGTATGGACTTGGATCTAATAGGTTAACTGACAGGTTTTCAGCATATTTTACCCTGTTGTCCAATAAGGAATTACCTGAAGCGAAAACACAGAAAAATACCAATAAAATATTTATTGAGCGAACGCTTCACAAAAACGAAATAGCCCGTTTCTACTACCGATAAATACGTACGTAGATCGGTGTCGGATTACCTATCACCGCAAAGGGTAATTTGAAAAACGTTCAAGTTTCCTTCATTGACAGAACTTCCAAAATTATTTGACTTGAATAATTCCAGTGTACTTATTGTATGTATTCTAATGCACACAGAGCTCTATCCTACGTACGTCAACTAAGTCCGACTTTGGTCATTCTGCAGTCATTTTCAGAAAGGTAATTGTCAAATACACTTTCATTTTATTATCTCTGTCATCGCCCTTACGTACACCGACCCTAATCTCAGATGGAACCGATTATGAAGCTAGTGTAACACGTTTCTAATACTCATCAAGTTAAAGTTGAACGAACATAGCCCTTATTTATCTGCTAACAAAAAATGAACAGAGGAAAACCAATTGAATTGCTCTGGGGTGAATTGCTCTTCTCACAAATTCAAATAGTTTGTGTAAAGACTAGACAGCGATTAGAGCAAACACATCTCATTAGCTCTTTAATTGGAACAAACGTGAGTTATTATTACTGTTTTATAACATTTAGTTACGCCCTGGAAGGAATATAGCACACTTGGCTAATACAACAAGCTCAACTAATGTAATTTATATTTATACTACCAGTGGGGAATTATATGCGTGGAATGATTGCCGTAGTATAAAATTGTTACCGATAACATTACAGGCTACAGTCGTGCTGGCGAGTACAATACTTCGGAAATTATCGAATTCATTGTATTCATTTTAGAGCCACGCACAGTTTTTGTCCTCTGAATTTAAATTTCAAGTTCATTTTGCTCTCCACCTCCTGGAACAATTTTTTTCCCCGCCTGTTTGCCGACCCACTAGAGCGCCGACTCCACGCTAGACGCATTACTGTCTCAATATTCATCTGATTTGATTAAGAGATCGTACGAATTAGGCTTAAGGTGATTCCGCGTGGCTTTCTCCCTAATTGGGTATGCGAAAACCATTGACGACCTTTTTAGGTCTCGCGGAGATTAGAGTTTAAATTATTGTCACTGAGAACAATGTCGCATGCACTAAGAAAAATGAGTTTTGTCTACTGAACGCGTAACTTCGTATGTTTACCCGATTTTGATGGCATCTCTCATTGGCATGGTCTCAAAAATGTTCGAATTATTCAGATAAAAAATTGCGAAAACATCGGAGTTTCTGGATGATTGCAGATCAATTTCAGTTTGTTGAAGCTCAACCTGTTGGCGTTTATTGCTGCCATATTAGTTTATCGTATCAGACCAACCTCAACTTTTCAGAAACTTATATTACACGTACGCTATGAATACGATGCAGCTATTTACCATTTTACCATGATCGCTTGCCAATGGTTTGTATTTCTTCGGCTAGATTTCGCATTACTAATGATAACAATTAATACCTTTAAACAAGAAATACATGAGTACCAAGAAACAATATGCCACGCCCACTTGGCAAATTGTTTTTTCTCTGGCTTTTCCACGTTTTGCACCACCAATCCTTCAAATTGCCACCAATATCGCATATTATTTCACGTAGGCTTTTAAGGGTAACCACAAATAGTTAACTGGTGCCGTACGTTGTAACTGTAAGTTAAACTCAATGAGGGAGTTGAAAATAACCCTTTGGAACGTTCTCGAACCCGGGGAACACTAACGCAATAACTTAAAACTCAATATCGTCCCCGCGGGGAGTAAGAGCAAAGTGAGCGCTTGCGTGCCCCTCGCCTAATGTTTCCTCCAGTGTATTGATTCCACCGGCGTCTGTCTCTCTTCGATCAATTTGAAATATCGCAACGTGACGTAATCGTACGAATTATTCCACCTACCAATATAATGAGTTGAAATAAGCGAAATTGCATGCTTTTAGTTATTCATTTTATAATTTAACCAATAAAAAATAACAAAAATGTGCAAAGGTCTCCAAATTTGAGAGAATGTGTGGCAAAACTACGGACGGATTTATTATGAAAAATCCAAAACGTGAATTAGAACTTCTTCATTTTTTATTGGTTCAGGACATTTCATTATTCTCGCCCGTGCCATCGAAAGGTAAATGGGTGGAGACGACGAAGGGAGTTGCCCAATAAAAACTTTCTAAAAAAGTTAGCATGCGTAGCGTGTTTTCCGCACACGTACATCATTTTAACGACATTTCAATTCATTGTCTGCTACCAAAACCGTCTTGTACAAACAGGGCTTTAGTTACTAATTTTTTTCGTTTTCTACAATTAGATTGTACTTCACTCATCTGGAAAGCTTGAGAAAGTGAGTTCCTGAACCCGAGCAGTTAACGGAAAGCTTTTTATTAGCCAGTTTATAGGATTAGCAATTAAAGCGTCAGAACTTGAAACGAGATCTTGGCAAGGTAGTTATTTTTTGTCGTGAGGTAGTCCTAAGAACAGGTTATTAGAAATATAGGTGTTTAGGATGGAGTCAATCGATACAATCGTCTGAATCGTTTTAAAAATAATATTTTCGATTTCCAAAGAAGGGTATTAATTTCGTCGTACGATTTTCTTCCGATTTTTCGGGACGCACCAAACGGGTTTTTTTTCGTTCGGCGTCAGCAAAATTGGTAAGTGAAATTGCGTGTGGGCGGATAAGAAGCTGCGCTTGCGTCAGGCGATCGGCGTCAGTTGGATCTGGCCCCAGGACTCAACAGGTTCCGGGATTCGATAGGAGGGGCATGAGTCCCTGATGCCCCAGCGAAATAGGCCTCAATTGGCAATTCGCCAACATGTAAGGGATCCGCTGACGGCTTGTCTAGACGCCGACAGTACATACATCTGCACCGCGTACAATTCCCGGTGCTATATCATACAAAAGGTGAGTGAACGTTCAGGTTAGAGCTTCCATATGTTTGCCTGCTTCTCATCTATCAACCCCTCGACGATCCGCTGTTTTGAGTTACTTCGTTAATCGCCGAATTTTTAACAACAAAAACAATTCTAGTTCGTCGGGCACAAATATCGTTATTTCTTTGTCTTTCGGTGCAAATTCACCTCGCCATCTTGGATCGATAGGTATCAGTTAGGGGATTCAAACTTACGCGCCAAAACCTCGCATGTGAGGGCGGTCGTCCAGGATTCTGATCTGACGACAGTAACCGTTCATAGGTCTCGGGGCCAGAGTTCAAAAATTGAAGCAAAAGTGTAACAATAAACGCGTGGGGAGTGCCCATATGTTGTGTTTCGTGTTGCCTACAGGGTAGCTCATCAGCCATTCTTGTTACAGATCAAACGCTCCACTATGCAAACATTAATTTCCTCTTTGACAAACTCAACGCTTTGTTCATGCTCTGCTCACTCCGCTAACTACCACGTGCATCCCCTTACAACGCCTAACATGGCGTACTCCACACTTGTACATCTTCTTTATATCTCATCCCTAATTTCACATAATCCTTAACATGAGAAAATGTTTCGCAAAAATGCCGAGATGGAAGGAACACAATACTCCGTCAATTTTCATCACAGCCGTTCTTCACCTTGTAGATCCGCGAGAAAGCATCTGGTAGATTTGAAAACCCAAGATTCAAAATAAATGCGAACACAACACATTTCTTGTCATTCCTTCTAGTGCCGTCAGCCGAATAAAATTTGAGCCCTAATATATTCAAGTAAAACGAAAATGCACGACGCCTCTGAAGTGACACGGCTCGAGACCCGGATCTTTCTGTGTTGGCATGAATCGGAGGTAAAATTCCACAGTGGCCCCACAAAATCTTCGAGGAAAAATTTGAAGGTAGCCCACAACATGGCGTATAAAAATAGCGTGGAATCGAATTGGACCCCCACCCTTAACTTTGCTCACGTTTTCATGAAAAATCGCAGTTTTTAAAACGAGTTTCTAGGAACCTTTTTCTGTTGGACAATAGAGGATTTCTTACAGCATTGAAATAGCTGTTTTCGTGTCAAATATGAACCGTATAGTCAAGCAGTTCCCGAACGGGACCAATACTCTCCAATTTTCACTTTCCTCAGTCCTACGAAACATAAGGTAATCCTCGGAAAACAATCAAGTTTCCTTCTCATCTTCACGTTTTCAAGACTGCCGAGTCACCATTTGGGAAAAAGGTTTCCGTGTGTGTGTGTGTGTGTGTGCGTGGAAAAAACAATCTGGGAACGCGAATGATAGAGAACGAGTTGTGTACCAAATCAGGACAAACTAGATATGACTTGAACAAAATCTGCCCAAAAATAAACACGGTTAACATGGTGATCAAAACTTCAACTTTTTCTCCACGGATTTCATTAAATTTTTTGTGTGGATAGTTTCAACACGTAACTCCACTACACTAGTTTCATTCGTGAGAAAAGGGCGAGAGCAGCAGACTATTTTACCAACGAGCGGTGCGTAGCAACAACTTTCCGCCACCCCCGTAAGTTCGAAAACCAGCGACATATACGGGGGCTATATCATCATTCAACGCATTTCTACAGAAACATTTATAGAGAACAAAATGCAGGGACTAGTTAACTGAGAGTACTCCGTACGTTTGATCGAAACCGTTAGAGCCGTTTTCGAGAAAATTGGAATACCGATAAATTAATATTCGGCAACACTCCTTTTCTGAGTTAACTTTGCTTATAACAGATGGATACATAGATAGTTGCGAGGAACAAAATGTGGTTTTAGAATGGTAGAAGACACTCCATAAGATTTATCACATCTGGTGAAGCAGTTACCCTGGAATTTACGGAAATGTTCGAAAAAACGTCATTTTCATTTTGTAGCTCAATGGACGGTCATAGGAGCATTTATTGAGAACAATGTGTAGGTATTAACGATTGAAAAACATCTTGAAAGTTTCGTGATAATCGTTGAAGCCGTTTTCCAAAAAGCGTAAAAAGTATTTTTGCTTCATAGGACTATATCTCCGTTCACCGTTTTCATGGAGATATGACGGAGAAGAAAAGTTAGGTATTTATTAGTAGAAGATAATTTGTAAGTTTAATCAAAATCGTTAGAGCCGTTTTTGAGAAAAAAACGAAAAACCTCAGTTTTTGGGGTAGCGGAAAGTAAAAATGGCAAAATTCGATTTTAGTAGTTTCGTTTCGAGCAAAGCTAGTGGTATCACTGATGTCTGCTTACTGGTTCAGTGAGCTACTTGTGTGATTACATTGGTCATAAGGTAATTAAGATATTCCCGAAAAATTTCAACTGTTGCTGTTTCATTCACAGTGTTCATTTTCAGAAAAAATAACCACGATTAAACTTTAGCCCAATAAACAGGAATTAACAGGAATCTTTCCACAAAAATCGTGGTGACCGTTCCATAATTTATCTTTACGCTGGTTACCCAGTAAAGTATTTTAAGAGCAATGTAATAAACTCCAGAACGTTAATCACTACCAGGGTGTAGCTATAGGACGTCCTATAGGGCTCCTCGACTGAGTACATATTGGAGCAATCGCCCGTTTCAATGATCGTCGATTAGTAATCAGCAAAGCACATCTTACTTGCCTCAACTTTTTAAAAGAAATTGATGCAAAATGATGATGATTTAAGGATGAGTGTTAGCGGTTCTAGTAGTCATACGAATCGATTAGATACGAAACTTTGAATTAATTTTAAAATCCAGCTCGATTGCGTCAAACCGTCCGGCGAGCTCAAGAGATTATTCATTGCAGTTGCATTACAGGGCTAGTCCACTTTTTGTCGCAAAAATCAGTAACGACTCACCAAAATCATCGTCAAAAACGCTGAGTTTTAGATGTTAACTATTTATCTTTTTTCTTATCGTATTTCGAAAATTAGCATACTTCAATTTTTTATGCAGTTATTCAATTTTCTTGAACGTCTAATACAAACATTTCAAATAGTTGGTAAGTATTACTTGAAGTGCTTAAGAAACTGGAATAGGTTGGCAGCTTCTTCCGAGCCTCTTATTGAGAATATATTTGTGAGCCTTCATCAACGCTCAGTTTAAACAGGTTGAATGAAGTGCCGACTCCTTAAGTGGTAATCGCGGCAACGAGATAGTACGGAGACTCGCTATCAGCTTGTTTGTTCAAAACAGCTAATGACCAAGTAGTAATTGATCAAAAATAAATCTGTCTGCGTTTCTGGTCGCCCAATAAGCGTTGTATTTCTTAAAACATAAATTATGCGCTCTAAATATAAGTAAACCGTTGTGGAATTGATGTTACTAAATTTGTCTTACTGTGTTGTTTCAGGTCACCCCGCCGGTGGCTCAACCAAACTTGAACCCAGAAGCGGACACCTTCGAGAGCAGCAAAACCAAGCGCTCAGATCAAGACTGTTATGAAATCGTCGGATCGGAGTTTCCTCCCTTGGAAGGTAAGACCAAACATAATCAATATGCGCTGTTTGTGAAACGATTCGAGAAATTGTTACATCAACATCATAAGGACAGGTTTAAAAGACATCAAATTTACAATGTGGAAGTAGGAATTATACTTAGACTAATATATGGCAACAGCATTTTAAGGCCAGCCAAAGGCAATTACAATTTGTGTTGGACCTCTAGGGCGTCATTCTTCAACGACAATAATCGTCTTGTCGCAAAGTGTTTGTAGGATGTGGTAAAAAAGTGTTTGTGCAAGTTGTACAATTCAAAAACTTCTTTCAAAGTGGATAAAATAACTGACTGTAGAATAATTCATCAACCTATGAATTTTCATTTGAAAAAGAAATTTCAATTACTACGACTCAAGCGTTTCAAAGATTCGTAGCTTAGAAAAGTTGAAATGTTAATTAGCCCTACGACGCCTGTTGTACTTTGTAACTTTTCATAGCTTATTGACTTTTTATCGTTTTATCGTTTGTAAGTGCAGTCGATTTATGGAGGGGAACGAAAACCTAAAGTTGAAGAATTATTTATTCGCTGCCATGTCCACCAAAAATCAACTTGAAGTGTTGTGTGCTTTACCTTCGGGCTCTAAATTCCAATGTTTCGCGCTTCGAAAGAACCTTAAATCTGTATGTGTCTGTGTGCAACTGGAATTCTCAGAACGCCCATGTACACGTTGCTATTTACGATTTCTATGGCTGGTGAGTACACAAAGCCCTGCGGATGACTGGCCAAGTTGCGCGAGCTCGTTGTTGTTTGCAGCCTCTTACAAATTTTCCACTGAGCCTATGTGTGCCCTCGTACGTACGAACTTTCTGTGAAACTTCAAACCTAGTAAGTTAAATTCGATAAAATCCTCAGAGGTCTTAAATATTTTCTCACAGATTTCAACACATTGCGTACATTGCTCTTCCAACTGTACACTTAAGGTGTCAAATGCTGCGTACATTAGTGATAAGTAGGTTGATGAGTGTCCGCTGGTTGAAGTGCCGCTGCAACTAACCTGAAACGTTGGACCTGGAAAGGACGGGAGAGAAATCAAGATGGTCAAACATTATCTTCCATGCTGCATAAGCTAAAATAAAGGATCTGGCAATTCGCATGCTCTGGGCGAGCACGTATGACTGACATCCACAACTCTTAACTGGAATTAGAAAGAACACTCCGGGGCACGTCACTGTAAATCTCGAGCTCAGGTTCACAACACCGCTTCTCCCCTAGTACGGAGATAATATCTCGTGATCATACGGTAACCGGTAGGGGTGTCATACGAGGGGTGTTTTTTTAAATCTGGAAGCCTCTCGTGTCTCTTTAATGATTTGTGTATCATAGAGAGTTCTCGGCTGCTATGCGCGGAAATAATTATAATTCCCGGCGGCACCTTTCGTGATAGACACATTTTCGGAAACCTCCCCTTACTCCGTACCGAAATATTTTCTCCTCGATCACTATGATAACTATAGACACTCTTCAACGGATTTCTCTCAGACGTGGTATTCCATTTTCAGATAAATCTTGAACATGAATATAAAAGGCGGTTTGGTACAGCAATTTTCGCCCAATCGCGTACGTAAACGCATACGTAGATAAACAGTCAGAGTAAGGACAAGAACCAGGAAGAAAGTTTCCTCGTATGTGAGTCAAACCATTCATTTGGTCTAGACGAATGTTCGGTTATGAATTCATAAATATTAGATATTTTAACTTTACAACAAACGAATGGTTGATAATGTATTTTCGGTTTTGGTAACCTTACTTGATTCAGTGCAGGCGTGTGCATATAAATGTCTCAAAACTGTTTTTTTCAGGAACTGATGAACCTCAATTTGTCGCATTAGTAGCGCTAGTGTATATCGTTGTCTAGAAAAATAAAATCAGTAAACTGAAACAGAAGCAATGCAGAGGATTGTGAGCAGGATGGAATTTATTAGCTTTATTTTAATTACTTTAATAATGTCATTAAATGACCATTATGTGGATAAGTTTTTGCAGGATGTCTGCGTCTACCGAGCCATTTAAAATAAGTGTCAGTCCAAGAAACTTGATGATTTTCAGCTTGGCTCTCGTCATTTTCCTCGTGTGAGCAAATAAATTATTGGAAGTCCGTTTGAAGTTGCCATTAGTCAGCGTCTTATGATTTGAAAATTAGATAACAATTATGAATTGAGTGGAACACGTTGGGTCGGTTTGGTTTAAGTTCAAGGCCAACCACCTCAGACTGCTTCCCCTCTGAGCGAGCTGGGTTTATCTCTCGCACAACCGGTGTACTCGTCCCCACCTCAACGTGGCTGGGTACATGTAAGTTAAATATCTCCTTATTACACTACGCACCGAATATAAAGTGTAATTAGAAACTCCTAAATGATATCCATAACTCATGATGCGCTGAAATATTCTTGTAAATAATAGTTTAGCGCGACCTTGACTATGAAAATCTGTATAGTTAGCGGTTAAACATTTCGACGCGATTTTAGCACAGGTGGAAGATATTTATGCCGCACAACAAAAGAAATGCGTAAGCAACTGGCAAATACGTCATTAACGATGAAAACAATAGAGTAGGTGCGCACAAAAGATTTAGAACACTTCCCAACATCGAAACCTCAAACATTAACCCCATGAGTGTCGACTGGCGCCTACTGTACCATTAATATCTAATTATCAACTCGTCCTCGCAAACAAAATGCAAAATACCCGTAAAACATCAAGTTTTCAGCGGATGTCGAAGTTAGTCGGTTGATCTGTAATAAAAATATCTGGTGCGTTGCAACACACAACTTTCCTTAGCTCTACGTCAATTCACTTTGTACATGGCCTTTGAACTTGGTCAAACAACACGTCACAGCAGCAGGAAACGGTAGCGCCTACAGTTCTGGGATTTATTGTGCTGCTCGTACTCATTCCAGGACCATTAGTGAGCAATTGGTACACAGATAATTAATGAGGCTGTAAACACGAATTTGTTGAAGAAGGATAGTAATTACTTTTGCAGAGCTATTGGGTAATAACTGTTAGAACTGGTAGTAAGCGAAACGACAGTAGTTGAAATTCAGGAATTTCTGGAGTGAGCCCCATGTATCTCATGAGCGTTTTTAAACACTCACCCTTTAGGTATTGGATTGAACTACAATAGCAATTTTTTTTAACATTCTACTAACATTCCAGCGGAGGTTATAAGAAAAAAATAGCGCTAAAAACGCTTTTCGTCGAAAACTTTGATAATTTATTGTGCTGATCTTGGGAGCGAATGGGAATTTTATGGTATAATTATCTTATTGAGAGCTATCTATATAAAAAATTTAATCAAAACCGTTAGAGCCGTTTTTGAGAAAAAAAAATATTTGGTGTTTTGATCACTATGATAACTATAGGTAAATTTCGGTGGATTTTGTTCATACTCTTATTTTGGCGTCCCATGATGACCTGCCGGCGAGATATGAAGTTTGAGCTGGTTTGGTACGGTGGTTTTCTCTAAAAATCGTTCACAGACACACACACACACACACACACCCAGTCACACAAACCATTTTCCCAAATAGAGTTTTTCGGACTCAGGAGGGTCTGAAACGTAAAGATCTGAAGAAAACTCAAAATTTTTTTTCAGCCGATTACATGACTTTCCTTTCTACTTCGTAGAGCAAGGAAAGTAAAAAGGCCAGCCACGTGAGTGTGGCGTATCGTGTGATTCTTCTTATCTGTTACATAGTCCCTGTAGCGCCCGGGTGGCCAGATCATGAAAAATAATATGTCTAACGTTCGATCGACCACTATGATCCACAGGGCAGCGCTTGGGTACTAATCATTAGATCGTAAAACATCTGGTTGCTTTCGCTTCTTTTCTTTCTCATGTAGTATACAAAAAAGTAGTTTTCTTCAGTTCTTCGCGTTTTCTACTGAATAGAAAATTCCTATTTATCATTATAATCCCGACTGTTCCTTATTTGGAATGAGCACCGCGGCCTAATATGTCTTCCTAAGGAATGTCTGGTACTTCCTGCAAAAATCTTCTTTGGCGTCCACTCTTGAAGAAGTTGTACCAAAGATCATAAATCTTTCTCTTTCAAGTCTCTAGCATTGTGACAGGATATGATACGGAGTTTCCTACCTGCACTGTGGGTTGTCGATTATACCCGTAACACACATGTGTTAGTTTATCTTGCAGTGTCCAACGATCCCCACTACCTGCCTTAAGCCCTTTCTCTCCATCAAGACGGCTAGGCTTTATCCCGGTGCGTTGGTCCAAAGATAAAGCGTTTGGGGTGCCTTTGTCCCCCAGCGTTCCTGACGATCTGACGCATTCTCCTGACATATTCTTTCACAGTCGTCTTGATGTGGTAGTGGCTCTATAGGTATTGGAGACAAACCAAATCCGCCCTCTCATTTCTAGTAATCCTTTTATGCCCACAAAAGGCACATTAACTCTACTAGGGTTTGCAAAAGAGTTTAGCCGCATCCTGGACGCCCACGCATGTGCACTCAGATGTGTGGGAGAGCGGCTGAACCGACCGAGTTCTGTTTTGTTTGTTCATCATTATTTGAAGACTCAAAAACTAGCTGGTGAATAGTTTTCATTTTGGGCATGTACCGAAAATCAGTGCTTTCGTCTTTTTCTGAAATTAGTTTTAACGGTTATGATTAAACTTTAAATATCTTCCACTAACTAATCTTATGTTTTCTAAGAATATCTCAATGAAAATTCGGTTAGCGGAAATATAGCCCATGAAGCGATAACAAGTTTTGTTTTTTCTTTTTGGAAAAGCAAAGTTTACCATCAGATTCGCAGGATCTCTTCAAATAATCAATACCTACGCATTGTTTGCCGTAAATGTATGACTGACAGCCCGTTGTGCGATCAAAATGTGCCAAAAAAATCCTTCGAGTTTTTGACAATAAATGCAGGTTTTAATGTGATCAACCTGACGGAAGATCGGGAAATGATATTTGAGAAACATTAAAACATCGTTTTCGTATAGAGGCTCAATTGGTTTTGATCAAATCGCGATACCAAACAACAAATGTTTAACTTTTGTTGCCATAGAAATGCACGGAACGACAATAGAGCGTCCTTATAAGTGGCGTAAAATCGGATTTACAGGGGTTGTGAAAGTTGTCTGGCAATTCGCGCTAGATATTTCCTTTAATGCCCATAATATTCTTACCAAGTAGAATTCGGATTGAACATCACTGGGCCTCTTCACGTTTCAGTGAGCATGCTCGCGTACACCACGTGTTTTTGATGAACGAACGAACATCTGAACTGCATCTGTTATATAAATACATCAAATAAAATATATTATAACTTACTCGGCTCAATAATATATTCAGGAATTAATACTTGGAAAATCGTCCCTATTTTGTTAACTTCAATGGAATCCTTGATGGATTTCCAGATAGGTGTATATAGGTTTCACCTCAATTTTCATTACTGTTTCTCGCCTGCGTACATTTCTATGTTTTCAATCCAAGCAAAAAACTGAAATTTTACTTTTGATCAGTCACAGCAATTAGGAGGGGTGGTGCCTAAATTATATCAGAAATTTCTTTTGGGTGCCTCTTGGCGCACACTGATTATTTGAATTATAATATTTTATACAGTTTGGCTACCTACATAGCAGTGTTGTGGTTATGAGGGAGCTATGTGCCACACCCACTTTGTTACATTTTTTTCGAGCAGGTTGGAATGAATTGAGAATTTTTTGTTTCATGTTAAATAAAAATTACTGAAAGACTTAATTATGCGAAAGAGGAAAAAATAGCTGAGCTCCTGATTTGCTCTAAACAAAAATAATTTATTTCCCAAGGCTCGAGCACTTTTTGGTATCTTTAACTTATATCCCAACACTTTTTTCTGTTTTTTTGTTAGTATGTGAATTGTAAATGTAACTATTAGCCGTCATAATTTGCAATATAAATTCATCAGAGCAGTAGGTAAACATTCGAGCAGAACCGGCCCGACAAACGATGAAACTCGTTATCTGTCTGTTATCAGTGGAAAAGGCCGATCTCATTTGGCTAGTGAAGTCCGGGAAGAGCACATGTGATTCCTATCGAAAAGGCGTGTAGCCACTCGATCAGTTTTTTTCGTTTAGTTGCAATAACTAAGGTTCATTGTGCTTTTTTGTTATTGTTTTTTTTTAAATTTAATAAAAATATTAAGAAGCAAATATTGGGGAACGAGGAAAATTTGAAAACGAACGGGAGAAAGTTCCCGCGACATCCGCCAGACTGCGTCCTTGGTATCGACTCGCTTTTACCCGTGATGCAACGGAGTCCTCGCATGTGCCGTCGGTGTCCTCCATTTTGCAAGGTTTCTGTGAGAAATTTCTTATAGTTAGTGAAATAGATTCTACTGGTAAGGAACACGCTGTAAATTTTTTTTCATTTTTTTCTAATTTTCGTTGTACCTTTGTTCGGTTCTGGTCTCGTGAAAAACGTCCCCGTTCCCGATTAATCGTCCAATTTGGTCGAAGAAAGTTCGGGAGGCCCCCCCTCGAGTTGAAAGGGAATATTGCAGTGAAGTGTTGCCCTATTTCGGTATGGGTAGCTAGACGAGTTTGAGCTCACCTCGTGCATCCACATGGTTCCCGGACTCATTTCATTCGGCCGTACGGTTTTCTCGTTGAAAATCTCGTATTTTCCGGTTTTTGTCGCGTAATTGTTGACATAGTATAACATTACGTCACAATTGTGTGGAAGAAAATTACATGGAATCAATTATATAAGAATTAGTGTCAGATCACATTGCTCGGAACGAAGTATGTATGCACTCTTTTACTGCACGATTTTTTTATTTATTTTAATCTAATTTCTGTGACCGTATTTCCTCTTATATTCTGCCACTACCCCGTTTTTATATCTTCGCTTACACAAACAGCTATTGCTTATCTCTTCGCATTAAGTACCTCTGTTATTACTTTTACCGACAACCAATCTCAGGTCTCCATCTTCACTAAGCTAGGTTATATTCTGATATTTTCCGTTCATTGGCTAAAAGCTCGTAAATTTTTGACGAACCAGTAAATCGAGTTTTATATTTAAACAGCTTTCGTGTAATAAAAAGTATTCTTTCAATCCAACCGGTAGGTTAATACGTCGCAATGTAACTTGTCCTCAAAGCCTACAGCGATCGTACCTCAATGCTTGGCAATTCGTACATGTGCTTTACGATGCGCATTGACCTTCACTTCCATCTCGTTTTCTGCACGTCTTACGATTTGAGTTGGTCATTTTCGTTATCATCAATGCACACTTAAATGCATAGTTGGGCTGTAAGAACTATATTTAGCCGATTCTAACCTTCTTCCGCGGCAGCCATATTTAATGTAGCCTACTTTCCCATTGGTATATTGCTCTTTTCTCCTCGTTATTCTCAATTTTTACCAATTAATCGTCGGTTTTAAAGTAGTCCGGTGGTTCATTCGCGTACAGCGTAAGTGGATAATCCAATAATTTACCTAATTACGAGGGTTGCCTCGATAATTGCTCCTACTTTACATTTAGCAAGTCAGACTCGAGGTGATCTGATCTTATTTTAGTTTTGGTGGACCAGCAAACGTGTATTTTTTCCTCGAAACGTTTATTTGTAGTTTTCTTTCGGGGTATATGATTGTATTAACTCTTGAAGATCTAAATTCCACCTCTACTGCAAACTTAAATCATGTTTGATACGCGTGTTGGCAGAAGCTTTCTTTTTTTTTAATTCTTTGACGAATCCGGACATATATTTAAACAATTCAGTCTTCATTCACGTCGGTGGAACAGGGCAGGAATTAGAGTTGATTTTGATCCAGAAGTGGCAAGGTAGAATGCAGATCCTTTCTCCCAAGGTCTGATGAGATTGCATAATTACAAGTAGTTGGAATGTTCGATTGTCTGCCCCGATTGCGCCTTTAAGTTGATTGAAGCTAGTCAATTGAACTACTGGCGTGTCCTTTATGTTGAGCTATACTCAAGGTACTTCGATGTTCCGATACTCGAATATATTGAGGCCAGTACTGTCGCGTGAACCGATTTCTTGTAATATCGCCTTCGTCTATTAGTTGGTATTGGCTTCGTAAAAACGAATTACAGGCGCGTGCGAAGGTGTGACAGGGTTGCATCAGAAACCAATAAAAGATAATATTTCTGGTGACAGTCAACTGTTGAAATTAGTGACAATAAATAGCATGTGTGATTAAGTGGTTTAGAAAAGCTGGGTGAGTGTACTACTTGTTTTCCAACTCGAAAGATTTAAGTATCTGTTATTGTGGGCGTGCCAAAGGAATTGATTTGTTCAGATACAGTGCCCATACTTGACACGTTGACTATTCCCCCGTGTTTTACACCAGAAGACACATGTCCTCCCCGTAGTTAATTGATTTTCGACTCTTCTTCAAAAACATGGGCCAGTAGATTCTCTACTCTCCATCAGTATTGTCGGGTTTTTACTTTAAAACGTCGTGGTATTTCCGTAAAGAATATGCATTTCTGTCTCACGATGAAACCTTTATAGGCAATTTGATAACAGTGACATGACGAATTTGGAGTCAAACGTAGACTTTTTTTGCAACTTGCTGCTTGGTGGTAGGTTGGTAAATCCTTGCTCTGCCAAACTTTTGACCAAGTTTATTCTTCCTTCGTCCTGCTTTGCAAGTCACAGACAAAATTAACCCAGCCAATATGACTGTTACTTGACAACTGGTTCAAAAATTGGAACCTCATCTCATCAATCAAGTTTATTTTAGCGTTTGAGCGCAAGTTTATCTTATTCGTTCTAATTAATTAAATTGAGAAACGGCAATCTCAGTCTCTCACGTGTACATATTAATTCCCATTAATAATTTCAGTGCAGTTACTAGATATTTTTTACGTTAGATCTTCGTCTGTCAACATTATTGCACAATGTGACGATATTTCAGTGCTTGATATTCATTGCCAACTTTGATTTGATTGTCACAACTTGGGAATGCAGTAGTTTTTCAATGTTACAGACTACCCCTCCCTCCCTCATTCACTTGTAACTAGAGAACTTGTAACCTCCCTCATGCGTAACATAATTCCTATAGTTGCAGTGTCTTACTGAATCATTCAAGATTTAGTGTGTAGTTACAGACTTCGTGGAGTTTTGGTTTGGCCAACCTTGGCTTTGTTTGACTTAACTAATTTATATTACTCAGATTCTGTGTCCGAATCGTGAAATCACGGTGTATCAGGTACTTACCATAATTAGTCACTAAATGTTGGTCTTTGCAGCCACCACAATTGTGGAGCGCCTGCAGTCTGGTCCTTAATTTCTGTTATGTAAATACTTCTTGCTACAAGGTATGCTCTCTGTTGGTAGCTCAACATTGCCATTAGTCGCCATGACAAATGGTGGAAAAAGCAAACTTATATAACAGATTTCATCGATGCACGAGATCATCATGTGATTCACGTTCATGCATTGATTTTATTAACAACAGGGAAGTGTTGTATATTTTGCGTTTGAAATGCATGTGGTGAAGTTTGTTGAAGGTTATGTCGTGAAATGGGGTGGGGGCAGTTAATGCGAATGAAATATGGATATGGCTGGGGGGTTCTTTCTCATGGAAGGCCTACATATTAGACAGTCGCTCGTTGAGGGAACCTAGGGTTTTGGGGGTATGGTTCAGCTTCCAAAATGCTTTGCCTTCGTTGGTGCAGACTTGACTGGTAATGGGCCCCTGCATATTCAAGCAAGAACTGGGTTGTCAGGAAGCGGGGGCCCATGTGTGCTGTCGCGATGCTGGCTTTGTTGCTGAGTAGATAAACTGCTTCTGAGGCTACGATTCTGTTTGTTAGTTTGTTGCCTTCAACTTCCTCAAGTTTGGTCAACACTATTGTTTGCCCTAGAGAACAGTGACTGTTCCAGAGCTACTGCATTTCCCCCTATAGAAAAGGCAATGGTTACGCTACATGTGCTAGCTAGAGTGACGATATGGTACCAACTCGAGAATCAATTACAGGGGGCGACTGGCTTAATTGCGAAATAGGAGAAACAAGAATACTAGCTTAGCAGGGGAGATTACTGAAAGCTTTCCACAGTCTCTCACAACCAAACTGGTACACACATAATCATAGTAAATCAGTTTACCTACTTACAAAGCCGGCGTAGTGCAAAACTATTGTATCCCAAGGTACGACCGTTGACAATTATTTTTCTCCCTTATCTCAATGGTTTGTTGTACGCTGTTTCAAAAGATTTCCCCGCGAGGTTATACCTACTTAATTTCTTCAGCTGTAAATTCTTGTGTCAATTATCTCGTGCGAGGACTGACTCTTCACTATCTGGAATGCTATCTGGCGCTGTGTGTGGTGATAATTTTTTCGTTCACTGGAAGTTTGTTGCTTTCTATTGACTCAGTCGATGAGTAACAAGACTTTTATTTGGCGATAACGAATAGAATGGGGCGTTCAGAAGTACAATTGATAGAACTGGAAAAACTGGCGGCGGTGAGAGGACGGGGCTTCCTAAGTTTTCGAAAGTTGCGTAAGGCCAATTTATCGTTTCTTTCAAGTTAAATGAGTCTTGAAAACAAAGTTGAAGGGTTCAAACGGTCTTCAAGATATCAGAGGACGCAGTTCGCGATTGAAGCATATTGTATTTCGGGGTTATTGAAAGGGCTGAAGGGAGTTTGTTGAATTGGTCACCAAATTTAGAAATTACGTCCCTATTAGCAAGAATTAGTATTATAATAATACGATTCTGATTTGCTCAACTAAATATCGTTTATCTTTTCTACAACTGCCAACGAGGAAAATAGCCTGTTAATTTTATTGGGGTTTTGTTAAAAATCCCTTTGTTTTTTGGCGTTTCTTAGCCTTCTCAAGTGGAAAAGGAAAGTTATGTAATCGGCCGAAGACATTGGTCTACGAATCCATTTTTTTATTTTGCTTCGTTTTTTCTGTTTCCTCACGAATCCAAAAAGACTAAAACATTATCGTAAAAATGTACATTCAATCGATAGCATTTTCAGTCAACTTTAGGCAGCGTGGCTCTTTGCTCAGTGATGCCGTAAAATTGGGATGCCTCAAAGATCCTGGCTGAGTAAGGCTGTCTTGAAGGACATGAGATAACCAGCCCCTAAGCAACGGAGTAAATTGTGAACAACTATACCTTAGGGCCACCTAGAATAAAAAGTTGAGTTTTCTTCAAATCTTAACATTGTGCGACGTGCTGAATCGAAAATCTAAATTTGATTTCGGGGAGCGTGGATGCGCGTATTCATTATGTTATTTTTTGAAGGCGCTATTTTTTTCTGTGCCCTGTAATTCCAGAACTCTTTATTACCAACCATTCCAAAAGCACGTTGACAGTTCCCCGATTTATCTATAAGTAGGTTTTTCAACGAAGGTCCTGGCATAAGTAGCAGCAGCCCATTAAATTACGGATCTATGTAGTGCTTTAAGTTGATTTTTGCCAAGATCAAATGAGTTGAGCGAAAACTGATTGGATTAGACGCTGAAATGTACGTGGGCAGAGGATAGTTGTGTGGTGCGTTGCATTAGACCCCCTCCCCTTTAGTTTGTAGGGCCCTATTCTTTTTCCTTCCAAGACTATTCTTTTCGCTCCTCAATTTACCTTACCATACCTTTCCTTGCTTCTTAGTCGAAGTATATTACACTTGCTTAAAGTGTTCCTATTTTGTTGTGTTTCTTTTCTAAAACCAGCCCACGCTGCTGGCTATTCGTACATTCACTTTCTTGTGTTACATTTAACTCAATGATTCCCATTTGTTTACTTCTGTGACTAGTTTTTTTTTCACTTGTTCTGGTCCGAACAGGCCCAAAACCTTGTTACGCTCAAATGATCTGACTATAGTGGTCAAATTGTATACAGTTATTCAAACTAATTAAAAATCGAAAATTTAACTTTTCTTGGGTTATAGTATGAGGATTTTTGTGTGGTCGTAAAGAATCGTCGTTCAGGTCAACGTAGTGGTGTGGTTCGTATACTATTCGTAACTTCAAATATTTCGTCTAATTACACTAGTGGAGTTGGGAGATAGCAAATTGTTTTATCTGTTCGTTGCACCATTTTATGGCACATTTCATGAGCTTTGAAAATAGTAAGAATGGAGGTCAGCTTTTATAAACATTTTGTGCCTTAAAATCGTTTTAATATTCATTCTGGTTCCTGTGAAGGTTTTACGGGTCTGCAGGTTAATTAAAAGGAAAACGTAAATTCGTGTTCAATCATTGAACTCGTTTTTAGTTATCTCCTTTTACTTTCCCCCCCTGTTGCTAGGGAAGAATTGAACAATCGTAATTTGGAGTCGTTAAATCGTGTAGATGTGTCCTAGAATTTAAGTGCTACGTTATGGGTTCATCATCTTTTTGTTGTGTGGCGTTATACGTGTCACCGGTTCAACATTTCAGGCTTGCTGTGTATTTAATAATAATTCCATCACATTTTGGGATAAGTTTTATTTTAAGTCGGTTTATAATTTGGGTTTAAATTGAATTATTCTGGTTGTTAATTAAAATCCTCTCAGTATTCCGAAATTATTTCAAATGTAGCCGAAATCAGGTTCGAAAATTAGCACGGTCGGTCAGTAATGAATGCTAATACGAAGTACCGCTGTTTTATTCGATTCAAGAAAGCCCTTGCCAATCCCCCAATGTTTTCCTGGTTTTAATTTCTTTTCTAGTTTATCTCTATTGAGTAACTTGGATAGTTGTAAAATCGAGTACCGCGTTTTCACAGTTGAGAGCTCCGCGATTTCCCAATGAGTTGGCAAATTTCGCCTCTGGTTCGACAAGAGTTGGTTGATTTCCGGTCTATTATCGTATTCTCATCTTCAAGGTTTCATCATTCTGCTCTTTTCCTCTTTGATTTGAATAATAACGAAAATATTGTGTAATCGTGGTGGAATTGACTAATCCCGAATTGTGTATATTCCGTTAGCGACGGTTGACCTTCGAGAACGGTAAACGTAGAATTTTGGTGGATTTAAACATGATATTTAAAATTGAACTCCGTCCCCGAATAGGGTTTCTTGTGCCCGACTAATGACGAGATTTATTTAAAGTGAGATACTGTCCAATAGCCTGGTTTCCTTTTTTCAAATTCACTTAACGAAATTATTCGTCTGGGGTGTACGAGTTTATTTGAAGGGGTTAAACAGAAAGATATTCCAACGCGCTTAGTCACGTAGTTGCGTCATTGGAGTGGTATCTCTTGACGAGATATGGTTCAGATTATTTAATCTCGCATTTCTAGCCCTCGGTTATGTTAGAGCATATTTTAACCGGTTTGAATTTGGCAATTGATTCCCAAGTATTAAGAAGCACTGAATGCTAAAACCAACCAATTACGGCGAAAATGTACAGTTTGTTATCTAGAAGACTATGTTCTATTCTTTTGAAATGAGATTATCTAAGGGACCACTGAAGCGTTTGCCGCAGTTGTGAACGACCCTTGCTACGCTAAATACGTCAGTTCTCGGTATGATTTTCCACAAAGTTGAAGAAAGCGCGCTCTTTGGTCTGATTTCTATTGCTTCCGAGTGCCCAGAAGGTATTTGAAGTATCGTTTTTACCTTTCGCTTGTAGCTTCTTTGTTTATATTGCGTTTTATGTGTTCCTGAGTAACGTTGGCCCTATCGCGCTAACCGCTAAGCAGGAAGCTGAGAGGCGATTTCTATGAAGTTCTTTGCGTTTCTCTTGATGGTTTCTTAAAGGCTTCAGTACAGAGCGTTTTCAGTCGATGATCCACATGAATAACTCGAAACCTGCCATATTAGGTTTGATAAATTCGTTATTAGTCGCTCCCTTAACTTTCACGAATTTTGATGTGCTACAAGCATAGCTCCTTGGCTTTTGCCATCTTATGTTATGTTTTGGATTCCATGCGCTGAAATCGACAGAATGTCTTCTATTATGCGTGAGGGGGGGGGGGTATTTCTATAGTTTGGTTGGTTTGTACTGTGCGTAATTCTGGCTACGCTCAAATTCTCATTGTAACTAACGAGGTATTATTAGGCCCCTAAACATTTTCACGGGGTTCTCTCAGTTTTCCATGCTAAACTTCGTGTCAATTTTAAATGCGCGTGCGCTCAGTGCGTAGACAGTGAAATTACATTACTTTTTGTTAGATTTACTACTTCGTAATTGACGCGTCGATCAATGTGTGGGTTTCGAGAGAGGAGATGAAATCGTATTTTCACTTGTTTGCGACCTCTCGATGAGAAGACACTACATTAGATGGTAGGCGAGATTGGATTTTATTGACACTACCTCAACAAGCGCTGCTGCATTAGCAACACTTATCTTGGGCTTTTAACTGTCCTCAGACTGTGTTAAATCGAGTCTTCGCAAAAGACTTAGATGATTTGACGCCGTAAATTGCCGGACCAGGAAGGCCCTGCAAAATTGAATTGTTCGCTTTTGGAGTGGTAGGACGGGTGTGATTTTTAACCGTCTTTGAAAAATAATGTTTTGTGACGAATACAAAATGGCTAAGAATTTATCCTTTCATATTGTTCGCGTCAATTATCATTGAATTCCATTACCATGTGATTAGTGGTGCGATTTGGAGAGTCTGTTACTCCTCTCTACCCAGCAGTTTAATTAGTTGTTCATAGTTCCCCTCGTTTAGCCAGTTCCAATCCATGGCTGCTGAAATGCCTAGATCAGTTGCCTCTCCCAACGATTTCACTATGTTTTATCCAACACTGATTTATACAGTGTCTGATTTTGATAATGCCTCGGCTTACTGTTGTACTTCCAAACCTCTAGGAGGGCAGTAAGTACAAACTGCCTTGTCCTGGGTGGAGGAGAAGCCCTAAGTGCCATTGAAAGATGGGGTGAGCCAACGACCATTCTGGCCTTAAGGGTTGTTTGACCCAAACATGGTATCACAAGAAGCTCAGCCTGCGGCCTTGCACTTGTGCATTATGGGTGAGGACCGCATCAGGTAGCTGCCTCCGCAGGGCAAGGTAGGTAGAACGGACCAATCCAACTCCTACCTGGGGCAAGGCCTGAAAATGCGCTTGCTCTGCGGACATCGTGGTGGTCGTGCAGTCGCTGGATGGTAGTTTTCCCATCCCAAATTTCGTTTTTCAACTGTAGGGTCTGAGAGAGGTGGGGCCACCTAGTCAGTACTCCCTCAGACACCCCCAAATGCAGAATTGTCACTGTCTGATTTTGATCGTGTTAACCCTTGAGGGGACGGATTGTCTCGAATTTTGTATTTGGTTAGTCACAATAAGGATATAAGAAAAAAACTAACAGCAGTCATCTCAATCTTAACTCCAGATAAATAGAAAAACAACCTTGAAAAGTGAGAAGACGACGAGTGATCAATAAAGTCTTGAATAAATTTTGACAAAAACCGCTTTACAGTTTCAAATCACTCATAAAATTTTATTGTAGTTCTCCCCAATTAATTCTGTTCAATCGAAACACGTATTCTCACAAAAATCAAATTGATAGTCCTGTTACAATTGATTCATGTTACCCAATGAAAGAATACGATGGTAAATCACGGCGACGGATCTATAAATTATTTACCAGTTGGTTATTCTGTAAAGCTTGGGAAATAATCAGAAGTAATTCTCTAAACTCAATTCCATCCTAATAATAACTTTACTACGTATCACTGTCCCGGGTTTTCATCAATATCTACCTCGTGATCCCTTGCAGAGCAATAACTTCGAAGAACGTTCGTAGATTTGCAAAAGCCGTTTTTCCCCCATTCCTTCGCCCTCCAAAAAAGGGTAAGTTGTGTGATTTGTCGCACTTGATTTTCCAGATTGATTGAGCTGATAGTATGCTTGGTCCTAGACATTGTGTACGGCTGTGAACAGACATCTAGCTAGTAGCTCAGTATTCTTGTTTGAATTAGACATTTGATTTTGTGAACTTCCATTGAATGTGTCGCAGTGATCGAAACCACGGTTGACCTCCTGGAGAATATTTTTTTGTTAAGCTTTTAGGGTAGACGTTTGGCATCTACATTGTTCGCTGTTTTGTTGCTCAACTAACTTCAACTCCCCGTACCCTCGTCTATGAGTTGAGTAACCATAGGGCTGCTCATTTTCGA
The DNA here is from genome assembly GCA_020466155.1 of Pachypeltis micranthus. Taxonomy (NCBI): domain Eukaryota; kingdom Metazoa; phylum Arthropoda; class Insecta; order Hemiptera; family Miridae; genus Pachypeltis; species Pachypeltis micranthus. Next base: position 19,639,414 of record CM035774.1, on the reverse strand, counting down.
GTGTTGGGAGTGATGATAAATGAATTTCGTAGTAACGCGTTGTAATTGTAGCTCTACATTTGATTCAGAGAGGAGTATGAAAGTCGAATGTGCCCAGGAAGCCCAGGATGTGCTCGTTTTCACTTCATGGATTTGATTTAATCTAATCTTCATTACTTGTCTGAAGAACTAGAGCGTCAAGTCTCATAATAATTTTATCTGCTATCTGTTCTCTCTTGTTGGCATTCTGCATTCAAAACTGCAATTAGTGTTCATACGTAAGATTTTCATCGGCGAAGGTATTGCAGTTATTAATTTTCGTTTGCAACTTACCTAGATTTTCCATCTATTTTCTCCGATTTTTGTTTTTAGCATATCAGTCTAGTCGTGGATTAATATTTGGTTTATTTATCTGTTTACTCTTCTTATTCTCCTAAGTCCTATGAGGGGGGAAGGAAAGTTATGCAGTCAGCTGAGAAAGTATTGATTAGTTTAATATTGGTCACCAGATACTAATTTTACTGTTTGTATCTTTTTTCACTATGTTTTCCTTTATAATTCCGGAATAAAATACACGAACCTTGCAACAACAAAAGTATTGACCTAAAAAACTCCTATGTAGTTAGTAGTTATTCAATAAAAGTGGCATAAGTAGGGACAACCCAATAAATGCCGTTACTACCCGTTTGTATGTTGAACGTTGAGTCATGTTCTACCAAGTTCGTGTAAAGTTGGTAAAAAAAGTGAGCGATAAAAACGCTGGGGCTGAAGAAAGTTGTGTGATGCTTCACGTCAGGTATTTTTGGTGTAGTACTGTGGTACTTTACCCATTTCATGATGAAATCGGTTGCGGCTCACTCGCTACCCTACCGAATACATTTCGTGTAGGAGGGAGATGGAAGGGAATAGAGATAGCTCGAATTATCATGTTATTGGGTTTCTGGCGAGGGAGAGGGAGTAAACAGAGTTTCTTGCCTTGCCCTGCTTATTTTTGACTTCGAGGATCTACTTTATTTACCTTCTAATTTATTCCAAAACCAGCTGTGGCTGTCATGACGCCGAAATAACTTATTCGCCATCAGTATTTACTTTATTGGTCTTCGAGTCCAAAAACGCTCGTGGAAATTGTCGATTTCCATTCACAATGATATTTCATTACTAACGACCTCCACTAAAAGCGGCCAACAATTAATTTACAAATCTAACTTTGTAATCTGTTGAACTAATGAGGAAAGGCCAATTTAATTAACGAAATGCTTGTTCTTATCTTTTTCAGGGAGCGTGTACATGAATGGGGACGTTGCGAAGGTCCCTCCAGGGGCGGTATTCACTGCCACCCCTGAACCACATGCGCCCAGTCCCACAACAGATTTCAAGTAAGTAAATTTCATTATCTTTGAGAGGTATTTGGTCATTTAAATTGAAGTCGGGCTGTAGATTTAGATCTTGATATTATGTATGTATGTTTTTTTTTCTTCAGTGATTCTGGTGGTTGTGTAGTATATGAGTAGGCCGCATGGAAGTAGAAAGAGCGACTGTTCATTGGAAAGAAAGTGAATTATTTGCCCCGTTGCTTCCCTTATCTAACACGTACCAACAGCGTACTTATCAGTAGCAGTACAGGCATGGCTTGATACATTGTGTTGCCTCGTGTGGAGATTCCTATACCATTCATGAGTACCAGCGTAGAAAACGGCTCAGGCTCGACTTTCGAATCCTTCCCCCTCACCTCAGCCACCAATACTCAGTGTGGCAAAAGATAGTTGGATCTTCCATTGTGTTCAATACTGGGGTAGCCAACTTGTGAATGAGTGGTCTATAAGGAATCACTTAGGTCCCATGTCCTTAATGCGTGCTCCACATTACTGTAGCCTTCGGGCCCAAAGTACTTGACACATTTCTGCCTAGAATGGTTTCACAGACGAGCTATTTAGTGGAAATTAGCTGAAGTTGAATTACTAAGGTGGCAACGTGTGATTCAAAGGGAACTCTTATTGATATTCATGAAATTGGAAAATGCCACGCTTTGTGAGTTTACATGGTGCTCGTAGTTTTTAATGAGGCTCTTGGCCGCCTTAGAAAGGGATAGACACCGGTTGCCGCTGTTTACACGAACTTTTGAAATTCTTAGCCTGCTCAAAATAATTTTGACGCATCAACTTGAAATATTAGGAAGACGACCATTTCCTTTATTGTTTGAGCCCTAATTATGTGGATTAACCACGACTAGTTATCTGCTTCCCTGTGAAAAGCGCGTATTACGTTTTGGAACTCCATCAACTTCCTCCATTTCTGTATTCCAGTTCTTCTGTAAATTAACCTTTGGTTTCTTCAGGTAGGCTTGGGTTAGTGTGAGTTAGGCGAAATAACAACAAATAGTTTGTATGTTCACAAGCTTCCTTAAGTGCGAATGGAAAGTGGGCTTTCTCAGTTGCATCAAATTTAAAACATAAAAAAAGTGCAAATGGAGAACCCAATAGCGTAATGCACTTTAAGATCCTTGACTCACATGCGCATAGTTACGCAGACAATGGCAGGGCCACCATCTAATACTTGTTGAAAAGGTCTCTCATGGACTCGTCACCTCAGGCTCAAAAGCATCCATCCAAATATTTCCATGGTATAGGTTTACGTTTCCGCGACGCGCAGTTGAGTTTATGATTGAACTTGTTGCATTATTTTCAACTCATTTACCTGAAAACGTTTTAAACAATTGTATCATCAGGAATTCGATTTGAAGATCAATATTTACGGGAAGGTCTGACCAAGGAGTATGAGTGAGGTTCCACAAGCTGTGAGAGACAATGAAGCTGCGATTTTCGGGGAAGAAACATTTTAAGTACGCCATCGTTTGACGTTCGGTATTTGTGCCGCCTCTGAGGGCGGGGGGGGGGGCTCATTGCAACGGTTATGGCATCGGTTATGGGATTGGATCCTTTAATCGTTTCGTTGATAAGAAACCTTAGGCTCTTATTTGTCGACATTTCTCGAAATTCTGCCTACTCTTCGGTTTTAATGGGTTAAACATCCGTCATCGGTTCGAATCTCATTCTTTTAGTGTTGTGTGAGTCATATCATGATGTGAAGTGCTGTTGAGAGTGTCAAGTGGAGAAGGTTACCAATGAAGCATTTTCCGTGTAGAGAAATACTTGAAAAGACAGAGTGAAGTTTCAAACTCTGTACTTTTATCACTTTGTAGCTTACGCCCAGATGTCCTAACATTCAGGTACTTTTTAAGTGTGTTTTTTGTAGCATCGCGGAATGCAGTTTTCTTTATGTACAACTTCTCATAGATATTCTCATAGGCTTTTCAGAGGTGTAACTCAACACAGTTCGCCACTGTTAACATCCTGTTCTACGATTTCTGACTCAAAAACTCAACTCAACAAGTTTTTCATAGCACAGAACAAATAAGTAACCATTGATAGAGAATTATTATTTGTATTCGTTCTGTCTGAAATTGGCACAAAACTCAAGCAACTCATGTGGCAGCTGCCAGAAGGGGGAATCCAGCATACCGAGTTTATGTAGGTTTTGTTCATATGGTCCCGTCTCGTAAGTAAGCTGAAACACCCTCCCTCCTCTGCTTTCCAATGCCGATCACTACTTCGGTTATGTATTTCTTGTTGTGCTTATTTGCACTTGTCTAGCAAAGATGTAAATCACGCTGGGGCAGTTCCATCTTGGAATGCGCCAGGTTACTCACCAGCTCAGTTAGCCTGCGTCCTTCGGGCTCCTGATGTGAGGTTGTGCCTCGAAGTCGTACATTTTTTTAATGACATTTCGGGTTCTGTGGAAAATTATTGTCAGAATTTTCCATGGTGGCTAATTACCTTAATTAGTTGTTCAACAGCGAAATTTTCCAAAAAACCTCCTTCTTGCATGCGCTTTGGTGTCGCTGACCCCTACGTGTCAGGCGTATTGTTATGGTACTGATGAAGGTGATGCAATCGCTCAACGGCTGGCTAACCCTAACCCGTTCTTCGACCTTTTCATTGTGTTCTATTTTTACTTGTTGACTCGGTCGTACTTTCACTTCAAAACCACCTTCATAATTGTTTGGCCAATTAGGTTTCCTCGTAGGAATAGTCAACATTCCAGGGCTTCTGGGATTTTAGCCAAATAAATTAAACCTATTTTAGTACATCCTTGTTCATTTAACAATTTCTGAATGATTTAAATAGATTTTATCGCTTCACTCGGACGTTTGAAACCTCTTCCGGTATTTTTTCGCTTTCCTTAGCCTACGCAATTGTTTCATTCTTCTTATTTTCGTAGGACATTTTTGTTTTAATCTCCCAACTCCAGAAAACACGATTTGGAATTCGCTAAATGCATTATGTGGAGCTGAGGAAAGTTGTGTTATACGTCGAACCTAATATAGTTTTGAAACCATTGCAATATCTTCATACTTGATGAAACTTCAATACATTCGGTGTTTGGTTTGTTGGGAATCAGCTGTGATGGAATATTTTTCATGATTGTAGGTTTTATAGGATTAACCTTAAAATGTGACTGTTGATAGGTTCTTTCTGCACGCGCTAGTTTAATCGTAAATCTGACAGTTTTGCGCTTTGAACTTGCATCGTGACTCAAGTGATACTTGAGTGTAAAGAACAAAAGGAGCCAGGCTTCTTTTCATTCCTCAAGCAATATTTGCTGAGTTGAACGGTATTTAAATCAAATCTAGTCGTGGCCTTCAAGTTAATATTGGTACGTGTCTTTCCATCAGCGTTGCTATCTTCTTTCCAGTAGTTCACTGAACAGTTTTAAATTTATAGTTTACATTCACGTTTGGATTTGTGCGAAAACTTCGTTTGACTTCTATTGTCTTATGAAAGGATGAGTAGACACACAAGTAAGGGAAAGTTGATTTTAGTATACTTTTTTACTTATAAATTATTTATTTATATTTACACTTGTTTATTGACTTCTCAACCAAAAAGATCCAGTGGTTCAATATATTACCTAAGCAATGGTAGCTTAATAACGCCGATGAAACGATAGGGGCAACTCCGGAATTCAAATTAACTTGGTTTTTTATATTTTTTCGGTGTTTCCGTTTTAATTCCTGCACTGTACACCCAAACTTTCAACAAATACAAAATCGCGCGGTCAGTGCCATTAATAACCTATATGCCGATAGCTCAGTAGTGCCTTGATGTACTGAGGAGCGATCAAATGAATACCGGAACATTAAATATTACCAGTTTGCGTAAAAAGCGAAGTTCTACCGATTTCATATTAATTGTACGGAAACAACTATATTTCTTGCGCTTCCTTAATTGACCACTGGAGACTATACACGAACGACGAACGAACTGGTATCTTCCTGATCCATTCTTAAATCATTTCTTAAAATTTGTGAAATAGTTCTCATCGACTTTTGGAAGGAAATTCCGATGTATGCTTTTCGAAGTTAGAGGAGGGGGAGGGGGATCAAATCGTTCGATCGATATTTAATGGTATAATGGTAAGGGGGAAAAAGTATTGGGTGCCACAAATTAACCGAAAGGGAGGTGAAAACAAAATTCCGGAACTGAACAAATCTTACCGGTAATTATTCCAGTATTTCGTATGAGCAATTGCAATACTAACAATAGCTCAACTACAATTAAACCTAAGATTAACTGTGGCTTCTACTTATCTATTGCTGGAAATAGTTTTACTATTCCCATAAATAATTTAACAAGGTGAAATGATAAAATTTATATTGTACACATTTACAAAATTATTTTTACTAGTGATTAGTTCTATTCATAAAATGTCAATAGTGTTGGAAAATTAGAGAATATCGCTATAAAAAAACTTCTATAAGGTATGTTGGGAAGTTTTCTTGCATTACTCGAAGAGAGGTAGAAAATCTCGGCGAAAGGTGTGTGTGTGTATTTTCCACACATAATTGGAGTAAAAATGTGGTTTTGTCCATTGGTTTTGCCTAATTTCCTCGAAACAATCATCCTTTGTAGTACGAAAGTAGCTCTGCCTTGTGGTTGCCGTTCTATGGACGTTACTAAGTGCTTTAAGTCAGGGAGGGTTATCGATATCCATGCATGCGCGTTATGTCGAGCCGGAAGTACCACTTGGTTAACATTCTGCAACATCTGAGTGTGTTACCGTAGAACTCGGTTAAGAGTGGATCGTTCGTTCATAATTTATGAGTTGCTCGAGCTAGGGCTGAGGCTATGCAAACTGTTATTTTTATAATGTGCGTGTCACTGACAAATGCCAATTGAATGCATCTGACTCTGGTTTCGGTCTTCAAGTCCTCGGTTATGATACGGTTAATAAATATTTCAGTCATTCGGCAAATGACTACGTATTTGAATATGTTCGTTCGTTTTACAACCCGGTTGGCAGAGGGAAGGTACGATTGTATGTAGAGCTGAATTTCGTCTACGTATTCCCTTACCCTTCAATCGAAAATTCTTGTAACTTCGTCCGACCTCTCACGGTTATTTTCCCTCTGTTCAGTTCTCTTGAAGGAACATCAATCATACACCTACTCCAATTCCAGACCACCCTTCGTTCTGCTTGATATTTGGGTTTCCCCTTCTTATTACAATCGATGGCAGAGTTCGTTCAACTTTCTTCATATTGTTCGATTGATTGTTTCCTACGTTCGTCATTTCGTATTCAGTAGACAAGACTGACGCTGAATTAACTTAGTAATCCTAACCTGCTGGTATTGATTTTATGAGCAATTTAAATTTAATTGTTAATGAACGGTAGTGTTCGCTGTGGCGTTTAATCATGGAAACATTTGTTGAATGTGTGTTCTCACTTCAAATTGTTATTTAAATATAAAAGATTTGATGTTCCATTAAGTTATTGGTCACGCCTGCTTTTTTCAATTTCTAACGGTCTCGTTCATGTGGGGGCGCCTGCTACAAATTCCCGCTGTACACTTTTCAAATTCTTTGCTGTCTAGTTGCGCTATTTCATGCGCTCATGTTTTCATTCCCTGAAATCCGTAAAGTAGATGTGAAAATATTTTATTGTGGAAATCGTGTAATAGTTTGAACGTCGCTGCCCTTGTCCTGCCTAGTGATGACAATCGCGCTTCCGGGTTCTCGTCAATTACTCGCTATATACCGCCTCTGAATCTCTAACCATCAATTGCTACCACAACGTTTCTACTTCATATTCAGTAGATCTCACGGACAACATGGAATTCATTTTTAATATATTAGTTTTGCTCAGTTCATAGCCGATAACCTTTCGATCGTGATCAAATAACGTAATTAATCGTCGGCAGAAATTCTATGGCCAATTCCGTTCAACGCCTTTCTGCAAAAAAAGTGTATTGGGTGTTGTGTGTATGTGAGATTCGTTTCTGCAATTTCTTGGAAAATGTTGAAAACGCCCGAACGACGTTTTTCGACGACATTTTGGCTTTTCTCTTCGTTGAACGGGTCGTCAGGATATAAATGGAGTTGGAATGATCCTATCACCTATCACCTTATTTTCGTACAAAACGAACTCAATGTGGTCAACAGTTCTTATGCAAAGTTGTGGGCGTTCTTATTTATACGTGACGGGAAACTTTAATTATATGTGTCATTTTAAGTAAGTAATAATGTTCGTAAGTTAGTGGGCATAATATTGTGGTACCTCGCAAATTGTATTGGTCCCGTTATGCTATCTTGAGCTTAATCTGATTACGAGCACCAACCCAGGGCGGGGCAGAGCGACTCCATATTTGAATGGGAGGAAGCTGTTAAGCCAGACGTTCGGCGCTAATAATTGATTTAGTCCTGGTTAACTTAAATAGGCTCCCGCTAGTTCAACCATACTCTACCTCAATGTAAGGGCTACCCCCGCATTTACTGCTACTGCTTCGGCTTATCTTTGAATCCCTTACCGGGCGAGCGGTAGACTGAGGCAAATTCGTCTGCGCATCCAGGTTGTTTCTAGTTGAGCCGCTGCCCTCAATGTAAACTAGAATCTACTGACCATTCAAAGGAATTCGCTTTTGGCTGTGATCGCATAATAAATCTTCCTTTGCCTCGTCGATCGCTTTCCCCTTACTTCCTCCGCTTGGCCTTTGAAGCCTTGCGGTGAAATATCAAATGTTCCTCGCATAGAATGGAAAACTTCACTGAGGTACGGACGGGTTTTCTCATTTTTTCGAGGGTTCGACGAGTAGGTATCAGCTTTTCAATTTGGCTGTACGAGAAATGTGGATTCTCTTGGACCATTTTGATGCTTCGAGTTCATTGTTCTTAAAGAATGTCTGCAAATAATTTATTACTAGCACGTTTTGTATTTATCGATTTTCCACCTTTCTTGGTCCGTAGTTTGTTACTTTTTTATGCTGCGTCATTACAGAAGATCCTGTATTCCTACTGTTACTCTTTCACATTTCTTGGTTTTGTCTTGACGTGTCAGAAATTTCCTCAATAATAAGCAAAACTCTCAGTTGGAGAGAGTGTTTGAGCATTTGGCCGCTGAAGAGCGTGAACTCGCAGACAAACGTTTTTATACCGTTTTAAATTTTGTTTAAAACTTTGAACGGAACAAATGCTCTCCTCTGAATGCGTAAAATGGCGTCGGTTAAATTTGTTGGCACCCCGGTAGAATTGGGCTCCGACCCGGCCTCAATGGCCTTCTGCCAATCACTTGACCAAAGATGCTCACACCTTTATTCCAAAACGTTGACAAGTTTATGAGCTGATTCAATTCCATTCTATTGCTGGTCGATGTTCAATAATATCAGGCTATATGCTGGGTTTAGTGACGTGAATGTATTATGCAATGAATTTGATTTTCACTAGTATTTGAAACGTTAGGGCGTTGCGGAATTCTTGGCACTCATTACTCGTTTATAATTCATCTAGACTCGTGGAGTGTTTGAATTATTTTATATTATTGCGTTACATCCCGTCACTGTAGGGTTTACCAAAGTGTCGATCGAAAGTTTCGTTTGAATTAACGTTTTAATGAAAAAATGCTCATGAAATCACGTGGGTAAATCATTAAATGCGTAAATTGTGCGTGTTGATTAGTGTTCGATTATGTTCCTTTTATTATTGTGTTTGTTTAACCTCAAAACCCATTGTTACAGCTTGTTGAATGGGGTAACTGATCAACTGGATAACTACAGTGATGCAGGGGCCTTGCCCATGGGGGGGCAGGCCCCTCCAGAACAAGTCGCCCCCGAAACAAACCAATCATCGCCTAATGCCATCGACCAACTAAAGCAGATGCTTTCGTCGCAGTTGGAGTACTATTTTTCAAGGTTAGAGTTCATTAAAACTCATTGTCTTTGAATTGCGTGCGTTGCTAGCTGGTTTGAATAGCTTCTAGATAAGAATGCGAGTCTTTCTAAAAGTAAGTTTCGTTTTTTTTTTCTGTAGACCAGAGAGGGGTTTTGTCTGATAATACTGTGTGATCAGGAAGGTGATTCAGAAAAGAGCTCTGTTCGTTGCTGCCAAAATTCTTGAAATGGTGACGTCCAGCACTGTTTCGAAGGGATTCAATCCAGTGAAACCATTCACAAACCAGTAAAAAAAAAAGAGAAGATAATCGTGCTGTGTGTACAGAGACGTGAATTCTGATATTAAGGAGATTGGGTTGTGAGTGTAAAACTGAGCCCCATTAAGAATGAAAATATCTGGTGCGTAGCAACACACAACTTTCCGCCACCCCTTTAAGTTCGAACACCACCTACATAGGCGGGCGCTATATCTTCGTTCAACGCATTTTTACAGGAACATTTATAGAAAACAAAATGTAGGGACTAGTTAGCTGAGAGTACTCCAAAAGTTTGATCGAAATCGTTAGAGCCGTTTTTGAGAAAATTGGAATACCGATAAATTAATATTCGACAAGTCTCCTTTTCTGAGTTAACTTGGCTTATATCTCCGTTCAACATATATATACAGAAATAACTATACAGAACGAAATGTTGGTATGGGTGACTCAAAGACACTTCATCAGGATTTACGGAATTTACGGAAATGTCCGAAAAAACGTTATTTTCGACACATTTTGATTTTTATCTCTGTTCAATGGACCGTCACAGGAACATTTATTGAGAAGAATATGTAGGTATTAACTATTCAAAAACACCCTGTGAGTTTGGTGAAAATCGCTGGAGCCGTTTTGCCAAAAAGCGTAAAAAACCTATTTTTGCTTCAGGGGCCCATATCTCCGTTCACCGTATTTTCATGGAGATATGTATGGAAAAGAAAAGTTAGGTATTGATTAGGAGAAGATAATTTGAAAGTTTAATCAAAATCGTTAGAGCCGTTTTCGAGAAAAATGCGAAAAACCCTAGTTTTTGGTACCTTTTCGTCCCCACCCCCTTCCCATCGGCCGAAATCGTCCATAACCTTATTTTGGTGTCTACGAAAATAAAGAACAGAACAAAAAGAACCAGCTCAATCGGATGAGCCGTTCTCCCGCAAATCGAACTACAGACACACACACACACACACATACACACACACATACACACGGACCACGCGCCGAAATTAGGTTTTTTAGACTCAGTAGGGTCTGAAACGTTAAGATCTGAAGAAAACCCAAATTTTTTTTTTGGGCCGATTACTATACTTTCCTTCCCTTCGGGTAGCGGAAAGTAAAAATCAGTTACTAACAAAATGGCGCACAAACTCAACAGTTTAAGCTCAACGATCTGTCAACTGCTCACTAATGAGATATTGTTTCAGAAAAACACAGCTTTGCGAGGCTCGTAGGGTTAAAGTTTACGCTATTGTTCATCCATTGGCTGTGAAGTAATCACGAAGGGAAATTATATTCTCAGTTTTCTCGTTCAAAAAAAAATTCGCCGATTGACTTTTTATTTTTTATCTGTCAGAGAAACGTTTTATGTACCTGCTATTTTGTGCGAGGGAAAGGAACATTGACTTCAGTGTGTGTCTTCGGTCGTGGCGAATCTTCTAGTGCAGTGTGGCCGGAATGTGCTGGTCCATTCATCCCTCAGTTAGGATCGAAATGGAAGTAGGAATTAGTCGGAAATCGCTTGTACACGTACGTGTATGTGAATTATTAGGAATCGATTGAAATTTAATTTTTTAAGAACCGAATGGAAGTGATTTTCTATACGATGTATTCGAGCTTGTCACATAATTGACAAAGGTGGTTTCTAATCTTATCGTATTTTGTATGTTAATTTTGTTACGTATATTTTGAGATTAAATTTTTTCTGTACGATTGTATTCCGCTCTGTTCCCATCCCAGTTGTAGATAACAACTATCATTTTGTTACAGAGAGAATCTAGCGAATGATACATATCTGCTTTCACAAATGGATAACGATCAATACGTCCCAATTTGGACTGTCGCTAATTTTAATCAAGTTAAAAAATTGACTACGGATATAAAGTTAATAACTGAGGTTCTTAGAGGTGAGTTTTACGGTTAAATACGTGGTTTTGAGGTTTGGTAGTTTTAGTTGTCGCCTTAAATTTATGTTTAATGTATCTTTGCAGAATCTCCTAACGTTCAGGTAGATAATGAAGGATTAAAGGTGCGTCCGAACCATAAGCGTTGTATTGTAATTCTCAGAGAAATCCCGGAAAGTACGCCCATTGAAGAAGTAAAAGTGAGTCTTATTTGTTAGAACTAGTTATCTAACAGTTGATTAATTATATTGTGATGTTAACGAGGAAGAATAAATTCCATGACAAGGCACTAAGCAGGATTGGAATTGCTTTTTGCATCGGTCTAAGCCTTAGTTCTGTCGACTGATTTTTTCTGTCGTCTGTATCCAGTACCATTCCTATGGATGCTGCCATTGTAAGTCTGTGAACAACTTCCTGGGTCGATCGACTTTTATGTGCGAAGAATTTCCCGGGTCAATCCTCCAATCGTTGACGTACCTCCAGACGTCACCGCATTCCACTGGAGGGTCATAATCATTATGAAGAAATCGGAACGCCACACTCTACGATGGGATTCCGTTTTGAAGAAAGAGCTAACCTTATTCCTTTAATCAAACAAGTTTTTGGCAAAGAGTGGTGCAAACCAGAATTGAAAGCGGTTGACGTAGTCTATTCCTCTGCAACGACCTCAGCTTCTTGACTTATCAGAGGGAAGATGCTTTGAATCAAATAGTGCTCTACATCGAGTCTCTCTGCAGGCATCCTTGACGAGCATTCCACTTTTCACAGGAGTGGTTAATACCCATGGTGTCACTTACTTCTATAGTTTTTCGTGAGGATGTTGGTACAGCCACACAATTTGTTCACTGTGTCAGGATGCACACAGACATGATGTAAGGGCGTGGGAAGAGACGTCAGTGGGCTTCCAGGGGGGTGGGGTTGGGGAATGAATGTTGTAAGTCACAAAAACTCCTTTTGATGAATGGGTTGACTTGGTGGGGATCTCTCCTTGAAAATAATCATTGGAATTTGATATATGCAGACAATGTAACATCTCTTAGGGAAGTATCTAGTGGCTGCTCTCTTGCCTGATCAGGTCAGGGCAGTCGTGCAGGCTCTCCTCTGTCACATTGCCTCTTGAGTATGGATATTTCTTCTCTTATCTTTCTCCTCTAAACTGAATCTAACCCGCTTCTATTTTTTGGGATTCCTGTTCATGAATCATCCGTGGTAGTCGTTTTAGCCTGCCAGTCGTTTTGCTTGTTGGTGTACTATTTTAAGTTAACGTCATGGGCCAAACATTTTTTTAACATGCCCCGTGATTTTTTTCTTGCAATCAAATATTGAGCTATACCGTCTTTATTTCCAGGGTTTATTTTCCGGAAAAGGCTGTCCGAAAGTTATATCATGCGAATTCGCTCATAACAACTCATGGTACGTGACTTTCGAAAACGATGAAGATGCTCAAAAAGCGTACAGGTTTTTAAGAGAGGAAGTAAGGGAGTTCCAGGTAAGAGCACTGTTATTTCTTAGTAAAACACCAGTTCCACTATTTCTCTTTAGCCCTCTCTGAGTTATCACTCGTAGCTTCATTACATTATGGTGATGTGACTTGGATTTAACTTTGGTTTATGCGCGTTTGTCTTCTGTTCCTGTGGCCAGGAAACTACTTTTTACTTTCCTTGGCTCGACGAAGTAGAAAGGAAAGTTATGTAATTGGCTGAAAAAAAAATTTTGAGTTCTCTTCAGATCTTCACGTTTAAAAAAAATGGAGAAAAAGAAAAACACTATTTGGGAAAATGGTCTGTCTGTGTGTGCGCGCGTGTGTGTGTGTATGTGTGTCTGTGAACGATTTTTAGAAAAAACCACCATATAAAATCAGCTCAAACTTGATATCTCGCAGATCACCATGGGACGCCAAAATAAGGGCATGAACAAAATCCATCGAAAGTTAACTATAGTTATCATAGTGATCAAAACACAAAATAATTTTTTTCTCAAAAACGGCTCCAACGATTTTGATTAAATTTTTTATATTGGTAGCTCCCAATATGGCAACTATACCATAAAATTCCCATTTATGGGAAAATGACGAGAGCAGCACAATAAATTACCAAAACATTCGACGAAATCGATTTAGCGTGGTTTTAGAGAAAACAACCGTACCAAATCAGCTGAAACATGGTGTCTAGCCTACAGGTTACCATGGGACGCCAACATAAGGGTATGGACAAAATCTACCGAAAGTTAACTGTAGTTATCATAGTGATCAAAACACCAAATTTATTTTCTCAAAAACGGCTCTAACGATTTTGATTAAATTTTTTGTATAGATAGCTCTCCATAAGACAATTATAAAAATTCTCATTCGTGGGAAAATGACGAGAGCAGCACAATAAATTATCAAAATTTTCGACGAAAAGCGTTTTTTCCTTATAAACTCCGCTGGAATTTTTGTAGAATGTTAAAAAAAATTGGTATTACAGTCCAATCCAGTACCTAAAAGGTGAGTGTTTAAAAACGCTCATGAGATACATGGAAGTCACTCCAGAAATTCCTGAATTTCAACTACTGCCGTTTCGCTTACTACCAGTTCTAAACGTTTGCACCCAATAACTCTGCAAAAGTAATTACTATCCTTCTTCAAAAAATTCTTGTTTACAGCCTCATTAATTCTCTGTGTACCGATTGCTCAATAATGGTCCTGAAATGAGTACGAGCAGCACAATAAAATCTGGAACTTTGAGTGCTACTGCTTGCCGCTGCCGTAAAGCGTTGTTTGACCAAGTTCAAATTAACTGAGTGATAAATGAATTGATTAAATAGAATTAGCCATGTACAAAGTGAATTGTTGCTAAGGAAAGTTGTGTGTTGCAACGCACCAGATATTTTATTACTTCTTTGATTTGCATTAGTAGTGACAAATGACAAGGAAAGGATTTCAAGGATTTCTCTTGCTAATTTACCTGCTCTCTTTAGTAATTCCACCTTATCGTTAGCTCATGGGGAAAAAGTTTTTGAACAAATTATTGACTATTGGCGCTGGCCACTGACTTGAATCATCCTGAAAGTGACTATTTCACTGACTCGTAATTGATTTGGTGAGAATCTGCTTTCAATGATTTGAAGTCTTCATTCATCAAATTTTGGAGCGATTGTCAATGGATGTAAGATCTGTAATTTATTTTATTGTTCTTCAATGCATTTAAATTGTAAACGTTCTGCACAGGGTAAACCTATAATGGCGCGGATAAAGGCAAAGCCGATGACAATGAACAGACTTCCAATACCTGCTGTAGGGCCTGGCATGGCTATGAAAAATGGTTACCGAAATCCTCCTGCCTCAGCGAACTCTCCCAATGTTTATGATCCTTCTGCTTCGTACCCTCCTGGTCAACAGAGATACCTATTCAATGGAACTTCCATACCCCCTAATGTTAATTATAATCATCAAGTGCAGATATATGTAAGTATTAGTTTTACGCAGTCAATTCATTTTTACTTAGTACTTAGTAATATACAGGAAAGTTATGTTAAACTCAGCTGGAAGGTTTCCTGGTTTCTCAGTTGGATTTTCGGGTCTTTTTCGCTATTGGGAACAAAGAAAACTGAAACTAAATCAGCTCAAATTTCAAATTCTACTTCTACATTGACGAGGTGCACCACTTATTGGAAGCGATCAACATGGATACTAACTAGCTCGTCAGACTTTACCTGAAAAATAGAACAGCTATGATTGTATGCAGGTCTGTCTCAGTCCGGAGAATGATACACTCCCTTAGGCCTTGCACAAGCACTTTGGAACCTACTGGGGACTAACTGTGAGCCATACCTCTACGAGGATGACCTGACTATGCCTGATTCGTGCACAGTTGATCCACCAAATTGAGGCAAAAACTCATCAAGTGCACCAAACTGTCACCAAATGGTGCAAGCATGTCAATAATGGCCGAGGAAAATTTCCAGCTCTTCCTGTTATAAGGAAAATTAAGTAGCCAACCGTCGATACGTTTTGGCGACCATTGTTGCTTCATGGGAAGGAAGGCTTGTATACTTTTAATGTATGTGAGAGGTGGCGTTTCAGCCAACACCTCCAGTCGCTCAAGGCACTACCCTCGCATGGTTTGCCTCGTACGAGCAACTAGCAAGGCCACTTAAGGTGCGCTTTCACAAATGTTTTTTTTCGGTGACATTCTTTGAATGGAGCTGTGTTGCGTGCTAAGCTTAACGTAATCGTACATATATGTATGGTTAAAATGATCGAGTGTACTACCAGTTTACCACAGGAAAAGCCTTCTAACAACTAATATTTCTGCACAATTTGCGATGTTTTATGACAAATTCATTGAGGTATAGCAAAAATAGGAAATTCGGCGCGTTTTGTAATTGTTCTCAAATTCATTTTAACGGCTTGGAAGACTGCACATATTAGAGCATGACGTTTTTATTGATGAAGTGTCGTGTGTCAAATGTGCGAAAATTGAATGCTCTTGAGAGTTCATCAGTTCACTTTTGATTCGATGATAGTAATATCTGCTACAGTGATGGAGCGTGTAGCTTCAAAAGCAAATGAATATAATTTTATGTTAACATTTCAAAAGGCTGCACGTATTAGAGCATGACGTTTTTATTAATGAAGTGTCGTGTGTCAAATGTGCGAAAATTAAATGCTCTTGAGAGTTCATCAGTTCACTTTTGAGTTGATGATAGTCATATCTGCTACAGTGCTAATGAATAAAATATTCGATATGCCCCAAAATTTAATGTGAGGCTCATTTCCATGAATTTTTTGAATAATGGATGGAATGTTACTCCACGACGTATTATTTGTTCTCGACATAATTTAAATTTCCCTTGAGCGTATTTCTCCGTACTATTAACTTATTTTTAAATTGTATTCCACCTCTCGGTGTTCGATGACTGAGGCACGCGTTTCAGTTCTTCTTTTTTTTTGTTTTAGTTTCAACAGCAACCGTTTTATCCTCCTAACGTATTACCTACATGGGGCCCAACAGCAGCAGCTGCATACTTTGATATTGGAAGCGTGTTTACTGCCAATGGTTTGGCACCTCAAGGATCTTTTGCTAAAAGTCATCCTAGTAGGTTTCCTCCTCGAAGGTAAGGAAATCGTACTAACTCGTTAGCTGTTTATGTTACTTATACAATGCCTTTGTGTGTTTTTCGGTCACTTGTTATTTATTATCTTATCTTAAGGGAGTCAGTTAATTGGAAACGTGGTCAGAGTTATACAGAGGACATTTGAAGCTGTGCTCAATCAGATTGTGGCGCTGCGAGTCTTGCTAGCATCTTTCGGTGCATTTATACAAATAGGGCCAACCAACAGAATTGGGCGTGAAATTGAGCGAGTTCCGTAGAACACGTTAATTTCACATATACGTAATGAGTATTATGGACGTAACAAGACAAAAAATACCGTTGATTGAAAAAAAGATAGTAAGAAATAGAAAGAATAGTCTGAAGAAAAGGGATAAGAAAAAATTAGGTAAAGTAAATTAGTTTGGATACAGAACTGGCACTGCAAAGAGCACAATATTTCTTTTAATGTGAGCTGTGTGTCATTGGTACGAAAAACCACTACTAACCACTACTATTTTAAGTTTAATTTGCAGTGGTGGCAGTGAAATATTAGTAAACTCGTTAGTGTGATAATGAAATCTGCTGTATTATATCGAGCGAAGCGAAAATTTGCGCGCACATTAAAGCATGACGTTTTTATTCATGGTGTGTCGTGTGGCAAATGTGCGACAATTGAATGCGCTTGAAGGTTCATCAACTCATTATTGATATAACGAGTAATAGTGACGAAACATGTACGCCCTGTAGCTTCACTGCTCTAATAAATGTATTCTGTTTTAACAACGTTTCCGCACGTATTAGAGCATGACGTTTTTATTGATGAAGTGTCGTGTGTCAAATGTGCGTAAATTAAATGCTCTTGAGAGTTCATCAACTTACTGTTGAGTCGATGATAGTAATATCTGCTACAGTGATGCCGATCTTTCAGATCCAGAACTGGCGTAATCTTTTATTTTGATACGTTTATAGGGTATGGTGGGAACGATGTATCTTCCTGTTTTCGGTTGATAGTGGTTGACATTGGTCTACAGTCATCTTCTCGTTTTTTTATTCTTCCTATTCGGCAAATAGCGATTTGTGGCAATTTGTGTTGTTTTAAAATTGAATGCGATATGCAAAGGAATTGCCCGTAAACATGCTTAATATTTAAAATGCAGTGTTATCGTGTATCGAACTTGCAAAGATTGACTGTATCCGAGAGTAGATTAACATTTTATAGATTTGACTTACCCTATAATGATGTGATGTGGGGTGGTGCCCACATCTCACCCACGTGGACACCCTGTACTACTATTCATCGCCATAAAATTATTACCTAGAGGCCCCTCCAGACTCTCAAAGAGTCGCCCGAGAAACGAGAATGTGGAGAGGTTCCTCGGCCCTCACTGTTTGTCCTCGCCTCACTCCATCCACCAAGGAGAGATTGAGTGAAATTGGTTGTTTGGGATCCCTCGTTTGTTCTCTTTGTGTTGGATGCGTGTTCTTCGCTTCCACAATTCGTAGTCGTCAGTGAGAGCCTGGAGAGGACTGCAATTTGCAGCTCAGCTCATTTCTTCATAGTTGAGTGAGTTTTTTGGGCAGTGAGGCCGTAACAGGCTGTCTGCCAACAAATTCCCACCTTTGGTGATGGCCTAAGGTTCCAAGTGGTTACAATTTCACTGATGCTAAAGGTTGTTTTGTTTATGAAGGTCTCGTTTTGAAAATTACTCAGCACTTCTGGAGCATAACAATCTTTTCAGTGGTTATTGTGTGTAAGCTGTGCTAATATTAGAAGCTCTACGAACATTAACTTGCTCATTGAATGGTGAGCCAGATAGAATCTAGAGCAACATGCAAATGTTACACTGTTCACTCTTACTATTACTGTTTTAGTTAAGTATTTCTAAATTAATATAAATGGTGTTATCTTTGGTTGAGTAATCCACCATCCACCAAGGAGAGATTGAGTGAAAAAGGTTGTTTGGGATTCCTTTTTTGTTCTCTGTGTGTTGGATGCGTGTTCTTTGCTTCCACACTTCGTCAAACAGGTACCACAATGGTACTCGGTGAGAGCCTGGAGAGTACTTACGAGGTGCTATGTGAGAAAACGCTTGTTGCAATTTGCAGCTCAGCTCATTTCTTCATAGTTGAGTGAGTTTTTGGGCAGTGAGGCAGTAACACGCTGTCTGCCTACAAATTCCCACCTTTGGTGATGGCCTGCTGTTTCCAAGTGGGTACAATTTCGCTAATGCAGAAGTTGTTTTGTTTATGAAGGTCTCGTTTTGAAAATTACTCAGCACTTCTGGAGCATAACAATCTTTTCAGTGGTTATTGTGTGTAAGCTGTGCTAATATTATAAGCTCTACGAACATTAACTTGCTCATTGAATGGTGAGCCAGATAGAATCTAGAGCAACATGCAAATGTTACACTGTTCACTCTTACTATTACTGTTTTAGTAAAGTATTTCTAAATTAATATAAATGGTGTTATCTTTGGTTGAATAGACACAAGAAGGCAATGGGCCTGGAGCAGCGTACTACAATGAGCGATAGTGGACTGATGAGAGGGCCTGGACCCAAACCACTAGGGGCGATGAAGCTCGACCCAAATAGCCCTTCTTCTCCTATGAAACCTCATTACTACCGTGAGCCCAACCCGACTGATAATTCCGAACATACGAGGCATGAAATTGAAGATCCGTACAGACCTCAGTTGTCTGCAGCTAAAGAACCATTGTTAGCCAGGTAACGTCTTCATCAACATTAGGAATCGCACTTTCATTTGTCTCATGTAGAGTCGTTATCGTTATGGATAACCCACTTGTACGGAATGCCTTACTACGGTTAGTTTAAGTAAGAGTTGGGTGGGGCTAGGGGGAGAGTAAAGGTATGTTGGGTTGATGATGCTAGAATGCTAATTGATGAACGTAGGTGGAAAGAATTCATAAGCTCATAAAATAACGTGTTTTCGGAAGTCGAAAACAAGGGGTGACAACATTTTTGTTTTTCTTTGTAGCTAAGCAAGTAAAATTAATTTGGACACAGAACTAGCACTGCAAAGAGCACAACTTTTCTTTTAATGTGAATTGTGTGTCAACGGTGCAGAAAACAATTACTAACGATTTTATGTTTAATTTGCAGCAATTGCAGTAAATTATCTGTAAACTCATTAGTGACAAGTTGAAAATTGTGATTTTATCTATTAGAACATGAGGTATTTATTAATGAAGTATGGTGTGCCAAACCTGTACAAGTTAATGAATTGCCAACACCACAGTAACTGTTGTATATATATCAAATCAAGGTTAGCCTGGTTTGATTTTTATCGTGTTACCGTGGTTAGACAATCCTTGATTTAAATCACATGGGGAAAACAGTGGACTAATGAGGTTACAGTAAAGTATTTTTCATCACTTGGCATGTTTCCTACCAATCTACTTTTAACACTCATTTACCAGACTGGTCAATGGAACAGAAGTTGGAGATAATTTGGGGTCCCTTCCAAAGTTCACTCATTAGCGACTCATTTTTGATAGATTCGGGGGCAGTTCTTTTATTTTAAAATAAATCCTAACTTCTGAATCTCTTTTATAATATTTTGTTCCACTTTCATCTCAGTAGCCTTCAAGCATGTTCTTTTTCCAATTTTTCTATGTGTTTTGTCGCTGCCTTAGGATCGAAACAGTGCTCCTTTTTTTGTAAGATGTACGATGATCTCACATCATCAGAGGTATGATGAGAATCAAACAGTCGGCCAATAGATCAAAATTTGATTCACAGTGCTCAATTGCTCAAGGCTCATTTGCCCCACCAACACATTGATAACATGTTAAATTTATCCAGTCAAGCCCTTAGCGTGCAGTTTTTCTAACACATTGATATGAGGTCTCACGTTTGTTTTTGTCTAAAACGGCTTAGCCAATGAAGTTTACACATATAGACGTATGTAGTACTTTTGTTAGCGGCGGTATTTAATTTCATATATCTTAGAGGTTCACTTGTCTCTCTGGTACGTTAATTGCTCTTCTGAGTAATAAAACAACGGGTTCACAAAGCAAATCTGGCGGAAAGTTCACAGCAGAAGGGTTAACACTAACCGGATTCGCTTGTTGAGAGGTGCTACTTACAACTGTTCCCAGATTAACTTAAGTATTTGAGTCACACACATCATAACTGTTGAATTGTAGGACTGCGGAATCATCCCTCGCTTTGTCAAATACTCCTTGTAACCATCAGTTTTTGAGTTGTTGTTCGAGTGTTCCCGATTTGTCGATAAGCCATGAAGCTGCACATAGCGGCTTACTTTGATTTATCAATTGAGAGTACACGGTGAACATACTCTCACAAGGCAAGAAGAATTAGGATTGAAACGGTGCTGCTTGTTTTGTAAGATGTACGATGATCTCACCTCGTCAGAGGTATGAGAAGACTCAACCAGTCGGCCAATAGATTAAAATTTGATTCACAGTGCTCAATTGCTCAAGGCTCATTTTCATTTGCATAAGAACAGGGTTTACATAGATGGTAAAACAGCCCACATAGTTCAACAGCTTACTGTCCAGTCGATCATATCTGCCACGGTAGTAGCTTCACGACCCAAATAAATAAATTTTATTTTAACAGTTTGAGTCTCTGCACGTATTAGAGCATGACGTTTTTATTGATGAAGTGTCGTGTGTCAAGTGTGCGAAAATTGAATGCTCTTGAGAGTTCATCAGTTCACTTTTGATTCGATGATAGTAATATCTGCTACAGTGATGGAGCGTGTAGCTTCAAAAGCAAATGAATATATTTTTATGTTAACATTTCAAAAGACTTCTAAGCAAAGATTATTACTAGGCTTTTTTTGGTAAGGTAAATTAGTTTGAACACAGAACCAGCACTGCAAAGAGCATAATATTTCTTTTAATGTGAATTGTGTGTCATCGGTGCTGACAATAACTACTAACGATTTTATGTAATTTGCAGCGATTGCGGTGAATTATCCGTAAATTCGTTAGTCACAAGTTAAAAATTGCTTATTAGTCTAGAGCATAAAGTATCTGCTGCAGTGATGAAGTATGTAAGCCCTTTAGCGTTACACTCCAAATGGATATTTTATTTTAACACTTCAAAAGACTGCACGTATTAGAGCATGACGTTTTTATTGATGAAGTGTCGTGTGTCAAATGTGCGAAAATTAAATGCTCTTGAGAGTTCATCAGTTCACTTTTGAGTTGATGATAGTAATATCTGCTACATCAATTTAGCTTGCTTTTAATAACTAATGAATTAAATGTATAGTATATTTATATTGGTAGGTTGAAGTAGTTCAAGATGTACATTTTTCCCTCTACTTGTTTTTTTTAGAATATTAGGAAACTGATGATCTGGTCAGGTGGGTAGGATTAGGTGATCTTACCTGTATGTGAAGAGAGATGTGAACTACCATAGCTTTTCCTCTAATTCAAGCTGATATTTGTATGTATAGTAGTGTCATGACATCTGTACGTCTAGTTTAAAACAACGTACTTTGGTGGGGGAAACATTGTTATTTGTTGATAAGTACTCTAGTGGTACTTGTAGCAGTTCTTTATAGTTGTCTGGATGACGTATGTGGTGTTACAGTTGTCATTTTCTCAGATACAGGCGCAGGAGGAAAGAAGATGAGGGAGTCGCTCAACGTGGTAATGGCAGCCCCGGACCTCAATTCGATTTGGAAGCCGATGCTTTTCCTCCCCTCCCTGGCCACGACGCGCCTTCTCATGGTCACAGCAATGTTGGTGCTGCTTCCGCTGCTGTATCTGCGAAATTGACAGCTCCAATCGTGCAAGCCCCAGCCCCCTCACCTACTGCTCCATCTGCACCTGCTCCATTGCCAGCATCGACCTCCCCAATCATGCAACAACCAGTGCCCACTCCTACTGTTTCTGCTCCAGCCGCCTCTCACGAACCTGTCGCACTTGACCAGACCCAATGGCCCGAGAGCAGGTAATTTTAATTAATTGTTTCAATTACTTATTATCTTCAGAATGCATTAAAGAAGTATTTGGAACCCACAAAACTCTCCTCTTATTCAGCGGAACTAATTGTTCCATTGTCTACAACTCAAGAACCGTGAGATAAAATAAATGACGCACCATTGAAAAGCGTGTCACTCATGTTTTCTCTGAATATAACGATTTTCTTTGTGGACAGGTGTTGTACATATTTTTAACTTGTTTCAATGGCAAAACTCGTGGAAGATGGAGTTTGATTGTATGCTGAGTTCAATCAACGTCTTAGTAGAACGTGTTTTGTAAACAATACGAAATGGAATGAGTGTTATGTTTGGTGGGTGGTCACAGAAATACTTGCTGACCCACACCTGCAATTAGAAGTTTAAATGTGGCCTATTTTGAGGCCTTGAATCATAATCATTGCTCAGGGGTTTTAATGGCTGGCAGCCGAGGAAGGGCCCCCACCCAGCGTGGTGTGTATTCAAGAAGCTTCCTTTATTGCCTCAGCTACCACAAAGAATTGCCCTCTCCTTTTAAGTCAGCCACTCACAACCCGTTCATAGGCACCAACATTGACCGAGGATCTGACGTGAGACGTTGAGTGGGAATCTTGGAGCCTACAACTTTCGAACAACAGAGCTCCCCTCCTACATACGACAGCCAAACTGTCCTGAAAGTAGCTAGTTTCTGTCCCTTGTTAAAGCAGAAAGCGTAAGTAATTTTTAACATAGTTTTGAGTGAAACTAGTTTGAAAATCAGGAGACTGAAGAAGGCAATCTGCTCAAATATTGCTGACTGCCGATACGAGTCTCCAATATTCAATACAATTTAGAACACATCTGAGTTGATGAGCTTCTGCTCCGAACTACTTAAATTGTCACATTTACGACTATAAGTTCGAATCGTTGGTTATAAGTGGTATTTTTTGTAGAAATGGTTGTTAGTTGAGAGAAATACTTTGTTTAATTCTTGGTGGTTCGTTAGAGAATTGCAAGAAGCCTTGTGATTATTTTGTATTGTTTATTTGACGCCTACTCTGTCATAAGGGAATGTAAAAGTAAGTGGCCTCTGTAACTTACTTGGGACCGAGGAAAGTTATGAGATGTGTCACGCCTGATATATGGAACTATTAACTGCCTAGTGAAATAACGGGAGTGTCTTTCACTAATCTATTAATATATTTTCTACTCTACAACTTTCTCTAACGATCCATTACATTCTTAGAATGTAGTGAGTGAACTTGAACGTTCCGAATTTGACTATAGATTTTCTTAAACTTCCTGGGTACTTTTAACTAACCAATACCTACTATTATTTTCCTTGAATATTTTTGTAAAACTTTGAACAAAGATATTGCTAGACAAAGCATGCCATGGATTCGTCGAAGTGTTGAGAAAATCTGACGACTTACATCTTTTGATAATCTTGTGATTACAGATCAGTTCACAATGCCGCTGGAGCTGCCAAGGCAAGTCCAATTGAGAAAGTAAAGACTGAAGAAGCTGCTGTCAATGGAAGTGGTGAAACCCGCGTGACAAGTCCTATAGAACCTGCAGTTGAAGCTAAAATTGTGTCATACAACGCTGCTCTAATCTCCTCCATCTCAGAGCCTCCGGCTCTCCCCCCTGTGCACACAACTCCCTCACAGGCCCCATCTGCACAGCAAACTACCGCTCAAAACCAGGTAAGTGTCAAGTTAAGTATACTTGAGTATGACCAACAAACCAGATGCAATAATTTTTATTGTATCTCTTTGCTCCATATTATTGAAACGTCAAATGTCAGGCAGCTGAGCTGCGAGTGAAATAGTGCACATCCAGAAACACCAATGGTTTAAGTATAAGTAAGGGTTTTGCATCTGTGGGGATTGGAGTAAAATATTCTCTCGAGTCTGAAAAATGCAATTTACTCTTCGCGTCACTTTCCTTTTTGATCAACTTTGGTTTTTGTGTCTATGCGCGTGTGACTGATATAATCTCGTACTCTAGCAGCAGAGAAGCAGAAAAATGACATAACAGATCTTAGCGTCAGAATCAGTTGCTGATAATGGGTGGAGTAGACAAATATTTGCTCACAATTTCGGTGTGTATGTGTCCAGTCAATTTTTGTGCGCTTCGACTTCACAATAGTGGAATCTTACATTCGTACAAAATAAAGATGCACTGCAGCTTAATGATACGTTAAAAGCCATTGGGGCGATAATACTAACCACGTCAAATACGAACTTGGGGTCATGTTCTGTGGAGTCTGGCAGACTCGATAAGAGTGCTCCTTCCTTGGACCTTTGAATGTTGTGCTGAAAGAATGCAACAGGGAAGTAACAGTTTATCTAGAATGTTAGAAGTTCGTTTCCTTAGATTTTAACACTCTCAGGAATGAACCAAGCAGTTTTACAATTTTCAAAATTTCATTATAACTACTCTCTGATTTACTGTGATGCGCAAAACCAATGTTAACCTATCTCTAACTGGAGGTAGCTAATCGTCAATGGCACTGATGATTTGCTACCAGCACGGGCTCCCCTCCTCCTTTTGGGCAGAAGGAAGTCTATTGGCATTAGACTAAATCCTGAAACAACCAACCTCTGCAAATAACTGTGTTCCACAATTGTGGAACAAAAGAGGTTGCAGGGGCCTCACTGGAAACTTTGTTGATGATGGTAAGAATTTTCTCTAAATTACACTATGCACGGTTGGATTAGCCACTCTACAACTATTAAATGAGAAAAAATCTATTTCCAAACCTCTGCTCTTGGGTTTTAGTTAAATCTGCAGTTATTTGATGAGAGGTTGTTTGATAATAACAAGGTGTGCAATCAACTGGATGGACAATTACAAAAGAACGAAAGCTCCTTAGTCGTACGTTATTTTGAAATATTTGTGTTGCACCGCATTTTCATACATTGGATTTTCGTTTTAGACTGACTTGGGTGTGATCAAACTGAGTTACGCCCAAGTTGCCCAACATCACAAAGAGAAGGCTGAACGTGAAAAGCACCAATTGCTCCAACAACAACAGCAGCAACAGCTACAACAACCTGCAGGCCCTGGCCCACAGCAGGTTCAGACTCACGTTATTAATATGCCGCCAAACGCAAACAATGCTCCTTCCGATGAAGAACGAAAAGAGCCAGGGTACTACCCGTCCAAAGGTAAAGGAAATGACTCAAAATCAATTGTTTCCTTAAGAGTAAGGAGGATAATCTCTAATATCATTATTTTCAATTTGTGTGTCGTATAGGAGAAGGTGTTTTCTCTCGTGGAAGAGGTGGTTCCCGAGGTCAGGCACCACGAAGGAGGGATAACCTTCAGAGATTCAATGCCAGACAACGCTCTCCCAAATAGCACACCCCTTTTCGGTAAGTATTTTTTTATTATTCCAACTACGAGGGCTCTCCATTAAATAGAGTATAACAATAACAACGGTGAACATCGAAAAATGTTTTGGGTTTTTTACCATTTCTACAGGGTGTGTTCCGTGATGTGTGTTCATTTCTCGGGTTTTGGGTGAACCACCTTTTTTTATGCATGTTCTGCTTTACCTCGAAAACTCTCTTCAATGCTGAATCATTCACCGTCAGAGAAATGCCTTATTTCAATCAGCACTAACTTCATTTTAAGGTTGTGTGGGAGGTAGGATTACATTGGGAGCTGGGTAGGTCGCAATTAATACTCTGTCCACAATGGGATCGAGTTATTTCCCGATGTGTTGTGTGTGCTATTGATGAGACAGCCTTTTAAACTCAGGATTGTATTGGCAAGTTTTTTCCCAGGTCACAGTAGCATGGGCATTCATTTCAAAACACGATCGTTGCTATGTTACGGAATCTTTCGTTTTTGTGTTTTTTTCTTTTCTTCTAATTCTATACATAAGAAGTGCAAACAACGTTTATGAAAAGCTTCTTGTCAATGGTGACTTAGCGATCACTCTAAATTGCTGTGAAGCTATTCTGACCCTATCTCCCCTTCTTCGTCATGAGTGTCTGTAATTTTGTTTGTAACTGCTATCAGCTGGGCTTCATGCAACTGTGTACCGCCTGACTCCCATTGTAGGCACCTCAGTGATCGTATTTATTGGTCATAGACAAAAATTCATAATACAACGAAAGTCGGGCATTGGAACAGAGTTCTGGATTGCTGTAATTTTTGCCTGAGTCAGCAGCTCTCCAAATCCCTCGTAACAACTGTAAAAGAAGCTTTGATACTTCAGTAGGGGCATGGAGAGAGCAGTCAGGTGAAACATGACAACGCTTGGTCCTTCTGCGATGCTTGATGTGAATACGCAGTGTCTTGAGAGACTGCAGGGGATCTGATCTGGTTGCGTAGATTCCACTCTTCAGGGGTCTCCTTTGTTAAGATAAGGAAAAATTGTCCGGGGAATCCACTGCCTCAATTTGTGCAAATTAGTCGAAGTCACTGTCAGGAAATTATATTTAATGGTTTGTTTTGTATTATAACATGGTATGATTTGTTTTATTATTATACTGAAATGAAGGTAGATGAACTGGTAAATTCACTAATTGCCCGTTATGTCGCTGTTAAAAGTGGATTCGGTTTAGCAAGGGTTGGTGCAGCTAGAACTACTCTACGAGTATTTTCGCGTTAGGGGGAATAATAAATTCTCCGTTCCCTCCACAGCCTTGTAATCTGTTTTCTGGATAACCCATTGACATGCAGTAAATTTAAGCGAAAGAAATGTTTGTCACGAACTATATTTTCAACGTCCTAATTGTCAATTTTTTGTCGTTTTCAGACTAGACAATTGGCCTAGAGTGAGGTGAAGTGTTTAATTAAGTGCGGCTGGTGTTGGCGGCAGCGTACACTTGGCTAAGTGCCTCGCAACTATCCTGACGTGACTTCTTCCCATCCTTTCCCCATCCCACCCCGCGATTTCTCTTCTTTTTTTCAGTTTTGAGAACTGAGAAACGGTTTTAAGTTGTAATCTGTTCTCAAGACACCCCCCCCCCCTCAACCGTAACCGTCTCGTTTTTAATTGTTGTGTATAAAGTGTCGGGAATACATTTTGTTTTGTGGCGATAGAGAAAAGAAAGGAACAATATTGATAGGTTAAACAAGAAGTACGTATTTAAACGAAAAAAAAGTGTATAAAAACAACAAAAAAATTGGGAGTTTTGCGAAAAACTTTAGTTTATTGAAAAATTTTTCGTAGAATTGTATATTCTAAGCAATATATTAGTGACGTTTTAGGGTTTCATTTCAAGGAAAACAAAAACGCCTATTAGGGAGCTACTTCAGTTTATTATACTCTTTATTTCACTCCCCCTGCTCAGTTCAGCTGGTTTATAAGGTGCTCCTTCGTTAACTCGGAAAAATCCCTCTGCCGTTTTTATGTTTTAGTATGTAAATAAATCTTTGAATCTTGAAGAAGAAAATGAAACGAGGTTATTTTTTTGACAAAAAAAATGTGTATAGTGTGCAAGCTAGTGATTTGACTTAGGTTTAATGTAAAATAAAGGTTTCCTCCAGAAAAAAAATACGAAGGATTGTCTTTATTGACGCTTACTACAATTTATAATAACTTTCCTCAGAAATGTGTAAATTTCTCTTAATATTGGTAAAAGAAATTTGTGATTATTTTCTAAAAAAAAAAAGAAGAAAATAATGATAGTCGCACGATGTGTTGATTACCTATGCCGAGCCATTTGATTGTTGGGGGGCTTGCCTTAAAGCGTACTGTTATCCCTAGAAAATGTAGGTTTTGCTTTGCCTTTTTATTTTTCGTTTTACATTTTAATACTGTAAATTTTCGTATATTTGTTCTTTTTGATTTCAATTGTTGTTTAAATTCATTAAAGTAGCGCATTCAGGCACTTGAGGGCCGTTCGGTTTGGATACGAGGGAATGGGTGAGACCTTTTATAGATAATGTGGCTCTGTTTTGTTTCAGTGGGTGAAGATTGGAGTTTGTGTAGGCTGTGATCTAGGCAGATCATCACTTTATATCGACTTGCCTCAGCAGTGTAGCTATTCGTTAAATATAGAGTTTATAAATGGGAGGGGGGTTTGTGTTAGTTTTCGCAGAATGAATCACACAGTTTTGTGTGTCACTGTTTCTATTTGAGCGGAGTGACTGTAAATTCATGTTGAATCAGCAAAATCGTTGATGGTCTCAGTTGTGTTAGTGAAGTAGACCTGGCAGTGAATTCATTCGAGGAAACTCGGCAGGTGCCACGAATTGACAATGGCATCCGAACTTGTAAACGACTGATTCTACGAGTAGAATAAACAGTTAGTTGGAAAGGTTCCAACCATCACCTAGGAAGGTTATTTCTCGGCGCGGACTGTTCTGAAATCAGGCGGTTGGAAAACACTCTCATTCAGTCATCAAAACCAAGTTGCGATGAAACAACTCGTAAATCCTCCCAATTGTAACAAGAAGTCCTTTCATTTCTCTCCTTGACTGCGTTCTGAAATCTCTTGGGAGGTGGGGGGTGTAGGAACCCTCTCGTCCAAACCGATTTGCCGAATTGAATCAGTTCTCTTTAAACTTGCGAGCTTATGGCATACGTACGAAGGCGTCAGTGCTCTTCAAAAATCACTTCGTTGTAAAACTATTTTATAACAGTTTTTCTATTGCCGTAATTGTTTTCATCAGGTATTCCTCATTTATGAGACCCGTTTGCTTTCGGCTCCTAATAAGTTAATGTTCATCGAATCGCTCTCGCGCTTTTAACAGAATATAGTCAATTATTTCTCTACACCGTTATGCAAATTATTTGCGCATGAGAATTGATTTTCAAGATAAGCGCGTGAAGAATTAAAAAGAAAAGAAAATCGCGACTCAGTCCTCTCCTTGAAGTGTTGTCTTTGAACTCGTATTAGGCTTAAACTTGAATCATTCATTTATATGTTTCTTTTTAATTTGCTTATTACTTTCGTTTTGAGTTTATTTATAGTTTCACTGGTTATCACGGTAATGTTGAGTCCCCTTGCATTATTTGTGTTGGTATGCCTCCACCTGTGCTTCCATTAGGGCGTAGTTTAATTTTGACTGTTGAAATACTTTGACTAATAACCTCTTGTGAAACGATTCAAACATTTACCCGAGTTGAATTCCGTCAAAATAAAAAACTTTCTTACTGATTGGTACTTTAATTAGCGTTCTGGTTTCACAGTGTCGTCAATTTATATTTGAGTATACGGAAGAATATCAGAATGGTGTGATGAGAGGGTTGAGGGGGTGTTGATACGTCCTTTTGAAATTATTGTGACCGCTAAACATCCAATTTTTTTCTAGCCCTTTGAATTTAAACTGAGGAATTTCACTTGATTGTACAGCACCGTACTCATTACATTAATCAACATTTTGTTAAAATTCTTTGGCCGCTTTGGTTACGCGTATCTTATATTGGTTGTTGATGTGGATAGTTGAACATATTCAGATCGGTCAACTTCTAAATGCGTGTAAATAAGGATTTTGCTTTCCATGTCTATCGGTAATTCTTCTTTCCCATGAACGTTGTTATCGACTTACCTGCTACTAAAGATCGTAGTCATAATTGTGCCCTGCTTTTATTATTATTTTTGGCATTGTTGCTATTTGTCGTGAACTGATGCGTCATTTCGAGCCCACTTGAGTTCATATACATTGACTATGGAGACCATGGAGTTTCCGAAATTCCTTACAAAAACATCGTTTCTGGCTGTGTTACCCTTGTATATTTGTAGCCTGGAAAGGCGTAGAAGGCTTCTTCCCGATCGTGTGGTTAGTCACAGTTAAAACTTGCTCTTTGGACCAGTGCTGTCACCTTTTTTTTCGTCCAGTGTTTGTTGAAGTATCGGATTTCAAATGCTTCTAAGTAATTCCGTCACTCCATACCCACTGTAAGTCGTTGCACTCTACGTCCTCTCAAGACCCCACTTGGAGTCTTCACTTCGCCTGATATTCAGGAGAATAAACGTAGAACGTGCACGATTGCTGCACAAACCACCACTGCTCATTTTTCTTTCCTGAGACTAGTCGGTTCTCTAAACCAATAGAACGTTTTGTCGTTCCATGCCAGCTTTGGTTCACATTGAGAGTTCTGATACTTGCACGTACGATCAGGAAATACTAGTAACTTGAAATAAAAGTTAATTGAAACATAAACCTGAATCCGCTGTTTTATTATTGAACAAAAAACTATTGGGAAAGAGAAATAAATAAATTCGCTTTTCTCAAACCTGTGGGCAACTTATGGGTAGTTTTTCCTTTCAAATCGAACTGCACTACTCAACTCAACATTTGAAGAATAGCGTTGGGGAGGGTTCTTGTGAGAAATATTTCGATTTTAGAAAATAGAATGAGCCCTAAGTATAGTGAAACACCGAAAACCCCACATCACCGTTTAACTAAATCTGCTCAATCCCCACTGTTGACAATTTTTTCTTGCCTCATAATTTGAGATTTTTTTTCGTTTCGAGCGTTTATTTGTGTTATAAAAAAAACAGTTTGAAACAATAACTAATTCAACTGTGAGGGTTTTTTTTTCGTAACGAAAAAGTGGCGTTTCCTGTAGAATATACCATATAAGTCTCTCATGAGGGTTCGTGAACAATCATATTGATGTGGTAACAGACCTGCCCTGTAGGAATTGTGATACATCAGGTGCGAGGAGACCTTTGGTAGTGTGCACCAAGCGTAACAAATCCCGCTGGATTTCCTTGTTTCTTGATCAATCCCAATTGGGTATTCATTTCCGATGCAAAAATTGTTCTTCTAAAACGAAGCTCTAATTCATCCCCTTGAAGTTGGAAATTGTGATGGGATTCTGTTATTAGGAACGGTGATCCGTCTGTCTACCTGTAAAGCTCTCGATTAATTCGAACTTGACTTCGCTCGTTATGAACTTGCATTAACGCAAAAGTTCATAGAAAGCCCACAATGTTGTTGAAATGCATAACTGTGATTTCTGCAGAAGGCGCAATATTTATACTTTTCTCGCCAGAAATCGTTTGTATAATCCCAAAATTGTTCGACACTAATCACTACTCTAATCGACTATTCATTGAAGCCTTTATGTTTAGTTGGAACTTTTGTATATAAGTTTCATTTCGTTGAATGAATTTAGTTTTGGTAATCAATTGTAAATATTTCTTTTGTTTGAGCCCTCTCTCTCTCGACATTTTAATTACATTAATGTCTTGAACAGTTTTTGATTCATTACCGTGTTTTTGGTCCCCCTCCCCCGTAAATTCTCTGTAAACGGTGTTATGCAATTATAGAGGAAAAATATTCTTTATGCTTGAAGAACCGATCGATCTATTTTTCGTATTTTTGTAGAAGTATTTTGACGTCAAAGAAGTGAGAGTTGATTTTTCTTAAAAACAGAATTTTAGTTAACTTTTTCGGTGCCTGTAGCAATCACTTTCAGCTTTTTGAACCTCGCAGATATGATTTTCATTATTCGAGTATATGTTTCAGTTGTTCAGTTTCTAGAAGGAAACGAAAAAACGACAAAACATTGAATTAGTTGTTAACAAATCCTTCTTTAAATTTACTTCTGTTGAATGTAGTTACTAAGTCGTAAATTTCCACTCCCCTTACCATTTTTTTCACCTGTAAGGGCTCAATTAATTTTTTTTATATGAGTTCTTGTTTCATGAACGTGAACGCGTTTCTTATTTCGGTTAGTACGATCTTTTTTCTCCATCGTTTCAATTTATTTTTAAAGAGATTACACGAAAATTAATCTGTGAACCCAGAAGATGGGAAAATATTAAATCTAACAAATTGTGATATGAAGAAAGTCTTTTGAGTTGTGTAAAAGAACAAATTTTGTTAGTGCGAGAGTTTTTTCTACAGCACTCGGCATTCTAAAAGAGACGTAAGAAGGTTGAGTTGAGCTAACGATGGGGGTTTCTTGAAGTTGGGTCTCTGCCAATGGTTTTACCCTTCCAGTGGAATGAATAATACCATCAACTCTTGGTGCTTCCATTCATAAAAGTTACGTCCCGCGTGGAGTTTCTGTTGAAGCCTCAGCTATTGATAAGTACGATTCCACGATAGGCCAGTTAGTGAGTTGGGATTATACTTGATGATCGTCTTTCTCACTCACAAGTAGTTCCGATTCAGGGAGCATAATGGTTTGGAGAGGAAATCAAAGGTGGATCGCAGTTGCCGGTTGAGAATCATGCCCTTACGCGCTAACTGCTTTATTCAGCTTCGCCTTGGATATTTCTATAATGTGCCCGCGTATGAGTAACTAGAGCGCGTTTTATTGCGATAACTTGAGCGATGAATCTCCTACTTGAATAATAGCCGTGCAACCAAACAGAAACCCCCTTCACACGCCGCCTCCTCAACATTGAGGGAACTTGTCTGGCTCTCCTGTCCCGTAGGGGGATTTTAGTGTTCTTGGCGTTAAGCATAAAATTGAGGAAAAAATTATGATGCGTAGCAACTCGGCGCATTAGCCAGAATACATGTCAAATACTAACTTCCGGTTTGGTTGAAGTTGTTTTTGTTTAAGATACCAAAAAGTGCTCTTTGAATTGATAAATTTTTTAAGTGTTTTGATTTCTAAAAAGAAAAATATATTTATAAAATGATGAATCCGTTCTAGTCTCTTACGCGTAGCACCGTTCCTCTTTATTACTGTTATGGTGGGGTCATTTTTCACAGTTGGACAATTTGATTTTGTTCTGAAATAAATTCTTCCTGAATCACTTCTAGAAAGAGAAAAAAAACTAGGGATGTCGATGATCTTGTATAAAAATTGAAATCGTCTTCGGTTCTTGTCCCTAATCTCAAATTATTTTTCGTTAATTTGTAATTATTATAATATATTATCATAAATATTATATTTAAATCATTTATTTCACATATGTTTTCCGTTTGGTATTTTTAAGGCAAATAAAGTAGGGAAAAATTTTATTTCTCGCTGCCATTTTAATTTATTCCGATACTCCTCCGTTTTGTTACCTAATCGTTTTTCTCTGCCGTTATGAAATACACGTCGATTGCTCACGAATAACGATACTTATTCCGATTTCATTTTAATAGCTAGTTTTTGTCCTTATACCTCAAAAACGTTTTCTCTTTCTCTCTCTCTATTTTTCATATTTATTGAGTTATTTTATTGTCACGTTGTAAAAAATTGTACAGAATTTAGAGATATCATGGACCAGAGCTCCTTCTCCCTGACCCTTCTCTTCCTCTGTCCCTCCTTTTATTCGATTATTTAATGAAAGGAGACGGTCCTTTGTAAAATAGGTGAAACACCAATTATTTGTCTCCATTCTGTGTAAAAAAAAGTTTTAAAAATACAAAAAAAAAAATTCCCAAGAAGTTGGTAGAACTATGTAATCGTTTCATCTTTAGACGTATTCAAAGTACAATTTTCGAAGGAGAAAAAAACTATATTGATATCATATTGACAAAATATATACGTGTATTATGCCGATAAAATGTTGTATAACACTTATTGAATCATTAATATTCTTGGGCGCAGAGCATTGGTATTTTTTAGAATGAAACAAATCAATTTTTTTGTGTGTACGCCAAGTCTTTTTGGCTGTCTATGAATGGGGGTGCTTTCCTCCCGACCATACTGTTTTGTTGTTTTTTTTTCTCTTTTTAGTTTCATTTATTTCTCGGGGAAAATGCATCATAAGCTGCTTTGAAATGTTTAGCATTACGAAAAACACCATTAATTGCTACAACAGTAGACGTCGGATGTTCTTCGACGACCTCAAAAGCATAGTGATAGGCAATTTTACGTTTGGTTGGTTCGTTCCCTCAATGCACCCCAGAGCGGTCACTTTAGATTTCATCGGTCGTAATTTTGAGTTTCTTCTCCCTTACGAGTAGATCCTAATTGTTAACTAATTCGTAAGTCGTATTTGATTGACTGTGTTTTCCTTCTAAAGAAAAAAAACCTTCGAAAATAAAATGCGCTAGAACTTGAGATTATCATGAATCGGTTCTGGGGGAATTAGTTCCACTCACGTCTTAATCACTTTGGTGGTTTGCTCCTTTCTTGATTCCCCGGTTCGAATCTTCGGGGTTGGGATTGGACAATCCGAGGAAGCTGATTTGAGGTACGCTATTCTGTGGCGTCTTCAAAAGTGTTTCTTCGGATTGTTATGGTAATTATTGGTCTTTCTGAAATGACACGAAGACGGTTGTGTTGACTGAAGATTTTTGCCCCAGCATCTAAGGGAACGCCTGTTGCTAGTCTTACATTTCAGAGTGTCTGATACTTGGGACATCATTATTGGTAAGTGAAGTTGATGGCTGTTTAGTTGGGTGTGGGAAATGTGGTCGTTTTTCTCATGATGTTGATTCGGATCTTTTTATTCTATCACACTCCTTATGATCCTCAGTCGAAGCCTTTGCTGTGGATTTTTGCCTTTGATTCTTCTTTCATATCTGATGTTTAGTGAAACTGGTATTAGTTCTGCTCAATTACCTATGATGTGTTACCTCGTTCATGACGTTCGGGGTTTCCTTAGTACTGCATCATTGATCAACGGTTGTGCTTTAAATTCAAATTTCAGCCGTACTACATTTTCCTGTTCCTACTGACTGCTGACGAAAAAAAAAAAATTGAATTGGTCAGTAGCGCTCGTCCACTCTTAGTACTGGAGTGGAGAGGGACTACATCCCAGACAACTTCTGGGCTTGAGAACCACCAGAGTGTCGCCACTGACAAGAAGTTTTGCTGTTTCCCCCTATGAAGATTCATGACATTCTTGAGACCTAGCCGAAAACTAATTTCACTTTAACCCCGTTCAGTTTATTTCGAAAGTACTCTGTACTCCCCTGTTTTGCCTCCCTGACATTGGCTTACGTGGCAACGCATTTCGGCGATACAGTAAACGAACCCGATCACGCTGTTTTTATCTAGCGGTAAAACGATTCACGAAAAGAAAAAAATACCTCCGAAAAATGAAATGAGAAATCGTTTTTTCATAAACCGGTCGGTATACAAAAAAAAAACTTTTGGGTTATAATATTGATGTAGCTTCTATCTAGATGTTACTACATATGTGATATAGTTCGCTTGTACATAATTTTAAGCGATGTTTTGATGTTTAAAAAAAAAGAGCATATTGAGAAAAAAAAAGCTTTGTGCGCCACTGATACTGATCTAATCTCGTAACATCAAGTGAAAGATAAGTTAACGCAGAAGTGGTAATGAATATTAACAATAAATGTGAAAAGAAAATTATTATAATGAAATATTATTTTGAATCAGAATAATAATTTTAGGTAATGCGTTTTAGAATTCAGTAAGGGTTTACATGTGCTGGTTGAATGCTGTACAAAAAAAAAAGTTGAACGTCGAACGCGAATGACAAAACGAAATTGTGAAAATGGCAACAAAATAACGTAGGTTTCGATTATTGAGATTCTTTCTGCCCACTGAATAAATACATCTTTTTTTCTAAATAGAGAAAACTTGAATTTGTGTTTAGTGACGAACATAAGAAAATGTGAGAGAATGACCGTTGAAAAAATTGTTTACTGATAAATCTGCTGACATCGACTGATTCCAAAATTCCATATTAGTGTCAAAAAAAGAAGAATGGAAAAAAGAATGTTATTTATAAGAATACACTCTTAAACGTTAATTTTTAGCCACCATTACAAAAGTGTTAATATTGTATATGTCTTTGCTGTGTTACGAATGTGTACACTGCGAAGTTAGCGTTTAAGTTTCTAACACAATGCCAAACTTAAAATGAATTTTTTTTACTAAACAGATATGTGGGGGAGAGTTCTTGTTTCTCTAATATTTAGATACTTAACTTTGTAAAAGTTTTCGTTTTGTTCTGTGAAGCATTTTTTGTATTATGAGCTGACTTTTTTGGATAGGGTTTTCAGGTTTGTGGTCCAGTAGCTTTTTTTACTGGAGACTTCATGGTTAGTTCTTATTTGATGGATTAGTTTAGACGGTTGTGTTTATGGACAATACAAAAAATTGTTCCAGCAAATTGGGCTCTCTAGGAGTATATTAACTAGACTACATTTGTGTGGTTAATGGTTGGTTTATTTGTGCGGTTAACGAGTGGGAAGTGTAGGCAGGGTTACTTGTATTGATAAGGATTCCTCAAAACAGTCTCTGATCGCGTTTCTTGAGTTATACTGATGTCTCTAGCTCATCTTTCCCTTAACCAGCGTTCAGTCTTCCCCCTATTAGATGGGTTTGCCCTCTGTGGTGAAGTAATAACATCTGGGTACTGTACTCCATCCCACATTTACGTGTTTGTACGTGTGATCTGAGTGTGTCTCCAGGTTGGTTGAATTTAGCTTGAAGGTGGAATGCAGATTAAGCTAGTTGCTAGAGTAGGGCTAGGCTCTATGTATCTTGGAGGTTTCCCATTGTTGTTTAAGCTATGAGAATTTACACGCCAATGCTGTGCTCTCTTTCTTTAGGTTGGAAATGTTCCATAATCTGTGTACATGCGCAAGGGAAGATGTTCCCTATTATCCTCGGCATTTCACAATTGAACAGAGTTAAGCATAGTTTACACAAAAACGTGAACAAGCGAAAACATCAAGATTGAACGTATCATTATCATAAATTTCTTGCACGCCTCATAACATTCGTGCCTGCGCACTCCTTTTTCACTCCTACCTGTCAAAAGTGAGTAGAGAATCCTGATCATCCCCCTGGCCTAGTCGAGAAGCCAGTTATTAGCAGGTTCTAGTTCAAGCCAAAGAAATTAACAGTGACAAAAGTTAACGTGCTTTGCAGTACTTACCAACAGCTGAGTAGTTGCTAGACAAATAGGATAATTGGAGTCCTCGTCGAAACTGAGTAATATGAGATTTTTAAAGAATTTGTTCGATCGCTGAACAATCCATTTCTCACAGAACAAGAGGTATGCTTTCTGCCTGTTAGTTTTCTGGCGGTAATGAGTGTTGTATGTCAGTTAGAAGAGCCAGCTAGTTGCTGTTTAGTGGCTAAACGCAATAAATTTTTCAAAGGAAAATGCTCCCTGATTGACGCAGGCACACGTGTAGATAATGAGGGTGGCTGAAGTAGGCTGTTCGCTCGCTCATGTTTTGTAGTTTACCTACGTGTGTAGTAGTAATAGGAACTGTGGAAGAAAAGAAAGGATGTTTACAGACGTCATATCACGCATGATATCGGTTATTCTGGTAAATAGTAAAAAGTAGTTGATACTGTAGAGTTGAAGCGTGGCATTTGGTTTTTTTTAAAACGTTCGTTCTCAAAACAGGTTATTAGACACCAAATTATTGCCTACTGAAGAGGAATACATGCAGTTTTTTCCGCTAAACGTCATTTGTATTTTCCATCCCTCCAGCATTCGTCCTTTTTCGTATAAATGATTTAATTTGATTAAAATGCTCCAGTTCATATTAAACGTTCCATGGACAGGGTTATTCCATTTCTTCCGTAATTTTGAGCAGGAAAATTTCGTTTTGTAGAAAATCTGGTTTATACACAATCAAACCAGTGTTCTTGATTAGACAGTTCTGTATGGTGTGGCGTCTTGTTAGAAAACAAGGTGAATTATGAGCTCAGGTCAACTGGATTGAGAAAGATCCAGCGTCATCACTTCTCAACTATCATCAAACTAGAAGTCACCAATTGGTTTTGTTGTATCGTATCTGTACCTAGCCAGTTTATCGTGAATTATGCAAGACCAGCTTGCTAAGCGGTCGGTACGTTTTTCTCGCACATCGTGTTCGTTGAACAATGAGAGAGAACTGCGTGTTATTGATGTGAACTAATTCAAACTGGTACTGATCATGGATTCCGCCTTAGGCACGGGCTTTCCTTGCTGTTAGTGTTGAACAGTTGGCTTGCTGTTAGTGTTGAACAGTTATGGCCTGAGTGTAGCTTAAACGGACTGAACTGGGTTATAGGAAGTTGCTTCTCGTTCTTTTTCATTAGGTGGGACGGGTTGGGGCTACTAAGGCTGACAACTGAGACAAACCTCCAGCTGTTGTTCGGCACAAAGGTCTAGATTTATAGGTACACGTCTTACATTGGATGCTTCGATTTAGTTATTTTGAAGAACTGAATTGTGTTCGAGTAATTTGTGGGTAGAATTTTCCAGGCTTTAGGCTTCTCTACATTTTTAAGTGGGCCGCCCTTTTTTTCTACGCAGTGAGGTACCTGTATAGGCACTTTAGATCAATCGCCAGCCATTTTGAGCCTTTGTTTCAAGCCCTGAAACCATTTGAGCTATGAGGAAGACTGTTAGATCGTGATACCTCCTATGGGCACCTTTCGATTTACCTCTTCAAAGCGTGCAGTCTTGACATACTCGAGAACAATGTTAAATGTTGTTAACACGGCTGGTATCACATCAGTTCTGTTTGTGGAATGATAAGGTTTAGTGTATTTATTTTGAGTTAATGTTGCTCTTAGAAGCTCATAGTAGCCTGAAAGCTGTTTAGTTGACTGAATCTGACCTGTTCACCGTGAAAAATATGGCTTTTTTAATGCAATTAGTACTAAACAAACCATTAGTACTAAATGAGCATCGCAGTAGAGTGATAAGCTTTCCTCTATTCCACATTTTGAACTTTTCTCGGAGAAATTTGAATGATCAAGAATTTGTTGTTTCTTCAGAGCTACTTCCCCCTCTATTGTCCACTTTGTGCTCTGTCAAGAGAAGGTTAACTCAGACACTTAGGTACGGACTGTACCAAAAGTGATGATTTCTAGAGATACTTTGCACAATGCTTCAAGCGTAAGGACTAATGCAGTATTTCTCGTGTCGACTGTAGGATTAGACCTCCCACTAGCCGACATTACACAAAATTAGCTGCTGGATCCGACCCACGTGTTTTTTCCTCTCTTTCTACTCGTATCATTGCAGCTCACAATTGTTCCTTGTAAAGGTCTCCTAAAACGACACTGGGGCCGTCATTTCGTTTGGAATGAGGCTTTTTCCCAGCTCATGTTTTAAGTTTTGCATTGTGCACCTTGCTCTCGCTTCGAGAGCAAAAGCTGTGTCTTAAAGATTATATATTAGTGTATT
The DNA here is from genome assembly GCA_020466155.1 of Pachypeltis micranthus. Lineage (NCBI taxonomy): Eukaryota > Metazoa > Arthropoda > Insecta > Hemiptera > Miridae > Pachypeltis > Pachypeltis micranthus. The sequence continues at coordinate 19,600,063 of CM035774.1, read as the reverse complement.
ACGTATTATACATTGAAATGTACAGACTTTAAATTCAGAGATAAGGTTAAGAACAGGCGTTTTATTATAATCAATGTAAGGTTGTTTTTCTTTCTGTTGATTTTGGTTCGAATAAAAAAGAAAAGAGAAAAAAAAAAATCTAAATGTGTGTGTTTACAAATTTTCTTTTTCATTTTCATTTATGGCATATGATGCCATTCGTGATTGTTTTATCATGGTTAATATACATATTTTACTTTTTTTAATTACCTGGCTCCCTTCATCCTATGTTTTGTTCTCCAGCTCCCTTTCCTTTTCTGTTGGGATTTGCTCTCTGATTCAATTTCAGGGAATTTTCTGAAGATTACTAAAGAGGGAATGTAAAGGGGAATGTTTTTGCTGCAAAGAAGTTGAATGAACTAGATTTATAACAAACCTGTGTTGAAAGATTGAGTGGGTGTAGTGGGCCACGCCATTTCTGGCCGATTGTCTCATTTGAAACGCAACATTTCTCCCGTGAACACGTGCGTCATTATACAGACTGTGGTCATACAATCCTGGGGGGAGTCTTGCACAATTAACACGTTACGAGGGTAGTCACCAAAGATGCGGTGTTTAAAGAATTTGAGACGAGTACTAAACGCTCCACGGCCTGGGGGCAACTGAATGAGAGGAAGATTCGCAGGAGATTGCTTACAATGGATAAGCACTCGTTTCAGCAGGCCTGCCATAGGTTCACCACACATCCAGCCACCCAAAGTCTACTCTTGACGGTATCTTCCTGCAGAAAATTAAGAAGCATTGCCCACAGCCCTCCCCTATAAGGACCCAGCAAGCCCAGGGGGTCTGCACTGCCATATGTGCCGAGTTGCCATGCATAGGGAGGACGCCTCTCTACAGGGTCCTCGTTCTTTGCCTACCTTTTTATGGTGGGGCTGTCCTTCGAGTAGCTTCTCAATATTAGAGAATGAGCAGGAAAACAGCATGGTGGTAAAAGTACTAGATGAGTGGGGAGGCCCACCAAGTGCCTTAAGGATTGAGCACTTAGTCCTCAGATGTGCCAAGTGACGCGTTGGGCTACCTCAAGGACACAACACCATCCCCAGGTAATGTGCAGTGAGTTCCAGTCTTTGTGTGATCTCTGCTGTTATATGGCAATGACAGTTGTGAGCGAAGCACCAAGAGTCAGGTAAGCACCGATTAATTATAAGCCATGTGGTCTGCTGGATATGGAACTCGACAGCCCCAGGAGCGGCAATCACCACTACATAGGCGACTTGTGTGTAACCATGCGAAGTCAGAAGGTGGAGGGAAGAGTCTATCAGAAGCACCTAAAAGATATTCCCTGTGCATGAATCTCACTACACCAATATAAAACTTCACTTTGTCGTGATTTGGTTCACGAATTGTATTAACACGAACTTTCTATCTTGGCCGAACCGCTGACTGTACTGGTACCATCAACAATTGAAGTTTAAGTAATCTTGACAACTCCCTGAATAACTGGATTATCGTGGGCAGAGAATTTAGCTGGACTAAACCTGATAGCTACTGATCAAACGAATGTAAGTGAAAATCCCGATAGTTCTTCGACATCAGCACTTAACTTTAGTAATCTATGTAAATATTTCTGAGGAAGTTTGTTGCGAAGCAATACACAACTTTCCGTAAATTCCACGACTTGCTACATCTTCGTTCGACGCATTTCTACTGGAACATTTATGAAGAAATGTAGGTAGTTAGTTAAGACTACCCCGTGAGTTTGATCGAAATCGTTAGAGCCGTTTTTAAGAAAATTAGGAAAGCAGTATATTAATATTGACAAATGTCGTTTTATGAGTTAACTGGTCTTATATCAATAAAGCAATGGATACCGAAATAATCGTGGGAAACAAAATGTGGGTATAGATTGCTAGAATACTATAAGATTGATCTAATCCAGTGACGCAGTTACTCGGAACATTACTAAATTGTTCGAAAAAACATAATTTTCGACATATAATTTTTATCTGTTCAATGGAATGTCGGAGGATTTTTATTGAGAAAAATATATAGGTAATAACAATGTAAAAACATTCTGCGAGTTGGTGGAAATCGTTGTAGCCGTTTTGGCTAGAAGCATAAAAAAACCTATATTTGCTTTTTAGGCCTATATATCTTCGTTTGCCATAGTTTCGCGGAGCTGCGTATAGAGAAGAAACGGGGGGGTTGATAATCAAAATAAGCGTAACCTAAACAATAAGCCCAAATACAACCATTTTTCGCAAGATGCCTACATCTGACATTTTCCTCTCTTGTAGAATACATTGCGAGAGTTGAAGATTAACGCAATACCACGTATGACCATATTTATTTTGTTCAAAATCCTACGTAAAAATAAACTGTACTAGTGGTTGTATATATGGATGCATTTAGTAAGCCAGATTTTGGTTTATTATTCAGAATTAATAATACGCCTATATTTACAAAAATTGTTTTACAACCTGGGAGGGGAATGTTAATTTGACACTTTATGGTTTGCCTTCAACGTGGTCTAAAACATCCGTTCTTTCAAGAAAAAAAAATCTATTTGGTATCTGGTTATGCCCACCTACTCGGCAATCCGATCGGACGAAATCCATGGTTGTTATGGGCAAAAGATGGTTTTAAAAAATTAGCTGAAAACGAAATTTTGGCAGATTTATAGCAATTATATCGTGTTTGGTATTGTTTCCTAGGTATTTTTGGATGCTGAATCGAATAGGACGGGTTTAATAGGTGTAGAATCGCATCTAGATTGTCAAAAGTGAAATATCAGTAAGTATTGTGAATAAATGTAAATAAATTCTACTACTTGAAGGAATTCGTGGGATAATGTAGTGATAGTTATTGTTTCTTCCCATTCTGCCTCCCATCTCACTACAACCACCCGTCAGTTCAACTCGTCACGTCACGTCTATAACACTAGATAACGTCAATTTTCCTCGTCATGTTGTTGTCAAGTCACATACCATATTGTTTACTAGTATTCTTCTGAATCGAATGGGATGGGTCTCGGAGGCTTGAAAATAATAAACCATTTCTAGTTATTTGCAGCGAGTTTTGTTTGTTTCATAAATTTAAAAACGCGACCAAAAAACCAAAGACTTGGGCCGTGGCCCTGTGGCAAGTCTGCTGCTTTATTGGTCTACCATTATAATTTTTAACCTAGCATCTTATGAGTAGGGTTTGAAAGGCAAAAAATGGGCGTGTTATTCAGAATGAATAATAGACCAAAATTGCGCTAAAATCGATGTTCTTCGAAATGGTAGATAATTTAACATACTGCTTTTGTCATTTCCTCATGGATGAGAATTTTATAGCACTGCATCATTTGGAACAATATGTATAAAAATATTTAATCTAAACTGTTACAGTTGATTAGGTTTTAGAAAATTGGCATTTTGATTACCATGATAACTATAGTTTTGAACGGGTTTTATTCTTACTTTTATTTTACTACATCCGCTCTCTCCCAATTCACAGACACAGACAACCCACCTAATTTAAAATAACTATTAGAAATCCGGTAAATCACTTTTGGAGATTGGAAAATGTTGTGAGCCGTTTTCGAAACTAGGTTTTTTGTACTTCTAACTTCAAAAAGTAGTGTCACTTACGGGAAAAGATAGAAATAATCTGAAAAGGATCAGCGAGTACAGCAGGTTATTTACTTTTAGAAAATGTATATAATTGGTTTTCGACCCCAAAAGAAGAGGTCAGAAGAAAGGTTGCTTCGTTCCCGTAATAACCACGAATGGCCGTTGTAGTTCATTCGGAGCTGGGGTGTAACAAAGAACAGGGACCGCTGTCACTTAGGTCGCTTGATAACGCTACGACTGCATGTATCGATATGCGTTACTGGCGCATATCGTTTTCTCAATCCGTTAGTTATCTCATATTTATTTCATATACCCATTCTTAATTTGATTGAATTAAATCGTTTTCATAGTCTTTGTACATTTAAAATAATTATATAACGGGTTATTACATAATGAACATTAAATAATTGGCATAATCGTTTTCATAGCTGTCGTTATTTCTAATTTCAAACATGGCGCCAAAGCCTACGAGGTCGGGCATATCGATAACCTGATTTCGGTCGTGATATATCGATATATTGCCCTATCAGAGGAAGCGGTCCCTGCTCTTTCATTTTACCCGGAACTGAATGTCGGAGCTATAGCACGATATAGTAGAGCCGTTTATAGGAGCTATAACTTAAGCCCTAGTCATATCATTAAAGCTGATAAGCTATCACGCGCGTTGGTGCTTTGGCTGTTCTGTAGAAATCATTTATTGGAATTTAAAGTGTTAATGACAATCACAATTTGAAAATGAGTTCAGGTCAGTACTTATTTTCAGTTAAACTACCATCTAGTATGTAAAGCTCACGTCAACAGCATTTGTACTTAAATTTCTTGAAGAGAACGTTGCGTATTGCAAAGGATCACGAACTCGAGAAGCAGCAAATCAAATTTAGTAAATGCTTTACATCTGGATGCGATTTCTACATCTCGCTGTGTTCTCTCATCGGTTGAGATTTCTGATTGAGGGTAAGAGTGGGCTATGAAAAATTCAGGGTGCGCTGAAACGTGATGAGCCAATTTTCAACTTTACTGGCGAAGGAGGTTACAATATTATCCTGGGCTTACACGAAATATTGTTTATTTCAAGTGGAACGTGTTTTAACGCAACCTGCCCCCGTGAAAAGGATGATTTCATGATGACACAAAGAACTTTGCTCATCTTCAGGGCTGCCTGGAACTCTCAGACGCTATCCTCACGTACAAGACCATTTATTTCAGCGTGATTGATTATTGCCCCGTTGGATGGGGTAGCAAACTCACAATTTTAACAAAGTGCTGGCCCAATCCCAGAGAGCTGCACTCCCGAGGATCACATAAGCCTGTACGTGAAGCGCCAAGTGATCATTGGCCAGTACTCCCGTTGACTTGTCTATTTAGTGCATGGTGGACAAATGAAGAGTGAAAAAGGAGCTTTCCCACTGTGGGCCAAACTTTGTAGAGACCTCTGTACTGAAGGAAAACTTAGCGTTACGTAAATCGCAAGCAAGATGGGAATACCCGTCAAAGGAACGTGACAAGTATGAGTTTTTCCCCAACATTGATGAAGGTCTTGAGATATGTTAGTATGTAAGTTATTGATTTCATTTTCATGCTTCCATACATTCGCAATAATTTTAGTTTTCCTCTAGCCCTTATGTAAGTTATTATCCACCTTAAAAGTTATTGTTTAATTTCTGAAATATATTTGTATTCAGAAGGAGCTCAAAATCGCTTGGATAAATTGAGAACGAAATTGAAAACCGACCGAGAGGCCAATCGATCTCGTAAGTACTTTAGTTGAGTAATAATACTATGTAAATATATAGAAAAAAAAGTAGGGCTATTTACATATCTTATAACTAAAAAATGGCCAGACTGATTTATATGCTTTTTGATTTCTTGGATTTCAGTTCGCCTCGAGTAGCAATATAACTATTAAATCAACATAAGTTCTAAGGAAAATGAAAAATTGTTCAATAATTGGGTTAGAAGCGTCACAAGTGACCACTCATGTCACACATGTTTATTGCTTATTTGTAACTATTGGAGTCCAATGTAAATTAAATGTTATTATAGAATTTCCACTCAACGAAAAATAGTGGGACAACAACGTGCTAATATCTAGAAATATATGGAAAATATTATAATTGCTATGCGAATGTATGGAGAACAAATGATAACTTGGTCTCAGTCATTCTGCAAGTAGCAAGAAAAATGTTTTTCACGTTATTGGTAATTGGGTTTGAAAATATGTGGTGCTACGCATCACACAGCCTTCCTCAGTCCCACGTGCATTCGGTTATTTTCTTATCTTCAGCCACACCACTGAGGGGACAAAGTGATGGTCAAGTCGAAGGGTTCAACCAAACATTGTACCGCGGTGTATGCTGTCAAAGGTGGTGGAAAGCATTGGAGGGATTGGAACCCGAGACTCTTGCATTTTTCTAGCATATAGATCAACAGAACATGCTGCCACTAGGTTTTCACTTGCTGAAATGATATTTGGAAGAGATCTGACTTTACCAATGCACCTCCTCACAGTATTTTCACCAGGAACTCAGTCTCACAGTTCTACAACCGTAGTTTGAGTTCTAAAATTTTATGGGATGACCCAAATTATTTTATAACTGTTAATTAAGCTCGCCATTGTGTAGACAACTTATTAAACCGACGTTTTTATTTTATACTAACGTCATCTGAGATGTATTTATATGGACAAAATTCCTCTAAAATGAGTTTTCGTTGACATTTTTTGATAATTTATTGGGCTGTTCTGTTATTCTTCCACAGTTGAAAATTTTACGTTGTCGTCCAATTGTGTGGAACTGTCCATACGCGAAATTTAAACGAACTCGTTGTACCCATTTTTGAGAAGATTGGTGTTTCAATCACTATGATAACTAATCATACTTGGTTTTTAACTGATGTTGCTCATAAGCTTATTTTGGCGCCCCATGTTGATGTGCAGGCTGAGTTGACATGGGTCAGCCATTCTCTCGCAAGCGTGGACGTTCTTAATGGCGCTTATGGATTCAGAAGGCTTTGAAACGTAAAGATGTGAAGTGAACTACAAAAAATGTAAAAAATTATTAGGCAGCTACTTAACTTTCCTTCTTACTTTGCTGGACTGAGAAAGTGAAAGGGGTTCGCACAAATACTGATGAGACCTGAACCCTTCATTTGAGCCTCCAGAAGCGATCTACATAGAGAAGTTGGCAATTGCATGTACAGCTACGGTGAGGCTGGCAAAAATGTGAGTACACATCATACTCCCCAGGGAACATCCACATCATTTGGTATAAAAGAAAGTGAGAGGGGAGGGGGGTTAGCTACCAGGTGATCTACTCCTTATAAGTAATGGTGAACATCAGGCGTAGATTATAGGCTAGTTGGAATTTTGAGAGTGTACGAGTTGTTTAACACTCATGAGGCTATGCTGAGGGGCCTTGGAAAGAGGTGTGTGCGTTGGGACATGGCGCTGAAGATAATCAGAGATGTAAGGTGTCTACACTCGGAACTGTTACGTGAAAACTGTCCCTGCAGCTGCCTGCTATGTAGTTAATCCTTGAATTGTGCTTTGACGACGTACATTTTGAAAATTCAGAGATTCCTTGAAATTACAGGAGGTGTTTTGCACAAGTCTGACGTTTCTTCCCTTTCAAAATCGTCGCTTGTCAAACTCAAGAAGAAAGAAAAGAATTTGTTGGAAAACATTTCTGAAGACAAAAAGAAAAAGATTCAGGAAATGGTTTTACCTGCTGTGAAACCAAAGAAAGACGAAATTTCAGTGCCCTCAAAGTCTAGTAAGTTGTTGATTTATAATTGTGTGCAACATAATCACTGTAAACTTGTGGAAATATATGGTATGTGGTATTGAATGGGTTTACAAAATTAAATATATATTTCGAATGTTAATCAATTTATCATTTTCAGTAAAGGTATACTCTTCAGATAGCAGTGTTGCACCTACTTCCAAGAAAAGTACGTTGAGTTCGATATTGTGATCACTATTGTAATTATTCAGTATTGTAAGAAGCATGTAACACAGTAATTCCTTTCACATTAAATATCCTTAGTGCCACGTCACAAATTAAAGATACATTTTACATTATGACATATTTGACTCAAGATATTTTTTTTACAAATTTCGTTATGCATTTAAATTCACTCACAATGAATGTACACACATGATTTAATTATTATTGTTTAATTTAATTATTATTACGGCTGGTTTTTAGAGATATTCTACATATTGACGAACCGAAAAGCATCAAAGGAGAGAAAATGTGTAAATAAAAAACTAGGAACGCTGTAGATTATTACACAACAGAGTTATGATTAGCTTGCACAGCATGATAGTACAGTTTAATCAGTCTCACACCTCCGAGGCCCATCCAATTCGATTCAGCATCGAGAACTACTAGTAAACGATATTAAACATGACTTGAATACAACGGAACAACGAAAATTTACATTTTCTAGGCGACATTAGAGAGTTGGACCAACATGAATCGAAATGACGGGTGGTTGGAGTGAGACTGGAGGTAGTGTGGGAAGAAACTTTCGCTGTATTGTCTCTTGAGTTTCTTCAGTAGTAGAATTTGCCGCACTATATTTACCGTTTTACCATCTAGACACAGCAATAGACCTCTGAGACCCATTCTATACTACTCAGCATTAAAAAGTCCCTAGGAAACGATACCAAACATGACGTGATTGCAATAAAACTGCCAACACGTCGTTCGTGGCTTTTAGCTAATTTTTTAAAACGTTTTTGGTTTTTTTTAAAAACATTTTTTGCCCATAACAACCATGAGTTTTGTCCGATCGGATTGCTGAGTAGGCGGGCGCAACTAGATCACAAACATAATTTATTGGGATCTTTAGACCATGTTACATTAAAATATGGCCTGCATGGCTGACGTACATTGCATATTTGGAATCCTCGTGGTTAGAAACGTAGTGTCACATTTTCAGTGGGGTGGGGGGTTGTACAAAAATTTCCCCGACTGAACGCAGGTGAGTTATTCAGAACGAATAATGAACTAAAAACAACTAAATGCAAATAAATAATAGTTCAATGAGAGATGCTGTACACACACAACTTGTTTTTATAGATAATAATACTTTTCAGCACGAAAGCAACTGTGCAATCTTCAATTGAATGTTGATTGTTTCAGTGAACGCTCAAATGAGACTGAAGAAAGTGGTCGAAAGAAGATCAGAAAGTACGTTTTCCAATGATTATATTTACCAGGTATCAGAACAGTTAAATTCGGGAATTTATGGTTTAATCTGGTCGGGCGTCACAGTATTGAACACATTCAACTATCAGATGGTTGGAATTGGGTTGGGGTAGGTCCAAGATGAGAGAATAGAGGTGAGTGCAGAATGGCAACTTTTGGAAGGGTCGATTCCAGAGGAAAGTGTGGAGTCACTACGCGAACTTTTGCTTCTTTTGTGGAGCCAAATGTGCAGTTAAAGCAATAGTGGCAATTTGGCAAAATTACCAGGGAAGGGAGAGCAACAATGCTTTAGGAGTCGTCACCCCCTGATTGAGGTTTCTTAAGTGTAATATGGCTAATTTGCAACAACTATGTAAATCCTGCTTAGACTCAGTTAACTGCTCCGCTTAGCTCAAATGGTTTTCACCAGCTATGGTTAAGCTCTAGCCCTGATAAAACGACAGCGGAAAATTGGGCAGTTAGCTAATATCTTTCCTTATCATATCCATTACCTCAATACCATGCTCTGTTGATTATTCTATTCTATTATTTTTTTGAATAATGCACATGCTTTGCTTTTGAACTACGATGAACTGGTTTGAAAGAAACACAAACATTAGAGAATGCTTTATTAATTAAAGACAGATTTGTAACTAATGCAAGAAATAAAATGAACGCATGGACCCCAAAAAAGGCTAAAATAACAAATTCCCAATTAAATAAAAGGAAAACTCTGAGCTCACAAATGTCAAAAGCTCAATGGGTCAGTTGAAAACTAGAGAAATAACGAAAGATGCTTGCAGAAAATGAATTTCGGTGAGCAGTCTTTTATTTTCTGTCTTTCTTTTATATCGTTCTCAAGCGGCAGAAGTGATTGCTTATGGGAGCACCAGTGAGTGATATTGGATTAATTGAATGAGTTTAATAAGATGCGGGTTGAATGAGGTCTTTGTGTCCTCTGGAGCTGCAATAAAATTAGCTTTTAGATCTTGTTCATAAAGTCAGCTTGAAGACAAATTATACTTGCGAATCTGGTACCTGGGAGTAGTCGATGCTGTAGACCTCTAAAGCGCCCCATACACATTTATCAGTTGATCTGAAGATAATGGGTTGCAGTTCGCCCGGACTGAAGGTGTGTGGTCGCCGGGCAGGCGGGGATAAGATGAGAGATTTGCGACCGGCAGCGACCTGTCGGATAATGATTTCATGTGCCCCCCCCCCCCCACCAAACACTGTCAGTTAGCCTGCGGGCCGTGTCACCGTTTCCATCAGTTTTGCGTGAGATAATTTTCGTGAGATCATTCACCAGCTGAGATTGGACTGACGAGGAAAGATGGACGGGAAACCTCCTTTCATTTCCGCATTTATTGAATTATATCGGGCCTACCCCTGTTTATGGAAAGTCAAGGACGATGCCTACGCTAATAAAATATCGCGGGATGAGCGTACGATTGAAGAAAGTAAAACAGCAAAAGTCTGGCTCATCAGGAGACGGATCCTCAAAATTTTGACCCGTTGCCAAAAATCTCAGAGTTGCAGTCAACCTTTCTTCGGCAGTGATAGCCTGGCGCAAATGAGTGTCCACTTTTGTGATTCTCATTTCAACCAAATTTAGAAGTTTTTGGACATTTTCTTCACTCAACCTCAGATAATTCCTCAGATCCTCATGGTGGGACAGCCTCAGTTCACGGAGCAACGAAATGTGAGAGCTAGCCTCCCTATCTCGCAGCCAACTTTTTACCCAGACCCTTTTTTCTTGGGGTTCCCCAAGAACTGACAAAACAAATATAGCGTGTTTCCGACGGAGCATGGTGAAAAACTGGAGATCTCCTGCAGTCCTATTTCATTGACCGACAGTCCGCCTGCAGGTACCAGACTGTAGTGTGTGCTATCTTCAGGCTATCATCTGAAGTTCAGTACGGCCGCGTGCAGGCGGCTGACTGCTAGTGTATGGAACTCGGCGATATTGGTCTTACGATCGCCTGTTGAGGCGATGGCCTGCCGGCAATCGCATAGTGTATGGCAGGCATAATTGTCAAATGGAAGAAGAGACGATCCCCAGAAAGGCGATAAAGCTGCAGCAAAAAGAAAGTTGGAAGTCTGTGTGGCACAAACTTGTTAGGTCGTCGAATTGTGTTGACTTCACAATCGTCAGACAACTAACCATGAGAACTATGGTTTAATTATTTGGCGAGTCTAGCTTTAAGAAGATGAAGTAATATTATGCCATGTGTGGGTTAGGTGAATTTGGAGAGTGATTCCCCCTATTTTCTCTATATTTTCTATATTCTTCCTATTGTTGCCGTAAATCCTCAGAAGACCAACGATTTTATTTATCACATAGGACATGCCTCATGACATTAATTTGGTCTTCTAAAACCTCGAGATTTATTCGCATTATCAAATATCTGGTGCGTTGCAACACACCAGATATTTTTTTTCTAGTAACATTTCGACGGAGTTTAAAAGGGAACTAGATATCAAGTTTAGGCTGATTTGTTACGGTCGTTTGCCCTAAAAACCACTTTAAAATCGATTTCGTCGAAAATGTTGGTAATTTATTGTGCTGCTCTCGTCATTTTCCCATGAAAGGGAGTTTTATGGTATAATTGAGTTATTACGTGCTATCAATATAAAAAATTTAATCAAAATCGTAGCAGCTGTTGGGAAAAAAGTTGGTGTTTTTATCACTATGATAACTATAGTTAAATTTCGGTGGATTTGGCTCATACCCTTATTTTGGCGTCCCATGGTAACCCGCGGGCTAGATATCAAGTTTGAGGTGATTTGGTTTGGTCGTTTTCTCTAAAACCCACTCTAAAATCGATAACATTTTCCCATAGATGGGAATTTTATGGTATAGTTGCTAGATTGGGAGCTATCAGTATAAAAAATTTAATCAAAATCGTTGGAGCCGTTTTTGAGAAAAAAAAAAAATCGTTCACAGTCACACAGACCATTTTCCCAAATAACGTTTTTCGGACTCAGGAGGGTCTGAAACGTAAATATCTGAAGAAAACTCAAAAAAAAAAAAATTTCAGCCGATTACATAACTTTCCTTTCTACTTCGTAGAGCCAAGAAAAGTAAAAAAGTTTACTTCTTTTTCCAGAGTCTTCCTCGACAGCTCCACATTCTAGTCGGCCGAGAAAAGGAGACGATAAAGGGCCGCCTCTTCCTCCTAGCAACCTCAAAAAACTTCCCAGGATTCCCAAAAAGTCCCAAAAAGCTGAAGAAGAAGGAGCGTCTAGTTCGAAGATTTTGACTAAAACTGCAGCCTGTGGGAAAATGAAAGGTGAGACTCATTTCTAATTAATTTTCTTCGAAAATGAAGTCATTGCAGTTAGAACACAAAAAGTTATGCTCGTATACTAAATCAATGAACGGTGGATAACGCATACCATCTAAACTGGCATGATGCCAAAAGCTTTCTGGGGGTTTCGTTTTTTAAAAAATTTTTTGTTTCCCTCGTTTAATTTTGTGTTTACGTTTGAATGAAACGGGCCGAAAACTCTTATATAAATAAACTCTGTTATGTTGGAAAAACACGCATTAAATACGTGGTCGTATTCTTTTCATTTTTTTTGGTGGTATTTCACTGCTATATTCAAGGCCTATCAAATACGGATGGCATGAGGGGTTCAGTAACTACTGATTATCGTTAACAATAATAATATCTTACCTACCATTCAACTGTCTATTTTGGCAGTTAGGTGCTAAAATGTTATGAGTAGATTTGCAGTTCACATTACAGGAATAGGTACGCATATTGGAGACGAGCAAGTTATTTCAGGTCTATGTCCTGCACAAGGTGTAAAGACAAAATATCTCTGTGTTATCTATCGTAGAATGTTGACGTGACGTTGATATATACCTCGACACATTGCCACTGAATATGCGTCATTGTTGACGAATCCTCTCCTTTTCTCTCACTGACACTCCATCCTGTACATCTTACGCCTGCAGTGTAGGGGAAAGGAGAAACCACATGCTACTCCACTATAGTTCCTAGAACCGTGAGTGATGGTTGTTGGTACAGTAATTAAACCTATAAGTTTTGACTGCTACTAAGCAAGCTTATAACTGTTTCGCCATGTTTGGGAAGAATGACATAGAAACGAGGCCACATTTGATCTGCCCCTTTCAAACTTGCCACCCAAGTAGAAATTGGATCAGGTGGGAAACCAGATGAAGAACTGCTTCCTGCTGATGCTGGATTCCCCAGGATCATACCTCCCTGTAACACATGTGGGGCTGGCTAAACGACAACCTGCCTTATCTCTACAGGTCTGAGTTCAGTGAATGCTGAGCTAGGGGTCTTGCACGATAGCAAAACTGCAACCTCCATGTGACTGATGCAACGCTGTTACGAGTTTTAAAGACCAGTCATTTGGATAAGGAAACAGAACTGTGCATTTGTATTTCCTCGTTGTATTCCACTTGAACGCATCTCATCCCTGTGAGAGTTGAATTGCATTCCTATACTCAGTTGCTGTGAGTCTCCTACCGTTTGCTCTGATAAACCAAAATCAGGCCCTCAACGATACGTTGTTATTTTATCGCCACCATAACCTTTTACACTCTTAAAAATTGCCCGCCTACAACCTCTTGTGCCCAACTCACTTATGAATCTACTTTCAAAACTATGAATCCGACTGATATTGACAAAATTCGCTGTATTTGGGTAATTGATTTCTCTTCAGTAATGCCTGTGCAAATAAAGTCGCATCGAGGATTTGTGTTTTCATTTCTAGGACCTGAGGCAGCTTCGAGGCTGCTAAACCCTCAATTTTCTACCACCTCGTCGTTGGATAAAAACGACCGGAATCCAAAAAAACCGCCTGAGTTGCAAAAGAATCTCTTCAAACGTAAAGACGGATGCTCTTCTGAAGTCAGTACGTCTTCGAGAGCGAAGGAAAACTCTTCAAACGTTCCAGTTCTTGTGGCTCCTACGGGAGAAGAAAAAGAGTCAGAGTACGGAACCTCGAGGTTCAGACAATTCTTGTCCAAAACCTGCCGAGGAGTTGTTGACGCTCTCAAAGAAACTCTATCGTCGGGAGCTGAAAAAATTTCTTCCTATAATTTTGGTCGTCATAATGTTACAAAACAGGTAACTCGAGCTGGCGTACTTATTAAAATTTTTTGTAAACGTTGTCGGGTTTATCAAATGTTAAACGATGATATTCGGTTACAGCTTCAAGATGTGAGGTCGCTTGTTGAATCGGTGGAAGTGATGGATTACGAAATAACTTGTCCTACGTTCGAAAGTGAACAAGCAACTCTCGTGTTGACCGACCTGTTCTTAGTGGTTGATACAAACGTCATTATTAAAGACCTTCCTCTCCTCAAATATTTAAAATCTCAAAAGATAAAAGGTAAAACTTAGATTGATACAGAAGTATTGTACAATTTAACCGTGCATGGATATTTTTAGGACAGGCTACTAGTAGGACCTCATCATTATAAAGTTGAAGCCAAGGCATCACAGTATTTTTATCTTCCGAAAAAGGTTATTTTTTTAACAGATATTCGAGTTTGAGGTTTCTTGAGTCAGAACACTAAATATCGTCGGGTGGTCTCCATATGTTCCAAATTTTGGAGCGAAGTATCCATGTGGTTGGTTAAGTCCTCCAGTTGGAGTGTGTATCCTGGTTCGTAGTTGTACCCTGCAAGAAAAACTGGTTGTTGATGTTATACTTCAGAGTTAGCCCATTTCTTGTATTAAAACGAAAAGAATGAAGTTACTTACTCCCTATTGCGAATGTAAAACCTAATGCTTGGGATTTATATGGCGCAAAAAATGTCAAAGGGGCGCAAGGCATTTTTTTTTTAAACAGTCTGTCAATAAGAAACGCCTTTGAGCAGGTTGTCACGTAGCCCTTTGGAGTTGTGTGGCGTAGGGTAGAGGCAAGAAAAGAATCCCCGATTGCTTTCAATCTTAGGGAACAACTGCTCCTCATTCGCAGAGAGCGATCGAGCTTTGGCTAAAGAGGGAGCTTATCTTTGCTGCACCAGAGGGGCTCCTGATCATTCTTGATCAACCTGACTAGGTATATTTCACAATAACGAAGCTTCAAAGCGCAACCCTGTTCTCTTGCATTTGGACCAAGGTTCAGATTCGAAATTCGATGGGCAGCCAATCTCGGAGCGAGGTGGAGTATTGGCGAAGAACGCTAGGTCGACTAAATTACAAAGACTAGCTGACGAATCTCCAGATTTGAATCGATACAAGCACGAGGAACTGGACAGTCGACTACCTCTACATACTAAAAGCTGTGTAAAATCATGTATTAACTACAGAAGTCTTACTTGAAATTTATTAGTAGTAGTAATTGCGCGTTTGGGGTATTAAATAAGGAAGAAACTGATACAGTACATATGAAAACAATTAAGTACAAAGTACGTTAGTCTTGATTCAACGCCGTGATCCGTCGCTTTGAATGTTACCAATCAAGTACCGACGCCTGACGTCAGCTATTTTGTGCAGAACACAATGATGAGCAAGCCTGAAAAAAGAAAATATTTCTTGAAAATTAAGGCGAAATTACTAGAAGGAACGATAGTTATTTTCCCCTTAGGCGTATGTACGTCTTTGAAGTAACAAAATTCAGCTTGCTACTGCCTAACTCAGGCCTTTGAGGATTTGAAAAGTATGTATATACAGAACGGTTAATTGAAGGCATTAATCTAAGTCTTGAACCGCAGTTTCACTCTCTGAAGTCCATTCAGTTTCAATACGAAGTAAAGATCTGAGAACTCAAGTTATTTTTCAATCAATTGAATAAATTACTTTCCTTAAACTTTGGGTCGAAGGAAGTAAAGAACGATTCAAATTAGTAGACAGCAATCATTATTCTCTTGCACAGCAGGACTGCGACCTATCCTATTTAATCCATTACCAAATATTAAGAATATAACGTGGGTCTATCAGCAATCGTATGCAAACGATGATGGTGTAGGGCACCTCCAAGGCATCGAAAAATACTAGAAAACGAAGCGAAACATGACCTGGCTACAATGGAAATACGAAAACTAAATATTTCCCAGGCGCCCGTAAATGTCAGTAGCCGGAGGAAGTGGCCTTGGCGCCTAATGGGGGGGCGTTGCGAGGCGAGGAGAGGACGAGGTGGGTGGCGTTGGGCGGGTGGTTTTTTATTGAGACAGGAGGGAGGGAGTACTAACGACGAAACATTGACTTCCGCCGTAGTTCCCGCGTTATACTGCGTTTCGTTAATTTTTTAACCATTTTTTGCCCATAACAACCATGGGCTTCGTCCGATCGGATTCCCAATTGGGATTTTTGTGCGAAAGAACGAATTTTTTAGACCACGTTAAAGGCACATAACGGCCCAGACGGGGGACGGCGGACAGACATTGCAAATTTGGAATCTCCATATCTTGAAACGTAAAGTATCAAATTTTGAGGGGGGGTTGTAAAAATTTTTCGTGATCGAAAACATAGGGTTATTATTCAGAATAAATAATAAACCAAAATCTAAAATTTGCGAAAGAACGGACTTTTTATGCCACGATAAAGGCAAAGTATGGCCTTGGGGGGGGGTGGGGGTGGACGGACATTGCAGATTTGGAGTCGCCATGCCTTGAATCGTTGGGTCAAATTTTGAGGGGGGTTCTGAAAAAATGTTCCAGACCGAGAGCAGGTGTATTATTCAGAATTAATGATGAATCGATAAGGCTACACAGACTCATGATGTGGGCTTTTTTACATGTTAAATATTGATTTTTACCTACAAACAGGAACAGTTAATGAATTATTAAAAAATGATAAGTTATTATTATGTATATACTTGCACAAACATACTTAGTATGTAGACAAATGGAAGACAATGCTCAGTTGTCGATTGACTCAACTCCTGAACTAAGTCTGTGGCCCTTTCAGGTCCCTCAGGTTAACGAATATTAGTATAGCCCCGGGTTAACGAATATTAGTATAGTATATACCCTCGGGTTCTTTCATATTAGTTTAGCTCTCGATTTCTAATTTAAAAGTGGAAAGCTGATCGCGGCAATAAAATACTTGTAGCAGTGGCACACCTACGCTGACATCTAAAGGGATAATATAGTAAAATATAACAATAATGTTGCATATGTGCTTCGCGGCGCATAGACAATTATAAATTCATACTATTTTGACGTATTTAAGGTATGACGCCCAAGGTGATTATACCTTGGCAAGTGCTCAAAGAGTTAGACTTCTTGAAAGAGGATCGCAATAAAAGCAGCGGTGGCAATCCCCATGGTCGAAACAGTATCCAACATCCAGCTCGCAGCGGTATTCGATATATTTTGAATGAACTCATCAAAGGCGACGGCTACATCAGCGGACAACCTCAACATGTTGCCTCTAGAACTGAGGATGATTTTGTCATCGAAGTTCCCGACGATCATTTGATAAAATGTTGTCTTCAGCTCAAGTGGTCTGGGCACAACGTCGTGAGTATTTTTAAGTTACGTAAAATAAACAGTTGACAAATAAATTTTCATTATTTCATACATATACTATGTTGTTCTCGTACTCTATAAAAATATTAAAATTTAGGTATATGTGTAGTGATGGCACGAGGCAATTTTGTAAAATGTGTAGTGTGACTTAACCAACAACTTCATGCTCACGCGAATTCAAAAGTCATAGTCGATGTATAGCATCTTCGTTCGTCTTTTTCCTATGGAAATCTTTATGGAGCATATAATGTAATTACTTGTATACTCAAAATACCCTGTAATTTTTTTGAAAACCTTCAGTGCAGTTTTGTAAAAAATTTCGAGACTGAAAACATAGTTGTTGTTAGCGCATCAAACGTGTCCCTGTCTGATTCGTGGAAGCTAACTCTGAGCGCTAGCAAAGGTGTGCGGCTGCATATTACTTAATTTGACCCGATCAGGACAACAAAAAGGGCAGACCTCATTACATCACTATCTTCCAATATTGCACTGAATATTCGCCATAATATTCGTCGTCACTTGACAATCAAGTTAGAGCATTTAGTGTACCATAACTATGGTCTGATTAATCATAGTTTGTATATTTGTTGGAAAGGGCCATAAGGTAACGGGTCGAATGGTACTGGCTCTAATCCCACAGCTTGATGGAATCCGTGTTGCCTCATAATCTAATTTAATTTCAGTTGCTTCTTACGAATGACAAGAACTTGGTGGTTAAAGCTGTCGTGTCTGACGTTCCATCCATGAGATGCGACGAATTTTCTGAAATATGCAAAGACCAAAGCAACTACAGCAGTGAGTGCTTTTTAAATCGATTTTTCTTCTCCTAATTTTACTGTGTAAGTGTTGATTTACTTGTTGGAGGCAATGATCCAGATAGTTAGGTTCTTCCACTCGTTTATATACCTCACACAACGTCATAGTGATCATCTGGTCTAGGACAAAGTTTTATACAACCGGAAACTCGCATCAAGCCGTTCAATTTGCCAGAGACAGTCTTGGGGGCTCCCTTCTGTAGTACGCGTCTTTCTGAAAGTCGACCCCATACCCATTTCGTGCTGCAGCCTCTGACGAGACATTATCAAGCGGAGGAAACATGTCTCCTTCTTGTCCAAATACGTAACAAATCATTTTTCTTGATCATCGGCAGGTAATAATTTAAGTTTTATACTCCTGGGCTCCTCCTCTTCCACCAGCTGCCTCATCCTCCTGCCAGTGAGATACCTTAATAAGAACCATGTACTATGTAGGTTCACATCATCACTCAAGTACCTTAACTCCCAAGAGTTGGTAGCGTAATGCGGAGGGGGGAGAAGCTAGTAGCATTAGGATATATAGGGTTACCGAAATCATCCATATACTCAAGTACCCAAGTTCCTCCCCAGGTGTCCAATGGGGGGAAATAGGAGCATCAGGACGGATACGTAGGTTCACAGCATGACCCAAGTTCGTCCAGCCTTCATCTCCATTGCCAAACAAAACAAACATTCTCTTGCGCATTGAATTATGAATTGACTTTCAATCTTCACCTATGGATACCTTGATATTGATAGTTTTTATAACATCGTGACTGTTATAGAAAGTACTACGTGTTTTGAAATTGCTCCTACTGGCGAAATGGCTTCTAATCACTTGGCTTGTTGTTCCCATCGTGCGGCTCTTCTTCTGAGGCATTTTCTTTCGGCAGTAAGTTCATTGATTTGACGTATATTGGATAGATGTGTGCTGTATATTTTTTATTTTGTGAGTTTTTTTGTGCTGTAACCTTCCACCATCTGTATTAATGTATGTCTGTGCTTGATAATGTGCTAAGGGGTGCAAAGTTGAAATGAAAACAGTTTATGTAACTCCCTATGTTAGGTGCATTAATACGCCAACTCGGATAGTGAGAAGCAGTCCAAATTAGCCTGCAGCCGTACACCGGTTCATTTTCAACTCAGGGGGAGCCCCAGGGCCAATTCTTTGACCTCGTTTCTGAAAGGTATTGAGACAACAGTTTTGACGACTCCGTTTCTCATCACGAGAAATGCATTTTCTTGCGTGTGATCTGATTTCTATTTGAGCTAGTTGAGGGACTTGAGGCTGATGCGGGAGTTCCTGGCGCGGTAAAAGATTATTGCCAAGGAATATATTGTGCTGTTGTTCTCGGACCTGCTCTAATCCGAGTGGGACTACAACAAACAGATGTGACCGTCAAGACAATATACTTGAAAATTTCTATTACTTTTGCGCAGGTCTTGAAGAAATTGTGGATGTTCAAGTTCAAAAATTTGTGGATGCTTCAATCCCCTGGTACCGAGCCTTGGCCACTCACAGTTCTCCTGGAGCAAGCTTACGGGCTGTGGAATGACATTTCTTCCAGAGAATCTGAAGACATTTCTGATGTCATTCTCTTTTTACGAAGATTCGTCAACAAAATGACGTGTAATTTTTACATCTTTATATTTAATTGGTCTCCCTTTTGGTTTAAGTGTCTCCTTATTAATGATGTTTGGTAGCACTATTTCCTTAATTTTCATGTTATGCCCAATACCTGGTGTGTTCGCTCTGAAATACTTGTGCAAATTAGTCAATCGTTGATTGGGCTCCACTTTCAAAGTGCAATAATTGACAGAAGGTGGATTCTAAGAAACTATGCTTTAAACAGTGAATAACGTCTATTGCTTAAAGTAAACTGCACACGGCGTTAAGAGGGGTACATCAAGGTGAAGCTGTCACACAGAGCTTGTATTATTGCATATCTTCAGTCGTAGAGGCCAATTGTGACACTCGAGTCCAAAGTAAATGTGCAGTGTTTGCTCAACTTTAAAATTAAACAAGACACAGGAGTGTAGCATTTCAACGTGGCTGAAATGAGGGGTCAGCGGGGAAATGATTGAATTAAGGGAGATGAGAGTAGAATTGGTGTCAGCATTTGAAAGGAAAGGCTTGGGGACTAGAAATAACAACTGTAGGAGACTAGGAGCAATTCTTTTGTTGATGGATTAAGAATAGGCAACCTAAGGGAATAAGGGAAGGGATGGCAATGAACAGAAATCGAGGTTTTTGTGGAAGTCTCTTTGCTGAGCGAGTATTTTCATTTTGTCTGACTCCGTATTTTTGCCACTCGATGCATCAGAGTCGCCCCTTCTCTTTAGGAGCGGGGAAAATGCAGTTTACGTAGAAAGCACATTACCCTCGCTAGGGAAGACAGGTTCGCCTGATACATTCGTTAAATTTGACCATGTTCCTGTTGGTGGACTTACAAGGAAAGCAGATGTTTCTCTGAACTTTGTGCGGTTGAAAACGTAGTGAGAAGTGAGAAGTGAGTTGGTCCAGTCAGAGGTAACTTTTCTTAACTTTTAATCAAAATTTTTGAGGAAACGTTAGAGGGCAGTTTTTGAAACTGGATTTGATTTACACTACACGATTATTGAAAAACTCCAGTTCTCAGTCCTTGAGCTTCATTTCTACGAGTTGGACTTATCATTGTGGCCTTTTGAAAAGTCGCCGATCCTGTCATGAAACTGCTTCGTAGCACAGGAAGAAATTCGAGGTCTCATGCCTCCATGGTTATGATCCAGAAACTAGCTTTTTGGGCCGTACGATGTACATGCTGGTTACTAGGTCATGACACTCGTGCACCACACGTTTGTAGCTCTCTGGTGATTTATTTTTGTATTAGTTCAAGTAATGCCCATTACATTCTGCTCCTGCAGTGTGTCAAACTTTGCCTAGGAGGAAGTGAATACGTCTGCTGCTGCTCCCATGTCCACATTCCAAAGAACTTATGCAGCCCTCCCCCTTCCCCCACATCATCGACAACATTCCCACACTCGCTGAATCCTTCCGTTGTGAATACTAAGACATCCTCAGTGACCCCCCTGCCAAGTATTTTAGGGCCGCCAGGCTCATGATGAATACACCCCCCCCCACCCCCATATCCAGTTCATCTGAATCCTTTGTTTTGACAGCATTTGAATTAATTCTTTTGTTTCTTCAACCCGCAGATGAAAAACTTGAATCCACCGACTTGGACGAATTCGGAAGGGCATGTCACAAACTTGCTTCCTCTCTGCCATTATCTTTTGGTGTCGAAGGCGTTACATTTGACAGAAGCCTTGTAAGTTGATAGTGTTTTTGTTCTGCTGTAACGATTGATACTCAAAAAAGTAAAAATTACGTGTTTTTTTTCTAACGTATTCAAATGGAAATGATTAAAGAAGTTAAGGAGATTCTAATGTGTAGATATTTTCGAGGGTATGTACTTGAATGATCTATTTGAATTGGCACACCTTCTCATCATCACTACACACGTGACTTACGTTCTGTAGCAATAGGTGCTCATTGTACTGAACTGCCTCACTTCTATCTGAGGCAGGTGGTGTAACCATTTTATACTTCATCAAAGCTACCAAGATCAGCACATTTTTTAGAAGGCATTTGACCATGTTAACTATTCTAAGTTGTTAGGAATCAGTGCGAAGGTTAGGTCTAGATGGTAATGATTAAAGATTCATTAAAACTGTTCATTTGCATCAAAACCCTACAGTCACTTAGACGAGCAACTATCCAAAAGTATATCAATTTGTAGAGAGAACCATTAAGCACATTGCATCATGTTGGCCCTCACGCCTTTCTGTAAAGGCAGCACTTCTTTATTGTCCTTTTCACCCTCACGAAAATCTTGCAGTGTGCCACCCTTTCAAAATCCTCCCATATTGCCCAGCAGGGGAGGTTCACGAGTGCTCTTTCCTCCGTGTCTTGATTCTTCCTCCTTGCAAGATATTAACCTTGGATCAGCACACTCTACCCTCTTCTTGCCGAGGCAGTAGCCTGGAGGTATTGAGCAATGCACCTCTGTAAAATAAAACGGATTAAAATATATAACGATTGTCTATTGATAGCTTTGACTTTTAAATCCAACCTTATACCCTCTATATAAGAATATAGCGGCGAGCAATGGTTATAATGAAAAGCTCATCAATTCTATCCGGAATAGGGTCCTTAAGAAAAATAGTAGAGCCGGGATTTCAAAGCTAGTAGGAATTGGATTAGCATACCATACTATGGGCCTGTTTCCGACAAAATATCCGAAATTTTATCATCTAGGAGGGTATAAGGTCGGGTTTAAAAATCAAAGCAGTCTTAAATCTTCATTAGGCTCGGTTAAAGATAAAATACAAGTTCAGGATAAAAGTGGGGTGTATAAATTGAAATGTTCTTGTGGGCTAGAGCATTGTGGACAAACAGGACTGAAATTCAAGGAAAGAATTAGGGAGCACGAAAAGGATTATAGGGATGATAGAGGTCCTAAGGGGGGGGGGGTAAAACTTTTGCAAATCACCTGACCGAATCCAGCCACTCATTCTCCTTTGATCTAACAGATAGGCAATACATTGAATTTCTCCATTTTTGCCCCAAGGAGGGAGGAGGGGGGGGGTATGTTGGATGTACTTGAGAAATTTGAAATCATCAAAAGTAACGGGTTCGATAGGCGTTTAAATGAGGCGATCCCTCAAAACATTCTTCCATCGATGGTTTCATTTTTATGAGACCTTGTTTGACCTTAGTACAATAACCCCTTATTAATTTTCCCTTTTCCGCTATCCCGCTACGATGCTACGATGTACCTGCCACTGGAAAAACCCGATCTATCGTTCTGTGTATAAGAAAACCTCTCTGTTGTTCCCTTTTCACTTGCCTTTTTGGTTTATTATTCATTCTGAATAATAACCCTATGTTTTCGGTCACGAAACATTTTTTACAACCCCCCCTCAAAATTTGATACTTCACGTTTCAAGACTTGGAGATTCCAAATTTGCAATGTCCGTCCCCCGTCCACCGTCCCACGTCCGGGCCGTTTTGTGCCTTTAACGTGGTCTAAAAAATTCGTTCTTATGCACAAAAATCCCATTTGGTATCTAGTTGTGCCCGCGATCTTGGCAGCCTGATCGGACGAAGCCCATGGTTGTTATGGGCAACAAATGATTAAAAAAATTAACGAAACGCAGTATAACGCGGGAACTACAGCGGAAGTCAACGTTTCGTCGTTAGTACTCCCTCCCTCCCTCCCTCCCGTCATATTAAACTCAATCACCCACCCGCTCGACTCGCAATGGGCTCGCTGGAAGCCCCCGTCCCAATATCCCCGACTCTTGCCCGATGAGGCGCCAAGCCACTTCCTCCGCGCACCCCTCCATCGGATCATAAATGCCTACAGACGTTTACGGGCGCCTGGTGCCGGGGGAATATTTAGTTTCCGTAGTTCCATTGTAGCCAGGTCATGTTTCGTATGGTTTACTAGTATTCGATGCTGAATTGAATGGGATGGGTCTCGGAGCAGTAATACTAGGTCAAGCTTTTCATGAGAATAATAAACCATTGTGTAATAATTTGCAGGGTTTTTTGTTACTAATGATGACCTGACCGTCGAAATCGATTGAACACTGTAACTCAAATTTAGTGGAAATAGACAATCGTTATATATTTTTATCCGTTTTATGTTATGAAATGGGTTTCCACAACTTCATCGCCAGTGATTTAGTTCGTAATGCACCCCTGGTTTCTATCGGAATTCTAGATAGGGTGGAAGCAAGTACTCCCTGAAGAGATAATAGCTCGCTTGCACAGTTTTTAGGTAGTTTGAATGGAGAAGACTGGGATAATGTAGATGAGGGTTATGAAGGTTATAAACGTTGCTGGCACCCCATTCTTGGCTGTCTGGGATTCCCAATTATCCCCTTATTTATTCTCGATACTATTCACCAAAAATATTTATTCAATTATTTTTACAGTAATACATTTATTTGTTGTCCTTTCACATTATACGAATAAATTGTCAACGTGTATGCGCCCATCATGGCCCCTTTGTACCTTATGGATGAGAGAAGACGTAAACATTCACTTAGAATCGTCCACGTATAGTTGGGATTTTGCCCAGTATGGTCTGCTAATTTACCTATTGTATGTCGTTACTCCCCGTGGAAAATTGCCTGCTGAACTTGAGCCATAGGCTCTATTTTCTATCTGAAGCAGTTTCATTTAGGGGCAGATTAGTATGGGTCAATACAAATTTACCTATTTCTGGGAAAAACGAAATTAAATATTTAATTTTATGTTTTTTTAATACTCTAGGCATTTATGAAGAGTCCGGTTGACAGTGAATCTGCAAGCGATGCGACTTTCATTGGCAGTTGTGTTTCATTAACGGTTCATCATTTTCAACTATTTGAAAAGAAAGTAGTTCTATATTGGTGAGTTGAAGTACAATTACATTTGCTTTATTATTGATTTGTTGGATGACTTCAACCTGTATGCTAAGTTGTGTTCGTTTTTTTCTCAGTTATTTTGTGTCGGAAAGTATGGGTTTGCCTTTTTCGTATCCTAAGGTACCCCCGTGTTTGCCTGAGGGCACTCCGAGTCTGAATGAGCTTTCTTCGCACTTGAGCACAGTCAGAGAGATTGGGACTGCATTGATAAGGTAAGAAAGTAGAACTATTTTGGAATTGTGTAAAATCTTGTCGTTCGGCTTGAAGTTAATTGCAGTTGCTCTAATTGCAAGCACGAAATCCTGTTGTCTGGGGATCATCAAGACAGCATCCACTGAAGCATTTCAAGTGATCACTGGTCAGTTACCTGTTGACTTGAGCGCTCAGTGCATGGTGAACAAGTGGAGAGGGAAAAGGGAGCTTCCCCCGCTCAGACTAAACTCCGTATAGACCTCTCTATTGAGCAAAAATTTGCCGCACTTGATAAATAGCGAGCAAGATGGGAATCCTCGTCAATGGGTCGTAACATGTATGATTTTTCCCCCAACATCCGCGTACGTCTTAAGAGAAAGTTAGTTAAGAGAGACAACTGGATGAGCCAGTTCCTTAGTGGACATGGCAACTTCAATGTGAGAATAGTGTGGAAACCACGTTTTGCTACACTGTAGTAACCACCAGTTAAACAGCTAAACCTTCGAGCATTGATTTCTATTAATCAAACTTATAACTGTTAAACCCAGTTTACGAAGAAGTGTATGGCAGAAACGTGACCACATTTGGTTGATCTGTCCCTTTGAAACTTGCCACCCGAATACATAGTGAGATCAGGTGGGAAACCAGATTAATAACTCCTCCCAGATAGCACGCGGTCCCCAGGGTCACACCTCCACATGGTAACACATTGGCACAACTTGCCCTACTTTCACAGGACTGGGTTCTGTGGGTGAGTGACTGGGCTCTTGCATGATAGCGAAGCTGCAACCCCCATCGCATGCATCTGCGGCCTTTCGAGGGTTCAGGAACAGTAAGTTTAATAGTGAAACGGACCTATAGGATCAGTCCAGCTCCCCTCACCCTCATCACCAGATTCAAACTCGACTACATGGGTGCCCAACCGCAACGATCTTCCTCCTACTTAAATTAATAAAGTTGTAGATGCGTATCTTAAGATTATCCATACCACACCTACCCAATAGAGATTTGTTGTTCTACATTATTCCGAAACTGGGTTATGTTAGCTACCAATTTATTAGCCAGTGTCTAGTAATGTAATTACATGCACTGTATTATAATTTATTATTTCTGCGTTTATCAGCTTATTCCAGTTTGGTAATAAGAATAGTTCTTTATTTGAAGATTATCGTCGAGCCCAGTTGAAGAAATTACTTCAAGGAATCAAGATGTCCAAAGCCTACATCGGACTCTCGTATCTTACTTGGGACAATCTACAGATCCGAAATTCGTATTTCAAGATGTGGTTGATTTCTGCAATGACGAAACCATGAGGTAAACAAGTCATTTCGTTTCTTAATTCTCCTATAAATTGTAAATGATTTCTTGTGCGCACCCCTTGACATAGCAGTGAACTTGCAACTGCCGGGTTGAGATGATAGTTATGGGTGTGGAAACCCAGGCTGCTGGTGTGCAGGAAGAAGTTATGAGGTCAGGGAATCCATGATGAAGCCCCCCCCCCCCCTCCGATAGTCTCTTGTGCTTCAAACAGTTGCCCACATGAGAGGAAAAATGGATACTTCCATGCTGGTGGTTCATTACTAGGAAGTTCCTTTGTGAAATGACTGTCCCTTGTTTGGGATGTGCTCTGCCAAGTTCTATTGGGCTGCCTAAGAAATGGCAAGTATTGCTTGCAAGTCTTCGTTGATGCCTTCCCCTGGAGAAATTGTACCTAAGATCACTCCGTTTCAAGTTTCTTTCAATGGACCCTGGACATGATAATGAATTTCCTCCACACCACCCGCATCGAGAAGTGTCAACTATGCACACAACATACACGTGTTTGTTGCAGTGTCCCATGATGTGATATCCACATTCTGTCTTAAGTCCTTCCTCTTCCACGTCAGAAAGCTTGGAATTATCTCTTGTGTTGGTCCGGAGGGAAAGCATTTGGAGAGCATGACTCCCACAGTGTACCAGACAGTCTGATGCATTTTCCTGGCATAATTCTCTCACTGTTCTCTTGACTAGTGACGGAGATGCCCCACAATTTGGAAGTGGTCCAATAGGTACAGCAGACGAACTGAGTCTGGCCAGATGGTCTACCCTCTCATTTCCAGTGATCCTTTTATGCCCAAGAATCCAATAACCGTTAACTCTATTGGAGTTTGCTATAGAGTCCCATTCAGTTACTACTGATTACCTCAAGGAGGTTGGTGACTGCTAGGGCTTCATAGTTGGGCCAAGGCACGTCTGCAGGTTAACAACTGACGCACACCTGCTGAAAATTTCGCTCTGACTCGGGAGACCTCAAAACGTAAATATCTGACGAAAACTCACTTTTTTGGCTGATTGCAATTCCTTCCTTATACTTAGGGTTGGACAATCTAAAACCGGGGTTATTTCCATTAAACTGCGTTTCCCCACGGCATAGTGTCAATCTTGTTTATGTTTCTGAGTAATCTAGTAGGCATCTGATATATTGTAGAAAGATGTTTCAAACCAATTAGTTCTGACCCCTATACTTTTTTCTGTTGCTTTTCAGAAATTCATTTCACAGCGCTCTTCAAGATCTTCAAAACATTTCAACTCTACTTGAAAGTGCGTACTGTAGGTAGCATCAAGGTTCTCCTGATGTATCTACACAGTATTTTACGCGTCGTGAGGTATTGTCGTGTTGGTGAGGTATTCAAAACACCTCAATAACCGTAAATAGAAAATTGTAAATTTTGAGAAGAAGACAGTATTTTTGTAAGAAATATTTTAACGTTTTTTTTTCAGGTGACGACTGGACCAAAGACTGAAATTAAGATAGTGATTTAATTTGTTTTGTACATTCGGGCGCTCCGGGTTTATTTAAGTCTAACGTGCCTTAGTAATGTAAAGTTGATGCAGCGCAAATATATTACCACGTACATTTAAGATATATGTTGACTTAGCTGTGAGGAAGGCCCAGTGTGGGTCAGCGTGCCGGTGCCAACTACTTTTAAATTAACGTTTTTTAAGCGGTTTCCTCCGAATGAGCCGTTTTCATTTTGTGGGCCCGACGTATGACTGGTTTTTACGGCTTTGTAGAAGAGCCAGGAATAAATTCAGAATAAGAAGACGCCTCAGAATCGATAACTTTGTCATCTCCGGTTAGATAATCCTAGGCTAACTGCTCCAGATGTACTCCCGTTCACCTTCCACTGCTTTCTAAATTGCGCGCTTTATTTCTCCTCAACGTTTGGCCAAATCACGAATTGCTTGTTCAGTTGCCTACCTTCCTCCCAGTCATCGTCCACATCTCTCAACTTCTGGAACTGGCCCGATAAGCACTTGGGTGTGTGTGCTCATGAGTTGATAGTTTGGTGCTAGAATCAGAAATTCCGCTGACACTAATAGCAACTGTGGAGACCATGATACGACCTTTGCCTGCGAGGCAATGGATTCAAGCGATGTAGTCAGGAGTGGGTTCTCAATTTCGGTGGATGCTTCTTGAGTCTGTTCCTGTAGTTGAGAAGAGTAGTCACCAAGTGTTACCAAGACAATCCAACATACGACTAGTGAGTGGATGTAAAGTAAAGTTGTCAGGGAAAGAAATAAAAACTGTTGCAAAGCTTTCAAATTCAGACATGTACAACTGACAATATCTGTTTGACATGACTCCAATTATGAGATTCCTGAACTACTCACCTCGTTTCAGTTCATGTTATTTGTCTCGTCCCACCGAAAAAGTTATATAAAGTGGGGTTGGTGGACTTGTGGTAAGCGCGTAAAGACAGCAACAAGCAGCTGTGGGAGGGAGGGAGGGGGGTTTTGCTGAGAAGCGACAACTTCCCTGGCAGAGATCTAGTTCTGCAGCGCCCTCATTTTTACATAAACTAAACTCCTCGCTTACGCAAAATATATATCGTGTATTTCTGTCTTGCCATATCAATAAAATTTGGAATAGTTCTTTTTCCTTACACTCGAGCGTTACTATTTGAAAATTAAATACAGTAGATGCATGGACAGAAGATATAGACAAGACGAGAAAACTCAATCGATTTCCGCCGAAATTAAATTATAAACGATACTTTGGCCATTAGTACATTTTTAGTCAGTGCATAAGTTCTCTAAGGTTTTAAATAATTTTGGATTATTCATGTTTCCTTATTCATTAAATCATTATTTTACAGCTGTGGCGCTCTTAGAAGTCGTTTATTCACATTGTTTTATGGTTAATGCGCGATTCCTATTTTAATATCTAGTCAACAAAACCAAATTCTTATAAGTTGTGTAGTGACATTTTTGTACCTAAGTACTTTAATAATTATTCTCTCTGACACAATTTTGATGAGGTTGCGGTTGGTTGGGGGTAGCTCAATGTACGGTGTAGGTGACAATACGTTAGTGGGATTATCTTTGTGCAGCTAATAACATGTTTATCATTCTGCTTCAGTTTAGAGCTGAGAGAATCGGGCTGTAACGTTGTTCAGTCATTCGCGTTGTAAGATCTCGCAACTCTACTCAATACTCGACAACAAAACACAACTATTTTTATGTTGAGAGGATGAGGTTACTTTGTCCAGAGTAGAGCCTACTATATCGTGATTACCTACGAGGATTTGCTTTTTGGTGGAACAATTTTGATTTATGACGAAACCTTCAAAAACAATTCACTGCGGTCGTACAGCAGCGTCTTTCAAACGACACTATCGAAGCCTAAATTCCTGATATGAGTTGAAGTCTAATTAGCGGGAGATCTGGTGCCCTGGAGGACTTGACTCAGATTGTGAGCACTGGCCCTGCGGCTTTAATCTAATCAATCAAGCGTGACAGTGTCCTAACGTCGTTTTCAGCTTGATTAACTTGAAAGTGTTGCATTAAGACCTCTTAATTCGTGACTGGGTAGTAATTAAATTTTTTTCGCAGGATTTGCGAAGGACTGGGAGAGGTCATTCAATTTCTAAGATCTAAACTTTCTTGTTGTCGAAGATACAGGACACGATTTTTTTCTTAAACTTATGTGACACCTTTGAGGTTTTCCACTTCACTAGTACGTTAAACTGTTTAGTTACTCGTCTCCCTTTGTACTTTGCAGTTACGAGTCAAAACTCAAAAATATAACCGATTCGTGTTACTTTCTCAATATTGCTCTCTAATTCATATAATTTGATATTTTATACAAATATGACTTAGTTTACCGCCTGATATTTAAGTTGTTTAGTAATAGCAGTTTTCTCATTTTACATACTGCACAGTTTAACGTGTTTATTAACGTGTTCATACGTGTATCGTACTTACATTGTTAAATTGTGAGACTTGGAAGGATTATTTTCCATGAGTTACAAAATAGTTGAAATAATCGATGACTAGTTTTTCTCATCTCGATAAATTACTGGGCTTATAGGAGTTTATTTGAGTAACCCCTTTAGATTGATGCAGCGAAATGATGTTCAATTAACGTGAGTTGATGTTTACACTAGCTGTGTTATCGCCATTCTCCCGAATACAGGTCGCTCTCTCATCGACAGTATATCCCTTTTCAACCTTGATGGACTTTTTTGGGAAAGATATTGGTTAACCACTTTAGCCACTTTTATTGTCCTGTGGTCATGCATTCGTTTCAAGTCAACATGCTACACCTCTTCAAACTACCTTGTGTGTAGTTCAGTTCACGTAATGTCTAACTAGCTCTTCTTGAGCAAGGCCCAACACACTCCGATTATAATCAACGAGCCAATTTGAAGTCACGAAGCTAATTTATTGTCTGAACCGATCCTGAACTGAAATGGCCTGAAAACGCAGTTCTAGCAGCGAGCATCTAGTGAAGTGCAGGAAGGTTGAAACGAGACAAGATGGCGTAGGTTTCTTTTCTATTCTGTGCGTGAGCAGGGTGAACCTCGAATCTTCAGGAGTGTCAAGATGTCCATATGCATCAGCGTGGGCAGAAAATAAAATCTTCCTCTTAAAAATTATGCGATCTAAAACAGCGCTATCCTCATTTACTTTCCTGGAGGTGGCACGATGGGAATGTTGCGCTTCAAAACAATGCTTCTCTGTAGGCCCTGATCAACAACAGTCGAGCATCTCAGTTACTGAGTTAGGAAGTCTGCAGTTGAGCTTAGTCATAGCTGAACCGATAGACGCGTCACAAAACCAACAACAGATTTTGAATTTGAACTATCTGTCGCTAACTTAGGTGGATGACTGTTAGTGTCTAGGGACTGCTAATCGCTCCTTATTGAGCAGATACCACCCCCCTTCGTGCCATTACATTTGAAGAGGTGGTTTCTTTTTCATCTCCTTCTTTATTAACCTTGAAATTGAAAAACAAAATTTGAGCTATAATGTTGCTGTGGTTTGCGTCGTTCTGCGACAAATAAATAGGTTTGAAGCTTTAAAATGATTTAAATACAATTAAAATTATTAACGATCGAAATGCTTTCTTGAGAACGCAAGTAACGTTTATAAAAGTCGAAGGAAGTTGTTTTTGACGTGCGTTAATTTCAAATCCTGAAAAGTAGCAAAACTGGGCGGAAATCAAATCAACAAAACAAAATCTTGAATTCGATTTATTAAATCAGCAAATTTAATTGCATTATTCAAAAGAAAAATATTTGTGTGATCTCGCAATAGCTGCCTCATGATTTAAAAAAATAGTGTTTCAGGGAATTGAAAAGAATTTCATTGTTGCCTAATTTGACAAAAGTAAGTAAAATAAGTAACCGCTGTAGCTCAATTGAAACTGCTGTGTTCATTTCGAAACTCTTCCACTTCGTCAGTGTTGCGACGAGAATAAACGTGGAGCTGCAAAAAATCTAAGCGCAGCACCGGGCAACTACGATATCATGTGTCTTCGGTTTGAGAGGTTTTCTACATGCCACCACTGACTACCTCTACATTTGCGTTTAGCGCACTTTTTTTAAGTTTCGAAAATACCCTTCCAACTTACCCGCTCAAGTCGACGTTCCACGGAACAATTCTCGAAAACGAAATTTAAAAATTGTTGGTGCAATATAGAAAAATTGTAATTGTATCATTGGAAAATATTTTCGGTTCAAGTGTGAAATGTGCTCTAGGTATGACGTGTGAAATTGTTACGGATCTCGTTCTCTTATACGATAAAGAAATCACACACCAAAATGAAGAGTTTTAAAAAGAAACGATCGTATCAATACAGATAATTTTCGTAATGTTTGTCAATGATCTGTAACCAATGGCCATTTCACGAGTGACGCAGTTATTGTTGCTTCCATTTTTTTTCGTTTCATTCTGTAAAGTACAACATAAGGTATCAGAAGTAACGCATTCGAAAATTGCGTCAAAGTTTCATGAATGTTGCAAGCAGCGCATGGTGATGATATTTGGTTGTTGTTTGTTACACGTGCAGTAGTGTGACGATTTTTGTCATATCGTTTTTGATCCTGCTTGTCTGTTTATGTTGAATGGGACCGGAGGTGTAGGAGTGCCCCCCCCCCTCCCACCTCTCCACTGGGGGGTCGACAGGGTAACTGCTTAACGAACTGTGTGTAGTGGTGAGGTTATATATAAAGTGAACAGTTACTTTTCCTTTCAATTAATTAGTATATTTTTACTATGTAGTGCGTGTTTCTTCATTTTTGGGTATTTCAGAAGTATGAAACATATTTCTTGTATGCCCGGCTGTTTTTTATGTTTTGCAATTGTTGTCAATACAGTTCTACCGCCAGCCCTGAATTTCGAAGACAAAAACTGTCTGAGAGATTTCAGTTCAAGGGGAAGTTTCACACTCAAAAGTTCCTTACGAGCTGGTTGCCCCTGGAAATGTTACAGTTTTGTGATAACTGCGCTGACTGCATGGCCAAAGTAGGATTGCAGAGTTTGTGAAGTATGGAACTAGTCTCAGATCCCTTTCATTAGGAATTAGTTGGCAAGGGGGTTTGGCGGTTTGAAATCAAGCAGTTTTTTCCAATGCTGGTTCTTTTTCGTTTAGCTTATTTTTAGATCAACCAAAATAGTCTGGGAGGTTGGAGAAATAGTCCTCGTTTCTTTTTTCATTTGAATTAACAATTCAGAAAGGTTGGCCAGCTTGAAAATTTCCGTCAGAGTGCTCTTCAAAAGTTACCTTAGTTTATTTAGTTTATTTTGGAGCTTCATGATTACTGTTTTTCCGTTCTTGTCCTCCTTTTGCACTGGTTGCCTTGATTCATTTTGGTTTCTAAATTATTGACTCGATGGTTGTACGAAAAGGGCAAATGTAGTCAGTGACTTCCTGTCATTTGGTCAGTGGGGTTAGGGGCTAGAAATTCCTAAGCTGTTTTGGAAATAGCTGTGTTAGGGAAGGCATGACCACAGGACGACTCACTGGCATTATACTGAAATAGTTGTAGGCCCCGGGGACACTTTTATCAATTAGCTTTTGGAAGTAGCAGCTTGTAGCCCTGCTGCTTTCTTCTGTGTTCACCACCAACGAGGGAGTTTGGCCACAGAGCAATTTTATAGTACAACGAAATTACACATTTTACTTATAACACAATTTTCCGAGGCTGTGATGTTTATCATAGTAGAAGTTGAGTAGGGTGTCGACGAATGGTAACGACCTAGGTACAACAACATCGTCGTTTCTGTTTATTTACACATCCTTTTCAGAACAGAGGGGCGGTTAATGTAATGTATCTATCACGAAATGGCAAAGTTTACCGCAGAACCAGATAATTGACAGCATTTGATGCAGTTTTACTCATATCACAGTGTGCTTGTTTACAACAATGTGTCGTGACGTCGATATGCCTTCTCATTAATGCGAAAAAACGCGTGCTGGATATTTATATCCATAAATCAGACGCTTTTCAGAGACTTTTCAACTCTCTCTAATATAAACCTTAACACCAACGTAGTCAATTCATTAAGAACTTTTTATAACATTCTGTGAGGCCTGAAGATGACAAATAAATAAGTCCTGACCGAATCTCGATTCTAATGTTATGCGTTTTGACTGGGCCCACTACTACCCTCATTATCTACGTGTTAATATTTTGTGCAAACATCCGTGTTAGGACAGATGGTCAGATCTCTGTCGTGTAATCAGGAAAGGCGGGTTACTCTCATTAAAGAACATTGCACTCGTTTAATCTAAACTCATGATGAACGAAAAATTACTCAAGGCGAATGGGAACTGAGAAACCTCCTCTTGTTGATTCCCAAGGCTACTGTAGTCTGAAATCTCCACCCTGCTTGTTCAAGTTCTACACAGGAGTGCAGGATCACCAAACAACACGGCTGGTTTAAATTATTCACAAACATCGCTCGTTTATTATTGTGTATTGATACTGCGTTATAACACCATTTTTATATTACGTCACAGTTCGTTTTGATCACGTCATTTCAAACATGGCTAACAGCGAAATTAATCGTTTTTTGGCAGCATTGACCTGTTACCATAGCACACTGTAACTCCTCACAGCCACTTCGTTTCGCTGTGATTTCGCTAATAAAACGTACTATGCAGAAGGCACCTATTATCCAGTTTATTTACTTACTCATCTATGTTGATTTACTATTATCCAACGTTTAACATATTTTTCTTTCGTATAATCAAATTGAGGTCTCATTCATCTTTACTTTGAACTGATTTAAATGATAATTTTGAGTTGGTAAATTTAATTTTTGTTTATGAGTTTTTAATTTAAATTTAGTTTTTAAGAAGAGAGATTTTTTCCCGTTTGGAAGATCATACTATTAGTTCTAATAACGAGGGTTTATTTTAAATAATTGTGTCGATCTCAATTGTTATACAAATATTGATGTAACTCAAAGTTCATAATTCTAGTGATGTTATAATTTTTTTTTACTTTGAGCTCGGCAGAGTACATTTTAATTTTTTGACGTTATGTCGTGGGCTCGCCGATTTTACTGTTGAGTTCAGGGCTCATTATTTGTTGTCGGTATTAATCGAGAGTGGCAATTAATGCGATTTATTTTACAAAACCACATTCACTTTTGAAGACTGGAACTTTATTCGTCACGATTCTTTGCCCGCTGTTTAGAATTGTATTTTGTACTTGTATCAGCAGTCGTGGGTGACGTGTACTTGCGAGGCTTTTTAAAAATTCAAGTCAGAACGATGTTTATTTTCTTATTTTTATATGAAAATTAAGAGTTATTCTTTTCAGTAAACCTATCGTTGAAGTTAAATATATTCGTTTACGTTCAATTTTTTTGGCTGGTATGTGTCTAACATTGTAACTCGTAGCTCATGTAGTTGGTGACTGGAATGCAACCGTTTGGTATTAACAGAGTACCGTCTCCCCATCTCTGGAGGTATGGGGGCTGGTCAAAGCTCACTGTAAAGGGGAAGGTGGCATCCGAAAGGGAACTGTACAAGTAGCAGTTGAAAAAATGAGGAGGGCCTTTAGTTCCACGAGGTGAGGGTATCTTGGTCTCTAAATCGAGAGAAAGATATGAAGAGTGATAGGTGTGTGTGATCGATGTGGTGGAGAGTTCTATTTTGAAACAAACTTTATAACCAGACGAGAAACATTAAATTTATTCAAACAAGGAAATGATTCGCTCGCAGAATAAATAGATTTAAAGAATCCAATATATCAGAATAAAACGGTCCCTTGTGTAGTTCCACCGAATTGAAACATTATTTTCTCTGACCTGAGATGTCTTTTTCTATTTTAATTCGACAAGCTCCGACATGAATTCACGCGAGCTCGAGATCACGTAAACTTTCAACTGGATTCATATTTAGGTACTCGAATGGAACTGAGCGAATGCCTATGAAGAGTTGTGGATCGCCAAGCAGAAAAAACAGCTTTGGAGATCAAACGAGGTTGGGAACGCTTCAAAACGAGCTTTGAAGGGTGAAGACGCAGCACTGAATGGCCATTACGTAATGGCAAAAAAGGAAAACCAATGAAACAGAATGGAAGACACGACAATCAAGGCAATAGGCGACCTTTGCCGGAAGACTTAATTTACTGTGGGAGTTGCCCTAGCTAAAACAAGAGGAATGCTTCTTGTTGAGAAGTGATGAGGTGGAGAACCTGCCTTCACTTTACACGCTTCTGGCACCTCGATTCAAAGATTTGCGCATTCGTATTGGTACTGAGATAGCAAGATTTATGCAAGGCTCCAACTCAACAGTCATTGAACCTGTAGTAGGCGTTTGTAGGTCCTTTTTACTTTCCTTGGCTCTACAAAATAGAAAGGAAAGTTATGTAATCGGCTGAAATTTTTTTTTTGAGTTTTCTTCAGATCTTTACGTTTCAGACCATCCTGACTCCGAAAAAAACTATTTGGGAAAATGGTCTGTGTGTGTGTGTATGTGTGTCTGAACGATTTTTAGAGAAAACCGTCGTACCAAATCAGCTCAAACTTGATATCTCACCCGCAGGTTACCATGGGACGCCAAAATAAGGGTATGAACAAAATCCACCGAAAGTTAACTATAGTTATAGTGATCAAAACACCAAATATTTTTTTTTCTCAAAAACGACTAAGGATTTTGATTAAATTTTTTAAATTGATAAATCCCAATAAGGCAACTATCCCATAAAATTCCCATTTGTCGGAAAATGACGAGAGTAGCACAATAAATTACCAAAATTTTCGACGTTATCGATTTTAGAGAGGTTTTTAGAGAAAACGACCGAACCAAATCCTCTCAAACTTGATATCTAGCCCGCAGGTTACCATGGGACGCCAAAATAAGGATATGAGCAAAATCCACCGAAAGTTAACTATAGTTATAGTGATCAAAACACCCATTTTTTTTCTCAAAAACGGCTCTAACGATTTTGATTAAATTTTTTATATTGATAGCTCTCTATAAGACAATTACACCATAAAATTCCGATTGGTGGGAAAATGACGAGAGCAGCAAAATAAATAATCAAAATTTTAGACGAAAAGCGTTTTTAGCGCGGTTTTTACTTTCCGCTACCCGAAGGGAAGGAAAGTATAGTAATCGGCCCAAAAAAAAAATTTGAGTTTTCTTCAGATCTTTACGTTTCAGACCCTACTGAGTCTAAAAAACCTAATTTCGTCGCGTGGTCCGTGTGTATGTGTGTGTGTATGTGTGTGTGTCTGTAGTTCGATTTGCGGGAGAACGGCTGATCCGATTGAGCTGGTTCTTTTTTTGTTTTGTTCGTTATTTTTTGTAGACACCAAAATAAGGTTATGGACGATTTCGGCCGATGGGAAGGGGGGGTGGGGGACGAAAATGTACCAAAAACTAGGGTTTTTCGCATTTTTCTCGAAAACGGCTCTAACGATTTTGATTAAACTTTCAAATTATCTTCTCCTAATCAATACCTAACTTTTCTTCTCTATACATATCTCCATGAAAATACGGTGAACGGAGATAATGACCTATGAAGCAAAAATAGGTTATTTAAACTTTTGGCAAAATGACTTCAACGATTATCATCAAACTCTCAGGATATTTTCGAATAGTTAATACCTACATATTGTTCTCAATAAATGTTCCTCTGAAAGTCCATTGAGCAGAGATAAAAATGAAAATGTGTTGAAAATAACGTTTTTTCGAACATTTCCGAAAGTTCCAGGGTAATTTTTTCACCAGATGTGATAAATCCTAATGAAGTGTCTTTTAGTCACCCATACCAACATTTTGTTCTCCATAACTATTTCTGTATATATATGTTGCACGGAGATATAAGCCACGTTAACTCAGAAAAGGAGATTTGTCGAATATTAATTTATCGGCATTCGTATTTTCTCAAAAACGGCTCCAACGATTTCGATAAAACTTTCGGAATACTCTCAGCTAACTAGTCCCTACATTTTGTTCTCCATAAATGTTCCTGTAAAAATGCGTTGAACGAAGATATAGCGCCCGCATGTGTAGGTGGTGTTCGAACTTAAATGGGTGGCGGAAAGTAGTGTGTTGCTACGCACCAGATATTTTTCCTTATAAACTCCACTGGAATGTTAGTAGAAATTTAAAGAAAATTGGTATTGTAGTCCAATCCAATACCTATAGGGTGTGTGTTAAAAATGCTCATGATGTGCATGGGGCTCACTCCAGAAATTCCTGAATTTCAACTACCGCCGTTTTGCTTACTACCAGTTCTAACAGTTTTACCCAATAACTCCGAAAAAGTGATTACTATCCTTCTTCAAAAAAATCGTGTTTACAGCCTCATTAATTTTCTGTGTACCAATTGCACAATAACGGTCCAGAAATGAGTACGAGCAGCACAATAAATTCCGTAACTGTAAGCGCTACCGCTTTCTACCGCCGTGAAGTGTTGTTTGACCAAGTTCAAATTATCTGAGTGATAAATGAATTATTAAGTAGAAAAAGACGTGTACAAAGTGAATTGAC
Organism: Pachypeltis micranthus; assembly: GCA_020466155.1. Taxonomy (NCBI): domain Eukaryota; kingdom Metazoa; phylum Arthropoda; class Insecta; order Hemiptera; family Miridae; genus Pachypeltis; species Pachypeltis micranthus. The sequence goes on along the minus strand of CM035774.1, from coordinate 19,562,087 downwards.
GTAGAGCTAAGGAAAGTTGTGTGTCGCAACGCACCAGATATTTTCTGTTTTTTCAATTGAATGATAAACTATTTATTGTAATAAGAATTACTGAATCACTGTTTAGTTGAGGAATTCAGGAGTTCTAGTTATTATCTACATGAAACATAATAGTCCTCAGAATAGTAAGAGATAACAGATAAATAAATAACGATAATAAAAGATTAATAGTTAACCAATAATGGAAGAATGGATTACAGTATAATAAGACTATTTGTGGATAATTTGTGCTATGACAAGGCGCTACGGCATGTCACTGCGCCATATTCAACCATCTTGCAAAGCATGCTGGATGGGTTTCCAGTGTTCTCTAGGAATTCATTGGGATGAGATGATCGGAGATGGAGAAGAACTGATTTACGCAAAGCTTTCTGCACTTCAGGTATTTCCAGGTCTTCGTGAATACTGCTTCAGAACGTACCATGGTGGATTAATTAGGCGGAGTACTTCATTTTGCAACATTTGGGTCCTTTTGATTTAGTAGGCGCAAGCGGAAGCCCAGCTTTCCCTTCTGTGCACCTATATAGCACGTATTACTGCCACGAATAGTCTTCGTTTTAAGTGGGGTGGAAGAGCTGGTTGGAATTGGTATCAAAGCTGGGCCAGGCGAGAGCGTATCCGCTGGGCTGGTTTTTGTCAACCCCCTAAACTCTCAGCGTCGTGAACCCCCAGGTTTTCTTTTTGATTAATTTACAGCCTCTCTCAGTTCTTATACCTGTTTCCCAAGACGTCAGTGAAACTCGAATGCTCGGGTGGCTTCGTTTGACTTTCCATTCGCTAAGTCCCCCCAAATCATCAGCGGAGCGTGCCAATTTAAAGCCTGCTGGTGATGGGTACTCTCGAATGGCTGATAAATACAGAATCGAACGCTTTGGCCCATCGATGCTTGTAGTTGTCAGGGAGAGGATAACGCTGCGATGTATCCCGCGGCAAATGTTCTGTTGGAAAGGAGGATTAACTCAAGTGTAGTGAGTGGTACGCAGTACTTGAGCTTGGCGGATAGACCCTCATGAAAAACTCGAAGGCCCGTTGCGTGTCCTAAAATAATCCCGGCAGACGGACTTCTCTTCAAAAGCACTCAGAATGTAATCGATAACTCGGTGCGTTTGCTGGGCGCAGGAGTGTAGTGGGCGAAATGCGAACTGGCATTCGGTCCAGCATTATTCTCTGGTGCTTCGACTGTTTCTGTGACTTCTTTTGAGAAAAGCGTAACCTTCCCAAAAATATTTGGTACGCTGCATCACACGACTATCCTTTGCTCCGCGTGAATTCAGCAATTTTTACCACTCAAAAAAAGCATAAAATCTGTTTTTCGTTCAGTTAATGTGAACTTGGTAGAACGTAGCTCAATGTGGTGGCATTCACGAGGTTCGGCGTTGGTAACTTCTGGAATTTATTGAGTTGCTCCTTCTTATGCAACGACTAGTATTGAATAACCAAGGCTTCAGAGATTCATGGCGCTTTCTGAGAAGGATTTCGTTCACCGTTTTGGAACTGTCGGATGAAAACTGAGAAATTGTACGTGGAACAGCGGTGGTTTGAATTCTTGAATCACTGGGGTTTCTCCTAATTATCTTATGACCGCTATTAAACCTTCATGGAGTGGGTAATTTATTGGACTAGAATTTTTCTAAAAGCGCTAGTGTCGTACGAGCAGAATTTATAAGGAAAATAAAATTCGAAAACATGGAACATGGGAACTTCTGTCTCAATACAATTGAAGGAATGTGTAAATGAGAAGCCTGTGTATCTGAAGATATTGCTCCTTCTAGTTGCAGTACGATGACTCACTACCTATAACCAGTTAGATCCGCTGCGATGTAAACCGTTTACATTCTTATTTCTTGACATCATTTCGTTCCCTTCCAACAGGACGCATTTTGGCAGTTAGTTCATGGCTAAAGTACGTTCCCTAACAAAAACTGCGCGAACATTAGTTTTCTTCGACATTTTCGATAATTTATTGTGCTGTAAGTTTTTCTACTTGGGAAAAAGGGTGATTAATAAATAAACTTAATGAAAAATTTGTTGGATAAGGTACTGAATGTACGGAGAGGATAGTTGTGTGAGCGTCGCACATGCTATTTTAGTTAACGTCTAGTTCAATACATCATGCAACAGACTCTTGCAGATTGTGCATGCAACTAAATGTAGTTTCACGGAAGTTTGTTATATTGACCAGAAAAGCCCTCGTATCTCGAAAATCTGGCAAAAACGAAATAATAGGATCGAGTTTCCTGAGCGTTTCTCAAGGAGTATAACAATTTGAATAATTTGTAACAATACGTTAAAGGGACTGCCAGCTCGTGGTGCGGACTCCGAACTATGCCTTTCAATAGAAACATAGTTACGCACAATCATCACAACTGCACCCTCCTTCCCCTTCGCCACCATCGTCCCAACCCAACCCAACTCGGCTAGGACTATAAATCCGGAAGACGCCCGGCTGAATACCTTTCAGATTCTCCCCTCTAAGTTAAGATTCCCACTGGAATGTCGGCAGCCCCTTTTCCCATTTTCGCCACTAATTTCTCTCTTCGCTGTCATGTACTTAAATGAGTTTGGGGCGCCCCCAATGCATTTGCTCGCGTCACGAAGGCGACCTCATTTTACTATCCAGCCCCCTTCTTCATTAAATCGCTACCGGAGATTCGCTTGCAAATTATGACGGTCGAACAGACATCCGAAGAATTCTTACCAGATTTTTTCTCAAGAGGGAAACGCAACTTCTAGTCGACGGGCGGACATCCCAGACGAAGTACCATCCAGGCACCCTCGTGGCAGCTGATGTTGCATACACAAACACCGACACGACCGAGTCGGTAACGGAAAAACCCAGCAACAACTGCCTGTTTCTTCTCGTTTTGCTTCTTAAGCTTATGCCTCGTTTACAGAGATTTTCATGGTGAACGAAAGTTAGGCATTGATTAGTAGAAGACATGGCGCAAGTTTGATCAACATCGTTCTATTTTGCAGCGAAAATTCAGAATCTTCGTGACAAGGTACCTTGTTTTTTTTAAATCGCCTAGTAAATTTCCAGCAGTGTGAAATCGCATAATCGTAATGGATCGAACCGATCTGTCCAGAAATAGTAATTCTTGTGTCGGCAGAACGGACAGTAACGAAAGAAGGGAGTATTTTGACAAGGTTAGTTTGGAATTTTTCACGGCTCCGGAACAAAGGTCCTCAGGTCAGTAGGCTCTCGAAATTGATTTGACTTGAGCTGAGCCGAACAACCAGGAACACGTGTAGGTTTATACTGAACACGTACTTACTAAACAAGATGCTGGCCGACTCCTCCACTTTTCACGAAAGTGTGTTGGAACAAGAGAGGACTTTTGTATCTATTCAGCCTATTTAATTGTTTTATCTGGTTATTTGATTTTATTGTGTTGGTTGTACAACAGTGGATTTGGAAGAAATTTATTTCATATCTATACGTTTAGCACATTTCGGCACCCTCTACCTCCGTATTCTCTTGCCTATTGATGGAAATGACCCGTAACCACCAATTTTCCGTCCAAACCAATGAACCAAAATCTACAAAAAATATAAAAAAAAAGAAAAAAAGAAGAGAACTGAACTAGAGTATTCTGAAAAGGTATTAGCCAAAATATAGAGATATCCTCCTCCCCCTATATAGATATCCTTACTCCTCTTTAATGGGGTGGAGGTATTAGCCGATACTGATTATTGCCTACCTTACGAAGCAAATGGTAGTGGTGCGCCCTCTGCATTGCTTGATAGTACCACACGATTTCTCAACTGAAAGTGCTGGTGGTAGTGGGTGTTATCCTAATCCACCTTCTGGCAGCCGATTGGAAAGAGCCCATCACCCCAAAGAACCCATCAAGTGGGCCACGATAAGAATAGAAGGGCTCCAGAAGGGGTGGTGGACTATGCTTTGACATGGTTAGGTTGATTTCTACCGTACTTAGGTCTTCTCGGGACATTTAGGGCGTACCTGCAGCTGCAATCCCAAACTGCCTACCCTGCAGGGCAGTGGGGGATGATGCTTCCCGTGCCAAAGGGGGACAGGCTGGCGGAGCACAGTGAAGGATCCAGTCGACATGAGCCTGGAAATTCGTCTGCACCATGTTGAATTCCTAGATGCATTGCTCAATTTGCCCAAACAGAGCTCAGGAATATCTGAGAAGGATGAAGAATGAAGAAAATGGGGAAAGACCGCTCCTGAATCTTCCAAACTACTGGGCACGAGAAGACCAGCTGGAAAGTATGGGAATGGCGGAACGCTGCAAGATTCTCGTGTCATGAAGAGGATCGTAGATCGGCCTGAGGGCCAACTTGATGCTATGTGCTAAATAGTTCTGCGTTGGCTCCCAATATTCCACTATGAGCAGACCATACCTCCTAAATACCAACAACAACAAAAAAGAGAGAAGAGATATATAGGTATGATTTTGGAGTTAGGAAGTAGCGTTAAAATCGTGAACGTTATTGCTAGAAGGGTTGTTGTCCTGAATATTCCCCACCCCACCCTTCCAGTCCCAATTTCAATTTATTTAGAGTTATGCGAACATTTTTGAGACAGTTTAAAAGTTCCAGTGAGGTTCCAGTATTTCTATCTTTTGATTGCCTCTTCTCCTGATTCGAGTTCGAGAGGCGATTGATGCTCAAATAAAAGGACAGAAAAAAGATAAAATTGAACGAAAATATTCGATAAATCAAATTACTGGGTCGTAGAATAACTGGACAGCGTCGGGAAGGAAGAGCCTGATTCAATTTCCTCCTCAATTGGGGAGGTCCCTCTTTTTAACGACGACGAGCGATGGAGAGAATTTGCATCACAATGGACAGCTTTGGTTGAGGTGGGCAGATAATATAGATGAACTCAATTTTTCCCCTTTTTTCCTTCCCTCACCACGCTCCAGTTTTCATAACTACGGGGATTCATTCATTCGACCGTTTCCTGGAGCACCCGACTCTCTCCTGCTCTCGTTACTGCGTCCTCGCCAACGTTTGACCCCTTCGAATACATTTAAATAGCTCCTAAGCGGTTCAAGTGCCTCCATTCTTCCTTCTATTCTCGCAACCCCCTCTTCCTCCTCCTGTATTTTACTTCGCGCGACACCTTTTTTTCGTTAAAAAAGGTGAGATTTCTTTCGTCGACTGAATTCGGAATAAGAATGGAGTTGCAAGAATAAAGTGGTACCGTGGAATGGGGAATGGTGTGCGGAGGAGTTGGGGGGTGAACAATTTTGTTGGTTGGAGCTGCCGCTATTTGAGCGGGAAAATGTCTGCCGTTAGGTGTGGCACTGAGTTTCTTCGTGGAAACAAGCAGCTGTCGAAAAGGCAGCTGTAGCTAATTAGGTATCGAGTAGCGCTCATTGTGGAGCTTCCACATCCCTGGGACAGTGTAGGGGTATGGCAAGGGAGCTTTTCCTGCAGCGTGGAACCGTGCAGCGCTGAACAACGCACGATACAACGAGGCACACAAATATCCTTATGTCTCGTTCATGTTGTCAATGCAACGTTATGTTAGTTGCACCGTTCCTATTCAAAGAACTGCTGGCTCTTGTGAGGCTGGTGGGATTGAAGGCTTAGTCCTCGAACGGGTTTACTTGAATTTCGGGTAAATTGCAGGTTAGTTTCAAAATTCTGTTTCACTTTTTGAATGATGACTTAAAAAATGTTTGTTGTATTTTTTATTTTTTTTGTTTTATCTGATACTCTCTAAATATTAACCAAACGCCGATTCCTTCTTTGACTAACATATTTCGTAAGGAATTAGTAGAAGGTCATTTGTAAATTAACTCAAAATCGTTAGGGCAGTCTTTTCAAAAAAATGAGAAAAAAGCGTGGTTTTTGCTACATTTGCCCCACTCCGACAGGTCGAGCGGGCTTCATAGGCTGAGAAATCACTACAGTTTCTCCTCCTGATGGTTTCATTGACGGTGTGTTTCATATCAACAAAACTTAAGGCGATCGATAGTTGAGAGGGGGCGCTTAACTCGGCAGTTCCTGCAGTCCATCGCGCTGGACCAGGACTACGATCCATCATTGAAATCGTATTGAACGCGAGAAGCTGTGCAACCGTGTGCCACCTCTGATTCTGTACTGGGGCGGAGGTCTTATGATGAACGGTCGTATATCTCGGATCCCGTCTAATGATCTCAATTAGTTGACTTAGCGATCCCATTCAGTGGCGCGTTATGCAGCTCCGCCCAGATGGTCTCCAGTTACTGAAGCTCTTGTATTAATATTGCGGATGGGTTCCGTTTGGTCAAACGCTCCGCTCCTCTCACTATGACGTATTGCTTAGCCGAGTCGAACGGTTGGCGTTTCTCTCAAAAGGAGACGAAGCGCTGTTGTCCACAAACAACCACTAAATACGAACAGAGCCATGTCTCAGGCCATCAACAATATAACAGGGTGAATCCTAGAATTATATTTTATTTCACTCTTAAAATGTGTGTGCCTGTGTTACTCACAGGATGGATGGCCCATTTAGTCGTGGGGCTCTACAATCACTGGTAGGTGAAAATGGCCGAAACGTCTTCAAGAACGAGTTCTCTCCACAGCAGAAGGGTTTAGTTCTACGCCCATGTGTGAGGAATATGGAGACTCACAACAAAACAGTCGAAGCATTGTTCAAATTCCTACAACCCTAAGAGGGTATTCGACATAAGGCAAAACTCCTGTATACGCAAGCTTTTTGCTATATTTCGCCAAAGATTTCACTTTGGGGGGAATGAAGTGGTGGGTTAGTGGTCAGCCATGTTGGTCCACCAAGTTGAGCCTTGGCTGGAGAGAAGGTACCAGGAATTAACTACTATTTCACCCAGTGTTTTACAGGACGCCCTTTTTAGCGTCCATCTCTGCAAGATGGCATCGTTTAGAAGAACGCACCTTCGTCGCCTACCACAGATGGGTCAGGGCTTCGGAAAGACCTCGTCCGATTGGATCGATATCAGGTACTCTATTGAATAGCGAGAACTGCTGGTCGTGGATGCCTCCGTGGATTTGGATCTTCGAGTCAAGAACATGAAAAGCGAGAGCAAGGTGGATGACCGGTACACCCACCCTCGTGACGAAGTGGTGAAGAGCCCCAAACCAGCCTTAAAAGCAAGTGTCCAGCCAAAAGGCAAGTGAACAACAATCTCCGGATTGGGTTCGATTAAACTGTTAGCCTCCTAGTATTTTTTACCCTGGAAATGAACAAGTCATCGTAATTACACCAGCAGTCTTTCAGCCATAGTATGTAGTGGCATGAGAAGTCTGCGTTGATGGTTTGAGATCATGCTCAGACCTCTTCTTAGGATTGATTCTCATCTTTACAGTTCCTTCCAGTGGCAAAAAATCTACATTTAGCACTTGCCAGACGCTGGCTTCACACGATTTTCAGAAGTTTTTGTGGAAGGAACTGATTAAATTCCCTAAGTTGTGCATTATGCCGTTTCCCTCCCATCCGTGAGCTCCACGTGCGGAAGCCAAATACGACGACCTAAAGGTCTGATGATTCATGTTTGTCATCCTACGCGCCTGCAACCAACAACTAGAGTTTCGTTAGAAGTAGAGATAACAAAAGAAAGCACGAATTTTATAAAAGGAATGTTTTACCAGATTGGTGATTTTTACTTTCCTTGGCTCTACAAAGTAGAAAGGAAAGTTATGTAATCGGCTGAAAATTTTTTTTGGAGTTTTCTTCAGATCTTCACGTTTGTCTGTATACGATTTTTAGAGAAAACCACCGTATCAAATCAGCTCAAACTTCATATCTCGCCCGCAGGTCATCATGGGACGCCAAAATAAGGGTATGAACAAAATCCAACGAAATTTAACTATAGCTATAATAGTGATCAAAACACCAAATATTTATTTTCTCAAAAACGGCTCTAACGATTTTGATTACATTTTTTATATTGATAGCTCCTAATAAGGCAACTATACCATAAAATTCCCATTCATGGGAAAATGACTAGAGCAGCACAATAAATTGCCAAAACTTTCGACGTAATCGATTTTAGAGTGGTTTTTAGAGAAAACGAAATCCCCTCAAACTTGATATCTATCCCGCGGGTTACTATGGGACGCCAAAATAGGGGTATGAGCAAAATCCACCGAAAGTTAACTATAGTCATCATAGTGATCAAAACACAAAATTTTTTTCTCAAAAACGGCTCTAACGATTTTGATTAAATTTTTTATATTGATAGCTCCCAATATGGCAATCACACCATAAAATTTCCATCAGTGGGAAAATGACGAGAGCAGCACAATAAATAATCAAAATGTTCGACGAAAAGCGTTTTTAGCGCAGTTTTTTCCCTCAATAAAATAAGTGATTATCATCCCTCTTCAAAAAATTCGTGTACAGCCTCATTAATTTTCTGTGTACCAATTGCTCAATAATGGTCCTATAATGCGTATGAGCAGCACAATAAATTCCGGAACTGTAAGCGCTACCTTCCTGCTGCTGTGACGTGTTGTTTGACCAAGTTCAAAGGAACTGAGTGATAAATGAATTGATTAAGTAGAATTAGCCATGTACAAAGTGAATTGTTGTAGAGCTAAGGAAAGTTGTGTGTTGCAACGCACCAGATATTTCCTTATAAACTCCACTGGAATTTTCGTAGAATGTTAAAAAAAATTGGTATTGTAGTCCAATCTAATACCTAAAGGGTGAGTGTTTAAAAACACCCATGAGATTCGTGGGGGTCACTCCAGAAATGCCCGAATTTCAACTACTGCCGTAAAGCGTTGTTTGACCAAGTTCAAATTAACTGATAAATGAATTGATTAACTAGAATTAGCCATCTACAAAGTGAATTGTTGTAGAGCTAAGGAAAGTTGTGTGTTTCAACGCACCAGATATTTTCAATTTAGATGCAGTAACTTTCAGCTAATTCTAGTCTCCGTATCCTACGATATGTGTTAATGGAAATGTTCAATTAGGCGAATGTCGATACGAGTTCGGTCCCGTCACGTAGGCGTCATGCGGTTGTGATTCAGATATTTCCGTTTCGTTCCCTTCCATTAACTATTCACTCTCGTTCCTCATTTGACACCAGTTGAAATTCGTGAACTTCGCGTAGGAGGAGACCTCTGACCTCGGTTGGAACCGGGTGGGAGGAAATCGAATTTTGCCTTCAACTGTCAAATTTATTACGTTCAGTCGTTATTTATAGATCCGTTAATTGTACTGACGAGTTAAATCTTATTATTCACCCTACAACGAATATTGTAACGTAATAAACACATATATCTCAATAAACGCAACATGAATGATCTATTCAGTATTAATAAAACATGATTACATACATTAAGAGATTGATGACAGTGAATAATGGGGAATTGTAGCTACAGCAAACAAGACAAAAATGACGTTGGTAAATTCAAGGGACATATCATGACCGATCCGTGTAACCATTCTTTCACGACCGTGCGATCAAGACCAAATAATGACTAACCTTTTGTCTATATGTAGTGAAAGGAAAGGGCGTGGAGGGGGGGGGGCGAATCTAACAAAATTTTCTTCTTTGCTAATTCCATTCTATGGAAAAATGCGCTTGTTACAGAAGACTACTTTACAGAGTTCCAAATATCTGGTGCGAGGTGCGAGCAACATACAATTTTCCGCAACCCCCGTAAATTCGACAATACGTTCCTACAATATTTAAAATATGGCGGGGACGGACCAGGCGTTGATGCGATCTGGCGAAGCCTTCATGGACCGGATGATTGGGGCGGTGGAGTTCGTGCGTAGTGAATGTAGACATGATGCGATGTGAAAGAGCCGTAGGGGTTTCCAATGAGAAGTCATTATAAATAGTCAGGTTGCGAACAAATGGAGGCGTGTGGATAATATGTTTATGCAGGGTTGCGTTTTGCTGTTGCTCAATACAGCGGAATTGTGACGGCGAACACGTGCCCCAAACAGCGATGGCGTAAGTCCATATTGGTCGGATAAGGGAACTGTAAATAAGTACTTTTTTGTGCAGGGAAGTGGTGGGATTGTGCAGAAGAGACCGTAAGCTGAACACACGGGACCGTAATCGATGCAGCAATACAGAAATATGGTCCTCGAATGTCAAATGTCTACCTAGGATCACTCCTGGATACTGAACTGATCGGACATTTGGCATAGTGTTTCCTAGAAACGTGAGGGGTGGTTCTGTGTAACGCCGTTTACAGGTGAAGGTCATGGCATGTGGTTACAGGGGGTTAGTTTTTATTTTCCATTTTGTACACCACTGCCCAAGGATTTCTATTTTATATTGTAAGAGTCGCGCCACAGGAGTAGCATGTGGCCCAGAAACAGCATAAACAATGTCATCTGCGTACATCCCAGAAAAGTCGGGTGCTTGAAGCAGAGGCAGGTCGTGACAGTAGAATGAGTACAAATACGGACCCAGAACTGAACCCTGAGGAACTCCTGCGAGAATTCGCCTTGTTGTGGATTTTTCATTTTGAATGTTAACTTCAAACGTTCTCCACTCTAGTCTCTGCAGCATCCGCCGAACTCAGACCTGCGGAGGTACGGCATGTATTTGGTCGTTAGCCAGTCTCCCGGTGTGTTACCGCGCGGAGGTGACCACCTGAGGAATCTCGTATCGTCTGGGAGGAATTCTTAATCTGGTTTCCCACCTGATCTAACTATGTACTTGAGTGGCAAGTTTCAAAAGGACAGATCAATTATGACCACGTATCTTAGCAATCACCTTCTTGGTTATAGGCCCCCACCCCCCAAACACACACATTTGACGCTTTACATTTCAGGGTTCAGATTCCTTAACGTGAACTACAAAATTCGTTCTGTTTAGATGCTGGGTCGAATGGAATGAGTATTAAAGCTGTACAACGGCATATAGATAGATAGAACGGTGAAATTACAATGATTATAGTAAGCCAAGGTCTACTTATTAAAAAAACATGCGGGGCAATACAGCGAAAGTAATTGTTTTCGACCTGGACTTGTAATTTTCGTCGATCATGCTTCGTGTGGTTTACAGGTATTTTTCGGTGGTGAGTGGAATGAGATGGTTCTCAGAGTTGTGAGACTAGGTCAAACTGTTCAAGACATTAATAAACCGTTGTGTAATAATTTGCAGCGTTTTCAATATGGCTTATACTTCCGTCAGGTTGATGGGGACATTTCCACGACTCAACGTCGGACATTTGAACTTCAAACACTTGAACCCTTTATCTGGCCCAACAACGATTGCCTCTCCTGACAAGCACCTTACCTCCAAGGTAAGGAGCTATCATGTGGATTATGCAGCGAGAACGTGATAAAGATACCAGTCGGTGACACCCGCGAGTCACTGACACCATGAAGACCGCGGGTAGTAATCTTTGTTGCGCAGATCCTCGATACTAATACAGCACGTAAATTTTTAGCTGATTTGGAGATGTCACAGACTGGTCTCTTGCTCACATTCTGCCTGAAGAAGCGAGATGAAAGCTGCATGTCAGGAGCTGTAATCGTCGTTGGGCCAAATAAAGAGTCAAAGCAGTGCTTCGAATATCGCTCATTGTCTTTTGGTCGACTTCCACTAACTTTTTTGGAGACAGTCGTGTGATGAGGCGCAGCAGATATTTTATAATGAATTCATCAAGGTGAAATTGGTTGATCACATACCTGAAATAAATTAAATACAGAGCTTCAACTCCCAGAAATTCAATTGCAAGATTTTCCAAAGAAACAGTGATATTGGAAAATCTACTAATCAGGGCGCGACACGCTAGAAGCACTCTACCTCAAGCCTAGTACATCTCTCACCGGCTTTATTATCCGATGCTCCGCACGGTCGCTTCACTTGGGGCTCAATAAGAACGACGACTTGGGCGGCTGAGGTGGTTACGGAGGCCGTCTAACTAACCGGATTTTGTTCCATCACTGGTTCTATCGGCCAACAATAGAAATTTCTCATTCTTCCATTCAAATCTGTCCCATCAATATTTATGAGGGGAGCAAAGAAATTCCGCCTAGCAAAGGAGAAAGGAAAATGGCGTAGGTCGGGAAAGGTACTGCGGGAAGGGAAATTTCCTGTTTTCCAATCTCAATAAGTTCACTACGACGATAGGAAGTTTCAGGTAGTTCACGCAGCTGGGCTCTTAACAACAATGCAGCTGAATTTCCAAACTTGTAAAGATCATTTGCGCAGAAAATTGAGCTCGAGATTGTCATTCAAGAGATTCAGAATAAACGGCAAACAATCAAAGTAACTAACTTATCTAGTCAGCTCTCATTTAGGAATAATAGTATGACCTCCAGACCCGAACTATGCGAATAATAGGCTGGGAATAGATCCGAGAACGGTGAAGCAAAGATAACAATAGATTACTTACAATGAACCCAATCAAATAACTTGCATTCTACGTACGTACGACAGGCATTCTCAAACAAATCGAAGTGGTAGTCCAATAAGCTAACTCGATACGATGGAAGTTTAAAATGAAAGTTTTTATGAAACCCCAAAATTTGAAATCAACGCCGTTTTCTTTACTTGTTTCACAGTATCCTCCTGTAATTCCAGAACGTTAAGCGTGAACCGGCCGAAAAAAATAGTTTCGAGAGTTCCATCAATCATCTTGACGTGCGTTTTGAATGAAAGTCGTAGCATGATCAGCAGCAGCCTTGTAAGTACCCCGAGCTTTAAGCGAGACCAGTCTCGGTTCCAAATTTCTTGTCGGAAACGATTCCAAAGAATTTGATTACAATTTTTTTGTGGAGTGCTCCAAATGCTGTGACGGTATTATAATATGTTTATTTGTGGAAACCATAAATAAAAATGCAGACAAAAATATACTTTAGATTGGTAGTAGAGCGTTTCCCCTATACATTCTTCTTATAAAAAACTAGCATTCTTTAATATCGCATTCGCCGTACAATAAGTTGCCTATACAGTGGTGGTTTAATAACTTATAAATTAATTAGAGACATCCCACGAAATTCTGGAGTTCGAATTATTGTTTTTGACTAAATTTTTGTTTCCCTTGGCTCGACGAAGTAGAATGGTAAGATCGGCTGAAAAATTGGATTTGGAGACTGGATCATTCCAGTAGTATAAATATCTGGTGCGTAGCGACACACAACTTTCCGCCACCCTCGTAATTTCGAACACCACCTACATAGGTGAGCGCTATATCTTCGTTCAACGCATTTTTACAGGAATATTTATGCAGAACAAAATGTACGTATTAGTTAGCTGAGAGTACTCCGAAAGTTTGATCGAAATCGTTAGAGCCGTTTTTGAGACAATCGGAATACCGATAAATTAATATTCGACAAATCTCCTTTTCTGTGTTAACTTGGCTTATATCTCCGTTCAACATATATACACAGAAATGATTATAAAGAACGAAATGTTGGTATGAGTGACTAAAAGACACTCCCATTAGGATTTATCACATCTGGTGAAGAAGTTACCCTGGAATTTACGGAAATGTTAGAAAAAACGTTATTTTCGACAAATTTTGATTTTTATCTCTGCTCAATGGACTGTCAGAGGATCATTTATTGAGAACAATATGTAGGTATTAACTATTCGGATACATCTTGAAATTTTGGTGATAATCGTTGAAGCCGTTTTGCCAAAAAGCGTGAAAACCCTATTTTTGCGTCATAGGCCTATATCTCCGTTCACCCTATTTCCATGGAGATATGTATAGAGAAGAAAAGTTAGGTATTGATTAGTAGAAGATAATTTGAAAGTTTAATCAAAATCGTTAGAGCCGTTTTTGAGAAAAATGCGAAAAACCCTAGTTTTTGGCACATTTTCATCCCCCACTCCCTCTTCCCATCGGCCGAAATCATCCATAACCTTATTTTGGTGACTACAAAAAATAACGAGCAAAACAAAAAAAGAACCAGCTCAATCGGATCAGCCGTTCTCCCGCAAATCGAACTACACACACACGGACCACGCGCCGAAATTAGGTTTTTTAGACTCAGTAGGGTCTGAAACGTAAAGATCTGAAGAAAACCCAAATTTTTTTTTTGACCTCCCCTTCTGGTAGCGGAAAGTAAACATGAACGTTATTACATTAAACATCGTCCATATTCCCAGTTGCTTGAAGAAAACTGACACCAACCGCCTTCCTTGATGTGTCGTAACTGAGTAAGGGACTGCAAATCTAGCAATCCAATTTTTGTGGAATCGGTTCTTAGTGAATCAGTCTGTCAGTTAGAGGGTATGGCGTAACTGGTCGACCATGTGGAGCAAGTCAATTGTGTACTAAATAACTTACCCATGCAAGGGGCAGTTAATAAACGTCGCGACACAAATTGGGAGTCGACCTGACAAATTCGAGAACCAGTTTCCATACAGAATGTTAGCTAAGCTCATATATATAAATCCAATGAAAAACAGATTCGATTGCGACTAATCGGTGATAAAAATGGCTGAATGCATGTGGACTGGGGAAAAATATGTGATGTGTCGCACCAAATATGTTAAATTGTTTTTGTACTTTTCGTTTGCTCCTCTTTACGTTGTCGCTGGTTACAGAAACTACTAGTTAGCAGTTCTAGCTCTTCACAATCGTATAAACTTGTCGTTGTGGAGAAGATTTTTCGGCTTGGAGGAGGTAAAGGTTCATACGGAACGTGGTGATTTCAGTGCGCAGCTTCTTTTCAGACTGTGGCTTCAAATCACAATGCCATTTTACGTGGTTGTTCCTACGATCTACTTGCGAAGAAGTCAGTTACCTCTTGGGCGTTCTTGTGATGTCACAATTCTGTCTGAGGAAGCTCGCTGCCTCAATCCTTGTTTATTGTGAATTTGGTCTTAAGTGTTCGTACATCTTCCTTTGTAAACTAATCCCCTTGTAGATTGGCAGTGCTGGAATCACATGTTAGATTGAACTGATGGTTCCGTTTTGCATTCTCCTTCTACAAACTTCTTTCTCTCTTTTTCTTCTTTTCTTTGCGAAGGTGTTCTACGGCGCCCTCCTTGGATCTAAATCAAGTGAAACTGCTTTCTACCTTCAGGCAGTATGTTTCCTTCCAAATGTGA
Organism: Pachypeltis micranthus; assembly: GCA_020466155.1. Taxonomy (NCBI): domain Eukaryota; kingdom Metazoa; phylum Arthropoda; class Insecta; order Hemiptera; family Miridae; genus Pachypeltis; species Pachypeltis micranthus. The sequence goes on along the minus strand of CM035774.1, from coordinate 19,547,067 downwards.
ATAATTTACGACGTTTTGGAACAACCAAATCGGGCGTGTATCAACATTAGAGAATGAATCGTATGAAGTGGGTAGGGGATTCTCTTACTTGGTAAATTAGCTTCCGGTTATGGCAGGTGTATGTTGCCTTTATAACGTCGTAAAAACAATTTCGTTGTTTGTTTTGGGGCTGGCTCTCTATAAAGGGCCTTTGGAACACCTGTAGGGAGCCGTTGGAGCATCAGACATCAATTTCACATCTCCTTCACGCGAGAATTCCAGTTTCCGATCGTACGAAAAATATCGCGATTCCTGCGACTCTGGAAATGAGAATGGCATTCTGAAGGACTGTCAAAAGGAGTTTATCGGTGAGGGGCGTAACGTTTCGATATCGTCGTAAAAACGCAGCCCTGCTGCTCTTAAATGACCACTGAAGTGCCCGCAAGTTTTGTGAGTCGCGACGTTACATTGTAACAGCGTCGTGTATGGAATTCTCCTAAATGCGACGGAACTGTCGAGCGCTGCCGAAATGAACCGCGTTATAGCTCGTAGACTCCCCCCAAAGTACCGTTGTCTCTTCCATTCCTCTCCATCTCACTCTCTATCATTTTAATTAATCGTCCAACGCTAGTTTGCACCGAGCAAAAGCGATTGTATTTTCAACCAGAGTTACGGGAGAAAATTAATCGACGTTTTCGAGGTCACGGGATCCGCTGGCTCATTAGGTATTGCTCGGTTCAGCTTTGCTCGTAAACTGTTTCGTTTCAGTTGGCCAATTCGGCCAACCTAGTATCTGATGGGTGAAATTACGTTTCCTTTGATACTCGGTGACAAGTTTGCTCTTTATGACTGTAAGAGGACCCAACATGCAAGATCATCTCAATCACGTGAGAGTAGGTGGAAATGTAAAACTCCAAGCACGAACAACTGAGAGTGTAGAGTACAGACCTGAAAAGGCACAGCAGATGAACCTTCAACAAGAGCTTCTTCAATTCGCAGATTCACTTCTTTTCGCCGGAAAGCTGAGCACGTCGTGCATTTTCAGACTGACTGGCACAAGACATCACGATTTGCTCCAGTCTCCAGTTGTTAGATAAGTTATCAAACCTGTTAGCTTAGCCTGCTGTTTAGCAAGCCTTCAACTATCACATTCAGTTGATGAAGAAAATAATGGTTAAAAAATGTGATCACTGTTAAACCCGGTTTGGCACTCGTGTATTTTTACTTTCCTTAGCCCTTCGTAGTTGTGAGGAAAGACGTGTGACCGGTGAAAAAAACATTTGGAGTTTTTTTTCAGATCTTAACCTTTCAAGAGCTTCTGAGTCCGAAAAGCACTATTTCTGCAAATGATTTGTGTGAGTCTAAAACACGATTATCGACTGATGATAAATCGTTAGCGTGTAGGTCACAATGGGACGACAAAATAAAAGTATGAGCAAAATAGTCCCAAAACTAACTATAATTATCGTAAGACACTTTTGTCCTGTAGCGTGTGTTCGACTTGAACCGTATTAGCGAAAAGTTGGAATTAATACGTTTCTTCTTGGCAGAACTGAGTTTCAAAAGTGCTTCTTCCCTTTTCAGTCTAATTTCCCAATGTGGTCACCATCGAAATTATAATGAATTTGAACAAAAAAGGAGTCAACACAAACACTGTTTCGCTTTGCAACAGGGTGTTGTTCAAAAGATGTCTGTACCATGCCAGACACTAGAGTAAATGGCTTTTTTACTTTCCGCTACCCGAAGGGAAGGAAAGTATAGTAATCGGCCCAAAAAAAATTTGAGTTTTCTTCAGATCTTTACGTTTCAGACCCTACTGAGTCTAAAAAACCTAATTTCGGCGCGTGGTCCGTGTGTGTGTATGAGAAGCTCTGAGAACCCCTGGGGCAGACACTACAAGTCCTCCATAGGAAAAGCAAATGTAGAGCAGGTCTTAGCTGCGATGCAAAATGAGTCAGGCTGGGCCTGCAGTATCGAACGTTCACTGGAAACCCTCCTTGAGAAGGCGTTCCCAGATGACCAACTAGCTCGAGACACTGAAGCCCAGAGGGCAGCAAGGGAGCTGATCATGGACCCTCCGAACGAGCCCGACATCCCATTGTGGACAACAGGCGACCTCGGCAGGGCTCTTGCGACCTTAAAGCCCAACAAATCTCCTGGGCCAGATAAAATAGAAAGCAATATGCTAAGGAAGGCTGAGCGGACAATCTCCAGCGGTCTCCTTAATTTATTTAATGACTGTCTGCAGGTCGGACAGTTCCCCACTCAGTGGAAGTCTGCGCGCGTTGTCACTCTTCAAAAGGGAGGCGACCGCAATCAGTCGGACCCGCGATCATGGAGACCACTCAGCCTTCTTTCCATATTAGGCAAAACACAAGAAATCTTGATGTTGCAGTCCCTCGAAGGAGTCTTTGGCCGCAACCTCACAGGCAGGCAATACGGGTGTACCAAAGGAAGGTCCACGCAGGATGTCATTGTCGAGATTCGGCGTGTTTCCTGCTGGCACCGGCTAAGTACGTCGTAGCAGTTCTGATTGACATCAGAGGAGCGTTTGACAACCTTTGGTGGCCAGCGCTCCTTAATGAACTCAAAGGTAGGGGAATCCCCGCAACCTGTACTCGCTCGTCAGAAGTTACCTGACAGACAGAACTGCTACGATCGAAAGTAGGCATGTCTCCGTCCGGAGAAAGATTGAGAAGGGGTGCCCACAGGGCTCGGTCCTAGGACCAGCACTCTGGAATGCCTTCTTCGAAGGTCTTCTCAGGAAACTCATGGAGACTGACTGCGAGCCGTACGCCTATGTGGATGACTTGACTGTGCTGATCTTTGCAGAGTCAGTCCGCCAAATTGAAGAAAAACCCACCACGTGCTCCGCACTGTCAACCAATGGTGCGAGCACGTCAAGATGCAGGTGGCTGAGGAAAAACCCAGCTAATCCTCTTGAAGGGGAAAGTGAATAATCCACCCACAATACGCTTTGGCGGCCACAGGCTCCTTCTTGAAAAGCACGTCAAGTATTTAGGAGTGAATATAGGTGAGAGGTGGGGTTTCAACCAACACCTCCAGTCCCTTAAAGGCACTACCATTGCAAGGTTTGCCTCACTGCGTGCCATTACTAAGGCCACTTGGGGTGTGTGTTACCACGACACCATCCTCATGTATAAGGCCATCTATTTAGGTGTGATTGGCTACTGCCCTGTTGTCTGGGGTAGCAAACTAACAGTCAATCAAAAGAGAGTATTGGCCCAATCCCAGAGAGCCGCGCTCCTGTGGATCACCAAGGCCTACAAGACTGTATCAACGGAAGCACTCCAGGTGATCACTGGTCAGTTACCAGTTGATTTGGCTGTTGAGTGCATGATTGACAAGTGGAGAGTGAAACGGAGCTTCCCCGCTTTGGGCTGAACTCCGTGCGGATCTCACCACAGAACAGAAACTTGCCGCCATCGATGAATGGGCTCTAGAGAAATGGCAAGCGAGATGGGAATCCTCGTCAAAGGGACGTGATACGTATGAGTTCTTCCCCAACATCCGTGAACGTCTTTCTAGAAAATGGGTTGAGCCAGACCACTGGACGAGCCAGTTCCTCACGGGACATGGTGACTTCAATGCGCGGCTCCACTTCTTTTCTCTGAAAGACTCTCCATTATGCACGTCTTGTGCCTCCAGTGCGGAGGAAACAAGAAACCATGTGCTGCTCCACTGTAGTTTCTACAACAGTGAGCGACGGTTGTTGAGAGGGCAAACGAACTTAGCAGCTTTGACTGCTACAAAGGAAGCCTATAACCATTTTGCAAAGTTCGCAAAGAAGGTAATGGCTAAGAAACGTGGTTATAGTTGATCAGTCCTTTTGAAACTTGCCACCCAAGTAAACAGTAAGATCAGGTAGGGAACCAGATTAAGAACTACTCCCAGATGGTACGGGATTCCTCAGGTGGTCACCTCCGCGCGGTAACACACGGGCAACAGCTCTCTACGGTGAGACTGGCTAACGACCACATACCTGCCGTACCTCCACAGGTCTGAGTTCGGTGGATGCTGCAGGGGCCGGCCTCTTGCATATTAGCGAAACCGCAACTTCTATGACTGATATAACCCTCGTCGAGGGTTTAGGTACAGTCATGAAATAAAGAAACAGATCTGTGTGTGTGTCTGTAGTTCGATTTGCGGGAGAACGGCTGATCCGATTGAGCTGGTTCTTTTTTTGTTTTGTTCGTTATTTTTTGTAGACACCAAAATAAGGTTATGGACGATTTCGATCGATGGGAAGGGGGGGGGGACGAAAATGTACCAAAAACAAGGGTTTTTCGCATTTTTCTCAAAAACGGCTCTAACGATTTTGATTAAACTTTCAAATTATCTTCTACTGATCAATACCTAACTTTTCTTTCCTATACATATCTCCATGAAAATACGGTGAACGGAGATATGGGCCCCTGAAGCAAAAATAGGTTTTTTACGCTTTTTGGCAAAACGGCTTGAGCGATTTTCACTAAACTCACAGGATGTTTTCAAATAGTTAATACCTACATATTCTACTCAATAAATGTTCCTGTGTCGGTCCATTAAACAGAGATAAAAATCAAAATGTGTCAAAAATAACGTTTTTTCTAACATTTCCGTAAATTCCAGGGTAACATTTTCACCAGATGTGAAATTCTAATGGAGTGTCGTTTAGTCACCCATACCAACATTTCGTTGTCTATAATTATTTCTGTATATATATGTTGAACGGAGATCTAAGCCAAGTTAATTCAGAAAAGGAGATTTGTCGAATATTAATTTATCGGTATTCCAATTTTCTCAAAAACGGCTCTAACGATTTCGATCAAACTTTCGGAGTACTCTCAGCTAACTAGTCCCTACATTTTATTCTCCATACATGTTCCTGTAAAAATGCGTTGAACGAAGATATAGCGCCCGCATATGTAGGTGGTGTTCGAACTTAAAGGGGTGGCGGAAAGTTGTTTGTTACTACGCACTGTTTCGCTTTGCAACAGGGTGTTGTTCAAAAGATGTCTGTACCATGCCAGACACTAGAGTAAATGGCTTTTTTATATTTTGTTGGGTCAATGAGCTCCATTGCAGAGCTAAAACATGGTTGAGCCTTAGTTTTTCTGCAAACAAACAAGCCCTGGTTATGCTTAAAAGCTTTAACAGTTACAGATCACATTACCAACCGGTCGAATGTGATTTTCGCTCAGTTTTGTTGTACCTAGGACACAAATTACCTCAATTTTCTATATACATAGAGCTAGTGTATAACGTTGTGGAGTTTATTCGATTGCACGTAGGAAATTTATAGGACTGTCAACAAGATTTTGTAAGGGAAGGCTCGTGTTCACTGTTCTGGTTGTGAAAACGAATTGAAAAAACTTAGCAAATTATTACACAATGGTTTATTATTCTCATGAACAGCTTGACCTAGTATTACTGCTCAGTCACCCATCCCACTCAATACCCACGAAACATGACCTGACTACAATGGAACTACGGAAACTAAATATTTCCCCGGCGCCAGGCCCCCGTCGTTGGGACGGAAACACGACGTTCCGAGTCGAGGGGGCGGTGTTGTGAGGCGAGTGGGCGGGTGGTTTTAATGAGACGGGAGGGAGGGAGGGAGTACTAACGACGATACGTCGACTTCCCCTGTAGTTCCTGCATTATACTGCATTTCGTTAATTTTTTTAACCATTTTTTGCCAATAACAACCATGGGCTTCGTCCGATCAGATTGCCGAGATGGCGGGCACAACTAGATACCAAATGGGATTTTTGTGCGAAAGAACGAATTTTTTAGACCATGTTAAAGGCACAAAGAGGCCTGGACGGCAGACGGACATTGCAACTTTGGAATCTCCAAGTCTTGAAACGTAAAGTATCAAATTTTGAGGGGGGGGGGGTGTAAAAAATTTTTCGTGACCGCAAACATAGGGTTATTATTCAGAATGAATAATAAACCAAAAGTAAGTCGAAGAAATGACCGGCATTTTGGAGGTTGCTGCTAATTATCTTATGGCGAATATGAACCATTCATCGTGTAACTCTGCAGTGCTATTCATTAACAAATTGCTTTTAAGATTTCCGTTGAATACCTCGACATCCTTAACTACCTCAGTTTTATCTTCACTCACATAAAACGCCCTAATGCGTCCGTACGAATCTGCACCTTTTTATTCAGTCAAAGTCATCTATGACGGGGCAACGGCGTATGATCTCGCCGGAAAAGAATCTGGCACAGCTCTCGGCTTTTGCTTTAGAAAAGTCAAGTATTTGATTCCAAGTTTCCGTACTCTTCTTCGAGTATAAGAACGTTTTCTTGAGCTTCGTAAAATTCGTTTTCGTCCATTCCCGCGCCAGTGTACCAGTGGAAAAACGCTTTTTTCTCGAGCATCAATTGGTATTTCAAGCTGAGTGCCGCCCAGGACTCCTTAATAGCAATGTTGTTAGCTATCATGCACACCACTTTGTCGGTCGGAGTGAAGTTGCTTTCTGGGAAATTGAGAGGAGCTTGTTGGTTGATCCCCACTTTGAAACCTGAAATCGGTTATTATTCAATGTTCAAACCATAAAACAGATTATGAAGTAATCAGAATATGTACTAATTTGTGACTGTACTCGGCCAATATTGGCCGGGAATGTCGGCAAAATTTACTTTACGGTACTTTCTAAGTTGTGCCACGCCCCAAAGAAGAAACAAGAAATATTAATGGAAAGCCCCTCTGACATCTACATACTACGCAGGCGAAGTTAGGGATAGATATAATGGAATTCAGAAGCAAGGATAGAATACGATAAATTGAAATGAACGATCTGAAAAGCGTTATCGTAGTTTCACCAGATTCGGCTGTCCAAACGTGATAGTTCTAGACAACCACATAACAAACCGTTTTGACGCTGCCAATTTAAGCCCTATTTATCAAAGAATAGAATTCGTTTGATTACAAACAGCCCAAACTACGGCCAGGAGCACGCATTAGCTGTGACTGGGGTTAAAATAATGAAAAACAAAACTCGCGAATGCTAAAGAACTCTTCAGAACCCCAACCTTCAGTTAACGCACTATCGAAACCCCGAAATTCCTAGTTTAGGGTCCTTCCCAAGCCACTTAATGTCTCTAGTGCACTGGTCTGTTTAATTCCACATACTTTGACCTTCTGGCAAGAATCTCACGAACTATGAACGGGGTTTTATCAGTTGTATTAATAATTTAATCGTACAGGTGTGGGTTTCGCACTCGTTCAGAAGCTGATTAACTAGCTCTGTGTCAACCACACACGAACATGCAGCAGGGTTTCGTCGATGTGCCAGTTTTTCTCCCGCTGCAACACAACGCAAGGTGGTAGTAGGCCTCCGAAGTGCACGTACTAATTGCTTGCAACACCCGGTCAGTTGTTTGTAAAGGAATGCAGCTGTTGAGTGAAACGCCGCCTGGGTATGTGCGACGTATGGGGCGAGGACATCACCACGCGATAGATCTGTACTTAACGCAAGTCTGTTCCGTCTCAACTCTCTGACAAAAATATCATATTAGTGGTTACACAAGTCGTATTAATGAGTTAGTTTGTTTGCTATCATCAGGCGATCTGTGGTAGGTACGGCAGGCTTTTGCCGATTGGCCAGTTTTCTTCCCACCGCAACACAACAGAAGTTTGTGTTTACCTGTTACCATGTGGGCCCAAACGTGATACCTAAATTGGTCTGATTCATCTCATAGTGGCTGTAACAAGGTCCTCACGAACCATCACATCACATGAGTTGGATGAAACCTATACACTATTGTGTAACATGACAGCGATTACTTAGTGATATAAACATTGATGGCCTGGAAAATTAATGAATAAGGTTTAGAAACTTACTCTAGTTCTACAATTCATTGGGGCTACGTCGTCATCCCCACACAGCAGTATACCTCTAGGGGAATAATTCCGAAGAAAAGCGATCTGTTTGACTTGTTTTTCCGTAGGCTTTAAGAATAAATCTAGTTTCTGTTTGCTACATATTTCTTACAAACAGGTCTTGAAAGCTATTCCAATCTCCTCAACATTATTTGTGACTTTCGAAACCTTCAACTTGCCCTCCTTTCCGTGCCTGAACCCTACTTTCTAGTTTCCAATACTTAGCCAATCATTGACCTCCTTCCAAACTTTTCGTTCTTCTCTCTCTACTTGTTCCCCTCTCCATCCCATTCTCCAACCAATTCCAATCTCTACTAGTTCCCTTCTCGTAGGAACCTTTAGAAAAGTTTTTGTGTATCCATTTTGTCTCCGACAACCGAAGTGCAACTAACCTTTTTTCCTATAAATATTCTACTCGCTCAATGAGGGAACGACGAGCTGCTTGTCATGTAAATAGTCTTCCGTAAATTCAAATCAGCGTCAACTCTCACTTGTACGAATTTTGCCGACCTGATTCATTGAATATTGCAATTGTGCGTTCGTCAATTAGCGTTTAAGATGTGGTATTTCCTGATAGCCTGTCCATTTGAAATGAGCATAAAGATGCCTTTCTTACCTTCGATCTTCCGATCGATTTTCAACCATGTTGTGCTCTTTACAGACCTTATCGTCAATGCCAGAGGGGATGGGGCCACGTCTAGTAAGAGTGGGAGCCCAGTATAATTGAAAAAAAAACTTGAAACCCGTACGCCTACATGGATGTATATAAATTATGTGTACTTGTATAAAGTTCTTTTTAAAAAAATCCTATTGGCAGTCTCCAAACTTGACTTATTTACCTCTAAGGATGCTTAGCTGCCCTAACCATGGCAGTCCTGCAGCCCCACCATAAACAAAAAACGATGAAGTGCTACAACCTTTCTGTAAGGTCGAGGCACCAAATATGCTCGTAGAGTACTTAGTGCAAGAAACGATTATGAAAAACGGAACTAGCGACACTTTAGATAATGAAGGTACAAATGGGACCATTAGGGTGGTCACCATCCTGCCCCTCAGTGCCTCTTGACTCGGCATTTTGGTAAGGAAACAGTGGTGTCCTTTCATTTAGGCTTTCGCTATTCTATCACGATATGTAGGACCTCTCTTCCAATACAGTGAGACCACACGAACTTAACTATGGCTGAGAAAGCTTCTCAACCGTACGACCACGCTCTTCCAGGGTATTCGAACAGTACATGACTTCAAATAAAACGCTCAAAGGCGGTTCCAAGAGGTGAGGCTACCTACTAGGACCTAACGACCACCGACTCTTCTCATCAGTCTCGCCGTTGTCGGTTTTCCTGGTTGTTCCCCGTGCAATCACCTTTCTTCTATTCGTCTTAATAATATTTATTCCCCTTACGTTGTCAACTGCATCCTTTACTACAACAATTTCCCATATTCTGCTCGCAAAACACTCAGATTCACGACGGCGTGAGTCACTCAGTCCACCTCTCCCGCCAGCCGGTGGTTCTGCAGTCTTGTGAGTACTATTCTTATTCTGGTGTTCTCGAAGTAGATACTTAAGCTGGCAAATATAACAGAAGAGTTAACTTTTCTTTCTTGCAATCAGATTTTCAAGGTACAGCCAACTCACACCCGGCCATGTTATACTAGCGCAAAAGCTTGATTTTTATGGTTCGAGCCAAACCGGAAAAAAGGTTCATTGCATAATAAATATATACGCAACAATATAATTTTTATAGTTACCTGTCGGGGACCAAGAAACGAACTGGATCGCTTTTTTATTCTTGACTTGGGAGATAGCCTGATTGATATCCTTAGGAGTCACGTCACCGCGATACAACAAGCAGCACGATATGTATTTATCGAAATTGGAGTCCAAACGTGCCAGTCTGTACGAGGAATCGAAGGCTTTATACGTTATCTCTGTTGTCGTCAGCGTTTCACGATGCGAGCCTCGGTAACCTGGAAGTAAATGAGAACTTAAGATTTCTGGGTGAAGTGCAATTCAAACGCTAAATAACATCATGCAGACAGCTCATCATTGTATTCAGCATAAGTTTGAACATAGATCGTTCCCACACTTATACAGGATCAGGCTCCTCAAAGGTGTTTGTACCTTTTGTCGGGGATGTTCGTAAAATGCCATATTCGTGTTCTACTGAACATTTCGGAGGTTTGATCTTTATGTTGCCGGATATAATGGGCACCCCTTCTGTTTGCTCTCTCATTTAACGACACTATGTCGTACGTCGCAAAGGAAAATTGTGGTTAAAACAATGTTCTCACCAGAAATTGGTGCGTAGCTCAACACTGGAAAGTGTATCCGAGGAAAGGGGACCAAATTAGTTTGAAAATCAGAGAAGTCAGCATTCAGACTCCCCTTGAAGCGCAATGAGGCGGTAACGCTGCTGACAGCTTGAGCCAGAAGGCGATTCAAATCCCTGCACGAGAAAGATAGAGTCAACAAACTCCTTTTACACATTCGTTAAATACTTAACAAATTATTTTGATTGTTGTTGTTGAGTGACAGTGGGGACGTCACAAGACAAACCTGTACGAGGGTTGATCGATTTGCAAAAACTGTTGACAAATGCTATACATGGCCTCATTGTCAGAGAGTGTCACGCATCCCACTAGATCGAGAGTAGAATTTGTAGCCAGAATTGCGTTATAAGGCTCGACAACTGCTGTAGACAACTGAAAATTTCAAAATGTATAGTGTTAATGGGAAAGTTATGATTCTGATTCAAAGCCGCCCAAATTAGAATGTTTATTTAATGTTTAACCCTTAGTCAACGAGCCTATTTAAACTATTTATCCAAACAATTCCTGCATACACTGAAAAAATAGTGCATTGATGTCGCTTCAAAACAGAGTCCGTTGAACGCTTTTTACTTTCCTTGGTTCTACGAAGTAGAAAAAAATGTTATGTAATCGGATAAAAAAAAATTGAGTTCTCTTCAGATCTTTACATATCAGACCCTACTGAGTCCGAAAAACACTATATGGAAAAATTTATTGGTGGTGCTTTGAAAGCGATTTGTTTGTAGTGTACACGATTATGAACTTTAATTAGCGCCTCGGCATTCCAGAAGTCATTCGAAGAGGAAGAGCTCTGGAGAGCTTTAATTACCGCTGGGTACGCGAGTCTTTAGCAACATACCTAAAAGATTACAGCCGTAGTTGTGTAAAAGAACGTTAGTCAACATCCGAAAATATTAGTTTAGGACTGCGTGTGTTAAGTGGCGGATATTGAGTTTTTTAAACATCTTTTTCAACTATAAGCAGTTCTTTATATTTTTAAATTTTGAGTATTAACGGCAACTCAACAATTGGATTCCCTTTCGATTAATTGATTAAATTTTACCTAACTAAACCCTCCAACCCTTTAGTTTCAACATCGTACAATAGCTGAACGTGGTTGACCTTAATTCATCTACTTTTCTCATCAAATTTAAGGTAATTAGTATTAGCGTTCTGCGATTTTTAGAGTTCGAAAAGAACAAATAGGTGGCTGCGTAAACATCTAACCAGATTATCCCCGAGTTATTGGTTATTGACACTCGCTCAAGGAGCTCTAATTAGTTTCTGCTCAATATTTGAAAATACTGTTCGGCTTCCAAATCAAAATGACTGTTCTTCAACACTCACGAGAGAGTTATATCAGTTGAAAGTATAGAGGTAGCAATTTCGCTATAGTCCAAGTCCCAGGCTCTCGCTCAGCATCCATCAAACCCAGACGAGCGCAGGTACGGAGCTGTTGTCTATGTATTATGACGAGGGGGGTATGACCCTGAGGAACCCGTACCATCTGGGAGGAGTTGTTAATCTGGTTTCCCACCTGATCTAACTATTTACTTGGGTGGCAAGTTTGAAAGGGAGAGAGATCAACTGTGGTCACGGTTTTGACATTTTATGTCTTTACTTTGCTACATAAACTCGAAATAGTAACGGCCAACCGTCACGAAATTTAACCTTGAGGCCGAGTGGACAAGGCCACGTTTTAACCCGAGTTGCAACCACAGCTCCTGTGGTGTAATGCATATGGCATCAGTCTCCTAAACCGGAGGTTGTGGGTTCGATTCCCACCAGGGTTACGATTATTTTTTGACATTTTATGTCTTTACTTTGCTACATAAACTCGAAAATGTTACGCGGGATATGTAACGGAGAAGCGTCACTAAATTTGTGTTGGGTTAGGTGCATGGTAACGTCTGTTACCAAATCTTACGCTTGGTAACATCACACGTTTTAATAACCACAGTGACTAAGTGATGACGTCAATTGCAATTGACACGGCCATTATATCGAAACCATCAACGAGCACAATCAAACGTAGTTATCATTGCATAAAAAATAAAATGTCCCTCGTGGTTGCGTACTTGTACGAAAGCTGTACCCACCGTTTGTGTTAGTTTACTTGTGTTATTTCTTTAACCCTGTGGCCGAATGGACAAGGCAACGGTCTCCTATACCGGTTTCTTTGTTGACCTTTGTAAAATTTATTATTTCTTGCTCAGTTATCATTTTCTTGTACCGCTTCCGATTTTTCGTACGGGCACAAAGCATTTTCCCGGTCTAATTTGGATTTTTCCTGGAGCTCTTGCAGTTGTGTGTGCGCGTATTTTCACTTTAAGCTCCTCACCAGTTTCATCTTCGGCAGAGGTTAATGCGGCCACTTTGGTGTATGACAATAATTAGAAACAATAATTTGGTCAAATCCGGATTTTTCCACAATCATGTAATGTAGGTAATGCTGATCGGAAGGCTGCTTTCCCAACAATCCCAACAACTGTCGCTCACTGTCGTAAGAACTACAGTAGAGCAGCACGTGGTTTCTTGTTTCTTCCGCATTTGAGACGCAGGACGTGCTGGATGGAAAGTCTTTGAGAGAAAAGAAATGGAGCCGCGCATGAGTAAAGAACTGGCTCGCTCAGTGGTCTGGCTCAACACTTTCTCCTAGACGTTCACGGATGTTGGGCCAAACTCCATACGTGTCACGTCCCTTTGACGAGGATTCCTATTTCGCTTGCTATTTATCTAATCTAGCGTGGCAAGTTTTCTGTAAGTGGGAATGGAAAATAAACGACCCGACCCGACCCTCTGTTCTACCCCAGTATCAGCTAATGGTGTGCCTGGAACTCGTCAATAACCTGACTAACGACTGTTTGAATATAGCCTTATTCTGGGACGATACAAGTATTTCAGCATGTTTACGCACTATTGAACTATTCGCCATTTAAATAACTTACTTTCGGTGAAGGGAATATAGCTATTTCAAAAGTGCAGATTTTGTTGAAATGCTTCTCGATTTCTTCAGTCAATAAACTGTAAAACCCAGATCCGGTTCCACCTCCAATTGAGTGATAAATCATAAAACCTGTATTAACCAGAAATCGATTGATTTATTTCAAATACGTTATTCTGTCGAAAATAATACTTCAAGATAACGTTATCAGCTGGTTTTAGTAAAGAAATCGAATCGCCGTTTGATCTAATCGATTATTTAATACGCCGATTATCACACACAGGGTTTACCAAAGTAATAAACGACTATAACAGTATCACAGCACGTCAATTTAATGAAACGGCTTCAAAGTTGATTCAACCGTATCACGAATGGATTTTCTCGCCAACTGTACTTTGACTACATTATTGTAGCTTTTCCTGGCAGCGGCCCCGTAGATGATCGATCTTCCAATGTGCTGATGCCTAATGTCTTCCTACACATTCACCGACATGTCCATGGAGTTGAAGTCGCCTTCTTGGTACGTTCTTTCCAGGTGAGTTTCCAGTCAATTAGCACTCCCAAATACTTGACCAGTTCACTGAGCTGTTCTACCTACTGCCTATGGCCTCAGTCCTAGCAATTATCTTCGTGAATACCAAGGCGAAACTCATTTCATTTCGCTGTTGTGAGCATAAAACCCATTGCTACTTCACTACAGTTGTTTCCCGATCTCAGCCCAAAGCTCACTACGCTGCGTTTGAGAATCGATAGAGCCCTGGGGACCAGAGCTAGTCTCTTCCCAGTTTATTACAACAATCGCAACAGAAAGGAGAACTCCGTGTTATTTTCACCTGGAAAGAAGCCAAAATCTCCCAGTGAATCGGGTGTTTACCTTTTTGAAGGCGGTTGCTCAACAAGTTATCCGAGCTGGTGGAGGGTTAAAACTTCACCCTCCACAAAAAAAACTGCGAAAAAACGTAATACAAGATAGGACACAAGTCACCAAGTCAATAAACACGAAACCCCTATCTGTACTCAACTACAGAATTTTGGGGATGATCGATGTTCTTTTAGATGCTGCTTCTGATATAAATCAGGTCTCAACGCTGGAGACTCAAATTTATTAGTTCCTCCCAAACTCCTAGGATTTTATCAGAACTTATCTCGCGCAAAGTAAAGAACACGTTGTCAAAATAGTTCCATCGTGTGTTCAGGAGTAGAGTAAAAAAACAAGAAAGTCCTAAGCATGTAATTATGACGTGAATTTGGCTCAGGGCAATGAGGTGCAACATGTAAGTATTGATTGGTAAAGAATATCAAAATTGATATGGGTTGGATAAATATCAGTCCTGCGTTTTCGGAAACTTTGAAAAAGGTAAAAACGCATTTTTATCAGTTTTCGGTTGTCATCTATCTAGGGGGGACATCATGGAAATGTTACAGTGCATCGAGAGAAGGTAGTAGGACAGGTTGCAAGAATTGAGCCAACTGACTTCTAACAGCCGCAAGTACCCGGTTGGATCCCCAGTGCAGCTTGTTACAGCTTCATCGCTCTTGACCCACGTTATTCCGTGAAACTTGTGGGCTACGGACAGTGGTGGAGAGGGCTTTGGTAATCCTCTCCCCCATAGGGGGATTTAGTTACTGCTAGCCAGGAAGCCCTGGAGAAAGACAATACTAGACTTATACTGGTTTTGACTTGGGTAGTTGGGATACACCACAAAAATCCTTTGAAAATTCATTTCTCTTCTCATTTCACAACCAGTTGAAATTTATTAGTCACCTTGAAGACGTTCCGAAGATTCGGCCATACTCCTGAGCTCATTCATGACGCGGTCAATGGTTTTTTTCCCACAGGCATAGTACCCTCGAGCGTAATTATTGGCAGCATCTTCAGCTTCGGCGATCATCCGGCTTGATGGAAGTAACCGCTTGAATTTTCCGTTTTTAACTTCGTCTAAAGGAAAAGAATGTTAGCTGGAGCTTATGAATCGAAAACCGCACATAACAGAATAGACGCTAAAAGAGCCTCATGAACTCTTAGAACACTAATCCACCGAGTGGAACTTGAGTTGAGTAAGGGATTGCAGCAGCTTGTACAGGTCTCCTTTCAACAAGGTTTGAGAATTAAGTGGTGTTAAATATGTCTGAACAGAATGTGAGTTTTCAGTTAATCTACGTAAGGGATTTCGAGGGCTGAAAATCTCTTGGTGGCTTAAAATAGGTACCAAAGGACTCGATTGGAAAGTCCCCAACATCATGTTGTGCCGTATTATTAAACCACGTAGCACACGCGTTTTAAAACCTTTTCTGATGATTTTACAGTTAAGCAAAAATGTTATTCAATAGGCTCTCTCATTCAACTACAGTTCAAATAGCTTCGATTTTCGTTACCGACAACCGCAGGTTCAAGGTCGACGAACAGAGCCCTTGGAGTGAAAGATCCTGAATTCGATTCGATGAAAAACGAACCACAGTCGCTGACGGTTGACTGAGATGACATTGACTCGTTGCAATCAGCTGTGATGTCTCCCTGATTGAGTACACCGCGTATCGACATGGCAGAACACGTTCGGAAGCTCGCGTCATCTCCTGCTCCCTAAAATGTGAATATTCGTTTGAATGCAGCGTAATTTCGAAATTTGGAGAGTCACTTGGGGGTAACACGTTATGTTGTAGAACAATGAGCGATTGTGATCACGTTAACGAAGTCAGTCTTTAACATTTTGAATAAGTTGGCACTCGGGTGGCTGGCTCTGCCATGTGTAGTCTGAAGAGATGAGCGTTACAGCCTAGTGATATTTTTATAGAATGGTTTGGGTTTCCACTGATTCAACTACTTGACGAAGGTTGTAGGCCTGTGGGAATTGACTTTTGTATCGTGTGTATAAAACTGTTTTTTGGCAGACAGCTCTAAGCAAACCCCGTTTCTCGTGGTTCGCAGGCGTCTTCTACATCTCACTTCTTCTACATTATCCTCTGTCCAAGCAAGCTGCAATTCGCGTTGCATGGTATTTGAGCTTTGCAATATATTTATTTGTACTTAAGTTGGAGCATTTCGACATCATTTCTACACAGCGCTGCGGAGGTTTTCCTAAAATTAAATCTCCGAATAGCTACTGCACATTAAGCATATCGGTCATCTCTTTCTTACCATCCGTCCATGTTTTCTTAACGCACGCTCAAGGTATTTAACGGGAAATTTGGAAAAGCCTGGGGGTTGGGAGCCATCGAGTAGAGATAAAAACCGAAAACACCGAAGTTTCCCGACCACTCTAAGATCGAATCTTTGAACCCCCCTAGGTCTGTGTACGAGTACGTGGTATTTCTTCATAACTGATACCGAGACCGCTTGTCTCGTGTATTTCAATAATTATGTTTTTATTTAGCATCTGGTCAATTTCAGTAACAAACTTAAAGTATCAATATTCTTCATCGGATAGGAGGAATGAAGAAAATAATTTCGGGCATGCTTTTCTCACAACGCTCTAAGTTTCGTTATTCTTGTTTCATTCTTCTCAGATCTAACTGAGTGAAAACCAGACCATGAAAACTTAGTATTTCATCACCAAAAGTGGTGGGGGGGGGGTTAATAACGTAAAATTATTACATTTTAGCCATCATCAATCGCTTTTGATGATTATTTTTTAGTTAGATTCAGTTGCTAATCTAGTTATCCAACAAAAATGCGTTAGGAGAGAGGGGTGGGAGGAATAAAATAGAATTATTATATCCTTGCTGAGGATTATATCATTAAAATTCTGTTCTTGTACAACCAAGAATCAGTGGGTAGCAAGTTACAGGTCAATAATCTATTCTAGCAACACCTTTCGAAGAAACATGATAGCAACACATTTTAGGAAGAAATTGACGAATTGTTCCTTAATATTCGATTATTGTTTCAGAAATAAAACTATTCATCTGAAAGCATTGCATTTTGGAATCCGTTTACCAACAAATATGTAGAACGAATTTCAATCAAGTATGCTATCCAATCGCGTGTTCTCGATTCTTGTGATGCTACGCGCATGACGCGGTTATCTGTACAGAACGTATTTGTGGCCCATGCATTACACATCGATATGTTTAAAACTGATTGTTCAGATTCAAAGGATCATTTCGTTAAACGCCAGCTCGTAACGGTAGGTTCCTTGGCGTTGCTCAGGTTGTGACACAGAACGACCTAATTGCTCTCGTGATGAGACTGTTCCGAAATAGGACTCTCAAATGATTGCTAACTGGTGGTTCGTAATAATCACGAATCGCTGTCGACGAATGCTTCAGCCCAACGAGACCCGATATCCGTTTTACCAGAGATTGAAACGGAGCTCTGCCGGGAGCGGAATGTCCCGAGAGACCCTCCGACACACGACGAGAGTTCGCCAATGAAAATAGTTGGAAATTGGATGGGAGCGTGACGCGATTAATGGTGATAATTAATTGATAACGGAGAGAAGGCTCACCGTGAGAGGCGTCGCATTTCCTGTTGGATCCAATCCGTGCTCGATGCAATAGAGCTCCCATATATTACTTCCTAATTGAACGCCGGCCTGCCCCACATGGACCGATATCACTTCCCTCTGAAATCATAGAAATTCCTAACTAAAGCCTCACTTTTAATGGTATTAGCGAGTTAACAAACGAAATTCCACTTCAACGCCTGAATTCCGCGGTGCTTCAGCCGTTTGATAAAGACCAGGGAGATTTGAACTCCACAGAGCTACAAAATTTGAAGAAGAATACAAGGTTTCGTACGAGAGAACTTCCCCGGGGGCTGTACACTGCTCGTGTTCAACACTGTCTTATACAATTAAAGTTATATCAGTTCTCATGCGGAGTTATATAAATTATCTGGGCACTGGTTACTGAATAAAAGTCGTGGTAAAATTGGAGCAACCCAATAAATTTCGGAGCGTTAAACGCCTCCTGCTTCTGAGTAGCTACCAAGTTCATAAGAAGTGATGAGAAAGAGCGCTTGAATGAGCTGATAGCGCGTTAGAAATTGCCGCGCGACGAGGGGCTGAGGAAAGTGCTGTTGATGATACATTTACAGTTTTGATCTCTCTATCTCTATTCGAGGTGTGGATTTCTTGTCAATAAACGAGATGTTGAGATTTCTCAGGTACTCAATATTACCAAATCAAATGTAAACAATGGTTGAGCGAAAGAGGTGTTGCATACATGTCCTAATCCCCGACTGGAGCAACAACCACGGGCGTCACCAATACTTCATAACGCAACAAACTGAAAGACGGCAGACCAAAGTACTTACCATTTTAAACTAAAATTTGATAGTAATGGCACAAAAAACAGTAATAAATAACTTTTTCAGAATTTTAAAGAACAAACAAATTTACACTTGATGCCTAATTAATCTCAACGTTATTATTCGTTACCCGACATTCATGTGTAGTTTGAAGGAACTCATGAAAACTAATGGATCGCCTTTTGCACAGTTGTTGGTATTCGATGTGAGGCGACGAAAACCTCAGGGAGAAATTAAGTTACTCATTTACAAAAATCAACAGGAAAACGAAAAAACCTTGGTTCGTTTCTGGAATAAAGGATAGTGATGGAAAGATGTGTTGCCACAATCTAATATTCTACTAAGTTTAAAATGTCTAGTACCTGGAACCGTTTAGCACTTTGGATCAGGTTGGAGACCCCTTCATCATTCCTTTCTTGCCCTCTTCAATCTCACGAGAATCTTGCAGTGTGCCGCCATTCCCATACATTATGTCATACAGTCCAATAGTGTGGAGATTCGGGAGCGGGGTTTCCTTTCCATGTATTAATTCTTCAGTCCTGCGAGGTACTGGCCCTGGATCTGCTAGCCGGCCGACTGTGTCCTCCACTGTGTGCTGCCGACCCCCGCCCACCCCACTTTTCGCACGAGATGGAATGGGAGGCCATACTGCAGCAGGCAGCACGGGCTTGCAACCTTACCAATTCAATGTAAGTACGACCTAAATGCTCCATGTTCGGTGGGATGAAAGGTAGAAAGCCACCTCACTGTAGCGCCACCTGAGCTATGAACTTGGTGCGGATATCAGCTACTTCCTGCCAACTACCTCCTAAGAAAGCGTGGGGTACGAGCGAGCAATGCGGAGGATGCACCTACCCTGTCGTTTTACTGCAACTGTCAGTTTTAAGCAGCTGGTGTTCTTGCAGTAACTTATTCAAATATCATACCCTTTAATTCGTTGCCTGTGACAGTGGTAGCATGAGTGACACCAGATAATACTTCTTTAGAATATGTCTAGACTTCCAAATTCCCCAGTGCTCTGGTCAGAGACTTCTTGTCTTGGGAGCAGCCGCGTGTAGCGGTGCTTTTAGTGCCACACAAGAATCACGTTGTTTGGCGGTAGAATTTCCTAGACATGTTTGCCTCCAGCTCATTCAGGATCTCGTCCTGCAATATCCTTCTGCGATGATCTGCTATTTGAAGAGTGAAGAGTCTTGAGCTGATACAAAAGCATAGAACGCAGCGCTCTGTGTCACTCTGCGGCTGCATCTGGAAGGGCATGTTACACGGCACAGTAGACAGTTGGTTGAAGATAAGAGAGTCATCACTACTTTAAAACATCTGAACCTTTACCAGTCTTTCAAGTTCTTCCCGCACCGCCAAATTCAAAGCGGGAGCAGGGTTCTCGGGGTTCCCTACCTCCGAATGAATGCGCTGGTAAGTGTTGATAGTTGTTAAGAATAATTTATTTACTATGTTATGTTGAAAACGGATTTTAAACTAAATGTAACCTAACGTTGCACTCAGGGAAAATGTAGGAGAGCAGCTAGCCCTAATTCTCCCTGGTGAAAACATTCATTACCTCTCTCCCTCCCTCTCCCCCTCCGTGTTTCGTTGGGCGAATGAAAGTGTGAAATTACCTGGGTTTACTGCTTTTTGCTAATGTAGCAGTGCATGGCGGGTTTTTTCTGAATGACTGTGCAGCTCAAAAGACATTGCCTGAGATTTTTCCGCAATTTAGTCTAACTTGCTATTGAGTTGTGGTTGACGTCAGGTTTTAGTTTTATAAAAGTTGGTAGTCTTACTGAGCGTGTGCTCAGCTGGGTGAGAGAGGAAATATTATAGCGCGTAATAGACATTGTAAGATGTGGTCGCCCATTGAAAGCGGTAATCTCTTGATCTCCCCATTTTTCTCCCACGTGTCCCCTCTCCGCTTTCCTGGCATCAACGAGCTTGTATTTTCCTTTCACAGCTGGGAAGAGCAAAGCAGTGGAATTAAGAGCGTCAAAATTTCACGTAACGAGCATCACTTCGTTCTTTTCTCTAATCGCGTCGTATTAGCGGTCCCTCTCTTCGTCTCCTACAAAAGAGGGACGCTCTCTTGCCCTCACCAACCGACGAACGCGTAATATCCGTGACAAGTGTAACACCCGATCCGGGATTTCTCCAAGCTGCATCTGGGGCCAGCAGCACCAGCTGCACTTCACGCAACCCCCCCCTGGCGTATTCAATTATATTCGGCTTCAACTATTAATCACAGTAATCCAGTGTACGGCGCTCGTCTAATATTTAATTCCTGATATCATTCGTGTCGCATTCGTGATATTCTATTGAAGAGACGTGGTTCAATGCCATCAACCACCTGGATGAAATCCCCTATTTCAGTCGTTCAAATTGCTCAAACAACTCGCGACTTTAGGCAGAAATATTTGTGCTCCCGTAAAATAATTGAATGCCTACACTGACTTCGCTTTCTTTTGGTACCCTGAAACAAATAATTTCAATTGCGTCAGGCAGTTTTATTTATACGACTGATAGAAAAAATGAAATGTCGTCTGACTTGTCAGCCAGGTTCGTCATTTCTTTCCCTCCTCCTTGTTTCAGATTGACACTGCCACACACTGCGCTTCGGAAGGATTGTCGTTTCCACTCCACTTTAACTCGTTTCTGATAGTCATAATTTCCTCACTAAGGTCGTCTCAAGGTGGCAAATGAAGTTGTGCGTGTGTTATAAAATGTTGGATGTTTTTTGCTTTGAATGTAAAACAAAACATAACTTCAAGTTCTACTTGGCTTCAATAATTCGGTTTGCAGATGCGTTTCACTCCAAACTGTCTCTCAAAGCTTGCTTGTGTCAGAAGATTCTTATGAATGAAGGGTAGATCGCCGTTGCATACTGGGAAGTTCAACTTCTAATAAAAACGCTTGCCATTTATCCTTCAGTGTCCAAAGTCAAAACGTCGAGGGGAAACTTCATAACTTGAAATTGAATGAACGTGAGTACTGACGAAATATTGTTATTAGAGTTGTAAACAGAACAGACGAACAGCCGCTCAGAGAAACCGCCGTTTCATCCAAAACACTGAGAAGTGTGAAATTTAATTACTTGCTTTCTGCCTGTCGCTCAGGATTCTCCTTCAAACACTCGCGGCGTTTCTGACTTTAGGCCTCTTTTTCAAGTGCTTCAAAGCTTCAAAAGACCTCCCTAGCTCTCGATCTCAACCAGCAAAACTCATGATAAGTAAAAGTTCCCCCAGCCCCCAAAGAGACGCTTTAACGGTTACGTCCTTTGGTTTGATCCACCCAGCGATGGAAAAAACCAGAGTTCCGACTGCTGACATTCGTTAGGGAGCACTTGAGCTTCCTTTTTTTCCTCTTCGCACGAAGAAAAGATCCTTTTAATGGGACGGCGGGAAGTTGAATAAGAAGCCAAATGTCTACCCGATATGTGCACACGGAGTAATTACATAACGCACTGCAGTTCCAGCAAAGCAATGCCTCGTTAGAGGGTTTAATAAAATATATTCTGTTAAAGCAGTGAGCTTGATCATCGATTGGGTCGTGTACTGATTATGCAATCACGTCCTCCCCAGCTCATCGTCAGCTCATGTTGAGATTGCAGGGCGTGGTTCGCTCTTAAATGCATTACGCTTTAGACACTTCAACAATGTTGGAAAACGTGAGTGCATAATAAAAAATGCTGAACGTGTAGCTTTGTAAATGAGGAAGAACCGTTGAAGTCTCGATGATTAACTAACGAAAGTGAGAGAAAAACATCGGGATGAGAGTGGCAGAAAAGGGGAAGGAAATATAATCTGCTTTAGAGAGAGAGGTGGTCAGTAGAAAGAAGGAGAATAAGGGAGAAATTGCCCCTCGTAGCAGGTGCGAGGCCGGAGACAGGGCAGACAAGGTAAGCTTTGTGCATGACAGTTCGGACCGGTTTTAAGCCTCATACCCGGACACGTCCTTTCCCTTCGCGTGTCTCGTTGGGGTTATATCCCTTGTTTTTACACGTGATAAGGATACAATATTTCATAACATAACGTCGTTCACCCAAATAGCTATATTCGGTACCAGAAAACCGGCAGCTGTGCCTTCAGTGTGTATGAGTGCATTCAACTGTAGCGCATGCTTACAATCCAAACAGTTTGCCATTGAGAGCATGCAGCACGTTCATATGGGCTGCGATGGAGTCCATTTAACGTTGATTTATCGACATCAAATTACTACAGGGGAGTCTTATTCCGTACTGACCATTTCCTAACTCTCTAGTAGAAGTCATGTGATACATGCAGGGGTATATCAGTAGTTGTTTATAAGGTAAATCGTACTGCTGCGGTTTTTGGTATTGTTTCAAGACTCTCACGCAGCAGCCACCATACTCAGAGTAGTGGTAGGATGTCTGGTATTAATTTATTGTGTATCCATTCAGGCCTCCCAGCAACATAACAAACACAGAAGTGTGTTTCTGTAGCTGGCAGGGGAATAAACTGTGAGTGACCTCTTGAAGGTACGACAAACTAGGTAATTTTGTGCCCTCATTATTGGTTTTCCACAGTTCTAGCTAAATACATAAGTGTTAACTGGACTCCATCGATTGAAAGGTGGATTGCGACACATTAAGTATGATCTTTCTGCTTAATGTGGTAGTTAGCAGTGTCATAAGTAATCCTCATCCTATATGGTGAGGCTGTACCAAGATATTGTCCGTTATGTTCAGTGTTGTGATCTTTGTCAGCGTATGAAGCCATGTTCCCACGCTATCTAACAACTCCTTGACACACGGTGTCGACGGACATTATGGGTCCATTCCCTCCACGTTCTGCAGGAAACAAGTCTCTCCTTGTCTTCGAGGATATTTTTACTAAGTGGTTGGAATTGGTACCAATACGGAACGCTACCTGTTCAGTACACCGGAATGTTCACCTCACAGAAGAGTCATTTGACCGTTATCGCGCGCGCAACAACGAAGAGTCCAAGGACGTGTCGACCCCCTCACCTGCAACTATCGGCCCTGATGAGACGTAGGATCGCGTCGCGCCGGAGTCCGATCGCTTCGTCACCAAGTTAGTTCGCGACGCATTGTCGACCAGAAAGGAATAGCTTTCGGCACCTCCTTTCTACGACTTCCGCACGAGTTAGTTAGGGTACATTCCCACTATCATCTCGCGAATTCGTTTCGATTTTGATCTCCGCAGCTCTCCGACTTCCATCGGCCGCAACGCGCGCCACCGCAGAACTGGTCAGGCCTATTTAATTTAAGTTAATTTTAATTTCACATTTTCGCAAGAGACGATTTACATTACCCAATTTCGATGTTTATTTCTTTTAAATACAATAATCCAATTGAAGTATTCGTTGATTTTCGTAACCACTTACGACAGAACATTTTTGGTAGCAGAACGTGGTTGCGATCAATTGCTATTACAATCTATATTACCCTGCTAGGCTCTGGAATAGTTGGCCAGTTGTCTACAATTTTTTCGATAAGTAAAATTGAGATCCATACAAACGCTTTCACTGTTAATGTTCTAATTCATTTGCAATTATTACGAGCTTGCCTATTCTATTTTGTTGTTCGTTCGGTGATATCTAGTCTGTAAACTTTCAGGCACCAATTTGATTTGATAGTTGATTCGACTTTAGCGAGTACCAAGTAGTTCATTCAACTAAGACACGCTGTCATCTCGTTGTTTCCATTGCCCCGACTGTTTTCGTGCCGAGAATGGAGAAACGGATTAGCTCTTACCGCCGCAAAATTAAGGATTACGGTAGAACTATTCAGACTATTCATGATCAGGGGCTCAGGGCAGTGGTTGCTGATGCTGACCCATCCGCCGTCTCTGTGTTCAAAGGTATGACTCAACATTTATTGAACACATTTCAAAAATTCAATGAGTTGTGGCAGGACTTCGACGATTTGCAGGATGAGGAAGGTCTACCTGAAATTGTTCCGAATAAGGCAGATAGGGACCTCCGTGACTCTATCGATCGACTCTACTATAAAGCTAGTGGATGTCTAGAATCGATTAAGGCTAAAGAGAAGAGCCAATGCACCGTAGGAATGGCCTCTGACTCGTCCGTCCGGGCTAACGACTCCAGAAACGCCAGAAGCCTGCCAAAGATTCAGCTCCCGTGTTTTGAGGGACAGCTCTTGCATTGGCCGAAATTTAGGGATACATTTGCCTCACTCATTCATAACGACCCGCTCCTTCCACAAATGGATAAGTTTCATTATATCCGAACGTCATTAAAGGGTCCTGCATTGAGTGTCATAAGTCATTTGCCCCTCAATGAGGAGAATTATCCATTAGCGTGGAAGGCATTGCACGATACGTATGATAATAAACGTCTCTTAGCCTCTGCATATTTGGATCAATTGCTCGCCTTCAAACCTCTACAAGGTAAAGCCAATGTAGACTCGTTGAAGTCGTTTCTAGCAAACATTGCAGATAATGTTTCTGCATTTCGACTTCTCAACGTCAATAATGAGGCCGAGTTTATTCTCTTTCACCTTACCATAAGGTGCCTCGACCCTACGACCCGGGAACTGTTCGAAACTAGTAGTCGAATCGAGACGTTTCCTACTTATGCGAGCTTGGTAACGTTCGTACGAGAACGTTGTACAGCCCTGCAGTTAGCTAGTAGCGTAAACCCCATGGATGCTCCCAGCATGCAGAGCAAGCACAACTTAGGAGGGATAGACCTCCTAAGCCAAGAACTCCTTCTCAAACATTAGTGAGCCAGAGTAAAGCTAGGGGTTTCAAGAATGGGAGTACCCGAAATCCACCTATGGAATCGACACCTAGACACCCTCCATGTTGGATTTGCAAGCATGACAATCACCACCTGCTAAATTGTAAACGGTTCAATAACGCCTTACCTACTGGGCGAATCGAGATGTTGAAGGGATGGCTAGGGTGCAACAACTGTCTCTGTCATAACCACACTGTTGAACGGTGTACTTCCAAGTGGCATTGCAGATTTTGTCCAGAGAAACATCATTCGTTGCTACATGTGGACACTTCTGAAGCCAACGTTTCAGCAACTCCAGCATCCACTGCACTAAGTTGTTCTTCTCGTGGAATGCAAGTCGTCCTGGGAACCGCCTTAGCAGAAATTAAAGATTCCAGGGGGATCTATCAAACCCTGAGATTAGTGATTGATTCCGCCAGCCAAAACTCCTTCATCACCAGCAAATGCTTGAATAGGATTGGGTTGACGTTGACTAAAATGCGGAGGCAGGTAAATGGAATTGGCCAAACTCCTTTCGAAGGTGCAAAAGGTAGCGTGCATTGCACTCTCAAACCCAGAGGCATGCATTCCCCTCTTCTGGAAACTGAGGCAATTGTTGTGAGTAATATCACCTCGTTTCTTCCCAGCACAGCATTGCCGATGAATGTAGCTTCTCAATACGAAGGCTACACATTAGCAGATCCCAAGTTCTGGGAGCCAGGACCGATTGATTTCCTTTTAGGTGCGGACCTGTTCATGGAGGTGATACAGGGAACCTCCACCACATCCATTCCTTCGTATCCTCGTCTTCTGTCATCAATTTTTGGTCACGTAGTAATAGGGAGGTTAGGTGACCCTTCCTACGATACGACCACACTGTTTACCATAAATGGTTTAGCAGATCTAAATTCCCAATTGAAACGATTTTGGGAATTGGAAGAAGTAGCTCCAGCTAAATTCGAAAATCCTGACGTGGTCAAGTGTGAGGATCACTTTCTTCAAACACATCATCGTTCCCAGGACGGGCGATACGTTGTACGTCTACCGTTCACTACAGAACCTCCATCATTAGGGGACTCCTCGTACATTTCTAAGAGAAGGTTCCTCAACCTTGAAAGGAACCTTAATCGAAACCCTGCATTGAAGAAAAAATATTATGACTTCATGCATGAATACCACAACCTTGGTCATATGAGACCAGCGCAGGTTGTTTCAAAATTCATCATTCCCCACCATATCGTATCCAAATTTGAAAATACCAATGCAAAAATACGAGTGGTGTTTGATGGTAGCGTGAAGGTGACCGGAGGTTCACTGAACGACGCTTTACTG
Organism: Pachypeltis micranthus; assembly: GCA_020466155.1. NCBI lineage: Eukaryota > Metazoa > Arthropoda > Insecta > Hemiptera > Miridae > Pachypeltis > Pachypeltis micranthus. The sequence continues at coordinate 19,520,643 of CM035774.1, read as the reverse complement.
GTAGGAGATAAACTCCAAAACGATATACGGAGTGTTCTCCTCAATTTCCGTCGTCACAAAATAGTATTTACTACTGACATAGTAAAAATGTATCGGAACATTGAGTTGGATGAACGGGATCGGCAGTTCCAGCATATTTTCTGGCGGTATGATGATGCTTCTGACATTCAGACGTATGAGTTAAACACTGTAACGTATGGTTTATCTTGCGCTCCGTTCCTAGCCTTGAGAGTGCTTAGGCAACTCCTACATGATCATGGTGTTAGCTACCCCGAAGCTTCTGAAGTCCTCAGAAATGATATATACGTGGACGACATATTGACTGGTGCTGAAAGTGTTCAAGAAGCAGTTAAAATTCAAAGAGATTTGATTCAGCTGTTGCAGCATGGTAAATTCTCTTTAAGCAAGTGGGCAAGCAATTCCAAAGATCTCTTAGACTCTATTAACGCCACGTGCACCAATGAACCTGTCACAATCTCTTCTGATGAACCGACTACTGTGAAAATTCTTGGACTTCAATGGGATCCTATTACGGATGTATTTAAGTTATATACTCTGCACCTCGTAAGTCTGCTGACACAGTATCTTAACATTATAAAAGCTCGCCCTGAACGCTCGGCTCCCGAGTTGTCGGTTTGCCTTCGTGTGTTGCGGCTGTTTTGTTGTCTCTCTGACGAATTACTCTCTTCTCCAAGTGTTAAATTCAAAATTATTGAGTGTGTTGTAATTGTGAAAATTAAATAACTTTTTAAAAACATAAAATTCGAGTCCGAAGAAATATCTGGCGCAGTCGACTTAGGACAATCGCGAAACCAAGAAAAACGCAGTTGTGTTTTTGGCGGAACGAAGATCCTACATTCACAACAACACTCAAGCCAACTCCAACAAGGACGTGAACTCCAACACTCAGGACAACGAACAGTACGGGACGTGTAGCCCAGCAATACCGAAATAGACATCCGCAACTCCGAGGAATAGTGATGGTTCCAGTTGACATCCGTCAGTAAGTGAGCTATATCCGTTTCCTCGTTAAAATAAACAGCGACTTGTTCGCTGCTGATTTTCACCCCGAAAATCAGGCGTCATCCCCAGACTCAAATCGACCTACCCCTTGGTCATTTAGAATTAAGAAACAATTTAAAGAAAAAACCAATTTAAAGAAGAAAACCCAATTTTAGAAAGAAACTTAAGAAGAAACGAAACTTTTCTAAAAGATTTATTTTTCAATTCATTACTTCACAAACAAGCTCAAGAGATTCGCACGAGTAACTTCCTGACGACCTTCGAGAAGACCCCACACGCTACCTAGATAAAAGACGAGAGATTCCCAAGTTGCTGACTTCAAACTCTCACATCCTCTGCTGACCCCATTTAAAAGTCTCATCGAGATAATTTAAATCAAACCATCGCCGTCGCAGTATCTTAACCGCGCACAAGTTCAGCCCTCGACACCTTCATCTTCATCATTAAAACACTTTTCTATTCTCATAATTTTTATTCCGCTTAAAATTTATATTAGAGCAACACAAAAGGCAAACCCTATTTAGACGTATATTGTTTTATTCACTTGTGTTTTCAGCCTCCCGTAGGTATTCCTTATTACCACTGTTTTAACATCTTTCAAAATTCCAAAAGCGAGTAACAAATCGAATCGACAAGAATTTTGGAGATACTTTTTGTATGATAGTAGACACCTACACAAGGAAATACGAGAAGTAGAAGGCACAGGCTTAGGAAAAAACATGGAAAGTCGAAATGAGGAATCGCAACTCCCACTTCCATTTATTCCGGATGAAACTCCCCAACTCCCGGAAACTCCAATACAATTCACCCATAGAAACCAAATTCCCCCGCTCAAACCTGAATTTCTGAGAATGATCCCAGAATTCCAGGGTGAACCATTACTTCTGAACCATTTCATTTCGGTATGCGATCGACTATACAAAAATTTTTATGACCCGCAGGATCCAGATTGCTTCCAAAATTACTACCTATTTGACACGATCTTATCTCGGATCACCGGAAAAGCGGTCGATAGAGTATTTTCTAATAATATAACAAACTACCCTGAATTAAGAGAAGTCCTAGTAGAAAATTTTGCAGACAAAAGAAATTTCTGCACTCTAATATTCGAAATGTCAAGGTACACGCAGAGAGCCAGTGAAAACTGCTTCGAATACCATCAAAGGGTTACGAATCAGTTGAACGCGCAAATTGCGTACCTTCAAATCAATAAAAAGGAACCCCACCGGTCAGTTCTAATCGAATTTGCGAGAGAGTACGCATTAAGAACATTCATTAACGGACTCCCAGAATCCACAGCCTCTCTGTTGAGAGCTAGAGAGTGCCGTAATATGAACGAAGTGTTCTCAATTCTAAAAAGGATTTTCAGTTCAGTTCACAAAGAGGACAACAAAATTTTCCCAAAAACCCCGGAATCAAACCTCCAGTGAATCAGTCGATGAAAGTTCTCCCCGAACTTTTCCACACCCTGTCCCCAGCCGTTTAACAGCTGGAGGCCGCAATTCACATCAAAGAACCCGAATTTCGAACACTCCGCAGGATCCAGCAACCAACCCCAAAAAAACGCGTCCACGCCTGGTCCGTCCACCCCCAAACCGTTTAATAGACACTCATTCCAAGGAAACAGGTCAGGGTCCTTCACACCTCAAACCAGGAATTTCCACATGCTCCAAGCGGAAGATCCAGAGTCAAAAACAACTGACAACCCAGACAATCCAAGCGGAACGTACACCCCCGGTTTTTTTGACGGAACCACCTTTTTTCCGTACGACTTCAATTCAGATTTCGAAAACCTTGCGATTGAGTCCCCCGAAACGCAACAAGAAGAGGCCAATCATTTTTTAGGAGAATCCCAGGAGTCTTAAGTTCGCCTTCAGACTCCTCCCATTCAAGACAGAATTCCAAATTCCTTCACCCAAAAGAATCCGAAATTTCCTATCCCTCATCAGATAGTGCTGTCGAATTGTTTTTAACAGGCCCAAATTTGCCCTATGTCGTTCTTCCAAAGCTCAACCTAAGAATTTTGGTCGACACTGGTTCCACTCGATCCTTCATCTTACCAGATGTAGCTCGTGAGCATTTCTCCAAAATAATAGAACCCGAGACTGGTACAGTCCGAACAACACATGGCTGTACACAGTTCACCGAAAGAACCCAAGTGCCCTGTGGTGATCTGTTCAATCAATTCAACCTCAAATTGCCGTTCATCCTGTTTGATTTCCACGATTTCTTTCATATGCTTATTGGGCTCGATAATTTGAAAACCTTAAAAGCCTTAGTAAACCTCGATAAAAACTTACTCCAAACCCCGCACATCAACATACCATTAGAATATTACGTTATTGGAGACGAAAACCCCAAAAACAATTGTTGGTTCTGAAACCTTTTTATAGAAGCCCGAAGTATCTCTCAAGTTCAAATTTCGGTAGAAAACCTAAAAGACGGTGAAGCTATCCTCAATAGCATCACTGAGCCTGGAATAGAAATCCCAAACTCTTTAATTACGGTTAAAGATTCTAAAGCTTACATTCACGTAACAAATCCAAATGAAATACCGGTCCGATTAAATTTAAATAAACGTTACTTGGTCGAACCAGTAAACGATTTAATGTTTCTGGAAGAAGAACCCCCTGAACCTCGTAGGCTGCCACCAGCCAAAACTTGGGTTGATTACTCGAGATTTCGTCTTGACCACCTGAACCCGGAAGAATTAAAAATCATTCAAAAACTAATACGAGAGTATTACGACCTTTTCCAAGACCCGGATGAACCCCTCTCTGCCGCTGTCGATGTAAAACATCACATTAGAACGAGCGATGAAATCCCGGTATTCGTGAAGCCTTATAGGTATCCCCACATTTATAAAGAAGAAGTTCAAAATCAACTCGAAAAGCTAGTCGCCCAAAAAATTATTAGACCCTCGAATTCCCCGTACAACGCACCCCTTTGGGTAGTGCCGAAAAAGTTAGATGCCAGCAATAAGCGTAAATATCGCTTGGTCGTCGATTTCCGTAAATTAAACGAAAAAACAATAGATGATCGATTCCCATTACCAAACATCTGTGACCTTCTGGACAAGCTTGGTAAATGCAAAATGTTTACCACGCTAGATCTTGCGAATGGTTTCCACCAGCTAGATCTAGATGAGCAGTCGATCCCTAAAACGGCATTTTCGACCGAAAATAACCATTACGAGTTCACCCGCATGCCTTTTGGCCTAAAAAATGCTCCAGCCACCTTTCAGCGATTAATGAACTCTGTCCTCAGAGGAATTAATGGAGAACTCGCCCTTGTGTACCTAGACGACATTTTAATATTTTCAGTTTCCCTTCAGGAACATGTCGACAGGTTGCGAAAGGTTTTTGATCGCCTTCGAGCAGCAAATTTGAAGATTCAAGTCGACAAGACAGAATTTCTCAAAAGAGAACTTCTGTACCTTGGACATATTATCACCCCAGACGGAGTTCGTCCGAACCCCGAAAAGATCGAAGCAGTAAAAAACTTCCCGTTGCCTAAAACAAAAACTGAAATTAAAAGATTTCTCGGTATTCTTGGTTATTATCGCCGTTTTATCAAAGATTTTGCCGCCATCACCAAGCCTATGACAGCTGCAATAAAAAATGATCCAAAAATCACTCATGAGTCTCCAGAGTTCAAAGCGAGTTTCGAAATTTGCCGAAATCTACTATGTAATAGTCCGATTTTGCAATACCCAGATTTCGACAAACCCTTTTTCGTGACTACCGATTGTAGTAATGTCGCAGCAGGCGCCGTCCTTTCCCAGAATGTTCAAGGAAACGACCTCCCCGTTGCCTTTGCGAGCAAGACTCTTAGTGAGACTGAGCGTCGGTATTCAACCATAGAAAAGGAACTCTTTGCTATCATTTTCGCGCTAAAAACCTTCCGACCATACCTATACGGTCGAAAATTTACATTGTTCACCGATCACCGCCCCCTACAATGGCTCTTCAGTTTAAAAGACCCCAACTCTAAATTATATAAATGGAGAATAAAAATTAGCGATTACAATTTTTCCATAATTTACAAACCAGGACGATCCAATTTCGTAGCCGATGCCCTGTCACGTATCGAAATCAATAACTTAGAAAATGACAATTCTCAAGACCAGCAGTTAAGCCCCACTAGTTTCCCCGATGTACCTTCAGTAAGCCCAGGATCTCGTATGGACATAGATCAAATCATTGCTGAAGCTGTCGCGTCATTCAACAGCCCTGTCGATGACTGTAGTTCTATTGATCGTCTCATCCAACGCTCCGACGACCCAGAAAGAGAACAAGCTACTATTAATGAAATAGTTACTGCCTTTCGTCAATCCCGAACAACTCCAACCCCCTCGGGATCCTTATTTGTGAATCCTGAAACTTCCGAACCAGACCCAAATCAATTTTCGGTCTCAGTTAGGGAAGAAGCTGTGAATCACGGTCAAAATCAAATCATTTTTAAAGTTGTTAAAAATATTGCTCGAAAACCAAAAACTGAAAAATTATTTAACAAGAAAAACAGAATTACTTTATGAAATTTCTCAAACAAATTTCAGTTCAGAAACAATAAATTTTATGAAAGAATATGTCAGGCCAAACGTTAAATATTCAATATATTTCGATGACGATAATAGTTATCAAAAGTTTCTCGATGTTGTAACTCCGATTTTCAAAGAATCTCAGTTACAAATGCAACGCTGCACGAAATTCCTCGTAGACATTGAAACTGATGAAGAAGTACAACAAACAATAAAGAACTATCACGAAGGAAAAACGAATCACAGAGGAATCGAAGAGACGTATCAACAGATAAAACGTAGATACTTCTGGCCAAATCAAAAAGCTACCATTCAATATTTCATAAACCAATGTGACATTTGTCTTCGTTCTAAATACGACCGAAACCCATTAAAAGTCAAATTTAACGTCACTCCTACCCCATCACGACCCTTTCATACCCTTCATGTGGATAAAATTGCTTTAGAAAAGGTAAAATTTCTCTCCATATTCGACCCATTTTCCAAATTTGCACAACTTTACAGAGTTCAATCTAACAACAGTATCGAAGTAGTGAATACTTTCGTCGAATACTTCTCAGTTCATGGCACCCCAGAAATAATCATCTCCGACAATGGAGCCGAATTTAATTCCGCCCTTGTCAAAGAACTTCTGCAATTACATAGGATCGAGATACATTTTATTTCAAGCCAACATCCCGAAAGTAATGGTGCGATCGAACGCTTCCACTCAACCTTGGTAGAGCACATCAGACTTCTCAATCTCCAAAAGAATTCCAGAAGGAATCAATAGAAATTAAAGTAAAATACGCCCTTTTGGCATATAATAATTCTATCCACTCAGTCACTGGTCTCACTCCACTAGAAATAATTCATGGCCATTTTTCCAATAACAGCCTACTGCAAATGGATTTAGAACAAAAATTAGTTAATGACTACATTTCCAAGCACCGAGACCGTATGGTATACTTGTACCGAGACCTCCACGAACACATTTCAAAAAATAAAGAGCACACCACGACTTCACATAACCAGACTAGAGAAAACCCACCAGAACTCCCAGACATAGTATACGTAAAGAACCGACAGTTACAAAACAAGACTAAAACCAAATACAACAAAGAAACCGTAGAAGACGTAGACCTGTCTAGAGGTACCCTCCACATCATTCCTAGACACCATAACACCCAAACCAAGATCCATGCCTCCAATGTCAAACGACCTCGGAAAATGCCTCCTTCGACTCCTCCGTACGAAAGTTCTTCATACTCTCCTCCGATGAGTAGCCAAGAGCCACTTAGACACACTACCCCTAGAGGACCTCCTTCTGAGACTTCCTCGGATTCAATCGAAACCCAAGTGAAAAAGAAACCTAGGAAAGCCCTTCCTTGTCCACCCGACACTCCGATGAGACCTCGGAAAGCCCTTCCTTGCCCACCTGACTCACCTCAACCTGGACCGTCTCGTCCACCTTGCCTTTACGACTACTCTGACTTATCCAGCACGTAATCCAATTCCAGGTTACTTTTGACCAGCTGCGTGATACTACTAACCGACGGACTAGAAATCGAGGACATAACAGCCAACCTTGGACTATTACCCGTACGATTGGGCCCTGCCCGAAAAATTGACTTTTACCATACGATCACCCATTTCTACCAGCTAGAAGAAATCCTCTCACAACTAAGTTATATCCGTTCCCACTTCGACGAAATCGATAATTATGTACAATCTGATAAAGAAATCGAAAAGGTGGTTCGACCCCGTAGCCTAATGATAGAACACATGCTGACAGTAGCGGAAAATCGAATATTTGGTTCGATCCTACCACATCGCAAAAAACGCGGTCTCCTAAATGGATTAGGTTCCCTAATAAAGTTTATAACCGGTAATTTAGACGCGAGCGATGAGGAAAAATACAACCACATCCTCCAACACTTGAAAACTAATCAGGAAACATTATCGCAACAAATTAACCACCACTATTCGGTTAATGATAAACTGGTTCAAGAGTTGAACCTCACCATCGATCACATCAACTCGAACCACAACTTGTTAGTCTCAGAGATCGAACGTCTCAAAGAAATTTCATCATTCACTACCCACCTGAAACAAATAGAAGATACCCTAGAGCATGTTCAACTATTGTTGCAACTCCTTCTGGACTTGACCCAAGACATAGAAAATTCAATTACTTTCTGTAAATTAAAAAAACTGCACCCTAGCATTATCCAACCCCAAGCCCTATCCAAAATCCTCCAAATCTTGAAGAACCATTACGGTTACAAGCTACCTGAATTTCAAGAAGAATCGCTATGGGACCTTCAGACCCATACGAAAGTTAATTGTTTCATTGGAGAAACCGAAATAGTCTACTTCATCGACGTACCAGTGTTAAGCGAAGAAAATCTTGAACTATATTTCCTACAGTCAGTTCCAACTCTCCACGATGGAGCTTACGTAACCATAATACCTTCGGTTCAATTTGCCCTGAAGTCCGTTTCGTCTTCAGACATTAAATTTCTGAACGAAAAATGCGAAGCAGGACTGAATAATTATTTCTGTCCAAGTATCATTCAACTAACTGGAGACAATATCTGTGAACAGGATATTTTGAGAAAAGGATTAAATGGTCGATGCGATCTAATAAAGCTAGACATCCAATCTAACCGCATAGAATTCCTTGACGAAACAAAACGATACATTTTCATTTTTCCTTTCGAAGAACAAATAAAAATCTCTAAATTCGGTAAGGTAGAATTTCGAAAACTTAATGGAATATTCTTAATTTCCCCGGAAAATAGTACAATAGAATATCAAAATCAAACGTTAGCTGCCCCTTCGATAAGGACCTCTTTCAGCCCTTCCTTCATCAAGCACATCAAAGTACCGTGGGATTTCAACAAATATCCCACCTCCGAAATCAAGTTGCAAAGCCTCAAATATCTCATGGCTCCTCCTCGACCAGTGCTTTCAGTTAAAGACACTATAATTAACCTTTTTATTCCTAGTTTTTGGACAACCGCATTGTACGTCATTTTAATTTCATGTTTTGCATTCACTAGTTACAAATACTATTCAAATTGTAGAAAAGTAAATATCAATCATAATTTACGACAAGATGTATCTGCTTAATTCACCAACATGTTGTTAATTTTATATTTTTATGCTTTGAATCCTTGTAAAGCCAGCGTTCAATGTCTGTTATATAAAAATTTAAATTTTCAAAAGAAAACTTTCAGAAATACTTTCAGAAAGTTTTCTACACTGAGGAGGGAGGAGTTATATACTCTGCACCTCGTAAGTCTGCTGACACAGTATCTTAACATTATAAAAGCTCGCCCTGAACGCTCGGCTCCCGAGTTGTCGGTTTGCCTTCGTGTGTTGCGGCTGTTTTGTTGTCTCTCTGACGAATTACTCTCTTCTCCAAGTGTTAAATTCAAAATTATTGAGTGTGTTGTAATTGTGAAAATTAAATAACTTTTTAAAAACATAAAATTCGAGTCCGAAGAAATATCTTTTATGTTTTCCATAAATGTTCCCACTGCGGCTCACACCAAGAGGGGAGTATTGTCTGTGGTGGCACGCCTCTATGACCCTTTAGGGTTCTTGGCTCCCACTATTCTCCTCATGAAAAGCTTTATACAGGAGCTATGGAAATTAAAGCTAGATTGGGACGATCCTATCCCGAACAGGTTGAAGGAATCTTGGACGGCTGTAACTGAGCAGCTACCTCAGCTTTATCAGGTCCAAATTCCACGTTTTGTTGGCACTGCTAAGCGGTATCCCTGCAGGATAGTCGGGTTTTCTGACGCCTCGAGTAAAGGTTATGCAGCCGTAGTATACCTTCTGGTCCAAACAGAGTCCAACCGATACATGCCCCATTTGCTTACCGCAAAATCAAAATTGGCACCCACAAAAATCCTAACCGTGCCCAGACTGGAGTTGTCTGCAGCCTTTCTATTGGCTCAACTTTACAAGTCTCTCTCCACATTTATGTTAACACTCCCACAACTTGAGGGTCCTCCGCTTTTTTATTCTGACTCCACCATCGTGTTGGGCTGGCTGAAGACCCCCAGCTATCAGCTACATGTCTTTGTAGCCAACCGAGTAGCTGCCATTCATGACTTGGTTCCATCCGCAATATGGCATCATGTCGCCTCTGAAGACAATCCTGCCGATGCTGCCTCTCGAGGGATTCCTCCCTCTGAGTTGATTCGCTACACTCTTTGGTGGTCAGGACCCAGGTGGCTTAGCTTACCAGTGATGTGTTGGCCGCCAAGTTCTACATTCATCCCATCTGATCTACCAGAAATGAAAAGCCAGCAGCCCTGCTTAGCCACTTGCGCAGTTGATAACCCTTTCGTAACATGGATGCTTCGGTTTTCTTCGTATGAGTTTGTTGTCAGAGTAGCAGCGTGGATCAAGCGGTGGATGTACAATACTAAGCATGCCCCTTGTTGCTGTTGCACCATGCGTACAGGACCCTTGAAGAGAATTGATGTTGATGTTGGGTTGACCTTGTGTGTCCGTGCTGTACAAGGACAGCATCTCTTTAGGGGAACATCCTTTCATTCAGTGGCTAAAACCTTTGCCAATCTGCATCCATTCATGGACTGTGAAGGTGTGGTTAGAGTGGGTGGACGACTTGAACATGCCGATTTAGATGAATATGCCAAACACCCGATCTTGCTCCCATATGATGCTCACTTCACTACTCTTCTTGTGGACCACTACCATCGAGCGTTTCTTCATCCAGGGCCCACAGTACTACAGGCTATCATCCAGCGAAAATTCTGGGTCCCATCTTTGAGGCGACTTATTCGTAAGAGAGGCTTTCGTTGTATGACTTGCTATAAGTCTAAGGAAGGGTTTTAACCCCCTTCATGGGCAATCTCCCCAGTTGCCGTGTGAACATAGGCAGAGCATTTCTGCGAGTTGGAGTCGACTTTGCAGGGCCATTCTCATTGAAGGAGTCCTCCAGAAGGAATGCAACTAGTGGGAAAGCCTATCTATGCCTATTCATATGTATGGCGACGAAGGCACTTCACCTGGAGGTGGTCACTAAACTCAGCAGTGATGCTTTCATAGCTACGCTCGAAAGGTTCATCTCACGCAGAGGATTGCCAACTGATATTTATTCGGACTGTGGAAGCAATTTTCTTGGTGCATCCCGATACTTGAAAGAGCTGTATAGTTGGATGAGCACAGACGACTTCCGTATCAAGCTGGAAGCATTCACTAAGTCCCACAGAATCGACTGGCACTTCAACCCCTCGGTCACCTCATATGGGAGGTATATGGGAGGCAGGTATTAAGTCAGTAAAGGGCTACCTCCATCGCATGGCAGGGGCAACACCACTGACTTTGGAAGAGCTTGGTACGTTATTTTGCAAAATAGAGGCTATCCTCAACTCCCGACCATTGTGCCCTTTGTCTACAAGCCCTGATGAGACGGACTACTTAAGCCCTGGCCATTTCTTGGTGGGCGGTCCGCTTGTTGCTTTACCTGAGCCCTCCTTTACAGAAGCACGCCATAGTCTTGTGAACTGATGGCAACTTGTATCCAAGATGGTGCAATGCTTTTGGACACGATGGAAACGAGAGTACCTCGCCACCCTCCAAAAAGACCAAAGTGGGTAGAACACAGAGACAACATTGCAGTTGGCGATCTGGTCTTGCTAAAGGACGAGTCTTTGCCTCTACACTGGCCACGTGCAAGAGTTACACAGGTCTATCCAGGATCGGATGGTGTTGTGCGAGTAGCTGAAGTCAAGACAGCCTCTGGATCAACCTACAACCGACCAGCAGTGCGACTCGTTCCTCTAGCACCCTTAGTCACTGGCCATCTTGAGGACAACAAGTAAATTTGCCAGTGGAAATTTGGTGGGCGGTAATGTTCAGTACACCGGAATGTTCACCTCACAGAAGAGTCATTTGACCGTTATCGCGCGCGCAACAACGAAGAGTCCAAGGACGTGTCGACCCCTCACCTGCAACTATCGGCCCTGATGAGACGTAGGATCGCGTCGCGCCGGAGTCCGATCGCTTCGTCACCAAGTTAGTTCGCGACGCATTGTCGACCAGAAAGGAATAGCTTTCGGCACCTCCTTTCTACGACTTCCGCACGAGTTAGTTAGGGTACATTCCCACTATCATCTCGCGAATTCGTTTCGATTTTGATCTCCGCAGCTCTCCGACTTCCATCGGCCGCAACGCGCGCCACCGCAGAACTGGTCAGGCCTATTTAATTTAAGTTAATTTTAATTTCACATTTTCGCAAGAGACGATTTACATTACCCAATTTCGATGTTTATTTCTTTTAAATACAATAATCCAATTGGAAGTATTCGTTGATTTTCGTAACCACTTACGACAGAACACTACCTCTTCCACTATTTTGAATAAATTTAGATCAGTCATCCTAAACCGTTTCGGCATCCCCTTCATGCTCGTTTCAGATAACGCCTCGAACTTTGTGAGCTCTTCAGTTCAAGCCCTGGCAGAAGCAAACGGTATCCAGCATCGTACTACCCCATTGTATCACTGCCAAGCTAACCCAACTGAAAGGGCAAACAGAAACATAAGGCAACTCATGACTACATATTTGGACCAAGAAAAACATACCAAGTGGGATAATTACATTGGTGAATTGCAATTCGCTCTCAACGGTGCCACCAAATACTCGCCTGCATTTTGGAATTTTGGAAGAGAGTTTACTCCAGTCCACTCCTTATCGCAGAAAGTCTCACGTACCTCCTCGAATGGTCTCGTTCAAACTGACCTTGCCGACGTAGCAGGAGCTTGTGCTGAGAGGATGATGAAGCTCAACGAGCTGAATCACCTGCTCGAGCAGCATCTTCTGAAGGCTAGTACCAGTCACAGTCAGCGCTACAATCTGCGGCGTTGCTCAGATCGCTTTAGTGTTGGAAATCAAGTACTTCTCACTCTTATCCGCTGCTGATAGAGTGGGAGCCAAACTCAACCCTAAGTTTGAGGGACTGTATGTTCAGTAAGTGCCGGTGGGACACGTGAACTTCATGATGAGGATGGGAAAAATGCTAGATTATAGCCTCTCTCCAAGTTGAAACGATATATTGCCCCCGCCTCAACCGCTGTAGTGGGGTTTGTGGCGTAAACAACAAAAAAACAACAAAAAATTAGCGACGATAAATGAAGAATGATAGAGTCGCGGTTTCGGATGGTCAAAACTGGACCTTAGTCCTATCGTTGTCGCTTATCGCTCTACCGTTTTGCGCTTCTCGTCACCTCACATCGGGATCACCTGCTCAGCTCCGCCTCGAGTCGTGAGTTTCTTCTTGTTTCGCCCGGCAGTGTGCGTTTAGTGAACGACTTTCGTCCTGATTCCCGCAACACTACAGAGTCGAGAATTTCTTCTTTTCCTGGTTTTTTGAAGCAATTAACGTACCCGTATGCTGGCCCTCCACACTAGTAGTCTTAACAAACCAATCAATCAACATTTTCCAGTCTGGAAAGAAATGTTTTCAGTTCACGTACCGGACCCAAAACTGCATCGAGATCAGAAGCAGAAACTGTGCCAGGTCAACCCCAACCTCCAGACCAAAAGGCTTCCCCTAATCTCGCCCCTCTCGTCCATTCAGAGAGTTTCCTTCCCTGTTCTTTTGTTTGTAATGAGCTCAGTTAGGAGAAGAATTAGTTAATTTTTAGTTATTTATTTATGCTGTAGCTCTGAGATTCGTTTATTTATTTATTAAAACGTTTTATACATTCAGGAAATTTCATTTTATCGTGGGTTAATCCGCTTTAAGTTATTTGCGTTCACAGCACAGTATAAGGTAAGGAACTGCTTTAGGAGGCTCACCTAACGAGATCTGTCAAACGTACTGCGGAAGAGGAAGACTGAACTGCTCAGGTCATTCGTGCTCAATCGCACCCGTTGTGTAGTGCTTCCTCTTGAATATCTTTACCCTGTGAAGTTGAAAGAACGTTCTAAGCGTGGACTTGAAATACTAAGCAGTTCAATATGGGGAAAACTGTCAAGCGTCAATCGAATCGAACGGACTATCAATCATGCAAATCGCCTTTGATCCTCTGTAGGACAGTATACAGTCAGGAGGAAAACTCGTATTAGAATACTGACCGAACATTTGCAATTATAAAAGACTGATGAGAATTGTGATTCGTCCTTAAAATGCGCGACATCCAATAGATATCAGAGCACCATTGCTTTGGGAACCAGGTCGATATATTGTTTGAGCAGAAATCAATCGACACGTCGATCCGGTCAGCAGTAACTTTTGTTAGGCAATTCGTCGACTGTGCTCCCTTTCTTTACTACCCCATCCTTCAGTGCCTGAAAGTTGCAAGGTTTATTATCAGGATTATAACATTTCACAGTATCAACTGTGTTTATGGCAACATCTGTAAGTAATATTCAATATTCTATACACTGTCCATACATTTGATGACCTGCCAGGTACCCCAATACCACAACCCAACGGATAAGTTTTATTAATGATGGCCCTCCTCAAGATTGTCAAGATGTGACTAGGACGAGAGACCACAATACTCGACTCCCAATACGCACGTTCGCAGTACAGCCAATTCTACTTTTGGTTTTTATCGCCAGATTATTTTGCATAGTCATTATCAAACATTAGGCTGAAGGAGGAATGAGGGTTGTGATTAATAGACATAATTGGTAGAAAATAACGAGGAAGAAAATGACTCGGTATTTGTGTTCCGTGTCTTCCGATTCACATTCAGGAAGGTTGGGATTTCGATTCGAATGATCAGAGGAAATTAATCACCTCGTCTTGCGTCGAATTACTTCTACGAACGTCTGCTGAATTCCCCTGAGGTTGCCCTGCCACAACCCAACAATCCAACATCCATCTAACCCCCAAGTCGGTTCACCTTCCGCTCTTCGTTCCATCGCTCCCTTCAACTTCTCTCGCAATCGCTCCCCTGAGGATTTAAAACTACCTTTTAAAATGTTACCTAAGACATTAATTTTGTAAAATTCAATTCACTTCCTCATCCTCTCCGTCGTCCTTCCGCTTCTTCCCCTCCCCGCTCTTCCACTAACCTCTTCTTTAAACAGAGCTATTGGGCTTTTCCCTATAAATAAGGAAGTTTTAAGCTTCGAGCACCTGCCGCTTCTTCTTTTCTTAAATCTTCTCAAGGTTCCTTAACTTTCCAAACAAATGGCGGCTCGAAGGTAGTTTTGGTTGAGCAAATTGAAGTTTATGGGCGCGGGGGATTTTGCGTTCAGGGTCTTAAAGGATTCATTCGATGACTTTCGTCGGAAACAAGAGGCAGAGCCGATAGACAGGAATTCTCAAGGGTGACGACCTAAAGAGTGACGGGTTTGAACAGAATTTGTCTATACAAACCTGGTGCTGCTAATAAGTAAAGTGCTGCACGAGAAAAATAGGAGCTTAAAACTATTCAGAAACACTCGACTTGACGGGTTACTCAGGCGTTCAGATTCACTCGTGGAGGTTATTTTGCAGCTCAATGTCCTAGGTGCTCTCAAGTCAAGACAGTCAAGACATAATAAATTAGTCTCAGTGGACAGAGACACAAAAATGGTGTTAGAGCATCAAGTCTCTTTTTTCGAAATTGTACTCTGCATCTCTGGAGATAGTGAGTGAGCAGCACTAAAAGCGAAAACTAATATTTGAGCCTAAGTCGACCTGCAGTGCCTACAAAATAACATTTGAAGGGAGCTCTCAACTCAAACATTCTATTTTTCTGAAGTAGAGCAGCTGTAAGCAGATCTATAGTAAACAACTTTTACTCATATGAATCAAAGTACGTCGAATTTAATCAATATATTCATTGCACTTCATTCTGCAAAAAGACGTGCAGCAAGTAGTGTCAAGAGTGAACTCACAGAATTATTTTATTGCTGCATAATAAACCACTATTATAAGAGCCACCCTGACTGACGAATGAATGTGTATTTAATCTCGATGAGTGACGACAACATTGTGACGCGTTAATTACTTCTCAGTTGTTGAGATAATTGTTTGGTGACTGAGAATTATCTGAAAAAGAACCACATATGAATGCTTCGGCTGGGTAAACTCAACTTCATTAATCATCTCCACAAATTTGGGGTGCAAGTCAACAGACAGATTGAACACTCACACATAACTAATGCAGGGCCAGTTAGTAGAGAAGAATGAATTGCAATTTACTGGAACACTCCACCGATATGAGATTATCGATACCAAATTGAAAAAATGTAGAATTTACTAGTATCCTGACTGAGGTTTGAATCTTGGTAAAAGTTCAGTTCGATCTTTGAGGACCAAAAAAGTCCAAAAATAATTTAATGTGAATGCTTATTTAGGATAATTACTTCGTAATTTATTTCAGTGCATTGAGAGAAAATGCAAATTAGAGAAGAGCGATAGTCTGCTAATGAATAATATTTTCATCTGTCATACTTTTTGAAAGAGTCCAATATTGGGGGGGGGGGGCACTAAGGGCCTAGTTGACTTTTCATTGATAAACAGTGCACGGAATGATGACAGGGATTGATTAGGGAATCTACGACTAAAGCCTTGATATTTTGTAAAATTTAACATCGGATTAGCTTCCGTAGATTTTCACAAGATTAAAAACAGAAACAAACCTTTTTTTAACGGTTTTGTCATTTGAAAAGTACGTATAAATGTTTCTTTTCACTTAGTAATTTACATATAAGGATTAGAATGTCAAAAATAAAAGGTTTGAATTTATATGCTTGTTTCATTTGATTATTACTTCTAACATTATCCTTCAATTATAACTACTTACATTAGGATTAGGTTCCTAATCAGTATCCATTGTTCAGAGAATAAACAACCGTCAAAACACCTTTTTGTACCCTTGAATACCTGCGTCCCTGTTGAACATGGCAGGAATCTGGCGTACAGTTCTGGTGTTTCTGAGGGGCACCGTACCCTGACTTGTCACCTTAAAGAGCCAATGTCCACGACAGGTCGTTAATGTATTTGGAGCAGAACACCGTTGAGACCTTGGATGTTCAAACTGTTGATCCTTTGAAATGATGAACGACATTAGTTCGGGCTCTCGAAACGTACGGCTCATCTTGAAAGTAATGAAAATAGTAGGCCTGCGGAGCCGAAAAGTTTCATCGGCTCTTCTATGTTGAAAACTCTTTCCAAGGAGACGTTGAGTAATTACGTATTTACGGCCGAGGTAATGGTATCCACGTGGGCTGCCGTTACCTGACTGGACTACAGCATTGAAATGCAACAGCAATCGATCCGTTTTGCCGCTCCCCTAACGGTATTTTCTCCCCTTTTCTTCGGTCCGCTTTCCACCCATCGGAAATGTTCCCTCTGGGAGAACCGGGTCCAGGGAATTTTTCCGAGGGTCAAAAATCGTGGACTTTACTCCGGTCCGGCAAATAGAATATCGGCAGTTTCAAAGTCTTCCCCAGTCCTCTAGGTGGGCCTGGAAGCTGCCTCTTGGCTTCACAAGGAACTCGCCTTTGAAAAACTTGAATCCCTTTGAATGTGGGGAAATGACGTTCGAAAAGGATAAACCACCTAAGGGCTGGAAACATTCGGTCCATCGAGTAAAAAGGTCACGTTTCGGAGAGAATCGCGGCTGCGGGAAGGTTTCGAGGTCCCGTTCAATTTATCTGCGGATCCAAGAAATGGACGAAATCAGCGAAAACCATAGGAAAGCGGGATTTCGGGATGATACTTTCATTTTTCACACGCATCACAAATCCAGTTAGTCAACTTTGCTGTGACACTAAAACGCTATTCGGGAACTTCAAATATAGTTCGGTGGTATCAAATTAGTTTTATCCTGGAGCAAAGGGATACTTTTCTTGCATCGAACAAACGAGAATGAGCATGTCGTATACCGGTCTGGAAGCTGTCTCCTGGCTTCACAAGGAACTCGACTTTGTTCCCAATCATTAATGATTCTCAAGAATCCTTTCATTCATGCGTGTTACGTGCATTTATCGACCACTACTGGATTAAGGTGTTTTAAGTATTCACCTGGGATCTCTTCTTCTCATTCGAGTTCACTGAGCATTTCATCGCCTTAGCCCTAAGAGTAGAAAGGAAAGTTAGATAATCGGCTGAAAAACAAAAGAACAAAAAATTAAGAAATCGAGTACTCATCAGATCTTAGAAAAACGTTATTTGGGAAAATCGCCAACATAAGTGTATGTGAAGCAGTTACTCTTACTTAGTGTTGCTCTTGACGTTCTAAGGCTTTTGGCCATTGCTTCCGTGGTAAGGAAGCTCCTCATTGTCTTATCGATTATGTAAGCTGGCGGCCTGGCGACGTCGGTAAGACGTGTCGTTTGGCAGGGGTCCGTTCCCTATAACGGATTCCTTCAATGTTATGATTGATGCTGTGCTCGGTAAGCTGCCTCAGGAATTTTTGGAGGAGGTTTGGTGCGCGGGTTGATGATGCAGAAAAATCTCTGTGAAGGTCGTGGATACGGATTTCGTCGTTGGCGAATCCCGAGTACCGGCTAGAGGCGTCCTCGAGATTTTGGTCCAACTTCCTCGACTGGATGCCGCATATGCCTTGGTGATTGTCTTCAGAAAGTTGCTCATGAAAGTCTCGGAATATTGTTGGTTGAGGGAAGTTACGTTATACATCGCACAAATATATTAAATAGCAATAAAAAGACCACTTTCCCTTTATTGGCTTGAATTGTTATGGAGGCATTTCATTTAATTGTTTTGTGTATGCCCCTCAGAATGTTTAAGTGCCATCATGATGCGCATCTGTCTTTGTCTAGGGCAGTTTACGTACTTTTACTTTCCTGGGCTCTACAAAGTAGAAAGGAAAGTTATGTAATCGGCTGAAATTGTTTTTTTGAGTTTTCTTCAGATCTTTACGTTTCAGACCCTGACTCCGAAAAAAACTATTTGTGAAAATGGTCTGTGTGTGTATGTGTATGTGTGTCTGTGAACGATTTTTAGAAAAAATCACCGTACCAAATCAGCTCAAACTTGATACCTCGCCCGCAGATTATCATGGGACGCCAAAATAAGGGTATGAACAAAATCCACTCGAAGTTAACTATAGTTATCATAGTGATCAAAACACCAAATATTTTTTTTCTCAAAACGGCTCTAACAATTTTGATTAAATTTTTTATATTGGTAGCTCCCAATATTTCCATCATACCATGAAATTCTCGAATGTGGGAAAATGACGAGAGCAGCACAATAAATTGCCAAGACTGTCGACGAATTCGATTTTAGCGCGGTTTTTAGGGAAAACAACCGTACCAAATCAGCTGAAACTTAATGTCTAGCCTACAGGTTACCATGGGACGCCACAATAAGGGTATGGTCAAAATCCACCGAAAGTTATTCATAGTTATCATTGTGATCAAAACGCCAATTTTTTTTTCTCAAAAACGGCTCGAGCGATTTCGATTAAATTTTTTATTTTGATAGCTTCCAATAAGGCAACTATATCGTAAAATTCCCTTTTGTGGGAAAATGACGAGAGCAGCACAGTAAATTATCAAAGTTTTCGACGAAAAGCGTTTTTAGCGCGGTTTTTTCCTTATAAACTCCGCTGGAATGCTAGTAGAATGTTTAAAAAAAATGGTATCGTAGTCGAATCCAATATCTATAGGGTGTGTGTTTAAAAACACTCATGAAATGCATGGGGCTCACTCCAAAAATTCCTGAGTTTCAACTACCGCCGTTTCGCTTACTACCAGTTCTAAACGTTTTTACCCAATAACTCTGCAAAAGTGATTACTATCCTTCTTAAAAAAATTTGTGTTACAGCCTCATTAATTATCCGTGTGACAATTGCTCAGTAATGGTCCTGGAATGAGTTCGAGCAGCACAATAAAGTCCAGAACTGTAAGCTCTACCGCTTCCTGCTACTGTGAAGTGTTGTCTGACCAAGTTCAAATGAACTGAGTGGTAAATGAATTGATTAAGTAGACAGAGCCATATAGAAAGTGAATTGACGTAGAGCTAAGGAAAGTTGTGTGTTGCAACGCACCAGATATTTTCTCAAAATTTCCAAGTTGGCACCATTGCAATAGCTTCAGTTCCTACGCAAATTTGGTACAGGTAGGAATTTCTTAACTGCTGAGATTACAAATAAATCTTGTTTCCGAATAACTTGCACATCAGCTTTCAGAATTTAATCGTCCATTATCTTAGAGTTTTTTAAAATACATAATATTCTTGGTGGAGTGCCCGATTTAATGGTTGGTCAATTGGATGATCTCCAAATTTATTTTGGCCGATAAGACGTTAGAGCTTCACAACTTTAATCGATATTTAGGGATACGGAAGAGATTAGTCGTACACGGGTGATCGAAACACAACTCGTAGACAGCGCTATCCTGCCGTCAAGTCACGTGAAGCTCTTTTTCTTCGATGCAAATCGTTTTCCGATGACACGGAAACATCCGACGACAGCATGGTTGGTTTCAGCTCGGCTGGATAACTTCCTCTCGGCATCGACCACTAACCCCTCTAATATTTTCCTTCTATTCCCTGGAAAGTGTGTAGCGCCAGCCGATGCCCCTTTTATTCCGCTTCTCTCCCGACGCCACCTACAGAATCAAATATTCATTCAGGTAATATTCGGAAAGGCCCTTTGTCAATGACGCACGGGAGAGATGAGATGAGGGAAAGAGCGGAAAACGAGTGTAAGAGCCTCAGCTTGGAAGTGGGGTGCTCTCAATGGACCTCAGAAAGCCTTTACGGTTTCATTTCTCTCAACGTCTCCCTTTTCTCCGGCGAAGAGGGCTTATTTTTTCGCGGAAAAACCTAGCGATTTTCGTTTCTGCCTGCGGAAAATGAGAAGCGAAAACGGTTTCTGACGCTGAAAAGCGAAATATGAATACTCAAATCATGCTAACTACTTTCAGGATGGAATCAAATTTGACTACCACCCGAATGGAGGCAATTGCAGAAAAATCTCTGACCTGTATTTTCATCTTGGTGGAAACCGGGTCGAGAGAGCATAATGCTGCATAGAAAATCCCTACTATGTCATTTCTTATCTTATTTATTAGGTGGGCACGTTCCGCCCGCAGCCTTACACCGAGTTTTTTGCAGCCTAACAATTTCTTAGGTTGCAGTTTTGCGAAGGCTTTATCGATGGATCTGCATTCCCCAGGGATGGCAACCTCATACACTTGGTACTTGTAACTTAGGGTGGCCATCATTACATCTGTGCCGTTCGGTATCTAGTACTGATTAGGCTACAAAGCCTTTCTTCTAATTTCATCTGTAGAACGGGCGTTAAGTAGTGCGAAAGGGTATTGGTGGGGGTCCGTATCTTTGTTTCGTGCATTGGTTCTCTTAGTGGGTTGCATAATCCTTTTAACGGTATCTGGTTGTAGGAGGGGGGGGGGATATGCGTGTATGAGACTAATGTAGTAAAAAAAACATTTTATTTTCAATCGATTTTTGTTGTTTGTTTGCCCATTTCAGATTTGGGTCAAAGTAAACAAAAACTAAGGGAAGGGTGGGGGAAATAATATTTACTATGATATTTTTGTGCCGCGTGATTTTGTTGATTCGTTTCGTTCAGTAACATAGTAACAATACAGTGATATTCACTTAATCTCAGGATTAGATAAAAATGGGTTGTATCGTGATGGGTATGGTTTGAAGAGATTAGAAATGACAAATAATTGTGAAGTTCAGTGTAATAAATTTAAAGCTGAACGTACGAGTATAAGTGGGTTACTATGCACCGACAGTTTCACTCACACTAACTTTTAGATTAGTGCACTTGTAATGCGTTTGTAATAGTTTGTGGTAATTCTAATTGTCATACGTAATTTACTCACTACATTAACCAATATTGAACCAAAAGCAAGAACGACGATGCAGCAAAATATTGTGTTGTAATGGTGCGATGCGGAAGGGGGAGAGGTAAAATTTGAAGAACATCTTTACAGAATGTCAAGACCCCGAATTGGAATTGTGGTCGTGTTCGAAGACCTTGCTAAATATCGTTTATATTCGCAATCCGTTTCCCAACTGTTTCTTGCTCACTCTTCTCTTAGATAAATATTAAAAAAATGTCTAACGTTATCCAGTTTTATTCTCTTTAGCTCTAATCGTGCGTTTTCTTAAACTTTCCAGTCTACTGTGTGCAAAAAAACATATCGATTATGTGAGCCCTGTGTACCGCAGGGGTGTGACAGCTGATGTGTCTGGGCACGTGGTGGTCAGCAGGGGGACCCACCGCCACTTACATTCTTCCGTCTTGTGACTGATACTGCGCGTGGCAAGCTTCCTTAGAACGCCGAGTTTGATCACACTACGGTTATGTATTGCGGATTATATCGTCCTCCTTGCAGGTACAAAGGGGGTCTTGTAGATGGCCCTAAACAGGTTTATAAGGCAGATACGCACGCGAGGATTGGGGGCGAATTCTGACAAGCGGGACTTGGTCTCCTTGATTCAGTTCTTTACTTAGGATACAGCATTGAAGGTCGTGGATGTGGGTTCTGTGATTGGCGAATTCCAATGGAGGGAGGAGTGTGTTGTGTTTCTCAGTGCAACCTTGGAGCATAGATTTTCAGAAAGTTGTACCTGTGAATTGATTGCTCTACAGTGGCCGCGGTATGAGTAGGATAAATTCAATAGATTCGGGAACAGTTAGCGCTACCATATTCACCGTAAACCGGGAAGTTGTTTTACCGAGTTTAAATGAACTGAGAGAAAAATATATTGGATCTTGTAAGGAAATATGTGTGATGCATCGTACGAGACATTTTTATTTCGGTTTTAGCCTGTTTGGTGACTCATGTGCAAAGCATGAACCTAGCAGGATGGTTTCCACTTCAACAGATCTCTGATAAGTAGCACCCTACTTCTAGTGCCGTAACGAGCTGTCTCAAGGGACACCAAATAACTTGGTTTTCTACGGTTTGTGCTTTGCTATAATGAATCGAAAACAGTCGAAGAGTAATTCGTTTCTGAAGTCCTTGAATTATATTACTGTTCCATATAAAATTATAACGACGGGCTGCCAAATTTGCATAATCCCATATTGGCTCCACGAAATCAATTTTTCATTTTATCGAATTTGCTACAGGCTAATGGCTTATCAAGTTACCATAAATAGATAAAAGGGGGAGGGAGAAAGGGAGATGTATGAGGGAGGAATTTATAATAGGAGCTTTCTAACGAGGGAAGAGGCAAAGCGTGAGAAAACTGTTATCGGTAACGAGAGACAAACATGACCAGAGCAACTGCCCCCCTAGATCATCCTTTGTACAAGCAGATGAAATAGTGGCTTAGCAAGCTTTTTTTCCCCGTCGCTTTCCCCTCTTCAAACTTTATTGTTGAGTTAGTTTGAGAGTGTTGGAAGCAAAGTGGCTAAGTGTTTAGTCGACGATAAGCGATGAGATGGAAAAGGGTTGGAAGATGGACGGGAGTTTGACCTGTGGCTGTGAATCTCAATGAGGTGTTGTCTTCCTTGCCCCCCTCAACTTGACTGTAGGTGGATGAAATTTCCTGTTGATGAACTCAACGCGGAGCTGCCTCACATTTTAATTTTGGTGGAATGAGGGGATGCCGTTATGTCTCATTGTTATGTGCCACCTTCAAAAGATAGGCTCATCTAACGCAAATTTAAATGAGTTTCGCTACTGAAAGACTTGATATCCACTCGACTGTTTAGATGTAGGTTTCTCAAAAGCCCTTACTAATGATGCGCAACATTAATAATAGACAAGGAAAAAATGGACGAAGGAGTGCTCGGTGAACCAGATTTATCATTTGAATACCTGGTTCCTTTCAAATTAACACAAAATGTGATGACCCGGATGTATTCCGGGGCGATGAATTACGAAACGCTCAATCAGTTTCTACGTAAACCGTTAAGTTCTGCCAGTGATGTTCAGAGTGAAGAACAGATTGGGTTAGTTGCCACTAAAATCGCTGAGTCGACCCGGTGCTGACGAAAGTAATGTGAGGCGTAGCACTAAGTCTTTACAATGTCCCGATTACGATACTTACCTTTTGGATTAGGGAAAGTATTAATAGATACACGTGAAGCCTAGCTCTACTTATAAATTAAATTCATGAGTTGGTCTGCTCAAGTAGAGGAAGTAGTGAATTGTGTTCGGGTTGATAACTGAGCGTGTATTAGGTGGTGGTCCTCTCATCCTCATCGTAGTCAGGTTAATTTTCGGCACATTTTGTCCTGTAGCGCGGAATTAACCCCCCTTACCACCCCTATTCCCGATGAATTGTGCCTTGCGCCTTATCTAAGCGAACACGCGGGCGACATCCCCCTTCCACTGATCCCACAGGGTTCAATCGTCGGCTCTCAATCGAAATTCTCCTTTGATGGCATCTAATCGAACGGAACTGCGTGCACCTACGGACACAACAAGCTGAGGGTCGTCCCTTGTGCCGCCATCAGCGCGGAATCGCATTGTCGATCCCCTTCCACGTTCAGTTTACGAACGAAGCGAATCAACAAGAATTAAACTACTTCGCTCCGGTTGTAGTAATTAGCCTGGAGGACATCAAAGGCCCATTTAATTACAATAACGTCGCTAAGCATTTCCTCCACACATGAGTGGACAAACGATGAAGTGAGGGATTTAACTTTCACTTCCAGGGACAACGCCAACCGCTCAGATTTCCCAGCGTGATCCTCTGACTATGGCGTTTTTGTTAGCTTGAAACTAACAAACGTAAATTACTTCTGATTTTCGTGCGAAGTGATATCCATACGTCCTTCAAAAAACCAAGGTATACCCTCCTAAATGATGTGATTTCGGGCGTCCATTCTTTGTGTAATTACAGATTTCATAGTTGGAATCAAAGGGTTTTGGCTAAAATGCACGGAAGAGCGAATTTAGATATTTCGTTTTAAAATTAAGTAAGCAAGTTACCAAAGTTTTTTTTAAAAATTTTTAACAACAATACAAACGAAATAAACGAAAACAAACTTACTCAAATAAATAACCTGTTTGGATAAGTAGCGACAAGGTGGTGTTGATAACCATAAATATAAAAATCCCACTTGGATTTATTAGTGAAAGAAAGTACATCACAACTTGTTTGTAAATGTTAAAACCCTAATTACTCTATTTAGGTGAAACGACAGAAGAAGGTAGATGATTGAACAAAGGCAGAAATTAACACCCTCCAAAGTTCGTCATTTTGGTTTATTATTCATTCTGAATAATAACCCTATGTTTTAGGTTAAATTTTTTACAACCCCCCCCTCAAAATTTGATACTTTACGTTTCAAGTCATGGAGATTCCAAATTTGCAATGTCCGTCCGCCGTCCCCTGTCTGCGCCGTTTTGTGCCTTTAACGTGGTCCAAAAAATTCGTTCTTTCGCACAAAAATCCAATTTGGCCATCTCGGCAATCCGATCGGACGAAGCTCATGGTTGTTATGGGCAAAAAATGGTTAAAAAAATTAACGAGACGCAGTATAACGCGGGAACTCAACGCGGTCAACGTTTCGTCGTTAGTACTCCCTCCCTCCCTCCCATCATATCAAACTCAATCACCCGCCCGCTCGACTGGCAATGCCCCCCGATGGGGCGCCAAGGCCACTTCCTCCGCACACGCCTCTATTGGATCATAAACGCCTACAGACGTTTACGGGCGCCTGGCGCCGTGGGAATATTTAGTTTCCGTAGTTCCATTGTAGCCAGGTCATGTTTCGTATGGTTTACTAGTATTCGATGCTGAATTGAATGGGATGGGTCTCGAAGCAGTAATACTAGGTCAAGCTGTTCATGAGAATAATAAATCATCGTGTAATAATTTGCAGGGTTTTTTTAGTTTGAAGGCGATTCTTCTGTGTAAGGGTCTTGATGCGTACCAATGACCAAGTGCGGACAATGCTGCAGTTGTGATTGTTGTTTCAATCCCCCTCATTTGTAATTGAAGTCGTGAAAACTGTAACTTTGGAAAGAACCATGTTTATCTCTCATGAATGACCTTGATTCGTTTTTTAGGGTTTCATGGTATAGTACAAAATTAGTCTGTGCGCTTGGCTTGATGAAGGTTGATAGACAAAAGATCAGGACAAATGAATTACTATGTCCACTCGGACTTCTGGAAGACAGGTTGGTGGGAAACTGAATTTTGCGATTGCTGATAATCTCAGGAGCTGCGGCCCCAACGAAACCGTAGTTGCTCCCTTATATTACACATTGTAATCATATGAAGCCTCTGTGTACTCTGTATACTATCAACATCATTTCAGAATCTCTATTCCAGGCATACAACCAAACCTACTGTTTTATTAATGACTCCCATTTTTAGCCGGTATCTGCCGTTGGTCTCGCCTAGACTCCATCCAAGGTTGAGCGGTCATTGGTTGTAGCTCACGGTCCGGAAATACCATACATTCTACGTTAAAAACCTTACTTCCCCAGGAACTGAACCGATTAACAAGTCTCGTCGTGACGTTGTGGCAGGATCTGCACTGAACACTGCCTTCTTGGGGCTCACTTGTTGCAACGTGAGCCCCTCAAGCGTCAAGAAGCCAAATTATACGCCCCCGCCCTTTTCACTTGTTCTTTCTCTAGTATCTTAAGAATGAAAGTGGGGAGTTATTAAAACCATAGCTGCTCAAAATCCTCATCTTGTGGCAGAGGCATCAGGAGAGATCGCGCGTTTGCGGCAGATACTCTGTCAAATTCGTTTTTACGTATGTGTGCCAGCACTCAGTATTAAAAATGTTGGAGAGCATTTTTTGGGAATAGAGTCAGGAAAACGAGCTGAGTGTATTATTTGTTGTGAACGCAAGAGATAAAGGGTAAACTAAATATTTAGGCTACAAATCACCGTGGGCTGCCAAAATAAAAGTCTGGGGTAAATTAACTATAGTTATCAGATTGATCAAAACACCAAATATTTTCTCCTCAAAAACGGCTCTTACAATTTTCATTAGCTATTTTGTATGGCCAGTTAGATATCGTGACAGTACTATAGCATTTTGGATCGTGAGAAACTAATCGGAACAGCACAATAAATTATCAAGCATTTTGAAAAAGTCAATGTTATTCTTTTCTATCTCAAGAATGCCACTCATACAATACTGGTCCTCAGAAAAACTAAAGTCATAGTAAAATAACCGTATGGTCGTTTAATGATAGGCTAATAACACTCATTAGATGATTAGGCGCAACCTCAGAATTTCCATAAATCAAATGTGTTTGTTTGCATATGTGATGTCCCCCTCATCCTCACATAGCTGTCCTTCTTCACTATCAGACTTCATAGGATAAACGATTCACAAACAAATAAATGAAGTGTAATAACAATACTTGTCTATTAAAAAAAATGAAACCTGACACACTCGAAAAAGCGTACTCCTCCTCGACGGTCCACAATGTATCACAATCAATTTGAAACAAAACCAATCGGTAAGTCCTCAAGACCCCGGGTAACAATTACAATGGTTGACTGACTCGTCAGACTGAAGTAGGTAGTTCTACTTGGTCTTAGTTCGGATTTGTGCCGCGAGGGGAGGAATGAGCAGCTAGTGATGACACAATGTGTTATTCGAGTGATAAACCGATAACTTGATTCAAACATTATGATTGGCGATGGTATAAAATCGGTAGGTCAGTAGATATGTAAAAGAATTCCTCATTTCATCACACATATATGCATTTGTGCTGCTTTCTGTTCTTTATTGTATTACTGGCTGCTCATCTCTAATTCTACATCCAAAAAAATGAGCCCGAGGAAAACAAGTAGAGCATTTCGGTTGGTATTAAAATGCGAGAGTGAAAGTGGGTCATAATATGAGCATAGTGATCAGAGCGACACGAAATCGATTTCTTGACCAAGGCTTTCAAAGATAACCGATTTATTGGTCCACAAATCTAACGTAGTCTCAAGTATTCAAGTGACAGATGATTTCAGTATAATAACTGGCCACAAACTAACCAAATTAAACGGCACACAGCCTCCGCGTTTCTCCGAACCAATGGAATGAACCCAGCACTCGCGTCCAACTTTTGAATGTTCACAAATACTCCAATTTGGCAAAACTGTAGAAAACCGTATTTACTACTGAAACACTGTCCTGAAGATACCAACGTTATTATCTTCGTGGATCTGGCACCTTCACAATCTCCTTTGTTTGGCTGAATTATTGGTGGAAAGCGAGTAAAAATTTGTCACGAATTGAGTGAAACCTTTGGAAAATCAAGCGAAAAGTGAGAAGGAATTTAGCAAAAGTTGAAGTTAAAAATATATGAAACAAGTTTTATGGAGACTAAACCACATTGACCTTCGCACCGCGAACCTTGTTGACAAGATAGCGCCCACTTCTCTCGGCGGTTTTCTGTTTCGTTACATCTCGTGTGCACCTTCAGTGCTCGTGGGATCACGTCGGACTAAAAGGCTTGTTTCGTTTTCAGGTGCGTACCGCATGTGTAAGGTGTATTATTTGTATTATAGGTGCGTACCTTCATCATTATGTATGTTCTGGCTGAACTTCCTGATTTGTGATTTATGTTCCTAATTTGTTAATAAACGTTTTCAGAACGGATCGTAGCAGCCTTACTGAATATTCCACTTTTATAAATATAAAAATTGTTCGAACGTCAGAGAAAATGTGTTGGGAAATTGGGTGAGAATAGTACGAAATTGAACCCATAAAAAATCGAAAATGGTCTCAAAGTTGGCGTAAAATAAATTAAATCATGAGTATTCGAGTGGCATTTGAGGAAAATTAAACCAAAACCGCGTTGGCTAATAGTCAAAATGAGTGGAAAACTGACTAAGTATTAAGAAAAAGCGGGAAATTGATTTCTATCAAAATGGAATATAAAAATAGTTTGACATTAGGTATTAAAGTAATTGGGTTAGTTCCGCCAATAGGGGAACTACTAAAGTTTACATACCTGTTTGGTGTGTCCTTCTCCTCTGGCTGGTGAGCGCTTTCGATGTAAAGACATCGGCCATTAAGTCAGTCTTGGTCAGACGTGGTGGTGGCTGGGTGGGCGGGTGGGGGTCCATCTATTAGGAAAACGATCTCCAACATCCGGAAATACCAATCCTCGTTGAAGGGAATTCTCTGGTTCAGAGTTCAACTCCACGAAATGAGTTAATCAAACATCAATTTTGAAATTACTCTCCAGAATTAAGCTACCGGCTTTCAATGTTTTATGAGGTGCTCGGGTAGGAGTTTCCAACTCACGTTAGAGAGAAATTGTGAAGTGGTAGAAAGACAAACATTCTCGTTCGGGAAAAGTTGAGCCGATGGTCATGCGAGAGACTCCTCACGCTCACAACGAAGTTGCCAATTTTACGTCTCCATCGCGTCTGGAGCAACAAGACAATTTTAGTTCGAGAGCTATCCCCTCTCTTTACGGAGAAGGAAACTGATTCAGGAATCCTTCTTTATGCAAAGTAATGAAAAGTTATGAATCTGTTCAGGTGGCACGTTCCCTTTCCGTCTTTCTCAAAGCTCTCCAAGTGTCTTGGAGGTTGAGCCTCTCTGAGCAAATACCTCGAAGAACGTTTCCTAGGGAGGTAATGACGTCACCAAATGGGATCCAAGAGAGGCCCAACATAGTCCCCCTGAGGCAGCCGCAAGGAAGTGCTTTCGACATCCTTTGTTTGCCTACAATCACACTATCCAGCGAGCGTCATCTCCGCTCTTATAACACTGAACACGGCATCTCATCTTTACCTTCCCCCTTTATTAATACCTCGGGCCTTTCTGTCTTAATATTGTTTACACAAGTTTTCCATTTAAATTACTTCCCTTCCTCTTCTTTAAATCTTCCTGGCGGCCTCGACGAGGATGACGCGAGAACTGAGTGTTTTACGAAAGCGAATGCTGCTTAAGGAAGAACCTGGTACGGGGCATCACGTAACTTTCTTCATCGAATTCATATAAATGTTGTACTGGTCATCGTATAAATGTTGTACTGGGATCGTACAAAAATCTGACGGTTGCAGCATCCACGACTTACGAACCCGTAAACTCAATGTTTTCAATTTTCCTCGCATCATGTTTACATAAGGGAAACTGAGCTGGTACTCCTCTCTTTTACTTCCTTACGCGGCAATAAACCTGCATCTGACCGTATCACTCTGTCTTTCTCTCTCTCTCTCTCTCTCTATCGCCACCATCTTTAATTTCCTAGTCGCATATCGTCGACGATACGGCTTCCTCGGAGTGAGTAACGATCTCAGGTCCCCTTGGATCCATCACCAAACGCCAACCAAGAGATAGCTGCAGCGGCCCTCTTCACTCCTCTTGGCGGACCTTCTCATCAACTTTGAGAGGCCTATTTATCAGAAACCGCCTCTTTTCATCCCTTTCTCCACCGAGAGATGTCAAAAATCAGGACGTTATGTCCGTAGGAAATTTTCTCCCTCATTCTTCAAGATAAATGCAGCATACAAAGAACATTTGTGTCAAACATCAAATACAATTCTTCTAGAAGTGAAACGCTGGAGGAAACTATACCCTAGCAATCTATGTACAAATATTTATGATTTCTTAATTAATCTTCAGGCGTAAAATGTGTTACAATTAACACAGAAAGAGCAAAAAGGGAGCAATGAAGAAGTTAACGTGGTTTCAAATAAACAGCGAGTTTTTAATAGTTTGCTTCACAATATTCGAAGAATCTAAAGAAGCAACAAGAAATATTTGTTACATGAAAAAAACGGTTACAATGAAAATTCTTTCGAAAATTTCTTCTTTCTTATTTGCTCCAATAACATTCGGTTGTGCGAGAGAAGAGGATGAAGATAGCGTTCGCTTACTGTTCACTATTTTTTTTAAAGAAGTCACATTACGTGATAATGTCAATCTACCTGACTTACATTGTTATTTTCACAAACTGACGCATACTTTTAAAAAATTACTTCTTGAAACTTGTCCTCCTTTGCTTTTTTCAACTTCCGTTCGAAAGCTCCATTAACGTTAGAGTAGTGATTTCTTTTTTTGTTCGTTTCCGATTTCGAGTTCGTAAGCCAAATTTTTTATTTAACCTTAACTTACCAGTGCAAAAAGAAACACCTCATCCTTGCGGTTCCCCCAAGGCTTGTGGCCCAGTCGGTCCCGTGTTAAATCCGGCACTGTTCATTGGAAAAAAGCACAAACGCGTAAATTCGTGATGGAAAAGAAGCGTTCGAAAAAATGAAGAAAGGGATTTTTTGAATTAATAGACTAGAAATGTTTTTTTTTTGCGGGAAGAAATTTACGTGATATGTTTATTTTTTTGTATTCGTCAACTTGGAGACAAAAATAAGGAAAACATCTTTTTCAGGAAGGGCGATAAGAGAAAACCAAGAGGTTTGACTGCAATGATTACATAAATCGTCTCGGAAATGGACACACGTCTTCAAAATGCATCTTCATAATTTTTGGCGCTAAATACCAAGTCGAATTTGGTCTCACGAGTTTGCCAGTACAGTTCATGTTAGGCTCAGCTCAAGCCGTGTTGGTATGAAAGGTCTACTGTCCTTAACGTTTGTTTCTGGAGCTGCTTTTCAAGTAGAATAACCGAGAGAATTGATCATTTTGCCACTAAGTTGAATAAAAGTAGTTGAATTTGGCGGTTAGGGCTACTTCCATTACAATGGTAAAACTGAATGGTGTGAATGTTACTAAATTTAGTGGAAAAGATAATTTCTTTTGCGTTTTGTGTGGAGCTCCTGTGTTTGTAAAGCTGGATTTATAGGTGGGGAACTAATGAGAAGTCGGGGTTTGTCGAAATTTAAAATAATTCATAATGCTTCTCTCGTCATCACTCAGGTGGGCTCGATTCCAATCTACTTATTGTGGTCTTGAAACATAAACGGCTGAAGAATTTCATCAAAGATATTTGTGGAAACATTTCATACTTTTTGTCTTAGCTGTGAAGTTTCAGTCGCAAGACGATTCTTCCCTCGTTTCCAACGCTCAACGCAATTGCTAACACGATGACACTCTCGTTCTGCAATTACGCGGTAATGACCGAGAGGCGGCGGAACGAGGGGTCAAGGCATGGGTCCTTGGTGCGATGTGCCTTCTGTTGACCCTCCACTGGTTTGGTTAGGCCCAATATTGGTTCGTCGCTTATCGATATTAAGCCGCGAGAGCAATGCGTTGGCTCAGTGATTGGATTAAAGCGTGGTGAAAGTGAAATAGCGAAGTGTTCTCGTTGTTATTACAATGTCTGGGCACAACGGTGGCGCTTATAACCCTTCACCTGGCCGTCCCTGCGGAAAACTACCTTTCCACGTGTGTTCCGATCCTCTGCTTCAAATCTAACTGTTACCGCAGTAATTAAAACTACCGGTATCACGTACTGACTAGGAAAGAACCCTGAAAAAGTGGAATAATATCTGGTGCAACGCGTTACTCAAATTGCCTGGGGCCCTCGTATATTCGACTCCCTCGTCGGCTCCACGACTAATGTGCAACATTTTTTGTCCTGTTGCACTTGTGTACACTATTAGTAAAAAGCACCTATTCCCATTTTTATGGTTTATCAGACTGGAAACCATCATTGGCGACGAAGGCGGACTGAGAAAACAAGATCGTCATCATCATCTCTGTGGTGTTTCCTTCACCCACTACTACGGCATCGACGCATCTTATAAAACTGGACGTTGGACTTATGGAAAGTGCCAGCTTTTAAGTGCTTGATAGCTTATGTCGTAAATTGACCACATCGGTTTGCCTGCCAGCTTCTTCGTCAAAAACTGTAAGCACTGCTGACCAGGGTAGGTGACCAACAGAGAGGAGGGGGATTCACAAAACTCACTCAAACATCCAAGCCATAACTACCCTGGATCTGGTGCTACGTAGTCTTGGGTGAGAAGGTGTTGCTGAGCCAGCCATACTCAATCTCAGTTTCATGCTCAACATGAAGGCGTTCCAGCTAGACAGCAGTGATCGTGGCTAAGCTGAGTGGGTGATTAAAAACGTAGATAGCCCGAGGTCGTGCAAGAAACACGATGAGGATGTCTGTTGCCAACTCTTATTTTATGGAACAGTGGTATGGGCAAATGGACTGCGATATAAGAAGTATAGGAAGCTGCTCACGGCAGGACAAAGATTAGTGGCTTTGCACGTGGCCTATGCATAGTGAACCGTCTCTAAACTAGCAGTCTTCGTTGACTCCGGCCCGCCTGACAGTCCATTGATGAACAAAGCATGAGGAAGATGAAGCATAAAGATCAACGCTGTGCGAGCAGCAAATCACTCTTCAGACTTGGGAAGAGAAATGACAGCTGCGAGGTTGAGGGCAACTGACCCCACTCACCTTGGTGTGTTGACAAGCGGAAGTAAACGTTTTCTCCCCTACACGCTCACAGAGTATCATGCTCGATGGGTGTCTTCTTCGCAGAGGCAAGTTAGGGATGAAATTCTGGTGTCCAAAGTGCCTCAGCTAACTTTTTCTTACTGTGTTTTACCTTTAGTGCTCGGATAGTGACAACCTTCCTAACAAAACCACCTTCATAATCTCGTGATCTACTCAGATAAATAAAAGAGCGTTAAGGAGAAAACGTTTAGTTCCGCCGCATTATTTCCGTGGGCAACTTTAAGTTTTACCATTTAAGACCTGAGGGAAAAAGATACTGAGTTAGTTGGTGAAGTGATAAAAATCTGCAAATGTATTAGGGGTGAGGAAATTTGTCTAATGCTTTGTTTCAGATATGTTCCTCCCAATTCAATCGGCTAAAACCTGGCACAAAGCTCAGATTCATCAGTCGTGCCAATATTGGCAGTTATTTCGGTCGATTGGAGTCGATCCAGTGGACAAGTTTGCCGTTTCATCGGACTATCCAGAAAAAATTCATCTCATTCATCGGATGTTTTAGGTCCAGCCTCAGGATCCGACAGTAACTCTGTAGAAGATCCAAAAGGGAGGGGTTACTTATTGTGCCGTGCGCAGGAAGCGGGGGCCCATCCTGAGGGGAAAAGCTCTCCTTTCAAGAGAAACCACATATACTTTCGCTTTGCCCGTCATCTCTCGGCTCCAGAACCTCTTTTCGCTTCGGGTTTTGAGGTTGAGGAAGAAGAAGAAGAAGAAGAAGAAGCTTTTAGTCAGAAGTCGAACCGTTTGCGAGTTCGAAGCTTCCGAGAAAAGAAAACGTAAGTGTAGAGCCGGGGTTTTTGTATCCCTTGGCGCTTTTCATTCGCTTTTACCGGTAGCTCGTTTTTCTGTCGGCATCATTTATTAAATTCAATTTGTTTGGGGGGTCGTAAGAGTGTGGGGACGGCGGTTCAAAAGCCTTAGGGTGTCCGCGGGGTGGTAAGAAACATTTTCAGTCCTCGTCCTTTAAGCGGACACTATCCTGGGCAATATCCGGAGTATTAATTCGTTATTGATGAAACTGGCTCCTTTTCCACGTTTCTACAGATGCGCGAGAGGAGGGTCGTTGGGAAATAAGTGCTACGAATTTCCATATTCACGTGGTGTAATGCCGCGCATTATACCCTCGTGAGGGCCATACGATATTGAATAGTCAACTAACATTCTTTTTTTAAACTCACAGCGGCGCCAGTTGCTTCATGTACGCCGACGCAGGAGAAGCAAAAAGGAATACGGTTGGCAGCTCCATAAGCTGATCGTGGCTGGTACTTTGCTTGTCTTAGTCAGTCCCTCACAAAAATGTAAATGTCCGCGTGGTTGGCCTCCTGCGTCATACTTTTAAAAAATGTCTAAAACGTCCAAGTAGGCTCACTTAATGGAAACAGTATAATACTGACGTCAGCCGCCACCCCCCTTAACACCTGTGTGATATGCCATGCATCTTGACACATCTTCTCCCGAAACGGAAACTCCTAAATTTAGTCTGGAAGCTGGAGTAGTAAACCACGCTGAATTTTCGTGAGGGGAACGAATTATGAAGTTGGCACCTTTTGAGAGGGGATTTTCATCTATTGATTTCGTTAATGACCCAAATGCCCAAATGAGAGGAAGTATTGCAATTGGTGCTAAAATCCTAATCATGAGTAGGAAAACCCCCATT
Source organism: Pachypeltis micranthus (assembly GCA_020466155.1). Lineage (NCBI taxonomy): Eukaryota > Metazoa > Arthropoda > Insecta > Hemiptera > Miridae > Pachypeltis > Pachypeltis micranthus. Next base: position 19,486,146 of record CM035774.1, on the reverse strand, counting down.
TCACATTGTGAAGTAAACTTAGCGTGAAACAGTTCAACTATTTGAGCTTTTTTATGTTATCCTTTCTTCGAGTTAAGTTTCGCCGAACATTCTGGGCCATTTTCACCAACTGTGTAAATCCTGTTTGGACTCGGTTAACACTTTCTAACCCCTCGGTGGAGCCCATAAAAGATTTGGTTAAGCTCTAACCCTGATGAAACGTAACGTTAGCTCGTATCTGTTCTCTAGTACCGTGCTCCGTCGATTATTGTACTTCATTATTATCTCATTTTGAATAACTTATCTATGTTCTTGAATAACAATAGTGATAAACAAAGATGCCCTCTTTAAATGCGCAGTTATCGCGGTTTCTTTTCGATTACGAGAATCTATTATATTGAGGTTACCGTCATCTCATCCGTCGCTCTAAATGGATACTAGACCGTTCCGACGACTTCAAGATGTACACAATTAAATTCTGCTGCGAAAAAAAGTGTTACGTTCGTGTAAAACTCATCAGTTGCTTGAAAAGTTAACACCCCATTCCACCGTGTGAGAAAAATCACGCGGAAATGGCTCACCTGGATGGAGTTAAAAGCAGATAGGTAAGAAATGTTGAATAACAACACACTTACACACACACACTTTAGTGTATTAAACAACATTTATTAAACATACTCATTCTCCCTTCCTTGGAGCTACAGCATGTACAGGTTGTAACCACACAATAATTGTTTGTCGAAATTATTTCGGTTTTTTATTTTGTCTTGCTCAGCTCTCCCATTTTCTTGTATCACTTTCGACGCAACCTAAACATTCTCCTGTAATAATTTACCTTTTTCCTGGAGCTCTTGCAGTTTCAGTACGCGCATTTGCACTTCGCTCTCCTCTCCAGTTTCAGCTTCGGCAGAGGTTAATGCGACCAGTTTGGCTCCTAATAATTTTTAGAAATTATGATTTGTCCAAATCTGGTCGGTTGAGGGTTGGACATCAACGGGATATACTGTTTACGTTTACATAACACTTGTAACGGGCAGTTGAATTACTGTACTTTAATCTCATTAGCCCACTGCCTTTTCTATCTCGGTTAGGCCTTGATTTCGATATTTCACGATTAGTGCTATTGTTGTAGAAATGGTCCTCAAGCCATCAGCATAATTATATAAGATAAGTTTTCACGTGTTCTTCTAAATGGCAAAAAGGTCGAAATCAGGGGAGGGGGCGAGGAGGATGTGACAAAAGTGTTGTCACAAAATCTTAGGCGTTCACAACAATTTTCACACTGACACTGCGCTATTTTAAAGCTACGCAGGGAAAAATAAAATAAAAACCTCGTTTAGATTTAAAAAACATCACTAGGGAATTTATGCATCATTATTAGGCTAGAAACAACGTTTATCCGAAAAACAATTTTTTGCTCCTTTTTTCAGCAGCTCATTTTTAAATCATGAAGATTGATATATAAAATGCATTACGTTTAGATTTATTCTTGCGGGCCTTACAGGTTCTCATACATTACAATATAGTTGTTCAAGTAACTTAATATTAGAAATATTCGAGTAATATGATGGTACAACTTTAAATAATTAGTTAAATTTAGATGGCACGGTGCAATAGCTAAAATTAGCAATCCCTGTGTAACTTATCACACTTTATAAGTGGCCGTTTACTATCTTTATTTCGAGTAGAAGTCTCTGGATTGAATTCTCATTTCCCCATTTCTCTCTCACCACTGTCCCGTTGTTGTAAATAAATTATAGGGCTCCCTCACACGAGGCGAACAATGCGTGAGTCAGCGGCGCAACCGCTCGCTTCTGAGCGGAGGCCACTAATCCACTTCAGCTGAAAGGACCGACTGAACTGACGAGGACCTTTTCCTCGCGCGTGAAACTTATCACAAAACTCAGGCTCCTGTCGAGGCTTAGGGCAAAGACCCCAGGAAAGGACTTCTGAATTAATTGGTATGTGGGAAGCTATAGTAAAGGCGATGTTTCCAATTCGCGAATTGTCAAATTGGCAACGATTCGCAACACTTCACCCAGTAAATAAGATTAGTTGGGTAGAGCGACTATCAACGTATACACAAGCACCTACGTTTCATAAATTGACCTTTTTCAACTCAAACAATAAACGAAGTATAGCAGTTGGCTGATGAAACAAAGTTTTCCTTAGCCCTGTATTTTTCAGAACCTTGAATCAGAATGGAACCTGATATCGTTGAGTGGCCAGTTGTCAACTGCGTGTGTGCCATCTACACCTGGGCATTATCTAAGGAAAGTCTTGTTTTGGCAGCCACAAGCTCTTTCTAGTGGAACCCAACACCTGCAACCCGTGAAAGGCACAACCCTCGCCAGATTGCGTCTTGGAGGTTTGAAATAATCCCACTGCCTTGCCTGTGTAGTTGCAACATCGTCCTTAGAAGTGATGAAACCTTGCGTCGAGTAGTGAACCCAGCTTATTAAAAGAAATAGGCGATCAAGTCTCAGAAAGAAGCACTCCTGAGAATGAGGAAAACAAACAAAAAACGGTAAACTTGGAATGCTGGACGAATGGGAGTTGGATAGATAGGAGTTCTTGAGAAATGAAACATACTAGCTCACTATCACTCACTCTCTCTCTTTCTCCTTGTGAGACGAACTATACTATGCCCTTCATCAGCTCTCCTTTGCCTGCCTGGCATCTGGCTGTAGGTGTCACGCACACTGCGGTAGTCTTGGGCTATATCACGAAATGGTTGGGGCGACGTTAGGATTCAACGAAATCTGTCCTAAAGCACCATGAGAGACAGGTACTTCCTTCTTATCCTTATTTTGTTCTTCATCCAATCCTTGCGTCTCCATAGTACGAATCGCGTAGTCCAAGGACACATCTCTCAATACTATAATTTTTATTTATTTGTGTTTGACGACTCTACCCTTTATCTTGAGGTTTTGTGGAAAAAGTACAGTCAGCTTTGTTGGAGAACCGCCGAACCGATTGAGCTCGTTATTTCTTTCTTCGGTTCGTTATTTTTCTGAAACGTAATATGGTTACCAAGCAAGTTTTTCTCGCGAGGAATTGTGACGGAGACGGGGGGGGGGAGGACCAAGTTGTACGAAAACGGCAGCTTTTTTACAATTTTCTTCAAAACGGCTTAAACGATTTTGATCGATTAAACTTAGGTCATTAATATTTTTGGGGTCGAAAGGGGCATGAGGCTTGAGATGGTCAAACAGCAGTACTGTGTACGACATTCGTTGTGAGAACTGTTTGTCGTTAACGAGGCAGTGAATGATAACATACCTCACTGCTCTACCTGCGCGATGCTGTTTCCTCTCAGCCTGCATTATTCAACGTGTGTAGTTAATTTCGTCAAAGATAAATGTGTTTATAATTCAATTCCTATCTACAAAAACAGGCCCATCGAATTTCAAGAGGATCCCTCGTGATTTCTTCTGACGTCACAGGTTCCTTCTGTCCTCGCGGGAGGTGTTAATCTCAATTTCGGGTTTTCGAGGCTAATGTTGCGGATCTCCGAACTCCACATCCTCCGCGTCCATATTTCAAGAGCTATCTCCCTTTTCCCGCCCCACCAATTTATCACTTTTGTTTTCTTTCGAAAAAAGGGATCGTCTGCGTGGTGAGGGGCACGACTTTCCTTCTCTTGTTGTAGTTTTGTTGTGGAGCGGAGGGACATATTGGTTGTTCGTTATGAGCCGCCGGGAAGGGGCTGCTATTATATGACTCAGTCGGATCACAACCCTTCGGAACAAAACAAAAGCATGCAGCACGGAAAGCTTCCTTCCCCTTCTTCTCGGTCCCGTCAAATTATAGCTTGTAAACGTAAAATTGAGGGAAAAAAGGAAGGAAATGACCGAAGGCTGAGGGCTCGATGTGGTAGCCCCCCCCCACACATACAGCGCCAGTCAAGGATCATATAAGAACTACATTGTGCAGGTGGAAGCTTCTTTATGTTCAGGAACAAGCTTTAAGAAATTATGTCAGTTTTCGTAAATTTCCTACAAAAGGCGTCAATTTAAGATTCATCAGAACACAGCAAAACAAAGCACTGACGAACATTGACACAGTTAAAAAACACATCTGGTGCGACGCATCAAACAACTTTCCTCAACTTCGTGCGCATTCTGCATGTAGATGTAGCGTAGCATCGAATTTGGACGGTTGAGTAAAGTGTGATGTTTCGCACCGGCTAAATAACTGAACTTTTCAAATATTTTTTTCCAATTTTCAATTTATCACTCAATTTCTCAATGAGATTTGGGATACCGCCAGTCAGAAGAAATTTTCCCATAGTTGGATCGTTTCTATGTGTAACGCGTGCATTGCTTATCAATATGTTTTATTCACGGCGTCATTTCTACCAACTCAACAAGCGAAATTTACATCCGTCCTTCCATTTCCGTTCTGTTCAATTCCCCGCTCAGATGATCCGACGGAGCGCTCAGCCGATATTTTGATATGACGTCCGTCCCTTTGTGACCCGCCAACATCTGTCACTCCTCAGGAATTATTTTTCGTTCCGCTCCTCAACTGAACTACAAAACCCTTTCAACGTAAATGGCGTAAAGTTGCGCGAGCGGGGCGCGTTGATGTGGTGGAGTCGAATTTGGCGTGACGCCCTTTTCCATTTGAATAATGCGGTATAAATGCTTTATGAGGCTCACTCGCGGCGGTTCTGACTCGCCTTATTTTTGTGGCCTGGGCGATCCGTACATTTCTGGGTGTTCGGGAGTCCTGCAAACAAATGTAACAATTTATCACAAACGACCGTTTCACTCAGTTGCTATTTTCTTATCCCCGATTCTTCTCTTGCTCCTTTTTTTGTATTTTTCTATTAAAGTAAATTTTATTGTGCAAACTCAAAAAGTACATACAGTTGTACAAGCATACAAAAAAGAAAATAATACGCATGACAGATGAAAAAGGGTCCTTCACCAGGGATTCCTGACTGTTACAGTAAAATTACGGAATTACGAAACGAAATACATTTCATGAATAAGCAATTGGGTTAGATCCGCCAGTAGGCTGACTTAATGGGCCGACGATGATGTCTTTACATCGAAAGCGCTCGCCCACACTATCTCACCAGCCAGAGGAGACTTAAAAGGTGCGTTAACATTAATATCTTATGAATAATCATTGACTGATGACGTGGAGGCCGAGGTATTGGTAACGTCAGCATAAATAATACTACATACTAAATTAAAAAGAAGTTTTGTCGCCAGATCAATAGAAACCGTTTGATAAGGTTTGATTAATATTAATCCAATCGCAAAACATCGATTTAGAGAACTTTTTTCGTCAAGAGCTACATTAAAATTCCCTCATCTTAATTTCACATTATATTCCAAGCGCGCGTTACGAAATCGTATTCAGAAGCACCTTTCAACCCTTCCTTTTCATTTCCCCTTAACATCCGGAGTTCCAACCCCGTTTTGACGGGGTGAACTGATCACGATATCGATCTGCGTGAACGTTTGACCTTTCGTTTGAATATTTGAAAAGTTGACTCCAACTCAGAAGCTCGTTTTTGGTTTTCGCAAGTGAATTTAGCCGATCGTGTTACCTGTAATGACAGGTTTCAAATCGCTTCTTCCGCCAACAGTTTTCGAAGAAAATAAAAATAGGATCTAAAATGGAGGTTTGAGCGATGAGTCCGGGCTGCACGGAGCATTTGCTTTCAATTATTTATTATTGGAATCGCTCTTCAGATGAATATCAAAATAAGTCTCCTCGATCGGCCAGGACTGTCAAGATATTGGAGAATGAGCCGTCGTGTCAAGCTCGAGTATCACTACTGAATGGACCGAGGTCGTACATATTGATAAAGCAACGATTCCTGCTATTAGGAAACGATCCCCGAGGGGACAAGAATCAAACCGCCACGTTACATTCTTTCTGTCATAGTAATATCGACCTTCCGAGCAGAATAAAACAAATTGTTGTGCCTATTACCTGACTATCTGTCTTGTCTGGTTATGACTGAATAACTTGCTGGCTCATAGTTGCCAATACTAAGTTGCACTTGTTACAATAAACTCCCCAACAATTTGAACATACTAATTCCTAACATTTGATAACGCTACCATGCAATGTTTTCCATGAATATTTCGCTGATAGCCCGTCGAACGGAGACACAATTGAAAACCCAAAAGTGCACCATTTATAAACAATGTATTCTTTCAAATTGCTTACAGAAATGAGGACTATGACGTTGATAGTTGATCAAACTGATGGAGCGTCTTCAGTCAACCAACGCCTATATTATTTTGTTTTCCGCAATTGTCTCTTCAACCGCCCACTGAACGGAGATATGAGGTAGAACACATTTGAAATGATGTATTCACGAGATTAAACCAGACTGCTACATTTTTTGTACTTTTATACTTAAGTTAATGTACCTGTTAGGTGAGTCTTCCAACTCTGGCTGGTGAGTAACTGGGGGCAAGAGCTTTCGGTGTAAAGGAATCATCGTCTGGCAGTTAAGTCAGTACTCACTTTTATACTCGAATAGTTGAATAGTTATCATCCACACAAAACAGGGAAAACCGTTGAAAATTGATCAAAAATTGTTGTCGGTTGATTAAATAAGAGACGCGTGGATAGTGCTGAGAAAACGGTGCCCATATCTTGAGGCAGCCTGTCGTTGGAACCTAGGACTTCAATGGGATTTCAGAATCAGGATTAATCTTCAACACGAATCTGTGTTAGCCGCTCTGCACGCAAAGAGGACCTGGGAGAGGACGGCATTATCAGCAAAGGCTCAGTGGTATATGATCAAACTTTACTTCGTATGGCAGCATACCCAAAACAGTATCAATTAAAAGGTTAGTGACAGTTGAAGACCGAGAGAGCTTTATAACCGCTTTTCTCAGCGTCTTCCATAAACCCTGGGCACTACTCGTTCCAGGTGCACAAAGGTCACATAATGGACAAGTTGATCAGGAAGTATAACAGGATGTACAACAGGATTACTTGGTGAGGAACACTGCTGCCTTCATAGTAGTCAGATTATTATCAGTACCATCTCAAAAACGCCAGAACGATCTGAGTGAGACGTCTTTCATGCCTTCACAAGCAGGCGTGATGTCAGATCCCCGCTGGTCACTAAAAGTAGCAACTGCTTAGCTCTTTCTTGTGCCAATGATAGTTCCCCTCTACTATAGTTCAACAGATAGTATCCCCACGAGTGGGACAAGTAAGGTAGAAGTCCCTATAAAGAAAAGTGAACTGGTAGTATTGACATGGCATCCATGTGGGTCACTCACCGGACCAATAGAACAGTCAGATGTTCGATAAGGATCTGTCAGTGGGAAATGTCCCGAAGTAGGATACTTGGAGGGGAATCGGCCTAAAAAATATTGACATCCTTAGAAACCTTTTGAAACTTGCCGTAGTTGTACGACAAGACCATTTTCGAGCTCGTATCTGGCACCCAACCTCGTAGGAGTCCAACTACGAGTTGAAACTAATTTTAACTTTCTTTGATGCTAGAATGTCAGTTGACAAGATAAAAAGCCTTTGAGCTCAAAAGTCTTCAATTCCTGTGCACCCCCTGGGCAGGTGTGGCAGCGCTATTAAGTCGAATAAAAATCAATATTGCTCCCAGCGAAACCACGACGCAGAAAGAACAAAACAAAGAAGCCCACGTTATTTCTACTCGCCACAAACCCATTAAGATTAATACTGAATAGTTTAATTACATTCAATGACTTGAAACAAGCCAAATGTAGTGAAAGGCTATACTTACAGATAGGGCTCCCCTCAAGTCAAAGGAAAGGATAGCATTATAAACGGCCAAAACATGAGTCACAAATTTGGAACTCATCTGAGTCAGAAAATTCAAACTTAATCGTGTGATAGGTGAACAAAACATAGCGGGGGAGTAGCTGTTCCGATTGTTTCGTTCCATACTTTGCTGAACGGATGGCAGATGGCACAATCGACAATATTTACCAATAGTAAACGGAACAGGGTCTCGCAAGGTTATTTTGTCCATAATGGTTTTGATTGAACTTCAAATACGTATAGATTGGAGTACACTATGTGAAGCCGCTCGCATCTGACTTAATAGCCAGCCAGCGATGCCGACGCATCAGATAAGACGTTGCGTCGGCAATGTGAACCCCGTGTACGAGTATACACTTTCTAGAGTGCAGCTCGGTGAGTCCTCGTCCTGCCATCTTGCTGTACTTTACTCTCTCTGGTTAAATCTCTGTAAAATTCAAGTTGTTTGCTGTTCAAATTTTCGGAATAAGGCCCCCAATGTGAGGCATAGTCCGAATATGGACAACCATAGGAGATGCCGGTTCAATCAAAAGTAGATCTGAGTGATTAGTACTTTGAGCCTGCTGGCTCTTTTGAATTGGAGTACTATTTGCTCGTTCGAATAATTGATCCTGAATGTTTGTTGATTACTGTGGTGCGTGGTATATTTCGTATGTACAACTTGACTCACATGCGGAATGTGTGACGCACTCTAGTAGGTGATGGTTCTAGTGGTGACGTGGTTCGGTTCCCAATGGTGTCTCGGCTTCGCCTCGTCCTTCATTCCTATTCTCACTTCGCTTCCGTTTAGGTATTGCGTCGTATCGAAAACTGATTTGTCTTACAACGAGTACAGAGTGATATTCTCTTATTTCTCGTAGTGTTTAATTGACTTTAAACCTTTTACAATCACTAGAAGAACTTCGAACTGGTAAGTGTACTTTGAATATTTACATTATTTGGACTCGGCTTGAATCAGAATGATAGTCTCATTCACCTCTGAAGTAGCCTCGTTTGAACCGTTTAGCTGGCACAAATAGATAGGTGCTTTTTAAAAAACACTATCGATTTAATCTCTACTTCGTGAATAACATAACTTGTATACAACACTTATACATATTGTTGGGAATGTTATCACCTGACTGTTGTTGTTTTAGTTACCGTTTATAGCCAGTTGCTACCTAGAAACCAGCTGCTAATAAAAGAGAGTTCAGTTCGGTGCTTAGTTCGATCGTAATTACGTAATATTTCGCTTAGTTCGTAACAATATTAATCAACAGCTAACTCCTCTTGTCCACAAACATTCCTGTGAAAATACGATGAGTCTATGGAGGACCGTTTTTAATTCCCCCCTCCCTCATCGATAACGATCAAGCATGTAGGGCGTCTTTAACGCTTCAGTATCTATATTGTTCTCAGTAATAATCAGAGAATTTTGAGAGGAAATGAAATATATATATACCCAAGGCATATCCAATATATTTATGATCAATAATGAAAACTGAGTGTCGTAAAACATTCTGCTGCATTAACCTCATTTTTCGGGGCCTTGCTCGAAAGGATCTTTCAAAGAAGCCAAGTGCGTACCTCACTTGAAGTGCTCTGTTTGTGTGGGGTCTTTATCCCGTATTTTAGCAAAAAACCAACAAAGCTACGTCATTCACTCGAATAGCCAGCGGCCTCCATGACGAGGGTTCACTTCTTGTCTTGATCGGGAATTTCGCATTTCGATTTTCTTCTCCTCCCTCCGCTACGTTGAACCTTTTCAAGGGAAAGATCATCAAAAATTAACTCTGTTTACTTACCGTCTCAACGCCCTTCGCTTGCACTTTTCTCGGCTCCTTTTTATTCCTTCTTCCTGAAGAGCAGTTCTAAAGCTAAAGCTCCTCACTCACTCACATGCAAACTCGCGTATTCTTTTCAATATCTCTCTCACTCGCCCTCCTCTTCTTTTCTAATGCTTCTATTTGAATTATTCATCGACGTATTCTGTCAACTGCATTGGGCTCGGGAAAGTCGCCTCAGAGTGCCCTCCATTCATATTTTGTGTCCTCTGAATTCACAAGCAGCTATTTTCTCGTTCCCACCTTCCGCCTTCCGTACGCGAATACTTTACTTTATTTGGATTTCCTTCCACAATGCTTTTGTTAGAGAGTGCTCTTGTCCATCATTACGGTTGCAGACGACTGGTATGAATCATACTGAATTACCAAGAGTATAAGAGAATGTGGGGAGGAGTTAGTACAAAAGGTGGGAACGAGAGTGATATGTGATACAATTAGAATCGTAGGGCCCTCTCTTACATTATATCGTAAATATATAAAACCCACCCAAGCTAGTCAGACTTTCAACAGACATTGAAAACCAGAAAGAAGGCCACGTAAAAAAATACCTTCTGCAAATGTTCATTGTTAGGGGATACATGCAACAAATCACGTAATTCTTATAAGCAGCTCATAAAAAGTATAAATGACATAATAATAAATAACAAAAACAGGAATAAACAGCATTATAAGAAGAATCCAATTATATTCATAAATACCGCGAGTAATTTAATAATAAGTATTTACAGAGACAGCAAGGCAACAGTTATCACATATTAACAAATGTTACGTGCGTAACTACCCACAACTTCCCGCAATCCACGTAGATTCGAAGATCTGCTACAGAGATAGTATCTTCGTTCGTAGCATTCCTACGGAAACATTTTTGGGGAACAAAATGTAGGTACTAGTTTATTGAGAGTGCCCCGTAAGTTTGATTAAAGCCGTTGGTGCCATTTTGGATAAAACTGGATAAACGATAACTTAATGTTCGAAAAATCGGGACAGAACCGAAGGGAGGGAGTGAATTTGAAGTGAGAAAGAGTGGAATGGAGGGAGAGAGAAAGAGCGTGAGAGAGAGAGAGAGAGAGAGAGAGAGAGAGAGAGAGAGAGAGAGAGAGAGATTTACTGCTATGCGGACTGATCTTGAACATTGAAGATATGAGCGAATACACGTCGGCATATGAGGGTACATATGAACACCCTACGTACTTGCCTCAGTCCTATGAAGCAAGAAGGAATATTACGTAATCGCTGAAGACTTTTTTTCGTTTCTTTAATCTCCACGCTTCAAGTGAATAGCCACTGAGTCTGAAAATAAAACATTTTGGAAGAACGGTCTGTGTGTGTGGTAGTGAACGCAATTGGGATACAACTCAATAAACGAAATCACCTCAAATTCCGCATTTAACCAGTAAATTACTATGAAGTATCAAAATACGGCTACTAGCAAAATCTGACCAAAATTAACTCTAGTTATCATACCATCAAATATTATTTTTCTCCGCAAACCCACTTTCACGATTTTAATTACTTTTTTAACGGACAGTTACAAATAACGCAACAGTACAATAATACTCTCATTTGTGGGAAAATTAGGAGAGCAGCACAATACATTATCGAAAATTCTAGAGAAGATTTAGCGCAGGTTCTGCTCTAAAGGTTGCAATAAGACTGTAGCCCAATAGATTATCTGGTAAGAGTTCAATAACGCCCATAAGGTTCTTAAAAGCTACCCTGAATCTCCAGGGTTCAAATGAAGCCGTTTCACTCACCATCATTTCTCACAGTTTTTATCCGGAAATTCCAAAACGATGAACACGATCCTTTTCAAAAAATCACGTTGAAAATTTTGAATCTTTCAAGCGCTCATTACTCAAAAATGCTCGTTGCATCAGAAGTACCAGCTCAATGAATTCTGGAGTCTTAACCGCCACCGGGTTTTTAAGTAGAACCTCGTGCTGATTTCTATAAAGTTCAAGTGAACGGAAAATTATCTCTTGGGAATGCCGCTGGAGGCATCCAATTCTTCTATTAGAAAGCGCTACTATATCAGCCACCATGGCTTTCTCAGACGAATTTGTGGTATTGAACTTTCTTCATGACGTTGCACTTCAAAAGAAAATGTTAGTAGTAATTTCTGCTTCCATACGTTGTCAGTGGACCGGAACGCTGAAGGAATTAATAAATTGGTCTGATTCTTTGTGCTGGTTGCATTTTTACTAGAATTTTTAGTTTCAAACATTTAATATTAAGGTTGGAAGTAAATACCTCCACTTTTTCTTAAGTGGTTGCGTAATTTATTTTATTAGAGTAATATCCATTAAGTGGTGTCTGATCAATAAGAACCGTCGAACAATGCAGCAGCCGAAATATATAAAGGGGTTATAAACTCACAGTTTACACACAGTACAATTAATGTTCTACTTTTCCGTGCTCTTTACTTTTTCACTGATATCAGTTCATGCACAAGACAAAGTGACAATCATTGAATCCTGCCGATGGAGCTCACTTTATTTAACGTGCAGTTATTAAGGAATTGCTGGCACAAGGGAAAATCCTTCGTAACAATAAGCGCATTTACTGTAGACGGGAGTTTTCTCCCCCCTTTGTGGCTCCTGCTTCCAATTACACGTTATTTGTTTCCTTTTCTCTTTCCACGAACCTTTTGTCTCGCTCTCACGAGCTCTGAACACGACCTCCCTCTCGCCCTTCTCCCGCTCTGTGACACTTTAACTAGCGCCACACGCGAACTCGGCAACTTTCGAACTCTGCGTCGTTTCTGACATCTCTTTCGCTATTCTCGCTCGATGGTTGGTAGATAAAACCCTTCGAACGGGATAAATTTCGATTTCGAATTACCGCTTGACGTATCGACTGGATTATACCCTATGAATTTAACCATCTAGCGTTAGTTTCTCCTAATTACTGATTTCAGCATTACAAATACTTCAAATAGCGTGTAACCCCAAACCATACCAAAACTGATGAACAGTGAGCAAGCAATTCAACTAAATTCAAAAGCAACATACACTGCCAAGTGTGAGCAGCTTACAACGAGCAGTCGTAGACTTTGAACTTCCAGAGAGCTGTTTCAGGAAACATTATTCAGAAAACCCGTGCGGCTAGGTGCGTATGTGAGTACGGCTTCGTCGTCGGCGAGTCTTGGCTCCGTCTGGTGTTTGAGGTTTGTCCAAGTCGAGTTATGTTTCATGCAGCAGTAGTCTATCTTGCTGTATGAGCTTGGTAAGGCCACCCACATATGCGTTCTGTGCCCGCAATAACTTTTATGAGTCGCTGAATCATGTGGTAGAGGTACGCCTTGACTAAAGCCACTGGCATCAAACGTTAATATATAGTAATTCGAACAAACTCAGAATGCGTAAACCCGCACTCGAACTTTTTGACACGATCCCAACCGCCCATATACGATTAAAAAGAGTAGTTATAGTCAATTTCTGTGGATGAACGACCACACCGGTAGTGCTCGTTGTTTCTTCCTTTTGTTTACTATTTTCCATACACGCGTGAAATCGAGTTATGGAGCACTTTCATCGGTTGGCATTGGTTTCGTTTGACAGGATTCGTATGGATACACCATGAAACGGATTTAGACGGGAAATGATATAATTTACAAAGTAAATTCGTTAATGATGATTTGCTAGGAGTTGTGCTGATGTATTCTATTCGAACCCTTTCACGTTGAGGTCCTTACTAAACGGAACGTGAAGACGAAGGAATAATAAAACAAGCAGTTCAGTTTAATATTAATGCGACGCTTTTAGGGCCGCGTACGCTCACGTATTGGCGGCGTGGTCGTCTTGACCGCCCTTAACTGAGTCTCAAGTCCACCCTTAATACCTAGCCTTATAAAATGATGGCCTTGACGCCGAAGGGGTCGTAGCAATCAGTCTAGAAGCGTCGGCTCTTCGAGAGCGCATTCGCGTGATTCCAACGCTTTACAGAAGGATCCCTCGACACACCGTTCATTAATATTTGATCAGTTTCGTTGGCGATGGCATGTCGCTCTAACGAGCAGTGACGGCTCATGCAATGCCCCCTCTGTTACGAGGCCTTGTCACACAGCCATGTTACCTGTTTTCAGCGCTATAAGATTCTTCGCTTTTTCTCGGCGACAGTTCTTTTTGCTCTACCACGCGCTTTACGACGCCAAAGAAATTTCTCAGCTTCGTTTATTTAATTCACAACTTGTCAAGTGACGCTTCTTCATTCAGCCCGGGGCTAATTGTTAGCGTATCATGATTGAGAAGTTAGCCTGAAACGAATTTCAAAATGTGTGGGTCATAGTACATAGTGGAATGAAAGTAACCCACAGATCTACCATTAATGATAGAGAAAAAACAAGATATTCAAGATACTAATGCTTTTTAAACTCCATGAACACATAATAAATGGAAATTATATGTTATCTTTGTAGGGTGAAGCGTCTTAGTGGCTTATAACCAGCTATGTATATATGATCAGACAGGCTTACTCAAGAGAGGAAATATGCTATAGCCATAAATGGACAACTTTTCAATAATGATAAATACGTAGGACATAATTATGCGTTGTTTTCTAGATTTTAGAGTAACTAACTGGGCTCATTTCGAAAAAAGGCGCAGTGAGCAGGGTAATTAACATGAAGGCTTCAGTGTTTGAGAGCCAAGTGAAGCCAATTCATCACGACCTCAGCGATTTCCATCACCCTTGCGAGACTTTGCGTTCGTGGTTCGTTCGCATATTTTTGGTCCTTCAAATCTCGCCGCTTGAAGCACGTAAGACGCTCAACAAGTGTAAAACTGTCAACACTTTCCATTTCTGGGTTCAAATCCAGCAAAGTAATGCGCTAAACTGAGATGGATGCTGGTCTTATTTATCATTCACCCCTCGAAGATTTACAGTGACTGATGGGAGATTGAGCAAAGGGTTCCGTCGCTTCTTTCGATATTGATACTTTGCCAATCACGTTTTGATTGATCGAATATAAAACGATAAGATAACAGATGAGCTTGAATCATGGAAAAGAAATTGAGAGAAACGTTTTCTAGTTGATCAACAGAATCGGCCACCTGCGAAAAGGCGGCCAATCAAAATATGGATGATAATAACGAGAAGGTCTTTCTAATCCTACGAGTTAATCAATTCCTCCTTTCTTCCTCTACAACCCCTCTCAACTCAAGGTCTTGTTCTCCGATAAGGCTGCACGTCTGAAGTCGTTGGGAAGGAAGTCTATGATGGATGGTTGGCGTTAAAACGGCCAACGGTTTTCCTTTTCAGGTCGGCTTGGCGGGCCTCAAGAACTGGCGTGCCGCCGCTCAAAACCTGAACCTTCTCTTCTTCACAATTAAGTCTGAATTTATCGCTATTCCTTCTTCCTAGTTCGTTAATTGCGCAATCCTGTCACTTCATTACCCCTTCATGTAGCAGAAAGCTACCATCAAACCCGCGCGAAAACTCTATGCTTTGAGAGATTTCTAAACGTAAACCCTTCAGAAAGTGAAACTAGCACGATCTACCTTTGAACGTGAGGTTGACAATTCAAACCAAACAAGTCAAGGGAACGTGTAAACACGATGGCAATACGTTCATTGTCTAAGAAAATGTGCATAATTATAAAGTGCGGCGCATTCTTCAGGCCGTCGTACGTTCAGCTATTTTCATGAATCAACTATTTCCTATAACGTTACGCACTACATAAAAAGTGATAGTGCTAAATTTTCTATAATGTACTGAGCTGTTGCTATGCATGCCACGGTATTTTTTGAAATTCCACCGCAGAGATAGTAAATGAGACTGTCAACCTCATTTATCTGGGAAATTTTCTGTCCGCGGTGGTCGAATCAGAGGGGGAACATTACCAAAAAATAGATCAACTAAACGACATTGCTTTGAATTCTGGAATTTCTTCGGTTGCCCCTAACTATCCATTGACCATGAAACCAACTTAAACTTTTATCGTACAGTTGGCTTATTAGACTCCCACCGTTATTTTATTGCGAACGCTAGTGTCGTATCAGCGAAATTTTTCAGGAAAAACTACACTTTTTGTCGAAATGTTTGATGATTGATCATTTTATGGTGCTGCGCGTTATGTCGAGCTGCCCAAAAAAAAAATCAAATTTGTTAGAGTCAATTTTGAGAGAAAAAATTAGCATTGTGATAACCATTGTTCGTTTACAGCGGTTTTGCTCATACCTTTATTTTGGTGAGCCACTGGCTACATAAATTTGAGTCGATTCTGTCCACGATGCTGTTTTTTTTTTTAAATTTTTTTTTTACTCAGTCGCCTTGCAAACGTTAAGGTCTTAAGAAAACTCGAAACTTCTTCAGCAGATCACCCTTCATACTTTGCAGAGCTAAGGGGACCACCAAGGATCAAAACTGACAATCTCTTTGATTATCGTTAACAGATCGCTACCTAATCGACGTTTTAACTAAAGAATTTATAAACCGGCCCTAAGTACGGTAGATTTTTAACGTTCAGGTTTAGCAGGATTACATAGACTAATACATATTAGATCAATTTTTAGAGTGGTAAACAAGTCCGAGGAATGTTTTGTGATTCTTGTTGTTGATATTCATTCGAGTTATTGATTTAGCCGGTGTGCTCATATTGTTAGAACGATCGTTTAATGAATATACGTGGGATTTATTGGCGGTCGACAAGAACATCAAAGTGTTCTTAGACGCTTAACCACCGCGCCATAATCCCTGGTTACTGAAAACGCTATTTTCTAACATCTCTAGTAAATTATACGTAGCGTGCTGTTCAGAAATCGAACTCACTCGGCGGATCGGATAATCAGTGGTGAAATTCAGTTGATAGCAAGCGGTTGAATGTTATGTGAGACGCCGATGATACGTGTCACTTTCTTCAGTCGTCCTGCTTCATTGGCAGTCGGGGTGCGCATCATGCTAAGTTATAATTGTCGAATCTTATCTCTGCATGAGAACAATAACAGTGGAGTCTCTGAAGAGGTTTGCAGTATTCCTGTTGCTAATCTAATTTAGTACAGTAAAGGTATGCAGTTTTTATTCATAATTGACCAGTTAGCGGTTAGTAACAAACATTGTGTCATTCGTTTAGATCTGTACACAAGGGGGGTACAATAAATGTAAACGGTGTCACAGAGGAAAGCACGCAAGAATGGAAGGGCAAGTTGTGTGGAGCGCTCCCTAGAATATGCACAGGAGTACCATAGCCAAATTAGGTGTGGAAATGATACGACAGAGAAAATTGAAGACGTTGAGGATTCTGAACTGGAAATGCTAACCCATAAAAATCCAATTCGTATAGAACTTTAGCCTAGTTGCGATCTGTAAGAGCAAGTCGTTAGGGACTGGGAGGAGTTTCAGTTGGTCCAAGTGAAACATTAACTCAGCGATTCACTAACCTCCACTAGAGTTCTATCTCTTCCCATAAGCCTAGTATCGTTTTGTTAATTATTCCAGGTTCTCGAATGTTCTTGAATGAAAGCCCTGTTTTGAGAGCGTTCTAATAACATAGAATTTTGGTCGATTGCAGGAAGATGAAAATATTGAGCCGTGCTATATCGTACACAATCATAATATTTATGCTCTTCGGCTTAACGGAACCAATAGTTACTACCAGGGATTCGTAAGTATTTACGTGCTTACTTAATATTAATCTATTTTCTTATTATCCGTTTTTTGTATGGCCAGCTCAAGTTTCGGTCACAAGGAATAGTGAGCTTCTTATGAGCATCACCTAATCGTATGACTACCGTCGCGACCCCCTACATTTCTAGAATTGCGTCGATTGTGTTCTGTACCGCGTTCTCTAGCACCCTTATTCGTCTACTTTTTTTTGACGTTTTATGTCTTTACGTTGCTACATAAACTCGAGAATGTAACGCGGGATAGGTAACGTCGGTTACAAAATCTAACGCTTGGTAACATCACACTTTTAATAACCTCAGTGACTAAGTGATGATGTCAATAGCAATTGACGCGGCCGTTATATCGAAACCATCAACGAGCACAATCAAACGTAGTTATCATTGCATTTAAAAAAACAAAAATAAAAGACATAAAATGTTTCTAGTGGTTGCATACTTGTACGAAAGCTGTACCTACCGTTTGTGTAAAGGTTTCTTTCGCGCCCGCCAGCCTCAACGTGAAACGCTACGACACTCCACCGTTTGAGCAACAAAATCGCTCTCGCAAGGAGGTACACCTTCGTGTTTGCATAGACACCGAAAATACTCAACACTAATCAGTTCCGATACGTGAATTACAAAGTGCTAATGTTTCCCTGTACTTCTAAATCAGTGTACAAAAAAATGCTTTTGTTTGCAGGGTTTTGGCACTGTATATTCTAACGCATCTGTTCTATTTCCTTATCCCTTATGAAGGTTGCCGTTTCGCTATTGAGCCGACCACTTCCTCAGCATCCACCGAACCCAGACCTGCAGAGGAACGGCCGGTTTTGCCAGTGTTGTTGCCCGTGTGTTACCGCACGGAGGAATAACCCCAGGGGAGGTTTCAAAGGGACAGATCAATTGTGACCATGTCAATTTTCCATGACCTTAGCGAACCTAGGATTGCTTTGTAGCAGTCAATTCTGGTAGGTTTGTCCGGTCATCTAACAACCGTCTCACACTGTTGTAGGAACTATAGTGGAGCAGCACAATGCTTCTCATTTCCTCCGCTCTGGCGGCACGAGTAGCATAAACTCTACTAGTCTCTCTCTTTGAAAACGGCAAAAATAACACAACAGTAAATTGCTGAAGCCTTGGGTTCGGAGCCAGGGCTCGTCTGTGGGTGGGTAGGGGTAGTGTGGGGGTAAAGAGCTAGCGAAGGCCGCATTTGTAGCGGGCCTCATATAAATTGAGCGAATGAGACTTCGCGTGAACTGAGCGCAAAACATATTGGATTAGTGACAAAAACCGCTGAATTTCGTGGGTCTAGGAAAGTAGTGTGATTAACCACACCAAGTATTTTAAATTTAAATTAATGAATTTGTTGTTGTTTTGAGCCTCCATCATCAACGCGTCAGTCCTTTCACGGCGCACGGGAGCTACCTCCACTGCAACACTGAAAGGCTATGCGGTTATTGCCTATATTTATCCTTCTGACTGTCCCGTAATTTGGGATGCGCATCGCAGCCAGATGACCTATTGTGCCTGTCCTACTGTCTTACAGGTCAATCCCCAGCCTCCTGAGGAAAGCCAGGTAGTTCCTGAAAGAGTTTTCGTTGCTATCCATCCTGGGAGAAGTGGTGCCAAAGACCAAAAGTCGCTATCTCTCAAGTCTCCGGCACTGGGCCAGGACATGGTAGGGAGTCTCCGCATCCGTGCCACACCACCTACATCGAGGGGTGTCAGCTATACTCATAACATACATGTGTTTGTTCATTATTGCTTAACTCCCTCAGGATTTCTCCTGGAGAACTTAATATGGGTGTTTATGCGTATTCACGTATTGTACCATTTACGTCCAGAGAATTAGAAAAAAACCACTTTTTTGTCGCACATTGGGTACATATTGATTCAATGCACGTCAGGAGAGCATTTGTTGTGAACACCATGAAGGTGTTGTTCGGTTGGAGATATCTTGTGGTCTAAATCGTTAAAAGTAAAACCTCGACCCTATCTGATAAATTTTACTCTCCTTAGCCTTGCGTAGTAGGAATAAAAGTTAGCTTATACTTAATAAGCTGAAAAAAAGTTAATTTCCCTTCCGATAATAACGCTTCAAATACTGAAACCGAAAAACACAGTTTGGAAAAGTGGACTGTGTGAGTGCGGACAATATTATGATAAATGGCTTAACCAAATAGATTCTAACGTCTTATGAAACCTGCTGAAACTATGAAACGACAAAATAGTGGTATGGGCAAAACGGTTCATAACTACTATAGTAATCATGCAGAGCAAAACATGAAAAATTGTTTTCTCAGAAACAGCTAAAACGTCTTATATGGGCAGTGATAAATAACGCGACAGTACTTCTGGTGGTGTCAGCATCTCTGGTGGAATAATGACATGAGCAGTACAATAAGTCATCAACTTTTTGACGAAAATTGTTTTTAGCGCAGTTTTTTTTTATAGTTCAAGTTCGTATGATTCCTGTATTTTCGGAAAATTATTAGGAGGTAGTCCAATAAACTGTTCATACGATGAGAGTTTGATAATGTTCAATAAATAATCAGGAACATCCAGAAATTTCGGAATCAAAGCCACCGCCTTTTCCCTTACTGACATGGCAGTCTCATGAATCTTTGGCACAATGCTCATTAATGGTTTTCACATCAGTAAGAGCACGTTGATAAATTTATAACTTTGAGTGAACCCCTTTCTACATCGAACGTAAAGTTATGTTTCACCATATACAAATGATTTGATTGAAAAATAGATTTGATTGAAAAATAGATTTGATTGAAAAATGGATTTGATTGAAAAATAGATTTGATTGAAAAATAGATTTGATCAGTTGCTGGGGGGATAAAGATCCGTAAATGTACGTGAGAATAGTTGTGAAAGCGTCGTACCAGACACGTTCTTTTCGTGTAGGGCTTCGCAGTGCGGAGTTGTCCGGGAAAAGGGGTTAAGTTACTAAACATAAAGGTCATTGTACAATGTATTCGTGTGGTGCTGGCTGTCAAAGGGGTCAAATTTTTTTTATTCAACAGTTTTAGAGCGGATCGGGTACCAGGGAAGATCGTGGATACAATGAAAAAGTGGAGGTACATTGTCTCATTGCAGTCCAAGTATAAGACATTCTGCTCAGGAGTTATCTTAAGCAAAAAACACGTCATGACAACGTGTGATTGCGCGAAGACTGTGATCGGTTCGAACGACGTACAAATAGTCGGTGGCTCGTCCTATTGCAATAACACGAATTTGGGTCAATGGACTACGCCAGAAGAAACCTTTACGCACCCTTACTGCACCTCGCGACCGATTTACTGTAGTACGGCAGGGCTTATGTACGACTACGGATTAATACGAGTAAGCTGTTTGGTTGAGACTTTGTTATTCACCTTATAATATTCAATTAATGGCGAATGATCGTAATAATATGATACGCTTCGCCAATCATTACGCTAAGCAACGTTCCAGTCAGAAAGACTTGGTCATAATTGTCTTTGCTCAGCAGCTCGCCACTCCGTTCATGTACACAGAAGCTCTGAGCCCAATCCACGTGCCATCGCTCAGGATGAAGGACTTTGAAGAATATATTCTGTATCACATGTTGAGGTCTAGCACTGTGAGTATCACATTTTCTAATACGGTATTACACCAAAACATGTATCTATTGTTTTATGACGACCAGTCACACAGTACACGAAGAGTACTTCGGTTTCAAATACTCAGTTCCGGCCTACTACTTGAACAGACGGCAACAGTGGTGTTCGGACAGTTAGTTATTCCTGAATGTTGGGAAATTATACGCTCCCACATTCTCCAGTTTGCTGCTTGATGAATGACAATTACTGAATTGAAGAAGAAGATCTACCTCGTTATTGTGGACTTGGGAATGCTGTTTGAGGGCTCGCCCACGTTTGGGGCTGAACTGTGGCATAATTCGTTGAGAGAGCCATGCCAGCGTTAGGCTTAACTAAGGGGAACTCCTCTGATTTCCCATTGGCAAAGGCTTTCGTTGTGCTCTATTTTGGAGTATGGATCGGCAGTCAGGTTTCCAATCTACGGCTGCGGTAAGATGGTGCTGGAGCGGGTTCAGCGTCGATTTCTGCGGTTTGCCTCTTTCAAATGTGGTATGCCGTGGGAGGACATTTAGGTGGAGGAGGAACTTGGGTTGTAGTTTTAAGCTCCTTGAGCATAGTAGAAGGCGGACGGATGCTTCATTTTCGCACAGATTGTTCGATGGTTACATTGACTGTCCAGCATTTCTTTCGTGCTTCGGTTCCTCTGTTTCGCGATAATTTACGAAGCTGCAGCAGAACTTTTGTACCACCTCTGGTCTTTAAAACTATCTGCTTCATTTCTCCCTAAATTTCTGCCAATGTGAGTGAATTAGTCTCAGACTGAACACCTTTAATACCTCCACCGCGGGGCAGAACTGTTTTTTTGGCAGAACTGATCGTTGCTTGGATTGCCTCTCCGGTTGGCTTTCGAAGTTGTGTTTGTGTGGACTGAAGTTTGTTACGAATCGATTTTCTCCATAACGACAATTTGTAGTTTCACAGTGTTCAGCGAGATAATTATAAAATTTGAGTCGATTTTCTTAAGCCATTTTATCAATCTCGTTCACACATACATTTTTCCGCGTGGGGCGGTGGGCACATACATTTTTCATACGCACACATTTACCGTACGTGGGGTGGTGGCACCCAAGCAGAAACCAAATAAATAATAATTTAAGAAATGGGGAGGGCGCCCAGACTACCCCACACCGGGTCTTGGGATGGAAGGGTTGACACGAAGGAGGGAAGAAGGATAATAGGTCGTTCAACGATAGAATGACCAGCAGTTCAGATACGATCCGAGCAACATGCGGATGGCGATAGCTCGAAGTACGCCTGTTGACTCACCCAACCGACGCATCACGTCACCACTTTCCTTGCACCACGGACCGCGCCAAGACATGGTCAATGCTGTAACCCCGACGTTACCTGCCTCCACTGTCGAGCTTCCGATACTGCCATACGAAGATATTTGCGTGACTGGGCTGGCCAATTAATCACAAGATCGTAGATACAACTGGACATCCAGGGCCAACGGCGATGGTGTCAAGCCTCAGTCTTTTGTCAGAGACAACCCGCTTCTAAAATTCCCAGCCCACTGACAACGCAACAGCAACATGCTTGCAGACCTCGTCACGACGTTGACACAGCCCCCATGTGTATGCAGAGACACCTGCTACATGATTCAGTAACACAAACTGGTTACCACAGGCACTACAGCGAGCATCAACAACGTTCCGGAACTGCCTCTTGACACCTCACCGCTGCAGGTAAAACACACCCAACAGACGCACAGTTGGTTTTCCTAAGTGGTCTTTTTTCAAATCAATTCTTCAATGTTGGTCATAGCCAATGAAACGTTAAGACTTTTTTCACCCAATTACATCACCGTCCTTTTGGAAATGGATTTTTTCCATTCGAGGGATTTGTTATTCTGGGGTTGCCGAAACATTCCAAACCGCGTATATTCTCATATTTTATCACATGCGGTCTCCTCTTTTGTTTTGTTTTGTTTTTATAGTATAAGTCAGGGGCTCATGTACAACATTGTGTTCGCATCAATCTATTCAACTCGCTACGAAACCAGAAACAAATCGTACTTCCTAATACGCAAGGCTAAGGGGTCACAGGGTGTCAGATGGACAAAATCTCCCCCCAACAAATGCTTCCAACGTGCATCGTACCAAGGTGATCTCGAAATGTGACAAAGAAGTGTGTATTTAATAATTTTAAGATGTAAAAGGAAGTCAAACTCACCTATTAAATTTTCGTGCAGCTAATTCTAGGAAGTTAGGCAAGTCCCTCATAACCTCTCAATGTTGCCAGTTGGGTAGCTCCCGTGCGCCGTATAACGACTTGCGCCCTCGAAATTCAGCGGTTTTCGTCGATCTATCACCTCATCCAATTTGTTTTGCGCTCAGTTTACACGAACATTCATTTGCTCAGTGGCACAGAGATAGCAAATGAAGGCGCTGCATGTAACGCGGGCGAGTGAATATATTTGCGAGGCTCGAGCTCCTTCTGGACGATTCCGATTCTTCACGCCCCTGCGACATATCAATCGAGCCTCTCCCTCATCAGCCAGTGTTTTCCTCCCTCGACATTCTTTCATAACGGTCCGAGCAAATTATGTTACTTTGAATTGAATATTTAAAGGAGTTCGATTCTATTACTTCATTTTTATTTATTCGATTAAATTCAAAGTGGGTCTTATTGCGTTCTCATTTTGATTTCCTTGTTTTCTCCGCAAGAAGATTTATTTATTTATTTGATATCTCAGGTGAGTTTAGTGAATTCTTGTCTGATCAAATGTATTGACCCAAACACGAATTATTGTAATACAAAACCACAGAAACATCACAAACGTGAGAATTTCTTAGGGATTTTCTATCTATTCCATAACTGTCACGCGGTTATTGTAACTTTTACAGTGCATCACACAACTTCCCACCTCCTCCAAATTTCTCAATATGGTACGTATCTTCGATCTAGGTACTTTTTTGGAAACATTTATGAAGATCGATACGTTGGTATTAGTTAACGAAAAGCTTCTTGTGAGTTTAATCCTGATCGTTAATGTTGCTTTTGACTAAATCACAAATCTGTCACGTATTGTACGGAAAATTCTTCCTTTCCGAGCTATCTGTCTTATATCTTCGCTTAAGCCACAGAATACAGAAATTGCTGAGTGAAACAAAATGTGGCTAATTCAGCATTTACTATTTCATAAACGTGAAAACGCACGATTTTTACCTACGGCCTGTAGACTATCGTAGTGGCATCATAGTTAAAGGCACCATCTAAGTTCAATGAAAGCCATTATGCCGTGTTTCCGAAAAGTATAAAAACGGGTTTGCGTGGTAGGCTTATGTCCCATCCCAACGAGTAAATCAGCGATTCATGGAAAAGTTACTTATTAAGTTGATTACCGTAGTATGACGGTGGGGTTCCGGTTGCCGTTAGGCGTCCACATCTTGTCAAGCGTTGTGAATTACGAGGCCCTTTTCGACTAGTGTGCCTTGAGCACGCTTGAGTATGGTCTCCTCCTGGCTGATCTCACTAGTGCTCGATGGAGGAGTTGACTGCCAGGCCCTTTACACTGAGATGAAGTCAACTAAATCCAGAATTGGCCTCACTCTGAATGTTGTTTACCGTCTCATCTCTGATCTTCATTTGGTGATTCCGCCTTCTTTATTCCTGAATGTTTTTCGGGCTGATTTCATGTTTTAGTTGTCACTTTGTTCGTTTCCTTTTCTCTTACGTAATTGGGCTCGCTTCCGTAGGTATGAATAAATGAAATATCGTCAGAACCGCTTTTGATTAAAATTGGAAAGTCTATTATTTTTGCGCATGTTGGTCTCTACCTCTCTTCCTGTGGATGGAATCATAATTCTATTTCTGCATCCTTAAAAGCTCACGAACAAAAAAAAGAATTAGCCCAATCGCTCTAGTGGTCCTCTGGCAATTGAGTCACGAACACACAGACAGAAAGTAAAAGTCTGAAGAAAACTCAACTTTCACCACACGATAGTACTATATTCCTTACTCTTTCGGCAGGAGATGGCTAAAATCGTGAACAGAAAGTGCGACATCCAGCGATTAAACGTATTTACGCAAAAAAGTCGAAAGTGTGACAGAACACGATGAATATTCTTTCAGGTAACGTGCGAAGTCGCCGGTTGGGGTGAGACACTCATACAGTTTCCGGGAACGTATACCGTACTGTCACCCGTCCTTCGGGAACTGAAGATCACTTTAGACACTTGGGACGAATGTGATAAAAAAGTCTGCGATGACAAAAGCGCCATTTATTGCAGCTCCTCAGTTCTTTTGACTGGCAAGCTGTGCGCACGACCAAAAAGAGCCGGTAACGAAATCACGTGTAAATCTAATGTTATATATTTAAATATTAATGTGCAGAGTAAATAATGTTGAGGTTGGACCACCTCTTGGGGGTTTTTTGATCCGAAGGGTTCTTCACATAACGAGCCGTTGCAAATGTTTTTTCATTACATTTAATAAAAGAAAGAATATGTTGGAATATTGCTTGGTAGTAATTGATAGGTTACTAAGCATGTTGTTGTCTCGACTGACATAAACTTCAACATCTTGAGCCATTTTAAGTGGAACAGTTTTGGGGCCACCTGTGTCCCACAGGCGTCCCTCATAAATTTTAATGGTCAATCAGTAATGTGAATTGAGTTTTCTTACTGTTACAAATTTTCTCATGGAAAGGGGAGTAGCAACTTGAGCGAATTGATTATCCAAGATTCTGCCCCGTTCTTTTTTGTGTTCAATCATTCAACTATTTCCATTTCTGAACGCATATATGCAGCAACTTTCAAGCACTTTTCAATGTCAAAAGCGATTTGAATTGAACTAACCCTGTCTGAAGCCATTCGTAATATCAATGACACCTAAATAGGTAGAGGTAGAGGAAATACAAAATCATAGTTGACAATTCCCACAGGCCATGAGACACACCTAGCGAGAAACAAGTTACCTCATGATCTGGTGACGACGATTTGTCAAAAACTAACTTTCACATGTTTCACATGTCATTAATTATGCGGAATAAACGCTTATTGCCGTGATTTATTTATTGCAGGGAACCCATGCACGTCAGACAAGGGAGGACCTCTTATTTGCGAAGGTCACATTATCGCTCTCGTCTCGCACATAACGTCCTGTGGTGAATACGACCTGCCTAATTTTTACTCGCGTCTGGACATCGCGCTTCCGTTTTACAGAGAGTACTACGATTACGGTGCATCGGGCGTTGATAGGCATCAAATCAAAACTCATTTCATGTTTTTATTCTGTACTTGGTTAGCAATTTTATGTTTCGTTCGGACGGATTAAAAAGCATCTCGCTCAACCCATTGAAGTTGCATGTTACACTGTTCCTCACATACTCGTAATTGCAATAGTTATCAGTGAAGTACAGTAAAATATAAACTGTGAAGTTATTGATGGATCAAATCTCTTAAAAATTGCAAATGCACCAAGCACTACTCCACCCATTTCTTGAATGATACTTATATGGAGCATGTGATACTACTCTCATCGTTCACCTCCCAAAGGCTGATATGAACTCCGTACGGGAAGTTTAAAGAGTTGGCAAGTTCTTAAACTCGGAAGAAAGTTGGGCAACCCCAGAACGAGGCAACCTCTCGGGAACATGGGGTCAAACCAGGCTACTCTCTTTCCACAGTGCCCTATGGGTCCATTGCTCTCGGCTCTCCAAGCCTGGAGGAGAAGTTATGTTTGGTTATTAACATGAACGTGTTTATATATACGTGAATTGGTTTCTAGAGTGGGTGGTAAGGTGAGATTACTCTAGGCAGGCTCTTCCCACTGAACGCTGACCTTCCCTCACTTCGCCGAGTGCACACCCAGATGCAGCTACTCCACCACTCCCCCGTCACCGTCATAAGTTCCCCGTCTAGGCATAAGTTCAATGATCTTCGTGAGGAGCTGGAGGCGTGTGCCTGGTTCCCCGCAAAGTTTAGTCGAAAGCGGTGACCATGCAAAAGAAGAAGGATCTAGTGTGCCACATACCACATCGCTCCACTAAGCTCCACATTTGATACACTCAATGTGGTTACAGGCGACAGCTTTTGTTTCTACGTAGACAACTCTAGTTCTCTGTTATTATTTACCTATTCGCAAAAACTGCTGTCTCTCAAATTGCATTCTTCAATAAACTCCCATCTCCAAGAAGTGGAATCCTTCCTTTTCCTCTTGAGCATCTCAGATATGCTCTCCATGACACATTCAACTGTTATTTGTTACTTATGACGTAGTAAGTATTTTTAAAGTTTTGGACAAGTTGTAGCGCAGGCGGGATTTCTGTAATATTCCTCCTTTAAGACTTGCGAGGGAAACATTGTGTCGTGTTATCATTTATAATATGGTCTAAAGGCGATACTTAGTTCGCGCCAACTTTGAGCACGGGTCAGTTCACAAATTAACCCACGCACCAGTTTCCACCAGCGTTGTGTTTCAAAAACTGAGCGAATTCGATAAGGTGCTATGGAAAAATAAATCTCTCGAGTAAACGAAGGTGGATCAGTTTAGAGCATAAGCTCGGTTACTGGATCGCCGGCAATTCTTTATGACGACAGCTCGCGATAACGGGGCTCCCATTCCCAAAATCCTGTATCTTTTCATTCTCGTCGTCATGTTAAAAAGTGAGATATTATATACGCCGTTGAAATGATTTACGCAGCGTTAGACGTTTAAAATGGCTCCGTATCAAAGAGCTCCTGTCGTGATTCGCGATTGAAAGGTCACACGTTTAGGGGACGTTTTTCGAGATACGAAGTAAAAAATATTAATGTCTGGCATGAAGCGCAAACGATTTTTCATTTCACTATATGCGTTCTGGTCCAATGAATATTTCAGAACAAAAGAGATATGAAAGTTACTGTCATTGGTGTGGAACATGGTGATCTGTAGTAATGCTTTTGAATTTAATATTCAATCGCAAGCCAACGATTAATAGTAATAACAATGATACTGTAGAAACCATCAACATCACAGCTGTTGCTTGGAGACTTGGAGGTACTACATTTTTGCAAGCGCCTGAGCAGACGACTAGAGGAACTTTAGGTCCACCAAACGAAACTTCAATATTGGTATGATTAGCCATCAAATGATGCCCAATTAATATGTCCGCGCGAAGACTACGGAGAACGGCTAATTTGAATCGAGGATAAGAGTGGCTCTGAATTTTCAAGTCTACAATAGCGTATTTCTCAATTGTAGAATTGAGAGAAGTAGACGCCATGGAAACCTGCACTACTTCGTCGTAAGTAGGTACGAGTACATTGTGACGAACGACAAATGAATGATCCACAAAACTAATGGAACTACCAGTGTCAATGACGCAATTCGCAGGATATTTTTTCACAAATGCTCTGACTGTAGCCTTCCTAAGGACACCAGATTTGTCGGTCAGACTCTTGCTAGAACTGTAGATGTAACAGGAGCTTGTTTTTTTGCGAGGCAAACGGATTGGTAAGGCCCTTTTTTGAAACATGTTAAACATTCCGCATCCTTAGCTGGACAATTAGAGCGCTCGTGGCCATTTGTTTTCCCACAAAAAAAAAACATCCCCAAGTGCGGCGTATTGATATAACTGAAACAATTGATTGGTCCTTAAGTTTCTTCGCCTGACGATTGGAAGACAACGTACTTGAAACTGCACTGAAGAATGTAGGCTGGGAGTAACGTTCAGAATGAACTTGAGCCATTTCTAATGGTTTGGCTTGTTTAATAGCATCTGCTAGTACACGTGGGTCGACGAAAGGCAATTTATGAAGGCATTCTTTATGTAACCATCGCGATGGTCAACAGCTTAAACTCACAGTCTTTTCCCAGGAGTTTCAGATGCTTAATAAACTGATCTTCGCCAGACTATTGCTTCTGGAACGCGAGAAATGGAGAGCAAATACTTCATTTTTCTGTTAGACGTAATTAGACTGGAGAGTATCAATAGCAGTTTAGTAAAAGTTACAA
The DNA here is from genome assembly GCA_020466155.1 of Pachypeltis micranthus. NCBI lineage: Eukaryota > Metazoa > Arthropoda > Insecta > Hemiptera > Miridae > Pachypeltis > Pachypeltis micranthus. The sequence goes on along the minus strand of CM035774.1, from coordinate 19,457,382 downwards.
TCACTTATCAGTTCGAAAACGGCATGAGACAAGTAATTTATGAGTACCTTAACTTTATCAGCATCTTCGGTGAACTCTGCTATCTCGAGGAAGTTTTGAAATGTAGTAAGCAAATGAGTCCATTCTTTCCCTGCAGTTGGAGAGTCAGAATCTGAGTCAAATCGACTGGGTTGGAGATAATTGTTCATTTGTTTTCCAATGAATAAAATTGTTATAAACGGATCGTAAGCTAAAGACCAAAATGTTTGGCTTCCATTCATGGAAAACATAGCTAAATAATGAATGACACAGGTAAAAATAGTCAAGTCAATTACACCAGCTGATTTAACTGACATGGGATGTTATAAAAAATATGACAGAGCTGTAACTTCATTCAACTCGTTTCTATGGAGGACAACATGTAGGTAGGAGTACGCAGTAAGTTTGATCGAAATATTGGACAAATCTCGCAAGACAGATTATGTTGCTAATGTCCTTTCCTCCTCGTTTTAGGTTCTTCCCTCCTTCAACTTCTCTTAAAATTATTAGAGCACTATACGGAGCAAATTTCCACAGAATCTAATGGAGATTACGTGATTTATTTTCTTATGGGGGTTCAGCTTGAAGACACTTAAGCATAAATTTGTCACCGAGGCATCATTCCACTGTTTCCTCTCTCATATTAAAAAACGAAGTAGTGAAAAAGTAACCTTGAACTTCCTCGAAGATCTACAACGGTTCAGACTTTAGTGAAAAAGTCGTGGCGGTTTTGATTTACGGATGTTGTAACAAAACGACGGAGAGTCTGCAAAACTTTTCTACGGAATTAATTTGTCTTCGTTTAAGATCCCGTTACTTCTCTTTCTTGTTTGTCACAACTCACACTTCCATTCACACCAACGCCCCACAAAAAGGGAAAAACGACATTTAACGCCTCGTTTTTTTGAGTTTCTGGAATATTCGTTACAAGCCCCGTTAATCAGACACAGTTGGCCATGTACACTATTTGCTGCCGTAGTGGAAGAAATGAATGGTCTAAAATTGCTAACCCTGGGCGCAGTGAGGCTGGTAACGTAATGACCTCTCCTTTTCAAACAAAGCCAATTGTGAGTTAATCATAGTTTTGCGCACTCGCGGTCAGCTTTATACACGCTTAAACCACCGCCGTTTCACACACTGGCATCTCTCACAGTTTGTGCCCGGTAATTCCAACACAGTAGACACGATCCTTAAAACAAATGCTTACAATCTCATGAATGACCTGCATATTGGTTGCTCAATAATGGTCGTGGCATAAACAGGAGCGTCTCAATAGCTTCTGGAGCTTCAAGCAGTACCACTTTCAACGTTAAACGTGAAGTTATGTTTTACCAAGTTCAAATGAACTAAGTGAAAAATAGATTGGATTAATAGCTAAGGCCATGAAAATTGCAGAATGTACGTGAACAGTGCCTTATAATTCCAGAACAGTATTGATAAACCTTCCAAAACCTTTTTGATGAACCGACTATATGCTGGTTACTTGATAACTAAGGGAACCCTATAAAGACTAGGGCGTTAAGCACGACCAGGTTTTACATGGACCGTTAGGTTTTGCCAGGTTCATTTGAAGTGAGTGAGATTCAGTCGGTAGAGCAAATCCGAGTTTTTCTGGGAAAGTTGGGTAGTGTCGCCCAATGTATTTCCACTTTTCTGACACGAGTTTTATTCAATAAATCGATGTACTTTGTTACATGTCACTACATAAATCACGAGCTACTTTCTGCGAAGTCATTCAGGTTTATGATGCTTTTCAACAAATCTTCGCTCTCTGCTTTTTATCGATTGACCATCACCGAGAACTACTCGGAAATGACAAATGCACCCACTCGTGAACAATTGTTTTCAGTGTTCTTCAACGAGAGACCCCACTCATCACTTGGGTTACGTAGCTCCGCTGCCATTTTATTCGCACAATAGCCGAAACTGAGAAGGGACTGCGCAACTTCTCATTTCCTCTCGCTTAACCAATTAAAGGAACTTTTAATTAACTTATTCCCTTTGCTCTTATCGAAAGGGTTTCGTCGCCGACCCTATTTTGAGGAGACGGTAGGAGAGATGAGGGTTTTGTTTTCGTTCGAGTTCCCCACGTAATTGGATTTTAACACACAGCGTCATGAAAGGGCTAATCATAAACGTGCCAAAGACAACAGTACTGGCGACTCTGAAGAGCTCCGTCTCTAGAACCTTTCAGTGCTTGACTGACCCCACCATCGTGACGAAGGATTGATTGATTGGTCTGCATCAAGAGCTAACACAAAGCTATGCAAAAATGACACAGTATAAATTAGTGATAAACGTTTATGTCGAGAGCCGTTTTAATATTTTCTACAGATATTCATGCGCCATTTCGCTCGATAACTTCCGATAAGAGTGAGAAGTAAGGCTTCACACAAAAAACGTTCTTCGATAAGTGAGAGTTCAAATTTGGTAGAAAACCTGTTTTTCCAACTTTTCAATCTTAACTTTGTTAATCAGCAAAATTTGGAGAAGGAGACATACTCCTCGCTCGTATGGGCGAAAAATGATAAGTGAACGCCAATTGTGCGTCGTTTTGTGTTTTTTATTAAATAAAATGTCGAATAAAAACACTTCTTCATCAATCACCGTTCTCAAAGTTTTACGTTTTTTTTCTCCTATATTGTTCTCAACTGTTCTCAACTTCTAAAGCTACAAGGTGCATTATCAGACAAGTGCTATGTTCTGACGTGCTTAGTAATTACAATTTTACGATTCGCAATTCACGTTATGCGCACGAAACACCAAATAATTGAAGCACAAAACTCTGAACACAATCTTAACGGCAGTTCCACGAAGTAATAACCTCCCTGTATAGAATGCAGACAATGTGATTGGAAATCTGTGTTTTGCTCAATTTTATATCGAATTAATAGAAAATGAAATTAAACAGTTCTTGGAAAAAGTTGAAATAAATTGGGATTTTGGTTTATTATTCATTCTGAATAATAACCCTATGTTTTCGGTCACGAACAATTTCTTACAACCCCCCCTCAAAATTTGATACTTTACATTTCAAGACATGGAGTTTCCAAATTTGCAATGTCCGTCCGCCGTCTCCCGTCCCCCGTTTTGTGCCTTTAACGTGGTCCAAAAAATTCGTTCTTTCGCACAAAAATCCAATTTGGTATCTAGTTGTGCCCGCCATCTCGGCAATCCGATCGGACGAAGCCCATGATTGTTATGGGCAAAAAACGGTTAAAAAATTAACGAAACGCAGTACAACGCGGGAACTACAGCGGAAGTCAACGTTTCGTCTAGACTGGCAACGCCGCCCGCTCGCCTCCCCTTTCGACTCCACTCGCAACGTTTACGGGCTCCGGTTTTTTTTGCTTCCTCTAGGAAGCGCTCGTGTTTCGTATATAACCTTCGGCACTACGATTTGTCTCTTTATCGTCCGATTGCCTTGTTCTCGTCTTCGCCTCCACGAATGACTGTTTCGCTCCGTCTCAACTATTTCCGTTAGAAAAATATCTGTTACCTTCGATTGAACTTTTCATAATTCGCTTATTTTTCTAGATACTTTCGTTTTTTTTATTTATTTAATATTACGATTCAGTTCTTTTCGACCTTTTTTTGGGTTTCATTTTGATATTTTTCGATGCTGAATCGAACGGGATGAGTCTCGGAGCATTAATGCTAGGTCAAGCTATTTGTCCGAATAATAAACCGTTGTGTAATAATTTGCAGGGTTTTTAATATTGAACAGTCGAAAACAGGAACTCAGGTACAGACTGCAAACAATTAACTCAGATTGCAACTCACCCTTTTTGTAGGTGACAACCGATTGCTCGAATCGCTCATCTGTTGAGCCTTGAGATTTTTGGCTCTTTGCTATATGGAATTCATGCTATTGAAATTAGTTAAAACTGATTCATTCAGCCCACCAAACGAAGGTGGGTACAAATCCACGGTAATGAAAGAGCCGTATCCTTGGTTATTGATGTCCAGATCATTTGTTGATTGTGTACGTTCTGAAGACAATCAATGAAAATTCGCTGATTTAGAAGGCCATACGCTTTCGTTGTTAATCATGTTGATCTACCGTTACTAGAATTTGTATGGTAGAAGTGGCTCTTATACATAAATCTAAAGATTGGTTGGTTGGTTAAAACAAAACCTGACCTGTGCGACTGCGTGCGACTCCTTGTAATGATTAATAAGTTTTGAATCGAAATGTGAAGGCGATAACATTTTTCTGAACCTTTTTTAATTGTTCAACAGATAATCCTGACTACCCAACTATTTTTATCGAACAACAAAATCAACTTCAGCTTTATGTTTTCAATAGCATTGGCAAACTACTTGTTTCTTAGAGGAAGCATTCACTATAACCGTCAAAAGAATGCTGTTTCTTTTGAACACTTCGCCGCTAATTTTTGGATCCAGTTAGTGAGACTCCCCCGTACTTAAGAATAATTCATGAAGTTCCTGGAGTTTCCCACTAGTTTTCCCCAGACCCCTCGAATATTGTCATATTTTCGAAAACCGCTACTACTTCTCGGCCAAGTACAATAAGTTTCAAATTTCAATCCCACAAATCGTAATAGAGCTACCGATTTTGGATTTTGAGGAACGCGCAAAAGCGCTGGCTGTATTGAATAAATGCATTCTTTTCGGCATCTATTATATCGCGTATAAACAATGAAAGGGGCTGGAACGCAAAGTTTCCCTGGTCAGGGAGAGAATGAAGATCGTCTCCGCCCGCGACGTACAGAGAGATGAGATAGGAAGCAACACAGTTTGTGGCGAAATGGGACTACGAAATGAAAATAAACGGCAGTTAAATAAAAATTAAACTCTTTTTTGGAATATTAAAGAGAACAAGGCGAATTGCATATCTCCAGAGGTCTCCTCTTAGACGCTCTAACGAAGTCCAGGCTAATACAGAGGATTCTGATCATGTTCAAGTTCAACATTTAAGGCTACAGAAGTATGCAAAACAAAGCAAGGTATGTGCTGAAGGATGTTAGATCAGTATTATTGGGGAATGGAATGACCACGGTCCCCTCTGTTTGAGCAAGTCTCAAAATGCGTTGACCTCAATATTTCCCAACATCTCAACCAATATTTCCCTTTTTGGATCCGATATTCCTTGTACCTGCGAGTCGTCCGGCTTTAAACGCTTGGAGTTCCCCAATTAGTTTCCCAAGCGCTTCAAAATTTCCCACCTCTGGGATTACCGTTCCTATTTGTGACTTCACAACAATAGGATTCAGATTCCAACACAGCAAAACATGATAGAGCCCCAAGCTAACGAGCTTTCATTTCTCAGATACTTACTGTCCACGGCCCCTCCACTGGTCACAACCATCCTCCATACGAAACCAACCAATCGGAAGAATTTATACCCCTTCCGAAGCGATGGTCCCCCCCCCCTGTCGCTACAATCAGAACGACTGTATTTTATGTTACGTTGATTCACTTCTCCTCTGTACACTCGAGTGTTCAAACCTTGTTGTGACTTCAACTCTTCAATTACACGCTTTATGCTACATTGAACCGTGTTCATTGAAGTCTATCCTGGTCAAAACACCCTCTCGAAAATCAAGTTGAATCGACTACACCGCGTAATGCTGAACGAGACTGGTGTAGCGAACGTTAACAAAAAACGCATGGGGACTATAGTAAATTGGTTTAATTGACAAATTTTCAGAACGGCTTGAGCCGGAAAAATCAAGTAGGCCAGAACAACCTTTCGAAATAAATATCGGACAAATAAAATAAACTTCTGACCAGTTCAGAAAGTTTAGTTTAAGCACAAAACTCTGAACGCAACCTTAACGGCAGTTCCACGAAGTAATAACCCCGCCGTATAGAATTTGAGAGTAGCAGACAATGTGATTGGAAATCTGTGTTTAGCCAAATTCACCGTTTTCAAACAGATCGAGTGGCGGTGTGGTGAGGAAGTGTACAAAGGGTAGTCGTAGAAATGCAACCGGCGTTGGGCTCAGAAGCACACTGAAAATGTCACGTCGCGTTGAAGTCAAGTCGGATCGTAGTCATGTCACCAAGGGTCGGAGAGTTGGAGGCGGTGATAAGCTTCTCACTTCTCACTTTGCGTTGGTAAACAGCCTCAACAATTGACGCGCGTGATTGGCGCCAGCAAGTATCCCTTGTCAACAATTACCAGACTACGATATTCCATAACCGGTGATGTATAGGATAACTTAGAAGTATATTACATAATCAATACTCTTCAAATGTTGTTACACGTACTGAATACTTGAGATCAGGACGGTCAAGTTCAATTCTAATTAGTTAATACCAACTCAATTCTTCCCTTACTTCAATTGGCCCACTAGGGGAGAGAGAACAAATGGGAAACCCATGGAAACAGGCTCATCCTTTCAACCCCCCTTTTCCGTCCTTTCAATTCGGCCCTCTTATTGTTTTTCAGCTGAAAAACGGGTAATCCTGTTGTCTCGCAAATACCGATAAATGGAAACCTTTAACTTCCAAAGTGAAAAATCGTCCTCATTTTTTTCGAGACACGACAAACGGAGGGTTCTCGACAATTAACATCTGAACATCCCTCAGTCTGGTTTAAAATTCAAGAGAGTGCAGGATGTGAGACACCAAGTGTCCAGGAGAGGAATTTTTCGACCTCTTTTTACTCCCCCTCTCTCTTTTTTTTTTTTTTTTTCCATCTCCATTTTAGTGGTGGGAGAGATGTTTTAAAAACGGAACACTTGAGAGACTTCAGGCCCCTCGCTTGCCCTCCCTCCTCGGCTATTAGAGTAATCGCCTACGAAAAGAGTGGGGAAGGAGATGTCGTGGGGTTTTAAAACAGTCCGAACTTTTTTCCCCTCGTGCAGGAAAATACACTTGCGGGGCGCATACTGATCGAGCAGATGCCATCGGCCTTTTCTAGGTCCCTCTTGTGTTTCTTTCACTTAAATTAGCAGTCTGACGCAACGTGCTACGCGGGTCTACTCAACTTTTAGGTGCCGTGTTTTTGACACGCTTCTCTTTCAATTTTCTCGGCACCATTGATGAAGGGGGGGGGGATGTTTAGTTGTTAGGAGAAGCCACGAGAATATCCCCACATGAATGGGAAATGAAACCTGCGATTCACTCTTTACTTTCATTAGAATAACTTGCTTCCTCTCCAGCTAGATCAAATCAGTTCAAATTGAATATTAGCCCTGCTAATGGATTCAAAACTACCAATAGTTATCGAGTCATCAAAAGTCCAAAAATATTTTTTTGTCGGGAATCTGCACAAACCATTTTGATTGGGGTGCAATCGGACTGTAATTTAAAACTTTTCGTCGTGAGAAAACGATGAGAGCAGCACAATATATGATAAATGTTGACAATATGACCAGTTTTCCCTTCATTGATCGAGCTCATAACACACTACTAGCTTTCTGACCAAACACACTTTGGGAGGTCAATTTACGCCCTGAACGATGGATCCTTAATGACGTTTGCAAATCATTATGAACAACCCACAAAACCTCGGAAATCAAACTACTGTCGTCTCTTTGACTAACTTCTTACTTCCAGCTACTCAAAAAATAATTTAAGTATTGCAATTACGTCGAAAAAGTAGGGTTTTCTTCATGTTTTTCACGTCTTCATGCCAATGAATCTAAAAACCCTTCTATGAGTAGCCTGTGATTTACGCTGAATTCACTGTGATACGCATCCCCATTGCATTTTATCATCATCAAGAGAATATTGACCGGTTATTTACTTTCCGCTACCCAAACGGAAAGGGAAGTATTGTAATTGTGTCAAAAAATAAAAATGGAGTTATCTGTAGATCTTTCACGTTTTGAGGCCTACTGAAGCAAAACACCCGAATTTCCGTGCGTGGTCCGTGTGTGCGTTCAATTTGTGGGAGAACGGCTGGAGCCATTATCATTTATTTTTCATGGCGCGAAAATAAGGTCATGAACAATTTCGGTCGATGGAAATTGGGAGTGTGGAACCAAAATGTAACAGAAACGACAGTTTTTCTCGAAAACTGCTTAAGCAGGATTAAGCTTTTGTGTATCTTAAAATTATCTTCTACGAGTACAAATCAACACCTAATTTTCCTTATTTATAACTAAGTCCGTGAGTGGAGACATAGGCCTATGGAGCAAAAACGGCTATACATTTTTTCTTTTCATGCCATCATCTTAAAATAAGTTATAAATCTGATTTGTGTAACTGATAGCGCTTATACACGGGAAATTTTAATGGGAAAAGTTGTTGGAACTCGTTGAATAGAACGGATAAAGGTGGAAAATCTGAAGACGAAGTCGACTGTGCTTCAAAATAGAAGTGGAAGAGGAATAAATAAGGAGGGTTCGAAGAAGTCTGACAGGATAGCCAGCGTGAGAGATGGGAAGTAAGGAGCGGCGCTAAGTGGCCTCCCACATTAGATACGCATCAGTTGAGAGCCTAAGTACAACAATGATCAATCAACCGTAACAATCAGCTTTACCCTTCTTCCTTCACCTTTCCTCGTTTCCTCATCTCTTTTCTCCATCTTATTCTACTTCAGTTTCCCCCTTCTCCACCCTATTCTTTCTTTCAGCCCTACTTCCTATTCTTCATGATAATGGTCACCTATTTCAGCCTTCCAAGCTACTTTCCCTCGGTTGCTGCTGATGAATTGCGTTTACTTACATCAAGAAGAGGAGCTGGGATGAACCCACCATTTTATCGTAGCTTTCTGAATTTTCAGGAAGTGCACAACATTCAGCAAGACCTTAGAAGACGTCTCTTTTATACTGAATGTCTCAAAGTTTAATAAACGATGAATAATTTGATACCTCATACTGAGACGTTCCTTCGTATATTAAAAAAAAAGTGACATGATAGTAAGGGAATCCACTTGAGGTACGAGTGGTGATTTTTTTCACTCTTCGAATTTATGGTATTACCGCGCAAATCTTAAGGGCTTAGATGGCGAAATGCTTACCTTGCTCACCGCAATGTAGGTTTTATGGAGGGTTTCCGCCTGCTACATGATTACGAAATAAAAAAATTCCTTACATCTTCGAAGGGTACACAGAAATTCATGAATATGAGGATCATCACAAGTTAAATTAAGGCGTGTTTTGACCAGGGTAGACTTGAACGAATCTCGAAGACGGGATTTGGTTTAGCATGAACTTGTAATTTGAAGAGTTGGGATATCACAAGATTTGTAGACTTGTGCAAAGAAGAGGTGACTTGAACAGGATATGATTTGAGTATGTAAGAGCGAACGAGGGGTGGCTCTGAAGGCGTGAAACTGGTTCTATCTATGGGGAAGGTCGGAGAAATCCGAATTAGATGCCGATGAGAGGTGAACCAAGCGTCTGTTGGGAGAACTGGAGACGACCGACTTTCGCGAGAACAATGGATAAGGGACGATTGTTGGCATGAAAGAATAAATTACCTGTAAACTACACGAAAAAGAAGCATTTCTGGAAAAAGTCAATGCTGACAGTATCGGCCGAGTTTGATACGTTCAGGGTCTTGAAAATATCACCTCTCCGTGAAAAATTATACGTACTTCGATGTACGAATGTTTTAAAATGTCCCCGACTGTTAAGATGAGTTCTGCTTCTGTCAGTCATCGAATCAGTTATAATGAGTGAAACGGTGCGTCGTCGAGAAGTAGCTCACGTGACCTGCTCCCTACTATGAATTCTCGAGCTGAAACGTGATGTCATTTAAGAACGAAACTGGCGTTTAGCTACTCCTGTAATTTTTAATTGCGACCATTAATTATAATTTAATCACGTGGCACTTATCTCATTTCCGCGCGTTATTAAACCTCCTCTACGTTATTAAACCTGCTTCCACTGGGAGATTGGTGTCAAGCAGGTGCTAAGCAGATGACTCCTTTTTATTAATGTTGATGGGCTGTTGTAATTCACCACTTCCTTAAGAAAATATATATGCGCGGGTAGATCCAACGCAGCAACGCTTCAATGAGAACTACTTGTGAAACGTTTCTTTAAGTAGTAATGGCAATATGTGAACCATGCCTACTCTAGAAAGACGAAGGAAGCTTGTGATGCACACATAGACTCAAACGAAGGTAAAAATATGTGATACGATTCATCATTCATCTTCAGCCTTACGTGAGTCAATGATTTTCAAGGTTATAGCTACGAAGTCGCTCCATTTTGGTTTATTATTCATTCTGAATAATAAGCCTATGTTTTTGGTCACGAACAATTTTTTACAACCCCCCCTCAAAATTTGATACTTTACGTTTCAAGACATGGAGATTCAAAATTTGCAATGACCGTCCGCCGTCCGTCATCCTCCGTCCCCCGTTTGTGCCTTTAACGTGGTCTAAAAAATTCGTTCTTTCGCACAAAAATCCCATTTGGTATCTAGTTGTGCCCGCCATCTCGGCAATCCGATCGGACGAAGCCCATGGTCGTTATGGGCAAAACATGGTTAAAAAAATTAACGAAACGCAGTATAACGCGGGAACTAGTCAACGTTTCGTCGTTAGTACTCCCTCCCTCCCTCCCGTCAAATCAAACTCAATCACCCGCCCACTCGACTCCCAACGGGTTCGCTGGAAGCCCCCGACACTTCCTCCGCACACCCCTCCATCCTACAGACTTGCCTGGCGCCAGGGGAATATTTAGTTTCCGTAGTTCCATTGTCGTCAGGTCATGTTTCGTATTGGATGGGATGGGTCTCGGAGCAGTAATACTAGGTCAAGCTGTTCATGAGAATAATAAACCATTGTGTAATAATTTGCAGGGTTTTTCACCCAGTTTTGAGTTGGTTAAAAATTAAGTTCCAAAATCTATTAGGTTGCTGCTACGTATGCCACGCCTTTCACTGAAAAACCAATGTATTGGTACAGTAGCCAATTTTTGCACCCATCAATTACGTTCACGCAAACAAGTAGGGGATTTTAATGTTGTTTTCGGGCTCAGGCACCTTTCAAACGTAAAGACTTGAACGAAACTCAAAACTTTCTGTTCAGCCGATGACATAACTTACCTTCCTACTTCAGTTAGATAAGGGAAGTCAAAATAGATCCTGGATCACTTCCTTGAGTTCGACCTGGAGACTTCCCTATAATGTAACTGGCTGACACAAGCTCTAGAATGAAATAGGGAGGTATCGAGGATGATTCTCCGCACAACACACGTGCTGCTCAATAATGCTGTCTAAAGCAGTCTAGAAAGCATGCTGGCGATCTAACAGCAGAACACGATTATCTACAAACGCTGCAGTCACTCACGCGTTCAGGGTGACGTGAAACGTTACGTTTGTCAGGCGAATCAATAACGAGATGATTTGTATTAGAGGGTTGGAGGTTGTACGAGCCGCAACCTAGCTGAGGTTTCTTGGTATGCCTCGTCTACTATCTATTAATGCCGAGTTTGCCGTAGAGAAAGGAGTTGATTAGTCCACTGACGAAGACCAGGTCGAAAGACTGGCCAAAGAGATTCTGGGAGACTCGTTGAGAAACTACGAGTAGAGCCTGGCGATAGATCAAGGGAAACCAGAATGTTGTTTCTCCCCTCCACCGCCACGCTTCTTTCTTCCTTTCCTTCTTCCTCTTTACCATTGAGAAGAGGCCTCATCAAGGTAATTAAGCTCTTTCCAGCTCTGATTAGCGCCTCAACATCGACGCTCGGTCCATTCACAGCTTTACTCGTTGTGCTATTCACCCCTCACCCTGTCTCTCACCAACGCTCTTTCCCTTCTCCCCCATCACCTTACACGAAAGGCTTTTTTCTTTTTCATTTTACTCTTCGTTTTTCTGTTTGATGTGGAGGTTCTTTTGTGAAAATATTTTCTACTTCCTTTTATCGCGAATTTATTAATCGGCAACAGGAAGAAGGCCAAGAGCCGCTTTTGGTGGCGCATTACAACTTTCTCGCTGAAAAGAAAAATTCAGGGAAGCATCGGAGGAATAGCGCAAAATGAATCCATTGAAGTTTTCATTAGGCACCCACTAGCCTTAATAAAAAAGTGTCCCTATCTTGCAGTCCTGTTTTCAGTCCTCTCGCCCCGTCATAGTGTTACAGCCGTCAGCAAAGGAACGAGCGTGATATATGAGAGGTCTTTTCCCGCACGTTTCATCAGAAAGATTAGCAAAATCCCTGCAATTACTTATTACGTTCTAAATAAAGACTCGTGCTTTCTTTAGTTATTTGTGGAAGTACATACTAAATTACTTATTAAATAATTTCTAGCAGAAAAGCCCGTTGCCAATACATCGAGCGCTAAACAGTTTGCAGTTAAGGGAACCTGTCTGAAAGCTTTGGTTGAATCAACCATAAATAGCATTTCCATCACAGTTTCATTTTAATTTCGGATTGGTATGAAAGGAACGAAAAAGATTATTCAAGCCGATGAGGGTGAGGACACATCCTACAGCTGGCATCCCAATGAATGCTTTATTTCACATTTGAACTCGGTATAGTAGAAGAAGGAAACAGGGAAAAATAGGCGTCACAATTAAAATTTCAAAACGTTGCACTTTTCACCGAGCGAACTGTACTCCCCGACTGACGGTAGCTCGTTTTTATGGGTTCAATAACTACAAAAATCCCTTACCTTCTCATTTGTTCCCATCTACCTGTAAATGTAAATCAGCCGGTTCTACTGGAGTTAAAGGAGGCGGTAAAGGAGATTCCAAACAGGGATTTATAGGAGGGGGAACTTCAAGGGAGCGCAGAGGTTGTTGGTTGGAACGCCATCAGCAGTATATTTATGCATAGCCGGTCGTGTTTCATTGTTAGCCGATACCTCGCAGCTCAACTCCCTAACCACACGTCGCCTTTCAGAGCTTGGCTTCTTCCAACCAACACCTTCCGTTTTTCAGATGTAAACAGAGTTTTTGTTCAAGGATTAAAATTACTGGAAGTAATATGCACTGTATTTTAGATACCACAGCACTATCAACACTATTGCAGTAACCTTAAGTAATAACGAGAGCAGAGCGACCATTTTTTCGAATAACTACTGCACGTCAAAGAGCAACCGCCATGCCAAATCACAACGACTATGTTTCTAAAAACAAGGCACTTCGAGGCGTTCATTCAATCTGTAGGTAATGAGGTAGGTTGTGTAGATAGCCAATATCCAAAGAGATCAACAGCACACACGACCATGAGAAAAACCGTATTAGTAAAGAGCTGATGAACTATAGCTTCAATCAAAGATCAATGCTGGCTTGAGATATGATGTATTTTTTTATGGTTTTTGTGTATGCCTCACAACTCTTATTGCCATGATGATGCTTATCTGACAAATTTTTCTGTGGGCTTAGAAAACTCAGAACAACGTTGAATATGACAGACTTTTAGGATTGAACGATGAACCAAAACTGTTTCGAAAGGAAGCGCGAGACAATTGTCTGCCTCCTCCTCCCACCCGTCATCCATCACCCTACAATCTACCACAACAATTTGCCTTAGTCGTAAACGAATATACAAAACCCCCTAACTATTTCCTCGTCTTTGGAATGTTTTGACTGTTATAAACGAAACTACGCAAAAACGAGGTTTGTCAATTTCACCGTTATTTTTCGCCATACTTACTCGGAAAAGCACGCAATAGGATCCGTGAAATTAAGGCACTACTAGGGCCACGATTCCCATTGTCTCTGTCGATGAAACGTCTACCCTACCTGGTTCTGAGGCTGGTTATGTGTTGGTTCACGACAATCCACTCATGTTATAGTTTTTATTGGTGTCACGAGTGAGAGAGGGGAAACATGGTTGTCCGTGTTGTTTCACTTGTCTATAGTTTTAAAAAAACTGTTTATATTCGCCGCACGGAATAGAAGATTCGATTATGTGCTTTTGACAAACAAAACGGACGGTCAAGTTGGGAGTTAAATCCGGATAAGGTGCACGAGAGAAGAGCAGATCCGTCGCTCTGGATAAAAAACCTTTTTAAAAGATCAACTGTCATCAGAAGGATATTCTACTCAACGTGAACCGAAGAGATGAAAGAGAGTTTCCACTTCCTTTTGAAATCTTCACAGCACGTTCTACAAACAATGACGGTGATCTTAAGACGAAGAGAGGGGAGATATTTATAGAAGTTGCGGGAAGAGGGGTCCTGCCGATATTTGGTAGTAACGTGATTGAAATGATGTTTACGGTCGGCAAAACTCCACGATGCGGTAGATGCGAAGTGAAGCGACTTGACGAAAGATTATGTCCATTAGGGAGAAGATGAGAATAAAGCAGAGGGTGGCACGAAAGAGGCTTAGGAACTAGCTGCTCCCCAGTTCTCTCTTACTTTGAAGCTATGCACTGACCGGAGGGATGCTCTTGCTTTTACGTCCACTTTTGGAAACATCTTTAACGTTTCCTTCCCTTTTTAAGAAGGCTAGATACGTCAAAGGAATAACAAGGTAGTGCAACGTCTTTCATATTGCTCAAGTCGAAAAGGACTACTGCACCCAGCTATCAGTTAGATAGCGTAACTTCCCTTCCTCTACATGCTACTACATTGACAGTACACTTACTGCGTTCATCACGGCCCAGTTATTGCTTGCACTGATAAATGGTGCGATTCGGCAGAAAGGTTAACCAACCAATCCTGCCAAACACGGGCTATTTTGTGACCTATGTTTGAAGAATTGCTGCAGGCGGGCTTTAAACTCTTGAACAACGAATAACTAGACTATATTTGGAGAATGAATTATATAAGAAAAAGAAAGAAGTAAAACAGCAAAAGAAAAAGGTCTCTTCTAGATAATTAAAAATAGACTAAAGGACTGAAATAAAACTTCTTCACTGGTACATTTATTGAAAAAACGTGTCTCTCACCTGTTTAACGCGCAACTTCGTACTGCAGGACGATGTTGCGAAGTGAATCCAAATGTTTGACAATATTGGTTTCCTTAGGTTGCTGATGACCGTAGGAAACCAAAGTCGGAGACAGAGGAATTTTCGGTGGATGCTGTTGACCATTGATGAGTAAAAAAAGGAGAAGTTGAGCCGAGACAAGGTGATGGGTAACAAGAGTGAGAAGAAACAAGACGAAAAACGGTGGAGGCAACAGCAATAGTTGTGTAACGTCTGAGGTGAAGTTCAAGGCTCGCCAGTAATCAAAGAAAGTAAACAAATAGAAAAACTGCTCTTAGGCGTAAACAAAATATTATCCTAATATATAATTAGGCTGTGTTAAGGAGTCGACATCCTCAACGCCAAAGGACCATTGACCAGGTTCAAAAAGGGAAGGGCGATTGGTGGCACGCAGCATCTGTACCATCAGCTACAATGCCTTCTCCATGTAGAGTCCAGTAACCGCGTACATCGGCAGCGCTTTCGGCTGCCGACTCATTCCTTTCAACTCCAACACGCTTCTCAACCAGCTTCTTACTTTACTGTGAGATTTTGGAATATTCGTTCGGGCTCGATCGCAATCATTCGCCTACTTACTGACCAGCCAAATCAAGCTTTACATCAACTATTGTGACGCAACATTTTGTAATTTGTTCCGTTTCTTCATCCTCGATTCGGGTCATATCTACTTATATCTTCTTCACTTCAAAGTGCCTTTAATTTCAATCATGTGCTTCATTCAGTGTGCAGCCAGCCCACCAAAACCACCCTTGCAACCGCCTCCCACCATTAGATATTTCAGTTATCAACCACTCGAGCACATGCAGTATATATACCATATTTTTTTAATCTTTATATCGACAGTTAATCAGTGGAGATTTGCAGTCTTGGCCACCTTAAGCCCCAGGCCATGTAGTAAATAGGCCCCTCACTGCAATTGCCATACGCACACTACAATTTTATTTAACGTAAACCTGCAGCTACCATATGTCTACTACTACCTACTTCCTACAGAAGCATTTTCCGTTCAGGGCGCTAGAGAACAATTAAGGATGGAAGAAGCTGAAGTGACTCAATAAATATGTAGCGACGCGATCCCTAGTGGTTTTAGGGATTGTGCGTACAACAACATTCTTCCTAAATCACTTATATGTATGAAATAACTCATACAAACATTGTATAAGAACGAAATATTTACTTCACATTATATTTTCTATATTTTTTCAATAAAAAGTACAATAGTGATTTACGATTATTGTTGTTATATGATGCGGTGTGCAGTCGGTCCACCATAATGTGCCTTAGGGCAAATCCGCTACTCCAGTTACTATGATAATATAGGTGTCTACCTGAATCTAGGTTTCCGTCCATTTCTGATAGTGTTATCGGATGAACTAATTACGAGGATATCAAAAATAGAATGCTTGAATCATCAGATAGCTCCATGGTAAATTGAAATTTGAATGAAAACTATAGAATCTATTTAGTATCTGTTATATTCCACCAGTGAAAGATATCGTCAACGAATTTGTGTTAGAATGGTAAAAGGGAAATAACAAAATTAAGTCAACTCTCCAAACATATGTGTTAGGTGCAAGAATGAGGGAGCTGAGGATCACAATGAAACTGAAACTCGGTGAGCGTGAGGAGGACTGTATTACATGAGGAGATGGAGTACAAATGGGCGACACAAGGGAAGAGCTCGGAACGCGTGAACTGACGTGGACAACCGTGAGAGAGAGTGAGAAGTTACTGGGGTGGAAGTTGGAAGCAGAATGATTTGGAAGAGCTCTGTTATGGATAGGAAAATGAAATTGGGAGAAAGAAATGAAGAAACGGGAAAACCTAGAAAAGGGGGCAGGGGGCCCCAGCTTAGGAATTCCCGCAGGTTAGGGTCCGTTATTGAAACGGTTGGAGACAATTAGGCGGACGGAGACAATGACGCGGGGAAGCCCAAGGTCGAAGACCCAGACAACTTCCACGCTTTGCGTCGAACAATATGCGAGATTTGAAGCAAATCGACAGCTGAGGTTTTTTCAATAGAATTTATTATTGAATTGGAAATATCCTTTACCGGTCACATCTTTAAGTAAATTCTTGATTAGATTAATCGGTAATTTTTAAATAATAAGTGGACTGCTAGAGGTACTTTTTTCAATGCGTATGGAATAAAACGTAAAATAATCTTCTCAAGTCAAGTAGAAGCTATATGCTTCGACATTATTAGAAAACAGTAGCTTATAAATTAATTTTTGAGAAGGGTTGAAGAAAATAGGTACTTATTTTGGAAACACCCGTCGTCGTTAGCATTACGAAATCTCCCACACACATCACCAGTCTCTGGTTCACAGTCGTTGTAATGGTTGCCAATGAAAAAATGTCATGATTCTCATTATGCTACCTAAAGCTAGGTCGTTCAATAAAGGTTTTACTATAAATAAGTGCAACTCAATAAATTCCGGAGTATTCATAACTACTGGGAGTGTTGGGACCAATCTTCTTATTTGTTAGTACCGATTGATGTACTATGTCATTGTGTATTATGATACTGGTATGAGCATGCAACAAAATAGAATACACATTAGTTGACGTCGCATATTCCTACTGAGCGTTAAGTATTATTTTCCGTATATGCTTTGTCTCAAGGGAACATATAAGTGCAACGATTAGAACAGTGAGTAGGGTGCAAAACATCTTCATTGCACCTGATATTTTATGAGTGGTTACCTATTGAATGAGATAATGTCCAGAAATACAACTTACTTGGAAGTAAGGATGAAGAGAAAGTTCACGCTTTAAGGCTTGTTTTGATCTAGTGCCAGGCAAGTCAAGTTCAAAAGAGAACCGGGGACTAGGAAATTCTGCGATTGACTTCCTCAGCCAAAGAGCTCATTCTACTTACCCTCGGCCATCAAAGTCGACTGCTTGAGCGTGTACAAGGGAGTGACGGGAATTTCCATTACGTGGCTGTTCTTCGTCTCGAAAACAGTGCTGCTTGTTATTTGTCAGACTGAGTGGTCGGTCACTACAGTTGATTCCGTTTGTTTCTGAATATTGAATTAAACGGAAGTACCACGCTGTGGTGACTGAACCTCTTGAGTTGAGAAAATTAAAGCTTCAAAAGAGTTTTATGAGGGATTGAGGCAAAATTTCAAATGATGAGAGAAATTCCATCACAGAACCATGTTTGACTCAATCAATATCGAAACTTTCAGCACTACCACATTTTACGTATCATCGAACTGGTGAACTGGTTTCATGATATTTTACAGGAAATGTGCGCTTGAATGTTAATTAGCTGTAAGAGCGGTCGCGATAAAGCCTTGCAAGAAACACAAATAAAGCGTTGAATTTAGTCCTTCGCCTTAAGTATCGTTTTAACTATTTTGATCGCTCTAAACCACTTATAAACTTACTGAAGTGACAGCCAGCTTCACAGATTTTTACACGCTGAACCGTGGGCCATATGATTCGAAGGAGGAACTTGGTGACTGAATAAATATTGCGTGGGTGGTAGGTAGGGCGAATGATCTTGGCCGGGGTTGACATAATTGCTAGCCATGAGTGCTCATTTTGATCATATGAAACTCTCCTTCACCCAGATGTGTTAACCCCTGGAGATAACTGTCCTTGAAATTTCAAGGGCGCACGAAACCTTATTTTGCGAAAAGGGGGAAACCAGCTAGTTGTGGTTTACCGATAAACATTTAAACTTTAGGACTAGTTTGTAGTGTGGGGCAGTGTAAATGCATTATATTTCGGGAAGTCACTTTGCAACTTGCTATTTCGAAGTTGAGCTGTATTCGCTGTTACTGTTGAGCCAACTCAGTCGCCGTCGGATCAATTCTGTGGGGGGTCTTCTGAATAAATGAAAAACGGTGGATCCTTAGGAAAAACAAAAACAAAATACAACTAGGGAAATGTGGTTTGAAGGGGACATTTCTGATTCCGGAAGGCAAATTGAATTAGGAGCGGCTCAGTTCGGCTTCCAAAAAGGGCTCAGAGGTAAGAAAGAGGAGGGATCTGTCGAGAGATGCGCCCCGGGGCGCTCCATATACATCAAAGGGGATCGGTGCGGAGCGCTACAATATTGATAAGTAATAAGGAGGCGCTCAGAGGGGCTTGCGTAGGACTGGCTTTAGTTACCGCACTGCCTTTTGTATGTGGGGAGAATAGAGAATTACGTCACAGCGCCTGTTGCCGAACACACACCCTGTTTTTATAGAAGAAAAGTTTGAAGACGAGATAAATGAAATTCAGTTAAAGGCCCCAGCCCAGAAGATGCTGACAGAACAATCATGTCTTGGAAGGGCTATATTTGACTGCAACATAAACGTATTGGATAGAAACAAGGCTTTGAACGTGAACATAACATACCTCAATTCCTCAATATCTCAATTCAACATCTCAGGTTCACTTAGTCACTCATGTAAAACCGTTCGGTGCTATTTCACTTGTTCAGTTCTTCTTGTCTAATGGCTGCGCAAAAACACATGGGGAATATTCACGTTTGCATCTAAAACCTACGAGGGTTGTGTCAAAATTTGAGATTCGCGGTGCCCTTTTACAACAAAACAGTTTTGTTATCTCCGAATGAGCAAGTTTTCATAGGACTTCATGGAAACAGTGTCAGCACAAACCCAATACCCGATTAATCACATTAATAGGCAGATAAGCGTCAGTCTAGCATTCGTGAATTTACAACAAAAAACGTGAAAATCGCAATATTTCCAGCATCAGTTTAGTTTCATTCTTCTTAACCGTTTGTGGGGACTAGCTCTATCTACTACGCTTATATCTGTTTCAACGGTAGGTGGCAGAAACAATTGTGGGGAAAAACGTGTGGGTGTAGGTGCAACTTCGAAGAAGGAAGGCAGTTAGACGATTGCTAAAATAATAGGTTTATTACAAAAACAATAGGCAGTAGGTAAAGACTGTCGATATTACAATACACAATATTCAACTTACCTAAAATAATGGAATTGAATAAGAGTCCTTTAACATCTTCAGAATTTCTAATGTGATCTTGTTATACATTACCATTTTACACGAGGATTTTTAACTTATAACCTTCTACAATAGGTAACCACAAGTAGTTTGTGTGTTCTCCACCACATGCGTGAGAATCAAGAGTGGTACAGTTCGGCTGCTAAATTATGTAACTACATAATTTACCTAGGTTACTGGAAGACATTAACAACAGGTTGATTAAACTCAACCACTAATTACTATGGGAAATTCTAAAATACTATTTCTGACTCAATTCGGTCGTTCGGTTCTGTATGAAACGGACTATCAGAGGAACATTTACGGAGAGCAACACATATATTTCGTTTGATGATGATGAAGTTAGCGTTTTCAGAAAGGACTGTTAATTTATTTACAAAGGCACGTACGAAATACAAGATAGCTGAAAAGCCGAAGTTTCATCGCTCTTATTTGTAATAGATAAACCTAATAGATTCACAGCTATTATTAGAATCAGCAAATTGTTAGAGCTATTTTCGAGAAAATCCTTTCCGTTTTCAATGACCTAAATGGTGCTTACCACTTTTTTGCACCAACAACTTGAACGGTTTTAACACTTTCAGTTAATAGTAAAAACACTATTCATTGAAACTTGGAAAACCTTTTTTGCGATACCAATTATGTTTATGGCAATATTTTCAGTGGCTTAGCGAAACGGTGATATTGACCGCGACTTGTCCTCATTTGAGTATGTTCGAAAGTTCCTGGTTTGCATTAAAGAAAGTTGAATGCTTTACATCGATTCTATATAAATCGACAATGATGGAACGAGATGCTCGTTAAACACTTACAAAGTTTGAATTTACGTGTCAGATATTCTGTGTACGGGTGTGCTACTGGTTGCGTGTGGAAAGAACAATCCTCTAGCCGAAATCGTTGACTTGACGTCACTAGCAACAATTTTCAGGTATTTACCGAAAGTTGAACGATTCCTATTCGAATAATTTCAACTGACGATGCTTAACGTTGACCGAGAAGAAGGCTAAAGGATCCAATTTGAGGCGTTAAAATTTGAATGGTATTTTAAAAGGTCGTTTGGAGTCTCCAGGAACACGTCTTTGATTAAGATTCGACAGCACTCTAGCTTTATACTCGTAAGGAATTACTTATCACAATATTATCAGCGAGCCAGTCTCGTCAGAAGCGAATGCTCTTTTTGAAGATATCTCGAAACTGATTATTTAAGGATGAACGAAATATTTGTGTGGGTACATTTTATAGTCATGTCCTCAAAGTAACATACCGCGAGGCAGTTTCTAACAGCGAACCTACCTCAAGGCAGTTTCTTAGAGTGCCATTGTTCGGCATTGTCATATGCGATTATACAGTGGCGATATGTACCGCTGAGTATTAGCTCATTTCGTTCATGTCGTTCACATCGTTTCTCTGTCATCTCTCGTTCATTCCCTGCTCGCAAGAATCACTGCCCTTCTCCCCACTCGCGAGGATTCGATTCAGTAGGCCACAAAACGTACAGGTCGGAAAATACATTTTTCTTTAAACCAAACAGAGCTTCACAGTTTGAATGCCGTTCTGTACATGGACGACTCTCGCATTAACTCTAGCTAGAACGAACAGTTCTTAATGAGCATAAGTATGATAATTTAACGACAAAACCTAATTTTAAAATGAGCAACTGTAGCCAAGGTATGACGTCAAAGCTTCTCGGTTCATTATGGCTAATGCACGAACCGTGTAGTGGTTTTGAATTTAATATCCGAAGGCTCAATGGGAACTTGACACACGTTTTGCCCTCGACCAGATCTACCGGTACGTTATCTCCGCTGACGAGATGCACTCAGTGATGCCGACAACCCTCGCTTTACTACCGCAAAATGTTGTTTGGTAGCATCCATTTGAGGGCTGTTCTCATGAATAAAATCCACCGCCGCAAGAGCTCCGCGAAAAGGGTATCGTTGCATGATGAATCGACTTCGAACCGGGCAGTTTTCGGACTTTATTCCGACTACCTGGTAAATAATCAATTTTTGGAGCCACGATTACAATTGAGCGTTACATCCGTAATATTTCATTGCCTTCGGCTTAGTCGATCCTAGATCACCAGGTCAGGCATCAATTATGCTGCCTGTTCTGTAGCTTCGGTGTGTCGCTTGTCCATTTGAGTTGACAACTAGAAGGCCATCTCATTTTTACAACAGGTTTTCCACAAAAATATTTAGTGCGGTCAAACCCATTGGTCTTCCGCCCCACGTCGGACTTTATTTATTGGGAAATCACCAGCTACCTTCTTTAGTGTTTATTGACTGGATTTATCTCACCAATCAAACCATAAACACATTGTTAAATAATGCGAGCGTCACAAGAACCTCCCGAGAGCCAAATTAATTGTCAAACATGTTGAAGAAAATAGATAGCGTATATGATAACGACGTTCTCATAAAAATTAGAATAGCAGTCCAATCTATACGACGGGAGTTTAATAACGCTCATGAGTTAATTAAGAGCAACCCTAGAAATCCCTTTTTCAGCAGCATTCACCTCCCAGCTTGACTATAATTGTCCTATTCGTACTAGTTCAGTTGCGATGGCCTCCGGTCAGTACCACGTACAGTACACCCTTCAATTCCAGCTTTGCGCTAAACTAATTAATTTCTGAAAATGGCAGAGGGTATTTTTCCCGTGCTTCATTTTGACTTTTTGTCAGTAGAGTGCGCTTTCTAACACCTTCGTGGATTTTTGGATGCGTCGCCCATTTTCAGTTCGTTTCTTTTAAATGTGACGGGAAATGTCTTTTTAAGACATCAGCGAACCGACTCACTACTTTAATTAAAACTCGTTCGCCGTTCTGTAACCAGGATGTTCGGGGATAACCGTATTCATGAGGGAATGTTAATTCCATCTGAGGAATTTGTCTTCCTTCATCTCAAGAGAAGAATGCGGTTTACTTGAGCGCTCAC
Organism: Pachypeltis micranthus; assembly: GCA_020466155.1. Classification (NCBI taxonomy): domain Eukaryota; kingdom Metazoa; phylum Arthropoda; class Insecta; order Hemiptera; family Miridae; genus Pachypeltis; species Pachypeltis micranthus. Next base: position 19,434,626 of record CM035774.1, on the reverse strand, counting down.
TCCCTTGAATTTATTTTTAACGTTCAATTACACTTCGTTCTTTCGAATGTTTCTCTGTATTACATCATAAAACACCTTTTTTTTTAACCTGCAATACTGTTCTTTTCAAGTTGTTGCTATTCGGGATTTGTTTTACAAGACTCCACTCTGAGCTGCCAGCTTGAGCGAGGCACTCCTGTCTGCGGCTCTGGTCTGATGAGCCAATAAACTCGCCAACTCGCTTTAAGCTTGAAACCACACACTTTTTACTTTCCTTGGCTCTACAAAGTAGAAAGGAAAGTTATGTAATCGGCTGAAAAACAATTTTGAGTTCCCTTCAGATCTTCACGTTTCAGACCCCCCTGAGTCCGAAAAACACTATTTGGGAAAATGGTCTGTGTCTGTCAACGGTTTTTTGAGAAAACCACCGTACCAAATCCACTCAAACTTGATATCTAGCCAGCAGGTTACCATGGGACGCCAAAATAAGGGTATGAGCAAAATCCACCGAAAGCTAACTATAGTTATCATAGTGATCAAAATACCAAATTTTTTTTCTCAAAAACCACTCCAACGTTTTGATTAAATTGTTTAATTGATAGCTCGTAATAAGACAATTATACCATTAAATTTCTATTCGTGGGAAAAGGACGAGAGCAGCTCAATAAATTATCAACATTTTCGACAATATCGATTTTAGCGCGTTTTCCCCTTATTAACTCCGCTGAAATGTTACAAGAATGTGGCAAATTATTGGTGTAGTAGTCCAATCCAATACTTATAGAGTAAGTGTTTAAAAACGCTCATAAGATACATGGGGGTCCCTCCAGAAATTCCGTTTCACTTACTACCAGTTCTAATAGTTTTTACCCTATTATTTTTACCCAAAGTGATTACTATCCTTCTTCTTTTTGTTACTTTTCTTGGAACTACGAAGTAGAAAGGAATGTTATATTATCGGCTGAAAACGATTTTGAGTTTTCTTTCAATCTTGATGTTTTAAGAACTTCTGAGTGCAAAAACACACACTTTTTACTGCTTGTCTGTCTACGAGATTCAAAGATTTCGTTTCATAAAATCACGACGGCCCCAATTCGATATTTAGTCTGTAGATCACCGTAAAATAAGAATGTGAGCAAAATCGGTATCACGCAGAGAAGATAAGGGGCTCTTCTTAGTCACTCTGCCTCGGGCGCCAAAATCAAGTTAGGAACAAAACCAATGACGAACTACCACACGACACAACTCAGTGGTAGTAAAGCACCATTACACTTCAAAAGAGTCGTGCTGGTAGTGCGATAAGGTACCTACACTACTGTACTTTAATGACTACTGTAAAATTAGTAGGAACAACCCATGAGTTTTAGGAATTCAAATTATTGTCGTCTCTTCGACAAATATTTCTTCACAGCGTTTTCCCCATAAAAACCGAACTGTAACTAGGAACCTTCCCACAAAACTCTTGTTGATAATTACATAAATTACAAATTCTCTGGTCACTCAATATCCCATTAGGGGTAAGCCATTGACTTCCAGGGCGTTAAGTAATACCAGTTCATATAAGTAGCATTGAGGTCCTTCAGGTTTATATAAAATGAGTGAAAGCAGATTGGACTAGTAGTTAGAACGATAACAAATTACTGAATAAACGTGGGGCTGATTGGGGTTCTGCAATGAGTAGTTGGGGAAAACAGTATTACTAGGGAAAATATAACTCCGTTTAGTAACAGGTTTATTAACTTGTTGTTAATGTCATTAGTGAGGGGGTTGGGATTAATTTCCTAAAACTGATATTTCGTAGCGATGAATATGATTGAAGTATAACTGTAGACGTTGGATCGCAGGGCCGACGATGGGGCCACAAATTGAGCACAAATCTTTTGCAGGAACTGAGGACGCTTCAAAGGAAGCCTGAAGCTGCTTAACCCGGTTAATTCCTTGATATTGAGCCGTTTGGGCATTCAAGCGAATTATCGCCTCGTTTATGAACTAATCGCGTTGTGCTGAGATTTAAACTCCTCTCGAAGCTTAGAGAGAGCGGAAAGGGATAGCTAAGTAATGGGGTTGAAGCTTCTTGTCAAAGTTTCCAGTCATCGCTCACACAGCTCGCCTTCCCCTCCCTTCACCTCACTCATCCGATGGACCTCTCAAGGATAACGCCGCACGTCCTCCTGGTTTCTCCTCTCTGACACTTGTGTCCAGGTCCTCGGTCCATTCATCCCCCTTCTCCACCTATGAGTTCCCAAGGGCACTGATGAAAATGAATAGGGTTTCTAGATGGCCCCTGTGGGACTCCTCATGCTTCACCTGATCATTAATCGATGTCCGCGATGGAGAAGCTTGGACTGTTCTCAAACAGCACCTCAACTTGTTAGTGAATTATTTTGAAAAATCAAGTTATCACAAATGTTTGATGTTTGCGTGCAAATTTTCTTTACATCGAAATCCGAAATATAATTTACGTGTAATACGGAGTTTGTTGATAGTTGATATAACACTACACCTCATGGATGATTGTACAAGTGATTAAGTTACAAATAGTGTTAACTTTGTCACATTTTCGGCGTGTTCACTATAATTTAAGGTCCACTAGAAACTTAAGATAATTAGCAGGGTTCCCAGAAATTAACCTCTCATGACCTGAGCACTATGTTATAAGGTTAGACGTGTGTAAGCCGACAAATCAAGTTGATTAGACTAACACTCCTGAGAATGCTACTATCTAATAAGCGGGAGTTTCGAGGAAGAAACTGTGCTAGAATAAATTTTCGAGATTTTCGTTAGTTGAGTTCCCCAGCGAACGAAAATTTTGCGGAACTGTCGTGTTATTGGGATCTGCCCATGCAAAAAAAAAAAAAAAAATTAATCAAATGGTTAGAGCCATTTTTGAGTAGAAAAACATTTGGTGCCTCGATCATGATATTTAGTTTAGAGCCGATTGTGTCACACTCGTGTTTTGGAGTTCCGTGGTGAATATCGAATTTAAGCCGGTTCAGTTCGGGCGTTTTCCTCCAATCGGCACATGCACGCAAAATTTTCAAAAATGGGACCCCTTTGGAATGTAATGGCCTTGAGAAAACCTTCCTCCCTATGTCGCAGGACTAAGGAAAGTATTCTCCTAGGCATCATGATTGTCGCCTACCCTATTGAAACCAACGTAGAAAATAAAAATTTAGAATAAAACACGGCTCTATCAACAATCTGGGAAACCACAACTCATGTGCAAACGAAAACGTTTATGGAGCTCCTTTGAGACTCATTCCATTCGATTCAGCTACTTGTAAACGATACAAAACATGACCTGATTACAACGGACTCACGAAGATTAGCCTTTTTACTTTCCTTGGCTCTATGAAGTAGAAAGGAAAGTTATGTAATCGGCTGAAAAAAAATTTTGATTTTCTTCAGATCTTTACGTTTCAGACCCTCCTGAGTCCGAAAAACTCTATTTGGGAAAATGGTCTGTGTGTATGTGTGTCTGTGAACAATTTTTAGAGAAAACCACCGAACCAAATCAGCTCAAACTTCATATCTCGCCCGCAGGTCATTATGGAACGCCAAAATAAGGGTATGAACAAAATCCACCGAAATTTAACTATAGTTATCATAGTGATCAAAACACCAAATTTTTTTTCTCGAAAACGGCTCTAACGATTTTGATTAAACTTTTTATAATGATAGCTCTCAATATGGCAACTATACCATGAAATTCCCATGAATGGGAAAATGACGAGAGCAGCACAATAAATTGCCAAAACTTTCGACGTAATCGATTTTAGAGTGGTTTTTAGAGAAAACGATCGTACCAAATCCCCTCAAACTTGATGTCTAGCCCGCAGGTTACCATGGGACGCCAAAATAAGGGTATGAACAAAATCCACGGAAAGCTAACTATAGTCATCATAGTGATCAAAACACAAAATTTTTTTCTCCAAAACGGCTCTAACGATTTTGATTACATTTTTTATATTGATAGCTCCCAATATGGCAATGACACCATAAAATTCCCATTCGTGGGAAAATGACGGGAGCAGCACAATAAATAATCAAAATTTTCGACGAAAAGCGTTTTTAGAGCAGTTTTTTCCTTATAAACTCCGCTGGAATGTTAGTAGAAAGTTAAAGAAAATTGGTATTGTAGTCCGATCCAATACCTAAAGTGTGAGTGTTTAAAAACGCTCATGACGTACATGGGGCTCACTTCAGAAATTCCTGAATTTCAACTACCGCCGTTTCGCTTACTACCAGTTCTAACGGTTATTACCCAATAACTCTGCAAAAACGATTATTATCCTTCTTCAAAAAATTCATGTTTACAGCCTCATCAATTTTCTGTGTACCAATTGCTCAATAATGGTTCTATAATGAGTATGAGCAGCACAATAAATTCCGGAACTGTAAGCGCTACCGCCTCCTGCTGCTGTGACGTGTTGTTTGACCAAGTTCAAAGGAACTGAGTGATAAATGAATTGAGTAAGTAGAATTAGCCATGCACAAATGAATTGTTGTAGAGCTAAGGAAAGTTGTGTGTTGCAACGCACCAGATATTTTTATAAGTCCCGCCGGGCAAATGAGCGCAGGGCGGGGAGAAACGATCACTTCCGCTATATTGTCCGGTAATTTCTTCAAGTAGTAAAATTAGCCTCACAATATTTAGTGTGATTTCATTGTTTTCGATCTAAATTCAGTCCTAATACACTCCTGAGACACGTCTTATTCGACTCAGCATGAAAAACTACCTAGGAAATTACACACAAGTATGACGTAATTGGAATAAAATTAATTCGTTTTTGGCTAATTATTCATTTATGGTCCGGCCGGCTAATGAATATTGCAGATTTGGGATGCATGAAGATAAAAAATGCGGATTACGAAATTGTCCCTGTCCGAAAACATAGGTATGTTATTCAGAATGAGGAAACTGAGCAGAAAATTTATTAACAAGGGGAACACTGGAATTATTAGTAGGAAAGATTGTTGAGAAGCAACAAGTGCACCAGGTACTGTAGGGTGAGAATCGCAATACTAACGTGCACCGGCTGCTTCACGAGACGACTTTCTAGGTGTAACCTCGAACCTCTGAAACTCTTGATTTCTGAAGTTAACGTACCTGTTAGGTGAGTCCGTCTCCTCTGGCTTGTGAGTTACTGTGGGCAAGCGGATTCGATGTAAAGACATCATCGTCTGGCCGTTAAGTCAGTACTGGAGTCAGTCAGTTGGTCGTGGTCTTTATATACAAAGAGAAAGGTGAAAGGGGTGATGGAGCGTCGGGGAAGGGGCGGGGAGAGGAGGTCATGTAGCTCAGGGGGAAACCCTTAGTTTGGTTCTAAGTCTAACTGCAAAGACTGAAAATACAGACCCACTCGACCAAAGTGGGGTGTATAAAATAACTTGTACTTGTAAAAACGCATACATAGGACAGACAGGACGAAAAATACGGACCAGATACTCAGAACACATTAAATCTCTTAGTAGGAACAAAGACGATTCAAACTTTGCCAACCACCTCAAAACAACTGGACATGAACCCACCAAAATACAGGACTGTACCACCTTACTACACAAACAATACAAAGGACGAAAACTGAACATATTAGAAAACATGGAAATTTATAAACAAAAAACTTCAATGGACAGATCATAAATGAACAAATCAACACAAAATGCGACACCATATTCACACCACTCAAAACACTACACAAACGAAAACAACCAACTGACGGATTTACAGACCACCCTACACAAAAAAGACTTAAATTCCACAATTGACAGACCATCCAACACGTTCCATTTATCTCTAGGGGGTTTCCCCCTGAGCTACATGACCTCCTCTCCCCGCCCCTTCCCCGACGCTCCATCACCCCTTTCACCTTTCTCTTTGTATATAAAGACCACGACCAACTGACAGACTCCAGTACTGACTTAACGGCCAGACGATGATGTCTTTACATCGAAAGCGCTTGCCCACAGTAACTCACAAGCCAGAGGAGACGGACTCACCTAACAGGTACGTTAACTTTAGTAATTTGCCTACTGGCGGATATAACCCAATTTCTTTAATATCTTGATTTCTGCTTCTTTGATTTAGAAACGTTATCAATACAATATCACTGTGGCACTATCGATGTACAACCCGTATATTGAAAATTGGGAAATAAAGGAGGGAATTATTCTGTCACTTCATGATGTTTAAAACGTGGACACGTTGCCTTATCTAAACGTGAATTACGTTTGATTTCACCAAACAATACATCGCTAATCTCTTTCCAATACAACACGACCGAGCGCTACCGCCGACAACACAATGAACAACGGCCAGTAAAATTAGCGCATACTCGAATCTCTCCTCGTGCAAGCTCCCACTGTGCAACCATCACGCGTTGCGGCAGGTCACACGCTATCTTTTGTTTATTGTTGACAAAGCATAATAATTTGCTCTCTCCGAGCCCTCACATCAGACCTTTCTCATTTACGACGAAAACCGTACGAATGGTAAATTTTGCTGTACATTCCCCGTCAAAATGCAACTCTCTAATTATCCCGATTCAATTAATCCGCAGTGCGGCGCGGAGGATTTCCACGCCACTAATTTATTTGGAGTTTCTCTTCCCTCCCGGGTTTCAAGAACGTTTGGCAGCACACCGTCAAGGCACGAGATAGTTCTCCTATGGGGAGATGGGGAGTACTATTAAAAACCCAGCCGAAAAATGTACTAATCGACGTTCGCATTATTGAACCGGCTTCGAGGGAAATAAAATACTAATTGCGTTCTGATTAATTACGTTTAATTAAAGCCATTACCTCCTGATGGAGAAATCTTATTGGAAATTATTTCAACACACGATCCTGTCATCCATCAACGCTATATCTCACTGTTCACTAGTAAATTACGAGATTGACATCACCCATTACATAAAAATGGCAATTGAACCGATATAAACGAATTCACCGGCAAAAACAGCTATTTCATCCGCTACAAAGAAAATTAGAGAGCACATTTTTGGTTCAGTGCTGCCAACAAGTGAACAGGGACAGTGACAGCGAGGAAACAATTACAGTTCGGAACTGCCACGTTTGTCGATTTCGATGCACTTTTAGATATGAAGGACATGGTTGTCTGAGAAACGCAATGCCTACCTGCCTAACAGGTATATGTGGGAATGGGAACCGAGATCTAGGACACATTCTTTTCCAACAAACTTCTGGTCTAGGTTGCAAAAATACAACGACAAAATACAAAAAATAATGGCGAGAATTTTGTTTTACAAGTTGGTAAACCGCGTAAACCCTGTGGATCGGGGAACGCATCTAATCCCTTTCTGATGAGCGAATTTTCATGTCTCACCTCAGAAGTTGACCATTTTCATTATTCAGGTGTGGTCAGTAGAACAAAAGTAGCTAATGTTCCCATAAAGCTCTGGGTTACATTTAAAGCTACACATTAAGCCAACCAATCAATTTCTGCAAAGCGTGGCTCCTGACTTTTTGGGTAGCTCTTGGTGCATCTTACAAGTATGGTATAAAATATTGTTTCCCCAGTGTGTGTTTTTGTGACGTGACAATTATGATGCTCCTACGGCCCTCCTGCATAATGTTATCGAGTGCAGTGGTGTATGTTTATACGCATACTCATAAACAAAGCCAGAGTTACTTTAGGAATGCCGTAAAACGCATTTCGGTGCAAAATCACCTCCCTCTTTATATAATAGGAAAAACTATTATAAACTACGAGGTTTCTTTAAAAAAGAATAAAACGATTAAACCACGTCTTTCTGGTCGGTCATGTGCTTTAAACGGGTTCGTCCAAGTTCTTTGATTTTGTTAGAAGGAAATGTCGATTTGACTTGCGAGTACTTGAATGATTTAGCTTTTCCATTCTAGTAAACGATCGTGATTCAGAGGGAACGGTTCAAATCGGCCAAGGTCTTTCGCTCGCTCAGCAGCTGTCAAATCTAACAAATTCTCGCGCTCGTCGTCACTACCTCGGGTCAATATTACCATGACAATAACATCGGGAAACTGCAAAGAGGATTTGGCTGTACGAGATCCGGCCACATTCAAGGAGGTTGACAACAGCAAATATGATTCTTAGAAGGGGTTCTCTCGCATCCGAACTTCAATAACGCATATTATTTGTTTGGAGTTGTATACAAAAATTCATTTCCTTATTGCAATCATCCGGTGCGACGCATCACACCACTTTCCTCAGCAATTTTTATCTCTCTAGTAACTAATTCAATCCATTTTCCACTCTGTTTAGACAAGCGTCATGAAACATAACGAAATATTCTGCTAAGAAGCTAGAATTACTTGAAGTTTCGGAATTGATTCAGCTGCTTCTACTTACGCCTAGGCTTTCAGAGAAAATCCGAAGGTTTTTCTACGTGGGCTACTTGGTTTCACGAGGGGGGTTTTCGGAACTGCTCTGAATTTGTAAATGGAGAAAGAAGTTAGTCAACCCATTGACGTTAGTTTCAGTTCTCAAATTTCTATGGTTGCTCCTGATTAAATAAAGACCATTAATAGACCATCTTATATGTAGGTTATTGGACCACCACCCTGATTCTTTGAGAAAGCTTGTATCGACTGGACGGAAATTGTGAGGAAAAACTGAACTAAAAGCGGTCATCTTCGAAATTGTTGATAACAGGCAAATGAAAATTTTACTATAATGGAGCAGTTCAAAATCGTATCAAAATAAATTATCAAAACTTCGACGAAAACGACGAGCACAGTTTTTGCATCATAAGTATTGCTCATATGAACGCGCTTTCTTATGAAACGGATATTGATAGTCCAGTAAGTTCCTAAGTGCGGATATTGAGATATTAACAAACGCGGCTGCCAAATGAGCAGGTTTCTTTGGATTAAATATCCCTGGGGACCTTCGGGTATTTTTGAATGCATTGATAAAGTAGACGCGTTGAAATCGTGTCGTGTAGCGGGTTTTGTTTTTCTTCAAAAACTGCTATAGTTTCTTATTCGACAAAAATGTGCTGAGTTGAAATAACGAATCATATTCCAAAGAACGTAATAATAAAATGCCTGAAGCGTCCGGAATTCGCCTCATTAATTAAACGAGAAAAGCGAGGTATTCAAACTACCCCGAGTTGTTTTCATATTTCCGCGTGAAAACTGCTCCACTTGGGCTCTCGCTCAAAGTCTCCGACGGCGGTTAATTAGACGTTTGAAAAGTGCTTATTCGAAGGCGAAACTTTCCGTTCACTGTGCGTTTCCCCTTCCTCGAGAAGTAACGTTTATTTAGGACTTACCAGGAGCTTTGTCGATTCACTCTCTACCGGTTCGGTCGTTAGGAAAAAGACTCGAGCGCATCGCCAAGGCAAAATTGAGCTCGCCGACTTGTTGTGATTTAATTCTCGTTAACCAAATAAAAGGGTCTGCGCATTTTACTTCCCTTAGGCGCATGTTACTTAGAAGACTATAACCATAGAATCGCCGGAAGTACCACACCTTGTGCCAATCATTAAAATATTCAGTTGATTGTGTCATGTACCTGCAGCATCATGCTGAGCCCGTGTCGACAGACAAGTTTAGGTAGCTCCATGATCAAGGTAAATTAGAAACTCAATGAAAATGAAATTTACTCCCGTATAAATACATTTTCTATATAATAACCTATCTCATTATTTTCCCAAAGACTGTGCCGAACCCGTTACTCCAAGGTTTTCTATGTCGAAACCCTTTCCAGCAATGGACGATACGTAGTATGGAGCATGAAGAAACAGTAGTCAATATTTCATCTTTTCTAACCGTTAAGGGGCTGCCAACGACTCACCACATTCACTAGGAGCCACGAATAAGGAGGGTGTCTGTAGATGAAAAAGTTTTCTCTAAATTGATTAAGAAAGATGGATATTGAGTTTATGTAAGTGAATGCTCATCGATCTTTCATCGATCCACTCACAGTCCGTGTTGACGGTCAAAAAAAAGCTAGGGACGAATCTGGCAGGTCAACTATAAACCTGAGACTTTTCGCTGCAATTAGTTCTTTCCTGTTTCTCGCAATCCGAGCCAATGCGATTGCCACTCTCCTGCAGGCCTTTTGCAGTTCCGTAGCCACGAAGTATCTCATAATTGCTGCAACTCCACTTCCTATTGTTTCTGAATCCGTAAGTAGCCCTCAGCCCAAATAGTTCCCAACAACTGCCTACCTACCGAATATACCTTCAACTCTCGTTCACTATTTACAGAATTCAAATCAGCTTCCAGAGCCCCAATTTCCTTTCTTTACCGACTGAGTTATCTCAAATTCTAAGTCACCGTTTGAATGCAAGGACCAGTCACTCATTAACCCACTCTACGATCCACAGTCTTCAGTTTATACGGTCAGATCCTTCCTTTAATTTCTCCATAACCTACTAGTGCGCAGCAGCTTTATATAGTTTATTATAATATATGCATAAGAGCTCTTTTAATTAATTAATTTGCATATTGGCGTTAATTTCATATTGTCTACGTTTTATTAATATAGTCCATTGATTTTATTTGCCGCTATGTCTAGCTAATATATCTCATCCGAACAGTCCGACATCTCAGGTTGTGGAACTAAAGTGTTGGGGTATAGACTCGTAACTGTTTTTTTGATTCTCTATTAAAAAACAAAACTTGACTGTGCAGTCCTTTGACAATGGTTTTATTGAGTCCACATAAATTTTTCTGTTCTTCCCCGCATTGACAGAAAGGACACATTTTGGTGTACGAACGAATGTTTCGCCGAGGGACAAGTGAGGGCGAGAACGCAACCAATTTAACACAGCTGCACAGTACAGTTGCTCGGGAGCTTCATTGCCTTAGACATTAGGTCTATATTCTTGACAATAATGAGCTTAATTATGTTTGACACTAAGACGAACCTAGGGCGCAACCGGCCGCATCAACGCTTAGGAAATCCGTAATGACCTTATACCCCTCTCCAACGGCCATCCGTGTGTCTGTTACTTCCCGGAAAGAATTCGACATCAATCATAGTTTTAGCAACGAGCATGCCAGAAAGCGTCACTTTGGGAGGATTCGGGCCCTCACGTCAAATCGGTCAAACGTAAGTGCTTCAGAGTTCTTCGTAGTTTTTATTCTATTCTTGTGGTGAGTCAACAATTAGTTCCAATGGTATCACTACTCCCCCCCCCCTTTACACGAAGCTCGGAACGCAACACGCAAACACTGAAGTGGATTTGTTCACAAAGGTTTATAACGACCGTATTCGTAATTGCCGAGTTTGGGGCACAAATATTTGTCACTCCCTTCCTCCCCATCAATGCAAACAATATTTCTATGCCTCTGTGATGCTATGAACCGTAAGTGTCAAAACCGAGTGCTTCTTTTACTCAGTTTACACATTTATTTTATTAGAGCCGACAAAGTGCGTTCGTTGAGGGGTGGTAGTGTGGAGGTGAGTGGGAACGAAGGCAGTTGAAAGCAATTCTCCGGAAACGTAATCGAGGCTAACAACGGGAAAAACCTTATTCCGTCGAGAGGCTGTGGATTTGGGGAAACTAGGGCTCTCCTGTTAAATTCAGAGGCTCTTCCTCTCACGGAATAAGAGACGAGAAGGCGTTTGAACCTTCTCCCATTGCATTCGCAATAAGTGCTCTTCAAACATGTAAAAGCTCAATTGTGTTTCACATTCATTTGCAGCTTCCAAGCCCCGAGGAAATATCTAACAATTAGCTTCTCCGGAGAACCTCGCCTTGTTCGAATGCTCCCTTACGCGTTGTTTAAGTGCAGCCCAAGAAAGGACCACCACCGTCTTGAAAAAAAGAAACGAAGTAATGAAATTATTCTATTGGGAGCAAATTACGCATTTCCGAAGAGCATGAGAAACAATTGAACTTTCGAGTTGAGTTTTGGTGCTTGATGTTACTGACACGAAAATGAGTCCACAAGCGCCATTTACAAATCCTTATACCTGCGCGAAATCAGATAAAAACCAGGTCTGACATATTTAGGGTCTCAAACTGAAAATGTTCAATTCAGATTATAACATATTATGTAATCATCATGTACGGTAGGATGAAGCAATAACCTTGCGAGTATATTTAATAGTGATGCATATCTTTTCATTGGGAGGGAAATCGGAATTAGCGCATATATCAATCTCTGACATCATGCTCTGTTTAAGGAGCTCTATAACTAACAGGTCTTTTGACCATAGTTTTGTCTCTTCTTTTGGCAAGATGTATCCTTCGCAGGTAGCCATTAGGACTTAACGCAATACTGGCGTCGAATGTCATTCAGTCATGAAGGAATACAATACTGGTAAGGTAACAATCGGTGATTGAAGAAATGAGGACAACCAGGTCACAAAGCCAGGTCTAGCGAGGCAAAGAGTAAAAGAAGAAGGGGAATGATAGAAGGGGATGATGAAGCTCAGCGACAGAATGCCATTTGAGGTAGAAACAGCGATGAATGTACAGTGGGGAATCCCAATAGCATCACACCAACAAAGAACATGGCCAGTGCTACAACTGTCTACTCCCCACGCGTTCCTGATTCGACGCAAGATACTAGGCTTCAGGATCTATCGAGGGCATTAGAGAACACGGAAGACACTCCAACAACAACGACATCAGGAAGCAGTCCTCCACGCTTGAAATGTCATACTGTCCCCGTTAATGGAAAGCCACACCTGTAAAATATGGTTCAGAGGATCAGGTTCCCAGAACAGTACATCCCACAACAACGTCAAGGTGGGGCAGACCGGGATGCCACGCCAACGGAGTATAGTGTGGGTCGTTGTGGGGGGAGACTATCAAAACCTCGGGAGCAACTGGGCATTCAAGCTGGAGAGCCTTCCTCGTTTGGTGAGGGAGGGGGGCACGTTGCTTTACAGTACGGTTTGTTTTTCCTCTCTGCAATTCGTAGTCTTGAGAGCGGTATTTTGTGCTTCTAGTAAAGTACTCGAAAATAATTATGATGTTCTAAAACAAACATGTACGACAGAACGAGTTGAACCGTTCTGAAATGAGCGAAATGTATGTCAAAATTCGATTCTCATCGTGCAGTATAGAATCTGTAATAAAATCGCTATATATATCAGCGTGAAATGTCGATTTTTGCGTTAAACCGAGAAAGTTTTGACCGGGGCATTAAAATATCTCTCGGCTCGATTTTCACCGCACCGTTCATTTAAAACCTTTTCAGGCACATAATTCTGAAAACAATACAATATCTCACGGATCCACTTCCGATAACAAACGATGATAAATTAAAGAGGGAAAAGACGAGAAGAAGGGGGCGTTCCAATGCAAATCACCGTTGTTAAGGTAGAACGGAAGCAGATGGTCGATGGCGGGAGGAGGAGAGAGGATCCAATACTTTTAGCAGACATTGAAAACCACAATCAATCACTTGTAAATGCAGCCCCTTCTACGTCGGAATATTCTACCTTATTACCCCGCAATATTTCGGATCGCGTAATTTATCATGTATTATATCGCCGGCCGAGAATACAATCGTGAGAGGGAGTTTTAACGAGAAAGAGGAGGGATAGGAAAGAAAAGAAGCCAGAACGTTTTGTAAGAAAAGATTTCCGTTTTGCAATGAATAGGAATTGGGCTCTGTGAGAGGAATCGAACCGGCAACAAAATGATCTTATTTTTCAATCCGCGGTTCCATTTTTACCCCATCGACAGAAGGAAACTAAATTAATCAACTTGAACAGGAAATTTTGGTACCTGTTGCTTCGTCGGTACTTTTACTGTTCTTTTCATTATTTACTGGTGAATCATATGTATGAATAAGTAACGTGAGTATGTTCTTCAAAGCAGTGAAGGCCGATTGGAATATTCAGCAACGTCAGTCAGAAATCTAGGGCGTAGGCTCAGTGCAGCAGTCCAGTACGCCGTTTAGCTCGTTATTCATTCTTAATAATACACCTGTGATATCGGCCAGGAAAATCATTTTACAACTCCCTCCCAAAATCTGGCATGTTCCGTATTAAGGGTATGGGGATTACAAATCTACAATATCCGACCGCCGTCCAGGCCATGTTTTCCCTTTGACGTGGCACAATCGTTCTTCTGCACAAAAATTCCATCTCGTGTACAATCATAATGCTTCCCTTCTCGGCAATCTGATCGTACGAAACTCATGGTTTTTACGGGCAAATATTTTTTATATAATTAGCCAAAAACGAAATTTCGGCAATTTTTATTACAATTCCCTATTTAGTGTCATTTATAAAGTATTTCTTGATGCTGAATCTAGATCGGAAACAGTGAAATTACAGTAAGTATAGTAAGTTAAAGAAACTCGTAGGGCAATATAGCAAACTTATCGTTTCTCCCCGGTCTGCTCATTTGTCACACTGCTCCTCGTCTCACTGCAACCACCCGTCGGTTCGGTTCGTCACGCCGTGCCAATTGCTCAGCGTCGACTAATAAAGGTCAGTTTTCGTTGTTCCGTTTTAGTCATATATCGTGTATTTTAAAAGTAGTTTTGGATGCTGAATTGAATGGGATGGGCTTCAGAGATGTGAGACTGTGTCAAGCTGGATAACCGGGAAATTATCGATAATATTGACTAAAACCTGATCAGGTTTTGTGTGACACTCTGCAATCCCTCTCGGTCACAGAATTGAACAGGAACCCTTTTCTAAAAGCACCGTTGTTCATTCATAAACTCCGCAAATGAAAAATACGAACATTCTTCTACAGCACAGATTTGTGCTTTGAAGAAGGGAACGAAATAAAGAAAGAATGGAGATCAAAAAGATCCACAAAACGCATGACCGTTTTGTTCACTCGCCACTTTAGTTCACATTGATCCACCTGTGGAGCTCCATTGTTGAGAAAGCCGTGTGGTGGGGAAGAAAATTAAAGAGGAAGGACAGAGGGTTTGCATGAAAAGCTCCAAGTTGAATGGAAAAGAATAGTTGATGCTGTGTTGGCTCACGTTTGCAGACAATAACAAATGGATGAGACGGGATGGAAACGAATGGTAGCTGGTAATGGTTTGCACAGGTCTTGTTGTTCAGGAACGTTTACTCTATTTTTGGCTCCTGTGCAGTGACCAGCTTGGGTCTAGGCTTCCTTGAACTATAAACTCCTCTCTCAACAACCTAATTCTATCTTCATAGTTGTCCATATTTTAACATCTCAGATCAATAAATAAGCAATAATTTTTGGTAATGAACAGGGAATTAGGAAGAATTCGTGAAATAACGAACCATAAATGGTTTAAATTTATCGGGAAAAACGTGAACAGTTTAATTCGTCCAGTCGTTCTCCGGTAATTCGCTCTATGAGCCTACATGCACACTCAGGCCACGCGCTTTAATAGGTTTTTTCGATTCAGCAGGCGTCAAAACGTAAAATTGAGAAGACAACTCACCTTTCTACTTTCCGCTACCCTAAGGATAAGGAAAGGTTGCAAATAGTGTTAAAAAGAAAGTTGAGTTTTCGACCCAAAGAAAACTCAAAGAAGTTGAATTTTCTTCAGGTCTTCACGTTTTGAGGCTTACGGAGCCCAAAACTCCTCATTTCGGCACGTGATCCAGAGAACGATTGAGAAGGGCTTGGTCTTCCGATCAGCACTCTGGAACGCTTTCTTCGAAAGCCTTCTCAGGATCTTCATGGGGACTGACTGCGAGCCACAAGTCTGTGTGAACCGTTTGATTGTGACCAGTTGATCCACCATGTCGAGGTAAAAGTTTCATGTACTCCAAACTGTCATCCGATGGTAAGAGAACGTCAAGGTGCAGGTGGCTGACGAAAAAACCCAGTTAATAAGCTTGAAGGGAAAATTAAATGGAAAACCGACAATATGCTTTGGCGGATAATGGCGACTTCTGGAGAGGCATGGCAGCACTTGGACTAGAAGTAAGCTGGTATTTTGCGAGTCATCAGGCTTTCTTGGTGGCTTATGCCAGACCTTAGGGGATGGCACTCAGCATAGCCAGGCTTAAAAACATTTCCAAACCTTCACGTGGTCTAGCCTGTTACTGCCCATGTCTTATGGAGTGGGCCGACTGATTGGAGCAATGTTGGGCTATTCCTCCCCCCCCCTTTTTTTTTGGAGGTGGATGGCTTTCCTTGCCTGGCAGTGAGGGGGGCGAGTGGTCACGCCCACTCGTGCTCCCCGCTACCACTCCCCCCATGCAGAGAGACTGCAGGCAAATTGCGCCAGCTCCCCTCCAGGCACTCAGTAGGGACGTAAGGTTCCACAGCGGTTAGGGGGTTGCCGCGGGTACCTATGAGCGTACAACAGGTTAGCTTTCTCCAGATTCACAGGGATTTGGTGGCAGTAATGCTGGAAGCTCAAGACAGAAATGGACCCCTGGACAAGGACAGTGGTGGCGTCAGCCTACTTCCCAGGCGATGACGCCAAGGTCCCCCCACTGAAGATGCAGCAGCTGATCCATTACTGCAGAGGGGAAGACCTTCAGTTGGTTGTTGGGTGCGACGCCAATGCACACAACGTGGCATGGAGCAGCACAAACACAAATGAAAGAGGTGAGTCCCTTGTTGACTACTCTCTGTGCAATGGAATGGTGGTGGTCAGTAGGGGGAGCATCCCGACTTTTGTTACGCGCAGGAGGCGGGAGGTAGTGGACATTACAGTCTGAATAACAGATTGGCATGTCTCAAGGGAAACCTCAATGTCTGACCACCAGATTGTGATGTTCAGGCTGAGGTTCCCAAATAGTTTGGCAGAGACATATCAGAACCCCAACAACATGGATTGGGTTCTGTACAGCTGTGTCAGATTGGAAAGCTACAGCTGTGAAATGCAAACTATTGAAGGTGTGGAAAGGATGACAGGGGAGATCTGCGCAGCTATGGTGGAGGCGTATGAAGAAATGTGCGAGTTCTAAACCCAAAGATCCAGTAGGGAGGTCCGTTGGTCCAGTCCAAAGAACTGGAAAGGCTTCGGAGGGAAACGAGGAGGCTCTTCAACAGAGTGGGACGCATACGGGGGTTCCCTCACAGTGTACAATAAAGCCCCCAGACAGGCAAACAGGAAATTCTGGAGAGACTTCTGTGGGGGCATGAAAGACTTGTCTACCATGTCCAAGGTACAGAAGACCCTCTCTAGAAAAGAGAAGCCGCAGATTGGCTTTCTACTAAAGGCAGGGAGAACATACACAAGGGGCAGCAGGGAGACCTTGGAGGAGCTACTGGCTTTCCCTGGATCTTATAGCCTGCAGCAGGGAGATAGCCACCACCATCAGCAGAAAGCTGATGGAGGAACCTGTCGGCCCTGAGCCCTTTGTTGGGACAACCAGGAGCCACCTACGTAGAGAAGTTGGCAAATGGGGTGATAGGTGCAGGGCTGCCCGGCCTTAGACAGTCAAAACTCTTCATCCGACTCTCCATCGCGCCGTCGTGTGTTTGGGTGGCCCTTCCTTCAGTGAGGTGGGAAGAGATGATGAATGCAGAACTTGCGGATGTCCTCCGCTTTGTGCGGGGTGGTGGGGGCGTATAGGTGACGGTGAACTTCCCTCGAAAACGGCTCTAACGATTTTGATCCAACGAGTTTCCTTCTCTATAAATGTCTTCACGAATATTTGGAGAACGCAGACTAATATTTGGAGAACGGAGGCTTATGATACAAAGTTGAGCCTTTTTAACATTTTGGCAAAACCGCTTCAACGATTTTCATCCAACTCCATATCCTTGTCTTCAAATAATCGATTCCTATATATTGTTCTTTATAAATGTTTTTCGGATAGTCCATCGAACAGAGTTAATAACCGAAATGTGGCAAAAATAGGACTTTTTCATAATTTCCGGAGTAATAGTTGCTGTAACCATTTTTGTGTAAAAGGGTGGTGTTTTGATCATTATGATGCCAGTTAACTTTTAAATGGTTTTTTCTTATAAACTGTAGTTGGCGTCCCGAGTTAATCTGCGAATTTGAACTGATTTTTTTTAGCCATTCTCTCAGTTTGCATGCGCAGAAACACACGCAGACACTATGAAAATGTTTGTCTCCCGCTTGGTCGACATACCTGTTACTAAAGAACTTCCAGCGCTAAATAAATGCATGTTGCCGCAAGGAACGTGGATCTGGAGAAATCCCCCAGGTAGAATTCATCCGCTTGGTGATTCAAATAGCGATGTATTTGCCGAAAATATTTGCAACTTCTCATCTGAATTCGAGAAGTGGTGAAGCCGGCGGGAGATGTGATTTAATTACGAATTTTACCGTAGGTTCTCGCTGTGATTGTAATTGGTGATATAGTTTGGGATGATGAGAGGGGGGCACCTAATTGCTCTACTTGTGTTGCTGAGTTGTTACACGGCCCATTTCAGAGGAGCCTAATCTCAAAGGGCCTAAATGATATTATTTCAAGGAAGGGCGACCACCTGAAGTTTCTCAAGCCGGTTGATAATTCCATCACGTCATTTTTGAACTTAGTTGCACCTGTTTTAATGGCAATCCCTCAAAGTCTCATCCCAACCGGTTGAAGTGGGGGGAAGGAGAGGGAGATATGCTCCAAATACTCCCTCTCACTCAATCACTCTCTCTCTCCTCCCCACGAAACCTGCGTCCATCCCCCTAAAAGCCCCTTTCTCACCCCCTTTGTGCAGATCGATGCGCCGTGCGGTCTACAACTGCCAGTTTGCCTTCAGTCTTTCGCCGGTTCGTTCTAGCCTCGTCGATCTGTCCCATAGTTTTGTCGGCTTCTATGCGTCGGTTTCGGAATTTCGAATGTAATTGAAAAATTCGTTTTTTTCGGAAAATTAGTTCTTATTGCGTGGTACGATCGTGCGGCATGTAACTGCAATTTGAACTTAGTCGTACATACAAAATAAACATATAAAACAGGATCAGCGTTTGCTCTTGCGGCAGTCTCGATTTGCGGCTGTACAAGATTCAACAAGTGAAAGGTGACTTACGTTGTCCTTGCTCCATATGTTTTAAAAATTAGCATCACGCTTGTTCATGCATCTTCTGCTTGTGGTAAATAATATTTAAATCTGAAATTATCGCACGCTGTCAATGACTTTTCATTTTGACGCTTCCAATAGATTGTATTTAATTTAGTATTGATGCTTACAAAATAAATCACACGTCGAAGAACTACCAACTCATACAAATGTGTACAATTATACTAAACCAGACACGTGATTTTTATCTAAATATCATGCTCGGCCAAATAATAATTTTTATTATCTCTAATATCTTATTATTAGCTCTACGCAGTAAGAAGGCAAGTTACGTGAGTTGACAGTTTACTTCAGATCTCTCTTTTCAATGACTTCTGAGTGGAAAAAAAAAACTATTTGAGAAGATTATCGGTGCGGGTGTACGTGCTTCTAAACACAACTGATACAGAGCGGCTGGGGTTTGACTTTAAGCCTATTTCATTCTGGAAACTCAATTCAAAGACAATTGTAGTGAACAAAATCAATTTTTCTCAAAAAAGGCTCTCCAGGGATTTTAATTATTTTTAAATTGAATGAATAATCAAATAGATTAATGGTGATACAACATTTTTAGTAGCGGGCAAATTGTTAGAGCAGTACGATAAATCTTTTATAACTTTTTCGTGAAAAAATAATAATTCCTTGTAAATCTGTTCCTATGATATTGACAAAAAACAACAACGAAAAACGTGTCGATAAGCAGGACAGAACACGGTAATGGTTAATGCCGGCTATGAAATAGAAGTTACAAACTATAAAATTCCAACCGCTGCAGTTCAATAATTCTTGATTCAAGCCATTATTTTCACTTAGAAGAATAAAACAATTTAGCGCCCCCAACTCAACGTTACAGAACTTCTCAATAACTTTGGTTCGTGTGTCTGCGTTTGTTTTGAATCTTAGTGGAACGTAAAAGTTCGACACTGATGGCCGATTCGAATCAAATTTATAGCGATTTTGCGGGTTAGTTCCTAGCTTGTTCACTAACCTTTCAACCTGTTACACGCGTTGCTATGTTTCTCGTGAACGGTTTGACGTATTTAATCTGTAACTCGACTGGGCAACAATAACGTTGAGTTTGATAAGACTCACAGCCTTAATAGACTTCTGTGAATTGGATACTTTTGTAAGCGTTACTTTTTCGAATAATCAAAACCGTATACTGACTTCATTCTTGAACGTCCGTTACTATTTTGTACGTTTTAATAAATAATAATATAATAGTACTAATGATGATGCCTTGATCTCTAGTACGCTGCTAACGACATTGCAAGTTGTTTATCGTATACCGTTTTGTGTTTCTTCCTTCACTGGAAATACTCAGCAACATTCAAATTAATGTCGAGCCACTCTGTGAGGGTTGATAGAATTAGTACTTAAACATTTCCGCTAAGACGAGACTTTTATCTTCAAGAGCGAGACTCCCAAAACGACTGAGCGATTTAAATAAAATGGGCTTGACAGCGTGGCCTTTTATGAATTCATCAGGTGATTACGATTTTGACTTTTTAATCTGCGCTGTTTTATTGGTAACTACTGACACACGTCAGTATTTCACGTAAGCATGGTGGTAATACTTCACCACGACTGTAAGGTTATCGCAGCAATGACTTTCAGGGTACTAGGAAGCTTTGCGCCATCACTCTCGTTGGTGAAGCTTTGTCCAATGCTTCGCCTCACAACTCATGATTCCAAACTAATGTGAGGGCACTACGCATTTCCTTAGTGTAACACTATACAAATATCTCTACGGGCAACGCACTAGAAATCGTGTTATGATGTCGGGATAGTGCAGTGATCCAGGATGTCCAGGTAGTAACTGGCAGCCGCGTTCTTGCGTTAAGATGCCCGGATGACCGGAGGTAACATGAGGGTTGCCGCATTGACCGTGCCCTGGCGCGGCGGGTGGTGCAAAAAAAGTGGATGTGTGGGCTGGGTGTGTCAGCAGGGGTTCTACGAGGTATCACTACCCATGTGTTGCTCGGTTCGTATCTAAACTGGTGGTCGTTCTGTCGTGGAACTTCCTCATGTCCTTCATTCCTCCCTCGTACCAAACCGTTCTATTTTTAGAGCCGGCGTTGAGCAGTCTGGGTTCTCTTCCCATTTTCTTGATTTGGTTTATTTAGTACATGGCCCAAAATAAGGGTGTGAGGAATATCCGCTTAAAACTAACTATAGTTACCACAATGATCAAAACATCAAATATCTTTTCTCAAAAATAACTAACGATTTTGATTAAATTATTTTGTAGACTGCTCCAAATGACACAAAAATACCATAAAAGTCTCATACATGGAAAAATGGTGAGAGAAGTATAGTAAATCACCAAACGTTTCAACGAAAATCTATTTTAGCGCTGTTTTTTCTTCATAAACCCCGCTCGGATGTTGTTAAAAACATCAGTAAAATTGTACCTTTACGATGGGCGCTTAGTAACGCTCATAACATATACAGGATTCCGGAATTTCAACCACCGCCATTTCACTTACTAAATCGCGGGAGCTTGGAACAAGAGGGATATATAACCGGATATAAGATTTGAACACCCACTTTTTGGTTTATTATTCATTCTGAATAATAACCCTATGTTTTCGGTCAGGAAAATTTTTTTATAACCTCCCTTCAAAATTTGATACCTTACGTTTCAAGACATGGGGATTCCAAATCTGCAATGTCCGTCCACCGTCCCCCGTCCGGGCCGTTTTGTGCCTTTCACTTGATCTCAAAAATCCCATTTGGTATCTAGTTGTGCCCTCCATCTCGGCAATCCGATCGGACGAAGCCCATGGTTGTTAGGGACAAAAAATGGTTTAAAAAAATTAACAAAACGCAGTATGATTCGCAAATACACCGTGTTTCGTATCGTTTTCAAGGTATTTTTACATCCTGGCTCGAATGAAATGAGTATCAGACGTGTACAACTGCGTACAGTGAAAACACAGTAATTATAGTGAGCCAAAGTCAATTAATTGAAAGAACTCGTGGGAACTACAGTGCAAGTCAACGCCTGGCGCCGGGGGAATATTTAGTTTTCGTAGTTTCATTGTAGTCAGGTCATGTTTCGTATGGTTTACCAGTATTTTTCGATGATGAATCGAATGGGATGGGTGTCGGAGCAGTAATACTAGGTCAAGATGTTCATGAGAATAATAAACCGTTGTGTAATAATTTGCAGAATTTTAAAGGAAATTACGGTGGAATTAATTTGGCACACCACCACGTAGGTCCTCCTGTTTCTTATCCATATTTCCCTTTTCTGTCTGTGGGTCACTGAGCGGTTCATAATACATTGTGGAACACTCAAAAAGTATAGCGAACTGACAATTTGCAATAACCGACACGAATTAAAATTTCTGTTTGGAGAAATGGCCATCATTGCGTTGTCAGTGTCTTCCTAGGTTGGCCTTTTCGTTGAATTTGATCATACAATCAACTGTTCCATTTATTTTTTTACATACTTTACTTTATCTTTACATAGTTGCCCAGAATGTCGTCAAAATGAAACATATTCACATTGTAAAACTGCGATATACTCGGAATCATACAGTATATCGTAGTTTTATACGACGAATATGGTTCTTTTTGTCGACAGTTTTATTGGTACGGTTCTGGTTCGTGTTAATGAGAGGATTTGTAAATCTACTAAAGCGAGACGCTCTGCACTGGGTAGAAAAAAAAGACATTGCGCCTCCCTGAGTAAAATCAGTATTCAGCCTTCGTGTATGAAGGATAAATCAATCCTTTGCCCGTAATGTGCGCCGTTGAAAGAGGGTCATTCCTTTCTCTAAATACGAGGACATTTCGAAGTACGTTTCAAGCCGCCCAATTTATTCTATCACGCTAATCCGCTCAGTTCTGTTTTCGGTTGTTGCCATCCACCAGTCCGCTGAATCGACACAAACAGAAAAACTTCCTCAAAATGAACGCCAGATGCAAATTGAGCGAAAAGGGTGGGAGTTTTGAGTTCGATTTCAGCTACATCCGTCGCTGCAATCGCGTTTCAGTTTTTCCCTCAGCCGCTATCTGTTGCATTTCAGTTTCGCCCCTTTATTTATGCATCATTTATTCTTCTCGTTGACAACGGCTTGAGCAACTTTAGCGATTGCGATGGGCCTGACGCCCTTTGGAAACGTCGCTATTGACCTCTCAAATACGAAAATAGCTGGGGGATCGTTATTCCGAACTCTCGCAGATACGAGTTAGTTTCGCTTGTATCCATTACCAAAAGAGAGTTCAGTTAATATTCTTGCCGCTACTTTTCCCGACTTTCGTTTTATACGCATAGAGCACAAAGCGCTTCACTTCCCTGAAGCGTAAATGGAGGGTTAATAATATTTATTCATCGTAAGAATGATATTTCTTCAACAAGGAACAAAGTTATACATTGCAAACCAAAGTTTTTTTTACAGTGCACTTTGAAAATTGAACAAGAGATATCGTTTCAGGGACAAGTTTATAGCAGAATACGACTAGAGAAAACCAAAGAATCCTTTCCTGGTATGCTGTGCTGCTCCCGAATGTACGTTCTGTATAAATAAAGACGTTGAGATGGAAAAGTATAGATTAAAAACATGATGGACTGCATTCATATCGAAGTGGAGTCCATGTAATACGCACCAGAGACACCAGAAAAGTACGGGCGAAAGAGTTTAGTGACTCATGCTACAATTAACTGAAGGTAATTTCTCCGAGCATGGTCCAAAGTGGACATGGGGTATTAAGGCTGTGCGTTATTGGTTGGGGCATCATGATGGAAATGTAAAATATCGCAACAAACATAAGTATAGTTGTGCGACAGGAAATTCAAAAACTATTGTCTAGACCGTGGAAGGAATGAATAGGACTGAGGAAACTGAAGTCTTTCCAGCCCCTGTGATAAACTGTTCAAGTGATATTAACGGGAGAGCAGCTAGAAACTTCTAACTTTCCTGGGTTTAGACAAAAACGCAATTCAAGGGAATGGAATTCCGGTCAACAACAGTTCCGACAACTTGCGAAATATCGTCTCGTGACTGGTCAAAATATTGTGAAAGGGAAACAATAAAAAATTCATAAAACTTAGTGGAATGAATAAAAAGTAGTCGGTAGTGGAAAGAACAACGTTTCACGCATTACCCGTTTTGGACTGTGTCATTTACACCTGAAAGTTCTGTGAATTAGTAACCTCCAAATTTACAAATCAGTTCATTTCTGTTAAACCCCTCTAGATGAGTTTGTTGATGGGCGAAATCGCATTTCGGGGCAAAAAAAGCAACAAATTATTGCATAACAGTTTATTATTCTCTTGCACTGCATGATTGTGACCTATCCTATTCTACCCAACGTCGAAAATATTAAGAATATAACGTGGTTGCACCAACATCCGGGAAACGACAACTTGTACGCAAACGATGGTGTTGTAGGGCGCTTTCGAAACCCATCTCATTCGACTTAGCATCGAAACGTACTAGTAAGCCGATACGAAACATGACCGTTGCAACGGAACAATTAAAATTGACATTTTCTAAGGAATCGACACGGCGTGACGAGTGGCGCCGGCGGATGTTGTGGTAAGACGAGGGCTTACCCGGAAAATGAGCGCAGGCCGAAGGGAAACGATAATTTTCACTTTATTATCCTGCGACTGCCTTCGTGTATTAGAATTTAGCTCACTGTATTCACTGTGGTTTAACTATGTTCCATCTATACGCAGTTGAGATCCGTCCTATTCGACTGAGCATCGAAATACACCTAAGAAACGATATCCATCACGACGTAATTTAGATGCCAAAACTTAGCTTTTGTGAATTTTTTAAACCATTTTTTGCCCATAACTGCCATACATTTGTGGGCAGGCACAACTAGATACCAAATAGAATTCTTGTGCAAAAGAACGGATTTTTTCGACAACGTTAAAGGCAAAATATGGTCCATACTGCGAACAGACATTGAGGATTTAGCAACCCGATGTTTTTTCTTTTATTCCTACTTTGATGCTACTGGCAAAACCCCCACTGCGGCCACAAATGGTTCTATTGTGTGGCCACCTCATGTCCTCTTAGTTCCACCCCCAGCTCTTGGGAAGCAGGTGCCCTCTGATGCAGCATCCCCAATGCGTTCCAACCCATATCGCACAAAACGCAACCCTCCTCCGAGACCCCACCTTGAGGTCTATCCCCGCAACTTCCTCCTGTCACTTCCTGCTCTGCCGACTCACTCTCTGCCCCGCAGAATCAGCATCTCTGTACCTCTGACCTACCATGCCACATACCATTCTTATATTTTCTCTCTTCAGCCTGAAAATCTGTCTTGTTCGCTCCCTGGAGAGTTTGACAAACAGCCTGGTGCATCCCATAAATAGGCAGCCCACTTGCCACCGCAGGGCTCAGGTTTCACCGGAAGAAGTGCAAATTCCCTCCTCCCCAATTTTTCGGCCTCCTCATTCCCTTCTATCTTTGTATGACCTGTCATCCAACACAGGGTTAATGTGTTTCCCTTTGCCAAGGTGTCCAGGCCAGTCAGGCATTCCCAAAACAGCCCCGACGTGAAGCTATAGGAAGCTAGGCCTTGAACGTTTCGATAAATCCCGATGTCTTGAAAAGTAGTCTTAAATTTTGAGGGGTGATTGTCATAAAATGTTCCCGACCAAAAATATCGGTAGGAATGAATAATAAATCAAAACGTGGTTCAATTTAGCCAATTTCAGCCACGTAAAAAGAGCCTAATTTGGAAGTTGGTACAGGACTCCAAGTGCTGTAAAAATGTATTGTTACCTAAGCGAAATAAGAGCACGGGTGCAGCATCATTTTCGTGGTACCATTCCTTCCGAATATTTTCTGTTAGGTTTCCAAGAGGATGTACCGAAAGTTTTTCAACCGTTTAGATCACACCAATTGACTAATTTCAAACAAGATTACGACGATTCATAGAAATATCTTCAGTCAATGCAGGGGGGACTGCAGGTTTTGCTAGGATGAGCCCGAAGGTTAAAGCTGAAATCAGTTAAATGAGTTTTTGTTTCTACTGTACTAACAACGTTGTAGAAGATTCAGCCGTTTCATGATTAAGTTCCGCTGTATTTCTCAAATGTTTGTTCCCGTGTCTACTATGAAGTAGTTGTTCCGCTGATTCATCTTTCATGAGGGGAGTATATTTGGTTTTCTGGAGTTACCTTCATTTATTCCGTGTTGCTGCCGAGCGTCTACGCGTCGTAGCGGGAGCGCCATTTCAAGTTTTGAATGTAGGGAAAACGTCTAAATTTATATATGTTCGTTAAGGCGTTCCATGACTTCTGTGTATATATGAGTTTCGGTTCTTTTTAATCCACTATACTTTGAAATCAGTAGGTCGTTTTAAAAAACAGAGATGATCCCGTTCTATAAGGTCACCCATTTGATTGTTTCCACAGTTCCTCCAATCGAGTTCAAATTCCACGTCTTTATTTTTCCTAACCATGAACAGTTTGTCTTTCAAAAAAAGTATTTCTTCGGCTTATTATAAATTAACAAGATCGTATATCACTCTGTAGAATACCGTAAAGGTATCGCCATGTACGTACTCGCATTGCGACTCTTGTAGCACTAACAAAATACGCAATCCTTTATTAATCAGGACACGCAGCATTTTTGTTAGCCTTTGTGGGAAGCATGTTTTCTCCAATCGCTCATCCTACGCACCAACAAACGGTTGATAATATCCCGATATTCGAAGAGAAACAGTTGTACTTTAGAGATAGGTGAATAAGCTAGTTGCTAGCGACACGTGGTAATTACAGTGGCATCACGCAAAAGCGATGTAGAAAGAGGAGTAAGGGTGGTGAGTAACTCTTCGTTTCTGTTGATAGTTTCGTTCTCCCTTTTGGCTTCCCTCGACACGATACCGATATCACGTAATTGAGACTTCTTTTGAGTCGATGTTGGACGAGCCCGAATGCCATTTGATGTGGTGGCGGATAATCTATTATCGTTTGTTGGCAGAAGGCAAAAGCAAATAAATCCTTGATTCCTTTCCATCTTTTGTTATTATGATGTGATTGTGAATGTAAAGAACTTGCGTTATTGAAGTTGTACGAAAAGAATTTATTATATATAACATTTATCTAATTTATTAAATCAAATATACAGTAATAAATGATTATAAATGATACATTAACAGTACATTAATCAATCGTTGATGGTCGAATGTAGAACGACTTAATTGCCGACTGAATAAAATTATCTGACCGAGTGCCAAATGTACCAGTATAATAGAATTAACATATTCCAACGAATATGAGCATTGTGACAAAAGTTCTTGGTTATCGAGGAGTTGAAAACATTACGACACTGACTTGTAGCGTAAGAAGGTTAACTCTTTCGATTTCTGCATCTTACATTCAAGTGAGGAAGTGGATATAATATAAGCGATCGTGGAATTACACGTAGCAAAGTGCGAGTGGAAACAAGCGAGTTATCAATAAAATGACTCAACTCAAACTTACTTCGTAATTAAACCTAACACAAAATGTGTCGGATGAGTGAAATAATTCGAAAATACGCTTGAATTGAATGAATGAAAGGCAAAGTACGATCTTTCATTTTAGAAATAGAAATCTAATTGTTGAGATTGATGAAGGAGTGCCACGCAACATGGGAAACACATTTCGTATAGGATTGGTTAATGGGGTGTTGGATGGACTGTAACAATTCACGAAGAAAGGAAAGCGGAAAAAGAATTGATGGATGACGGTATCAACTTTCGGCTCAGTCAAATCAGGAAACAGAATCAAACGAACGAGCCTCCAAGAGTTCACTAGACGGCCTTCACCCTCCTTGTGTCATCAGTAGTAGTCTATGATATTTGTAATAATTTTGGAATTCGGGCGTTAACTAAAGGAATCCAAATTCGGCTTGATAACAGTTTTAAAATCTACATAGGCTAAGTTTTTTGTTTGGTTTTGTTTTCGGTCGCCCAGCACAGAGTTCATGTCGATGCGTGTATTTTCTGTTGTTGCTCCCTTCCACCTTTTCCTTCTGCTCTTCCGTTTTCCTCTTCCCCACCTTTAGTCCGTCTGCCGCCGCTCTCCGGTAAACCCGCGCGAGTGCGAAACCCGAAACTCTTTTTCCTTTTCCCAATCTCACCATTTCGAGCTACATTGACTGCACTGGAAGCCCGTCGACGGGAAACGGAGTCGCCTTCATCTCCAGGTAACTACCCTCAGCAGTTATACATGTTAATTTGATTTGGGCTCTGTGTAACGAACACCAGTAACCGATAATATTTCAGCGCTGTGCAGCCTTTCATTTCATCCCTCAGTAGGATTCCGGATAGGTACTGCACATTTTTAAACAGTCAAACCTGGGGCAGTTCCCTCTCCAGACACATTGCTAAACCGATAGTTGGCATGACTGGGTGCAGACCGACATCCTTGGCATCCTTCTTGGTCACCCTTCTCCTTGGATAAATGTCGGCTCAAGTTTTTCTTCTACTTGTTTTGACCAACACCGGCAGTGGTGAGTGGTGTGTGGTGAGATATTTTTGTAAGCAGGACTCCAATTAATCGAAATTGTTGGTACCATTTATGGCTGAAAAAAATGAAAACCCCCTCGTTTTAGTACGTTCTGGACCCCAACTGCCCCTTTCCATCGATGGGAATTGCACTCAACCTTATTTTTGCGTTTACACAAAATCACAAGGGAGCGTTGGAAGCAGAGTAACTGGTAGATTTAACTTCTCGTTTGACACTGACTGCTTATTATTGTAACAACTATGGTGGAGCAAGACATCTTGTTTCCTTCAATTGGAAGCACACGGCGTGAAGACGAAGGATTCTTTAAGAGAAAGACGTGAAACTGCGCTTTGAATTAAGGAACTATGGCTGGCCAGTCCAATGGTATAGCTATAGCTATTTCACTCTGAATCAGTTGAGAAATGTGGCCTGGGCGTCGCTTATAAGATTTGGTCACACACACCGATTCGGTTTTGGGGTGGTCTGACACGGATTTGCGTTCGGTTTTTTTCTTTATTCCAGCCTTAGGTTGTCCCCCAACCTCCTGGATCTCTTTATAAGGGCCTCCTTGTTATGACCGCAGCTTGGCCAATATCAATTACATCAGGGGACGTTCTAAAAAGTTGAGATGGGATCCATGGATTAGTCAAAAGTAGTAAGTGCCACGATTTAGCTAGATACACCCTCTTCCTAACAGCCATTTTACTAATTTACAACAACAGATTAGTTCGATTTGATGTTGATAGGGCAACTTTTTCATCTTTTGGTTCAAATTATGGTTTTCATGTTTGATCGTATTTTGATAAGTCATTTTTTTCCGATCTTGTTTCTTTTCGAGGACTGTTGCAAGAAGCGTCCTCATCTCGAGTGCTTTGTCAGCGTATGTTACATACATCGGCTTGAGAGTGTGTAGAGCGTTTTCTTAAGGATCGAAGAGCTCTCAATTTCTCTCCAATTTCCCACTCGTATCTTTCTTCTACTTTACCGGATAATCCCTTCAAGGGTTAGAAACCCATTGGACACGGACCTGTTAGTCTTCTACTCCCTCGGGTTGATCGATCGACACTGCGCGATTGTTCCACTCGTTTTTGGCCGCGAAGTTTTTATCTGCCTTACTCCCAGCTACTTCGTCGTGATCTTCTCAACCTTCGACCTTATTTCCGTTATACGAAACGGTACTACCCGCTTTAAGAACTTACCACACGTTCGGGTTTCTCTATTCTTTCGACCGCCAAAGGGTTGTTCTCCGCTAACAAGCGTTTCTTAAACGTCTATTTCGCGAACTCTTCACTTTTTCAATTCAAAGTGGACAAATACGTTATCAGCCGAATTACATTTTTTTAAATTTTAAAATTCTTCAGAACGCAAAAAAAATTCTCAGAAAACAATGCGTGCTTCTACGTGTGGGGTTGTGGATACAGAAATTAGCTGGGTTCCTGGTAGAGGGATTCTTGAGATATGGTTCTCTCATGTGAACAGGTGGATCTTGGCGGTTTTCGTAGGTATGTTGTTAAGGCTTCATTGTAGCCACCGCACAAGCCTCGCATCCTTGAGCCATCACGAGAGGAACGGGGAGCTGACACATTAGAAGGACGCTACTATCTCCTCTTGACTAACTATTTTCACAACCGTTTCCAGAGTTGTACAACATCATTCGTAAGTCGCGACAGGCCAATCAATTCCGGAACGTAGACATTATCGGTTTTGTGGTCAACTTCTTCTTCATCGCCGAACTATTACCGGATTAAAATGTAGGGGGTGAGGAAAAGTATGATGCACCGCACTAGATATTTTGCAGAGCGATTCTCTAGAACAAACCGTTGTCCCCTATGTACTGCCAACCAGCTCATCTCCATTTCCACATCGGTTTTGGCTACTTTCTCCGCTGGAAATCTGCACTGTAATCGGCCCTTCCCTTGTTTCTTTGACAATTATGTGTAGTGTTCCGCGTCCGAGCTCTTCTGCACCCCGCCCTTATTTCATCAATGTTTTTTCAACTTTCGTTTCGTTCACAAGGTTTTCTTTTCCATTTCCTTATTCGGGCGTAAACTCATTACGACTCAAATGTATAAGTAACACGGGAATTGTGCGAATAATAATTTAACCAAATACATAACTGTCGTTCTTGAGGAAGAAAAAATTCCAGTTAATAATTACACTGTGTGTTTCATGTTCAGTATTTCTGAACATCCAGAACAGTAGAAAAGCTGCAAGACATTCTAATCTTGATAGTATGCCTTACAGAAACGCTAATTATTTTATATAGTGTCAATACAAATTCATTGGTAAATTTCTAACGCGCATCGTGATTTCCAGCGTCATGTGTGGCTTACTTCCCTGATTCTCCAATCCAAGACGAATATATCCCCTTCGAAGCTTGGGCTAGTCTTTCGAATTCTTCAAACATGATTCGGCGGACACTGGTGAAAATTCCAGAAATATCTTCCTCGTTGACCGAGCTCAGCTTCATTGTTCCTCTCCCTCCCTCTCCAGATACTCCAACTGTGGGGCCGGGCAAATAGAATACCGGAAAAATTTTCTTCTAGATACTTCGCAGCAAGGATTTTCGTGAGAGGTTTATCAGGATGAGAAAAAATCTTCTTCAGACAATTTGAATATGGGGTTACAGTTCGTTAATCCGAAGTTCTCATTTCAGTATCGAGATTAAGGGAATGTGTAGGGGCTTCGTGAGTCAATAAAATATTGTAATATTTGATAAATGACAAATTGATTAAATTATAAAAGTTATTAAAAAACGTACCTATAACTATGGTAAAATGCTGCTAATAATTACACAACAATTTATTATTTTGTTGTATAGCACGATTGTGAGCTATTCCATTTTATCAAACGTCGAAAAATGTTAAGAGTATAACATAGTTGTATCAACATTCGGGACTGGATAATGTTTGTAGAGCACTTCCAAGACCCATCTCATATGATTCAGCATCGAAAAATACTAGTAAGCGATACAAAACATGACCGTTACAACGGAGCAATGTAAGTTGACATTTCAAGGAGAGAGTAGGCAATTGGAACTATGTGACGAGTCTAGCTTAAGGGTGGTAGGAGTGGGGCAAGAGGTAGCCCACGAAATGAGTGTTGAACGGGGAGAAACGATAACTTTCGCTATATCATCCTGCGACTTCCTTAAAGAAGTAACTTAACTGTTAACGCCAGAAAGGCGACACAATAGTTGAAAGGACTCCTGTTTTAGTTTGTTTCCTTTTTCTTTTCTTTTTTTTCCTTTCCTAGCACGCTGTTCCGCCTTACGTCCGACGTTATCGCCCCTCGACTCTCAAGAAGCGCGTCGCCTGTGACTCGTGCCGCAAAGATCGCGATAGCGACAGTGACGCTCGAAATCGCTCCACGTCGCATACAACTTTCACATCTTGACGAATCTGAAATTTCAGCAAGTCGAAATCTTGCCGCACGGCAAATTACCTCAAGGCTACGACGGTTCTACCACTACCCACGAAAGGTCAGATCCACCCATTTCGCGGGAATAGGCAATATTTTATTTCCCTTTTATTTATTTTTATCACTCGTGGAAGTGTTGCGTTATTTTCTTTATTTGCTCTTCGTATTATATTTCGTTTTCATAGTCAGTAAATCTTCTCCCATCTCACGCAGCACAGGTGAAGGTGTTCGCCTTGGTTATTTGGGTAACGAATCGAGCAGACCCCACTACTTTGCGCGAACATAATTAATGGTAGCAGAACGTGGTTGCAGACATCCTTACCTGCCTAAAAAGTTGTGATTCTGCCACTTCCACCACAGATCCGAACCACTTTTACATTTCAGGAGCTTTTTACTTTCTGTTTGACAACAGCAATTTTGTGGAAAATAGAGCTATTAAAACAGGGCTGAAAATGTTAAATAGTGGTTTTTTGTAATATGTTAGAACCAAAATCCGTTTCATTGAACGAAATTACCAACTTCAACGTTCACGCTCATGTATGTACAACTAGAAAACATAAGGGTTCAACGAAAAATAAGGAGTGACTGTCTTGGTTTTCTTCGGTCCCATTGTTTTTGTAATTATAATGTGATCCACACGGGCGAACTTGATTAACGTGAAGTTGTTCTATTATATGAGAAACATG
Source organism: Pachypeltis micranthus (assembly GCA_020466155.1). Lineage (NCBI taxonomy): Eukaryota > Metazoa > Arthropoda > Insecta > Hemiptera > Miridae > Pachypeltis > Pachypeltis micranthus. The sequence goes on along the minus strand of CM035774.1, from coordinate 19,402,182 downwards.
AGACCGCCGTGTTACCTTCAGTATCTGGGTCGACTCTGCAAACGAAAGGCGTGTTGTGCCTTCGGAAGTCAATGGAGACCTCCATACTGGATGGCGATGTGAAGTAGCTTGGAACATGAGCGTTTCGGCAGGGTTGAAATCAGTTCTCTTCATTAAACTCTCGTGACCTAGTAGTGGGAGTAGCAGTGAAACTGTTGTTACATGACACTGCATCCTTGCGCATCCACCGCCGAGTGAATGGAGATATTCTATTTATTATTCCCTTGAAAATCAATTTTCAAGTGGTGTTCGGTTCACCTGTTACAAACTATTAACTTTATATTGTATCAAAATATATTCAGGTCCTATATTCACCCGTAGTTTAGTATTTTGAAGTAATATCATCACATTACATGTACCTTATATAAACTCAAGCCTAATAAAGTAGACTTTTTTTTCATTCTGTGTATAGAAACATGGTAGCCCTTCATTTTTGGAACGGTTTGGTCCACCTTCTCTATCGATGAGTGTTGCCTTATTTTTGCCTTTATCAACTCAAGAAAAGCACACAATCATTCGGTCCAGCACGTTCTCACGCGAGTGCGACCACAAATACACACGCGTACACAGATAGCGCCGAAACGAGGTTTCTTCGGTTCAGTAGATTTCAAAACCTAAAGGCACTATTTCACACAACTTTTTCTTATTGTGTTTCATATTACACACCTTACGTGCGATTGTTTAGTGTCGGAAGACATAACCCTCAATTTGTAGCACTTACAAGAAGGTTCCGGCGATCCAATGAACGTTGTATCGTAGTGTAATAGGACAAAAACATTTGTGGTTAGCTATGAGTTGTTAATTGCTGCCAATCGGCCTTCGTTGTCCTTGCTGATGATCGAAGTCCTTTCTCCAAGCCTTCGATTTGTCGTTGCATGGAGAAGAGTACGGTGCGAACCACAACAATAACTTGAATACCTTATTTCTCGGTTTTGGTCTGAGCTTCAGCCAGTTAGAAGCGAAAACATCAAATGAATACTGGAAAATTTCCAGAACTCAGGCCATCGCTTCACTGCGCTATCCCCAATGAAAACAGTTCGATAGAGCGAAGTAATTTGAACCGTTTCCATTAGCTTACCAATACCAAACCTCCTGGAAGCTCCATATTTGACGAGAAAGATACTGACGTTCAATTGACAATTTGAATGATCACCTGTTGTCTTTCAAGGAGAATTTGATCGAGAAAAAAGTGGAAGGAAGTAATAAGAGAGATCAAAATAAGAGAATCAAGGATTAGATTAGGGTCAGCCTAGAAACACGAGCGTTATGCTGAATTTAGTATTCGACTAATGCCATTTGTGCGAGCCTACTGGAGCAGTCCAAATGGCTCGTTAAAAACGGCGAACGAGTACTTAAAACTTTTGAATTTCATGAAAGCGGCGTTTTCTCACACTTGCTCAGCCTCAGGGGCGGTTCTCAAACGAGGTACACGAGAACGGAGTTTGATTTTGTTGAAGGTTCATTTCGTGATACAACCACTCTCGAGATAAATGCCTGGCATGCTTCTTACAGCGGGGACAAGTGTGATCAAATGAGATTCTAAGACGGGAACAACAGAACGGTGTGGTCTCCCAAAAAGCAACAGTCAAATTGTAATAATAATGATAATCCCGTTTTGTCGTAAAACAATATTTTGAGTTCTCAATTTTCACTTGAATTTGCTTAGAACAAATTTTGAATATGCAATTTGAGCTGATTTGGAGACAGCTGATTATTCAATAACTATGAAATTACTCAAATCATCAGGAACGTACGTTACACTAATTTCAAAGCTACATAAAAGTTGGAGTTTCTGGATTTCAATTTTAAATGAACTTGGTCAAACAACACTTTACGGCAGCATGAAGCGGCAGCGATTAAAGTTCCAGAATTTGTTGTGCTGCTCGTACTTATTCCAGAACCATTAGTGAGTAACTGGTACACAGATAATTAATGAGGCTGTAAACACAAATTTTTTGAAGAAGGAAAGTAATTACTTTTGCAGAGTTATTGGGTAAAGACGTTTAGAACTGGTAGTATGCGAAACGGCAGTAGTTGAAATTCAGGAATTTCTGGAGTGACCCCCATGTATTTCATGAGCGTTTCAGTAAACACTCACCCTTCAGGTATTGGATTGGACTACAATACAAATTTTTTTTAACATTCTACAAAAATTCCAGCGGAGTTTATAAGGAAAAAACTACGCTAAAAAGCGCTTTTCGTCGAAAATTTTGATAATTTATTGTGCTGCTCTCGTTATTTTCCCACGGATGGGAACTTTATGGTACAACTGCCTTATTGAGAGCTATCAATATAAACAATTTAATCAAAATCGTAAGAGCCGTTTTTGAGAAAAACATTTGGTGTGGAAATGGACACAGACCATTTTCCCAAATAGTGTTTTTCGGACTCAGGGGGGTCTGAAACGTAAAGATCTGATGAGAACTCAAATTTTTTTTTTTCAGCCGATTACATAACTTCCCTTTCTACTTTGTAGAGCCAAGGAAAGTAAAAATTAATATTTCTTACTCTAAGTTCGCTAAACTGGAACTTGAGAGTTGGCTCGGACAAAATGGAAGCCAGCTACCTGCGAAACAGAACCTTCTATAAAGAAATAATGATCGTCTGCCCACAAAACCGAGAAGACAGTTGGAAGGCATAATTTATAATTACATGGCCGTAGAGAATAATTGTTGAGCCGTTTTGATTGGGCCCCCGAGACCCACTAGGCCGCCTTCAATTCCGTAGGTTCGCGGCCTTAGCGCAGCCGGTGGATTTTCACATTCAGACTGGTAATTAACGATTTACAGCCGACCGCCGTCATTCCGTGAAACAGTAAAGTTGTGTATTTAATGTGGATTATAAGAGTAAGTTCTCTGTGCTGAGGCGTTCATTATTCCTTGGAGATTATGGAAAATGAGGTTTTTATGAGTGTAATTGAAAATTCCGTTGATTCGAAATAACTTGTAGTTAACCGCTTCCATTAAGTTGTCATTCATAGAAAATTCATTAGCAGCAATCACCGAAATAAATATGTTTAAAAACAATATAACACAGAACAAACAGAATTTCTGTGTGAATGACGGTAAAATTGCCTTTTGAATGTTGCAATTAAACCGTGAATCAGTATCATTCCAAGTTCATAAAAATGTTCCTCCTTACCATTTTTGTAATTTCCCAATTTATTGTTCGAACATTGATATTGAAAAATTTGAAATTAGGTACTTTTTATGTGCATCAAAGGTATGTCATTCTGCACTATCATACACGTAGCAAGTCGGTTCGTTTTTAACAGAACCTTTCAGAAAAAACGCGGTTTACTGTTCAATTGCACAGCATGATTGGAGCCTTTCCTATTCAATCCGAAAAATATTAACAATATAACATCATCAACCCTCATATGTGTAACAACATTGGAAATGCGCATGAATTATTAATTTCGATAACTTCCTTGTTATCCAGTTTGACGAAAACTCACACGTCTGGGATCCATGCCTTGAAAAATAAAGTGTCAAATTTCGAAGGAGGTGGAGGGGTGCTAAATAATTTTCCTGTTCGAAAAAAGGCGAATTATCAAGAATGAATAAAAAACCAAAATGATGAACCTGATGTTAAAGAACCTTTCTTCTTAACTTTCCTTCCATTTCTTTCCTTATTTCTTCGCTTGTAGGAGAACTGCCTGTTTCCAAATACTAAACAGCGTAACCTCCTGGAGCAAAGTCCTGAAATAGCTTCTGGTCGATGCACTCAGTCCAACCACATAAAACGGCAACTGTCAACATCCCGTCAATGAACATTTCCGCTCAGTCATTGAATCTTACTGTACAAATCCCAAAAAGATTCGTCATCGATGACCTTATTTAATCTTTTGCAGGTAGTTTGCTTGAGCCTTCGTGAAGAATAATGAGACTTTTCCAAGCCAATGGCCGATGTTTCCTTTACCATCAAACTGCACAAAACTCGAAATAATCGACTCAAGTGCAGGTTGAATCGACGAATCCTTAAGTCTGTCATTGTACGAGTACGAGTCAGAAAACTCCTTTCCGTTAACCTTATTTATTTCCTTGTTTATTGTTATTTGTTTACCTATCATTTATTCTCCGTTGAGTTGAAGTCGAACACAGAGATGGCAAAGAGCCTCTGCTGCCTTCTCACTATTGACTTCACCTGAGACCTCTTCCCGCTGTTGTGATTCAAATCACTTCCTTTATCGCGATTATTATTATTCACCGGTTTTAACTACTATCATCAACCACCTGTTCTATTTCTACCAACACGTTTTCTGCCCGTTTTTTTTGTGTACGCGAGCACTGTGCGGGTGGATTATTTTCTTGCAGAGCAGTGCATATACTGTTTTCGTGCCCTCCTGGCCAGAAGCGTCCATCAGAAAGCGCCGATTGAGGTACCACCATTATCTGTTTTGATACTGCACTCCAACTCAACCATCCCTTTTCTTCTTTCCCCTTCATCCTTGCAAATCCTAACAGTAATTTTCTTTTATTTTAGTGAACACGAAATTGATAGTGAAACGGGTGGTTGGGTTGGGATGAGAGCATCTTCTGTTTCCTGTAATTAAATTCAGAGTCGATTATTATCAATATTCTTGTAGCTTAGGTTTCAAGTCTCACGTATGACTTACTCTAAGCTGGCCGAACAGATAACATAAAAAATAAGGTAAGGAAGTGAAAAGGCTAAATCTTCCAGTCAACTACCTGTTGGTTGCCTCAGCCTTTCCTGGTTGCTACTGTACCAGTATTCATGTAATATCATACCCTTTGGGCTATAAGTCGACCAGTACGGGAACTGTGGTAGTATGTAATGAGCTTTGATATGGGGAAAAAGTGTTCAGCAGCAGTTGTCGAGTGGTGTGTACCAGTCAGGAGGGAGGGTTAGTAATTGGACATTCTCTAGTTGGATTACTCTACGGGGAGCAGACAATAGAAGCGATGAACTCGCGAACAAAAGACTGAAAATTAAGGAGTAACACTGATCCCTGCACTCCTAGTTGATGATTCCAGGCGGTGAAGTGAATCTCCAACTACCAATCTTACTTTTCCTTCCAGTCCACCTTAGCCTCACGGGCTGGCCTAACTACAGTACTGACTTACGGCTCAGAGATGGTTTCTAAATAATGCGCTCATAGTCCAATACCCGCCAGAAATGCCGGAATCACTCAACGTTCTTCAAATGTAGTCAATAAAAACATTATTTCGAATACAGAGAAATGAATGGGCAATTTCTCGAATAATCAAAGAAAATTGAGGGAGGAGAAGTAATCCTTGAATTTGCTCGATAAATACCACGAACCAAACTCTTCGCCACATACCGCAAAAATGAAATCTTAAAAAAAAAAAAAATTTTGCAAATTCGGTTTTACGTTGTTCACTGAACAATAATTTGTTATAGATATGTGAATGGAGGGAACATAAAAACTGACAGTTGGTTGTCAGTTTCAAATGAAGTGACTTCGCTATTTTTCCTCATTCGCCTGCGAAAAATTCTGTCTTTTCCTTTCACCTTCGAAACGAATCCCTCCTTCCCGGCGATGTAATTTCCCTGGGTAGCTCGGCTAACGTTGTTGGCATATCCTACTTTTTCCACCCTTCTTTTGCCTCTTCTTACAGAATGGAATAGCTAACAACAGGACGAGTACAATTCGCATCTCGTCTCCCTCTCTCTCTCTCTCTTCCTCTCTCTCTCCAACCCAGTGGCTTCACCTCCTGAAACATTTCCGTAGGTATTACATGGATTAGTAAACAGGAGGGGATTTATATCTTTTTCCACTTTTACAACCGCTGGATTCTGCACTTTTACAGTCTCGGCGTTTTTATGCCCTTTTTGTTTGTGAGTACATGTTTCATGTCGGCTTTGAAGAGAGCTGTTAACGGCTACATCAGGAATGTCAGTAGCTACCTGAGCGGCTTGACCAGAGCCTTTAAATATTTTTTCGTCCCTTTCATATTCACGCAGTAACACAAGTCTTCCGGAAAGTTGAAACATTGAAATATATGTCTATGCTCTGAGGTATTCCACAAAATCCCACATAACTTCCGCCAAGGTTTGTACACACGTCCTGTGTTCTAGCGTTTGTTCACCCTAATGGTGCATCTTTTGCTCTTTGCTCCATCCCCCCCCCCCAAGCATACTAACCAATTACTGCTTGGCTAATCCTTGCTCGATGCCGCTTTAGTGGTGTACGTAGGTAACTGCCGAGAAATTGATGAAACGCTTATACGTACCATTACCACCCTTAGGAACAGTTCATTTCAGTCACTGGAAAGTATACCCTTCCACGAACCGCTGCTTTCCTTTCCGCTCTCATTCGATTATCGTACCACTAACTCCACCCTGACCAGCTCCTTGATCCTCGGCTATCACCGCTTCCACCTGTCCAATTGGCATTCAGTTTAGAAATGGAAACGACTCAGGTTCGCTACTCAAGACAAATTGTTGCGCTAGTTCAGTGGCTTCTGGCTTTTGTGTCTTTTCCAGCTTTTTTCTGTACTCAGCCTAAACCAGAGCCTAAATCATCTTCAAGCCCTGCTGACACACTTCGAGACTCGTATTTCCTCTCCAATGGATTCCCCAGTTTGGTTTTTCTCGTCCTCTTCTATCATTCCATTTCTCCAGCTCTTCCTTGTCACTCTCAAACTCAGACAGTTAGATTCGAATCTCAGCTCTCACTCAGTTACTCTCCTGGCTCACTGCCCTTGTCCCAAACACCAGTTCATCTATCCACAGACTCAATGAGTTCCTTCGTTCTCAAGTGTAACGAAATTCCTTCTCCCTCTAATTTCATTAGTCAACTTAATCCCCCCCCCTCCCCCGGAATGAACAAGCTCACTTACTAATCTAAGATATTCTACTCATCAAAGCTAATCTATGAAGCTTATTTACAACCAAAGTTACCAGAAGCGATCAATAAGCAGGTTACGACAAATATTACGGATATTTTTCCAATACTGCTTCCATATCTATCTTCCTGTATTTATAAATGATCAAGCGATATAAATGTGCGTTATCTTCTTTCCTCGCAGCTCGAACGTCATTCCGCCGGTTCAAGGTTTAGGCTTTGAGTAGTTCGAAAAAATTTCAGTCCAACCGTTTTCACCCTCTTCTCGGAATAGAGGTATCCTTATTTCATAGGGCCTTTCCAAGGCCTTTCCATCAACTTAAGTCGGCGCTCTATCCCTTCCTTTGAATACTAAAAACCCTATTTCTTCTGGCTGTGCGCGTTTTCACTCGTACATTCCCTTCCGAAAAGCCATTGCTCCCGACGAGTCTTGTTCAAGTGAATAGGAAGCATTTAGGTTTCCAAACTCTCTCTTATTCAATTTCTCTGTAATTCTATTTTATCACTATTTCTGAAGAAAATCGACGTCCCCCAAATGCTCTTTACAGTGTTCAAGGAATAACTGGATGTTTCAACTGGAATTTTGTTAGTTAAACGACTGGTTAATTATTCAATTATTAGCTTGACTACATACAGGTCATCTGAGTGCGGTTAAGTAGGAATTCGAAAGAAGCTTCCTTCTTCAGCTTCATAACCAAAGACTTAGCTAATGGTTAATTTGACTTAGTTTTTTTAATGTGTTGAAAATGACCCATACAGATACATAATACCATACAGTTCTCATTCGCTAGAAAATTAAGAGAGCAGCGCAATAAATTGTAAAAATGTATTTTATCGCTCTTCTTGGTTTATTATTTATTTATTATTCTTACATCTATGCTTTTTTTCTTTTTGAATGGGATGATACATTCACAGAAAAATCCCGGTGGGGGATATTCAACCACACTTTTTCAATCTTCTGTATCTATAAGTTCATATTACTTGCATTAACGCTAAGAAGCTGGAAGACAATATATGTGGTTGGTTGAAAACTTGGTTTTGAGTCCACTTCAGACCTTACCGTTTCACAAGCTGTTAAGTGAATCTGTTCACAGTGGCATGTGTGTGTCTCTTACAAAACTTCACACACCGACGTGCATAATTAATCTCCGCTCCCATGCTCTCCGAACTTCGAACGAATGGAGAAAAATAAAGAAGTGAAGACGTGTTGTGAGTGAACGATCGTTCTGCCTCGAGAACTTTGTCACGCTGATCAATAAAAGAAAAGGTCGACCTACTCTTGAAAATCTCAAGTTTGCTTTTTATATTAGCGCCTTAGTTCCTTTCAAAAAAAGGCAAAAACCATGTTTTAAAAGAACGCTTAAAATATTTTAAACATTTCAGAAAGTCCCCCTTATTTCCAGCCAGTCCGCGACAAATACTGAGAGTAAACTTTCCGACGGGAGAAGAGTTTGCTTGAAAATGTAACTAAACGGAGGAACTCGACACATTCTTCGTTCTCTCACTCCAACGGGGAAAATATCAAGCTGGCCTAGCCAGCTTCTAAATGAAGGGCTGTTCCATTTTTGGAGCAACGGAAGAGACGAGCCCCAGTTTTAATTCCACGCTGCTCGAGTTGTATTGTGACGCAGTGGAATGACCGCAGAAGAATAAAAAAAGGAAACAATAGTTGGGCAAGCGGTTGAAGCTGGGATGATGGACATTTTCGGGAGCCCAGTGGGACGAACGACGCCGCCTACTTCCTATTCATCTGTTGCGTCACAACTTCCAAATGTATACCAACTTGTTCTAAACTGTTGTCTGTTCTGCGTCATTTGTCTGTCTACGTTTTATCGATTTGCTATCGAAGGTTGAAAAATAAAATCTGGTGCAACCAACAAACAATTTCCTCGCCGACTTTGAAGCTATTCATTGCTGTTCTTTCGTCTAAGTAGTACATCTAGTAACGTATAAGCTGAACGTAAACCGTGAATTTAATGAAAATCGTTGAAGCCGTCCATGAGAACATTTGAATGCTTCGGTTGCATTTCGACTTTTACTTTTTAATGAAGTTTGGTTTGTACTTCCGTTCATTGGATAGTTACAAAAACACATGTGAAGACCAAATGCAGGTATAAGTTGCTAGAAGAAAGAAAGAAAATGTATTTAAAGTATAGATAACATATATGCTGTTTCAGACGCATCCTATAGTTATTATGTTGGCGTTATTATCTTATAAATAAAGTTTCAGTTTAATTTCAACACTTCAATAGAACACTGATTTATATTTCATAATTCCAAACATAACATGGCGCAGTTAATTTGAAGAATCTACGTGAGTCTAAAGAGTAAACGACTGGCAAGAGAATCGGCTACGGACCAGGAACTGAACGACCGGTTAGAACCGATCGAGGAAGCTATCGTCGCGATTTCGGAGCAGCTGAAAACCCCAGTCTCAAGCGTGCAATGTAACAAGCCTTTCCAGAGCGAATCAGCAGCAATCAACCAACATCACGACAAGTAAGCAACCAGAAACTACTTCGACTAACAATGTGATAGGAAAATTCCCAACACCATTATTCATATGTATAATTCCAAGACTGGAGACGAAGATTCGACAACTTCCTTAAAATCCAAGGCGCACACAGAGTTCAACCAGAGCAGGCTAATGCCATTCTTTACTCCTTCCCAAGTCAGGAGGTATATGTTCTGAGATTGATCCTTAATGTTCCATTTGGGAGTGATGAAGATGGCGTCTTGAATAAACTTGAAACGCATTATCAAAAGAAGGAAAACGGAAGAATTCGTATAAGCCAGTTCGTCAAACGAAGGCAAGAACAAAGAGAAAGCTCTGTTTTTTTACCGTGAAGAAGTGAAGTTATAAATAAAGATTCCGCTTAATTTCAACACTACAACTTTTTGTATTTCATAATTCTAGTCGTAACATATACTTAACTGACATTTAATTGAATAAGTAGCAGCTTGTGTGTAGGTATAGTTACAGCAGTCATTGACATTACAATTACAGTAAACATACAAAACTGCGATTCTGCATGCACACGGCGTGTTAACAATGCAGTCCACATTATATTTCATGATTTACACTAAATGGGTCAAACACCCTCTTCATTAAACGTAGGCGCTCTTTAATTTGCCATCAGCATTCTTTGGCCCCATGCTGATTAACCCGCGAAAGTCAAGTGTAAGTAGGACGGCTGAGACTTAACTGGATCTTTTAGATGGTTCGGAACGGAATTAACTATATTGTGAACGAAATACTGGTGTTTTTTCAAAAGGAGGGTCAAATCAGATCTGGGATTAACAATATTTTCTTGAAAAAGGAAGGAAGGGGGGGGGATAAAAATATAAGACTTACTGAATATTGGGATTTCGGAAAAGAAACTAGACCCTTTAAGAACTGCCTGCCAACGAACGTAATGCGCGTATGCTTTTTACTAAGGATATATTTTTCAATCATTAAAGGCTTAGATCAAAGATTTTGTCTCGTTTCAGGTGTGTTTCTAATATCACGTTTTATGAAGATTTACGTGAGTAAGTACTGTTGTTAAATATTTGTGAATGTGTCTGCGTGGAAACTAGTGACTCACTTCATGCATTTATGACAGTATTAATGAAAATAGATTTCTCCAACGTCACCAACTGTCAAATGTTATAAAACGTTGATTTAATAAAACGGTGGTTTCAAGTTCGTACGGTCAACGGGTCAACATGTCAATATCAGTTGAGGAGACTAGTTAACAAGCTTTATGTTCACTTATTGGACCGTTCCTGCGCATGTTGCGTAATACGCTGGTTAGCTATAAAGCACTGCTCTGTCAAGGCATTCGGGTGGTTCGTGGTACTTCATTGCATGCGTTTAAGTCGACTACTGGTTTTTCGTCGAATAATTAAATTGTTGGATCAAAACTGAGCTGTACTAAGATGATGGATCAAGGAAATTCCCTTTTCCCAGCTGTTCATTCGTGCTGGTAGGGCACCTGCAACGCTGGAAATGTATTGGTTGGAATGTATTGAAACTGAAGATAAATATTCTCCTGATTGACATTTTAAACTTTGCTCCCTATGTTACAATGAACGCTTTGTGGTTTTCTGCATTGTTTGAGTCCCTATGGGCTGCACAATCAACCTATTACTTCAGAGTTTTTTTTGAGGGTCTATGTAGAAACTCATATTGAAGATATAGAAATGGTACGAACGAATTTTCATGGATGCCGTAGAAAACTGAGCTGCCTTCACAGTAATGAACACTGCAGATCGATAATGTAAATCAATATGCGTGGCCCTGGGACCTTGGAATCAACTACCACCTTTATGCTTCATCCTTCACAACAGACAGATTTGCTGAGACTGTCGGACTTGTGATTGCAGCAAAATACTAATTTATTCTACTCTGAAGTACCAACTCGTAATTTATAACAATTCAAAGTGAGGGTCGCTGAAACGAGTTTTATTTGAATTTGTGAACAGTCATACCAAAGTGGTTTGCTTTGTATAAATTATCAAACAAATTATTGTGTTAATAAAAATTAATTTTGTCTTGAAAAATATTCACTTTTTTGGATTAACTGATATACTGAATAATTATCTTCTTCCTTTCGACATAATAGTGATGATTGTCTTCATTTTCGGATTGCCTCACCACAGAACAAAAGAAAGAAAGAAAAGAAAGATCATTTAGTAGGAGTCGCCTTAATGACTTCTAAAGTTTAGACTGTAGAGACAATAGAAGTTAAATGCGATCCCTGGCGCTCATCTCTACAGTTTTGATGGTTTGAGGCCTGGCTGGAGGAGTTTGCGAAAGAGGAAAAAGGAGAACGACGAGAAAGTACCCCCCAAGAAAGGGCTGAGTTTAAAATGGGATGGAAGTCTACGAAGAGACTGGTATGAAAAGAGAGAGGCGGGGGGAGAAGCTTTTCAAAACAAGTTATTCAAACAAGTTGGTGGGTTGGGTCGGGTTTACCAAAGCGGAGTATTGTAGGAACAACGCCTTGCGGTGACAATAGAGCAAGCGGTTCTGGTGGAGGAAGAGGAGCTGAAGATGGAGAATCGCTTTGCTGAACGAGCGAGTGGGTTATGAGAAGCCAAGTGAAGGAACTGTTTGAAAATTAACAGAACTTGGGCGGGGAGAATCGGGAAACGTTGTCGAAATGAGGTCCCCCAACTAGTGTCCTTGATGATGTTCATGTGTAACCATTTAAAACGGCATTAGGACTTCAGTTTCTTAATAAGTATAATGATAAGTAACGCATGCATCACACCGAATCAGTTGGAACGTAGGTACGAAGAATCACAAAAATCGTAACAATACTACGATTTTGATATTTTACCCTTGAATTCCCACTGTTCTCCGATGGTTTCTTTTGAGTCTCGAACCGCCTGACTTTGCTCAATTAGGCCGGATACTGAATCATCAAAACCAATAGAAAAATGGTGCTTAGGTATCACTCGAAAATCTTTATAATGCGCGTACACTGGTCTCTCATCTCATCGTTACTGTACCCGGTCTGTTTCATCTCATCTGACTCATTCCTTGTGTTAATTTAATTATCAAACAAACTTTGTACGGTTGGTGTGTCCCACCTGACATTTTTTGTCAACAGCGGTGGTTCAATGATTTACAGGATTTTAAACTGCGGTGCGATTACAAGAGCTTGAAAACTGAAAGCTGTTAGGGTTCGGTACATCAGATTTCCTCGGTAGTGCGAAGGACAATACGATAGCCTCAGGGAACTGCCACTGAGTAGGCGAATCGTTTTCCTAGAAGCTTCTAGTAACCAAAGCCCTTCCCCTCCGACATCAAACAGCAAGCGTTCGAACTACGCACAAAACAAACAACTAAATGAACAAAGATTTATTAAGGGTATTTCGATGGCGTGGATGAGTTTCCAAAGGCCCCGAGGGAACCCCATAAAGGGAGACAGAGGGTTGAAAAGGAAAGTAAGCAAAGGAGGGCGGCGGATATGTTGTGGGGGCTAGTCACAAAGCTGACGGTAGGAAATATCCGGCTCACGGTGGCTTTTTGCCCAAGTTATAGAGTATAGTGAGGACAAGCCTCGCGATAAGAGGAAGGCCATGTCCACAGTCAGTTAACTGTCCTGGGTGGACCTATCCCTCTGCACCACTTACATCAATACTATTTCTTACGAAGTTGAATCTAAAGGCACCCCTGTTTCTTCACTATTTCCACTTCGATGCCAATAACTACGAGCACGATGTTTGTTGTGGGGAAGAGGTATCTTTTGCCCGCAGGATTGATTCAAGGAGAGGCTACACAAATAAGGGGAGCGACATAACAACAATGAACGCAGGGTTCCCTAATTACAACATCCCTGTTGCATTGTCCTCCACAATGTTGCCCTCCACCGAGTAATTCAAAACTTGGTGAATCACACTCAATAAATGTAAATACTGGCCTCATTGGCGGCCACTGGTTCAATAACGCTGCTTTGCATCAATATAATCCCCTCGGCTGAAATGTCGTTTTCAGTCTTGAAGTAAAATGACATCGATTCCCAAGGCTGAAAACCACTGTCAAGCGCCATTTTATATCAAACAATTTCGCTGATTCTTCATACCGTTATTTTTACATGCTACCTAGACCTACAGGCGAAATATCAAATTTGAGCTGAATGGGTTCTGTAATTTTCTCTCATTCACGATACTCACAACATTTTTTCCTCAAATGCAGCTCTTGAAATTTAAAATCTGGAGAAAACTGTATTTCACCCGATTATATGATTTTCATATTACTTACTTTGTTGGGCTAAAAAGGTAATAGAAAATCGTACTCGAGAACACCATCACTACAGCATTGTTTCCAGGTGGTTGCTTTTGATTTGTCAGTAAAAGCTTATCCGTGCGTGTAACTTCCGGTTTCTTTGTGGGGGAAACGGAGTATCGAAACGTTGACAAATGAGTTGTCCCTTTCGAACTGTACCACTGTAACGTATATTGATGTCATTCTGTCTATAAAGGTCAATAGTCACCAATTTAGTTCGTGAATATACTTTATAAAACCAGTATTTTATTTTCCAGCAAAGTTTGTCCACATATTAAGTTTGTTAAATCCTAAAAAAACTACGAAACGTAAATATGGGTGTTAGCTATCTTAGATATTAGTATTCAAGGGTTAATAACTTCAGCCACTGATCCGTTGGAAATCATTCGAAATAGAAGTCGTTAAACTGGAGAGGAAATAAGGGCATTTCGCGTGATAGGATCGAAGCACGCCCAAACAAATGGAACTAACAGCGAAAGACGGGTGCAATGCACGTGCCGTTGCTTCCCCCGCTTAGACGCCTCACAACTAAAAATTTCACCGGAAGACAACTCGGAAAAGAGGGGAACTAAAGAGGAGATAGAGCGGAGCAAGGAAGGCTCCGTATGCTCAACAACTCGCTATCTAACCCAGCGATACACTTCCAAGCTAATTAGAGTTGGGGAACGTTAATTTTTTATCGCGCTCCTCCCACCGCCGTCCCATGCGATACATTAGACTGCTCAAGCCGCTTCTTCGGCGGCTCACACCACTCTTCGCGATCGTGAATGTTTTAGCGGTCCATTAGCCACCCGTAATGGGATTGTTGCTGGTTTATTTCCAAGCAGAACGAGAAAGAAAAAAAAAGAATGTTGCGGGGTATGGAACACTTTTAGTGGTATTAACCTAGCGGTGACGAACATACCAATTAGCAGAAAAGTCAAGTTTGTCGAAGTTTTGAGGGGGCTCATGTTCGGCCTTTGGTTAGAATAAGAAATACTCCAACACTTTGAACAAATTCACCAGTCTTGCTTAGGTAGGTGATTATAACATCGCGTTAGTTCTTTACCCAGTTATCATTAGTGCTGTTTGATTATATGCACAATGTGAGCGAACTCACGTACGTTGTTCTAAATTTTGAGAAGTTTTTGCAATTCACGTACATTCAGACCTTCCCACAGACATGAACTATTCCAACTGAGGGATTATTTCTACCAACCCTGAATAGATAAAGCTATGACTTTTCACTCTCATATGGTCTGCAAAGTCTTAGTCAACTCTGAAGCTTCATTCTAAAAACCGCTTTGTGAAACTATCGCGTATGCTCAGGGCCTGGTTATCATCTTTCGCTACCACAGCTGACCTTTCGCACAACTTACAGTGCGGTGTTAGTGGAGTGTATAGTAAATAAGTAACCTGTGGAACAGAGACAATAGGATGACGCTCGATTTAAACCCTATTGGCTATCGGTAACGAAAAAATGTTGACTGGAACAATTAAATATAAATAGTGCTGGGACAAATAAATAACGATACCAACCCTTATATTTATGGGACCGTTAGCACGATTCGTTGGTGACATTCGTGTGTATTGTTCTCGGATATTAAGGTAAACACTGAAGAATTCATCAATGAAATGACAGTAGTTTGAATTCCTGAGTTTCTCTGGTTGCTCCTAATTATCTTATGATCAACATTAAACTTTTATCGTATTATTTGCTAGCCAACTCGATTATTGGAAGAAATAAAAATCGAGCGTCGTTTATGTGTAAAAACTGTACTAAAATCATTTATTGTCAAAACCTTTAATATTTTAATGAGTTCGTTTCGTCATTTTCCCCGCGATTGATATTTTCTTGTTGCGACTGTGCTATTTGGATCTGTCCATACTCAAAATTGTATCAAACTCGTTATATTTGGTGTTTTGGGCTGTTTTGGTTTTCTATGATAACTGTAGTTAATTTTGGTGATTACTCAAAAACAGTCAACATGAACTTTCCCAAAAAATCTCATTGCCACTCACATTTGCATATACGTGAAAAGTATTTATACGCTGGTTACTCAATGAAGGTAGTGAGCAAGGACAAACCAGTAAGTACCGAAACGTGAAGCACTGACGGTTTTTATACAGAATGTTGTGCTTAGCCCTACCATGTTTATATAAGCAGAGTTGAAACCTGTTTCGATCAGTTACTAGAGTGATAGAAATAGGAATTATGTGGACATACGCGTGGAGCTGAATAGAGTTGATGTGTAGCACCAGGTAATTCGGGTTGAGACCGACAAACAATGTTTCTGTCCGTTTTTTTATTTCGTAGGGATAACGTGTATAAAAAGAAGTATGGACCTGAGCGTTGTCACAGGTTACCCACTCTGCCTTCCATCTCAAAAGTGACCTTGATTGGTAAACTGAAAGGTCAGCTCCACTCACCATTGCGAAAGACCGTTTTCCCTCATTCCAAATCTGTGATTCGTCTGTTGAATAGGAAAGAAGGCGATATCGCTCGATTGATACGGGCAAGTAGCCACTTTGCCTTCCCTACACAACGTCATCGACTCCTATCAATAGTATATCGGTGATTAAGTAACACTGACACACCTTTAGCGTTTTTGTCGGAGGATTCTATCAGAACATCGCATCACCGTGATCTAACAATCTAGCAAGTGGCCAACTCGTCCTTCGGCAAGTACACTGTCATTTCGTTGGACGAGTCGTCAGTGGCGGACGTTTGAAGAAAGAGCCGACAAAACGCGAAGCTTTCAGCTTCAACTAATGAAATATGAATCGGACAGAGGTGAGGCTGAGCTTCAGCCTCGAGGAAAACCGTTGTGGTTGAATTAGGTCCGTGTTTTGCTAACATTGAACGCACCGCAGCCCCACGAGTTTAGGGATGGGGAGACAACTGGCCATTTATCTCACGCTAACCCCCGTTCCCCTTTATACCTTCAACTTCTATCCGTTTCCATCCCTCTCTTTCCCTTCTACCCTTACACTAAATATCACCTGATACCTCCCCTTCTTGTTCAAACCCCTTTTCTTCCTTCAGGGATTTTGCTTCCGTTCCCTTTATTTTCGCGTCTGACCCGCTGTCAGTTTCCTCTTTTGACTCGCGTATCGACGTTTTCATGCAATACATCTTCAAACAAACGCGTACGAAATGTTAGTAGCTGATTTAGAGCGGTAGTGAGTCTCTGGTTAATTGCTTGACACCCTTTGAGTGGTATTTACATTTGTAATCTAAGATGATTTCAACATGCACTCATCACTAACTGTTTTATGGCGTTTCCTACAATTAGATCAAATTACAACTAACGTTAGAGTTTGATTATTGCCATTATTTATCCATTGTGCCCTTATCCGGATTTCACCACCGCCATTCCATATCAAACCGTCCTTCTTTCCATTATTACTCATGGCTCACTTAGGCTTGTCGTTGAACATTCTTGCTCTACCCATCTCAACGAAGCAGAAAGGAGAGTGATTTGATGGGCTAAGAAACTGAGTCTTTTTACATATATTCTGAGTGGGAAAACATACTATTTGAGAGATATGTGTGTGCGTGTGTTTCATAAGAACGCGAGTGAGAGAGAATGATTCAATCAAACCAGTTACAAACAAACAGAAGTAGGCAGGCAAGAAAACCATTTTTGTTTCAATTCTAGAATTTCTGAGGTCCTCCTAACTATTTTATGAGCATCATTTAACTTTTTCTGCCCAGGTACATATTCTTCTGCTTACATCTACCGTCTTATTTTGACTCCATGTTCTACAGGTTAAATGTGAAATTGGGGTCAATTTGGTTCAGCTGTTTTCTTTCAATCGAGTTCATAGACACACTCGACCATAGTTGCAAACGCCCCTTGAAATGCAAAAATCCGAAGAAAACTCAAAAATAATCATTTCAGCTCGTTTCATAACATTCCCTCCTAGTCTGTTGGGCAAAGGAAAGTAAAAACCCGTTTAGTTTGTCAAAAAAAATGTATGCAATTTCTAGTCAGTTGTGTGAACCAGTTATGTTAGTGCGGTTTGTCGTTCTGATCGACAGTACTGCATACCTAAGTGAGTAAAGTAAGTAGAAAGACACAACATATTTTGCCTCACCAAGATGTTACGGTTGTCTCGTAAGTGGAGAAGCCTACATGAAACCAAAAGGCGAGCACGCGGTAAGGTATACTGAACATTCAATCTTCCAAGTCTATCTGATATTTCCTTAAACATATCACTTCTATCCGTAAGTGTGTGCTGAGTTGAAAGATATGAAAGCTGTTTCCGAGATATTGTTGGAGCAATGAAGTTGAAACTTGCTGCTCCTGTCGTGTATGATGGCTTATCTTCCTCTCGAGCTCCTTGCAACCCTTTGAAAGCGACAAATAGCGTGCCCTCACAGCCACCTCTTACGTTCACGAATCCCGAACACCAATCTGGGTTTCAGCAAGTTTAGGAGTCACGAAACGATCAGTAGTTTCTTATTATCTAGCGAGGGATTACGAGTAGGAACTCGAACACATAAACAACCGAAGTTGAACTTAAACATATGCTTGATCGCATTCAAATGCTTTGGCCCGGCATCTCGACGACTCCCTTTTATAGCAGTATTACATTCGGCAACTCAAAGGGCAAGAAAACTATAGCCATCGTGTCAAAAAGAAAGTTGAGTTCTCTTCAGCTCTTCACGTTTTGAGGCTTATTGAATCCAAAAATCCCTATTTCGGCGCGTGGTTCGCCGAATTTAGAGGGGTTGTGGAAAGTTGTGTACTGCTACGCGCCAGATATTTTTACTCTAGTGATAACTAAAGTGATGTTATTGGTGAGAAGTATTTCGGATGTAGTTTCCCCTTTACAACGACCCGTAAGTCCGGAGAAGGCGTCTTCGTTTTGTTACTTTCCTGGGCGATACGGAGTTGCAAGGAAAGTTACGTTGTAGGCTGAATTTTTTTTTGATGAGTTCCCTTGATGAGTTTTGATGAGGGCTACTGTCTCTGAAAAACATAATTTTGTCTGTGTGTGTGAGTTTGTGAATGCGATTGGGAAATAAGGGCTAAACCCAATAGGTTCAAACTTAATATTTAGACTGCTGATTACCAGAGGCGGCAGAATGAGGTTAAGAGTGACTAACTATGATCATCAGAGTGATAAAAATTCCATTTTCTCCCCCTCAAAACGGCTATAACTATTTTGATCAAATCTTTCATATAAACTGTTCCAAACAACACGACAGCAACGTTAAATTCTCATCCGTGAGAAAATGGCTGCGCGTTCTGCTGCTTGACTCTTCATTTCTCGAGCGAGAGGAAAATAAGGGCTCAAGTAGTGCAGTGGAGAGATCAACCCGCTTGCAGTGACGTTTTTCAAAAATGTTCTTCTTGCTGCACTCCCTCCATTTTATGTATAAATTAATGCTATAGAAATGTGCGTCAGCCTTGACTTATATTACATCATGAAGTTTTATCCTGGAGGATTTTTCCTCTCATATCAGCCTCCGAACTCCATTTCTCAAACGTCCACACACCCGGCAAGTTGCACTATAAGATTCCCAAATTGGTTTTATGGAATTGTTTGGCTAAGATCGTTTCGGTATTTTTCGAGCAATTCTGCCTTAAAGTGAATGGACAAAGAAACATTCGGAGAGTTGCTAGGGCTCAAGTTCTACTGCAGAAACCTGGAAAATTTACGCTCTGAAAAATGGTTCAAAAGTATGAGTTACTTACTAATGCGCTTCTTGCTTGCTAGAACACGCCATAAAAAAATTGGTGAATAACATTCCACGATTGACTTGAATTGATCAGGTAATTTGTCACTCACGAAACAAGTAAGTAGTTGCTGACGTGTTGAGTCTGGCAAGCTTTCAAAACGTACTGCAGTGGCTTAACATTTCATAAACATCCAGCAAAAGGATTTTCGACTTTTCCCCCCGAATTCAAAGAGCCGCGCATTGACGGGAATGTCTCTACGTAAGTTGGGGCAATCCGACTTACATGAACGTTACGCATGATCCGTTTCTACTTACAGTCCAATGAGAGTCTTAAAAATTCTCTTACAATATAAAATTTAATTAACAGTATGGTAATGCCGAATTGGTGGGGAAATGAACAAAGTTGAGTGAGGGGTTGCAATCCGTATGTACTTATCGTCATGGTACAAAAGAATTTACTGAGGGTGAGAAAAGTCTGCCACGGTTTCAAGAAGTTGCCATTGTGTTGACTGTACCACGAAACCACAATGATCCTTCCCAAGAAAACAAACCAGGCTAAGCACGTCAAGATACCCTCTGCATTATCCTTTCCCGGCTTGAGACTGACAAAACTCATTGGTCCTTTCATCGTTCGTCAGTCTCGTCAACATAATAATTCTGCTTAAGCCATAGCCAGGAGGTCTTCCGACAAACGATGAAATCTGTAACCCAACTCTAATCCTGCTGGACACGAGAGGTCGTGGAAGAGTGGGGCAAAGGAGGAATGGAGGGGAGTGTTGAAATGTTTGTCGGTTAGACGAGCGGCGATTGTCATGCAAATCTCTGAAAAGTCATCTCCCCCTAACACTTAAAGGCTCTTTCCTTCCCTCCGCCAGGCTTCACTTCTGAGGGTTCCCTGAGCCCTGTCAAGCTCTCGGACGTCCCCAGCCCTTTTCTCCCTATTCATTCCCGTCTCTCATCCGTTTTTCGACCTTCCTCTAAACAGACTGAAGAGGCGAGAATGCTGTTTTTCTCTAGAACGTGAGTTTGAACCGAAAAAGAAACGAAAGGGGAGAGACGAAGCCGACAGTTCGTTTTCTCCAGTGATGAATTTAATTCTCTTCCTCTCTCTCTCTCTCCCACCCGCGTCATCCCATTTCGCTCTTCCACGAAAAAGAATTACACCAGTGTCAACTCAACTTGACGGGTTTTAGTGACGCCAACTGCAGTAACACAATTAGCACGTGCTAAAATAGTCATTATATTTTGGTGACCTTAAAAGGGATACATAGGTCTCGATCCAACACTCTTTTCACACCCAAATTTTCTACGCACATCACACAACTTTCCTCAGCATCACGTATATTCAAGGTTTTTAGCACCTTGACTAGAAAATATTTTGTATTTGTTGCTGATATGGCACAAATCGCTGGATGCAACGAGGGCTGAGGAAAATTGTGTGATACGTCGCTACAGGTATTGTTCGACGACATCGTCAGCGTATTCTCGACGTTCCTTGATGGAAACCCGTGTAAATATTTCAAGGACCACGATTAAGTGTAACGATACCATTTCAGGGGAGGGGAGATGTCGCGTGAAAAAGCGAAATAACTCAAGCGTTGACCTTGGCGTTGCGCTGAGTAAGAACGTGCGTGCTGAATCCATTCTCTTAAGAACCTGTCTAGACATTGATAATTCGTTACCAAGTTCAACCGTTGAGAAGTTGATGAATAACTCAACAAGTACAGCCCAACTATATTGACTAAACGTCAATATTTACGTTAACTTTTCAAGAGCGAGATAAAAAACAGCTGTATGTATTGATCATTTTTGACGTCCACGGGATCATCCAATTATTGGATTTTGAATTAAGTAGAAGAAGATGATTTCATTTAAAGCTAATAACAAAGACTTTGATAGCGGGAAGTGATAATAATACGAGCACCGATATCAACCGAGCGCGATTAATGAAACAACTTGAAGAAATCACGTAGAAGTTAGAAATTAGGCCTGAGCATCGATGTTCACCTACTAAGTTCATTAGAATACATTTCTGAGGCGACAAAAGCTTTTGAAAAACGTTCGCGAGACAAAATAAAATTGCCCTCAAAATGGATCCTGAAGAATTGGACACTCGAAGGATATTGTACTATTCGATCTTATTTCTACTAATCATTGTGCTGTAAACTTTCTCAAGAGGTCTTCCGCCGCACAATGTGTTTCGCGTATTGTCCCCGATTGCTTGTTTATGATGTTTTGAAAGTCAACACCACTTCGTCTGCTTGGATTAGGTTTTCAAATAATGCTGCGTGTCAACACACACTAGTTTATGGTTCAGTCTAACCCCAGATGTCTGGAAGAATTGCCCGAAGTGATCTCGGGGCATATGGGTTTTTGGATTCCTCGATTTCAGTATCTCGTTTGTCGTAATCACTGACACTTGACAAAAACACGCCGGGTTTTAATGACCAGTGTTCACCATTTGAATCCGTTCAACATTCAAAGAATCTCTTCTCATCATCTTGGTTTTCCTACTGTACTTGTGTGACAACCTGCATCTACTTCTGGTGAGAAACAGCTCCGTTTTTAATAAAAACATTCACATTTTCAATTAAAATTAAGATAAAAAACTGTGCTTTTCATAAAAGTTAAGAAGGTTTACATAAAAGGATTTAATTAAAGTAATTGAAACCTGTTCGAAACTTGAAATGCCTTGTCGTTTTTTAATTAGAATCTTTGTCATACGTGGTATATCCGACAGCTTCGACGTACCGAACGTCCCACAGATTTATTGACCAAGCAATCTTCAAATCAGTAGATCGTGCAAGATCTTGTCCATTCAAAACTTATATTCTTCAATGATAGAATCTCCATTTTTCATGTTCAGCTCGCTTAACATGTTTCGAATATATTTGTACAGAACCCGACATTTTAGAACATTTTCTTCGAGAATCGCGGATAGTTTGGGAATAGTAGGTCATTGTCGGCACCCCGGAACATCTCCATTGCCTTGGCAGGGAGTTGCGTGCCGCTGTCAGATGCAATCTACTTTGCTCGACCGAAGCGACGATAGGTTTTCATGAGCCTGATGACGACATCTCAGCTCTTTTCTGCTGCTTTCAAAACTCTCGATCTAGTAGATCCGTCAACAGCTAAAAGAAAGGATTATAAAAAATATCAAGTTCGAAGTGACTTAAAACGAGTAAGTGAGAAGCTTGTAATTACCAATTCGATTACATTAACTGATGATATGGGTTCCTAGTTCATAATCAACTCCGATAGAATCACGCTTCTTTGTCCATTCCCTTTTCTGGAAATTAATGAAACCCTTGTGACAGTGAGTGATTTGTGACACTTTTCGATGTGTGACATGCTAAAACCATTGTAAGTCGACTGTGAGCAGTACCGCGTTTTGGTTTTGACTGAGCACAAGTTCAATGATATGGTGTAACGGATTGATTCAATTTGAAGAAGGTTTGTCTCGTGAGGGTGGTAGTCCCAACCAACCAACCGGTTAGTTATCAACCTCTGGGAATTGGCAATCCCATCTTAAGCAAAGAAATACGGTGAGTGAAGAATAGGAAGGAAGGAAGAAAGGGAAGCACAGAAACTTCCATCTTCGTGACAATCTGTGGTGGGGAGCTCCCAAGAGATTTGGGGCCTACTGTATTCGTCGTCCTGTGAAGCTCCCGCTATTTTTCCTCCTTTTGAGACTGCTAAGACCTCCGCTGAAGAAAACCCCCTTTTCTATGTGTTCATTTTCAATGGACTGCAAATATAAATAGGCTGGCGAATTCTAATTATACTGTGGTTAATCGGTGTAATGGAGGTTTGAGAGTAAAATAAAATTGCCGCCCGTTCAAATCATTTCTACGTGAAATGTATTACGAACGAGATAGGTACTAGTTAGTTGTGAGTACCCGGTAAGCTTGATCGAAAGTGTTGAGACGTTTCTGAGAAAAAACAAAACAAGAAAACCGGAAAACGATTATTTGAGTAAAGTTTTCTGAACTGTCATGGCTAATACCTCTGTTCAACAGTTCGTCAAAGATTGTTGTGGAGAACAAAACGTGGGTATGAGTTGCGTAAAGACACTGCAAAGTTAGTCCAATTCGGTTATGTACTAAAGTTGACGTACCTGTTAGGTGAGTCCGTCTCCTCTGGCTTGTGAGTTATTGTGGGCAAGCGCTTTCGATGTAAAGACATCATCGTCTGGCCGTTAAGTCAGTACTGGAGTCAGTCAGTTGGTCGTGGTCTTTATATACAAAGAGAAAGATGAAAGGGGTGATGGAGAGTCGGGGAAGGGGTGGGGAGAGGAGGTCATGTACCTCAGGGGGAAACCCCCTAGAGATAAATGGAACGTGTTGGATGGTCTGTCAATTGTGGAATTTACGTTTTTTTTGTGTAGGGTGGTCTGTAAATCCGTCAGTTGGTTGTTTTCGTTTGTGTAGTGTTTTGAGTGGTGTGAATATGGTGTCGCATTTTGTGTTGATTTGTTCATTTATGATCTGTCCATTGAAGTTTTTTGTTTATAAACTTCCGTGTTTTCTAATATGTTCAGTTTTCGTCCTTTGTATTGTTTGTGTAGTAAGGTGGTACAGTCCTGTATTTTGGTAGGTTCATGTCCAGTTGTTTTGAGATGGTTGGAAAAGTTTGAATCGTCTTTGTTCCTACTAAGAGATTTAATGTGTTCTGAATATCTGGTCCGTATCTTTCGTCCTGTCTGTCTTATGTATGCGTTTTTACAAGTACAAGTTATTTTATACACCCCACTTTGGTCGAGTGGGTCTGTCTTTCAGTCTTTGCAGTTGGTTTGGTTCTAAGTGTGTTGTCCGTACGTTATGCAATTTGTATACCTTCCTTCCGGAGGATATTAGTTGTTCCGTATATTTTTGGTCCTGTGTACGTGAATGTGCAGCGTCTTGTTAAAGTCTGTGTATTTTGTGTTTTTGAGTCGTTTGTTTTGGAGTCATATTGTCTTAATAATTTGTTTATTGTTTTTTTAGAGTAACCGTTATTTTCTGCGATAGTATTTATAGTATCTAGTTCTTTTTTGTAATTTTGTTCGGATAGTGGGATAGTTTTTAGTCTCCGTATCATGTGTCTAAATGCACTTAGTTTATGTTGTTGTGGGTGGTTTGATGTAAAATGTATGGTCGTGTCGGTAGCGGTAGGTTATCTAAAAATGTCGTATTGTAGTTCGTTGTCCAACCGTGTGATTTTCAGGTCCAAGTAATTAAGAGTTTTATTTTGTTCTTTGTCCATGCCATATTGGATGTTATGGTGGATATTGTTTAAGTCCTTTAGTATATCGTCTTCGTATATAAAGACCACGACCAACTGACTGACTCCAGTACTGACTTAACGGCCAGACGATGATGTCTTTACATCGAAAGCGCTTGCCCACAGTAACTCACAAGCCAGAGGAGACGGACTCACCTAACAGGTACGTCAACTTTAGTAATTTGCCTACTCGCGGATATAACCCAATTTCGGTTATGTAGTTACTTCAGAATCATTTTTGAAGACGCTGCAAATTATTACACAACGGTCTTTATTCTCATCCACAGCATGATTGCACAGCTTGACTCAGTCCACTATCTCTGAGACCCATCCAATTGACCCATCCCAAGCATCGAAAAATACTAATACGCAATACGAAGCATGACCTTACAATAATGAAACGACGAAAATCGACATTTTCTAGTCGACCCTAAGCAATTGGAACGACGAGGCGATTTGAGCCGACTGGGGGTTGGAGTGAGACTACATGCAGTGCGGGGAATAAACGGAGGCTGGCGTAAAATAATAACTGTTCCCATATTATCTCTCGACTTTTCAAGAATTTGCGTACTATGTTTGCTGGGATTTCACTGTTTCCCTTTCATGGTATAATACCTAGGAAACGTCGTAAAAAAATGTTCCTGTCCCAAAACAGAAATTATTTAGAAAGAAAAATAAACCGAAAGAAACAGCTCGATCGGTCCAGCCGTTCTACCGCTAATTGCACTACAGAAACGTGAAGACCTGGAGGAATCAACCACATAAACGGGATAAATAAAAAAATGCACGTTATTCCGCATTCATTTTGGGCTGCTCTCACGTGAACTATCGCTATATTGACAAGTTCTGTGAGTTTCAAGACGATACGCGCCACTCGCTTCCATTTGAACGTCTCAAACCGAGATCGCGTATTTTATCATTTTGACTGCCTCACGAGAAAATTCTGTAACTAGTGACAAAGAATAGAACATTCAAGCCGGTTTCTCAATCTTTCACGAGTTTCAGACATTTTTTACGCTACATCTCGGCTTATTTTCGTGATTCGGCCTTTATGCGCTAAACCTGCCGATTTGGT
Source organism: Pachypeltis micranthus (assembly GCA_020466155.1). NCBI lineage: Eukaryota > Metazoa > Arthropoda > Insecta > Hemiptera > Miridae > Pachypeltis > Pachypeltis micranthus. The sequence continues at coordinate 19,376,525 of CM035774.1, read as the reverse complement.
AAAAATATCTGAGAACCATGAATCGATATTCCGGAAATTTCAGGCTGTTGAGCCAGTTTCTCTCTTGGCTGTACACAGATTAGCCTTTTTAGTCTCACTCCGCACTTATTCGATCGATATCAACACGCACAACGGTGACGAGAGCTCGTAACATAATGGAATACGTTTCAGCACATTGTGCACATCACACTTGTTGGCTGGAATGCAATGCGAATTAATATTTCACTACAACGTTAGGTAATTCGTTCGAGGAAAACGAAGGGCACATTCTCCTGGCAAACGCTTGAAGTTTTATATAAAAACTAATTAATTCCGAAAAAACTAAGAGTGCAACTGAGAATTACTCAAGTTTAGATGAAACTCTTCACTAAAGTTGGTTTCTTGCGCACGCGATAAACCGAAGTTGGGCTGACTAACGAAACTTAGCAGTAGTTAAAACGCTACAGTGTATGAAAAGCACTTACGATACCTCCTACGGTATTATTAACTAGGTCCCCGCACGAAAAGTCTGCAGTCAACTTTTTGAATCCCCGTGTTAGCTAATTATTTTCTATTTGAACTTCGAATTGCTCCAAGTGGCAATAGGACGTTTAGAGGGGTAATGAGAGAGAAGTATGTAGTCAGGTGGCTATTAGTATTGATTCATCGATTTAGCATCAATAGGTAATTGAGGTCGTGCTGAAGAACGTGCAACTCAAATAAGAAGTTTCATCTCTCTCCCGCTATCAATTACTTCAGCACGAACGTTGCAAAAGAAAATTGATTGGATGAATCAAGTGCATGACAAGTGAATTTTATGTAGCATGACTTTCTTCGATTACACAATGCGTTTAGGAATTTTCACAGGGTTACACAGGGTGGTACGAACACACAATGACCTTCAGGATTCCACCATTCGTTACTACTCTACACTTGAAAAATGAGGCAAGTGTGTGTACTTGTGAATGAAATTGCGATGATCCAAATTAGCTACCATTTGATATCCATGATAAAAACAATCCCAAATTAACCACATTTGTCACAGTAATCAACGATTTTGAGTTTTGTGTGAGAACTGCCACAAACGACATAATGATGACATTCAATTTTCGCTTGAAGAATGACGAAAGCAGAATAAAAAATTGTTGAAAAATCTATCAAAAAGCTCTGCTGGTTGTATTTGAGTACAGCTTTCCAATCTCCCTCGTTCTCACGAAAATCTTGCTGGTACCGCAATATGGAACATGTACGGTGCATGTTTAACACAGTTGGTAGCATAATTAGGGGCAACCTGATGAATTCCGGCATTACAAATACTGTGAGTTGATTTACCAAATATTTTTCTCCTATATATCAGGGGCAGTAAGCACAACCAACCTTTTCAAAAAACCAAGTTGACAGTTTCATCAATTATCTGTATGATTATAACTCAATAATTGTGGTAATGTAAATAGGGGCACCTCGATAAATTCCGGAACGTTACCTCTCGCCACTGAACTTTATGAACAGGCTCGAATAAATTGTGTTGAAACATATTAGATTAGAAGCAAGAGCTCCTTGATGCGTTGCACCGCATACTTTCACCAGTTTTCGTTTCCATCTTCACAAATTAAATCAAGATGGTGGTGGGCATATACATTGATATATTATATTTATCCTACACGTCGAACTTTACTCATGTACTAAACAATGCGACTAAATTGATTTGCAATTTCTTCGAAATTCGCGCCTTCAATTCACAATTCATCACTCGATTAACTGTGTTTGTGTATTAATTCGTGACTACTGCACGTAACTGATGATGTGACTCGATCCACAGTGCTGCTGAAAGCTAGGTAATCTCTCACAGTAACAATTACGTTAATTAGTGTGTCTCTTCATTTTAACCGGATATGCACTCATTGTTATCTCAACGCATTAGTTGATATGTACTCTTGTTATCATAAATATGGGGTGAATTGTTTTAAAACGTTTGGGATCTCTACACCTCTCCATTAGGGTTGTTATCCGAATCTCCTCTGCACTGCACCCTTGGGCTTGATGAAGTTCAATGAAGCAGAATAGAATAACAAATTTACGTACGTCACACTTAATTACCTGTCAATTTACAACTGCTGCTATCGCCTATGTTTGATCCTTCGTTAAGTTATGAAAATATTGACTTGACTCTACAACTATTTGACGTTTACTCATCCACAAAATTTTCATTCAGGAACGTAGAAAAGCTCTAATATTTGTCTTCTAACGAAACCTTTCTCTATCAGTCTTGAAATATCAATCTACGTTCAGCGCGGTTCATCTGATAGGGCAATTACCAGTTTCTTTCAAGAATAGTCAAGCGTAATCCATGTAGTAGTAATAGAAATCAGAATCCTCATTGTCTTATAGACAATGGGATCGAGGAGGAATGCCAACTTGGGAAAACAAATTCGCTACTCACTGCAAAGAGAAATCGAAACCTCCAGACGGAATAGGATTTGGAATCGGAGCGGAAAATAGTGCCCTGTCCCAGTGCCATTCCGTTTCCAACTCCCTTCACAATTCTTTTTCTAACGTCCGTTTTATTTCCTACTACTTTCGATAAGACTTTTCCCGTCAGCGAACCATTGCAACGTTCCGTGGACGAATTGCGTTATTACGGTTCGCTTTCTTAAATACAGAGCTACTCTTCGACCGAAAGTTTCACATTGGAAAATTTTCCAAGGTCGAATAGTATGCAACCGGCTTACCCCACGAATTAATACATCCGAATAAGTAAATGTAAATAATAAATTGGTTGCACAGTGATGGTGCTAATGTGAGTTAGAAATCTATTCGCGGAATCAGGTCCTCAATGTAACGTGTCTAACAGCCTATCGTTGATGGGTTGACACCCTCCAATGTAGTGACGACTTCCAAACTCAATATAACACGACGATCAACTCAAAATGATTGACAGCAGCATAAAGTTCGACGGGTTGCCATCGCGCGGTGATTAAATTGCGAAATATCCTTCGAAAGCAGCAGAGCTACTTCACTGAAAGCGAAACGCTCGAGTGAAGATTTCCTTTAAAACTTCCCAGAACACAACTAGCACAGAGCCCTCTAAACATTCGATTTCATCATACGAATTACAGCTCAATGGCAATCCAATTGGCATGTTCAATTTTCCGCTGCACCGTTCCAGTTTCTGGAATTCAAAAGTTCTCATTAAACGGCCAACTCCTAGATGAAACAATGTAACTATACAAACTAAGGTGATGTGGAAAAACTAGGGGGTTTTTGATTCAGTAGTTCTCAAAAACTTAAAAGTCTGACGAAAACTATACTTTCTTCTCACGAATGCACTATTAACTCCTTGGCAGAGGAAATTGAAAACGAACACTACAGCTAAAAAATTAGTCGTCAATCACTATTGAAATAGTGTAATTTGTTCACAACAGCTCAGACACGTCAATGTTCCGATATGGATCGGTACCTGTATCGAAGGTATTGACGACATGTAAATGCGTACCGCATGGAAGGATTGAGCCGAGGTTTGATTACTGTTGATTTCTCTTCTTGGAAAAATTCTGTTCTGTCGACGTGACACCACGTTCCCGGGACAATATTCAGTGGGCTGCCTCTTGAACCTCTCCCTACTTTTTCAATGAGGTCTTTAACACAAGATGAGACCCTCTCCCTTCCCCAACATCGTCGAGGGAGCTTCTAAGAGGGCGATTCGAGATAAGGATGGAACTTCCTTTTCGCATCTTCCCGTTCGACAGAATTGAATAGCACTGAGAATGTGGTGGAATTAGGGTGTCTGCAAGCGAACGGTAGAATGTACTAGCTCCGTTTCGATAACATTGACAAGTTCGTACGAAGTTAACAGCTTTCGTTATTTATCGAAACCAGATGTTTATAGAGCGATGTTTTGTCCTGGTCTCAACTGCTAATTGACCTTCCCCATTCCCATTGCCAAATATACTTCTTCTTTATGTCTGTCGACAGCCCATAACACACTACGTTGAACTCAATACATACTGATACAAAGGTACAGTGAACAACAAAAAGCGTTTTGATGCCAAAGCCTCGACGAAGACTTGGATTGAATCCTGGATTGCAAGGTTTTGAAGATAATTACCGACGTTGTGATTAGGATATCCTCTTGGTTCCTCGTGGCTCTAGACGAGGTCCATATTCACTATCGACCTCCTTTCTTTGATGAGAATGAAGCCACTTAATGAAAAGAAGAGATAAATAAATGTAATGAATAACGGGCGACCCGTAAAGTTGTTACAAGGTTGTTGTTTACTTTTGAAAATATAACTCAGTTCTGGTTTGGTCTTCATTGGAGAATATTGTTGATTTGAGTAATAATTATTCGTTTGAATTTATTAAATTGGTGACACGATGGTATTCGTAGTTTCAGGAGAAAGTATGTGGATCCATTGAAAACTGACAAAGTTAGACAGTGGCAATTTCCAACAAACGTACCATCGGTAAACGTCGATAAAACAAGTACGCGGAGAGAAAAAACGGCCTTCACTCATCACGAACAACTTTCGCATTGGATGATGAGTTTCGTCTTTTGGCGAAAAAGTCGTTGGCCAACAGCCTCCTGGGTGTTATTGATTCGTAATATACCTTGTGCATAGGTGTTCTTGAGTTGGCAAACGAATTCCCAGTTGACAACAAATCACTTGTTTGGAAATGGGAGTTGTTCAGATTTATTCGAAGGCCTTTGAATATGTTCTCGATAAGTCTTTTCATACAAAACCGAAAAGCCAATTCATAGTAAAAGTTGTGACAACAAGCACTCTTGGTTGAACACTACGTTCTTACAAACGCTCGCTTTTAATTGTAAGGTCCCAAGGCTTCGAATTTTAATCAATGGGGAATAATTTTATAAATTTATTCACGGAGTATGAATCTAGACAAGTCGTAAAGCCTTATGTTGTACCATGTGCAGTAAAGGAAAATCGAACATGAATAAATTCTAATTGGCGCGATGCGCCCAGTCCTGAGTCCAACGTGCACTTTGCAATTTTCATCGCTCTGGCAACTAATTTAATCTGTACCTTACTCATTTTAGGCAGAACGCTCTTCATCTTCATCCGTTAAAGTTTCAATATATTTTTGGTTGCTCATAGGCTTTTATTGAGTATCCAGCGTGAAGGTAATTTACGGTAGTATATGGGGAAGTTCAAGTTTAGTATTCTGGAACGAAAGGAAGAAACCACTACGAAGAAGTTTTCGCAAGACATTTGAAATTTGACAATTTTGTGGAGCGTCGCTAATTATTTCATAACGGTACTTTCCGTAAATTGCAAAGAGTTACAAACGCGGTTTACATAAGCTTTAGTCCTGCTTCGCAGGGCTACAGAAACTAGTAAATGTGAATTTTGTGAACGTTTATTCAAAAGTATGCAATAAAAACCTAAAAGTACGTTTAGCAATTCATAACTGATTAGTTTTCGTTTTCTTTATTACAGGTGAGACGATGCTTATTGTAAAATCGAGAGAGGCCGGTTCCTATGAGGTCGTGAATGGTAAGAAATCGATATGTGTGGTCAATCTCACCTACTTGCCGTCGGTTGAAGAGCGACCCAACAGTTATCTGGATAGTCAACTTCATGGTTTTTACACTCCATCTCGGAGAAACACGTTTTCGAGCAAACCCGGGATTTTCTTGATAAACGTTTAATCCAGTTAACGAGGCTTAATTAACTTTTAATATTTTCGCAACCTATCAAAACGAAAGTACCACCCCACCACCCTTCCCCGCTTGCACTCCCTAGATCCAGATTACCGTTGTTTATTTTAGCGTCCCTTCTTCCCATCAGCCTTTCTCGCCCTCCCATCACTCGCTCCCCCTCCAACTTATTTCTCTCCCTACCGTAGACCTTGACGAAACATGGAGACGAAGGGTTTAAAGCAATTAGTTCCATTAAAAACTCATTTCGCTCCGTTTATGTAAGACACTCGAAAAAGTTATTAAATCCTTACTCCAATTTTGCGCTGAAAGATCGACATTTTGTCAGTTGTAGTTATTACCGTTCACCCTCAATCTTACTCTAGGCGAGGCGCGAGGAATGAGATTTAGCAGTCAAACCGTTGAAGGGCTTAGGTTGCTTTGCTACGTAGTCTTAGTACGTGGGTTTGTGGACTTCATAGCGCTCCTTGTGCCGAAGGACGTTTTGATGGAGTTGCGGTGTAATAAATGCCAATCTGTTGGCTCCGTGCAGAGCTAGAGATGATCTTCGAAGAGAAAAAGTCCGAATACACGCAGGGTAGAGTTGAGGAAAAAATGAGGTTGGTTAAATGACAAGGAACATGGATATTGTCAGGCATTAAAATACAGACTGGCTTCGCAGTTCGTTTGGGTTTCCTCATTGCTCTTCACAATTGCAAGATCCTCGAGGATGCACAATTGCACTCATTCGACTAGTTAGTGGTCACAAAATAAATTATTCGAGTGAAAACATTTAGTGTTTCCCCTGACTTGGCAGCAACTATTGAAAAGATATTTCAAAGTAGCTCCAGAATCGACCTCTGAGGTGTAGTTCTATACTTCTGGGACACGTATACGTGTCCTCGATCATTCAGTAGTTGAGGAAAGTTATTCGATGTTCGACGTCATGAGTGTATTTTCTGGCCAGCAAATGCTCACTAATTTCGATTCTTCTTAAAAGAAATGTTGTATTGCTTTTGTGGGTGTAGTATGAAAACATCGTTTTTTTAATGAACAACATGAACGGCGTTATTGCGTTGATGTAATGCACGTCCGGGTTTATAAGCGGCAAGCGGTTGTTGCAAGAGCTCAAAGTGGAAAGAATAATGGAGGCTGGGTGTTGGCATTTGAAGAAACATGCTGTTTGGAGAAGGGTAACAAGAGCCATTACGCCCGAGCAGCTCAAAAACTGGGAAGAAAAAACAATGGGACTTATGCTTCAACGAAGGGTTTTTTTTCGGGTTCTTTGAGTAAGAATCCCTTCGGCTGTTTCCCTTATTTTCTCTCTTCTCTCCAACATAGTGCTTTTTTTCAGCTCACCAGTGGCCGTGTGTAGGTGTGACGCTTTCCCCGAGGGAATTGGAAGCTTCTTGGGGACCTCTTTGTACAATCACCGAAGCGGGCCCGGGCCTCGTCGACCTCATCGCTTTTGCCGACCTAGTGAGAAACGCACTGACAAAAGCGGCTGCCGGATTTGTCGTTACATTTTCCCCGCTTTTCCCCCCTTTTCCGAGAGGAATTTTTCGCCTTTTATGTTTTTCTTCCTTCGCTAAAGTCAACGGTGATAATGGGAGAAATGTGACGGAAGAAAAATGTCTTACCCGCTCGTCTATTTCTGTCGTGTATTCCTGCGGTGTTAAGCTCGCGTGCAGTGCTAATTTGCCAAACCAACGGATATATAGCTTTGTACTGATTCTGTTTGTTTGTTACTATTCACTACATTGCAATTGTCAGCTTCTTAATTCTTAATGTACAACGAGATTACAAAATTTCCTGTGGTTCAGAGGAGAGAATGCCGTTTTTCTGCCAGAAGAGATGACCATGCCCATTAATAAATTCTCCCAACGTGGGAGCAAGGAAAAGTTTCTCCTAAAACAGTAGTCGTCAACTCTTCAACAGTTCTCTTGTACCACTACAAAGAATGATACGGGCCTTCATATTTTTGTGGCACAATTAGAATTAAATTAGTGTGGAGATGAACTACAAGAAACTTCCCAACTAACCCTGCTGCTGTGGCTTATGAAGGTGAGGACTTTTCGTGCTGAGGTTTTTTGAGCTGCAGATGACTCAGTCAGCGGTCAAAAAAGCCCATTTTGACGGTAGATTTGATTCACAACTTCAGAAGATAGGAGGTACGAAAGATCCGAATCAGTCCGTGGCTCATGTCTATTTCCTCTACATCTTTTGTTTCAATTAAATATTGACCTCATGGGCAAGGAAGAAGTTTGAAAGTGGTAATCAGTTGTTGGAAGATATAGGAAATTTCTATCGATGTGCAAGGGAGGGGGGGGGAGGAGAAAAAGGTACCAACAACTAGTTTGTCACATTTTCTTCAAAAACGACTGTAACAATTTTGATCAAACTTTCAAGTCATCTTTTACCCAACTTTTCTTATTTATAAATATTTCCACGAAAATTTGGTCCTATGAAGCAAAAATAGATTTATCACGCTTTTTGACAAAATGGCTTTAGCGATTTTCACCCAACTCACAGAATGTTTTGAAATGATTAATACCTACATACTGTTCTGAATAAATGTTCCTCTGGCAGTCCATTGAACAAAGATAAAACTGGTAATGTGTTGGTTGAAAATAATATTTTTGGGATCATTTTGTAATTTCCTAAGGAACTGTGTCGCTGGATGTCATCAATCTTACAGTGTATTTTAGCAACCCACATTTGGCTCTTCAATACTATTTCTATGTCCATCTGTTGAACGGAAGTTCAAATTATGATAGCTCGGAAAATGAGGTTTGTCGTATATTGATTTACCGTTTTTCCATTTTATTTTTCCGTGTTTCTTCTTTTTTTTCTTTAGTTGCAACTTACGAAGTACCCTCAACTCCCTACATTTTGTTCCACATAAATTTTTCTGTAGAAGAGCGTTGAACGAAGATACAGCGCCCATGGATACGGAAGGTCTCCAAATTTACGGGGTTACGGAAAGTTCTGTGTTCCTACGCCCCAGATATCTTAATTTTAAGACAAAATCCTTGGTACTTCATTTAACCTCCGCGGCTGACGGGATTTTGAAATACCTGGTGCAGGAGATTTTGAAGTTGTACAGTGAAATATCTGCATATTTTTAGGTCGTAATGCACCAGAATTGAGATGCAAGAGCCAAAACATGGCCGTACTGACTCTTTGGACCAAAGGGTAGGTATAAACTAAGTCCCTGAATAATACCAATGACTGAAGGCCACAAAAATTCTTGAAATATAATAATCGAGCTCTAGCAATTTTTTTATGTTATGCTAGCCTCAAAATCGTTTCGCTTTCTTAAAGTCATATTTCGTCAACATATTGGATAACGCCTCACATTATGATAGGAAAATGCTAATTTCATACGAAACTGAGGGGGTACTGGTTGACGATGGGTGGACAATTTTGATGTAGAAAAATGTTACCAAAATTTTTTTGGCATCACGTTGTCCCCAGTTTGGAGGTACTTCAGAATCAGCGTTTAGTCAAGGACCGTTGTCAGCTGCAGCATTGGAGGTCGAGACATTTTTTCCTGTTTTCTACGTTGAACCGGCTCCTTCGGCGAACGCGGCCAATAAAACGTGGTTGAGCAAGCTCAATTGGATTCCTGATTAGCCACCGAAACGAAGATTAGATGTTTGACGCTCTGCTGTAAAACACTTCAGGTCGGTGTAATCGTTCTCTCTTGATCGCTAGAGGGGCCTGAAAGATTAGCCGACGATCCCTCAGGCCCAAACCTTCATCAGCTGAGCAGCGTCTACCGTAATCTACTGAATTCTCCTTTCTCTTCCTTTTTATGGCAGCAATTTAAAACGCTTTCACCTCTCCTTAATTGCCTTTTTCTCGCTGAGGTCGATCGATGTGATCAATGCGTGTTTTGATTGGTTGCGATTCAGAGAACAGTTTTGATTGTGGACAAACGGAGAAAGTGAGGAATTATTTATTTAGCCAACTGACGCTGACCCCACTGTGGCTTCGGTTTCGTCTTCTCAATTTTCTGACGAAGCATAGTACTGACAATTCCAGGGTGAATTTCTTCTCGCTTCCCAGCATCGTGCTAGCGATAGTGGACGGCCGTAACTCCTGTAATTCGTTTCACTGGTCCTGATTAAGTTTGGCGCTCCTGAAGTACCAGAAGATCCCATGATCTGTCAGAACGTGGGCGACTCAGGTACGTTCCTCTTACCTTGCCACTCTCCGACCAAGGGCCGACGGGTCAACCTCCGACGGCATATCGGCAGTTTCGCGGTACCCTGCATTTGGAGAGCACCAGTTTCATACTTCTGGTCCTTACAGAGGCATCCCTTCGTGTCAACCTTGACGCATTCTCTATCTGCTTGGCAACATATTTCAGTATGTACCTCCTAATCCCCTACCACAAGGCATTTCGATGCTAGCTCTGACGAAAGCGTTTTGTGAAACACTCCGACGTGGACCTAAAGCGACTAAGTAAACTTTTTTCAGTCGTAAAACTGTAAAAGCATCTTCTGAGTCTAACCTAACCAAGGGTTTTACATTGTAATAAAGTACTTCGAGCAAGTAGTTTGGAAATGAGACACGGATTGATACTCTGGACCAAGCCTCTAGAGCATCTAACGTATTCCGACAGAGAGAAAGAGAGAGAGAAAGTTCTTCGACCTCTAGCAGGATCATTCTACTCCTTATTTTAACGCGTTCAGAAAACGAAGTTATGAGTGATAAGAAAGATATAACGAATGATGTACATTGAAGTAAGCAATATGAATGTTCATGTATTTTCAAGAATGAACAATTTCAGAATCTAGCGCGTTTGTAGTAACCCGAAAGTTGGGCAAAAATCTAACCTAAACATCAACTGGCTTCAGAATCAACCAATAAAAAAGCTTTAAACTTCTCTCACGGTAATTAGATCTCGAAAATCCTATTACCTGCTCTCTAAATACACATTCCTAGCTTCCTTGCACTCGCAGAATATCTGAAATACCTCCTCTACTCTTCGAATTCCTTTGCTCTCAACCTGCCTTCGGAGAAATACCTCCCTGATACAATTGGTATCTGTAGAAGCTACGTAAATCCTTCAAACTCAAACCTTCCTGGAACACTTCACTTACGTAGTTGTCGGTGCGTAATTATCAAGGGTAGAACGCACACACTTTACATACACTCGATATGAGAGCACTCTTTCGATTCAATTTTGATTGCAATGTACATTTTCTCAGACAGAAATCTTATTTATTAATTTTTAAAAATGCTCCCATCCCACAACTTTCCTAATCCACACGTACATTCAGCGACTTTCATAGTGGCTTTCTTAGCTTCTAATTCAATCTATTTTTACTCAGTTCATTTGAACATGGAAAAACATAATTTCATGTTTTACATAGACTGTGGTAGTTCTGGCATTTATTGAGTCGCTCCTACTCATGCCGAGGTCATCATTAAGCAATCACTGCAAAGGGATTTAAGCATGATTTATTTGAGATAAAGGATCGTGTTTTCGGTTTTAGAATTATTGGATAGAAATCGGGTCGCTTACTGCCATCATACGGGCAGGATATATGGTAGAAAAAACGGCGATGGAATCGGTTTGCCTTGATATTTCTGATAATTTATTGCACTAATCTCGTTCCATGGATGAAAACTTCAAGACACACACGCAAAACGGCGTTTTTCCGATTCAGTAACCTTTGAAACGTAGGGATCTGAAAATAAAGTAACATTCTCCCCATTTTGTAGAGCCCAGGGAAGTAAAAAATACATGGGTACGCGTTTTTTTAAATTCCTCTTTAGGTACCTAGCAGTCTTCCCAAAACCCGTCTCGTTAAGGTGCATAGACTTGGAAACGTTTTTGGATTTGTATGTTTCTCTTTTCCACGTAGAAGGTGTTCGTCATTACTTGGAGCTGAGAAGAGGAGGTTGATGGTCTTGATCGTCCTCCTGAACACAATTACGCAATTGGCGTTCAATAAATTAATCATGCCAACTGTCACAGTGCTTCCTAGCCGCTGATCATGGCTATGATCAAAAGTGCATCTCGTTACAGAACATCCTCATTTTTCCGTGCAAACCCGCGGACCTGAAAATGTTTTATTTAGGACGAACCGCGTTCAAGAGTCAAAAAGAATGAGAAAAAGAAGGAAAAAAAAAAAACAAGTTCCCTTCCTCTTTTCCATCACTCGCAAGTTACCACAATCCTTCTCCCCTCCTCGCCGTCGCTCAACTCTTTCTTCAACCAACTTCCCCTGGACTGTTTTCCAACTGCCTCCGCAAACCGAAGTCCTCTTAGTTTACTTTTTCTCTCTCTAACCCCCCCTCCCCTCCCCCACCCATCTAACATCCTCACCTCACCTGCCTACGCCACTTTGAAGCCTCAGAACGTTTCCTTTTCTCGTACTCAAGGCGTTTTTGGAAAAGGATGAAATCTTCTCTCCAATTACTACCAAACGATGAGAAATGACTGGGAAACTAAAAGCTTCCCGCGTTGTTCATATTTGTTTAAAAAGAAAGTTTCGATTGAAGTCAAACGTTCCCTTTCATCTGAGTTGGTAAAATCCGATTCGTATCAAAACTCGTTATGGTTTTCAGGAGCTCTAGACTGCTTCCAATTTAATAACGGATTTTTGCGGAGTTCCGTCGCGATATTGAAAAAATAAAATTGTTCATGGGCCTTGCAAACATAAATGGGTTGGTGGTGTCTCGTTGTAATTTAAACTTCTTCACACTTAGACCGCCGCAAAAAAACCGTTACTGTAGAAACTGCCTGAAATAAACGCATAACCCCCAAAGCCAGAGCCGACGGAATCCCTAGTAAATTGGAAGGGGGGCATGCGGGACCTCTTTATTAGCTTGGCACTAGAGCATCTGGATGTCAGGCTCAATCTACATCTTGAGTGGATATCACTCCTCCCTAAAACTTAACACGTTCACTTGAAAAACTGGAAGTCACGAGAAAGTACTTATCCACTAAAATGGAGGTATACCACCACACGGTCTAATAATGTGGTACCTTACCTGTTGAAAGAGCACTCCCCCTCAATACAAATTCTATGTACAGCTCGCGTTTCAACATCGCTCAGTAGTAACCAAATTATAATAATTTTCAACATTCACGTACGCCCCGCACTCCTATTAAAGGCATCCTCTGTGTCTAGTGGTTAAATACGAGTCATTTCAGAGTCAGGGCAGCTGTCATTGGTGCCCAAATCAGCAGGTCTCCACCATAGTAAATCTCTTCGTAACGGAATTGTGGCAGAGCGTTCCGAACTCAATAACGTTCATGCATGCGATAACAAGAAAAAATATTATAGAAAGAAAATGGGAGATAGTGGAATCCTACTTTTGACATGCGGTCTGGCGGAACAGGAGTATTGCAATTCATTATGGTAGTTGTGAGGGGGTAATTTTAATGATGACGATTTTTGTTGTTCGACAATATGCCAACAAGTGAGGTATTTAATGCTATTACGCTCCTTTCATTAGCATAGAAACATGGGTTGATTGAAGAGCTCAGTGTAGTAAATAGGTGCCTATCGATAGGAATCGAGAATATGATCAAAATACTAAAAAAACAAGACTAATGACAATTCGCGGAGAGTAGCATAATTTGAAGCGTAGAGGGATTAATTTTTACTAAGGTATACTAAGGTTTCGTGACTCGAACGAAAAAATAATCATCCTAGTCGGTTTTGGAGCGCAGTCTGGGCATCACTTACAAAACGTTGTGACGGACGAATCGGTGTTTGGTATTTTAATCTAAGTCTTGATTTGAAAATCCCTGGATCACTTTTTTACGAAGATACTCTATATAGTAGTAGGAAAATCGAGTGAAAATAGTTCGTTAAGCGCGTGGAACAAAATGGTAAATCGTTGAGCCGTGCAGAAATCGTCTAAACTACTGTGTAGAGAACGAGTGGAGATAGTTGGCGTGGTAGTATTCCTCCGCTCATTATATTTACAAAAAGATATTTGGTATTTACTTACTTTCGACTACGTTCAGCGGAGCTTCAACAGTATCGTTTTATCACGAATAAAATTTTATTAAGAACATGCGAGGCGAGGGTCTCTAACGGGGCGGCAGCTCTTTAAAATCCTTGTGGGAAAAGAGAACACTCCTCAGCAAAATTATTTCGAAGTAAAGCTTTAACGCATGGCTTATTTATTTGAAGGTACCCCTCCCGCGCTACTAACTGCCAAGTGGCTTTCCTGCCTTGTCATTTTCCAGAGGTACTTTAGCCTTTATTTTCGGTAAAGCTTAGAAAAGTTTGCGAGTTTATGAGGTCGAGAGGAGTTTATTTAATACAGATTAATACGTCAGCGGTTCGTCTAAAGGGCATTGCGGTCGGGTCTACTATGTTCCAGAATATGACTTTTCAGGCCCTACCGAGAGGATTGAGGGTCGAGGTGCCTCTAAAAGCAAGTCTTAGCGGTGGCGTAATACGTGGGTGGAGGATAATGACGGCGTTGGTCTCGGCTTGATTTTGTAACAAGTGAAGAGATTATTTAGATCGAATCCGTACCAAGCGTGCCTGGCGGGACAAGGCTGTACAAACATCGCTTGTAGTACAGGACTCATTTTCGTACTGCCGTTGGATTCAACTGAAGATTAGTTGTGAATCGATTAAGCTTCCATCAAGCGTCGAACCTCAAGAAAACCCAAATAATCCGATTGAGGCTGCAGTGACCTAATGACGCGCGTTTCAGAGATCATTTTTAATATATACTTTTAGTTCAAACTTATTTGTAAATTATACATGAATCGTTGTGGGTTTTATCAAATTTTAGTGCGATCTTGGGCTATTCAACCATCATTGCATATATAAGCCTTATCCTACTCAAACCGCCAGTACTCGGATATGCAGAGCTAAACCAAGTTAAGGGAAAGAATTGGGGGTCTGGCTAACAAAAATAATGTTACCAGTTCGTTGTTTGAGATTAACCTCTCAAGAAATATAGTTAAATCGGTGTAGCCGCTTCGGAGAAGAACAACTTCTTAGTTGAAACCATTATTATAATCGTAGCTAATTCCAAATATGTTTTGCTCATAACATCGTTTAGAGACCCATGTTGATTTGCCAGCTGAATATCACATTGAAGATGATTTAGTTCAGCCCTTCTCTCTACATCGTGTCCATAAACGCGCTGCGCATCTTCTTAAATGACACGTATTTTGCACTCAAAATACTTTAAACTCAAAAATCTGGGGAAAAGCCAATTTTTCGTTTAGTTAAGTACATAATTTTCCTTCCTATTTCAGAGTTGAGGAAAATACAAACACGTTTTGAAGTCCGTTGTTTTATAAGCTGCTTGCTCGTCACACTCTTTTTCTGATGTATCATTTCGGATTTTCGGTACCATCGTCAAGTTATAATGAGAATTTCAAGAACTACGTTACTGTTGAGGGGATGAAAATAAGTCGGCGGTGAAGGAGACTTCTGAGTGTAGTGGTAAGAGATTATATCCCCTATATCAATTATCTATAAATCAGTGATCAATATATTTGTTAGCGCCAAAGCAAGTAGTCGTCCATAGTTTCTTGATGACCGAAAACTTCTAGCTCCTCGTTTGCTGTAATAAACGAATAAATAAAATCGATGTCAACTTGTGACCGAGTCGTCTGCTGTGTTTTATTTTCGCCCTGTTACCGATGTGTAGCGGTTAATCTTATTCTTATCGTGAATGTGAATAATGCTTTATATTCCAATTACTTTGGGGAGGTACTCAAAGTCGTCAGGGTAAAGAAAGTATTGTAATTGACACACAATTTCACAAGGACATTGATTTTAAGAAACATACACATGAATGGTGTGCCACGACGAACTAATTGCTGTGATTTAATGGGTTCAAGGCTTCTAGTTTACTAAGAATCCGAAACTCTGCGTTGTTTCCAACATATTTTATATTGTCAAGTCGTAAACGAAGAAGCTCTGTGTGGTGGTCGATCGTTGCATGTATGATAAGTATCGACAGCCATCGCCTGATTTCTAAATCTGAAGTCCCACCACTCTACGGATTTTATGAAGTTACTACCCAAAAAGGCCTTCTTTAAGATCGTCCAATTCCCTCGTGTTTAGATGGTAAGAAGTACAACATTTTGAAGTATTAGCGAAGAAGACTTGGTCGAGTAGCACGATGATAACCTCCGACACTCCTTACCGCCCAACTCCCATTAATATTCTGAACTGACGATGGAAGGAAGGCGTTACGAGCAATCGGGTTAGGTACTAATTGCGGCTTCATAATGGAAAGCGACGGAGTGTAAGGCGGAGAGGGGCATGAATATTTAGAGAAGGTAGTAAGAATAACAACTTAATGGAGGGCAAAGGTATATCCCGGGGCTTCACCGCAGTATTTACGTTTCTCCGATATTGCATGACACCTCCTATTCAAATTGGATGAAGCCCTGATCTATGTTAAGTAATCATAGAAATGAGGTTTTCAAACTAATGCTTCTATTCCGGGTGTTTTGCCTCAAAGTAGTCGAAAATATTAGGTTGTCAGACTCGTTTGTTCACAGTGCAGTGTTTCAGCAAGACTTGGCGGATAAATATTTCGGACTATAAAACATTGGAAAGTATAGGATTTGGAGACCAAACAAGTTCAGATGGAGGCACAAACAGATATAGATGTACATATTTTATCACCCCGTAAATCCAAAGATCGCTGTAGTTGAACAGAATTAAAATATTCAGTTATGATTTTTGGAGCAGTTTTTGAGAACCTTCGAAGAACCAACCGTAATTAACGAACGTTATTAAACTATCGCCAGATATGTATTTTATAGGGCTCTCAATGGGGTTTTCTGAAAATGCCGGTACCACGTGAGCGGGATTACAAGAGAAAAAACTGCGCTTACATTTTTGACAATTTATTGTCCCAATAATTTGCAAATGCGAATTATATGATACTGTCGATAGATAATATTCAAAAGGAAAGCATGTGTCTGTTTCGATCAATATTATTACAAGAACGGTACTAGCGTTTCAACATTTGCCGTTAGTGTGGTATTCTTACATTCTCTACTGCCTCAATGATTCACTTCTCCATTTTCTCGTTAAACGTTCCCTCGCATTGTCAACAGATATTTTTGCAACTTGATTTGTTTCAATATTTCTGTATGACAGCAGCCGATTTCCTGAGGGTATAATAAAAGCTGGAGGTGAGTAGAGGTGAACGAAGGTCAGGAGGTAATACGTATATCGATAACGTCTCTCGGGATGAATAATGAACGAGATTCCCCTCTTTAGACGACCCTTCCCATTTACGTTCAAACTGTGAAATTATTTCGGAACTCTGAGTTTTGCAAGTTCTTGAAGTTGACTGAAAACGTCTTATAGTTTAACGAAGGTTGCAGGAATGTCAAATTGTTGATTACAGAAACTCAACTGGCTATTTTGACTTCTCTTTGTAGTCCCTAAGGAGATTTGAAATTGTACTACGTCATGAAATGATGGAGTGGAAAACGGAGTAGGCGGTTTATTGTGAGGGAAGTAGAGAAGGTCTGAATCGCTGAGTTGCTAACATAACTATTTTGTAACATCATTTTTTCCTCCCTGCATGACGCTTTTTGGAATTGGGTCTTTTAGTTTCCTCGACATAAGAATTGCAGAAAACTCGGTTTTGGCCACTGCAGGGCAAGACCAAGTACAAGAGAATGCCAAACAGTTGTAAAAAGGTCACATTCCATACGACAATTTCTCGAAAATCGTCGAAAAGGAATTCGGTTTCCCCAAAATACGCGATGAGAAGTTTTCAGGTTTCAACTAGATTTGGTTTTGTGTCGAACGGTGAGAGGGATTTAGAGTTTCCTTGATAGTTGAACCTTGAGTAGTGTATAAATCTCTCTTATTTCTTCTGGTTGCACTTATTGTGGTTCAAACAGTCAAACAGGATGGGTCTCAGGGGTGTAGGACTGCTTCTAGATGGGCAAAGTGAATCACAAGGAAAGTTAAAGGCATTAGGCAATGCAGCGAACTTTACCTTTTCTCCCCGGCTTGGGCGCATTTTCTCACACTGCTTCCCGTCTCTCGGCAACCCGACTCGCTGGCCCGTGCCAATTTCTTAGCGTCGCCTAGAAAACGTCAATTTTTGTTGTTCGGTTTAGTGGTCATGTTTCGTATCGGTTACTAGTATTTTTAGATGCTGAATCGAATGGGTTGCGTCTCATAGCTGTGAAACTACGTCAAGCTAAATAATCAGCAAATTATTGGAAATATGGACCGAAATATCAGGTTTCACATGTAGTCATGCATATAAATTGTTGTTTCCCGGATTGTTGGTATTACCATTGTGCACAAGTAACTTAAGAGGACTGTATATAATAAAGAAAGATGGTGCACATCAACACCAAGCGCTTTCCAAAACATGAAACGGAGCAGACAGACGACAACCCTGAAAGAAAAGGTGAATGAGGATGAGAAATAGAATGAATACCTCTCGTACGACGTCCTCGTGGCTTCTTCCCGGGGCCCTGGGTGTCTGGCAGCAGCTTCCCTCGCAGTTATAGAAAATCGCGAGCTGGGCGTATGTACCGACTCAGCCAATTAATGTGGGACAAGCTCAAATGGAAATAATGTCAGTAAAATATGAAAAGAAATAAAATATAATAAAAGGAGAATATGGTTGGAGGTACACACGCATTAGGCGTAGGTTGGACGCAAGTGAAGAAGGATGATGAACTGAAAACGATAGGAGAAGCCGGTGTGTTGCGGGTTGCCGAACTCCGCTCCCCTCATGCCGAGGAAGCGCCTAAACAACCATGTTATATTTTTAACAGTTTTCGACGTTGAATTGAACAGCATAGGTCCCAATCATGCTGTGATAAATAAATAGTAAACGGTTGTGTTGTGATTTGCTGCGTTTTTCGTTTATTTCTATTTTGACTTGTTTCCCCTCGGCACACCAATAGCTTCTACTATTTAGTAAAAATTCCTTTTGATTATTATTTCCACCCTCCACGAAAAATCTCAACCGTGTTATTACACTGTAGTCCAGTTACATGCTTTCAGTCTCGTATCGTCATATGTTATCAGTACTTTACTTTTATTACATTCTTAATTTTTCATCTCTGGGGAACAACTAACCTTATTGGTAGATTGAACCATGACGTTAACACAGTCCTGTATATATCGAGAGAGCCGTGATTGATTATTGATGGTTACTGGTCAGATTCCCTGGGGTTGGTTCATAAATTTCACGATGGGAACAACACAAAGAAAATGGCTCCGATTTCCACGTACCGGTTTTATGTCATTTATCCTCGCGCTAGTTACGGATTTAACCTTCCACTACAAACGATACCTAGCAATCTGTAATAAATTTATCTGCTGACATTCCTTTTAGTCGGCTAGGGCAGTTTACGCAAATCCTCCTTCCCATCACTGGAAGGATTTACCGTCGCGCTAAACGACTCCCGGTGACTCGAGTCCGGTGATCCCCACATGAAACCGTTTCGCCGTTTATACGAAAAGACCTAATGGTTACTTCTTTTGTTAGGTTTGCGTTAAATTTTTCATGAATCAAAACTCGAGTAGATGAGTAGGTAGTCCCATTCAATAAAATAACGTTGCTTTATTTCATATCGGTTATATACAATGTCAGTCAATTGCCTCCTCAAATACAGTAAATATCACTGTACTGTTGTGACAAAGTGGTGAATGGTTATCCAACCAGAGTTTGCACACAAAATGTTTGATACAGAAAAATGTAGGAAATAAATTAATCGTTGAGCTCATAAAAATAAATAGAAAATAAAGTTACTGCTCGTGAAAAGTCTGAAGCGAAAGCGACAACGAATAACTAAAATAAGCAGTTTTAACGTGCACGTGGCGGTACGCAGATAGGTGGAATTGGGAATGGAACAAAAATGGCGCATGGAGCTGGTGTCTTGACGTCACTCACATCAAAGAGAAATAAAATATAACCCTTCTGAATGGATACTATAAGTGGATATCATAAGTGGTGTAGCTGTCTGAACATGTACGAATGAGAATGTATGATGACCTGCCTATGAAGACCTACGTGTTTGCTTGTTATAAAAAATACATGGTTATTCAAATTTTGCAGAAATAATCGCCATGCACTGTAAAGAAAAGAATAAAAATGTTACATGAAGCATCACCGTCTTATTGCCTCTTAAGAGTATTTCTTCCTGTTGCGAGTTGTTCTTGTTTGGTGTACTATTCTTTATTTTCGATTCTACGATTTCACTTAGTTTTTCGAGCATCGTTTTTTCAATGTACAAATCAGCACTCGTACTACTGCTTATGTATTTGATAGTCAATGTGCGGATGGGTTATTCGATTGCCAATATGACGTATTTAGGAACGTTTGCTTGCGCCAGAAATATGTGTGGCGCTATGGATGATGAACTCTTCTGGCCTCCTTTGTCAAAAAGGTGGGATTGGTTAAGTAAACGTCTTTAGTGCGACTTTGGGGAAGATTGTTGGTGTATTTTGATTCGTATCCCCGCTCATCTAGGTAGAGGAACCAGCTGTGCACAATACAATGTAGAGATGTCTTATTGGCTATTAGTTCTGGTTGCATGAAGTTAATTAGTGTGTCAGATTATGAAGATTAAATATTTTGTACACGAGAGAAGTCTGATGAATACGAACTCGTATTTTGCGTGTAGAGAGAAAAGTATGTCTATGAGGTAGAGCTAGAGAAGTGGAAAGTACTTTAAAATTCCAGATGATGTCAGAAAAAACCAAAGATCGAAGGCCTCACCAGCTACTTTCCCAGCAGTAGAAAAGTTATGTTGAGCTGTAGAAATTACCAGCGTTGATCTGACAGCAGAGGTCTTCAGAGATACATTTTTGTCATCTATCGAAAAAACATCATAACTAAATTTTCCGAGTGGATCGTAAATAAAGAAGCTCTCAAGAGAGAAAAATGAGACACATTATCACCGAGTGCGAACATAAACGATGAGGCGATCATGACCCCAACGCTGATTATTTATCCTATGTATACGGACGTACCAACGTGAATTTTATTTTCACCATGCGAACTATGATGTCGAATATTCAACAATTTGTCAATGCACGGCAACGCTTTGTTGAAAAACCGCAGAACAAATCCAATTTTCACCGCAGAAGATTTTAAGAAAATGCGACGATATCGACTGTAGTACAAAAGCCGATTCGCGCGAGGTAACACAATCCCAGAAACGAAGGCCCATAAATAATAATTAATGACATTCTTTGCTAAACTCGATCAAAAAACAATGTTCAAGCTCCCGCGTAATAATTCTTGCAAATTTATTCAAAGACCCCTTTAACCGAGCCGCTTGCGCCGGAGGCGCAAATGGAGTGGATTCAGAATCCAAATATAAATTTCAATGAGAACTCCACTCCATTAATAAGCTTACTGATGTTGCTCTTCCTAATGGATTAAAAACGGAAAGTAGACGTGATAGGCCGTGTCACGATCTAACTGGGAAGTGCTGGGTGTATTTCATTGGAAACCATTTAGAAGTCAACTTGTTCAGAAGATCAGTCATTACCACCTAATTAAAAGAGTAATGAACATATTAATTGAGAAAAAGCGCGGCGCAGCAGTTTTATTCGTTACGTTGCTTGAAGGAGAAAAAAAGTAGAAAGATGATAATGAGGATGGAAAGAAAATAAAAGAGAGAAGGTTACTTCAAAGAGGTACTTTTTTGCAAGAAACTCACATTAAATGGTTCACTTATTTCTTTGCAAATATCTAAAACCAGAATTTTTAATGAGAAATGAATTTACGCAGTACTGAACGCCAACCAGCGCACCGACAGAAGAGTGATGTGCATTTCATGGTGGAATATGTAGGGGGCAGTCTAGAAACAACTCTCATGCTTACAGTATGTAAATATTTGGTAAAAACACAATAAGCGTACCAATTTGAAAGTGAATTTTATCGACGTTTATTCATTATTTTGGGGTTTTCGGGAGGGGGCGAAAAAAGTAAATTCGCTGTCATCCCAGGGAGCTCGTTCGCAGATATCTGACACGCAGAGGCTCAACCTTGATATTCTCAATGGGCATCAGTGAAATTTAAGAAAAAAAGCTCACATACTAAACACTGCATGCATTAAAGTAATCGGTATTGGTCACAACATTAGTTGGATCAGTAGTAAAACGAGAGACGCGTGATGATCCAAAATATCCATTTATAGAGTGGGAGGTATTGATAACGTTGCGACAATGCTTTTTGACAGCAGAGATGCCGTTAAAAAACTATGGTGCTCAGCGTAACACTACTAGCTAAAATGTTGGCGAATTTCTCGCAATCTCAAGTTATCTTACGATTAGGGTGACCACGAATGGAACGCCACTTCTCCGCATAAAGAACTATCGATCCTTCCTTGGAACGTCTTCTTCAAGGGACGGCTCAGAGATATTTACGACTGTGTCCGATCCGCCGCATCGAAGCCAAAACCCAACGTGTGGTTAAAATAGTCACCCAGCGGTGCGAGCGTCACAAGTAGTAAGCTTCAGAGGAAAAAACCACAACTCAATCTGGTAAAAGACTAACTACGTTGCCGTCCATCGATTCATTTTGGAACTCCTTCGCGGAAAACAGGACACGTAAGTGGATATAATTATGGGTGAGAGGTGGAATTCCATTAAATCTAGGGTGCACTGAAATGCAAAGGACACTTGGAGACTGGAGAATTTGGAGAAAATCCGCACTTTTGACATTGTTTTACTTTTCTCAGTTAATTTTATCAGCAGATAATTTTTATTTAGTTGTCTCTAGGTCTTTCACAATTCTAAACATACCTACTAGAGCAATTCTATATATTTTATGTTCAAAAAACAATATACGACAGGAGGCTTTGTGAAAATAATTGAAAGGGAACGGCTAACCTAAATCAGCTCAAATTCAATGTTCAGTCTGCGAATCGAGATGGAACGCCAAAAAGTAAAATTTTGATCGAGAGCAGTAATATTACTATGGTATTCTTTATATTGCCACTCATACAGTAATAGCGTTCTATTAAAAGTCACGCTAGTCGTAGAATAACCCAGACTCACTCCGATTGTCGTCTCTTAGACTTACATTCCTCTTAATGTTTTCCCTATTATCTCAGAAGAGTAAACTCCAACTTCACAACACGTCAATACTCCCATGAGTTAGCCAAACGTTGGTTGCTCAATGAAGGTTGTGATACTAGAAGGAGCAACGTAGCAAATTCCAAAAGCTATAAGTTTCTCATGTAAACATGTAAACAGAGAGAAAAACAGAAATTTGATTGAGTGAACAGGTATAATGACCAAATTCTTTGACCCCCCTTACATTTCGAGGAGTGGGGATTCCGAATCTGAAATTTTCGTCCGCTGTCCACCGTGCAGGCCATATTTTGCTGTTAACGAAGTCTTTTCCGAAAAAAATCCATTTTCTTAATATTTGTAAACGTAATATCATTTTACATTTGTTGTAATCTTTTGCTGTATTCTTAATATTTGTCAGCGTTGGATTGAATAAGTTACAATCATGCTGTATAACAGAATAATAAACCGTTGTGTATGAATTTGCACGTTGTTTTTGTTTTTCACTTAATTTTAGTTGTTACTTTTTGACATGTTTCTTACTTGGCAAGTTTTTGACACGTTCACGATAGCTTTTTCGCTCTTTATGAAGATTCTCTAAAATCTGTAGTTCTCTCAATTTCCACTATTCCGGGAGTAGCAGGGAAGAGCTTTTTTTGTTATCACGCTTCATTAGGTGAAGGATAATTGCTCCATTGAATGTTGATGTTTTATATACATGTTGAGTAAAATGTTTCGGATCATGATGATCTCATGGCTATCTGAAAGTTCTTTCTCAAACCATTAATATTTTGAAGTGAAACTTCTATATAGAATTTCTATATAGTCTTAGGATTTTCGAGTCACGAAAATCCGTTACCGGTCACGTGGTAGGCAAGACGACAGCGAGAGCAGGTGTAGCAGCGACAGAGAGAGGGACGGCTAGTGGCGGTGTAGAGAGGGCAACTGCGTAATGCACAGCCGCGTAATGCAGAGCGGGGATAGGAGGGACAGCTGAGCAGATGCTCTCGTGTGATATGTCCTCCACCAGAGTGGCGGCGTGTACTCAACTGTTATTTTCTTATTTCTGGTCTCCACGTGGCTGGGCATTGTTGCCTCCGCCTGTCGTTTTCGCTCTCCTTAACTTCTTAATTCGCTCGTGTGCTCTCGCCAGCGGCGTCAATAGAGCACGCCGCGTTGTAGAGTAGACTATGGATGTTTTTTTTTCCTGATTGAATTCTGTTTTCCTGTTCAATAAAATAAAATATGTTTAAATAATATACAAAATGCATTCATTATAATTTACCTACCCTAACCAAATCATAATTTGCAGTAAACCTGTGAATAAAGAAATGTGTGACAGTCACACATGGTAGAAGTGAAACTTTAACGTGCAAAACCGAATCGCAACCGACAAGTGGAAAAATGAATCGCAACGGACAAGTGGAAAAACGAATCACAACGGACAAGTGGAAAAACAACGGAAAAGTGGAAAAACGCATCGCAAAAACATTTTTACTCGATGTGTTACGGGCAGGTTTTCAAATTCGACAAGTACACTAACAATCTGCCTGTAACACATCGAGTAAAAATGTTTTTGCGATGCGTTTTTCCACTTTTCCGTTGTTTTTCCACTTGTCCGTTGCGATTCGTTTTTGCACTTGTCCGTTGTGATTCGTTTTTCCACTTGTCGGTTGCGATTCGGTTTTGCACTTGTCTGTTGTGATTCGTTTTTCCACTTGTCGGTTGCGATTCGGTTTTGCACGTTAAAGTTTCACTTCTACCATGTGTGACTGTCACACATTTCTTTATTTTTATTAGTTATTATCGGAGTTCTATGCATGTTCATTGAGGTTGCGCCAATCTACAGAAATGCGACTCAGTTTACTGGTGGTAGAGCGAACTTGAGTTCAGTTGATCTTAATTAGTCACGACGTTCGAGAAAAAATCCTAGTTTGTTGTTTCCATACAATTGTTCACCGTGGGGGAGCGCTAATGAATGATTAAGACCCCAATTGTTGCGTGACCTCCCTGCCTGGTTAATTTGAAGAGTTTTGGAAGGAGTCATTTTTACCAGCCTGCTCAGTAAATAAATGAGACACTGCCGCAGTCACGAACGGCCTCTCCCCCTTTCATTTCATCCGGACATTGTCACGGAAACTGAATTCCGAAAAAAGTTGCCAGTCGCACGACAACGACCTTTTTTCAAGCGATTGCGTCGTTTCTATCGTCCCCGTATTTTCATATTGAATAATTAGATCGAAAAAGTGCCACTATGCAAAATACACGCGAGATTCGTCAATATGGAGCAGATTGGCTCGTTCAAACGGCGATTATTTCGGCTTGGAATCCGACCAGGGGTATTCATTTTCATGAACTCGCTGTCACGAAACGCACGTGGGAAAAGTGATGGGTGATGCTATCGAAATTCTGCGCTGGTAATGATACTTAGGAATAATTGATTTCCCGTCAATCGACCTTAAAAGCTTTGCCATGTAATTCCTTCATGAGTGAATCCTTGATAGCCAATAAACGCCAATATTAGATACATGGCCCAGCTACTTTTCGCATGAGGTTGGACGGTAATAAAATTACATATATATTTCAAGGAGTGACACCATTATCGCTGCAATGTGTTACAAACGATCAAATTATTTCTAAGTTCATCTTACCATTTAGACCCATCACGAGAATCTGGTATACTATGACATTTTTAGGGCGCTTTGATGGTGTAAGAAACACCACAGATTACGTTATTCCGCTTATGTTGAGCACTGCCCCTCACCCCACAGGAGGGTAATGGTTTCTAAGGGGTTTCGGTGGTGAAGCAAATTACACAGTATTCAAGCTCACGAAACCTGATTTACTAGTGACTTTTTTTAAAACAAATCAATACATTTGCAAGAAAAACATACAACTTCAAGGGTTACTGCTAGCCCTTTACATAGCCAGGGCATACAACATCGGAATAAAGTTGCGCCTCACAAGACCGGTATGCTTGCAGTTCATAATTCCCAAAATTGTCAAGAGCTCTACAAGGCTCCGTAGAAATTCCTCACTTCCGGGAGACGGACAGTCACATACGGACGCCACGTTAATTTTTTGTCGATAGTGACACTAAAGAAAGTTACGGTTGATGGGAGAAAGTGGTGGAAAATGAAAATTTCCTATGCCAGGAATCGATCCCGGGTCTACTGGATGAAAGCCAGATATCCTTGCCACTAGACCACATGGGACCTATACTGCGTATTTTTCATGCCTTTCAATAATATCGGAAGAAAGAGTTACGACGTAACAATTATTTCGTAAGGAACTGAAGTGAACTCCTATACGGATCTGTTAGCATCTATTCTCTTATCTTCCGGGCCTGGAAATAATACAAAGTAATAACAGTAAGGGAAGTTATTGACGCGCAACCAAATAACAATTGCGGTCGAAGCTTTCGCTAGCCCAGACATAAGCACGTTGTTGAGATGTGGTATAGGAGCAAATGCCAGAGAACTCATGTTGTGATTTAAACATGCATTCGAACCATGTCTTTCATACACATTTTCAAAATTAGAAACGAAAGAAAAAGAAAATCAAATGGCCACAGCTTAACCTAATTGTTCTTATTCACTTATTGAGTAGAAACAACGATTTAGTTAATTTTAAAAAATAGGTAATATTTTGTTTGTAGGTATGTTGTGGGACATGAAAATAGTTTAAACCACGCTGGCACATAATGAAAGTAGTAGCGAATTAATATTACTTACGGTTCACAATCCTTAAATTATCTTTTATCGTTTAATGTATTATTTTACGTCACAATTGCAGGACTCGATCCACAAACCTTAATTCTCTAGGTAGAAGCTGTTCGCAAACCATCGAACTCCCGTAATTAGCGCAATTTGGGTGTATCGAAGGAACCCTTGGCCGAAGGAAGTAGTATAATATTAATAACACGAAAACCAATTCTACATCGCTTATGAAGAAGGGCGTTAAACAAAGATCTCGTATGAATAGCATATTGCCGAATTTATAAGGGTTGGAGGAAGTTACGTATGGCAACGAAGCAGATATTTAAACCAACTCTTTAAAATGAATGAGGACTACAGTATGTTGCAAGTTTTCGTTTGATGATTTCGTTATGCTGTAGACGTTCAGGATAATGAGCGCACCCAGTACCCCCTCCTCCATTCTTTTTGTTATACGCGGTGGAATTTACTTCCATTTTTTCAGCATCGCCCACAGCCAAACAGTGCAGTTCTAAGGTCTCATTTGATATCATTCTTTTCAAAGCAGAATCAGTTCAGTTTTCAAAATTTTCATTTAACTGCAGAAAACGGCAAGACCGGAGTCCAGTTGGTTTCTTCTGTTTCTCGAGTAATACTTTTACTTTATATCAACTCTAGGCCAGATATTTGAGTCATCATTTCAAATGTACCACTCTCAAAAACTGACCTTAGACTATTGCCAATGGGACCCAATGTCAGTTATGATTCGTTTTTAAAGGCAACGATTATTGTATGATACACAAAGTAGTAGTAGGTCGGAAGAAACACGATGAAAAACATGCCACACTTCGCACAATGTTTGTAAAAGAGAGATATCTTCTTTCAGTGGGAGATTAGATATAGTAACAATGAAAGACGGGGGAATGCATTCAAGGAATCTAACATCATTTTTACATCCTGGACAGTACCAGAGGTGAGCAGTTTGAAACAATAGCATGCCATTGTTCCTGCCGATTCGAAGCATAGGAAGGCCAATTTCTCTCACAACGATTTGTTAAACCCTCGTTAGTCTGGGTGAGGGGTATTATGTGAACGGGGTGGTGTTCGAAATGCGACAAAAGACGAGGAATTCTAAAAAAGGTTTGCTCGGTTAAGTTGTACTTTCTTCGATCTACCCTTAGCTAATATGTAGTGGTGCCGTATAGTCAACTCACTCAAGCTGTTGTTGAATAATTTATAATGTCTTAGACTCGTATTGGTAGTTTGATGCAGATGGCTCGCAAAGTTCAAGTAAAAAACTCGATTATGATCTCCATGTCATTCATACAAGCTCGAAACATAAAACATTAAGACGAACGTCTAAGTTACCTCTACTTCAGTACTGAGTCAAGTATCGAATAACTGTCAAGGTGTTACCATTTGATACCCTTCAAAAGAACCTATAAAATATGGTTCCACCCTGTTTTCACTTCCCAATGTGAGCGAGCGAATACAAAATTGAAAACGAAAATAGGGAACCGGTTTAAAAGGCTGATCTGATGAATAAAACATCGCTCGTTGCCTTAGCCACCTGTTTTCCATTTTGAACAGCGAGACCAAGATATGCGCAACCTTCATTAAAAACGTTTTGAGGCAACAGTTCGCCTCACTGTCTCTTCAGAATCCACTTCACAATCGCGAACTCTCTCCTATCCACTTCAGCTCTTTTCCAGAGAAGGAAAACGTCAAAAGTTTCCAGTGATATCCTTCACATCTTCGGCTTTTCCAGAGAACCAACCACATGCGCTCAGTTTTCGACTCAAACTTCCTTCTTTACACTTCCCTTGCCACTTCTTGAAACTAGTCATTAATTACTCTTGAGGTATCAAAGTTAAAGCCTTATTGCTCTTCGTTCGGGAACTAGGAATTAGAAAACCGTTCTGCTTCTCAGCAATTCAAGGCGATACTGGGGCTGTAGATTGGAATTAAGTTTCATTTTGGACACGCTAACAGACTTGCGAATCTCGTTGTTAGTGCGATCAAGGTGTAGTCGTCATGCACGTGAACTCATCCCCAATGTTCTCCTGTAGATTATGAGAAAACTCAACTCCCCAAAAGGAAATACCTAATGTGAGATGCAACTTAATGCCTTTCAGCCGTCTGTGGGTGATGATATTGGTAATTATAATTTGAAAACGTAATAACTACATATAACATACGTATTATCACGTTTTGTGACAAATCGTACGGATGCCAGTACCAGAGCTGGACGGTTGGTAATTGCGAGCAAGAATTATGCAACTTCATACAAGTTATGGTAACAGAGAGAGAATATGTTCAAGCACAGGCTTGAAGGAAAGGTTCTCAAAACCGATGAGGGTGAAATTGACTGTGTTAAAAGGCGCTAGTCAATATCAGAAAAATCACTCAGACGTTCTGTTGGATTTGTCTTTCAGTAGAAGGATTCCAGCGAAATGAAGTTGAAAAAGCAATGAGGGCAAGGAAAATTCCGAGATGCCGCTGTTGAGAGAGCGATCCGTCACAGGTGAGGGTGTTGTGTTGAACATGTTGTGTTTCCGTCTAAGCATAATTTCAATATGCCTCCACATTATCGAGAGAACTTACGGCGTAAGGTTGGAATTTATATATATAATTTATAGGAAGTTGAGACTGAAATGTGATCACGTTAACATGGTAGAAGTCTGGTAGTTTTCCGGTCTTTAGTGCTGCCAGTCGTTTTATGACCTCACTTTGAAGATTAAACGCGTCTAGTTTGTACTAAAACGAGGCGAAGAAACCAAAAATGGCAAGTGGTTATTTAGGAGCAAAAGAACTTCGCTGTTATAGTGGACGACAAGAAGTCATTCAATTCAAGATACCTCAGTGGAAAATCCCTTCAAAATGTGCTGAGGCCGGTTGTTGCACTTATTGCCGATGTGAGGTTCCTTAAGCCATGAAGTTTCTCACTTTGTCTCACCAACTGGCTGGCTAAGTTTATCTTCAGTCACGAGAATATCTGCGCCTGCGTTCAAAGAAGGAGTTGGTTGCCGTTTCTCGTTTCAGGAGACTCATGGCCGTTAGTAATCTACGAATAATCTTCCTGCCAATTTCATGAATCGTTACAGGCGAAATTCTAGAACACCGAAAATTGTGTGCAAGGTGCGCACCAAAAACATTCCAGAACATCGTCCAAATCCCGTTTTGGTGGCACTAACTTCTTTAGCTTCGTGAACTGGAACGTTTCAAAGTTGAAAAGGATCCCCAGCAACGGCATTATACATTTTGCAGTATCATTAAAAACAGTCCAGTTTTAATGGTGGAATGTCACATCACCTACGTTCCCTACCTGTAACCGACAAGGGAAGTATAGCTAATGACGACGGAAGCGATGTGACTGTTCAACTTCATCCCTAAATTGAGGTCGACTTGCGAAACTCTCAAAGTGGATTATTTAAGCCATAAATAAAATAAGAGTGTTTCAGCTTGTGAAGTGTTCAGACTCGAGTTGTACATTCACAGGAGCGCTGTATGTGTATTATGAGCTAATTACATCTCATTACCGATGAACACACAAACGACTTCCCTTCGTTAAAGAATCACCAAGCCGTCATTCTTCTCCGCTCCTCCCTCCCATCTACTCAGCATTTCAGCTGAAAGCTGATAGGGTTCTCATCAAATAATCAAAGGAACCGAGCTCGCGCGAAAAGCAACACGTAGCCGAATAGTCCTCTTCTAAAAGGGTTTCAACAATTATCATACATTTTGTATAAGCGTTGGAAGTTACAAAAGGCAAAGTTGGGGGAATCGAACAAATTACTTTTTTACTTAGTAGAAGCTTCACAATGAGCGCCATTTCTTAAGGGGACTTGAAAAATAATGAGCGACAACGCGTTGAAATTTAGTAGACGTTTGAGTAGTCCGTGGAAATCACCTATCGCATGGCATCGTTTTTCATACCACCTTTTTGGATCATCACGAAAGAACTGACAATTTCAGGCGACTGAAATGATTAAGGTATTAAAAGACTTCACAAGAGCAATTTCAGGATGTTCAGTGGGGTGAGGAGTCTCCAACATTTTACCAGCAACTTTTACTCATTTTCCCAACCTACAAAAGAGATGGGGAGATGTCCGACGTGCCTCAGCCTTACATAAAACCCCGATAGCTCTTCTACAACTCTTAGTTTGTTACTCGATTTCTCAAACGCGTTTACTCAATTGTCGGTTTCTGGAAATATGATTTTTCAAGAACCCTATGATTGTCAAATCTACTTCCGACTTTGTAGTTTGAATTTCAACAATCACTTTGAATTATCCCGAAAGTCTCCTATTTCTGTATAGTTTATTTTTATTATCAAACAACGCTCATGGGATTCATTAACACTTGTTACTCAAACCTCATCAATTTCACTTAGCCTACATTTTTTACCGAGTGTTTCATTTTTTTAGTTCCATTTCACCGTTTTCAATTAAAATTTCACTGGTTTTCCTTACCACCGCAGATTTTTGCTATAGTTGTATTTTCCCAAAGTCCTATTATTATTAATGCTAACGAGGTACCCAATAACTTTTAACTCTTTTGGCAATTACAATTTGGATAAAATTGTGGTCAACATAAAAGCCTGGCCAGAGTGAATACTCTTGAATGCCATAAATAGGAAAATTCGCCCTGAACAATGTGTGGCAAGACAACGCCCAAAAAAATTAAAAAAAGACGACACTTCGCCTGCCAATCTGTTCAGGCGACGGGCAGGTTTCGTATTTTTCGACAGTAAACTTCAATGATCTCGAACCACCGAATGTGAAACCGGTTGTTTTTTTGTTGTTAAGTTCATTTTTTAAACATTTTTATACTGTGCTATATTTAATTTATTTTTCAACTTTAGTTGTTGAATTTCTCAACTACTTTCCGTTTTCAAACGTATTTTTACAATCCCCCCCCCCTCAAAGCTATTTCTAACCCTATTCTCATAAATTTTTGTGAAATCTTCAGGTATTTTTCAATTTATTGAATACTTTTCGTCAATCACTCGAAGAGGGATACTCCATTCTTGAACATCTTCAAAACACACCTTCTAATTTATTATTCGATTTATGTTCATTTTCGACTCTTCGTAAACAATTCCATAGATTTTTGCTTAATTTCTTAACTAGTTGCATTCAACTTATTAGTGGATTACGCTAACCTTCCCGTCAATCACACACTTATACTCAACTTGCTTAGTCAACAAACTTTTCGTAAGTTCAAATAGTTTGTAAAAAACATGTACCCCCCCCCCCCCTTAGAATTGTAGCGTATTATGAATTGTCCAACGAATGCTCGAGCTATCTATAAACAATTCTCAGCATTATAAACGTAAATTTGTATAGAATATCCCGATCTTACTTCAGTCGTGAGAAATTTTAATTTATTCCTCAAAGTAGTCGAAAGAATTCCCTAGAATTTTTCCATTCGCTTTCAAAAGTGTTCATTACGTTAATTGAAATCGGTAACGTATTTCCTGCTTTATTTTTCACTTTGTAAGTTTTCTCAGTTTAACAGCTTTTTCATTGTATTTTTAACTAGTTTTGAGTTGGAATTTTCGATTTCGAATAATTTTACTATATGTTCAACAAAATTTACTGTTTTTACCAATCAATAACAAGCGTTGGTTCACTTCTCACTTTTAAACCCTTTTTTCTCCAATTTCCCAGAAATTTTCCATTTGCTCAAGCATTTTGTAGTCGTTTAATCGATTGTTTAATGGCTTTTAGTTGATTTCCCATCTTGTATGAACCCGTGACAACGATGAACTTTTTTTTTTCTTACAAGATGTTTGGTACTTCAAAACATTATATTATTAAGTGAGAGGGAGGGATACGAATATATTTATATACACACTGTAAATTTGTGGTAGTCCTGGTGTGACCGAAACATCATCGTTATGACTCACGGTTTCCTTGTTACTCTCGTCATAAGCCCTGAACCATACCTAGAGGGAGTAAAAAAGTCGTTTGTGAGCAAAAAACGTTTCCTGAAGTCCTAGCTCACAACAAAGAGCATATACGATTTGGGGTCAAGAAGGCTTTATGAAAACAGCCTCATGATGTTCCCCTCTGGCCAAATATTGACCAAATCGTTTGACTGCATCTAGCCGATGATAATCTCGTGTTTGGACTTTCTGCCGAAGCCCACGTTCGATGGTAGTTGTGAGAGGTCTGGAGTGAGGAATGAGAGGGGCGAAATGGCGACGGTATGGGGGAGGGAGTGGTGGTGTTAGGTTGTACGTGAGTAGGTAAGAGGAAATATCAACATTGACCCTCTTCTCGTTTTTTTTTTTTTGCTTTTTCCATCCTCTCCATTTTCCTCCTTTTCTTCCGCTTTTCTCGTCAAACTTAAATCCTCACAACCCACGGTTTATCTCTGCTCCCATGCTCTCTAGAAATTTGCTTCGTCCGACCCATCAACCATTTAATCCCTCTTTGGCAGGATTTACTCGGTCCTTGAATTTAAGAGAAGGTATGAGCCCTCAACAACACTTCATTTTTTAATTCGCATCAAACGACCCTGTTCCCTGTATTATTGAATTTTTAATTTTTATTCATCTTCCTTGTTAATATTCAGACGATTGGTTTGCTTCGGAAATACATTAGGGTATATCTGTAATCTACCTAGTTCACTATTGGCGTTCCCCATTATCTGTTGCGCTACCCCTTGAAGGAAGACTGCAAGTTGAGATTTAAACGAGACCTTTTCTTTGATTACAGAACTTAATTTTGAAAAACAGTTAATTTGAAAGCTCATATCTACTCCTTTTGCGATTCAAGCATTAGGATTTTATTTATGAGCCCCTTTAGCTCTCGTATTTTCGTAAAATAAATCGGCTAATTCTAGAATAAAATTTCTCTATCTCTTTTTTACCACGAAGGAGACCCAGGAGTTCCAGAATGCCCTCCAAGATAACGACGTGAGCTCAGAAAATATGAGGGGATACTTCACGTACTGGTTCATTCCTATCCCGCACTCCAGTATTCCAGGCCCCTCTGGAGTTTACCTGGCAAAGGCCAGTTAATAAAAAAAACTTATTAACTGATTCTGCCCACCTTTTCCGTATCCACACTCTAATTATGAATTGAAAATGTTTCTTCATACTTCCACCCCGTGGAGGGAGCCCCAGTTAGTTCACGTCCCATTTTCCCGCGTACACGATGCGTGAACATTCGTTTAGAATATTTTTTCTGCTTGAGTACTAGAATAGCACATGAGTTACATTATAGTCATCTTTCATTACTTACAATGCTCACCGTTCTATAGGGTTAGGTAAATTACCCTATTCCAATACAAAATAAATACACTCTCGCATTTAAGATTAGTCCTTAGATTGCGGGGATTTCTTAACCTGCACAGTATGTAGAAATGAAGAATGAGAGGAATGGTGAAGGGGAGTTGAAATCTAAAAGAACTTGAGAGTCCAAGAGCAACAATCATTTTCTCTCCCTCCTATGACACATTGAGCCCGTGCGTCCCGTCTCTTCCTCGGCACAATTTTGAAGGATTCATCCCTTTCAAAGTTGCAACCCGCCAATCCTGGGCCAACTTAAAACCTGTCTTCATCCTTCCCCGGTCTCCATCCACCAGCTTATAAGACTTTCCTCACTTTTCATTTCTTCCTTTCCCTAAAGATTCGTTTGCATTTTTTCTTTCCTCAAACCATAAAACGAAGCCGTTCATTTTGTCGACTTTTATTGCTCTTCGTATGTAGCCCTTTTCACATTTTTACGTTTCACAGCTTTCTTCCTCTTCGACTTGCGGCTTCATTTTTAAAAAGCCTTTCAGTGTCTGAGACCACCGACACTTCTGCTTTTACTTCTCGTCCTTCCCACCTGGACGTCATAATTTTTCCTCATCTTTTCCCTATCACTTCGAAGTTAACTTTCACCTAAATTGGTCTCCCACCGTTCTAAATTAGCCCTTCTCTTTTTTTTTTACGGTGTCCCCTCTTTTTTCATAATAACCCGAAACAATAAACTCGCCGTAACGAAGAAGGATTGCCGAGTTGAAAACCTTGAAGAGGAAAGGAAAGAATAAATTTAGCTTTAGTTTAAATTGAGATTAATCAAGATGAATGAGAACATATTTTGTTGTCGTTATTTATCACCCTTTGCCTTGACATGGGAGAATTCTAGATTTCCCCGCCCAACAGTTTTTGCTTCATTAAATTTTAATTCCACTTACTTGATTAGATCGTTAGAACTGTTTTACTCAGCTTCGTTACATCTGAACTGATTTAACTGCGTTTTGTGAAACCTTTAAATTAATTATCCGTTCCCTCTAGATAACCTGCAGTTGTCACGCCTTGAACAAAGCTGTCTCCAGGATGGAATTCCCTAGGGGTGCGCCTCGTTAGAATAAAAGGAAATTCGCCTTTTTCAATGCTCACGCTAACGGTATAAAACTGAAACCCTCGACAGATGTATGTT
This sequence comes from Pachypeltis micranthus, assembly GCA_020466155.1. Taxonomy (NCBI): domain Eukaryota; kingdom Metazoa; phylum Arthropoda; class Insecta; order Hemiptera; family Miridae; genus Pachypeltis; species Pachypeltis micranthus. The sequence continues at coordinate 19,341,727 of CM035774.1, read as the reverse complement.
CTCGTTTGACGTTTCTCATAGATTATTCTTTACAATCGCAGGAACAAAAAGACGACCCTCCCCCCCCAAAAAACATATTCACGTCTCCAAAAATCATCTCTGTAGATCTCGAATATATGTGAGTAGCGTTCTTTCAAAAGCCACGATCGTAATCAAATTAGCTAGTCCTACAATGAACCATTAATAACAATTATGAAATGTTTCACGACAATGTTTACCATATAATTCCAGAACTACGAAACATGTACCATCCCAAAAAAGTAGTGCTGAAATTCCCATTAACTTCGTAAAAACTGCTTTCTCAATAAATACAGTGCCATAAGTAGTAGCAACCCAATTAAATCTGATATTACAGCGTTACCAGTTATTTCATAAACTTAGTGAGACCCAGATTTGGTTAGTTGGTGAAGTCGCTGAATATTCGTGGGGACGAGGAAAACTGTGTTATGCTCCTTAGTAGACATTTTTCCTTTCTTCTTGGCCAATCCTTCAGTTGGCTAGCTTAACTTCTTTTGATAGCGTCGACAGACCATATATCACTACGCACAAAACCATGTTACAAAACTCCTGTTTTTTTTCAATCCCTCAACTCCGTTCCGTATTTTTTTAACTTTATTAATCAATACATTGCATAACGGAATATCATTCCCCTGCCACTTCCCACTGCTTGGAGTCGATCAAATTATGTAAAGAGCGCTCTCGGTTGTAGAAACTGGATTGTTTTTCACTTCCGTCTCTCTGGGAACGTCGACGCGCTCTTTTTTCATTGAGTGCCGCTTTTATTATTCTGTTTCCTTCCGTTGATACGAGTTATCCAGTTGTTGTTGCTCACGACACAACGTCACTCTTTTAGCCATGAATAGACACGTTATTGTTCCGGTTGTTTTGTGGTAAATCTAGTTCATATATCGTAGTTCGTTGATAGTTTCTCCTCTGGCATTTACTAGTTCTTACATTCGGCCTGAAGCTTATGTAACAATTATTTTCCACGGAATCAACTTGGCGATTTTCATTCCAGTTGATCGAAATAATCTGCAGACTTGCTGAAAATGCCGTAAGATGAATGTGACAACTGCGTTGTGTAATGTGCCTCAGTTTTTCTCTTCTCGGGTTTCGTTGAAAACATCTGACGAATAAATATATAGTGTGACACTTCACACCACTTCTCTCAGCCCCACGCGGTTTCAGCGATTTATACCACTCTACCAACTAATATAATCTGTTTTTTATTGGTTTATGTGGACCGGTATAACGTAACTCAATGTTCTATGTAGAAACTGGTAGCGTCTTAAGGGTCTAGAACTTATTGAGCTGCTCCTACTTACACAAGACAATGAATGAATAATCAGTGCATAGCCAATTTATTAAACCGCAAACGTGAGTTTTTGTGAGCTGTTTTGGAATTTTCGGTTTAACCTGCGAAAAGTGCTGATTTGCGAAACGGAATTTGTTTGAATTCCAGAATTTCGGGGGTTGCTTTTAATTACCTGATTAAAATCTCGCCGTGTTGGTAGTGTTTTTAACTACGACGACATTTGTTTTGTTGAAAATGCTAGCCTTACACGAGCCGGAATCCAGGAAAATACTCTTCTTAAACCCATTTTATTCGCCACTTTCTATTCTTTAATGTGCTCCCTTCGTTAATTTTTCCACAAAGAGAACTTTACGATAATATATTTGGAATTGCTACAATTCTGTCGAAGTTAGAGAAAAAATTGGCGTTTTGGTCACCGTGGCAACTATAGTTACTATTGAACAATTTCACTAGAACTATCCTTGATGAGGATTTGAAGCGCAAATATGAAATTTGAGTTGATTCGCTTCAGCCGTTCTCCATCTATTGCGTGCACAAAAGTGAACCATTTTCCCAAACGATGTTTTCCAGATTCGGAAGTAATTCAAACGTAAAGACTAAGAAAACTCAAATTTATCAATTTGATTTTTACAAAAAGTAGAAGTACTTCCTTTGATGTAAAAAAATTAGACCACATCATCTGAAGCCCAGGATGGCTATAAATAAACTGACTCGTTGTCATAGCTGAATATTTCACTGATTTTACTGAAACTCGCGAAACTACACCTCCTTTTACGAGACACCCATAGGATTATTTTCATGGTACAAATAAGCGTGTTGGTCGTCTGCTTCTCACCGTCATGTTCTTCCTAATCAATGAAAATGGTCTGTAACCTTATATTAGTACTATAGATGATTAATCCTCGAATTCGAAAAAAAAATATTGCTACGCTTTACACATTTCTGAAAGCCAACGTGTGAACTCGATGATACATTGATCTGGAATCTAATTTATTCACACCTCGTTTTTCAATGCACCAGTTTAAGTACCGTGAAAATATCGTTGACAAAGGCAGCCCTTTGCTATCTTTCTCCCTTGATTACTTTAATTCATGCTGATAGGTAGAGAGTAAAGAGCACTTCCTCCTTTGGAGTCTCGCCTAACTGAAGGGACTCCCTGCTCTCGTTCGTACTTTGCATCCCCAGGAAACCGAAAACGAAGAGAGCCAAGCGAGAGGGGATCCAAGTTAATTTAGAATTCCTCGTGTTCTAATGCGTTCTTCATATTTTGAGAAGAGGGAGGAAAACGACGGAGAAAAGACCCTTTGGAAAGCCCCTTCTTAAAACCCCATCCTTCTCTGCTACCTCGCTAAAAACTGATCACTATGCTAACAGCAACACCGTTTCCTTCTCTTTCCATCAACTTTCTCAAATATTCCTGTATAAAAACGCCTTTCGGCGTCAGAACACCTGCGCGCAAAATGTACGCAACCGTTTCAACTGTTTCGGCAACAACTTCACATTTCAACCTTCTCAATATCTTTTAAAAAGACGCGAGAAATGGTCGACGTCGAGGATAAAAAATGTTAATTGCGCTGTAAATTTGTTTGAGGAAGATTCAACGCGAATTAAATGGACACGTTTTCATTAAATATATTGTTCATATCTTCTTACCACAGCGATCGTTTGTCAGCTGTTGTCGAGTTGCGAATTGTTCTTATAAGTATATCTGGTGCGACGCATCACTCTACTTCTCTCAGCCCCACGTAAATTTAGCTACTGATCCAATATGTTCTTGAATACACGTATTTCTTATACTTCTGTATTTTCGTAGAAAACTAAGGTGTTGCTGAAACCTCAGAAAAGCGTAGTTTTTGCGTCAAAATAGGGTTTTTCAAATACCCAGTATTTGGCGGAGAACGTCATGCTTATAGTAAATTTGCGGTATCGCATTTCTTAGCGGTATCGGAACTGATTAGTTTCGAAAGAAAATTCGTTGTGCAAACAAAAAGAGCGGAATTATTGCTTTAAATCTCCAACTTGAAAGCAAACCACCGAACCAACACGGAGGTTGTGCGAGGAAAAAGAGGAGTTTCGTGGTAAGTTCTAAGCACTTTGGGTGACTCAACTGCTGAACTGAGTTTGAAAATGTAGATGATGCTTCAAACAATTATATGAACAATTACGACTAAGTTCTGCGAGGTAGAGAGCTTAATTAATTCTTTCACTTTCACTCTCTTCATTATTGTGCAACAGTACATCAAGAATTACAACTGTTGACTATCGGGCACGACTTAACCACTAATGTCTTAGCAGTCCACATTGAACTTAATGGGTGCAGATTAATCATAAATAACTAACCCACTCGCTCATACCAACTTGTCTTGAGCACAATGAAATTGTGGTTTAGAGGTGAGCGATGAGTGGAAACATCGTTTTCGGAAAAAGAGTTTGACGAAGGTGATCAATAAAGATGTCTACTGTTTTACGGCGGGACATAATAAAGAGACGATCATTCACCAGAGCGCTGTTCATTCCGGAATAGAAGGGATGGAAGAGAGAGCACGAGGGGGAAAGTGGGCAAAGCTATACATCACATCTAGAGGAGAATGATAGAGAATGTACTGGTTGTGGAAGCTATTCTACTGAAACGCTGTGTCGAACAATTACGTTCCTCTCGGCCGCTCCCCCGACCATAAATTCCTGAAAAAAAAGGTTCTTCCCTCCTCTTCATCCACTAAACCCCACGAATCTGAAGTGGACGGTGAAGAAAAAAACCTCTGTCTCACATTTATTTTGAAAAGTGGTTGGAAACTTTTGACAAGTTGCTTTGAATGAGAATGGCGACTAAGGCAACCCTCATGCGTCGTCAGAAGTGCCTTATTACTCTGCGTTACTTTTGATGGCTCTTAACGGTTAAAACCCCATGCAGGATGAAGTTAGTTTTTCTAGAATGAATCTCATGAAAATGAAGTGAATAGCATTTCACAAATTTTCGAGTGTGTAAAATCATTGTGTAAACCCACACAAAGTCACTGTGAAGTCTAAACCTGCTGAGGGAGCTCTTTTGTTCAGTGAGTTAAGACTTCAGGAATTTTTTATTGCTCACAATTGAATATTTCACCTCCTTCTTCAGCTGAGTCACCAGCCCGTTCAGAGCAGTCTCTGTAGAAATTGTCACCACTCTGGATGGGGTGGATTCAGTCTCTGTCCACGAGCAACTAGAAGAAAAACTTCTTCGGCGGAGTGGGTGGCATGTTAGGAGAAAATATAATTGTATCATCGTTTTGCAATATGCAAACAGTCAGCCCTAAATCATCTTACATTCTGTGTGTGTGTGTGTGTGTGTGTGTGTGTGTGTGCGTGCCTGTGAACGGGATTGAGAAAGAACGACTCGACGATTTTGGCTCAGATGCCAGAATCACTTTGAGACGCCAAAATAGGGTCGAAACTCAAGCGATTTTGATTAATCTTTTTATGGGCGTATCCCCAGTACTATACAAATTTCATCTGTGGGAAGTTGGTGGGAGCAAAATAATAAATTATAATAGATTTCGATCAAAAACGATTTTAATTTAGTGCTTTCGACATAAATCTCGCTCATATGACTCTACCGTTCTCAAAAAATCAGTGTGGCAGTTCAATAATTCACGTATACCGTGGACGTTTCGTAAAGGTAGAAGTAGAAATCACCTCTTCTTTCCGACTAACTGTACTCGCAATTTTTCTCGTATAATTCCATAAATCCAAACACGAACTTTTTTCAAAAAAATCCTGTTGGCAGTCGCATTAACTTCTTGCACTTTCCTCTTTCACTGAATGTCAAGGTGTACGTAGCAGCGGCCCAAGGAGGTGAGCCAACACGAAAGTCTGTGTTGCTCTCAATTCCAAAACGGCTCGAATAGTTACTATAAAAATTGCGAAATATATTTTGCTAGTAAAATTATTCTATTTCCGCAAACATATCTGTAAAAATAATGAAAATGGGGACGTTAGCGTAAAAAACAAAAATCAGAACTTTTTCGCAAAAACAGCCTTGAACGCACAGAACATCTTAACATAATTAATACTTGTGAACTGGTCTTCATAAATATATATTCAACAGTCCGCTGAACAGCGGTGATAGAAATGCAACAAACTCGATTTTTTGTTTCCACGTTTCCACAATTTTACAGCAATTGTTGAAGTGTTGGAGTAGCTTTTGTTTTGAAAAATTGTTGTTGTGTTTGGAAACTTTACTTAATTATTTTTTCAGAACTTTTTCTCCAAATTTTTGTTGAACAGTTGATATTGGCCAAAACGCATTAGAAAGTAAGTTATTCCGAAAAAACTGTAAAAAGTTTTTTCTTCACACGATCGTTCCGACGATTTTCAAGTCTGACTGAAATGTACGTCACGTTTTCTATAAATCCTTTTGTTTGTGGAGCTCGGTTTAACGATGATGCAGCACTCACATAACAGCACAATGTATGCTCGTAATTGACATCAGCTGGAGATCTGCCAGAAAACTCAATCTGAAAACAATCTTGACTGTATATCATAAGCGACCACCTTCCGCGTTTTTTTTTCTCTAATTGGTTTTCTGCTAGTTCTTTTGGCCTGGTGGTAATGACTTTTGGGGATGCTATAGTGAGTCGGTAATCGAACCGCCATAGCTTGTTTTTCAGGATGTGATTATAGGGTCTGTATTTCACCGTGAGCGTTGAATGAATATTAATTTCCCCACTTACGAAACCATCCTCATACTCCGGGATTTCCCAATAATTCTCACGGCAGCTCGAGAAAGCTTCAGAATGAAACGGAAGGAAGAAGCTTGTGCCCCGATAAATTGAGGAAAACGGTGATAACGTGGCCGAATTGAGCATTCCGTGAGCTTTAGTCCAAAAAGGAAGTCGAGGGTTGAGGTATGAGATTTACGCCTCTCGCCCTCTTCATGCACAAAGCTTCCAGCCCCTTCTCCAAATTCCCCTCTCAAACTAATCCAAGTCCCAATTGAAATTTACCACCTCCGTTTTACCTAATAAGATTTTTAGACCGGCAATTTTCAATTTCCTTTTCCCTGGCTTTAAAGTGGGTTCCTTCCGTTTGCGACCTTTTTAAATCCAAATCATCGGGTTTTGAGGTTCTTCCACCTGAATCCTAATTTTCGTTTATAAAAAACTTAGCTGAGCCGTTCCGCAAGTCAACTGCTTTCAGATATAAACCGGAGGTGGTTTACATTTTCCGATACTCTCAAATCTTTCAGCTAGGTGGGAGTATTCAAGCTTCAAGGCGCGGAACCAATGACATTTCTTCGAAAGCTACTTCATGAATTCTGAAGTTCATCATTACGTTGCTCCATGTTTTTGGCTCTCATGAAAACAAAATTGTATTTAGTTCGACTTCGTGAGTTTATGGGTCATGCCACTCCCAGTGTTACCTCAGAACAAAACGGAACTGTCCCGAACCTCCTTCTCGTTGGAAAGGATGTGCTCCAAAAGATTATTAACTGAGACCGAGTAAAGTCATCTCCAATTATTTCATTGAAGCCTTCGGCTGCCAGCCTGCTTGATCGTAGCGTATTGAAGGGTTTTGGCATTCCCATCCAGATCTATCTGGTGAGCACGTTCGTGATGAGGATTTGAGGTGGACTTTCTACTACCGCCATCGCTATTTATGGAATGGCTCCGGGATCTCCCCTGGGTCCCTTTCATTTCATCGATCTAGTAGGTCTGAAAAAGTACACTTTCTCATTTTTGCGTAAAGTGGCCTTTGCACTGCTCAATCAAACTTATTTGTCAATTTTGAGTTTTCACGATGCTTCTTCATCAACCCAGAAAAATTCATGGTCTCTACTTACATGCTATGTCGCGTGCTGTGGGGATTCTCAAGAAAAATGCCTTTCCAAGTTCTTACTCGGGTTGTCTGTCCAGCGCCCTCATTTGGCCACATCTCGAGCGTGTCTCATTGCTCTTAAAATGACATGAGGGTTAATGCAAGAAGGACGAAAGCTACTCATAATTTTACCTCAAATTTTACTTTCACTTCACCCCAAGGTGACTAACTACAATGTGACTGGAATACGTAGAAACCTCCCAAGAATCTAGAGGTTGTGTTTCAGAATTTGTGGTTGAGCATCATACAACACGGATTAGTAGAGGATTCGCCGATTGAGGCAAATTGTAGATTCCACACTTACTGTGGCTTCTTCAGACCCCTTCCTGAGTCCGCCTTCTGATAGTTACTCTGCGCAACCGGTGAAGCGAGGAACTTCACAGACCTGAATGCTGCACTTCCAGACTACCTCTTTGTGAACCCATCACCCCACATCCGACGTTGGTGCCAAGATTTTCAAAATCCATGGGTAGCTGCACGAAGGTTTCAAATGTTTAAAGAACACCTCTTTCATTGCACTGCTATTGGCTGTTTCATTTAATTGAAAAATCCAGAAAAGTTTGAAGGAGGATGATTGAAGTCAGTTCAGCGATTTACTAGGAAATTCCGAAAATGTTTTTCGACACATTTTGGTTGTTATCTTCTTTCACTCAACTGTTAGAGAACATTTATGGAGAGCAAAATATGTTTTGGTGACAATTGCTAAAACCCTTCGTTTGCTCATCAGCTCATAGCCTCAAAAAATCACGAACCACGCCGAGAAAAAGAACTAGCCCTACAGATTTACACACACACAGAGCACGCTCCAAGGTTATGTATTTTTGGATTCAGTACACCTCAAAACATCAATCTTAAGAAAACTCAACATTTTTGTAAGCGATCGCAATATTTTTTCACCCTTCGGGTGTCTTAGTTATCGAAAAAAATTGTGCAGTTCATTCAAGGTTGTGAGTATTTGAGCTTAAGAACGGTGGGCAATCTACCAATGTTTCAAGTGTCATCTGTTGATGTTTGAGCGAGTCCACTTTATATTTAAACCGCCAGCCCAAACCAATTAAGCCGTCAATTTCGATGAGATGCGCGGTGCCCTCTTTAATAGTGAACACCCCGTTGGGAGAATTATTCATTAAGGGGCTTCAACCTGATCGATGTGCCCCAACCAGGATGATTTATTCACGCGACGAAGGCAATGTATACATGAATGCAGAAGCGCCCTCGATACAATGGCCAATATTCTCATGAATTTTCGAAAGATTTCCCGGAAATTACGTTCACTCCTCAATCCTTCAATGGCCTTGATGAGAATGAAGGTTGAAACCGGAGGGGTTTCTTGATTTCAAGGAACCAGTAATCCAGGGGCTTATATTGATATCGCCGCGTGCAATAATTGCTTTCTCATACGTTGCATGGAGATTATTTGACGATGAAGAAAGGAAACTTCATTTCAGTACGTGCACTGACTTGGTGGAGATGAAACTAATAATTCAAGAATAGCGTTCATAACCCGAGACAAGTGGATTGATGGGTGAAACTCGTAAATGTAGGTTGGAGCGGAATAGCCGGCATTAGAATCAGAGCTGAGTTATTGTTATTTGCATTGCGAGCACTCAAATAACAGTTCGGTATCACATGTAACACTTCAGTTGAGGGGTTTTTTAAGGATCTTCTGAGCCAGCAGGGAATACTTACATTTAGTGGTTCTCAGGACTTCTTCTGTTGACTCCACACTATCCATTAAATCCTTGTCTTCTACTAACAACAGGCGTAAAGATTATTTCTGAAGCCGACAACGGATTTTCTATCTTAAAGTTTCCAGAATGTTCGGTTGGGTATTCCCTTCCCACTACTTACCTTATCACACTTTTCGTTGGCACGTCTGAGCTCTTCTCAGACTCATTCTTAGTCGACAGTCAGTTTTCACGCTCTTATTCGCTTGCTCCTCCCTCGCCAAAGGTTTCAGGTCGATTTTGCTTATACCCTCGTTTTGTAGCCCCATAGTGCAATTTGGTTCTACCACTTTGATTCAATCGTGTTTAAAGACAAACACAGAAGTAGAAGAGATGAATAAGATCAGCAATCGCTGATGAGGGACTTTCCAAAGTGGAGTAATCAGCCATTCAAAGTAGCTGAAGGAATCCCATTGGTGCATTTCGTGTCAGTTGTGAAATTAAGAATGTTTTCTTCGTGTCATTCGTCTTTCAATTACGACATTAATTGGCGCATTTCACAATCATCTGCGTCACGTAACTATGAGAACATCTGTATCCACGCTTTCGAATTATTCTATTTACACAAATATCATAATGATGTGACAAATGTTGTGAATATTCAATTCGTAGGTGAGACGATATCCACCACATGTGCATCCACTTTTGTTTTCGAATTGCACATTCGATCATCAAAAAGATCTTTCCTGACTCCGACTGAATGGATGATTCATTCCTAGTTAATATATTGGCTTTAGTAACTTCGTCTTAAACAACCCAGAGCTTTTTGAACCTATAAACTTGATGAAATTGTTCATCCATTCTGTTGTAGACAAATATCGGTAATAGGCTACTGTGAAATGTTTCCTTTTGCGACAAAGGTCATCCAGACTTTTAAGGCGATATCCGACAGAGGCACTCACCATTCTGATTCAGGTGTGTCCAGCCAGTTGAAGCCGTGTTTTATACTCCGTTTCTCAGCACATCCTGACTTTTTTCTGTATACGCGAGTATTTGTGACTAAGCTCACCCGTAACACATTTATTGTCCCTTTTGTATTTGATGTTATCTTAAAATCCTAATCGCGTTCGCGCGTTTCACAATATTTTCAGGCTGTTGGACCGAATGATACGCGTATCGTCCTTCTACTACCCATAACTTTAACCAAATCGAGTTCTTTTCATTTCCTATCCACCGGATCATTTCATTTAGTTTTTAGGACTTTTTTCGGTTATAATTTTCGAACCCCTATTTAATTGTTGTCTGAACAGAAGTATATTTATTTTGGTTTAAAAAAAATGACTTTACCCTCAGTGTTTCCCGAGGGTTTTCTTTGATCTTGCGCGTCCCAACATTTAATTTTTTAAATTTCACAATTCGCTTATCTGCGAGAGCACGAACTTTAGAATAATTATCAGACGGCTTATCTGTGAAAAGAGGAGTCGCTCGATGCGCTAGACAATTTACAGCGTTATCTGATCAGGTCAAAGATTGTAATTGATTACTTGTCATAATTGAATGATCGAGGGGACCAGGCAGACAGAGGAACGTTAGCACCTGCGCACCAATTGATATGCAGAACGGACGCAGCTTCAAATATCGTTAAACTGCCTCTTGTGCATTTGGTGTCAACCCTCACAATAGTCGGGGCCCTCTAATTCAATTTGTCGGTCGTGTGGCCCGGATCGGATCCGGATCGATTACTCTTGTTCGATAAGCCCGCCTTTGACCGTAGAGTAAGAGAGCGATGGGGGGAGGGGTGGTTGAATTATTAATTGATGAGGGGGGAAAGTGCGTCTGGGTCGTTCAACAAAGGGAGGGCTTCAATTCCTTCACGTCAGACCTTTGTCAGCCGGCAGCCCAACAATAGGGCTCCCCGTTAAGTCTGCCGCTAGAACTAGAGTTGTTTTCTCTGGAAATTCTTCGTAGGAGAGCATCCCCACATATTTTCTTGTCGCCCACACAAGTGAAAATGCTGAAGATAAGCAATCTGCATTAACCAAACATTAATCCAAATGTCTCACGTGGAATGAGAAACGTCAAAACAATATTGTCTAGTTTCGATTTTGCTTTGAAGTTTTATGAGAGATTTGCTGTCAAGTTAATATTTTCTTATCACCCCATCATCTGCATCGGAGGACGTAGTTATGTAATCTACAAAGCGCTACACTCTCAAGCCTAAAATAGGCAATGGAATTCCTGCCTATATTGATTTTAACAGGCTTCTGTTGCTCTAATTTTACTCGCCATCTATATTTTAGAAAACGTTCCTACAGCGTGAATGTTACTCTCTTCGTTCCGTGAGTTTTCCTGTGCTATTATCAACTATTATAAACAATATTTTTATAAACTACATATTTTATTTATTTTTTACCTCCGACGTAAAAACCCTGCAAATTATTACACAATGGTTTATTATTCTCATGAACAGCTTGACCTAGTATTAGTGCTCCCCCATCTCATTCGATTCAGCATCGAATACTAGTAAACCATATGAAACCTGTCCTGGCTACAATGAAACTACGGAAACAAAACGTCTGATGATTTTGCCTCGTCGGGCGCTTCGAGCGAACCCGTTGGGAGGCGAAAGGGGAGTTGAGCCGCCCGCCCTGCTGCGTTGCCGCCGTTTTTTATTGAGATGGGCGGGAGGGAGGGAGTTCAAACGACGAAACGCTGTAGCTCCCGCGTTGTACTGCGTTTCGTTAATTTTTTTAACCGTTTTTTGCCCATTACAACCACAGGCTTCGTCCGATCGGATTGCCAAGATGGCGGGCACAACTAGATAACAAATCGGATTTTTGTGCGAAAGAACGAATTTTTTAGACCACGTTAAATGATTTTTTTTTGAACAGAGGAAATCGACAAAATTTTTTTTTAAAGGTTCTTTCAGATGTACTAGTTTTCAAGGTGTGTGTGTGTGTGTGTCTGTCTGTCTGTCTGCGGACAAACTGACGAAAGCAGCACAATAAATTCTCCAACATTTCGACAAAATCTATTTTAGTACTGTTTAAATACAGTAGTACTCATAAATACAGTTCATGTAAAGCTACTATTCTCAAAAAAACCTTGCTGGTATTCCAGCATACGGTCTATACGACGAAAGTTCAAAAATCGACGTTAGATAATTGGGAGTTACCCAATAAATTCTGCGATTAAAACTACTTTCGTTTCCACAGTTTACTTTTTCCCCATAGTTTACTCAATACTCCAAAAAAAATCACGACGGCACTCTTCTCAATTACCTACATCCAGGCTTCACAATTTTCTTGCTGTAACTATAATTGCAGCGAATCTGAACGTTTCCAAACGAGGTTTATTTACACAGGAATACCGTGTTCCAAGTACAAGAGAAGGCGGCAGCAAAAGACAATCGATTTTACCAGAGGAGAAACTTGTTTTGGTACCTAGTGGTCCTAACTGGAACCTTGGGAAATGTGGCATCTTGAACGCTCCCAAACGGATTTACCAACTGTAATCAGAAATTCAGTCGTAGCGTTTCGGAAACACCCTCATTTTTATTTGAAAAAAACCGAACCAAACTCAAGTCCTTTCAATTAGTAGACTTTAACTCACCATAATTACTGTGATTTTCGATCTAGACGCAGTCGTACACTTCTAAGGGCCGGTTTATCAATGTCATTTGCTAGCTTGACTAAAGGTTGACTAAGCGAAATCGTTCGTTAATTCCCGAAGACGCGTTCATCAACTCACTTTGACACCGCGTTAGCGCTAGCTGTTAGTTATGTTTTAACTCGTCTTTTCGTTCGTTAGTTATCGGATAACGAACCGTTATCGGCAGCCATTTTCGGTTGTGTTTCGCTAGCCTCGTTCTGTTTTCGTTTGCGCTTTCGCGATATTCTTTTCTATTGGGTTTTCGTCACCCAAATTTTAAATAATTTTAATACCCATGGGGTTCGACTACGATCTGTCTGACTCTGATTTCTCCGACGAAGAGGTATACGCGTTTCTTGAGTGGGAGAGAAGGCCGTGCCAGGTCCGTTCGAGAATCGAATATTTTGACACACTCGACGACGTAGATTTTCATTCTAGGTTCCGGTTGTCGAAAGAAACAACGGTGTTTGTACTTTCGCTAATTCGAACGCGAATAGAATCGAAAAGCAAACGCAATTACGCCTATGACGAAACTGTTCTTAACGCTCAGGTTCTTCTACGGTCTCGGTAAGTACAGACCTAATATTTTATCGACCTACCACGTTACTTATGTGCATGATATAACTTACATCAAGTTCGAAAAGTAATTAGGAGCTTTCATCGAATGTTTACGTTTCAATTCTATTAGTCCAAATGTCTGGGTTCGACTAATCACGAGTTCTCTAGTCCCCTCTTACGTTCAGCGCAATGCACTAATAATGCAGCATAGTGCAATGGTGTTCACAATGTGTACGTATAAACTGATAAAGAAGAACGTCGAGGAATCTATAGTTATACCTAATTACGTTATGTCATTGTTTGAGTAACCAATAATGAGTAACGTTTGACGAGACTATGCCAAGACGATTATGTTGTGGGAAGTTGTTTTGATTCTTTTGGAATTAGCTGTTTGAATGCCGTAATTTGGTTGTTGCTGATTATGATTGAAATTCTATTTCATACCTTATTGGATTCCCAACACGAATTTGACGTGAACGATGGCGGTGATAATTATGCGTTTTGACCACAATGAAAACTATAATTTTGTGTACCCGTCTAATGTGGGTGTGGTTCGTGAATATCAAGCGTGAGTTGACTGGGTTCAGTCATTCTCTCTCAATCGTGTCCACAATCGCACACACCATGTTCTGAAATGGGGGCTTTGAAAAAGTTTGAAACGTAAATATCTGAAGAAAACTCAATCAAATTGTCTTTGTTGCCAATCACGTAGCTCTCATCCTACTTTAATGAGGCTGTATAAAGAAAATGGGCATTACAATTCAATGCGATTTTTCGTATACATTTTAGAATTATGTGGTAGTAGAGCACGTAAATAACCATTTTTGTTTTCTCTTTGCAGGTTCGATGCTAATAGCTGTAGGCGACTTTTGTGGCGTTAGTAAACGTTAGAATGGCACTGGCCACTGGTGTTATCGACTGTACACACGTGAAAATGTCAATTTGAGTGAAACACACCGCACATTTGGTGTTGAGAAGCATCATGTATCGTTTTTCAAATTTTTTAAAGTTGCTTGGTGTATGATTAATTTTGAATAATACACGTGACGTTTTCTGAAGGAACATTTTTTTACTTATGCTTGCCCCACTCACGACGGAAAGTTATAAAATCGACGGAAAAAATCACGACAAACACTTAACAAAAATAATCACAATACGAAAAATGAGCTACACGAGAAGTAGAGGAGTAAGAAAAGAATGAGAAGTAAGAAGATAAGAAAAGAATAGGAAAAAAAGAGAAAAGTATCAAGTAAGATCACAAATATATTATTTAACAATTCTGCAACTGATATTTTGGGTATTCGAGTGACAATGTCAAATAATGAAATCGACAGACAGCAAATGAAGGTGGCCCAATGGTACCAACTCTCCAACTCATTGTTTTGGAGGAAAACTCGCCAAGTCGCCTCTTCGTTCGAGGGATTCTCGTTTGAGCATAGTGGCAGCCCTTTTTCCCTGCGTTAAAACTCTCGCTAGCTAACTATTAGTCAATTGCCGATTGATAAACACGATCCGAGCTCGAGAATTTTTTCACTCCATGATTATCTTTAACAGATCGCTACCTAATCAACGTTTTAACTAAAGAATTGATAAACCGGCCCTAAGACTGAAATGCGCGATGAAATACTGGGCTGAAGTTAGCTACATATTCACAATCGAAACTTTGACTATTTGCCCTGAAGTTGGGGATGGTCGCAGCGATTTACACAAAACATATTTAGAATCAGGAGAGTAATATCTACCTGGGTCTTTTTCCGGTTTTTCAAAATTTGGCATAGCTCAAAAATGGCTACCTACGACTTTAACCGTTCAGCCTGAGGTCACGGATGGTTCAAAACATGTATGTGAAACATATTTAGAATCAGGATTAGAATATCTAGATGGGTGTTTTTCAGATTTTTGATATTGGGGCTAGTTCACAACTGGCCACTTAATATAACCTTTGACCTTTGTTAGTTACCGTCAAGAAACGCGTTATTGATGAACATTGATAACTATTTCAGTTTCTCATGAAACACATCGAACGGCAACCATTCGATCCAATCAGCCGCTTGAATGCTTAATTCAATACCTTGCGTGGGCATATCACGTTACACTCCGCTCACAGAATTATACAAGCAACCTTGTGGCTTATGAATGAAGAGGGCAATTATAGGATTGGTTGAATACATTAGAATGGGTGTATAGTTCCTTAGCGTTCGAACGTTTTTTTTTTTTTTTATTGGAAGCCGAATATACCCGCGCTCGCGCCTCTTATTCTTGCCAGAAGACATCACACTCCCTCCCTCCCTCCACAATGGACTGCTTTATAATCTCACTGAAACAAGTACGTGGCAAGGTAGGCTCATCCTCAATCTACAGCACATTTCCTTCTTCCTTCTATAGAAAGTGTGCAAACTCTGCGTAGCTCTGTTTCATATACACTTGTAAACTGCATTCAGTCTTCCGTCTTCCAAGATCGACTGTTGAAGACTCATTTGACGAAACATAAATTTCCTAAGGGATAAAACAAGTTGCCTGCGCCTACATATTACATTTGGCCTCACTGCCTACTTTCACGCACGAAGGAAGATGCAGAGGTGGAAAAATATAAATATGAACTCTTTCTCTAACACGTAAGCAAACGCTCTTTGAACAACAAACTACATGCTGGAGAATACCTTGTACTTACTCGGAGATAGGAGGAGAAACTCTCGGTCAGACCAATGAAGGGTTGTTGCTTGTCGTAGATACTCTGCTTGAGTTGCTGGGGGAAGAGGGCTGCGAAGCAATAGCATACGCGAATGATTTGGTGGTAATTATGATGAGAAAGTTGGCGGGCGTGATTAGCGAGCAGTTGCAGTCCGCTAAAACCACTGTACAAAGATGGTGCAATGGGCAGGGGTTATAGGTCAATCCAGATCAAACCAGCCTAGTTCCGTTAGATGGATCGTCCTGTGAGCCTGAAGAGCTGGCCAAAGGAAAAACTCTTAAACTTAAAATTGTACTTTGTCTGGCGATTCGTGCGAGAATGTTGGGGACGCTCTCATAATAGGCTCATTTATGGGGGTTATCCCAGTTGCATCAACGTAGGTGGGGGAAAAAAACCATATACTTTGTCTCTGGATCATCTTGCTTCATGCAAATCTCATCCTGAGCTCCCAATCAACCAGGTTTGGATGGCACCAGTTTTTCTACAGCAACAACAATGAATATCTCGTATTTATTCAACGCTGAATTCTTGTTTAAACACTAGTTAAAGCGGCTCTGCAGATTGGACGATAATATTCCAATGCGGAGGAAACAATAAAACTGATGTTACAGCGTAGAACCTTTTTCAGTTCTTAGGTTCAATCCCTCGCTTTTAAATGCCTTTCTTCTCAGATAATGTCTAGGGAACACTAACAAACTAGTAGCCATTTTGAATTAATTCTTGTCCCCTCAGACTGCAATTCTTTATGTTCGTCGCGCTTCACTTCTCATTTTCGATTTCTCCTCTCCCTTTCCCTTCGTTCGCCCAGCACAAACCACCCTCTGCCCCAATAATTGCTTCGTTCACAGCGGGACTACAATAGCTGCTGAAACGAAGGGAGTTCTCTGATTCGGCTGTGGGGTCAGAAAATAGGGGTAAATAGCCTATTGTCTAGAAGCCCTGATCAACTTCTGAATTGAATTCAATACCCCCCTTGAGACGGTCAACAGGTTATTTTCCCGTCTTTTATATTTTCTCTCCTTTCACACACCTCGAATTTTGTTTAGCAAAATCCGCTTGTTGCTGTTTACATTTTTGTGAGATGTTCAATCGTTTATTCAGTTCATTTTCTTAACACCCTAAATCTTGGGCATTTACGACTTCATTTTATACGGCGAATAAACTTTTCAAACCAAATCAATTCACCCGAACTTGAGAAAAAAGGGTCTCTTTAGGTCTTAATGAATGAGGAATAAGCCTCGCATCAGCAAATACTGTATTTTGCGTGTATGAGCTTCGTCTGTTCCTCGGATTGACACCAAGCATTCGACATGTAAGCACACTTATACCTCCAAGCTGTTTATCCCGCTATTGTAGCAGTAGTCTAGAATTCACTTATATAACCATTAAATCAAAAAATGTAAAAGAATGAAAATAGAAATAAAATTTTTTTAAATTATATTTTGTGAGACACCTTAAATAAGCTTCTCAGGTGGTGTTGCATGAGAAATCTCTGCAGTTATACAATAGTAATAAACCGCATCTTGATTAATATTAAATGGATGCACATATAAAAACCAAGTAAATAAGCAAATAAACTTATGTTTTGCCTAAACGCGACAATTTCTTTGATGAATCGTTGAGGTTACCTCTACGCGGAAACAAGATTCTCGGAACACGGACGATGTGAGATGCAAAAGGTAGTCAAACAATTGATCTGAATTGCAGCTCATGAAAAAAAACTTGTTCAATAATCTCTTTAGGGCATTTTAAATATGAAATTGCGATATTCGGATCGGGTTGGAGAAACTGTTATTAGAAAAAAAGTCGTGCCCTTTGTTTGCGCAGTTAAGCGCTGATGAGCTCGGAAAACCCAGAACCCGAAGTAAACGTGAGTGTATCCACAACAAACCATTACAACACCGTAGAAAACTTCCTTCAACGAAGCGGGGAAGTAAAAGTGGTATGTGGGTTCGTGATTATGGCGCGGGGGCGAGGGCTTGGTGAAATTGAAGAGAACGCTCTCTTCCTTCGGGATACACAATATTGCATATTTACGTCTTACCGTTACTCTCTCATTTCACGAAAGGGGTGAGTGGTACTTCATATTAAGCAACTCAACCGCCTCTGCCGTTTTAATTGCCTCAGATTACACATCACCTCGAAAAGTAGCATATTGGACGAGTATTACTACGGCGTTACCTTCCCCTCTATTCCATACCTCAGCTCAAACTTTCACAATTTTAAACGCCCCAGTCGTTGCTTTACGACTCATCACGCGGTTTCCCGAAGTAATTTCGGGAATTTCCGCTGTCTACGTTCAACTCTCAAACTTGCGACATTTCACCACTTTTCTCAAACTGTTCATTCGAAACTTTGGAATTCGTTTCGATGTCGAAACCGATTTGCAACGCGATTCGCGGTCTGAAATTAAATTTCTTGCAAAGTGTGAGTGAGAATGAGCAAATAAAAATACCACGAATACATATAAAATAAATCACAAATAAACAATCAAATAAATTATATCTTTTTGGGATATTCGGTGGTCGCAGTTATAAAGATCTCTAGATTAACTTGAATTTGTAAAAGTGAAAGAAAATAAGTTATTTCCTGCTTGCAAATTTAAATTCTTATTGTCTGGATTATGTAAAATGGACTAAAGATAATGATGAATGATAGGACACATTGACAAACAAAGTCAAACAAATCAACGTCTTCAGCACCTCACATTATTGAAAGTCAGTGTATACGTTACTTGAGACGATAAATTGCAGGACTGTGGAGATGAGGTAATATATCCCACAAGCAGAAAGTGAGTGGGGCTGCTCTCAGTGGACGGCTGGGTATGAAATGACGTCAAGGGGAATGGAGTGTGTGTGAGAAGCGCTCTGCTTCCTCCAGGGTTCTAACCAATTGATGGAATTTGTTTTCATCCTTGGGACAGCGTGAGAGCACAAAGCAACAAAATGGGGGTATCGATAAGAGATAAAAATAAGTTAGTGAGCTCCAATTTTGTGGAGATGTTTAAAATCACAAATGCCACTCGCCATTTCTCAGCCCTACATACAATGCAGTTACTATGCAAATTTATTTACTCAGTTTTTATGAACTTGGTAAAGCATAACTTCTCGCTTCTAGTTCCAAAATTTATTAAGCTCCTGATGCTATTTATCCCACAATCTTCATTTGGAACCAAACGTGTACGTAATTGACTGCACTACCTTCGTGATGTTTTGGGTTGTGTAATCATTTCAGGAAATATAGTAGAAATACAGTATTTGATAGACAGGATAGGAATGAAATGAATCGACGTTTCAATATTAAATCAAGCTGATCTAACACCGTGGAATGTGATTAAATTCAATAAGGGGGCAAGGGACAAATACACCAGGTTCGCTCACCGTTATCTATCACTATTAAAGTGGAGAAGAAATGGGGAAAGCTTGATTGAGATGCAACGCTGGATATGGGAAGAATCAGAATGTAATTTGCCGTCGCGGACGATGCTCCATGTTTATCCAACCCTTTCCAGCAGGCCACCTCAGACTCGCCACCTCTGGTAAAGCTGAGCGCCCAAAGGAAGAAGGGCCAGCAGAGGCCGAAGGTCGTCCTTTGCTAACTACACCTCTGATTTTATAGAACTCTAGAGTCTTATGATCAAGATGTATAAAAAAACAATGCACTAAAATTGGCTTCCGTCGATCTTTGTGATAATGTTTAATTCTGCTCTCGCCATTTTTTCTTGTCGCCACTTATACAAACAATTTATTTATTGATTTGATTCGTTGGAGCCGTTGATCACTATAGTAACTAGGGTCAGTTTTGGACCTATTTTGTTAAACCGATTTGGCTCAGCAGTTTTCTCTCAAACTCACGCATAGACACACAGACCGTTTGCCCAAATTGCGTTTTTCGGGCTCAGTAGCCTTTAAAACGTAAATACCTAAGGAATTTTTCCTCATCCGATAACATATCATCATTTCCGGGAAAGTAACAATGAAAAATATATATCGTGTGCGTATGTTTGAACATTTCTGCGTCCATTAGTTTTCAGGTACCCTTCAGGATTATTTCGTTTTTTTTGCTTCTACTAAACTCAAATTTAGAATAGTTTGTGGTTCCGTGGGAGCGTTGGCTAGGGCCGGTAAAGTAGGTTGCAGGATTAACCATCAAGAAATGTGAAACATATTTCTGCTCTCTCGAACCTACCTGGCTGGTGAGCGTTCTACTATAATACTTCGTCCCACTCAGTTCTACGGAAACATATAAGTTATATTATGTCCATCAAGGTAAGATGACGCAAAGTAGTCCAGGAAGCTGCCCGCTACAAGTGCTAAGCATTGTGTGACCAATACATTGCCATACAGTCGTGTCAGAAAAGCCGCGGTGTCGGCTATGTGAGCCCCATTCGTTACTCTCCTCTGTTAATTATTTGTGAAATTCAAGTTGTTTGCAGTTTGAAATAAATTGGTGTTTCTAAAAACTTCTTCGTTCCAAAGAAGAACTTAATTCACATGCGAGAAATTTACAAAAAACAATGCTACTTGAAGACTTTTCATCGAAATTGGGCGGTTCACCACCGAATATTTATTATTTCCGTTCGGAGTGAATTGCGATCGTCGGTCAAAACGTAATTTCCGCAGCCCTGCGGGCCAACGCATCTCCGTTAACGCAGCGTCAACGGCCCCCGTAATTTAACGAGTAAACATTGATGGACCGATTTTGTTAACAAACTGAAGAGGCGAAGGCGTCAACTCTCGTGTCTGACGACGGCGCCGTCGGCCCGAATTAACTGCTTACGCGTTCGAGTGGTTGCGCACACTCATCGATCGGCGGAACAAAATTTCCCCACTGCCAGTTACCGTCGAAGAAACGAATATTTGGTCTATGGCGTGTTGGGATTTTGGAGCAGGAGATGGGCACAAAGGGGTTGATACAATCATGGACTGGTTTGTTGGGCCACAATCTTCGTATTAACGGAGGATTAAATGCGATGAGAGGAAAAAGGGGAGGGGGGGGGAGTTATTCATGACCCAGCTCTCAGAAACACCCCGGTGGTGGCTAGGTTGATTTTCACTCAGACCCAGTAATAAAGACCATTGGAAGCTCCAATTCTAAAGTCAGATAACTTCATCACTCACTTTCCTGTTCGTGATGTGACTCTCCAATCATTTTATTTTGTAAGAAATGAAAAAAGCGTATTGCGCTAATTACTATTAAAAGGTGAAGACTATTAATACAATATGACCGTTAGTAGAAGTATGTTCAGACCCAGCGGCACCCTTTGCTTCTCTTGCCTTCATAATAGCTCAGACCTGGTGTTGTCATCTCTTCTCTTACCATAACATTTTTCCTAAAAAAACATTACGATGGTGTTTCACATAGTCAACAGTATATTTACGGATTCAAATTATGAAATACGGCGGATCCACAGTAAAAAAAAAAGAAAATACGGATCGCTAATTGGAACAAATTGCTCAGTTAATAACTGGGTTCTGGTCAATAAAGCAGAACTTAGAGCCCTGAAAGAAATGCTACTCCCAAGGAACAATGAAGGGAGGGACAACCTCGTCCGGCGGAATTCCCATCAACCTGCAAGAGATTACAACGTCAGAACGGCTCGGAACGGAATGAGAAGAGAGTTCTGGTAGCAATTAAACAAGAGAGGAGGGTGGACTTCGTTCAAAGAAAGTAAAAGCCTGTGGAATGGACACGTTAGGCCTTCGGAGGCGGAAAGTGGTGTCCGATTGATCGAAACGGTGTTAACCGCTCGAACGGTTTTCCGGCAAAACGGAAGGGAAAAGGTGAGGAAGAAAAGGCTCTCAGGAACAAGTTGTTAGGCCTCGTTATCGAACTGTAGTTGACAACACCAGACCTGAGTTTGTCTGAGGAGGCGAGAGAAGCAAAGATTGTCGTTGGGAGTTGCGGAAGAACGAGTCGAAGAGAAGGTAATGGAGCAATTGTCGCCAACTCCTAAACTTGTGAAATTCTAACAAATTTTGAATTCCGTAAACGCGACGTTGACTGAACTTATGAACGACCTCCCAATTACTCAACTTTCTCATGACCATTTCTACTCCACCCAGCGAGAATTGCCATGTTATCATGGTGTAGATACGTTGTCAAAGCCTTGAGGCTCAATTATGTAAAACTCCTTAAGTTTACCATTTTATTTACATGAGAAATGTTTCAACGAACTCAAAAATAATCTACTGGAAAATTTAGATTTGTAGTTACGAATATGTATCACACCTGATAGGATTGGCCTGGAATCTCCACGAACACATCTAAGAGTTCTGCCTTCCCCTTGGTGTGAGAGGACCCGTAGCAAAAGCTGGCTAAACCATTGCCAGACCTTCCATTTGGGCTTGCAAGAAATCCCGCCCTACTTTATTAGTTACCGTTGATTAGTTTCGACAATAAGAGCGGTAGTTTTCGATGAGCGGTCACTACTGTTAGCTCTGTCTGTGAAAGAGCTTCTAATCAAGCTGTTTCGGCTGAAGAAACCCTTTGTTAATGAGAACCAGAGAATCCCTGGCCTAACGGCGCTCCCACTCCCGTGTTTCCAATCTGCAACATTTTCATCTAGCTCTCCTATAAAATCGTTATCTGTACTTCACGTTTTCTCACCGTTCCTTCCAAGAAAAATGTGGCGCCAGTCACCTGAAACGTGCATGAAGTGCTTAGTAAGGTCGTTGCGTAAGTAGGAGATTCCCAATGAATTCCGGAATCTCAAGCTTCACCTGTTTCTAGGTAAATGAGCAAAAAGGTTCATATGAATTGCAATAAAAATAGATATCATTAAATGGTACAGTGACAAATATTGCTGACTGCACAGAGAGGTGAGGAAAGTTGTTGACGGTGCTTGACGGTTTCAAGGTTTCAAGTGGACTCGCAGTTCAGTTTGGTGCAAGTTTGATGCGGAATAGTTTCCAAACTTCCCCGCTCTGGAAAGTTGCTATTTTCCAGACAATATGATTATTTGAATTTGTCAAAGATTCAGAAAGTTATGACCCACATCTGATCTGCGGTAGTTCACATTGAGCAAAGTCGTTTGCACAGTGTTACAATTTCTTCATTACGCCTGATGTAACTTGTTCCCTCCGAGCTATTCGAACTACTCGACTCGATAGAACTGTGTAACCCCGGCCCTTGGCACTGGGCAATTGACAACGCGGCTGTGTCCGTCCGAGGAATGTTGAGAGAACGTGCCACAGTAGATTATCTCCCCATCCTCCGAAGGCCTTGGAAACTCGGCTTCTACCCCCCACCAGACCAGCACCAAGATCTTTTTCCTCGGCTTGAATTTGATCCTCTTTCCAGTTTGTCTTGACAACCCTCTTCTCTGCCATCCAACAATCCACCTCCTTGGCCCATTGAACCAAGGAGTGTCGCCCTAGGCCCTGTGATAGCCGCATTCTTAACTCCCGAGACCGCTTCTGGCGAATTTTTCCCCTTCCCCCGATCACAAACCTTTCGATTTTGCGATGGAACTATGATTTATACGACGAAGAACCAATTCCACGTTGAGATGCGTGCTCCTGTTTGATCCCCCCCCCCATTCCAAGCCACCAAACAGTCACACAGTTTTCATTCCCTTTTTCTTTTGAAGGAAACACATTCCGCCGGGTATTACTTGATATTCTCTTTCTCTTTCTCTTTCTCATTCTCCCCCCTACTCTCACTCCCCTATCTCTTCTCGTACCATTCATTGTATACACAACGCTATCTCTAGTCTTCAATAGTGAACGTAAAGCTCGCCAAATTTGATTGTGTTGTTCGTTCGCCTTTATGCCAAAATTATCGCTATTGGCTGAAAATATGAGAGTGGCGAAAATGGGTAGTTACCACCAGTTAATGGACGAACTTCAAAAACCAAACTACCCGTTTGCCTAGTATCGATTTAGAAAGGACATTATCGGTGTTTCCACTTGCCGTATCGCTTCCACTCTTCAAGTCTCGCCACACAACTTCGCGTTCATTCTAGCAATCTTTCATCTAGTTCAATGGAACTTAGCAAAAGAAAGAACACGAAGAAAATCCCGGAATTTATTGAGGACAAAGTACTGATACGGCCGATATTGAACAATCAGAGTACGGACAGTATATGAAACCGGCAATGCAACGTTTTTGAGAAGGATTGTGTGTACTATCTTGGAGTTAACGGGTAAGAGCTGAGAGAGACGGTAGTAAGTTGAACGGCGGTGGAACAGATTCTGGAATTTCCGGGGTTGCTTATAAATATGTTATGAACGTTATCAAGTTGTTTTCGTATAGTTAATACATTGGACCACCATCCTGATTACTTCGAATTGTAGTACTGAGTAATTGTGTACCGTTTGAGCGAAATTTATACGAAAAAAACTGCGCTAAAATAAAAAAAACGGAATCTTTGATAATTAACTGTGCCGATCTCATCATTTTGCGCAAATGATAATTATATGCTACTATCATGTTGTTTGGATCTATCGATGAAAATATTTGCTAGTTTGAACACTATGGTTGCTATAGTTAGTTTTTGACGAATTTTGCTCAGACCCTTATTTGATGTTTAGGCTAAATATGAAGTTTGAGCGGATTTTTCCGGTTCCCTCTTAATCTTGTTCACAGACACGCAATCTAAAAATCTCTCAAATGGTGTATCCCGACCCAGAACTCCTTGAAACATGAACATCTGGAGAGAATTAAAAACAATTCAATTGATTACTCAATTTGCCTTCTCGATCCGTAACGCTAAACACGTGTAAATGATTTCAATATAGAGTAACAATGCACATCCTTTTCTCAAAAACGGCTGTGAAGTCTTCGAACAAACTTTCGAGATACTGATACTACTATTTCGTTCTCCGGAGCCGTTGTCGTCGAATTACGTCGAACAAAGATACAGCACCCGTCAGTGTCTGCGTTTAGTGTCACTTTTGATCCTACGAGGGATCTCATTTCGTTCCAACTTTCACATTCGCTACAACGTGGTTTTTAACACAGTAAACTCATACGATATTGTAATGTTCTCATGGCTCAATAAAACGTTACGATTATCATTAGTAAATAAATCCGTAGATGACTAGGTCGTCCTTATCCCAATCTGACTATTGATTAACACACTAACAACCACGCTATTTAGCACCTGAACTGTTGCGTATAATTTTCAATTTTACACACAAAAGTGATATTATAATAATTAACTAGTTATGTTACGATGGGTTTTCATATTCAAATTATTTTGTTTCAGGAGGAGAGATGGACTGGAAATGCTTCCTGTGCTTGACGACGTTCCTCTTTTCGGCTGGGCTGACATTAGATATAAGTAAGTGGACTAATTGATTGGCACTTGATAGATCTGCAAAGGATAAGATGGATAATATAAAAAATAACGTAATCTTCCTTACATTCGTTCACAGAACACTTTTATATCTTATCCCTTACTATCTTTTGTAATATCTAAGCATAAGAGCAGGCATGTGCAATACACTGGTTCCAGGTGGCACCGTTCGCCGTTTGTTTGGAGGGCCGCAAGTGAAAAGTCTTTTGAGAACTTCACTTCATTGCACTCGATTCTATAATTCGCATTTATACACAATCCGTCGCTACTAAACTCCTGACATCAAATACTTTTCGTCTCTTGAATATTTGTCGTGAATAGCTTTATTGCTCTAGCTATGTACGGTTAAAGTGCTCGTTTGGTTTTCTCGTGTATCTTCTTGGATACTCGTTGCAACTTCTAGCTCTCCCCTGTGTTTAACCAAAACTACTTATACGAACAACAACGCTGCCCACACTCCAACACTTTCAGCACAATTAAATAATATAAAACATGTACTAATAACAAACGGGTTTGAATTCATTTAAATGTTAATTTAATTTGAACTACTTAACAATCATTTAACATCAACCGTATTACATTATTATTCGTATCATAATATAATGCGAATAAACGTGTGTTAGCACAGTATTCGGAACTCGTTATTAGTTATGTATTATATAAATATCTGGTGGGTGGCAACACCCAACGTTCCGCAACCCCTGTAAATAATTCGGTGAGCTACTATATACATGGGCGCCGTATCTCCGTTAAACGCATTTCTACGGACACATGTATACAGTACAATACAGTGTAAGTTTAGTCGAAACCGTTTTATCCGTTTTTGAGAAAATGTGAAAAACGATAAAATTAATCTTTCACAAATCTTGTTTTCCGAGATACCATGAATAATATCTTCGTAGATAGATAGAGAAATATCACGCAGAACCAAGTTTGGTTATAGGTTGCTAAAAAACACTCCATAGATCGATGAAATCCAGTTGCGTAGTTACTCGGGAAATTACAAAAATGTTTAAAAAACACATTTTCGACACATTTTAAATTTTACCTCTTGTCTAGTGGTCTGTAATAAAAACATTTATCGATATCAATACACGGGTATTAACTACTCAAACATATCCTCCGAGTTTGATGAAAATTGTTGAAGCTATTTTGCCAAAAAGCGGAAAAAACTCCATTCCTGCACCATAGGCATGTGCGTTCGCCGTATTTTCATGGAGATACTTATTCAGAAGAAATGTAGGGTATTAACTGTACAAAGTAATTTGGAAGTGTAATCACAATCGTTATAGTCGTTTTTGAGGAAACTATGAAACCTAGTTTTAGCACATTTTGGTGCTCCATACCTCTTTCCCATCGATACACGCATGAGGCACTTGCGGAAATAAGGTTTCTTTGGATTCAGCAGGCGTTAAAACGTTAAGATCCGAAGAAAACCCACTTTTTTTTAATACGAGTGCTGTACTTCACTTTCCTTTTGCGTAGCGGAAAGAAAACAACGGGAGTTGATTGGCATTATGATACGTGTTATTGAGAAGAAGACCAAAAGAGACAGGGAGAGAGGACGAAAGAGAGAGAGAGAGAGAGAGAGAGAGAAAGAGAGAGAGAGATTAAGTGTTTTATTTAACGACCAGATGTGATATTTTCGTACCTTCGTACCGTCGTGTTGAACAAAAAAAAGTGTAACTCAGACATATAAAAAAGTGGAATGAACATGTCAAAGGCCGAAAAAGAAAGTAAAAGAAAAAAATTCAAGAGAGAGAATGAATGACAATTTCATTAATATATCTGGCGATTTTGGTGTACTCGTCCGTTCTTACTTATAACCAGATATTTTCTTCTTAGTACTACACAACAGTAGTACAACAAAAACACAGAAAGTGAATGAGAGAGAAAGATAGATAGAGAGAGAGAGAGAGAGAGAGAGAGAGAGAGAGAGAGAGAGAGAGAGAGAGAGAGAGAGAGAGAGAGAGAGAGAGAGAGAGAGAGAGAGAGAGAGAGAGAGAGAGAGAGAGAGAGAGAGAGAGAGAGAGTGAGAGGGGAGGAGGGGGAGAAATAGAGGAAGGAATAGGGAGGCAGGAAGAGAGAAGCTGTGTGCAGCAAGCAATAACTTTCTACACTCCATCGGTAAAATTGATAACCGCCGCCATTAGCATTTACGTTATAAATTATCTCAAGGGTCCGTTTTTTTTCTTCCATCTTTCCCTCAACGGATAAATGCGCCTGCTTTAATAATACACGCTCATTCAACCTCTCGACAGACTCCCTATTAATAAACGTCAGCTCGAAAGTGACATCTCCAGCAGGTAATAAGTGCGTGCGGCCGCGTATCTATAGCCCTGTTACGCCCGGGAAATGGCTTCGAGGGCGTTTTGACTCTCTTATCAGTTTCAGAGCGACTAAGGGGTGAAATCAGCGAACCGAGGGAGGAAAGCGAGGGAGAAAAAAGGTGAAAACAAGAAGAAAAAACGAAGCGCGAGGCTGAATATTCAGGGTGATCCATGGTTGGCCATATACCTACTCACCCCTTCCCATGCCTCGCAATCAACGCCCTCTGCCACGATCTTCTTCCTCGTTGTGGCATTACGAGTATACTTTTGGAGAAGGTGAGGGTTGGAGAGGAAAGGTATCTCAGCCAATTGTGACCTAGGAATTTTATTTGTTTGGGTTTATATTATATATTAAAAACCCTAGTAAACGTGGAAAATGCACAATTTTCAACAAACAACTCCGTTGAAACTCAACCCAGAATGGCGTGGGCGAGGCACTATTTCTTTAAGAGCACGACATTTTCATTGCATCATAATTTCCTTTATTTCTATCACATTTTCACAAAATATCCACATGTAGCGCGTGTTGAGCCAAGGACCGCTTTCTACTAATCGTTCTGTGGCTTGCGCAAGCTTTTTCCAGGTAGGAAGATAAAGTTCAGAGCTGGCACTAGTGTTTATAATTTAATAGCAGCGCGTTGTTGGTGAATGAAATTGTAGCCCCAATTCACTCGGCGCTCAAGCTAAAGCTAAAACAGAACACGTTTCTCAATGACAATAGAAGTGAAAAGGGTTTGTTTTCTACCCTACGAGGAAAGTCGTGCTCTTTTCGAGTGGGTAGTATACAATGTTTCTAGGCTGGTGTGTACCTGCTTTTACGTTAGCCCTTCATCGAAGTACCATCCGCCTTCCAGTTTGGGCAGTAGTACCTGCAGCTCTGTATGCGTTCCTTTACTGAATCAGCTCCACGGGGGCACTGACGAATTTATAATACCGTCTATGGGTACTTTTAGAAGTATTCGGTCAATTCTTATAAAAACCATGGAAACTGAATCACTTATAATTCATAATCTCATTTCACAGGCCAATCATGACTCGTGTCCCCGTGGTATATGTAACCGTTGTGGGCAGTTTGGTACCACGATTAGGCCAGAAATTACTTTCATGCACATCCTTTGGACATACAGTCGGAATTAAGAATTCGATTCTCTCATTTTTCAGTCTGCCACAATCGGAACCTGGCGTGAGCGAAACAATTAATAAGAAATTGAACAATCGGGGCAGGATTCTCACTAATGATTAGTAATCTCTCATTGGAGTAACTCTCCCAACGTTGAGAAACTTGAAAACTGGTCAAACATTAGGCCCCGTCAACATATTATTCTATAGATTACCCCAGTCAAACTATTTCAGCTGTTTTATGCTCGCAACTAGTCAGCAAGCCCATTCCAACGCCACCTATAACGAAAAGAAATACCCGCAGCACGTGTGAAAATCATTACGCTCTCGCTGTTTCTAGTACTTTTTTTCTTGAATAAAAGCTCAACGCTCCGTACGCTACCTTCCCCTGTAAAACTAACGACTGCCACCCGACTATGGAAATTGAGTCATTAAAACGGAACCCTTCTCTACTGTGGAATGAACGTTGGACCGTGGCGAACAATAGGTAATGCCTTTTCCGTAATGAGAAACTCATATTCTGGCTGTGTCCATGTACGTAAGAAGAAATGCTCGTTACTCGTTTTGATGGCCGTAATAAACAGCACCTAGCCCGTTTTATTTTTGTTTCAGCCACCTTTCTCGTTTTTTGTGACTAGTAACTGTGAAGTAGTCAACTTTTCAAACTTCCTCTTCGGCTTTTGTCACATCGCTGCGGTGTTATCATTCAAAAAATAACTAGTATTTCAATTTGAGGGCAAAGGGTGTACTCAGGTTGGGGTCTCGATCTCATCAATTTTTATCAAATCATTCATGTTTCGATCAACGACATCAACCAGGCTACCTGCGAGTTGGTGATTCCAAACATATATGGAAACATGCAGCCGCATTGTAATAAAAACACACATCTAGTTATTATTTACCCGTCAGCCTTCTATTTACTTTAAAACCCTCAACAAACTCGCTTTAAGTCTGTACAAAAGATATTCCCAGCAATAACAAAATTTCAGAGGCTCTAGTGCTTCAGTGACAGTAAATCTTAAAGGCATTGCTGCTGATAAGAAGTGTTCGGCACGTGAGGCTGTTTTTCACGCTGAAAGAGGTACTTTTACTTCCCTTGATCCAGTCTGTAAAAATTGTCGAGTTTCCATAGGAACTTCAAGTTTTGAAGTCGCCAGAATGTGAAAAACTCCATTTCCGATCGAACTCGTTCTTGTTCCGAATCGTTATCGTCCCGACCTGGAATCGTCAGATGCCGGGGGGGTCCCAAATTTATGTTTTCGATTAATCCTACGTAGTACTTTTCAATGTACTTACATTGGTCACGATGAACATATTTTGAAAATATGGATAGCTCCCAGGAAGTAGGAATAGGGTTTTGGTTCAGTATTCATTCTCAATAATACTCTTTACATTTCAAAGCATGGGGATTTCATATCTGCAATATCCGTTCGCCGTCCACATTTGGCCTCTAACGGGGTATAAAAAATCCGTTCATTTGCGCAAGAACTCCATGTAGGATCTAGCGGTGCGCGTCTACTTGGGTATTCGATCGGACGAAAGTCGTGGTTGTTAAGTGCAAAAAGTGGAGTTGCAGTTTTATCGTATTCTCATCAAATGCAGTATAATCGTATTTTCAACGAATGCATTTCCTATGTGTCGAATCTTATAGAACGAGTTTGGAGGCGTAGGACTGCGCCTTGATGGAAAACATTGAAATCATGATAAACAAAGAGAGGCAAATTATACCACTTGTAGAAACTCGTGGGACAATACAGCAAAATTTATCCTTTCTCTCCGCCCTGAGCTCATTTGTCGCACCCACTGCTTCCCATTTCATTCCAACCACCCATCAGTTCGATTCGCCTTGTCATGCCAACTGCCTGCGGTCGTTTAGACGATGCAAATTTTCGTCACTCCGTTGTAGTCAGGTTTTGTTTTGTGTCGTTTAGTAGTATTCTCCAAATCGAATGAAATTGGTATCGGAAGTGCTCTAAAACATTGTTGTTTGCTCATAGTCGTAATTTCCCGGATCGTTAGTGTAGTCGTGTTTATTCTTACTATTTTCCGGCGTTGGATTGAATAGGGTAAGTCCAGTTCATAGCGCTGAATCATGCCGCTGCTTTATTCATCTCTAAAACTCTTACAAGTTGAACGCAGAGGGCTGTTCTTGTTTACTTGACTGAGGTTACGCATTAGAAGACTTATCTTGTATTTTTGCTAGCCTCAATTAAATTTTCGTGTCTCTAGATTGTCAAGTAAATCTTTACTTCATCTTTCAGCGGTCATGTATCTCATTTATCTAGATATATTTTCTTGTCACAAGCACATTGGAACCTGACGTTACTGTTTTGCAGTTCAGTATCTTACTATTTCACGAGCTGTTGAGCCGCTGAAGAACAATTTTTCATATATTTGAATAACACTCAAAGTTGGGAGATAAGAAGGTGCTTCGATCTGCCGGATTATTTGTGTTCTTGCAACCACATGCCAGCACAAGTTGGCCTAAACTGAAGGGAACGCATCGACGGGTTCGCCAAAACGGGAAGTATTACTAAGCAATCAACGAGCGTGAGCTTGGTACAGTAAAGAGACCCGATCAGCATTGACGTTCCGGAGAAATTGCATCGTCTCATCATAACTAGTAAGCACCTTGTTGACGATTACCCCAATTCTCTTCCCACTACGCCATGCTTCCGTTCCCTGCTTGAATCCACATTGTATCGCTCACAAAACAACGGTTATAAGTGATCTGCCAACAGAAAAGAGATATCGCAGCTGAGCGGCTAAGACTGAAGGTAAACAGCGTCGAGTGTTTGGGTAGGGGCTTTGACAACATCCCATTTACGGGAGCTCAGTTTCTATACCACGTGCCTCGGCATAAACTGGGGATCGCGAGGTAATGACATTTCTCTCTCCACAGACTGCCTCCAACTTCACTTCTACGGATGCGCTTTTCAAAATAAAACCCGTCACTCACAACTTTCCAAGTCTTAGCGGTTCATAACGAAAACTCGAGCGTCACTAGATCCGCTCTGAAGTAATCGTTTTACCCTCAACAGTAAGGCGTTTAGTGAGATATAGTGCACGAACATAGAAATTATCCACACACCCTGAAGATTTTTGTGTTATACTGTTCGCTGTAGCACGCGGTGGACTTCCGTTTAATGAACAAATCGTAAGTTTTACAGCAAAAAATATGCTAGAATAATAAAAATCATCAAAAGATCTCCCCCCCCCACCCTACTGATTGGGGAGAGAAAAGAAAAAGAAAACCAGCAATTTGGAAAGCAGCCCTAACTGTCAAACATCTTTCAGCAGTAGCAAGAACATACTACACATTTATGTGTGAGAAGAGGTTAAGATTTTTCGTCGTTATCGAGCAGAAAGGCCTCAATGTCGCAGGAATATTCTTCAACTATACGACTGTTTCATACGTCAAAAGAACTATCGTTGGTCTTGAATTAATTTGAATTACCTTCTGCCGATGGAATTTCCAGAACTGATGAACTTTTTTGTGGTATTTCAAGAGCCCTAAACGCTGACACTTTCTCGTTTCACCTTCTCACCAGTGTTTTGGCTTGTAATAACAAAACGCTCTCGCTGTTGTTGTATTTGTGTAACAATAGGTACATAGCAGTTCAAGAATAGTTACGCGTCGGTGATCATCATCTGGACCATTGCCTATTAACGTTCAGTCTCTTCGAATTCTCTCCCAATTTCCATTGTTAATGAACTCAAGATTCAAGACGATTTTACTAATGCACAAAAACTGTGGAGTGAATCTTTCGCATTATGGTCCTTCGACTACACTCTTCCACCGTAGAGTCAATTATTACGAAATTTTAGTATTTAAATTCGGGATTGAAGTGTGGTTAATACGTGACTAATTCACGCTAACCTCGTACTTCGGCGTCCAGTCCTGGAGTACCCCTCGTTGTCTAGAGGTGCCAAATTACAAACCCGATGTGAGTGAAGCCCGAGCTAAAATATGAACTTGTAGTTTCCTAGCAAACACGGAAATAGAAGCTTTCACAAATTTACGAAAGGGATCGCGTAAACACGGGGCTTTGAAACCAAATAAAGGTTCCAATCGTAATCAAGAGTGTCATCTATTGCGATTGCATTTTCTTTCCATTGTTTTGCATCAGGTATCTCACTCGACCTAGCGAGTACAGGTCTAACTAGTATCCACAAGGGGGAGGAAAGAGTTTACAAACTTTCCATACTGTGTGCAAAATCATACGAAAAGTAGTAGGAATACTAGGAGTGTTCGTTTCCTTTCTTTATTAATTGAATCGACGGAACACGCGTAGAACGAAAATAGTCCACATGTGAATAGAACGAATTGGGAGTCAGTGGGGATGAGGTTAGTGTGTGAAGCATCGTACCACGTACATCGTATTTGTTTCCAACCGGATGCCCGGTGGTTACCGGAGGAAAATGTACTTTGTACTCACCCTGATGTTGAAGAAGTTGTTAATAAAATAATTTTTAACTTCTACAGTGGTCCAACAATCCAACAAAGGCTCCATCAACTTCTTCCAACTAGAGTTAGCCGAAATCGCTTCTCTTTTCGAAGTTTTAAACTGGTAAATCACAAACTTTTTGACGACATCTGTAGTCAGAAGCGTATCTCTTAGTTCCAAGTTAAGCTCTCTTTCCGCTTAACTCAGTCTGGTTAACCAGATCCAGTTAATCGTTCCTGAAAAATATGGAGCAAGGCATATTTGTAGTTCGCGTTTTATATCTTCCACCCCACGTTTTCCGGTCAATATGGAAATGGCGAGACGGGAAGCCAATCATTTCCGATTCTACCGAACCTTTGGCATACAGCTTTCCCAGAAAAACACGGAATTCATTTTACGCCCCGAAAAACGGCTAAAAACTGGCGTAGAAAAACCTGCGCGTTCCTTCGTCCCCCATACGCCTCCCCGCGACCACGTTTTCAACGGGCCTCGAAATTACTGCCGTTCCACAGTTTGAGTGGAATGTCACGTATCTGCCCGTCGAAACGCTATCCAAAACCACCTCTCGCCCAACGAAATTCCCGTATATAGTTTATACGGCCGAATGGGAGGGGTTTAGTAGGCAAACCTCTTGCTGAGTGCCCCTTCGACTTTTCGATCCTGGAATGAGGACCCTGGCAGATTGAAATATGCGCAGCTCGATTGAATTGTTTCATCGAATTCTGTGCCCTCGGATTACAATTCGCTAATAGAGAACGGGACACTTGCTCGAGCTCGTGTTTACTTGCGGATTCCATGGAGCCGATTCAGGAAATCCAATGTTTGATGTTCGGTATTTCATTTAATATTTACTCACAACTTACAAAACAAAATTGAGTTCTGTCGTGTCGAACAAATTATGCAGAGCAGCCATACTACGCGTTAGACATATAATGTTACGTTGCAGCACATATTGCAGACTGATGGCTGCAAAGTAAGCAACTATTGCCGGCAGAAGAAGAGAATGGCTGTTCGAACTTCCCGCCTTTGAGCTCTGACGACTTACGTCATTTTTTGTGTGTAGGCAGTCACGAATGACAAACCGATAATACACGATTTTCAGTAGTGAAAACATGACGAGAGAATCCCCTTCAGACATTTCCAACAAAACTCTGGTAAAAGATATCTGTGGTGAAATTGCTGCATACGAATTTCAAGGAAGTAGTCAATTTCCAAAGGGATTTTGTTTGTAACCACGTTTCAGTTGTCACATTACGTCAGTACATATAAAATAACCCTGTTTAATAATATTGATATGTTTATAATTAATTTATGAATTAATAAGAAATATCAAAGAATCGGCTGGCAAATGCAAAACCCCAGTGAATATAGACTACTTCTTTTCACGTTTTAACAAAAATTACGGTGAAAACTAATTTTAGTGCAATCACTTCCTTGCAGATCCCACTAATATCGCTTTATAAAACTCACGTTAGTAGTGTAGCCATGAGCCAGTTAGTCATGAGCTGTCAATAGGAAGGGACAGGGGTAATAATCTCATGACTTACGGCGACCAGTGATGTCTTTCCACCGAAAGCGCTCGCCCCAATTACACCACCAGCCAGGGAAGGCGGATTGGCCCAATGGTTACGTTAACTCTGACTGTATTCCTACTGGCAGACATAACTTCTCTCCTTAACAGACGTATATTCTATGAAATCACGTTGACAAAACGAGCTCAATCTGCTCTTACGAAGTTCACTTAGCACGCGCACTAAAAACCAAATTCAGGTATTTTCGGCACAAGAGGTACATGAATCCAATCCAAGCTTATTTTTCTTTCCGTTCGGGGTGGGAAACGTAATATATAGCGCTTCTAAATATGAATTAGTAGTGGTATCGACAAGCGCATATGTTAGCGCCGGAGGGCGAATGAAAGTTTGAAAGATTCGAGCACAGCTGGACGTGTTCAATATTGAAACCGTGACGTAAGTAATTTCAGGTCTCAACGATAATCTTTTCCGCGTACAATTGTAACCCAACGCTCGCCGTCAGATTGAAATCCCAGGGTTTGCCGTACGAACAAAGCAAAGAAGAGCGGCCTCCCTTCTATTCGTTTTATTCATAGAGGAAGGATATCTGTGGCCACGTGTTGTGCCCTATTTCATTCCTCTCCCCCGTTTTTCGTTGATATCGAATTTCGGTTCGTACGACGACTTCCATTAGGAAACGTAGCCCGTAAAGTCCTCCACGGATGATATTGCTTCATCCTACCCTCCAACTGGACCCGTCAATCGCGCATCATTAGTCAGTAGTTCGGAAGTCGTGTAAACACAATCGAACGTACAAACACCTAAATGCTACTAATCAGCTGTCAATTAGTAGTAACTAGATCCATATGCCAGTAATGACGTACCGAACCAAGTCTGATACAGACACTAATATTCTTGAATTGTTAACGTCAGGAGAACGCCATTAGCCATTAGAGGTGAACCGCATACGTATTGGTTAAAAACATAAGTTTCTATCAGGTCTTCACGTTTGTGTCTGTCTACCGTCAACTTCGTTGAATTTTGTTATTAATTATTTCAACAACGTATGAAATATTGTTGTTCTTTCGAGACGCAGCAACGATGAATGGACCAATGGTGAATAGTTGTGTTGAAGGGGGGGGGGAGTACATACGGGCTTATAGCACGTTTATCAAAAACAGCTTTAACAATATTCTTCTGTAGTTTGTAAGAATATGGTGAACGGATACACGAGTCTGAGATGCAAAAAGATTTTTGTCTTCTTGGTTACGAGACCAGCAGAAATTGATTTGCAAAATGCATACGATGAAGCTGAATGCTTACACCAGTTGTTCAGAGGTATTTCAAGAACGAAAGAACTTTTCAAGTAGAAGCGTCTACTGCTGCCAGATTTGGTTACTAACCAGACCTTGCTCTCCGCTTTGAATCTTCAACTCCAGTTGGCGACCAAAAAATGTCGACATTTTCAGACTTGTTTCAAGAGTCATTGTACAATAAACGCAAGACGACAAAATTTCCTGTCGAACGAAAAAAAAACTGAACTTCTGCAAACATGCGGGATTACTTACGTTACTACATTTGTTCAGCGCATGCTGAAAGGCTGATTCCTTTACCTGTTGTGTCCGCCCCTTCAGTCGTCGGCTTCTCCTCCGACAAAGGGATTAAGTTCGAGTTAACTTCCAATGACAACAGATTTCCCCGTTTTTACTTTCCCTCGATTTACCTCCTTCTCCAACTCACACCGTTCTTCCCAGAGACACTTTTCTCCCAGTGGACACACAGTCACTCCGCTATCGACTCTCGTCCCTGTAACTCAGCTCGCCCTTTTCCTTCCAAATCACTTTCCCACCCCAGTTCACGCGTGGGTACCTTGTGTCACCCATTTGTACACCAACTCAACTCAACTCAACTCCACTTGTATGATACAGTCCTCCTCACGCTCACCGAGTTTAATTTTTATTTCGATTCTCAAGGTCCCTCTCTCGTGCGCCCAACAACCTTATTGGCGTTGTTGTTAATTACACCAATTTAATTTTGAATTTTAATTAGAAAATCTTCAATTGGTTTAGGAAAACCTTGAATTTGATTAGGGAAACCTTGAATTTGACTCGTAAATGCAAGATTACACAACGGTGGAGTAATAGTCTTGAGCAGCTTATCTTCCACGTTCACATTCGAGACCCATTTCACTTGATTGCCCATAGAAAAACCCTGCAAATTATGAGACAACGGTTTATTATTTGGATAATCAGCTTGACCTAGCGTTAATGCTCCGAGACCCATCCTGTTCGATTCAGCATCGAAAAATATCATAATGAAACCCAAAAAAAGGTCGAAAAGAACTGAATCATAATATTAAAATAAACAACAAAAAAACGAAAGTATCTAGAAAAAACTGAATTTTAATATGAAAACATGCACGCTAAATACTAATATCAAAATTTAATCAAAAATCTATGAAAAAAACCAAAATGAGAATGAAACGAAAGAATCTAAAAAAATTGAACCAAAACGTCGGGGAAATTGGAACAGGGGCGCTCGAAGCGAAAGGGGAGTTGAGGTGGTGACGTCGTTGGGAGGGATGCGCTCGCTCGCCTCCAGCGCGGTTGCTTTTTTAATGAGACGGGTGGGGCGGGAGGGAGTTCAAACGACGAAACGCTGTAGCTCTCGCGTTGTACTGCGTTTCGTTAATTTTTTTAACCGTTTTTTTCCCATTACAACCACGGGCTTCGTCCGATCGGATTTTTGGGCGAAAGAACGTATTTTTTAGACCACGTTAAAGGCACAAAACGACATTGCAAATTTGGAATCTCCATGTCTTGAAACGTAAAGTATTAAATTTTGAGGGGGGGTTGTAAAAAATTTTTCGTGACCAAAAACATAGGGTTATTATTCAGAATGAATAATAAACCAAAATAACAGTAAATGATAACTTGCCTACAACTGGACAACAAAAATTGATACTTTCTAGGTGACACCAGGCAATAGACACAAATAGATCCCCAACCCGAATTTTAGGGATGAGGGAGGGCGAGCTGGGTTAATGTTGTAAAGCCAGGCCACATCAAAAAAGACGTTATGGCATTTTTTTTAATTGGGAAAAAATCTCCCTCTTTCATCCTTCGTAAAAACATTTCTATCAGACTAATTTCCAAAAATTGAAAAACTGAAATAAGTTGGGACATGTTTTTTCGCGTCACAAACTCACAGTGTTCTTTCAGCTTACATTTAGTTCTCCATAAGCGTTGTCGTATAAAAGCAATACTTATATATTATAATAATAATTCAGCTCTCGCTCCAGTGACCTTGGGCCTCAGGGCCTTCCCAAGCCTTGATCTGTAGCCGCCAGTCCTAGAACCTCAGGACCCCTGTCAATTTTCTGATTCAAGCCGACAACGTTCTCGCTACTGTTTCCTATGTTGAGGTTTTCCTCGCCCGTTACCTCATCCTAATGTTCATCTCTTACTTTCAACCTCTCGTCCCGACAGTTAGCCACGCTACTTGCCACTACTCGCCCTGGCACACTTGGACAGTTTCATTCACTATCTGCTTTCATCCTGGCTCAAACCAGTTCACCTATCCAGAGATCCCGTCCCACAAATTCTGTCTCTGTCATACTGCATCCTTACTCGTACTTTCTACCCACTATATTTTATTCTCAATAAGCAATGTAATCTAAAATTGTTAAACTTCTGTCGAATCATCGAATAAACGTGGAGGTTGTGTTGTGTGATGCGCGAGATATTTATATTTTTCAGCACACAATGCCCTCTGCTTAGAACCAAACTCAGCTCTAACACACGTTGAAGCGATGAAAACGTAATTAGGAATAAGTTTCAGGGGAGGTGTGGAGCTGCGAACACGTGGCTACCCTTCACACCGAACAGTTTTGGTTTCGGGTTGAAATGACTTGCCGTTTGCGTTTTTCCCAAAGGCAGGAGCTCAC
The DNA here is from genome assembly GCA_020466155.1 of Pachypeltis micranthus. NCBI lineage: Eukaryota > Metazoa > Arthropoda > Insecta > Hemiptera > Miridae > Pachypeltis > Pachypeltis micranthus. The sequence continues at coordinate 19,303,336 of CM035774.1, read as the reverse complement.
TAATCACGAGAAAGGCCCCTAATTAGAGGAGTTGGAGGCACGTTGAGTTGAATTCCAGTCTCATACGTTCTGCTTCTGCCGCTGGTTTAGAAACGCTCGACGGCTGTTTGGGGGTGCCCCCAGCGCGGCTTCGTCCTTCGCGCCTGCCTCGTTCTCTAATTAAACTTAATCTCCTTACATGATATTCTCTCTCTGTGGGGAGAACACGCGATTATGTGGGGAAACGTGTGTCAGGATGGAGGAAGGTACAGGGCCTTTCCTGCGCGTCTATTGTTAAGTCCTAGGCCCGTTGGAAGGGATCTTCCCGCATTACAACGTTCCACCTCTTCGAACGTTGTGTTTCTCTGTCAACACGCGCATTACAATGATTCCGTTTCAATTTCGACTAGGCATTCAAAACTAATCCCGGGAGATTCTGAATAAATTTCCTGCCTTGAGATGTTTCAGGACGAAGCAACTATTTGGGAGAACTTGCAAGGACTCACGAAATATTAATCACTTTTGATTCCTCTAACCCGGAACAATTCAGTGAGCAAACTACCAGCTAAGAGCATAACATTCTGTTATCTTCAACCCGTTCTCGTTAAATCAGGCCTTTCTCTAGCTCCATCACAACATCGACATCAGTAAACAAATCTGTAATCTGCTTATTGCAGTGCGTTGTATCACCGGTTGACCTCATCCCCATGTAAACTCGATAGCTTGCAACACACGTAGGTGCGGTATTTATAGCAAGGAGGGCAGCCCACTTAGCAGGCCAGCAATACTTGAACATCTTCAGACCGTTCTGGAAATGAACTCGTAAAATTGTTTATTTTGGGCCAAAAAAAAAATTGATTGCCTTTAAATGAGTGCAAGGTCGATGATTGAAGAGGACAAGCTACTGTACCAGCATGTGGACCACTTGTAAGCCCCGTATTTATGCTGTCTCAACAAGACAGTAGCTCATCGTGTGAAAAAGATGTGTTTAGCAATCCCACGTTCACCACAAATAGCGGCCAAGATCGACTACATACGTTTGGGCAAACGTCAACATCGTTATTAAAAAACCTAGCTTCACTTCATGACACTCGCCCATGATTGGCTCCTAAAACTTGGGAACAATGACTCAAAACAGCACACAGGAGGGCTGAGAAAGCATTTTATACGTCTTGACAACAGCAACAAACCCCATTATCATTTTCACTCAATTTCGACTGGATTCCTATCATGCGCTGTGCAAAAGTGAACAGTTCTTTCGATCTTCCAGCTATACAGGCGGAGTTTCGATCCCAATGACTCTGATCTTCTGTGCCAAGCTCAGCCAAAGTTCATTGTAACATTGCGAGACTCTGGCGTAGAATAATTAGACTGTCTTGATATTCCTTTTGGAATATTCTCATTAAGAATTTTCCAGAACCAGAATTATGAGCCAGGGCGGAGTCCTAGTGGTTTATGAAAATAAATTCAGTTAAACGCTAGTAAGGTAGTAGGTACAAAAATACCATCTGAAACTAGTATGACAAATACCGCGGAGCGGAAAACTAGGGGCAACAGGACGCATGTGCATTATGATCGAGTTGGACAGTTTCTATGGTTGAGGGACGAAGGGACAACCTACAAGAAAAACACGCTTCAGAGTTCTCTATTGATTATTTGAATGTCTCCGCCTATGCTATGGAAGCCTAATAATGAGATGGTTTAGGGGAAATTTCCCCATTAAGGTAATTTCAGAGGAAATTATCAGTGCCTTCTGTGCCTTAAATCGATCACCCTTCGGGATCAGGACGGCGCTCCTTTTCCACGTCATTTTTTTCTTCTCAAGTTGTCAACCCCAAACAACGAAAGGGATCGCTATTTGCCAAACACGCTTCAACCAGCCCCTCAAAATGTCAAGCTCGACAGAATGTCTCAATATCATGCTGGAACGACAGGCAGCGTTATGGCGGTGGGAAGCCGTTGGGGGGCGGGGATGTTATCATTCCACGTTAATGCTTCCCAGTTCTATTCAGGTACTGACAACCTCATGTTTCCTCCTCGTATTTCTTAATCAGATGTCATTTCCTCGAGGGCTGCTATTAAAATAATGATACAAAATATTGGGATTGCAGGATGAAGCAACACTTCCGCGTGGACGTTCAATAAACTGATCCGAGTAGTCCAAAAACAACTTTTGAAAATTGTATTTATTTAATAAAAACATATATTAAATAAATACTCCAATACAGCAATGAAGAAAGTTTAGCAAAACGATTTCAAAGGTGTATTATTAGATCGCAAGAGTCACAAAGAGTACTAAAACAATCACCACTTTTGTGAACGAAAACTTGATACCGGAGCAATGAAGAAGGCACGCCTAAAATCTAATGTACCCTCGTCTCAACGGCGTTGAGGAGGTACTGTTGATGTAAAAATCGACACGGTCCCATTCTTCAGGCAACGGTTCAGGAAAGTGTGGATCACACTTTGGCACTTTGGACAGTTAGCTTGAGCCTAGAGACAATAAAACCGCCAACCACAGAACATTACAAGTTCTTTTTTCGCATTTTTTCAGTAACTGCTATAACGATTGTAATCAAACGCTGGCCCGCGGTACGTTTGACTACCTAGTATAAACGCTTTCTTCTCCCTAGATGTTTCTTTAGAAAATTGTTGAACGTAGGTGAGGCGAATTACGATGAACGAAGGGTTACGAAGCTTTCAATAATGGACCGAAAAATGGGATATTGAGAACGCCCCTCCAGTGATAAACTGGTGTTTGGGGCTGCTAGAGGGGGCCGTTGTTAACGACATTCCTCAACTAAACTCATCACATCCGCTGGATACAAAATACTAGAAAGAGTGTAAAGTCGGCTGAGTTGTATGGTGGAGAGGGGGAGGGAGGAAATGCGCTAAGGGGTCAGTTAACTAGGTGTGTTATGCTGATCATCCATGTGCAGTACGAATCTTTTCTGAAAAATCATATTGGCAGTCCCATCAATTACCCACATGTTCCTAACGCAGTTAAGGACGTGGCATAAACAACAGCAACTCAAATATGCGTGGAACTTTGAGTGCTACGCATTTACACGTAGGACGATTCGTTATGTTTTACCATGTTCCAAATATATTGGATTCATGAAAACATGTTTATGGGACTGAGAAAAGTTCTCCAAACGAGAAAACCCAAAGTCTGATATATGCATGTGTTTTTATACTTTTGTTCGGCAAGTGGGAATCACACGGACGAACCAACAATTATAATAAGGAATGTACGGAAGACCGCAGTCACTACCTCACACACTACGCCGAACCCAAACCCAACAGCATAAACCTAGGGCGTTCAAACATAATATGACGACTGAAGGCCAGTCCCTGACTCAACGAACTAGACATGATCTATAAAATTGGAAAATACACTCAATACGACGCCCAGACTTCGACAAAACGTTGCATGTTCGCATATACAAGTCCTAAACATAACCAGCTTCTTTCGAACGGCATAGCATACAGACAACATACTAAGAACTTCGGAGTATGAGCTGGAAAAAAACTAACCCATTCAAACCTTGCAAACCACTTAAACCTTCCTGAACATACACCTAAACACACTGGATTGCACCAATTTATTACGTAGACAATACAAAAGCCGAAATTCAACACATTAAAAAACGTGGATACCTACAAACTTAAAAACATTAGTGGACGGATCATAATCCAACAACTTAATGCCACTGCCACTATTTAGGCTACTGAACACACCATCAACAAAAAACAACACCACCAGCCAAGGATCACACTTCTACTGGCGGAGCAAACTAAAACCTAATTTCCATGAATGGTCTGTCGATGAGATCAACATTGCCCGAGAACGGCTGATACGATCGAGCTTGGTCCAATAAAGTATTAGAAGATCAAAATTTATCTGAAATGACTTAAGGTTTCCGAATTTTTCTCGGAAACAGCTCTAACAGCTCTAACTACAGGTCGAATCAGTGGTCGGTCGTAAACGAACAACTTCGTGCTGAATATGACGCTATTTGTACACCACTCGTGACATTACATAAACGAAAGTATTCCCCTGTCCAGCTCAATATTGATGTATAGATGACAAACGCACTGGAAGTTCAAGAGGAAACAAAACTGAGGGTTTTGCGTTGTTCTCGAAAGCAACTCTAACAGTTAGAATAATTTTCACAACATACTTTCTACCAGTTAATGCCTAGTTTTAGTGCTCTATATGCATGATTGCGAAAGTACCATCAACAGATATGAAGGGCAAGAGAGGCTTTTATATTTCTATACAAATGGCACGAATGATTTCATTCAAGTTCATACGATGTCTTCAAATAGTCAATAACGCCTTCTAAGCATCCTCAGTAAAATGACTTTATCAAGGTAAGGTCTTTTACTAATCTGCATCGCAATGCAGAAGTTCACAACTATTTCTCCAATAGCTCATTCTAAGGCGATATAGTCCCAAATACTTCAGAAAGTGACTCATCCCGAGTGTTGAAAGATTCTGATGTGCGACGGTTTTTGATGACACAGAGTACTTCAAGACAAGTACATTTTGTTCGTTATAAGTGCCTATAGTTGCCGATTGATCCCACGACTCCCGCTGTTCCAGTAAAATTTGGAATTTCAGCGTTTTCCTGAGATAAGTTTGATTCTCTTACCACCTGTTCCGCAGCATTTTGTTAATCAATTGGATAAAAGGGGCTTTTTTCAGAGCTCTAATAATTCCTCCAGTTTAGTTTAATTCCTTTTCCCCTCCTCAACTCACCCGAAAGAATGTTGCTTTTAAATTAATCGCTCCCTTTTTCGAAAAAGGGGAAGACAAAGAACGGAGGGCGTCGAAGTGGGGAAAGATTTGTTTAACGTTCCCTCCTTCTCCCCAACATGCTTGATCTCCCGTTTCATTTGCCGTACGACAAAATCGTGTTGTAGTTCGATGTTTACTAATTAACAGGTGTAGAATAATTTTGCTCGTTCTTTCATACCGAAACGAAATGACAAATAGGATATTCGTTACGAAGCATCAAACTCCCCACTAAATCCGATGATATGCTGTATCTTTGTTCAAACGAATTTCTACTGGACCATTTATTGGCGACACAAATGTAGCTACTTATAACCCGACATTAGCCCGTGAACAATCAAAACCGAATAAGCCATTTTCAAAATGGGAAAACGTCGAATAACATTTTCCGGTATTTCTAGACTCATTTCTCAGTTCAACGGATAGTTACGAAAACAATGGCTAGAAATAAAATGTGGGTTTGCTGGAAGATACGCTGTTTGGTTTTGTTATCGGTCGCCCTGGACAGAGTTCATGTCGGTGCGTGTATTTTCTGTTGTTGCTACTTTCCACCTTTTCCTTCTGCTCTTCAGTTTTCCTCTTCCCCACCTTTGGTCCGTCTGTCGCCGCTCTCTTTCCCGAAGCTCACCATTTCGAACGAATTTGACCGCACTAGAAGCCCATCGACGGGAAACGGAGTCGCCCTAATCTTTAGGAACTAACCCTCAGCAGTCATACGTTTAATTTGGGCTCTGTGTTGCGAGCACCGGAAACCGATATTTCAGCGCTGTGCAGCCTTTACATATCATCTCTTAATAAAATTCCGGATAGGTACTGCACATAGGTTGATTAATTTCGTATCAACAAACATAGGTATATTAGGAGTATGAGTGACACCGTTATAGGTGGTATGGCAGAGAGAAAGAGATTTCTATCATGTTCTGTTCCAGTGCCAGAGACTTGATAAAAAGTTCTTTGGTACAATTTCTCCTAGGGTAAACAATGAAGCAGGAGTTTAGGATCTGTGAGACATGGGACTGAAGGCCGCGGCTCTTATGCCTAAAGGGACAGTCAGAGTTCGATTACAATAATTTTTCTCGAAGCTTTTATGAAGTTTATCCCCATGCGTTTCACATTTCAGATTTTTCCAACCTTCAATATTGTGCCAAATACTCTAAGTATTCAAATATTTGGTACTTTAGTTCACTAGTTCCTACTCCACTAGCTACTCCTTGTGTTCTTCCTATTTGGTTTGATTTCTACTTCCATATTTTTCTCGGACCTGTTAAGAGGGTACAATTCGTTCCAGCTCTGAGAAATCTTGTGGATCAACACTCAATCCAATCGGAACATATCAAAGCGAAAGTTCTTCAATAAAAGAAAGTGGTGAAGCACAATAAGATTAAAAGCGAAGTGCAGCACCATGTCCACTTGAACTCGCAAGTACACTACCAGAGCTCTTCAGAGGTGTTGGATGGAGAAAGCGGTTGATAAAGTAGTAATTGGCTCTGTTTTGAGTCCCGTGGGCTAATAACCAGATTTGGATACACATTTATCCGGTGGAAGGTTCACAATGGAGATTGTGGGCGTCCTCTACAATGCCTCCAGCACTCGACAACGGACCAACAAAGAAACCGTAAAGTGGAGAAGGCCATTTTTCAGGAGCAGCAGGCAAATGTAATCAGAGCCGACCGCCATTTCTGCCAAAGGCTCCCAAAGCCCGGACTCGTCGAGTGGAGAAGTTGTATTTCCAGGGTTTACGACCCACCGACGGTGTCTACCACGTTATTCGCCTTTAACAGCATCAAGACCAGAGCGCGGCCTTTTTCCGTCAAACCTTCTTTTTCCGCTTATTCGAAGACGGCTTAGGGAACCTCTTTTCCTTCCCAGCCATCACTCTTGGCGTTGACGTGTAAAATTATTTTCAGCTCGACGTAAGATGCCCCCCTTAGATATTACTTTACCCCTAGTGATTTCCCCCTTCTTTAAATGAAGTGGCTATCAGTGAAAACGAATCCCCTCGTCGCCTCATTTCTCACTTTCTCTAGATCATAAACTCAAGAAAAAAAGGGGAAAAGAGGAAAACTATTTGGAGAGAAATTTCACAGATCGTCGGCGTTTCACATTTTCTTCGGTGCCTTCAACCTTTCTGAGGAACCGTTTGAAGAACACACGTTTTCTACATCTCACAAATGTCGAGAGGGAATTGGTATTTTGGTGTGTACCTTTACTGTATGCGTACTACCGCATCATCACAGAAACGATACAGCCGTAACTTTTCGACGCTAATTCTCAGATATCCTGCTTCGGACAGCCGTTAAATTAGCCAATAGGAACCGTCAGAGCTGAACATCTGGATATAAATCCAGTGGAGCCCTTCGTACACTTACTTCAACACAATCCTTACTAAAGATAAGCACTTCATGTAGTGCCAACCTCCATTCAGTGCATTTCCTCGGCGATCAATTTCTTACCTCGTTCTTCAATGGACTAATGAACCGGAGAACAGTAAAAGCAAACAACAATAACATTGAGACTCAAACAGTTTCGAAGAATTTTAAAATTTCCTTTTCGTCATTTACTAATGTAGCTCAACTGGCCTCAATACAAACTTCACAGGGTCCACTGCTCAGAAATAACTCTGAATTCACGTGCAGTTGAAGGAAATAGTTTGCACAGTGTGTTGTCGACTCATTCTTTTAATTGATCTATATAGAAAATATCTTGATAGTCTGCAATGTGGGTTTCTACTATATATTGCTTGACCTGCACGGACTGTCGCACTCCACTGAGCCTGGAGTTAGACAGATCAATAAAATAAATTTTAGAGTTTGAAGTACGATATTTGAACGGATACGTGTACTGTGTTGCTAAGGAGGAAGTTGCAGAGACCACGTTCCTTGTATGTTCCATGATACGAAAGACTTCAAGGACGTGTGAATAAGAATTGAAATAGTTTTTTCAGTAAATTTTCCTAAATAGAATCACTGCAAACCCCGTTAAGGCTGACGAGTTCTGAGACGTTGTTAAATAAAATGTTAATCAGGCTTTTCTGTATTCATTTTCAATTTAACAGTTGAACCTCGAGGCGCTGCACAGTATGCCAACAAAGGTTGTGCGCACAGTAAAATATTTGTTTTATCTTCAAACGTACAAACGTACGTCACGATTAGGGATAAGTTTACGTAATTTTGTATTGATCACTTCAACATGTTCTTCCTAGGTCAAATTTTGGTGGATGATTATTTCTGAAAATTTAGTGTGCGAACCTGAGAGACTGACAGGCGCATTGGAAAAACCAAACTCTTCTTGGCGCTTCTTGGTGCAATTTAGAAGATGTTAGCAATATTATTAATTCCAAGGGGGTTATTGTGGGCTTCCCAGTCTTGAATATCGGTGATTGGCGGGGTTAACGGACCGAGTGACAATTTTTGACCAGTCTGTCAAACTTCATCAACGAATATATTCCATTGATATCGTGAGCATGTGTGTAGATATCTCTGTGACAAACGCAATGGCCCACTAAGGTATGTAGGAAGAACCTAAGATGATGCGGAGAATAGCCAAGGGTCAAAGCGCCTGGCACTCAACTACTGCTCGCGGTTGGGCAAAGGAAGCTTCGAAGAGAGGTGGTCTAATGGGGCTACCGCGCGGGGCCATTATCCCTAGAAGAAATAATTAGATTTTCGCTCACGTCACTCCCTTCTACCTTCTCTACCTTTTGCAGCAGAAGCTTCGCCCCTCCAATTAATTTTATTAATTGAGTTGTATGGTATTAAGGCGCGTCCGACGGTGCTCTGAACTTTGAAGGGAGCGGCCTTTCATTTTCAACCGATTCCTCTTCCCGGCTCTTCCCGACATCATCTTCTCTCGTGTATGTACTGGACTTTTCACTCCTATACATTCTCACATGTTATTGCAACATGAAACGTGTATTAAACCAAGTTAATGTTTATTTACACACCTGACACAAGTAAAAAGTGAAATATCGAGTAATAGAAATGTTCAATGTGTTTTCGGGGTAGAGGAGAATGTTTGAGAAATTAAAGTGCAATGAACGAACTGATATCATCTAAGATGCGCCTGTTTTCAGTCAGGAACATTTATTTAGAGCTACCCTTCCCCTTTCAAAACTTGTAAATTAGCATTTCAAGGCATGGAAATGAATCAGCAATGTTCGTCTACGTTCAGTGCGTTTGATCTTCAACTTCTACTTGTGCCTGCTTACTCGGCAATCTGATCGAAGGACAAAAAATGGTTCACTGAATTAGCCAAAAGCGAACTTTTAGTAGTTTTATGGACATTACGTCGTGCATGATATCGTTTCCAAGTTATTTTTCGATGTTGAGTCGAACAGGATGGGTATGGACGTGTGGGCCTGCGTCTAGATAAAAACCCTGCAAATTATTACACAATGGTTTATTATTCTCATGAACAGCTTGACCTAGCATTACTGCTCCCCCAGCCCATTCAATTCAGCATCGAATACTAGTAAACCATACGAAACATGACCTGACTACAATGGAACTATGGAAATTAAAAATATTCCCTCGGCGACAGGCGCCCGTAAACATCTGATCCGATGGAGGGGTGGGACGAGGGCTTCCAGTGAACCCTAGCACGGCAATTGGCAGGACAGTCGACCGGGCCTTGAAGACGATACGAAACACGGCTCATTTGCGATTATACTGCGTTTCGTTAATTTTTTTAACCATTTTTTGCCCATAACAACCATGGGCTTCGTCCGATCGGACTGCCGAGATGGCGGGCACAACTAGATACCAAATGGGATTTTTGTGTGAAAGAACGAATTTTTTAGACCACGTTAAAGGCACAAAACGGCCCAGACGGCGGATGGGGGATGGAGCACGGGGGATGTGGGACGGGGGTCGGCGGCCGGGGGTCGGGGGATGGCGGACGGACATTGCAGATTTGGAATCCTCATGTCTGGAAACGTAAAGTATCAAATTTTAGGGGGGGGGGGGGTTGTAAAAAGTTTTTCGTGACCTAAAACATAGGGTTATTATTCAGAATGAATAATAAACCAAAATAGTGATATCACAGTGAATGTACTAGGCAAAATTTACTACATGAAGGATCCACGAGTTCAACGCACTCATTTCTCGCGCTATTGCATGTTTCACTCCGTCTACTCGTAACCTCGCGCCAATTACCTAGTATCATCTGTAATACGTCAATTTTCGTTTTTCCGTTGCATATCGTTTAGTAGTATTTTTCGACGTTGAATCGAAATGTCTCGGAAGTGTAACACTGCGTCAAGCTGCATACACTGTTGCATAATAATTGGCAGCATTTCTAACTAGCCTCCGCCAAAAGGTTATACTAACTTATTTATTAAACTGCGAATAAGCAGTTCATTCATTTGAAGGCCAATGCAATTATTGAGAAAATTGTAAAAATGTCTGGATTCGCGCATTGCATAACTCTGTGTTTAAGAGCTGACTTTTAATTTTTTGAAAGGTCTTGAGCTTTCTAGAATGGATTTACACAGCAAAAAAACCTAATGGGTGTGATGAAAATAGTTGAAAATGTAGAATTTGGACCACAACCCGGTTTCGACTGATTATTCTCCAAATTTCACAGTGGGGTTCCTTTGAAGCACAAAAATAATACTGCAATAGTATGTAATAGATTGAGCTAATCAGTCATCACCCGAAGCGGTAGCACGTAGGTTCGTTATAAACTGTAATGAGACGCATTTTAACATCATCGAAATTCCTATTCTTCTGTGTTTTACTATTGATTTCAATGACATCAGTTCTTACGAAAATTTGCCAAAAGGACAAGGTCATGGATACTTGGTTTGTTTTACTTCTCGTTTCTCAGTGAATTAATCCGATTTAATTATTATTATCCGGTACTTCTTATGCTCCGGAAGACACCCTTCCACGGTGTCTATGCGCAGTTCATTCCGGTGCACTGCGCTTCGTATATTTCCTCACTAGAGGCAAGACGAATTGATTCATCAAGGACGATTACTTCATCAATTCGAAGCTCCCGTGCCTGCGTTAGAACGGCTTGCGGCGATGGGTTAGTAAATTCATTACGCGTGCGTGAAGATTAACAGTACCAGTCTTCGAATTAGTTAACATGCAGCTTCTAGAAGATCTACAACGCTCAAGCGTTAATTTTAGATCCGCTGTAGTGATGAAAATCGCGGTTGAAACAGGTTTTAAAACGTAGTTAATTATGTAGGTTGCTCGGTGAACTTTTGGAACACTTCATCTCCGCGTTTTGAACCTCGTCTAAAGTTTCAGTATGCTAACTTGGCGAACATTCATCTTCCGCAGACGTGTGGCGGTGAGTTTGTAGAACGGATGAGGTATAATTTTCGCGTTTCGAGCAGTTTTCAAACGTGTTTTCTCATATCAAATTGAATCTATCTCCCGATGAGCGTTCAAGGTGATCGTATAAAGATAATTCTGCGTTTTGTCTCCGACTGGTTTTTTTTGTGTGCTCTTCGTAAACCAACAGACAGGGATGGCAGTAATTGCTCGTAGCAGAAGATATAATAGTTCCAAGTTAATGACAAAAAGTAAGAGAAACTAATACTGATATTGGTAAAAATTCTTCCACACTCTAGTTCAATGACAATAAATTCACTACTTTCTTGCTCTCTGGTTCTTAATCTTCCGACACTCCATACTTGACATCTTTCTCTTTGGCCAGTGAGGTCCTCCATGAACCACAACGGTTAAGAAGTAGAATAAAGCTGATTTATTACAGTAATTGGGTTAGTTCCGCCAGTAGGTAAATTACCAAAGTCAACGTACCTGTTTGGTGTGCATGTCATCTCTGTCTGGTGAAATACTGTGGGCAAGCGCTTTCGATGTAAAGACAATCATCTGGCCGTTAAGTCAGTACTAAAGTCAGCAGTTAGTTAATAGTGGTCTTTTTATAGGTAGAAAGGTGAATGGGATGGTGTTGTGTAGGGAAGGGGAGGGCGAGAAAGGTCATGCACTTCCTGGGAAATCTGTTAGAAGTGAAGGGAAAGGAATGTAAGGGCAGTTTTTGTATGTCCTAAATAGTCTGTTGATTGTCGGTTTTAAGTATTATTTGTTTAGGGAGGCAGATGACTCAAATTTTGCCAATCACCTCAAGACAACTGGGCACCAACCTACCAAAATACAGGACTGGCACCACCTTACTACGTAAACAATACAAAGGACGAAAACGGAACATAATAGAAAACATGGAAATCTATTTTAAAAAACACTTCAATGAACAAATCAACTCGAAATGCGACATCATATTTACACCATTCAAAACACTACACAAACGAAAACAACCACCTGACGGATTTACAGACCACCCTACACAAAAAAGACTGGAACCAACAATCAACAGACTATTTAGGACATAAAAAAACTCGCGCCATCACGTTCACCTTTTCCTTTCTATAAAAATACCAATATCAACAACTGACTTTAGTACTGACTTAACGGCCAGATGATAATGTCTTCACATCGAAAGCGCTCGCCCACAGTATCTCACCAGCCAGAGAAGACGGACTCAACAAGTCCGAGTTGACTTATTTGATTAGATGCCGAAAGGAAGAAAATGAACGTTTGTGGGGTCGAAAAAAGTTGTGTGATGCGTCAAAGCACATATTTTTTCAAGCAAATGCTAATTTTTTCTTCCCAACAAACCGTGACCCAACGCTCACGCACCATTAGCACCGTAAAGTATAGCTTATGTTCCAGTATCCCCATATGAACCAAATAACTAGACGAACAAAAGTGTCGTGATACCTGGTGCTTTTCACATGCTTCTCATCTGATATTATTTCCTTATTTACACTTTTTCGTGAACGGCATTCTGTGTGAGAAAAGACCACATACTATACAGAGCTGAGCTCTATCACTTGAATGCCTAGCCTTTCCACAAAGGTAGTCATAAAGAACGTCCGTTGTGCAACAGGCTAGAAAAGGAGTACGATCAGAACCGCCAACGTTCCTGACTGGTCTGCTCTAAGTGATTCTTGACACGGGATATGTAGCATTTTGCCTCTCACTCAGGTGGGATATACACCGCGGTCTGACGACCTATTGGGCCAGTCCAGACGTCTCACGGCCCTAGCCTCCTAAGGAATGCCGGGTATTCCGTGCTAGGGTCTTCTTTGAAGTCCACCTTTAAGAGAAGTGGTACCAAAGACCAGCAATCGTCCCCCCTCAAGTCTCGGGCACTGGGCCAGGACATGGTAGGGAGTCTCCTCATCCGTGCCACACCACCTTCACTGAGGGGTGTCGACTATGCCCATAACATACATGTGTTTGTTCATTTTGCAGTGCCCGGTGATGATCCCCGCAATATGCTTTAGTTCCTTCCTCTTCATGGCATGAGTTTTTATAGAACCCCGAGCCACTGTTTTAGTCTACATCGGAATTTTTCATTTATGTAGTTTATTTTTCTCTTTTACTCCGCGCTCTTCACTTTTTCAACTCAAATGTTCTAGCCTCAAGGGGCCTAAACGGCTATAGCCTCGACATCATACTATTAATCTTAAATAATATTATTACAAAAAGTTTATTTTATTCTTGTTTGGAATTTGACAAATTATTAGTTGTTGGCTAAACTTATTTTATCTTCTTCTTTTCCAATTAATGGGCAGCCAACGATGAAGTGCGCAATGAATATGGTGACTATAAAATGTAACTCACCTAAGGAAACTCTAGTGAGCCAAGTATGTCAGAAACATGATGAGGGCGTTTCAGATAGAGGGGGTTTTGAGTGACAACTCAATACGCCAAAGCTTCCTAAGACACAGCCCATCCTCCCCTTCCTAACCTCAATAACCTCTACCCTCGGATCACCGCTTTTGTACTTCTCCTCTCCGCCATTCGGCGTATCTAGCAACTTATCACACAGCTACTTAACCCTCCACACCCTGGAAGTGATAAGAAAGGATCCCTTGTCGGAACTCCCATGTGGACCTGACAAGCCCTTTCTGACGCAAGTGATCCACACCCACTCCATATTCCTGGTCGCATTCCTCAAATTTGTTTCGGGCGCCGGCTCATTTATTCTTCCCTCTTAGTGCAGGCGAACTTGTCTGCAAATTAAGTGACACTTCGGCCGATGTGGAAACATTCCGGTTTCAGTCATGTTCGTAAGACCTGACAAAGATGAAAAAAAATCATGAAATGTAATCGAAGCCGGTGATTCGACACACCCTTGACGTCATTCAGCAATTTCCAGCAGGCATCGGTCAAGGGATTTCAGTTTCCTCCAACTTTTAGATCTGTTTCGATTCGCAGAAGCTCAAATCTTCCAGTACACTTTCCGATTCCTCTCTCTCTCTCTCTCTCTCTCTCTCTCTCTCTCTCTTTCACTTCCAACGTACAACGTAAAAAACACGCACACATTAAGGATGTTTGTGCTCAAGAGTATAAATCTTGTGCTACACAGGAGATTTTTCTCCGAGCCCTCAATTTTCATCATTATTAGTGCCCCAGTCTGACTAAGGAGGTGTTAACTACAGTGATCTAAATGGTGGGCAAATGCAGCTGTGCACTTCATTTTCCGTCTCAGGCTTGATGTTACTTATTCCTTTCAAAAAGTAGACTTTAAAGATAACTTAGGACATTAGAAAATGAGATTTACCTAACTTTTTTCGATAGCTGTCGCGAATGCGATTTGACTAACAACGTATTTTCCAAAAACCAATACAAATAAAATTTTCAATAAAGACGTATTCAAAAATATGATTAGGGCAAAAGAGTTCTTTTCATCGTTTCACAATTGTTCTATTCAGATCCAACTCAATGTATGCCTAGTCTCTCAGTGGAGGGGAGATAAAACCCAAAGCTTGTCAAAAAGCTGTTTTTGACGTTTTTAAGTTTTCCATAGCAAATTTCAAAGTGATCACTCCAGATGAAACATATTCTAGAAAACTACACCCACGTTTTGATGCCAGCAGCTATTCCTGTGATCGTCCGTTCAACGGAAATATATTCCAAGAAGCAGAAATACGAGTATATGAAATTTCCTTGACAACGGTTTTAAGGATTTTGATCGAACTCTCAGAATTGTTTCAGACAACTTTAACCACATTGTGTACATCGTCCGGAATTCTGTAGGAATGTATCAAGTCGATCAAGGCAGGCAGCATTTACAGAGTAGTCAGAAAAATCATGTAGGAGCCCGCTTTTAAAGCTCATTCCATTTTTTACAACGTAGTTTCGCGTTTTCGCGAAGATCCAATAGATAATTGTGAATATGAACTGGTTTTCCTCCAACGGACATTTGGGCAGTTGAAGATGACAGAAACTCCACTAACCCTCAGGATCTGAGTTGATGTGTTCGAGGCACGAAGAAGACTATGCGAATGGTAAATGCAGCTTCAACCGCAAAATCTTGAACAATTATTTATACTTTGTTTTTTGCCGACCTAATGATTTAAGGAATAACTATTCACAATAAAGATTTTTTTGAGCAAGTTTGGGTTCATCCAGTGACGGTTATAATGATCAACAGATATGGAAATGAGATTTTCGTCGAAAAGTATATTTTAAGGGAGAAGTTGTTTTACGTTAAGTAAATCCGAGGGTTAATTTTTGAGAAGGCTAGAAAAAACAGGGGGGGGGGTTACGAAGAGTGCTGCTAGAATAAGGTTCGAGGTAGGAGCTCAACCAATTGCATTAGGGAATGCTTTCAACGAGTCGTGGAGGTTTGTTTTGTAGACGAGGTGATGGGTTCTGTGTTATTACACGCTCTGAAAGGGGAGGAGTGAATGAATCAACGCACGGGCAGAGTTATAACAAATAGATTTGATGATGTATCGACCCTCACAACTGGTAGCACGAACTCAATGACTTCATAGCTCAGGAAAAACAGAAAAAGAAAGAGAAACACAAAAACTGACACCAGCACATCACTTTACAACTCCGGACAGCTTCTATTAAAGCGCATCCATCATGATTGAACAAAATTACTACGACTGGAAAATTATTTTTAACGCTTCTTTATATTTCCTTAATCGATGTTGCCGGTGACCAGCCGCACTAGAGGTGACACGTGAACGTGATCTAAAATCCGAAATTCTGCTCTACCGCCCATTCAATGAATTTCTCTATTATAACCTGTAGAACGGACGAACCAAACAACAGAATGCGAATCTCCTAATGTTTCCAACTAATTGAATCAACTCGACTCTCAACCGCCACAAAAAGATGGAACTGAAGAAAAAAACATCAAGCTCCGCTACAAAATCCACCAGTGCTGCAAACGTTAACTTAATCAAACATAGCACAGCCCAATATGTTCCTTTTCCAAGGTTGCCATACGAGGAAGTAATCATACTTACTTTCGAACGTCGGCCAGTGCTGCAAAGCTGGGTTCACATGCCCCCATCTGATGTATCCTTTATGGATACTTTCGGACACCCACCTTACCTACCGATGCCAAATAGTTGTGTACGTTTTTCGTTAGATCGGCTCAGTTTTCTCGTGGCAAGCAAACTTAATTCGCTTACTGAGCTTGGCGGTCGCGATATTGCCTTTTACTATGAGAGACGTTTTTGTGCATACCATTAGTCATAGTATGCGCAAAATTTAAGCTGAGAAATAGCGGTAGCAACGGGGGAGGGGTGAGAGACAGAGAGAGACCGAGAGACTTTATTCATTCATAGTCTGTAAGTAGTAACGTGAAAATGATTCTTTTCTATAAGCTTGTGAATAATAACGTGCAAACTCGAGTTACAGAAAATATTTGAAAAGTATAAATGGGATAAGCCTTAATAACCTAATAAACTAACAGTAAGCGCTTTTGAAATACGTATCGAAAGAAACACATCCTGTCGTAATCATCCGGAAAAAAAAACTTTTTGCATGCACTTCTTTTATAATTATGGGGAGATCTAAGTTCCTGTTTTAAGTGTTTATGGAGAGTGTACAAAATATACAGAACAACCAGGACTACACAGTGACCAGCAGAGTGATTAAACCATCCACAAGCGCTTTAAGACGAGTATGCCTCTAGCACGAGCCACATCCTTCTCGATCCGGTCAGCTCCGCGCATCAGGCTACTCAGGACCGCTCGAGAGTGATCTAAAAACCTCGCTGGATGCGTGTGAGCGGGATTAACCCCCGTGGTCTAAGGCACACCCTCTCACGCTCATTCGTTTCGGAATGTTAGTAAATCCCTCCGTCACTCGCTGCTGGTCTTAAAATGGCTGCTCCAGTTTTGAAAACCACTGATTTGTTACTGAACACGGATGTCGAGTAAAAAATAATGATTCGCCTTCAAACGAGCAATGCAACGATGAAGTCACTCGCGTTGTTTCAAATCCCCATCCATGAAAGCCATTGTCAGACCACCGGTGCTTCATTTAATAGTCCAGTTTTTTCAACATGTGACTGCTTTGAACAATGGCGACTTCCGTTTCACTTGGCATTGCTGTGTAAGCTGAAATCCCTTGTTCAATCCTATCTGTTATTTCGAGCCCCACATCTCCTCTTTTTCCTACTCACTCACACTCTCTGTCTCTCTTTCTCTCTCTCTCTCAGCTACTCTCTCTTCTCAATACACTTAACGGAACAATGCATTCATTATCTTTCTCCCAACCGACAGTGCTACAACTTCGACTCCACGAAGAACGGGATCCAGGATCTTCCTTTCATACTGTCCGACTCTCCATTTTGCCCCCTCAATCACAACGCCGTTCCGTCACAACGCCGCTCATGAATCATCGGAAACTCGGAAAAGGCCTTTGGAGAAGTTCAATTTTACGGTAAGTGTCGCCGCCCATTAGCACGTCACCCTTCGCTCTCCACGGACAAGTTGGATCGGAGGTTTGTCACCAGTGCGAAGGGGATGGAACGGGATCATTCATCGATCCTCCCTTTTAGAGCATTTCCCTAGAAAATGATGCTGCTGCAGCTGTGTCAAAAAAGTTGACAAGCGCACATTTCGCACAAAAAATGCGTCAAAATCTAGCATTCCCTCAATTTATCTTGCTCTTTCCTTTCGACGATGGAAAGGAGTACGCTAAACAGCGCTAGATGGTATAAAACAACTTTTGTGATCATTTGTCAATTTTTTAACCATAGAAAACAGGTTACAAACGCAATCCAAATTTGATTTTGAAAACGTGAAAAAATTGTACATTCTGAGTTCTCCCAAAAATGTCATCAGGGGATGTTCAACGTAGATTTTTATCGAACGAGCCCACTCTCGCGGCAGTGGCTCAATCCTTAAGGAGATATCGAGATCGTATTCATTTATAGGAAAACCCCCTCCACCAACATTTCCAAACAATTCGCTTTCAGTTTTAGCGACACTTCCGACAAATGTTTGTACTTAATTCCTTTTTACGGATCCTCCTAAATTATTCTAGGTTTTCAATAACTTCCTATAGCAGTGTGGGTTTCAAAATCAGCGCTAGAACTGCAAGCGAATTCTTGTAATTCGACGTTTGCTAAAAAAAAAATCGGGTAACGTCCAAACCTTTCCTTACAAATTTTCGAAAGCTCAAAAACCCTTGGCATGCATTTTATATAACAAAGCAGATGGAACCTTTCTCAGTTGGTTTGAATCATTGCAGTTGGATTGATTTCCAGAACTAGACTTTTACTCACCACTTTATCAAGAGTCATCTGGTCTTCTTGAAGTAGACTTTGTCTATAATTGTCGTTCAGAATACCACAAATCATGATTTTGTTCGTAAAATCAATTGACCCTAGCGGCAAGTCCAGAACACATGATGATTGCGCTGTTTGTACAAACAACTCAGCAATACCTTGACATTTCGTTCTCTGGGAAAACGACCAACATATCAAAATTAAAAATAAAAGCCATTCTAGCTCATTTTTTTCTTATGAATTTCGTTTAAATGATACGATAATTCCTAGAAAAATCAGGAACGTAGGCCAATAACTTACCTATACGATGCTAGAGATTTCTCATTACCAACCGCCGTTTCACCTACCACTATTTCTCACAGTTTTTACCCGACACGGTTCTATTAAAAAAAAAAAAAAATCAAGCGTCATAATAAATCACTTCTGCGCTGGTACATCCATAATGCCGTGCCACAAGCAGGTGCGCTCAAACTTTACGCTCTATCTGTTTCAACGTAAAACGTGAGGTTAGGTTTTACCAAGCTCAAATGAACAACGTTAATAATAGATGTTATTAGTAGCTAGAGAGTTGAAAATCACTTTTAGAAAGTTGTATAATGCGTAGCGCCAGATTTTTTTTCTCATCATCACAATTTTCGAATGCCGCGAATGGTAATCAAAATATCTCTTATTTCCCGGTTCAATTTCGATGAAAAGGAAAATGTCGCTTCAGTTGTTGACCCTGAAGTGTGGTAGCCAACCCCAACCAGCCCTGCCCACTTACTAATTTTCAATTGGGATTGTTGAGTTATGAAGCTACTTCTGTGGGATGCCTGCTGTGTATCAGACTCTAGCGGAATAATTATTGGACGTTTATTGTTTCTTGAATTCTGTGATTCCATTGAGCAATTATAAGTAAAGACGTTTCTACTGTACTGCATTCATCATATACGTTGTTCAACCAAGCTGTTCCCCGCCATATCGAACGATCATTAAGCGTTTCGCCGATTCTACTTGAAGACACGTGTTTCTCCCCCGAACGACACGCTCTGGTGCAGCAACAGCACTTAGTTGATGAAGGAGGGAAAATTGTTAGAAAAGGGAACAGCTACGGAGTGTGATTCAGAAAGCAATCATCTAAATTCGATCATGTTCTAAGGCCTCACGCCACCGCATTTAACATCATCTCAAATGATTCAGCGGTGAGATGAAGGAAGGAAGCTGTTGCGCACAGCCGTCGACTGAGTGGCGTCGCGTGACTCATGTGACTCTACTTGATCATTCGGAAGCCCCCAAGCGAGTAATTATTTCTCAATGTGACACTTTGATCAATTAACGCCCGAACTACTGCATTGTGGTTGAATGAATTACGTTCAGATGTAACATTTGTCGTTTGACCTGATTTGGCGATGTCAGTCCATCTGATATGCATTGAGTTTTTTGTCACCCGTACAGAGAGAGACCGAGAAGGTCAACAACCCACATAGATAACAATAACATCTCGAGAGCCTATATAATTTTGAATTTTCGTACAATTTAAGTGGACAACAGTATGAATCGTACAATATCAAACCTTCTGTTTAGGGTACGTCTTTATAGACGATTTATTTAATCACGTACTTGATTGCTTGAGAAATACCTATGAGGACTGAAATGTAATTGAATACTTCAGATACTTCATCGGTTCTGGTTTTTTACTTAAATTAACTATAAATTTGACCATCTGCTATACGAACTCTGCATCTACGTTCAACACAAATGTACAGAAACATTTATGCTGGACAAAATGCAGGCATAAGTTAGTTTGACTGAAATTGAAGCGGTTTTGGGGAAAATCAGAGTAACTATAATTTAATGAATATAATTTTAAACAGCATACACATAAATACTGCGTGCCGCAAATCTATTTTTAGATTTCAGTAGGTCTCAACCCTTAAAGATCTGAAGAAAACTCAACTTTTTCAGGCGATTGCAATACTTTTCCTTCCTTGCCCTTCGATTAGTGGAAAGATGTACGTTTTTATGTGGTCTGCACATGAATGTAAGGTTGAAAAATATGTCTTGGGTTGTGTGATGAGGTTCGTTACTAGCGGCCTTTGAGTATAAAATTATACAAAAAAATTCTGCTACTCTAAATATCCCCTTACAGCCTTTTTACAGGGAATTCGGCAGTAAAAATACATAGGAAACGATACAAAATACGACGTGATTGCAGTGATTTCCGTTTTTGGCTAATCTGTTGCCCATAACAACTATGTGTTCTGTACGATCAGACTGCCAATAAGGCAGGCACAACTAGATCTATTGCAAAAGAACGGATTTTTGAGGCCACGTTAAAGGTAAGATATGGCTTGGACGGAGGACGGGGATTGAAGCATAAAAATGCACCGGTGGGGAACAAAATATGGATTCTCATTGAGAATGTAACGTTTTGCAAAACGTGCCATGATGAGCGCATTTCCAAAACTGTGCGCGGCCTTATAGCAAGGGATTTTAAGATTAGAATAACGTCTTCATTACTTGACTGAGAATTCGGAGAGAGATATTGAAATATACCGGAAAGAAGGTGGCTGAGTGGGTCATGAGTTAATCTGAGATCGTAAAATCATCAAAGCGGAATGGCGTAACTAGCATTTTATTCAAAGCAGGTCGCGAAACTGATAAAAACGATTCAGCAAACAAAACTTGTTGGTAGTTCGACGGCCAGAAGAGGCAAATTGGTTGAAAAATAGTGGCTCCGAAGGGAATAAAGCAAAATCACGCCATTATCATCAAATGACCTCTTTTGAACGAAGGGGGGGGTTCAGCTTGGTTACGAAAGTGAAAAGGTATTCGTGCCATGGGCTCATAACATAACCCTTTGCTGAAGGCACACAAACCATTACGTGCATTCCCCCTTTCCCTTTCCACCCGGATTTTCCGCAACTCTCATCGTTCCGTTATTCTCGCAAAATAAATCTCTTCGCCTTGTGGTAGTCAATCACCGGTTTTCTGTTTGCGCTCGCGAGTTTTTAACAATGGCGAGTTGGAAACGCCAAAGGGAAAATCGCTTACACGAACATGTAACTAACGTACATTATTGCGTTCCCATCCTCTTTTTTAGACGCAAGGGACGATAAAACCCTTTATTCTAATGACGACAGAAAAAAAAAATGAAATGAGGTCTTCTCTCTCAGTTCCATTTACACAACAACCGCAGAAAGAAATAAAGTATTATTCTGATACATTAATTCGTGGAATAATTTGAATCACCAGCTGTGAGCTATGAATTGCACTCCATAAAATACGGTTGGAAGAAAAATCTTGATATAATAATTATATCAAGATTAATGTGACGAATATCTAATAAGAAAGAACGATGCGGGCCTTCAATATAATGAAAACAGCAAACTCATCAAAAGCATATTTGTTCACCTGCATTTATATAACTTAGTCCAAAAAAGTGAGGAGAAAGTTGAAAGCGGCTGAACTTACCCCGACGCCGTAACAAATAAAAGTATGTAACCTGTTGACATTTTTTTCAGCTCTACGCTTCAACCGCGTATAATGGTGATTGAATAATCAGGACCAGTCTCAGTAATTCAAACTAATATCCTATTTTTTAAGGAAGGGTGATAGTACCATCAACCTCCTACAAATTGGTTGTTCAATGAAGGATGTAGTGCAAGTTGCAGTAGCTCAATAAATTCAAAGAACTAGCAATTTCTGCGTGACCTCATGTTTTACGACTCTTCCGATTCATGCGTATTGTAATATTTTGTTTCAAACGAATTGTAATGAAATTATTATTGTTACGCATGATCACATATGTTGAGTCGGGTTGTTCAGGAGGTAACCAACGAAGGGTCTTTCGAGTTCAGTTCGAGTCTTGCGTTTATCTAATTATAATTGCACTATAAAATGCCTAGAAGAGTAGTAGCTAGCATACTTGGGGTACATTCTGGGTAGCTTCACGTTAGATCTCTTTATACCTGTTTGTTCGAATCATTCTTACAATTGTTTTGAAGTCCTGATATACCCAACACAGCACATCACTGAGCAGCTGGAATAAATTTCTGGCACAGCCCGAATGGTTAGCATACTGTGGTTTCGAGATGACCTACGAAAATTCGCCCATCACGGGAGGTAAAGATTGGAACGTTCAGGCCCGGTACCAGATCAAATATAGATCGTATAGAATGTACTAAAAACGATCCAAAATTTTCTGAGGTAGTTTTAACTCCAATTGTCGAACCGTTAATTTTGTAATTGTTGGCGTCAGAAAAGGGGACGAAATATGAAGTGGGGTGTTCTCTATTCATCATACGACGTGTAGGGGGGACGGAAAGAGAGGGAGGGAAGAAGGAACGATATCTTCAGAACTTGAACTATTTAGAGTTCGCGGGGCTTAAACGGTTCGAAGCGATAATTCACATCCGATTGAAATCCAGTGAAGCAGAAAATCCAGCGATAGTCATTATCTAGTTTGCTTGTTGTGGGCGAGTCGGTTAAGGAAAACGGAAACGGGGTCTGTGTGGCGGCAAGGGGCGAAGTCGGTTTGGATTTAAGTTAAAATGGGAAGGGACAGACGATATTCAGCCGAGAAACGTTGTACTAATCGATGGAAAACAGGAGGTTTGTCTGAGCGGAGGATCGGAGGAGTAAATGGGGATCCGGCCTCCAATATCTCACCTTCCCTCGGCGAAAGCTCATCTGTCACTGGCAGATTGAGTTAGGATTATTGTCAGTCACAAGTTGTAGCGTGAACCTTTGATAAGAGGGTTAATTACAACTAGGACGACAGTTTTAAAGGCAGCCTTGCCAAACCTAGATGTCAGTGGCTAGCTGTAGATAACATGACGAATACACAGCTTTTCAAATACTTCACTCTCTTCTCAGTTACGATTCGAAATCGGGAACTTTACCTCCAGTTTGAGTTCTTCAACGGTAGTTAAACGGTAGCTTACGGTAGTTTCTTTTACATTGGCACAAGGAACACCAAGTTAGGAAAGACATTCTCGAGAATTTGATTGGAGTCGTCTACCGTGAGAGAAAACAACACCGTGAAACAACTAGCTCTGATTGAAATACATAGTGAACTGAAATAAGTAATAATCACGTTTAAAGGTGGAGTTGCTACACACGAGGGTTGATATTTATGGAAGTTGGACACATTTAGTGGTGGAGTTGCTACACTCGAGATTTGCTGTTTTTGGAAAGTTGGGCGTTATAGCCAACCTATTTCCTGTCACATCATTGCAACTTTGCCAACTGTCTAAATTGACTGCTGAATGGAACCATCCATCTAAATAGTGACCTACATTCAACTCTTGGGTGACATCTTACTTCCTCCTCAGTCAGGTGAAGATATAAATCTGGGCAAGAGAGTATCTAAGAGTCGAGGAGTCTCTCAGTACAAGTTGATAGTAAATGGGATTCTCTATGTTCGCTACTTAACCGTCTTCTGTCTTCTTGTGTACATGCACTTCTCTCAATTCCTAACCGATTTATACCAGCATAAGGTTCGTGGATTAATGAGGGAAGTATTAATGACTTTCCGAATGCCAACTGATTGAGAGCCCAAACTGCTCAAATTGTATATTTAGCTTACAGATCCTGATGTTTCCCTCATAAATCTCGCTCATGTAACGTATTACTTATAATAAAATCAGATCTTAGTCCAATAAGACAGTTTTCAGCCTCCACAGAAATTCCACAATTCAATCCTACGTAGTTTTTTTACCAAGTTATTTTGCTGTGTTGCTCCCCTGAGTTCGGAATGTGGGCAGGCGAAGGAGAAACGATAACTTTCGCAACAGTGCCCAATGAGTTTCTTCAAGCTGCTGTTTTTGGCTCACTTTATGTTCTACGATTTCAATGTTTTCCATCTAGATGCAGTCGTACACCTCTAAGACCCGTTTTATATACATCAAAATTCCCAAAAATATCTAGGAAACGATTTCAAACATGTAGTAATTGCAGAACTACTGTCAAAATTTTGGTTTTGACTAATTTTAAAAATCCTTTTTGCCCGTAAGAACCAGGAGTTTCGTCCGATAGAGTTGCCAAGTGGGCGCGCCTAACTTTCTGGGAGAGAAAAGATTTGTTAGACCGTTTTAAAGGCAAAATATGGCCTGGCGGCGGAGAAACGTTGCAGATTTTAATTCCCTTGCTTAGAAACGTAAAGCGTCAAATTTTGAGAGGGATTGTAAAAAAAACTTTTCCTGGTTGAAAACATACGTGTATTATTCAAAGTCAATTACAAACCAATAGAAACGTATAGGTAGGTTCCCATAAACCTTTTGTAGTTGAAAGTGTTTCGCTGCAACGGCCCGTTCCACTAATCCATTTCGGAATATCGATCACTAATACATCCACATTCGCTTATTCCCAAACCTGATGATTGAGGCAGGTAAGGAGATTATCCCATCATCTATATAGCAGCTAATGAGAATTGCTGTAACGCGTGTGTTACGTATCACGTGATTTAACAAATACTCGTCGGTAACGATTTATTTCGGAGTCAACGCTAACATGTTGCCGTCTCTGCCTACAAACTAACGAAGGCCACGTAAACCCGAGTTTCCGCTTTTGATTATGACTGCTTTAATCCTCTAATCCGATAGGTCACCCCTCGTGAATATAGTGGACAATTCTCTCGCTCGACCGATCATAAAGACAATAATCTGAGAAATAGTGAAGCTTTAAAAATGAAAGAAGGATATACGAGGCCGATGTGATAGTCGACTGTAGATGAGGGGCTCGAAAAGGCGAACTGCGAGAACTGGGCTTAAACTGGCGGATGATTACTTCGGATAACAATAAACTACAGTGGGATTGGAAGGTATAGGCTCCACACGGTGCTTCCTGGTTTACGAGAGGTGAAACCAGCGTTGGCCACCTGAGACCTCCATCGAAATCTATTGGATCCTCGAGTAATACGTTATTGGCTCCGTCGTAATTACGTTAGATTTTGATGAAAAATCTCTGTATCAGACTTTACTTCTCAGCTGAGTTTTATTTGGGTTTTATTTTATATCCATTTCGTGAACACTATATAAAATACACACGCGCGCACAACCATCACGTGCTCCGCATCTCATCACTTTAGTAAGGCGAAAGTAGACGCACCGAGTATTACTGCCCGGATAATTATTATACAGCTCAGCGATGTTATTTCCCAGCTATCAAATATACTGGACTCGTTTGAGAGCAGGTAAATATTATAAACACTCAGTGAGGATTAGTAGTAGCAAATACTATTGTCGATCGATCTACGCCTAAACATCTTAGGAAAGCAGAATATATGCGCTTTGCGTTATGAAATTTATTTGGTTTATCTTTTGGGATAACTAACGTGTAGTTTTGATTTTACTGGTTTAGACATCAACTCAACTTAATGCTCAGAAGCGTCGAATTTATTCAGGAAGATTGACATTTCTCAATTCCACAGAATGAAAATAAATGGTACTCCCTTCACAAACTTTGGATACGAATAGCGTCATTCGTATTGTGTGGAAATTAAAAAGGACACGTGATTGAAGGAATTTAGAATCTGCCAACAACCAGTTCTTATGATATTTTTCAGTTTGAACAAATTTATTCGTCAATCTACATCCGAGGTTCCGCGGAGGAATAGTTTACTCGAATGAGAAAGAGAAATAACGTTGTTGAAACAAAAGACAATTTCGAGAGATAGTTCCCCTTAGTTTGGTTTCGTGACTTCCCAAGAGCAGAGGTAAAATTACGCCCGACAATTTGTTATTAGGGCTGGCAGCAAAGGAAGGCTACGCTTCGCCAGTACGGCCGTCGATAGCTGGATAAGTGGGTGACACTCGGCTCACCTCGCTGCGCAATTTGCTGTTCCATTCGCAATTCCCCTCAGAGCATACAAAAATAGCGAGAGAAAAATTGGAGCCTAAATATTTTGACTTTAATCACACTTACAGTCGATACAGTCGTTCCGGTATTTAATTTTACCGGATGTAGTTCATTCATAAGCGAACGGGTGCGCAGAAAAAACCGCTGTTCTTGTTAGCCGAGTGCAAGTGAAAAATCTCCAAATATGTAGAATTCCGCCTAATTTCTTACAACCATAAATGAAACTTTCGTTTAAGGCCATTAGCCAAATTCTTCATTTATGAAGTGGGTCTACAGCATTTAAAAGTTGATCACATATCCAGTTTTGTTGGTTCTCTCTCAGAAAATCGTATGGCTAATGGCAGTGGTATGTGGATAAATAAAATATCTGGTGCGTTGCAACACACAATTTTCCTTAGCTCTACAACAATTCACTTTGTACATGGCTAATTCTATTTAATCAATTCTGTTCGAGGCTGGTTTGTTGTGGGACTGGGTCGTTTCGATCAGTGTCTGATCCTGTCCTCCTCTCCTGCCTAACCCCCTCCCTTATTCAGTCGTGTCCAGAACGCTTTTCGGTCCCCTCGTGTTCCCCTGTTTTGTCTCCCCGTATTAGGACCTTTTTTCGTCTACCAGGAAATCCTTACTTTGTGTACCGGTTTGGAAATCCGCCTCCAATTTACTTGTACAACGTGGCTCGGCATCATAATCGGCTGGAAGAGGAAGACATCGAGCTGGGGGCCCCCCTGTCGACGAATCGCCGCCATAGAAAAAAGGTAGGACCTTCTTTCCTTTCCGTAAACCTCCTTATACTCCTCGAAAACCACCTGAACCAGTGGCATACGTCATAAGAAATACAGTCCGCTTCGAACAAATCCATTTACCACTCAGTTAATTTGAACTTGGTCAAACAATGCTTTACGGCAGCAGGAAGCGGTAGCGCTTACAGTTCCGGAATTTATTGTGCTGATCGTACTCGTTGCAGGACCTTTATTGAGCAATTGGTACACAGATAAATAATGAGGCTGTAAATTTTTTGAAGAAGGATAGTAATTACTTTTGCGGAGTTATTGGGTAAACACTTTTAGAACTAGTAGTAAGCGAAACAGTGGTAGTTGAAATTCAGGAATTTCTGGAGTGAGCCCCATCCATCTCATGAGCCGTTTTAAACACTCACCCTTTAGGTATTGGATTGGACTAAATTACCAATTTTCTTCAACATTCTACCAACATTGCAGCGGAGTTTATAAGGAAAAAACTGCGCTAAAACGCTTTTCGTCGAAAATGTTGATAATTTATAGTGCTGCTCTCATCATTTTCCCACGAATGGGAATTTTATGGTGTCATTTTCATATTGGGAGCTATCAATATAAAAAATTTAATCAAAATCGTTAGAGCCGTTTTGGAGAAAAAAATTTTGTGTTTTGATCACTATGATGACTATAGTTAACTTTCGGT
This sequence comes from Pachypeltis micranthus, assembly GCA_020466155.1. Taxonomy (NCBI): domain Eukaryota; kingdom Metazoa; phylum Arthropoda; class Insecta; order Hemiptera; family Miridae; genus Pachypeltis; species Pachypeltis micranthus. The sequence continues at coordinate 19,275,699 of CM035774.1, read as the reverse complement.
GGATTTTGTTCATACCCTTATTTTGGCGTCTCATGGTGATTTGCGAGCGAGATATCAAGTTTGAGCTGATTTGGTACGGTGGTTTTCTCTAAAAACCACTCTAAAATCGATTACGTCGAAAGTTTTGGCAATTTATTGTGCTGCTCTCGTCATTTTCCCACAAATGGAAATTGTATGGTATAATTGCCTTATTCAGAGCTATCAATATAAAAAATTTAATCAAAATTATTAGAGCCGTTTTCGAGAAAAAAAAAATATTTGGTGTTTTGATCACCATGATAACTATAGTTAAATTTCGGTGGATTTTGTTCATACCCTTATATTGGCGTTTCATGATAACCTGCGGGCGAGATTTGAAGTTTGAGCTGATTTGGTACGATGGTTTTCTCTAAAAATTGTTCACAGACACACATACACACACACAGACACAGACTCAGAGACCATTTTCCCAATTAGTGTTTTTCGTACTCAGGAGGGTCTGAAACGTAAAGATCTGAAGAAAATTCAAAATTTTTTCTCAGCCGATTACATAACTTTCCTTTCTACTTCGTAGAGCCAAGGAAAGTAAAAACACCAGGAAAATTCTCGCCATCATTTGGAGTCGCACCTTGCTGTGTTTATATAGAGAGGAGTAGTGAACGATCCATTTTAGTAAATTCTCAAGAGCATCGCCATATTTCGGGAACACCAATGAGAATTATTTTACGGTAATACAATAATTACTATGTATTTCTTATTGAGTATTTTCAACAGTTATTCTGTCCACATTTCTCATTCGCTTCGTTTGGCAACTTGGCTCGCGTTTGGTTCACAAATTCCATTCGCGCTCGGCTTACGAAAAGTATAGCATTAAAACGTAAGCATTCATAGAGGAGGGAACAAATAACGAAATATATGCGATGAGAGCGCCCATAGCTTACAAACGTTGAAGTTGTGCGATGTTGAGATACCTGCATGCATTCTACCAAATGACAAAGCTCAATCGGTTCGTGCATATTACGCCACGTACATACGTCATACGTCAACAGGCCAAATATTACGCACGCACAGACCATTTTCTAAAATGGTGAATTTTCGGAATCTGAAGAAACCATCAGTTTTACTAAGTAAAGTAAACCTAAAGTATTTACATTTTTTAGCACTTGAAGTGGACTGTTTGATAGGAATTGATAACTTCTCTTCTTCACTTAGCATTCGCTGGCAGCAACATCTACGAACATTCATTACATTTTGGTTTATTATTCATTCTGCAATGTCCGTCCGCTGACCGCCGTCCGGGCTGTTTTGTGCCTTTAACGCGGTCTAAAAAACCCGTTCTTTCGCTCAAACATCCCATTTGGAATCTTGTTGTGCCCGCCATCTCGGCAATCCGATCGGACGAAGCCCATGGTTGTTATTGACAAAAATGGTTTAAAAAAAAATTAACAAAACGGAGTATAATCACAAATACGCTGTGTTTCGTATCGTTTTCAAGATATTTTTACATCCTGGATCGAATGGAATGAGTATCAGACGTGTACAACTGCGTATTGTGAAATTACAGTAATTATAGTGAACCAAAGTCAACTAGTTGAAATAACTCGCGGGAACTACAGCGGAAGACAACCTTTCGTTGTTAGTCTCATCAAAACCACCCGCCCGCTCGATTCGCAACGTCGTGCCAATTGTCTACAGGTGCTTTATTTATTTTCCGTAGTTCCATTGTAGTCAGGTCATGTTTCGTTAGGTTTATTAGTTTTTTTCGATGCTGATGGGTGTCGGAGCAGTAATACTAGGTTGAGCTGTTCATGAGAATAATGAAACGTTATGTAATAATTTGCAGGGGTTTAAACGTATATCTGTACTTTTAAAGAATAGCATACAAGTTCAAATTTTGAAATTAGTTGTGTCTTCTTCCCTTCGACGATTTGTCCCCGTCACCACAGTTGCACGCTCGGGATTCTTTCTGTCCGATTCGATTAAGGTATGCTCCGCGTAACCCACGTTTTGAAAGGATGTGAGCAATTACGTCAATGGTTAGTGGCTTTTATCTCGAGCTATTCATAATAGAAAGACCGGGCACTGAGAGATTGAGGAGCTGAATGGCCACTGATATCCTGCATCAAGACCAACCCTTGACAGATCAATTGACGGGCAACTGCATAATAGTTATTTGGTCTCTTTGCAATACTTATCCCACACACAAATGGGTTCAAAGAACTAGTTGTAGTCGCCGACAAAAATTGGTAGTCGAAAAAGTGCTTGTTAAATCGGTGATTTGAAAACAAAAGGCAGCAGAATTATAGGGCGACGAGGGTGATCGGACGTTTGATTCGAAGGTCTTGGAGAAAACCGTAAAAGCTTCTCTTTCCTACTCCGCATTCCTTTTCAATTTCATTCTGTGAAAGACAAGGGCTCGTAGTACAATCAGAGACCACTGGGCCGGGGCGGTGTTTTGCCGGAGAGGCCTCAAGAAAAAGGGGCACTATACCACCCCATTACAGCCTAATGAGATGAGGAAGGCTCACGGATTTCCCCCTTTTCCTACAAAATTATCCCTTCGTCTCTTTCCGAGCCCCTTCCTCCCCCCACACCTATTTCCTTTCCTGCTTTCAGGATTTGATTCCTTTTCATGCGCCTTTTTACGGAGGGAAAACCATCAAAGTCAAGGTGAAAGCGGGAGGAATGAAATGATGTTGAGTGGGGGTGACCCCTCTGGCAAGCTATTAGTTTGTCAATGAGTTTTAAAGAAAACCCTTGCGGCGAGGGAAGTTTCGTCAAAACTGCGAACTCGATGAAGGGGAAACATGCTACCCTCCCGTCTACTAGCCAGTCTTCTAAAGAAAAAAATCATCATCCTACGAGAATCAGAGAACAATTAATCGATAAGCAGAATGTGTGGCGTCACCAAAACAATAGAAAACGTACGGTTATATCGGAGGTTTCCTGGTTGTCGCAGCCGGAAACCGTCTTAAAACAAGTCAAAGTCATAAACATTTGTTACCGAAGCATCACATAATCTCCTCACATAAATGCTACACTACTGTGTACACGAGTCTCTTCGTACAACGCACTCGTGTAGAAACACTTTCGCAGTGCCAAATGCGGTTACTACAACAATCCTATGCGTAATTCCTTAGAGAAAACCTGTGAGTTGGAGCAAAGTCGTTGTAATTAACAAGATTTGAAAACCTAACGTTGTTCGTTCGGAGAATCACTTCACTTTTGTTTACGATTCTAAAAGCATACTTGTTATTTCGATAATCTTCTCAATATCTCATTTGAACGAACATCGTCGAAATAGAAATGGATAAAAACAATTGGGTACTTACTGAAAGACAAGCGCCTTTAATCTACGTCAGTTTGTCGAGAAGGGACCGCTAGATGCACGTTGAAGAACATCACTTGAAAACACACTGTGTGTTAGCCTGAATAGCAAAGAACATTTCAGATAGTGTTTTACTTTCCTTTGTCCTACAAAGTAGGCGTGTGATTAAACAGGACAACGGTTTTTAAAAAGTTTTGTAAAGCTTTTGAGTGAAAATAACATCATTTGAGAGTGTGTTAACGGCTGCACCGAATCAGATCAAATGTCATATTTAATCTGCGAGTCAACGTGACAACCGCAGCATGAGCACATTCGGTTCAAAACTAACTACTTACCGTAACGGACCAAACACTTTTTTCTGAAAAGCAGCTTTGACGATTTTCACTTTTTTTGTAATCATATTCAAATGCTTCAACAGTACTCTGTTCTTTCTTGGAAAAACGACGAGAGCAGTACAGTAAAATATATCAATAATTGTTGTGTTTATTTCCTTATATATCGAGATCACTCGACATTTACGTTTTCAGAAAAATCAGAGTGATATTCTAATAAACTGTCTGAATTTGGGAGATTGTGGTAATGTTCGTGGAATGATTAGCAGCAACCCCAAAAAATTCGGAATTTCAACTAGTTGGTTCACCTACTAGCGTTTCTCACAGTTTTTATCCGATAATTCCAATACCGTAATGACGAACCTAGTAAGAAGCAAATTTCGTCTTTCACCGCAGAGTCCGCTATGGTTGGTGTTTCATGAACTCCTGGGAAATGTTTGAAGCGCGTGTCTGCTAAGACAGTTGACTCGCATGAGATGCGCTCTGTGGTTTCGTTCTTCTCACTGCGCAACCTGCATTCATCGCCCTCTGATTTGCCCCTCTTATTGCGGTGGTATCAAAGTGAACAGTGCCCAGTAAGGAATCTCTTGAAGACTCTTAGTTCTCGTCTGGTTAGAATTAGCATTGCCTTAGCACTTGAACAAGAAAGATGTAGAAATCCTATTTCCCTGCCTTATTCGCGTCATTTTTCTTCTGTGTCTCTCATGAGGCCACCACCGGATTCATGAGACTTACCGTCGCTTCTAAGAGATCCTCGGACGCGACGGGTAGGGATTCCGTGCACTTTTCATTGTACTATTGGAATCTATGATCCATCCAAATCCGGAAAAGCCTACTATGGCCACCATGTCGTTAAGCGCACGAAAAAATTTGCAGGTCAGCATGGATCTAGAACTGTAGGCCGCCTGACTCCCGGAAAATATTAAATCCGCTTAGCTTTAAGTCCCTTCGCCAGAATTTCTCGTGCGCGGATGTTTCTGGCAAGTATTTCTGCTAGGTCTACCTGAAACACCCAGACCCACAGTTAATTAAAAAACGGTAAAGGCGAAGTTACTCATCAATCCGTCAAGTTTCTGTGTAAAATATTGAGCTCCTTTCAACGGTATTCATATCATCTGATAGGATAACAGATTCGAATAATTGCCTTATTGATTAAAATTGTACAGTGCACATGGGACAGAGGGCAGTTTTGTAATGGGTCGCGCTAGATACATAGCCACCACTCCTTCAAAACGTAAGACGAGAGGAAAACTCAAAATGTTCAATGATAATTCGCTGAATTAAAAGTTATTGTATTTGTATGTTATTTAATGTTATGCCCGGGGAACATGTAAAAATGGGGTACCGACCTCTCTATGGTTTGAAGTCCGTAGGAGTTTCAGTTCACTGGTTCAGTTAATGGTAGAACACGTTGCGATGTTTTTTGCACTCATTCCTGCATACTATTTGTGCCCGCAGGTGTATTCGATCAGTTACATCTAGCATTGACAATGGAATCAAAAGAACACCCTTCGATTTCGTTTTCACCAAATAGCGATCAATAATCGCCACTGATTGATGCGTCACATTCGTTGCCTGAAAACGGGACCTTTATCTTCCGAATAAAAAAAAAGAGGAAGAGAAAAGGGGGGAAAACTGATATCGAAACTCGAATGAGATTTCAAAACTTTTGATCACGACAAGCCCTGCGGCGAGAGCAGAGGCCTACGCCAGAAGAGGGGCTTTCCTTCCCGGACGCGACGTCCCCGCCACTCGAGATCCCTCTACCGAGATAATTCAATTTTTCCATTGGTGCCTCTTCAGCTCCGCTTTCATTTCACGTGTTGCTACACGTGCGGCTTTTCTCCGGTGCGTTGACTTTCACGCGTTGACAAAATGAATATGAGGATGAGGCATGATTTGCTATTCTTTTACCAAACGCGTAGAAAATTACCCGAAAATTTGGGTATTTTGACACCAATTTTGGTGGTAAACTCGATTCACAGTAGACAGCTGATAAGACTTTGAACACGGCCACGGACGGAAATTGCTTTATTTCTTCATGCCAAATAACTGAAGTATCACACTTTACCTTCTATTGTGTCGTAACTTGCTTGATTTCACTCCTTCCAGTCCGTAAATTTGAGCATATTGATTTGAACTAGTTAAGAAATACTCGATAGGCACCTATTTAGGACGATCACCTAAAAGTAATTATTGGAAGTACGTGGCATCACCCAACGTTTCGAAAGCCCAACCCTCACCACGTTTTCGTGAGCCATGTGAGTTTGAGCAACGAGAAATGTGACGCAACCAGCTTCAATCCCCTTACTCAATTTCCGCTTCCACTCGACGCTATAATTTCTGGAACAATTCCTATCGTAGATATTCGTACTTTAAACAATTTTTCACAGTTTCTACACAATAGTTCCAGAATAAAATAAAAAGCGATTTGTCCCCGCGTCATAAATCCTGTGTTGGCTGATCGCTCAATGATGGCCGAGGAACAAGTAAATGCCTATGTAGAAACGCGTTTTAAACTGAATGAAAAACAGGTTTGATTAGTTGCGACAGTGAACTCGGCGGTTAATTTACGTGGGGCCAAGGAAAGTTGCTCAATGCATCGTGCCAGATATTTATTGAGAAGGTTTAGTAGAAGTACGTGTAACGAACATGCAGCACTCGTGTATAAAGCGAATCATCGAGATTGGTTGCGTATGCGTCGGATATTTCCATCGCGTTTTGATTCTAAGATCTCTATTGTAGCGGGCGACCCCATCTATTTATATGCGATTACTCTCGAGTTGTCAATTCTTCAACCGTTCAAGCAGTTCACAATGAAAATTCGCACTTTTTGACGCCAAACCCGCCGTTATTTACTGAAAGATGCTTTGCCAAGAATTGAGTTAGATAGTTCCCGGTCAATACCATCACTGATGAGAAAATAAAGGGGGGAATAGGGAAGGGCAAAGTAGCTGGGTGATGGTGAGGGCGATGATTGACGCTTCTGTCTAAAACGGTTCTGAATAGCTCCCAGAAAACCCTATTACCTACAGGTGGGCGGAAGGTATGAGGAATTCCTTCGTCCTTACTCTTTAAGGGGGAGGAAGCAGAAAAGGGCTAGGGAAAACCTATTTTGCTCACTTGATGTAATGACGTTGGCCATCCCAAGGCTCTGAATGTAAGGTAGTTAGGTCTGGAAAATTTGATAAGTCTGTGCGAAATTCGGTAGCTGGTGGGGGGGGGGGGCACATCAGTACTCGCTGTTCATGCAAGACTTAATGACTCTGAAGCACTTTGCGCCTCCTTCATTTTCTTATACGTCTACATCCATTATCCTGTTTAGTGTCGGGAGCTGCTGAACCTAGTAGACAAGGATCACAAGTGCTTAAATATTGCTGGTGGATTGCATTGGGTGGCAGTATTGCTGGTATGGATGTTGACAGAACGGTGAATCCCTTTGCCATCACTTCTTGGGCATGCGCTGGGTAGCTCAGCTTCGTGGATCGTTATGCTCCAACATCCCAATGCTGGTTGGCCGTCATCCTGGTCTCCCCGACATTGATTTCGAGTAGCATTCAGAATCAGGCACTTTGAGATCATCCCTTCCCCTACCGTATTTTCACACGTTGTCGAACTGAGCCCCATGATATTTATGAGGCTCTGTACTCAGATGCACGTACACAACATTATGAACGCCTGGTCTAAGGCCCAAATCCTCCATGGCACCTTCACTGAGACCCGTGGCGTGCCTGTCCCTGTTTGCGTGATAGCCTCTCAGTACTCTACTAAGATGCTCAATTATAATAATGTGTTGAGGGGTTCGTAGAGAGCACTGAGCACTTGGAGGATTGATATAATCCTCTTAACGAAAAGCAAGAACCCTGCAGGAACGGCCAATATGAGAAAAAAACGAATCTATCCAATGTCGTCAGTTCCATAACTGTTCTTATCAAAATGTATTCAGTTGAACGAGTTTCTTGACGTTCCTTTTCCTAGTAATTTGCTTACACGACCGTGGCGGTCAACGTCAACAACCACAGAACCAGCTTAATGCGGCGTTAAGCACAAAATCCACGCATCGCATGGTATACCATCACATCCGCTGTCTCCAGAAGCCGCAATTAATTTGCGTCGGCTCTTCATTTTGTTGGTCGATCATTTCAAGCTCCTTCGAAGCTAATAAATATTTAACATGCGCACTGATACGATGAATCCTTCACAAGTTCAGGGAGACTCGGCGTGATTTTCCCTCCCGGATGAGCAGAAGCTATTTCCATAATGCGATATTATGCAGATCCAATGTCAAGGGAGAACGGAGAGAAAAGCGAGGCAACGAGCGTTGTCAGAGCCAGCGCTCTCTAAAGACCTTCACCTAATCACACTGCCTCTCTCTCTCTCTCTCATACACACACACGCGCGCGCAAACACCCCGTTTCTTGCTCTCTTCATCACTCTCCCTATTTTCGTCAACTTTCCCATCTTTGCATGTTTTAACACGCTTGGTACAAACGCCACTCGGCATCGGGACGGCCCAATGCAGCGTCTCAACGGACGAGTTGATGTGACGGTACTTTAGGTTGACAGCGTCCATGAAATTCAAACTAGGACGAAATTTTCCATATTGAAATCCCCTCAGTTTATTCTATAGCTATTACAACTTCCAGTTTGCTAGATTTCTCGGCATTGTATGTAGACGATTTAGTTTCTGCAAACAGCTAAGGCTCGAGGGTCAGGGGCAAATGTGTGTTCACGTTTAGTTCAAACAAATCATAAGCCGTTAAGGACATTTGTAAACGATCTTGCGTTTAACAACTGTTGTATCTATGAAGAATTACCATCCACCATCACTTACCGCTACCTCAGACCTTAGTTGGCTATAGGCCAACTTTTTCAACTGATTTATCCTTTCCGTCACTCTAAGGACAAAATAAGTACTGTAATCGTGAAAAAAAACTAAGAAAATATTTACGTTTTGAGGCTTGGTGCATTGAGAGAACAAAAACAAAAATCAAATTTAAACGAGTCGCAGAATTGTGTATCTGAGGTCAGTTTTAAGGGAAAAACGGCCAGCTATATTTATTAATTCATAGTTCATTATGTTTTTAGGGCACGAAAATGAGATTATGGGAAGTTTTCATCGACGAGAAAGGTGTGATCGAAATGCACCGAAAACGAGGCGCCAGTATCGAAACAAACTCTAGGGCGATTAGATTATGCTTTCAAAATATATTATACCACTACTCACTATGCGAAAATTAAGTGCAAAGAAGTGATTTTGGACCTGTTTGTAAAAATGACTCTCGTGATTTAATTCAAACTCACAGTGCTGCAGGAAAAGGATTGTGTGTGTAGGTTGGTCAGAGGTGTTCCAAAAGTCGCGTTAAAATCGGTTAAAAAGGTGTGATATTTTGAAAAATTGTTACTTGTACTTCGCTACAAATCATCAGGGAAACATCTTTTTGGAGCATTATAGATCTAGATCGTTAAACATGCATTTGTAGAACTTGGATAAACCTACGGAAACAACGAGCTAACTAATGAAATACGATGTTAACGACCGTTTCAAATGAAATGACGGTGTTGATGTTTACATTATCCTCCCAGATGTGATGTGCGAGGTGCACCGACATAGGCAAAGGTCGCCATTTATATAATTTTATTTATTTTATGTATTCACTTCCCATTTTATTTATTATTTACGTATCTGGGTACACAAAATTGTTTTTCCACTTGATAACGTTTGAAAAGCGCAACTGTGGTGGTTCAAAAGAAGCAAACAGAAATCTGTAATTCCCTAGTTGATGCTTAGTAATCAGAAGAATGGAGTCACGAGCAAATACGTTTAGGATCGGCCAACGTCCACTTCGACGTTGGATTTTTATTTCACTCAAATCTAACGAAATCCTCCTTGCAGAGTTACTCTAAATTTAACGGTTTTTTATGTATTCTACACAAATTTCAGATTCTATAATGAGGAGTATCGGTAGCGTTTTCCGCGCTTGGATCTTGGAAAGCGTTTTCGTAGATAGGCGTTGAATAGACACAACACCGGATTTCGTCAAATTTTCAACGATTGAGGACACTTGTTTGATGCTTTGCACCAATTATGTTCTGCCAGGACGGAATTTACTTGTGTATGTTTAAATGTTGTAGTTATCATTATTTAGTGAAGAAGTCAGTATAAAATAGAAATTCATTTGCTTAGTACCAAAGCTGGAAATCTTGAAAGGCGGCTAAATGACTCGTTCGGTCTGCGGGAGAATGAATGGGGTTGAGAGGAAGACAGTTTTCCCGTGTTATCGTCGGCGCAACAATTAACAATTGGCCTTAGAATGAAGGATGAAAAGTGAATAGCCGAAGTGGTGCGTGGCAGGGAAACTGGAAGGGGGTTATTTAGACAAATTGTCGCGTCGGTGAACGACATGATAAAGGGTGGCTAAATTTTCCGTCTAAAAACCATTAATCAACTTCACGGCTCCCAGCTTCATAATTATTCATATTTTTCTGACTCATCATCCTCAAACTTCTCCTCGTCGTAAACATCAGCACCGGGGGAGATAGTTTAAAAAAGCGATGAAAACCCCCGTTATAACGAAGAAGGGAGGGGCTTTTGGGGCTCCGTCCCTTCCAAAGTAACTCCTGACTGATTTAGGCAGTCATTGTCTATTAATAAATCTCGGAGTCATAACTGTGAAAGGGGAAGGAGGCGCATATGTGTAAACACAGATTAGCCTTTAAGGGCTCTGCCTTCTCAAGGGAGATAGCAGCGATGGACTCAAATATGTAACTCTCCCTTGCCACTGGTAAGAGGAAAAGGGGGCCAGCGGATGGGCATTAAGCTCCTCCTTTCCTTGTCTGTGTGCCCAACTCCCTTGGTATCGTTGGATGATCATTTTCGTCCGACCCTCACGTCATATCTTCCATAACGTGTCCTTTCGCTGTTTTAATGATGATCTACGAGTGGTAGGTGCGAGGGTAGACAAAATGAGTTCCATCAGATGAGCACATTTGTTATGAATAGTCATTTGCGATTCATGCAAACAAGCCCCGCTTACAGGAGTTTGAACTACTAATCGTGTTCTGAATTCGTTAGTACCGTTGTTATTTTGTTTGAGAGTCTGCTCCTTGTTGCAGCTTGGGTTTGGGGCGATTTGCCGAGCGCAATCAGCTTACCACGAAGTACTAACATAATATTTGTGCGTCTCTCCATGTATCCGGCAAAGCCCAATGTTTCTTCCGACCGTGAACTGTTAAATATCAAAATTCAAACCCGTTTGTTGATAAATACAATACGTCTCAGTAAAATTGATTGGAGAAGTAGAACATTACATAACAAAAATTTCTGGTTTTCAACAACCCCACACCTTTGCTTAAATTCGACGAGCTCTTGTTAAACATTTCTGAAAGACGCTACTGCTAACGAAATGGGGATATTAGTTAGTAGTTAGTATGAGGGTATTCCGTAAATTTGGTTGATACCATTAAACCTGTTTGAACCGAGATTTTCTTAGAGATATTTCAAAAGAGAAGAAAAGGTACATGCTGATAAGAAGAAAATAAACTAAAGTTTGATAAAAATCGTGGAAATGAGAATGAGAAAACCCCTCCTTTTAATTAATTTCGTTCCCTCCTCCCACCTTATTTTCATTCCTTTAAAGAATCATAAACAAAGGAAAAGAAAGAACCAAATTAGTTATTAAAGTAATTGGGCTAGTTCCGCCGGTAGGTAAATTACTAAATATAACGTACCTGTTTGGTGAGTGTTTCTCCTAGTACTGACTTCAAGGCCATGAGGCCATTCGATGATGTCTTTACATCCAACCAGGTACGTTTACTTGGGTAACCAAATTTAGTAGCCCGGCCGTTCTCCCTCAAATCGAACCACAAACAGACACGTACATCACAAGTAGAAACATGGTTTTTTCGATAAGTAGGATTAGAAATGTAAAGATATAAAAAAAACGCAACTTCTTATTTTGCGCGATTAAAATACTTTCCTTATCCTTTGAGTAGCGGAAAGTTAACAGGAACTCACGTCAACACATCACTAGCTCTGGAAGCCAAGGACAGAAACTTGAGTCAGCTTAAACTGTGCAATCTATGTGAGTACTTCTTGCGCCAATACCATCTCCAAACCACCTGACCTTTCAATCAAGTAGTCCTCACGGTACTGTTTTCCACACGCGGAACAACTAACTGTCAGGGATTTTAGGGCAGTTGCGAAGGATTGCGATAGCGTAAACAAAATCAGCAACCGCAATAAGCCGCCTTAGGTCTATTTTGCTCATCAAAATTAATGTTCTTTAACACTCATAAGAGAGTTATACAGTCGAAAGTTATGAACATTGCAGTTTCACTAGCACGTAAGAACACGGGAACTCCTCAGCATCCATCGAACTTGTGGAGGTACGGCAAGTTGTCATTAGCCAACCCATCCCGGTGAAGAGCTGTTTCCCTTGTGTTACCACGCGGAGGTGTGACCCTGGAAACCACGTATCATTTGGGAAAAATTATCTGGTATCCAACCTAATCTGGTCTGCCGAAATGATGGAAATCCTGTGATGGGTTTTTGCCTCGATTCGGGGGATCGAATGTGAATTGATCACCACAGTCAGGTGGTCGATGTAGGAGTCACTCAGCACGAGGTTTCTGAGAAGTATTTCGAAGAGAGTGTTCCGAGGGCCATACCTATCGACGTTTATCTCTTAATTACTCCCCACAGGATGCCTCTGCCAGACTTAGGCCATTGAAATTTCTCAACGCCCACACACGTTCGGCACAGAAACACGAATCATTTCCCCAAACGGTGGTTTTTTGACTCAGTAGTTGATTACATACACTTTCCTTTCTACTTCGTTGAGCTAAGCAAATTAAAAATTCGTAGGGAAACTGCGATCTTTTAGGGAAGGCTTTTGCTTTACGTTTGTAGTGCTTTGTGCCAGAAAATCTAATAAATGTGTGCTTTGCTCAGTTCCATCCGATGTGCTCTCAAAAGTAATCTAGCCAGCTTTCGTTAGTATATTAAAGAGTTTGTTCTTTAAAATTATACCTGTGAGAAAGAATCATATCATGATAATCATTCACATTTGACGGGCGCCATAGAAACCGCGAAAGAAAGGGAAAATCTCGAGAGCTCCCTAGTACTTGGGCTACAATTCTCAAAAGGTTTATTGTTATTCAGTTTGGTTGATATGAATAGACTGTATATGCAACCCAATTCTGGATAGGTGAGGTAAGCCGTCAGTTTTCTCGGTACGTTAACCGGTTTCTATTTATTTTCGTCTTTTTCATTCATCGCGCCATTTCGTAGTTGACTCGTTTTATATTTATTATTTTGGAATTTATAAATTTACTATTTGATTATTAAGAGGAGCTGTTTTTTACAGGAAACAGGGTCTGCCTCTTTCTTCAAAAAATTGAGACTCGTGCCATGAGCTCACTTACAAATCGTTATCAACACGAGAAATAGTCCCCTACTAAACCCCGCAAACATCTCGCTGCCTCACAGCAAACGAAGTTCTTCCCGTCCCCCGGGCCACAATATTAGGCGGTATTAACGCTCGACTAATCCTTCGAAGTAGAATAACTTGGAACGGAGAAGCTCGTTCAGTTTGGAGTTATCCCATTGAGCCGAGCCGAGCTGAGCGAGAGGAAAGGAGAACTCAACTGCTGGCTGGGCCCAACGACAAAGGGAACTAACTCGAAGGGGTTCCGCTCTACCAGCTCCAAAGCTCTGGGTTTCAGAACCGGTGCCAAAGTCAGTGGCTCAGCTGTTAGCCCTTCGCCAAGCTCCATCTCACTCCTCCCCACCTCCTCCACCAGAGCTTCATTTGACGTCCGAATCGTTTTCGGCAGAAGCCTCGTTAGGCAGATTCTATAGATTTGGAAGGATTTTAATACCCTGGGCCCAATTCGCTGGCCTAAATATTATTTCAAGAGCTCTTCCTATTCAGTTATGTGTTCTCCGTGAAAACCTTCTGAGGACCTTCTATTTTGAAACAAGTAAAGACAAACCTGATGTAACGGATTCGGGTCGTAAGATACTCGTGGAGTGTGAAATCAGCGTGAGGGTAACTTTGGTTTTCCATCGAACTCGACTATGGTCTCCCCGCAAAACCATACCGACGTGTGGGTAAGTTGGATCAGTGAGTGGCTTCCTTATGTACGACGGTATTTTGTTTCTTACAAGTTACTCTGCTCCGAGCTGGAATACAGAGAAACTTTTATTCATTCTTTCTTTCCTAATTAAATGAATGAGGTGAGCCGCTGAAGATGTATATTTGAATGCCTTTTTTGTATTGCACTCTCATTTTCCGTCTTCTATTATTCCCTTCGTCCAATCTAAGCGATTCGATTTTCAAATTTATGAATTAGTTTATTAGCCTTATTCAAACGATTCCATATTTTCCCATAATTAGGATTACTCAGCTTTTCTGATTTGTTGTATTTGATATCTTAACTTGCAAGGTAAGTGTTCGTTTATTTCATTCTAGTTCACTCTCATTTCTACTCTCACATTGCTGGGAAATTAATTTCAAACGCCTGAATTCTCACCAGCGTTGCGTCCTGTGGAAAGAAGCGCGAGAAACCGGAAATACGTATCATTTCTTAGTAGAAAATCGGTGCATGGCACTCTGTCGATTAATCACAATCCCATCCTTGGAAAAATTGCTAAAAATCCATTTTTGGTACATTTTAGATTCACCTTTTCATCGATAGCGACCCGAACTTCATTATTCTGTCGTCATCTAACTGGAAACTGTGTTCTCTCCTGTCGATGTCTACAAAACTGGTAACATCACACTTCGAGAATGCTTACAGAAATACTTTTCAACTGTTCGGTTTGTTTCTGGCAGTTTTTATTCTAATATCTTCTTCATAACTTTTTTTGTGTTGCCATTTAGTCAAAACTAACTCTATCAACATTACTAAGTATCGTTATTTAATAAAATAAAATTCTTTAGTTCGTTTGAAATAAGTAAAGTATGACAACTCCTCAACTGCTCGGGTTTCATAAGAAAAAATAACTCGTCGCTCGATTGAAGTTAGTCGTCGAACTCATTGAAAATTCAAGGACCCCTTCTCAGAGCAGAGAGTAGAGATCAACAAAAGATATCATAAGAAGCCAAAGTTCATTCTAATTTCGATTAATTAAAGTCAGCGTCAGTCGAGCTTTGAGGAAGAGTTGACTATTTATTCAATTCTAATTAAATCGTTAAGAGCGTTTCTTTTATTTTGCTCCTTGTCTGATGAAATTGATGCCGTTTTATTCGAAAACTCGCTTCAGTTTTCGGAATAATTATCAGTAGATGGGACAAGGAGCTAAGACTGTGCTTATTGAAAGTGATCAGTTATTTTATATTGCGAGGAACGCCGGGGGAGGCGATGACAGGAATGGGTTTCACGTTTTTCGAAGGGGGAAAATAATAAACTCGTAAAAAGGGGTAAAGAGTAATTCGGAAGGAGTCGATTTTCCTTTCATTAAAAAGCTTCGGAGTATTATTATCTTTCAAGCTAACAAAATATAATTCACTTCTCCCCGCGTGTCCCGGGGTGGGATGGAGTCTGCGGCGAGTGGTCGGTAAGATTTGAGAGAGTGGAAGAGAGGGAGAGACGGTTGGTTTTAATTAGACTCGGTTGGTTTGTTTGGAATGTTGATTCGATTAGAATCACGAGAAGTCTAGATAATTCAATCAGAATTAGGGAAAGCCTCTTTCTCGCTGCGATTTTGTCTCCTTCGTTGCAAGCGTATTCTTTGCCAATATATCCAGCAGAGGGCTACGGACCCTCGCTGACTTCCACGAAATTCTAATTTGCGATTCATTGTTCAAGCCATGGAGTCAGTCATTGGTCTTTTGATTTCAACCAAATTCATAATTTTAGTTGAAACTCAAGATGTTTGAGTGCGGTTGTCAGTGATGGTCAGACAGGCCTTCACAGATCTACAAAACTTCCTGTTTCCCGGTTTCCACTCTTTTAAGGAGGTTCCAAGAATATTTTACAATATTAAACAAGACGCAGTAGTCGTTCAGTTCACTTTCCTGTGATACCATGAAAGTTGTAGTTCTAGTCCTCATAATACTTAAATTTTCATGGATTTTAGCCGAATTTGCCTTCGAACGTACAAGATAGATTATCGTGGCATATAAAAATTTTAAGCAAACCAAAATTATGTGAAACACAAACAATAAATGCAAACCCACCATATCTTCAGAATGGTATGGATGTGTGCTTTCTTGTTGTTTACTTGATAGATTTATTTTAGTTTATTACTTATTACAGACATTCCCTCAACATTGGTCATACCTAGGACTTGTCCAGCTTCCTTGGCTGGAAGATTCTGAATTCCGGCCTCTTTAAACGTATTGATTTCAATTTGGCGTGTAATTATAAGGGCGGAAGGGAAACTTGTGAGACGTATCGTTGTGGTTGCTCAGTGTCGTAACCAGTTGGAATCACTAAATCATGTGGCCCGTGTACCAAAGCGGCGGTAATAAGCACGTTGCGGGTGTTTTCCCCATGAAGCATTTTTACAATAGATCGTCTTGCTCGAAAATCCTCAGACACCCCTTTTGTTGACGCCTTGTTACTTCTCAGTCACCCCCCTTCAGTTTACTCAGTCTAACCACCCCATCCCATCCATTCTTGAGCTCCCTAAAAATTGTAGTCTGCCAAACCAACCAATGTGTTTTCCTTACAATACAGTGCTCTTTTGCTCGCCCCATCCATCACTAATTCTTTGGCTCGTATTTAGTCTCCATGTTGCTCTGCTCTCCCCAACGTCATGTTCAACCGCAGGACCACTGGAAAATCCAGTGAATTGGTTCTGCACTGGTGGGGGGGGGGGCATGTGAATGTTTATTTTTTATTTGTTCGTTTATAAATAATATTATTGTTGTTGTTGTTGTTTTTATTTTTATGGATGCACCCAAGAAAGGCAAAACTGAAAAAAGGGCGATTAATAAATTTAATAAAGGGCGATTTTGTTGTATATGAAACCTGATAAACTAATCAGAGGGTGAGGGGAGGGGATCGCACGTCCCTTGCATCCGCCATAGTGCAGGCCTCAACATGGACATCTATTGCTTTATTCATTACATACTGAGCGGTTGACGTTTGTAGTACACATCGATGCATTGATTGTAGGAGCAACAAGAGCTTCAGTAATGAAGAGTTCAATTGAGTAGAAGATGTCCTAAGCACAATTATGTACTTTTGGTCAGGTCTCCTTAACACTGGCGCGGTAAATACTAATTTTAGTTCGTCCAGCATTGTTCTTATGTAGCGTTCAGACTTGGAATTCGATGAAAAGACATCAAATTCACCGGATATACAAGCTGCTACTTCTAACCTCACACTTGATTTCTCAGTTCTCTGCCTCTAACTGCTTTGTGTCAGTTACTTCCGAGCATCTATGGCTCTGTCAATACATTCCACGTACTGTTTTCGCTAACCTGTACAAGACTTCTTAAACAAGCGAACGATTTTCTTGTTTCAACTGCTCTTATCGTAAACCTAGTTTCAATGTCGTAAGCCGCGGTCTCTAAACATTTAAACTTTTGTTTATATTTCCGTGAACTTTATATCGTAGTTGGTTTTTGCCCACTGCTTGGCTTTTGCTTGATTCCTCCAGTTTTATTTCTTCCATATTATTTGCCCATGTTTATTCTCTTTACTTTTCCTCATTTTTTCGGTTTTGACATCCATTTAATAGCACCCAAATACAGTTTTTTTGTCATTGTAATTTGGTTTCGCCGTGTTTCGTGAATAAATTAATATGGCCAAGGGGCTGGTACGTACTCACATGAGCTTCTGAGTTTGGTTGTGGTGGACTAGATTTAAAACTGTTACCATGGACACAGTCTCGGATGACTCTCATTTACACGTTCCTCATAAGTTCTCCCTCGACTACCTAAGAGGCCTCCGGTGGAAGAAAACCCGTTTCCTTTTCTCCCCTCTAGCCACCTTAAAAGTTTCGAGTAGACCGTACCCCGTAATTAGGTAGTGGTTAAAAGTAACGTGAGGCGCCCTTCAGATCGCATAGGACGTTACAAAAGGGAAGCACTGGAGAACTTGATTGATGTTAACGGCGTATAAGAGACCCTGAGAGAAGGGCGGAGCAGATGGTCGGCTATGACCATTGTGGCCAGGAGACCGGGAAATGGAAGACGATGAAGGGAGTGGCGGGGGCTTGATGCGAATAAACCGCCTCCGTTTGCACCGGCCCTTCGCTAATCTGATTGCCAGCCATTCGCTGTGTCAACCTAGGCCACGATTAAGCATTGTACCGTCGAGATCAGAGGTTTGACCTGGAGTTAGTGACAATACCGATGGCTCTGACCTCAGGTGCTACATTGATGGAATTGGAGTATCTTCTGACGGCCATACACACGAGGTATTTCCCGGCGTTATGTCGATCGATTCCCGGATAAGCAATAACAGTAGAGTAGCGCATACCCTCGTAGATACATTATTACGTAGCAATCATTATTGCTCGTTAGGATTGAAGCATATAAATTAAACTGAGCATGTACTCGCAATTCAGAGGATTGTTGACACCTGCGTTTGAACTGGACCAATCAAATGTTTCCAGCTAAAATTCAAAATCCTTATTATCCAAAATATATAGCTTATAGTTTCTAGGAGAGTATTTGATCTAGATCGTTACATAACGCAAAGGTGTTCAAATTTCATTCAGCCGCTCCCACATCTAAATTGATGAAGATTAGTGGGCTTTCCATTCGCATGCTGTAGACGTTTTAGGTGACTTGCCTAGTTTCTCTTTTCTCGTTTCATCATCAAATTTTTTCAAATGATATAAGCTCAACATGAATGATAGTACTGAAAATTCCGTCTAGGCCCAAATAACACCAAAAAGAGCAAGAGGCATCAAAATATTCCTATTAATACGCCTTTGTATGTGTCTCATACAAGATGCCACCAATCCTAATCCTTCCACACGGGTTTCTACCTCTCGACGCTCATTGTACCATTTTCTCCTAATACCCTTTCGATAACTTAGGGAGAAGAAATCGATCTGTAACTTTTTAATGAGCCCTCTTGGGGAGAAGTAGAGTTCTTGGAAGAGACCTGGAGAAGTAAATGGTGGTTCGTAACTACGTTACAATAACCACTAGCGAACAACACCGAAGCAATACCGAAAACGTATCGTACCTGATACACAAAAAATGCTGATTGATACGACGATCTTTATCGTTTTAGCGTATAGCCATCTAAACATTGTGCTGTCACTTTACGTACCTTTTTTCCCCCACTCCCTTCCAAACGCGAGATAATTCTATACGCCTGAGGCGATAATGTGGGCGAGTTAATTCTTTCGTTACCTCCCGCTAAGTAAAGGCAAGTGTTGTTAACGGCCGAGGAAAAGTGTGATTTTCACGATTTAATCACGTTTTGCAACCTACCGAACAAATAGAACCGATTTCGGGGAGTGGTTGGCGAGTCTCTAAATTTGGCGGAAGAACGGCTAAACCAATCGAGCTCGTCCTTAATCTATCAGTTTTGGAACGACGAAAATAATGTTATACGGATTTTCCACGGATGGGAAGGTTGTGGCGGGAGGGAAAGGGGATAATATTTCCGGAAACCGACAGAAAAACGGGAGTAACGATTTTTCTTGAACCTAGAACGTAACTTAATAGGTCACTAATTTAACTAACTCATAACTTAACTCTTGTATCCGATAAGTAGCACTATGAAAATAAAGTGAGCTGATATATCAGCCTGTGATGTAAGAAGTTGGGGAGAGCGAAAGGGATTTTATTAAACTTTGTAGAATTACAGCTTTGACGGTTTACAAACAAGCTAATTTCACTGAAGCTGCAACTAAATGTTGTTCTTCATAAGCGTTTCCGTAGCAATGCGTCGATCGATGATGCGGTTCCTCGAATTGACAGAACTTGAGAAAAGTGTTGTGCGTGATGCTTCGCACCAGATACTTTATTTTGTTGGAACTGTCCCATGGACTATTACGTAATTCATTTCGTCACGTCGTTTATTTAGTTCATGGCATAGTTCTTATGGAAATCGTTAAGCTACTGTACACGTTTGATGGGCGTAGGTTGAGAGGATAAGGAACGTGCCAATTGATAACAATTTCTCACCCAGTTCAATCTTCAAAAGACCATTTGGCTACGCCTCTTACTATTCGATGGTTGTGGGCCTCATATTGAGAAGTCAGAATCGACGATTAATCCTCGAATATTTGGAAGTTCGATTAGAATCAGGAGGCCTTTTAATGAGATGGCAGGCGCGATGATGGCGAAGGATGTAGAATACCTCAGGAGAAATAGATTAGTAGTCGAGTCGTGTTCAATGGGGCAGTTCACATCACAGACCTACCTTTCCTCTTCGAACATCCCTTCCCCCTCATCCTTTGAAACGTCGAAGTAATATCGAGGATGTTTGGGGTGGCAGAACATCGCCCTATCTTCATACCAGCTTTACCTCCTGCGGGCCATCTCAATATCTGGCCCACTCGATGTCATATCGGCGAGCCGATGTAAAGAGAAGGTCGAGTCGATGGTTGCAACTGTTCAGACAATAAGAAAGATGGTAGATTGACGAATTTTCCTTCTCATATACCCATGCGCCAAACTTGACGTTGTTTGGTGGTTTTTCTGAATCGTTGAAGGGGGGAGGGGGTAGTCCGCGCACATCCGGCAAGGCAGAAAGTTTTGGTCGGGATCTAAATAAAGGCATGGGTTCTGATGGATCCCCATCCCAGGGTGCGTGGCTGCCAGTTGGATACCACCGCCGAGCCATTCTATATTACCTCGCCTACAAGGTTAGTATCACAGCTATCAGCTCGACTATGACGCCCTCTGCATTTGGTATCGCCTCCCTCCCCCTGTTGCTAGTCGTCTCGCTGGTAACATAGTACACCTCCACAAAATTCCGTCATGTCGACACGACGACTGTGATCTGAGTGTATAAGCTGTCTTCCGTTACGCCAATCCACAAGAAAGATGATAAAACCTCCATAACGGAGTATTGACCAGTTTGCTCCTCGTCCATCCATTATAAGGTATTTGAAAAGCTCCTTGTTTCACTATTGGCCGCTTTATTCTCTTTCAAATTGTAACAGAGCAACACAAATTCATGAGTGGACGTTCAACTGAGACCAATTTATTGTCATGTCAGGATTCTGCACTAAAGCCTGTTGTTTCATGAAGTCTTTTAAAGTCGCCGTAATCAAAAACTTGCAGTATGAGTTGATCTACTATAGGTCAAGTTGCCATAAACCTTCACGTGATCTCTCATGAGTTAGATAGCACTAGAAATATAACGCTCATCACACGAACTTAGTGAATAACGGATTTAATTAGTTCTACGTGTGATGAAATGAGCTAAACAGAAATGGAGCTGAAACGACACACCCGATTGTCGCTTCTGAACTTTGACTCGAAAGATTTTATAGAAATGTGGTTGAGCCCGAATCCGAAAACAAATGACTAAATAATATTCAAATTCAAGCGGTGTTTTATAACAAAACTCGAGTGGCGACTAACATCAACACGTACAAATAGAAGATACAATTAATATAAACAACCCATTAAAACAAACAACGCGCACCGAAAGGCAAATATGTTTATTTCGTTTGGTCGTAAAAAATTCAACCAAACATTGTAGTTATCTTAAGCGTTGCTGATTATTATTTTTTCCCCCACGCAGTCTGATTTCTTGTCAACCATTTACGAAGTTTTGTTACAATTTATTTATCCAATTATTACGTGCGTAGATGGTACCCAATCAAAATGCTGGAAACACCGTTTGGTTAAACTACTCTCGAAGTTCACTGGTCCTTTGCCGTTTAATTTTCATTTTGAAACTTGTTTATTCAGAAAATGTGTAACTTGAATACTCGAAGAGAGAAGTTTTCTTTGCACCACACAGTTAGGGACGTAATCAGCGCTATAATTTAGGCTGTGACACATTTCTATCCGTTGCGTGTAAATTGGGCATTAAATTCAAAGAATGACAAAACGTCGGGAAGATTTTGTGAACTTGGATTCATTTAATTCCGAACTTCTCAGAATTATTCAATCTAACTTACGCAGAAATCAAAACTTGCTGCAAAGACAAAAAAAGATTCGCATGTGTATTCAGCAGTATTCCACGCTTTAACATCCAGACCAACTTAGTTCACTCAATACGTTTGAACTATGTGAAACATAACTTCACGTTTTACGTAGAATGTGGTAATGCTCAAAGTTCCATAATTCAGTGCATAGAGAATTCATGAGTCTGTCATCACGGTTTCTGGAGAGGATCGTCTTTTCAAATTCGTAATTATCGGATAAAAATTGCGAGAAATTGTAGTAAGTGAACGTTTTTGATCATTTATTGTCCTGATCTTGTAATGTTTCCACAATTGTTTCCACAATGTAGTATGGTACTGTCCTGTTATCTGTACAATAACTTTAATGAAAATTGTTGGAGCCATT
The DNA here is from genome assembly GCA_020466155.1 of Pachypeltis micranthus. NCBI lineage: Eukaryota > Metazoa > Arthropoda > Insecta > Hemiptera > Miridae > Pachypeltis > Pachypeltis micranthus. Next base: position 19,253,611 of record CM035774.1, on the reverse strand, counting down.
TTTGAGAGAAATATTTTGGGGTTTTCATGACCATGATAACCACAATAAATTTAATACCGCTAATTTCGGCGCCTTAGAGTGACTTGCTGGTTAAATATGAAATTTGAGTCGATTTGGTTCTCCCTTTTGACTTTCCGCTACCCGAAGGGAAGGAAAGTATAGTAATCGGCCCAAAAAAAAAATTTGGGTTTTCTTCAGATCTTTACGTTTCAGACCCTACTGAGTCTAAAAAACCTAATTTCGGCGCATGGTCCGTTGTGTGTGTGTGTGTGTGTATGTATGTATGTGTGTGTGTGTGTCTGTAGTTCGATTTGCGGGAGAACGGCTGATCCGATTGAGCTGGTTCTTTTTTGTTTTGTTTGTTATTTTTTGTAGACACCAAACTAAGGTTATGGACGATTTCGGCCGATGGGAAGGGGGGAGGGGGACGAAAATGTACCAATAACTAGGGTTTTTCACATTTTTCTCAAAAACAGCTCTAACGATTTTGATTAAACTTTCAAATTATCTTCTACTAATCAATACCTAACTTTTCTTCTCCATACATATCTCCATGAAAATACGGTGAACGGAGAACCTACTACTATGAACCAAAAATAGGTTTTTTACACTTGTTGGCAAAACGGCTTAAACGATTTTCACCAAACTCACAGGATGTTTCCAAACAGTTAATATCTACATATTGTTCTGAATAAATGTTCCTCTGACAGTCCATTGAACAGAGATAAACATCAAAATGTGTCAAAAATAACGTTTTTTCGAACTTTTCCGTAAATTCCAGGGTAACTTCTTCATCAGATGTGATAAATCTTAATGGAGTGTGTTTTAGTCACCCATACCAACATTTCGTTCTGTATAATTATTTCTGTATATATATGTTGAACGGAGATATAAGCCAAGTTAACTCAGAAAAGGAAATTTGTCGAATATTAATTTATCGGTATTCCAATTTTCTCAAAAACGGCTCTAACGATTTCGATCAAACTTACGGAGTACTCTCAGCTAACTAGTCCCTACATTTTGTTCTCCATAAATGCTCCTGTAAAAATGCGTTGAACGAAGATATAGCGCCCGCATATGTAGGTGGTGTTTGAACTTAAAGGGGTGGCGGAAAGTTGTGTGTTGCTACGCACCAGATATTTTTCAATTGCATTCACGGGCATCCATTTTTTCGAATAGTGTTTTTCGGACTCAGCAGCCTTTGAACGCGAAGAAAACTCAAAATCCACAGGTTCAATCATTTCTGGAATGTAAATATTTCCCCGGCCAGCTAGTACTCAGCATAACGCCTACCGTTTCCATTCTTCTTTAGCAATTGCATCGAAAACTAGAAGTTGAGATGAACTAAAACATGCAGAGTATATAATCACTTTAGGAACAGTATATACCTTCGACGCCGGAAGTTGTATCATATCGGATCAATTATAAATTAGTTGGGGGAAATCGACGCAAAAGCAAAATAACAGCCCAACCCCACTCCAATTTCTGCATTTTTAATCGCTTGCAGAGCGATTTTATTGAGAGAGCTCCCGGTGATTGCGCTCCAGTCCCAATTGCGAGACCGAATAGCCTCTCCGTCCCCTTCGGATTCCTCTGTCAGGTCTCGCTGGGATCCTCTGAGCTCTGGAGTTTTGATTGCTGGAAGGTTGATGAACCGTAGCGGTGGTTTATGATTGTTCAGAGCGGTGGCTGGTTGGCCGGGGAAGCCTCACTTCCCTCATTGTTAATTCACTCCGTCAATGAATCAGTTGGCGGTTGTGACCTTGTTGCTTTCAAATTTCATTCCGCTCACTCCACCAGCCTCCCGCAGCTGCGTTACTTATTTCAGTCGGCTTCGTTACGCGGCCCATCACATTAGCGCATGTTTTGCCTGACTCTTTGTCGGTTTCCATTTTACTCCCGTTTTCATTGTTCTTTTGTTCTGATTCCGGCTGGTTGCGCGGTGCAAGGGCAAGAGTAATTATTCATCTCTATTCTTGTAGACTATCGATGAGCAGCATACTGCCATGTCAAGTCCTGATTTTCCCTTGATATATCAGATCAATGTTAGCCTTTAAATTTTAAATTCTCGAGTGACATGGTACTGCTTTCCAAGCAGCAACCATTCATACCCATCCTTACCCCTATTGCAGCATTGACTACTCCCCGCTTCTGTTCACCTTCTCCTTTTCCTCCTTACTTCTGGTTTATTATCGTAATACACGTACGTTTTCGGTTTGGAAAATTGGTTAACCACTTAAAATTTGAAACTCTGCGTTTCAAGGCGTGGAGATTCCGTATCTGCCATGTTCGTTCGTCTGGACGACCACATTATATCTTTAACGCGGTCTAAAAAATCTGTTGTTTGGCACATGCGAGATCTAATTGTGCCCGCCTGCTCGGCAATCTGATCAGACAAAACGCATGGTTGCGCCCCATCAACCAACTAAATCTATATCTCTTATGCAGTGTGATAACCTCAATTATAAATAACTACGTGAATTCAACGTCTACTGTCATCCGTTTTCGAGATGTTGGTGCATCACGTTTGAGGCATCCATTTCATTTGTGGCCGCATCATGTTATTATAGTATCTGTGATAGTTTCTGATACGAAGATCAGAGTTTCCGTGTATTTGCATCTCAATGTGACGCAAGATGAGCGTTTTTTGGTGAGACTCCTGTCTGTTATTAGTGAAGAAATGGGGTTTTTCTAGCATTGCTTCCAAGCTAACGTAATAGCAGAGCACTGAGTTGTCATAAGGTGGATTGTGGAGAAGGTGAAGAAGATGGCATGAATCTACGAGGAAAAGTGAGATAGGAATGAAAATACTTTTCTATTGGGGGCAGCTTTAAACCAAAGTGGAGGAAGCACTGTGGCAGCGTGAGTCTGAGCGACGTGTAATAGCGAATAATGGACTTTGGCTACTTTCATGTCCGCTGTTCTACAATAGTTTCACCCGCAGGTTTGTAGGCGCCTCATTGAATGACTAAATCAATCAGACTTCATCGACTGTTTAACAGTGATTATGGTAACAGTTTATGATAAAAAAAAGTCAACATCAAAAATTGTCTGAAAGTTTGTTGAACTAATTAGTGTGTTCGGATGGAATAAACTAGTGAAATTTGGAACCTCTACCGACTGTATGTATTCCATATCGTTTTTTTGTCTGTAAGCCGTCCATTTTCGTAGAGACAACTCATTCATTCAATGAACACAAATTGTGAACCAACCAACTTACGAATGATCGAAGAACTACACTAAAGAGACCCACCGTGCAGTCGGCTATTGAACATAATTACCTTTCTGAGCTCCGCAGTAGTAACTGAGCTCACGAAACGTTCGGCCACTGGTCCGTTAAAAATGTCATAACGATAAGTAACTTATTACATCTCCATTAGGAAGTCGTTAAGTCGGAGTCTCAGCGAAGGACTGAGAGACTAGTTGTGTGGAAACCACCAATTTTTTTTTCTGTACGGTAATGAAGTCTGAACGAAGTTTTCTTGGAACGAAAACTAAGCGACGACCTTCATTATTCCGTTCTTCTAAGGAACACGTAAATGTGAAGGTTATAAAATGTTAGATTAGGGTTCAAATACAGACTTTTCGTTTTACTACCCGCCTGAACGCTGTGGAAAATTACACGAAGCCGTTATTTATTGGGTGATATTTCCATTAGTTCACTCCCTCGTTGACATTCACACACACCACCACACGCACAAACTCACTCGTAGCAATTTCAATACGATAGTAAAAGCGCCTTTCTCAACTTCATGGAGAATTGGTAGTATACGTGGGGATTCCCCATTGTATGTACTTTTTAGGTGCTCTGTGAACTTATAGTCGACAAATTGAAAAAACAAGATGGAATGAGATAAAACTTTATTTGTAGAGAAACAACGGAAATAGCATAATGAAATATCAAACTTACGGCAAGTTCCCAATTATCAAGCGTTCCCCTTGTATACATAGCTCAATTGCACAAGCATTCTGTTGAATATCATGCAGTTAGTCGAATAAGCTACCGATATTCTGGTTATCCGAGAAAGATCACGAGATAAGTTCTTGACAATCGAGAAGTAGCGGATCGCTAAAGACAACAGACTTTGTGGCCAACTTTTCCTCGTATCTGAAGAGCTGGTAGCTTGAAATAATTTAAGGTAATGTTAAACCTTTTAACAATTCCCAAGTTGCAAAATTGGTCAATTTTTTTTTTACTCTCTCGTCCACATAATCTGAAAGATGATGTTTTCACATAAGCTCTTTTGGTTTATTACGCATTGTGAATAATAGAACTACGTTTTTGGTGATGAAAACTTGTTTGACCTTTATATTTCAAGGCATGGAGATTTCAAAATGTCATATTTGGCCTTTAACTTGCCGTTTAATAAAACTTGGCTGTTCTTTCGCACAACTCCGTTTGGTTGCTACGTTGTAGTCAGATCATGTTTGTACGTTTATTAATGTTGCTGAATCATTAACAATGCGGAATCGAGTGGAATCGGCCTTGGAGCTGGGATACTGCGCCAAGCTGTGCAATCAGTCTGTTCAAGAGAGTAGTTGTGTAATAATTTGCAATGTTTTTATCACTCAAGTTATTTTTTCTCGGATTTTAATATTTTTATCATGGTGCCTACTTTGCAATTAACTACATATTTATTAATTAGTTTTCTACCAAACAGTATTCCTTACAGAGCCTGAGGTTTTAACACCAGTTTTGTAGTTCAAGGTTCGGGGTATTTCAAACGCGATTCAGATAAACGACTAGGAAGATTTAGATGCGCAGGGGATGGCTGAGACGGGCGACAGGTGGTAATTTAGCGAAAGACTAGATGTTCCCTTGCTACCGCAGTGTTGAGTAGTCCATTGATCACCCAACGGGGGATACCTGATCCATCGAAAAGTCCCACGTGCCGAACCTTCGGTCCTGCTCTGTTGTTCGATGACATCTTTTATCGCTTTCATTGACCACGGATAATTAATTGAAGATGGAATGACAACCTTACTTTCAACACACCAACCAAACGTCGCATAAAAGTTTAGTGACTTGGTTCATTCCATTTTTTTAGCGTGTGATCATTTCATAACATCCATAAGGTTGAACCAGCTAGTTCCAGAGCTCCAGCGCACTTATTCCACTACGTCCGTTTGTAAACCGAGCTATTCCAGATGATTTCATATGAACTTATTCCAAGATGGCGGTGTGTGACACCTTAGTCGAAACGTGTGATCCGCTTGGAATTAACAAATCAAGCAAATCCGGTCTCCATTCGAAAAGCGACTGTAACTAAAACAAAATACGATATACTAATGTGAAAATGAGACCGTGCAAGAGCTTAGGTCGTGACTCAATGGTAATGATTTGTGAATTTTGAGCAACGAAGAGGCAAAAAACTTCATGTCACATAGGATCAACCACCCTCTTAGTTTCCCTATCTAATTTTTTAACGAAAAATACAATATTTCATGAAATGAGATGTTTGTTGAATGTGATGGCATTCAATGCTTCAAACGTAACCATCCATTTATAAGTTTTGATAATAGTTCCAAAGTAAACGAGGGTGCTAATCTAGAGCAGGGCATCATGTATTATTATGCTTGGTGAAATTTCATCACAAATCGATTTATTACGACCTTCTACATTGGAACACAAGTAATTGAGATAGTAGCTCGGGAATCGCCGGTGGTCAAGTCTGGACTTAAGGTTGTTGGCCCTCTGGATCCGTAAGATTGTGGGGAACGTTCGGACGGTTGTGTTGCGGATATATTATATAGAAAATATAACAATGCGTAGGACGCGAATACAAATAAATATTTGATATGAACAACTGGAAAGTGAATTTAGAAGGCTGCAGATCGAGTCGGCTGTTAACAATGATAAAGCGGGAAGAAAGCAACAACATCATCTTGTAAATACTTCTCATCAGTATTGCAGTAGTTTTTAAGCTCAAGAAGGCCTTGGTTTACAAAATCCGTGGAATTGCCTCAGCCTCTTAATTAGAATTTTTAATAGCGTCCTCGGGGTTACAAGAAGTCGTTTCAATTAGAGCTTTACACGGCCAGTCTCCAGCAGATGAGACACAGATTTTGTGGAAGTTGAACCATCAGAATAAAACCTTTTTTAAAACATGCTCTCTAAATGGTAAGTGTATCCAGAAACATTTGAAAAAAAGGAAGGGAGACAAAATTTAATAAACGTAAAAAAATTAATTTTTGGGTATTGAAGTTGGCAATTCTAAAAGCTTAAGAGACAGTTGAATTTCCAAAGATAATTTCCTGTACAAAAAATTGTAATATACACAGATATGCGCGATCTATACATAATCACCAGTGAGGTGTCCAGTGGTGGGAGAGTAACGTAAACCTCACACAGGTAAGAGTGAATGTGTGGGTCACTTTAATCGAAATCAACGATCAGAAATGGTTAATTTAATAGTTTTGCCAGAAAAATCTTGAGCACCAACAGATAGGCTCATAGCATGAGCCCAGCACAGCACTCTGAAATTCACTGTTAATTTCATGAATAGCAGTCGGTTTGTTTTGGAATTTAGCGAGCGAGTTCGGGAATACCAATATGCGCGTAGGCGAGGGTGGAATGAGTACAGTAGTCTGAAATCCGTGGGAAATAGTTTACAGACTGAGCCCAATCCCCAAACTCATTCACGAATAGTTTTCCTGAATCCCTCTAAACCGTTCTCAAAATGTTGTCTTATTCATATTGATAGTTACACATTTATTCATTCGTTGAAGCGTGAATTTGAATGTTAATGAAAGTTCTATTTTTTTTTTTCTTTCAGAAAGCTGCGATCGAGCGTTAGGAATGGAATCAGAAGAAATTCCTGATTCTGCTGTGACCGCCAGCTCTTCGTATGTTCCAAATGTGGGGCCGAAAAATGGGAGGTGAGGCATTGTTTACCTGGTATTTTAATACTTCGAGACATTTTAAGTATTCTAAATAGCTCCTCTACAATTTGCTGTGGTCGCGTTAACCATGGCGTAGGGAACCTGCAGTGATAACTTTGCCGTTATCTTATCTCATAAAATTTCGTGTTGCACAGTACTGACTCACAAATTCTGAACGTCAGAATCGTCAGGTTTGAAATGCATTGTTTTATGAATTTCGAGTCACAGTTCTCTACCTCAACCCAAAAAAATTCAGATGGGAACATGTTTGAGCTTCATTAAAGGAGGGGATAGTCAATAGATTTCTTTCCTCGCATCTGGCTTGTCCTCAGTCATGAGAGTAAGGGCAAATAAACTCCCGCGGACCTTAAATTAAAGGGATTGGGGCTCTTATGTCTTGCGGGTTGTTTAGCTTTTATAGAATACAGAATGGAACATCTGGTGCGACGCATCACACAACTCCCTCAGTTGCCATGTGCATTCAAAAGTTTCAACACACTACCAGCCAATCGTTTAACTAGTTCTACATACCTCGAAGAGCTATTGAGAAATAGGACATAACGTCTCAGAATTTATGACGTTGTTAATGATTGCAATAAGATCTCTATTGAGTCAAAAGAGCGTCATGAAGTAATGGGGATAATAGGAATAAAAAAACCTCGTGAAAACAGTAATTTAAGAATAGAATGATAGGTTGAACTTCAGAATTTTTTATATTTTTCCGAATTATTTCAGCTACTGTTGCGTCATTCACTCACTGGGCTACTAACACAATTTTTATGAAAATGCCACGCTCAAATTAATGGAATTCATAAAGAATACACTTTATTAAACAGGTTCTTAGTCGAAATATTTGATAGTGTATTGCTCTCGTAGTTTTCTCACAACTACATTTCGTAATACTGTTGGTTTATTTGGAAATGCCCACACACAAAATGTAATCGAACTGGAGATAATTTTGATACGTTTCAAATGGCCCTTTTTTTGCATCAAGACACTTAGAAATGTGTGAATAAAACTCGACGAAAAAATCTTTTTCGCAACCGATTATCTTACTGCCTTCCTACTTCTTAGTGCTGACTAAATTAGTAACCGGCGTTCAACTACGTTGGATGAAAACTAGACAGTCATGTGAAAAGCTTGGTACTTGGGATGTATTCACGGGCAGTTTTAATTAAAACCGGATAATTTCTATTAACTGGTGATAAATTTAATCCGTTCAACATATTCCGAGGCTGAAGACATAGCCGATCAGTAATCAACGAAAACTCCTCATTATTATTAATGAGGAGGGCAGTTAGGAGAAGAGGGATGTGGAAGGGTTTGAGAGGCTTTTGGGAACACTCGATTACGCAGGGCGCATCGCCCAGGCCACTCAACGGATCACCCCCTTCGACGGCACACTCTTCCTTGACTTCCTTCGGGAGTTGAGTAGCTGGCTGTGGGTCTGATGGATTTGCATATCAACCACCTTCGTACTGGAGGCTTTTGTCAACCAATCAGAAAGTCCCCATCCCCTTTCCTTCTCTTCGGCAACCTCCACAAACGTCCTTCACGTTAAAATTGGATCTGATCTCAAAGGGCTCACGCCAGTGATTGAGGAGCCGTCAATTAAACCCCTTTCTCCTAGTCATCAATTTCAGATTGAATATCCTGCTGAATCCACAAGCTACCGGATATTTCGGGCAAACTTAATACAATTTTGAGAAATCGCTCTCGGAAGAGGTCCTTAATACCGACATTAGCACGAGCCTATATTTGAGTTGAAATGCTGTAGGTAGTCAAGTATCGTGTACACAACAAGGACTTGCGAGCAACAGATCTTCCCAGTAATACAGGCTCTTCCAGACGCAAGCCGCTCATTTACCCTCATTCCTCTTGTAAATGCTAAAATCTACATCCAAGCGCGTGAATGCAATTAGTTTTAGTTGTGAGGAGCTGATCTACAATAATTGTTCATTTGAATCCATAAATAACCTCATACTCGGGAAAAGCCCGTTTTCGTTTTATTTTCGGAACCAGGGTTGTACTTATTATTTGTGACGTGACGTCAGCGGATAAGCGAACTCTAGATTGCGTCTAAATATTTTAGGACCGTTGCTAGCTCATTGGGCTACCAACATTCATGAGAGAACGCTGTAGTTGAATGAAATCACTAATGGTAAGAAACTGTACAACTTCTTTATGCGGGACAGAGTTCTTTCAAGTAGTGGAATTAGCCTCACTATGTTTACCATAATGTGACTCTTTTTTTTATGTAGAAAAAACGGGGGAAAACAAGGAAACAATCCCAAACACAACATGATTGCTCTAAAACTGCCGAAATTGCGTTATGGCCAAGTTTCGAACCTTTTTTCTTCATAACAACACTTCAGTCCGTTTTTCAGTTAAATACGGCCACGTTAAAGGCATAATATGGACTGGTCTGGTTGTACATTCAGAATCCCGGTCTTCTTATCGCGTCTTATAAGGCCTACTGAATCGAAAAAACCTAACTAATCTCAGATTTGTGAAAATGGCTACATCGATTGAGCTCGTTCTACCTTTTTGTTGTTTTTTATTTTTTGAAAGTACCAAAGTAAGGATAAGTGCAGTGTCCATGAATGATCTGGGTTCGGAGAAAATGTTCAACAAAAGACGTAATCCCCTGTTTTTCTCAATGACGGTTTTTTTACTAGTTCATAACTAGAGATCGTTCAAAATAAAAATCGAAGCGATCTTCAACTTTTTGAAAAAATGGCTCTTAACGCCACGGGACGGTTAAAATCAAACGCACGGTTTGTCTTCCATTGATCAAATGTTCAAGAGATTCAATGTTGAAGTGTTCACTGATTTTGAGCGCAATTAACTAGATGTAATATTGTCAACCTTTCACCTGAATCCAGCCAAAATGTGTTTCAGACGCATTCATCAGAGAGCGTGAAGGTACAGAACTGAAGATGTCTTTCCACAGTTCAAATACCTAAGTGTCATCGATGGAAGTTTCTCTTACAGTTGAGTGGAGGGAAGAACCCGAACATGCCAAGATACGCGTGTTTTTAATGTTTTGGCATTTTTCGTAATGTATAATGAACCGAATATTATTAACCTTCTAACAACTTATTCCCACATTACTTCCTCCACAATCATCCATGTTACCATCAGTTGAGCCCAGATAGATCGAAAAATGAGATGTAGCGAACGTTAAATTATTATTTTATACACATTTTTTCAAACAAAACAATGTTAATTAAACTCGCATTGACTCCACACACAGCTATTATCTACATTTCTCTCTGCACTTGCCGTATCTCTGCGTTGATCGAAGATGTCATGCGCAGTGTTTCATTGAATTTTCATGAAGAAGTTGTGCAGTTTTTACACCATAGTTTTTTCGCTTGGTTCCTAATGATATTGAGGTCTGACCACCCTCCCACTCTCTCTCATTCTAGTTGTTCAATTTGCTAAATATCTATCTCTCTGTCTATCTCCTCAGAACTTTAACATCTGGATGGAGCCCTAGTCGTTTCAAACGATCGGGGCCTCTATCATCAAACAAATTAAGGGAAAACGAAAATTCGTTCCTCTTCATTTGTTTCATTTAAATTGATTTCCCTCGGGAAAACCGTCTGTTAAGTCGTGAGCTGCCTTTCCCGTCAATGACCTTCTAGATTCGCTACGATTCGAAGTATAAGGGCCTTCAGGAAGACAGATAGAAAAAGTGGCGAGTCTTGGAACGACTTAGTGTTCCTTTTGGCTTCCTTTCCCCCTTTTCATTCTTGTGCTTGGTTCTTGAACGTTGTTCGTTAGGAAGGTGATTAGGGTTTGTAACCCCGAAAAGATCATCGATCGTCATTAACTTGCCCGCTGCGCTCTCTTCTTGGAATACCTTTGCAACCCGCCAATTTCTCTTCGGCGATCTCCAGGACTTTGAAATTATTCATGAAATCATTAGTTCTCCAGCACCCAAATTGGCATCGATTCCTTGGTGAACGATGAACCGTTTTACTAACAGGAAACAAAGCTCCGAGTTCTCGAATTACCAACTTTTCGTTTTCAATCATCAAAACCAGATGCGAGAAATCTTGATATAAATTGCGCACCACTATACTTTGAATTGAACATTCAAGTTGCAAGAATCGCTAACGGCAATGTGATCCAAAATGATGTTTCAAGCCTATCAGCTTTAGCTGATCCGATACATTTCCTACCCGTAACCCTCGTAATAGGAAGGAAATTACGTGGTTGGTTGAATGTGTGATTAAGGAAATGCGTTGTGTTTGTGAACTCCAAATCAAAATGAAAGTACTGGTTATCATAGGTAATGAAAAAGAAGAATGGCTGTGATACGCACAGATTTTCCCTTATCAGTGGAAGTGAGAAAAACTTGACATTCTTATTATGTAACCTGTTTTCTTCCCATATTGACGTTCCTAAACCCTCCGACAGAAATCTTGGGATGCATTAATAGGAATATATCAGTCGTTTATGAGTATAATGCAGACTTTGCTTGCATGCAAGAGCCCAAGCACCCGCTCAGCATTCACCTGCAGTGGAGATACTATAGGAAGGGTCATTTAGCCAGGCTTCCGGTAGAAAACGGTGGTCTACTCGTCACCACGCTGGGGCTTGACCCTGGAGAATCCTGTACCGTACATACAAGCTTAATATTTTACTTGGGTGGCAAGCGTCAACGGTATTGATCGACTACGACCACTTTTCTAGCGATAATCGTCTTAGCGTACTGGGCGAAACAGTGGAGTTTGCTTAGTGGCTGTGAAAGCAAGGAGGTTCGACTGCTATACGAACGACCGTCGCTCACTGTTATAGGAACTACAGTGGAGCAGCCCGTGATTTCTTGTTTCCTCCATACTGGAGGCTCACGATGAGCAGAATGAAGAGTATTTGATAGGAGAGAAGTGGCGCAGGGTATTGAAGTAACCAACCTCTTAGGAACTAAGATTTGAGACATTCCCAAACATTGGGGAAGTCCCTAAGTCCAGGATTCCTATCATTCCATCCCATTCGTCAAGCATTGTTAGCTTCTGTTCAGTATGAAGGTCCAAGTCAACTGGTAACTGGCCTGTGATCACTTGTTGTGATTGTGGATACTGTTTCGTTGGCCTTGGTAATCAACAGGAGCGCAGCTCACTAGGATTAAACCAGTAATCTCTCCTGATTGACAGTAGGTTTACTACCTCAGACAACAGAACAGTAGCCAATTTTTCCTACATGAGAGTGGTGTATCGTTAATACATCCCACAATTGACATTGCAGAGAGGTAAACCTTGCGAAGGTTTGCTTTAAGGGATGGGAGGTATAGGCTGAAAAACCTCCTCTCACCCACAATCAAGTCTAAGTTCTGGACGGGCTACTCAGTCAGGAGTGCGAGGTGGGATTTCTATTCTGCCACCTGCAACACACCACGCTCCTATTTTGGGACGCAAGATGGTAGCCTGTCAAATAAGAAACTGTTGTAGAGTTAGAATAACACTACTTTTTGACAGTTTTCACATGTGAATTTGACGCTCCGTACACGAAAATTCTCTTAAGGATAATTCTGAGAAACTGCTAACTTTCCAACGCTATGCATATAAAAATTAGTTTGCAGTCAATGCTCTTGCAAAATGTTCGCTTATTGTGGGAGAGGAAAAGGCAGGTTAATAAAATGGTCTTTTCACTATTCGTTTGTACGGAAGACGGAACGATTCATTTCCTCCTGTCGAGTGTCGTGATATGAATTGCAAAGTTGATACGAAATAGCCAGTATTGCGCCGTTTGTAAATATTTGTTTCGGTTCCAGAGATCGCCAGCAGTCACAATTCTGGCTCTTCGGAGGGACCCCCGCAGCAATGGATTCTATTACACGTTTTTCACTCATTCGATGCCGCATCTCTTCTTCCGGGAATCACGCTTCCGCAGTTCATCGCCATGTGCCTTTCCGGTCTCCGGTGTCCTGATGGAGCTCCCCCCCCCCTACCCAATCAACAGTCTCCTGATAACTCCATACCACTCGATGCCCGTTCTGGGATTATTAAAAGCGGAGGGCTCTTTGCAGACGGAGAACCTCATTTGTGCCGCGGCCGCCGGAACACTTGCCGTTGATGGCTCCTTTTTTCTTCGCTCTCCCGCGCCTTCAATGACCGTGTTTCCCCTCCGCTAAATAATTCTCCCAACGACGGTGAATGACTCAGTGAACTACTCCCGTTTCCTCCCTCCTCCTTCTGCTACTCTTTTAGGTCGTTTCATTATGGACGAACAATGTTCCTAGTAATGGACAGTGCGGCCCTCAGGTCATTCGTTTTCTACCAAACGAACACCTTTCCACAGAGACCTGACAATGGATTCAATTGAGCAGTAATAGGAAATAATCCGCTTTTAATGAGGATACCGCTTTTATAAGGTTTAGTTCTCGTTTTTGACGAGTTTTCTAGAGTAGAAACTCCGAGACCTAAATGCACTAGTAACAGTAATCTTTTGTCTGGAGCGCTGTTGTGGACAACACCTACGAGAATTTCGATATATTGAAGTCCAGTGTCTCACTCCAAGATGAAGGCCACATCTCCGACTGAACCATTGTCCAAAAGTTGCTCATTGTCGATAATTCGAATGGACAGTGTTGGCAAGAGGTAGGTTTCAACAGGTCTGTTTCATCTAATACTCGCCGTTCCAATATGCGTCCATGCGAAGGGTAACAAATGACGAATCCTATTCCCAATCTTTGGTAACGCAGGGGGTCAAAGGTATGTTTCCTCATCAAAATGAGTCCAGCCATTCACTCGGCATCCGTCGAACCCAGACATGTGGAGACCCGGTTTGGTCACGTCGCTCGTTCAGGAGGAGCCGCTCATTGAAGTCGCCGAGTCATGTACGGAACTCGCTCGTTCTACTCCTGGTTCAACCCACTTTTTTCTCCTAACACGTCCACAGGTGTCGAGGAAAGACTCATACCTGTCACGTCCCTTTGACGAGGATTCCCATCTCGTTTGCCATTTCGGGTGAAACAAAGAATATGGACCGACCGCTTGATAACGGCTTGATTGACTGCATCTATCGATAGGTCGCTTGATAACGCTACGACTGCATGTATCGATATCGATCCGTTAGTTATCTCATATTTATTTCATATACTCATTCTTAATTTCATTGAATTAACTCCTTTTTATAGTCTTTACACATTTAAAATAATTATATAACGGGGTATTACATAATGAACATTAAATAATTGGCATAATCGTACAGCTGTCGTTATTTCTAATATCAAACATGACGAGTCAAGCCTATGATGTCGGGCATATCGATAACCTGACCGCGGTCATGATATATCCATATATTGCCTTATCAGAGGGAGCGGTCCATATTCTTTGCTTTTACCGCCATTTCTCTAATGCCCATTCATCAATGGCAGCAATTTTTCGTTCAGTAGAGAGGTCCTCACTTAGTGCAGCCCAGAGTAGGGGAAGCTCCCGTTTCACTCTCCATTTGTTAACAATGCACTCAACGACCAAGTCAACTGGTAACGTGGGGGGTAGCGCTCATTTATGAAATTGCTGCTAATGAGGGCTACTACTTTTCAAAGTTGAACCGTTTCCTGCTAATTTGGAAACAAGCAGTTGATTGTGGATAAACTAATAATCCTCTTCAAAACTAATAATTATTTTTGAGGTATTAGAGCAGTTGGGTTATATCCACCAGTAGGCAAATTACTGAAGTTAACGTACCTGTTAGGTGAGTCCGTCTCCTCTGGCTGGTGAGTTACTGTGGGCAAGCGTTTTCGATGTAAAGACCATAAAGATCATCGTCTGGCCGTTAAGTAACTCACCAGCCAGAGGAGACGGACTCACCTTACAGGTACGTTAACTTTAGTAATTATTTTTGATGTGCAGAATATATAAGGTTTGCCCCCTTAAACATTAACTTCCGTCTGTAGCAATCGATAGTGAGAGTAGTTTACTTTCACCTGAGAATTTACTATCGTGAAGGGATGCTATTTTTCGATGTTGGAAAACTTCGAATTGCACTTCCATTGCTGGAATCAACAGCCCCATTTGCAGTAAAATGAACATAATCTATATCTAGAAGAAATATTGTATAAAGCAGCATTGACATGTTTTTAAACATATTCAAGTTGCTTCACGCTAGTTTGTTTTCTTCTATAGGAAATGATTATTACGTTTCCAGCCGTCCATCACATTTAATTTAAGCAGTAACAACTGTTTCGCTATTTCCCCTAACGTACCCCATTACTTTCACTTAAACTACAATTGCCGTCGTGAATTTCGACGAACAATCATTTTCGGCTTGGAAGCCACACGCGCTAAAGTTCTTAGAGTAGGTAATACACTTCTCGTAAGAAGATCAGATATGAAAGAGCAGGTCGCATGACAGTACGTGGCATCAACTGTGAGCATCTGTAGATGGTTCGTTTGGTCCAAATGTCATCATCGAACAGAACATCGTTTTTTTTTATCACACCTAATTCATACTTTTTGAAGCACAAGTATTATTTATTCATTTACTGGAACACATTTCGACAATTTCAAGATCTTCTGTCCAATTAATAGAATTTTTTGTGGAAATTAATTCTCAAAATGGAGTAATGTGTGTATGACGAGAAGTCCCTGAATTACTGCTTTTTACTGTTTGCGATAAAACTTCACTGATTTAGGTGAACCCAGACATTTATTTATGGCTTTTCACATTTGAACGCACGAGCCCTTTTACTCTTCAGTGTTATTCTAATACTTCTGTTTTCTCTCCCTCCTTGGTCCCGGTCGTAAAACCTTCACCGTAAGGGAAAGACTGTTTTCTTACGAGAAGAACAGGCAGAGTGGTGGAATATAAATGTACTACTTAGGGCTCGCTCCGTTATTCGGTATACAAAAAAGATAGATTTCGCCCCTCGTTATTATACCTTGTATTACTCGGCATCTGCGTCTAAATGAGAGTTGACTTGTGAAGTACATCTCTGGTTACCTTGCTGAATCCACGAAAAGAAAGCGAACACGGCTCTAGGAGAATAAAACCTTCAATAGAAAAACTGCGCGCTACACGTCCAATCACGCGTCTAGTATCGA
This sequence comes from Pachypeltis micranthus, assembly GCA_020466155.1. Lineage (NCBI taxonomy): Eukaryota > Metazoa > Arthropoda > Insecta > Hemiptera > Miridae > Pachypeltis > Pachypeltis micranthus. Next base: position 19,237,673 of record CM035774.1, on the reverse strand, counting down.
GTGGTTGACGAATAATCGAATAGATTTCAATAGTTTCGCGCAGCCTTTACTCTTCACAATCAATCTCAAAATATCTGGTGCGTTGCAACACAGAACTTTCCTTAGCTCTACGTCAATTCACATTGTACGTGGCTAATTCTATTTAATCAATTCATTTATCATTCAGTTAATTTGAACTTCGTCAAACAACACTTTGCGGCTGCAGGAAGGGGCAGCGCTTATAGTTCCAGATTTTATTATGCTGCTCGTACTCATTGCAGGACCTTTATTGAGCAATTGGTACACAGAGAATTAATGAGGCTGTCAACACAAATTTTTTGAAGAAGGATAGTAATTACTTTTGCAGAGTTATTGGGTAAAAACGTTTAGAACTGGTAGTAAGCGAAACGGCAGTAGTTGAAATTCAGGAATTTCTGGAGTAACCCCCATCTATCTCATGAGCGTTTTTAAACACTCACCCTTTAGCTATTGGATTGGACTGCAATACCAATTTTTTTAGCATTCTACTAAGATTCCAGCGGAGTTTATAAGGAAAAAACTGCGCTAAAAACGCTTTTGGTCGAAAATTTTGATAATTTATTGTGCTGCTCTCGTCATTTTCCCACAGGTGGGAATTTTATGGTATAATTCTCTTATTGAGAGCTATCTATATAAGAAAATTCAATTAAAATCGTGGAGCCGTTTTTGAGAAAAAAAAATGTGGTGTTTTGATCACTTTGATAACTATAGTTAACTTTCGGTGGATTTTGCCCATACCCTTATTTTTGCGTCCCATGGTAACCTGTGGGCTAGAAATCAAGTTTCAGCTGATTTGGTGCGGTTGTTTCCTATAAAAACAGCGTTAAAATGGATTTCGTCGAAAGTTTTGGTAATTTATTGTGCTGCTCTCGTCATTTTCCCACAAATGAGAATTTCATGGTATAGTTGCCATATTGGGAGCTATCAATATAAAAAATTTAATCACAATCGTTAGAGCCATTTATGAGAAGAAAAAAAATTTAGTGTTTTGATCACTATGATAACTATAGTTAAAGTTCGGTGGATTTTGTTCAAACCCTAATTTTGGCGTCCCATGGTAACCTGCGGGCGAGATATCAAGTTTGAGTGGATTTAGTACGATGGTTCTCCCTAAAAATCGTTCACAGACACACAGACCATTTTCCCAAAAAGGGGTACGGACTCAGGGGGGTCTGAAACGTAAAGATCTGAAGAGAACTCAAAATTGTTTTTTTCAGCCGATTACATAACTTTCCTTTCTACTTCGTAGAGCCAAGGAAAGTAAAAACACATACGAATGGAATGTATGTAGAACAAACTGAGCTAAAGTATATTTTCTTCGACATTTTTCGCAATTCATCGCGCAGTTCTGGCAACTTTCACGCGGATGTTTCATAAAACGGTAACGCTAATCTCAAACAAAATCTAATCACAGCATTACGGCTTTTAGTGAAACACATTTGGGGTGTTGATCACTACGATAATTAGTTAGTGCATGGCAGATTTTGCTTATAGCCTTATTTTAATGTGGAGGTTAAACATGACAATCGATCGAACCGATTCGGTTCAGCTCAACTGCGTTCAAAGGTACACCCACGCACGACCTCAAACAGAAGGATGAGAAAGTTGAAGATCTGAAGAAACCTCAAACTTTTTATTGGCAACCGATTGCATAACTTTCCTTCCGACTGCTAGGGAATGTAAGGAAAGTTGGATACTAAACCGGCAGTGCTTAACGTTCCTTGCTTTGTCTATGGAGAAATTGAATAATCGATCCAGTCGAAAACGATGGTTTGTCGTGCTTCCTTGCCACTTCTTCCCATACGGTAATTACATTGGATTTAGTTTAGCTGGCATTTCCCAATTATGTTTCTTTATACCTCGGCTAGGCAGCTACAGTTCATTGATGTATCTTTGCGTGGGTTCTTTACTCAGCAAGAGGATGTTTGGTAATAGTTGATGTCCTGTCTCTATCCTTATGAACTCGCTGGCAATCCCCGAACTCACACAGTAAGTTTTAAAAAAATGGTCGTGTTAACTTTAGGATGGTGGGTAATAAGTCGGGGTAACTCTGAAAAATCTTGAACGCTCAGTTGTACCAGTTTATAAATAGAATGTCGAGTTATACTAAATTCCTGTAAACTGAGTGACCGGTGGATGTTCGCAGGTCTACACGTGATTCGGGCATTGCAATATGATATTCCAGGTAGCATTGAGCACTCAAATTAGGGAAAGCCGCTGAATCGGATGTTCAGTCACATCCAGAATAACTCGAGTGTGTGGCTACTCCCTCAGCCCCTCTTTATTTTCAAGATTTATGGCTCCGAGGACCCCGACTTATATACGAGGATCATCGGACGAATCCTTGATATTATTCATCTCGCACGGCTATTAAAAGTGTTGTTTTCCTCCTATCCGTTATTTATCTCTTGTGCCCGTTGAATAAGATAACTTGGCGTTATTAAAGAAAGGAAAAATGTACCTCGATTGTTCACAAAGTAGCAGGTGGCCGTTTGTCAAGGTGGATTTACTTAACTGCTCCCCGTTCACTCTCTAATAGGATCCAGCGGGGGTAGGCTCCGCGTTCCAAGCTGCACGAATGTTACTGCATAAAACTCTTTTGAAAGTTGTCTTGTTCGGAGGGTGCGCACGTTTTGTGGGTGTGCGAGAGGAAGCGAGTAATTTATTCCCTTCAAGGGATCCTCCGTATAATTGAAACAGTGGTTTTTCCACGAGTCCACGTGTGTACAAGAATATTCTGTCTCGGTCTGAGATTGAAGCGCGAGGTGGTTGTCACCCTTTAGAAAGCATTTTAATAACATGTTCAAATTAGTAGACACTTTTATCAACCTCGTCAACACTTTTAGGACGAATTTTAGAGAAACAATCTTGTGATATATTGAAACGAATCATAGAGCCCAGAGTGCGAAGAGTTTTCCAGGGATACCAGTTATCCTGTCTCTGCAGTCGTGTGAGCTTGCCTTGGTGTTTACGATACTATAGAGGCTTATAAAACACGAGACCCAATGAGCTACTTGATCAGGAAGGCGAACAGTTTTGAATCCTGATCATCACTGAAGTGAGGTTTGGTTTGGCGTGGATTCCATCGATCATAGGATGTAGTGTGCTAAGTAACGCGTTTCTCTTTGGAACTGTTATAGCTAAGAGGAAAGTTGTCTAGGTAAAGAGCAATTGGGTTGATTGGATTTGCTCACACACAGCTGATCACCCCTCTATCCCCGTCGTCTATCTAGATCGTTGGTTTTATTCAGCAGTGTCAATTTTAATTTTTGACATTTTACAAATATGTGATAGGGTGGTTGTTAGCTCCATCCAGCTGGAAACCATCCAACCCCTTCTACTTCCAACACCCTTGGCGTGTGATTTCACCCTTCCCATCCTCCAAGTAACTACTCTGAAGTAGTTGGAAAACCTTAATGCTCAACTAAAAGTACCTCAAATCTCGACGTTCTTCAAACCTAAACTTTGCAACGTTGAGGTCACCAAGGGAAAGTTCGCGTCCACCGACGTTGCGTGTTGAGCATTAACTAATGGCCAAAACATCGTTTTACACAGAATCAGTTGTGGCAAAGGGTTATGGAGAGAAGCTTGGCGGAGAAAGCAGGGTTGGTAAGCCGTGTTGATGTTTTCAAAGCTTTCCAAAGCACAAAAGGCAGCTCTGGGAAGGAGAAGAGATTATAACCCTCGGAATTGAATCAACTATCCAATCCCTTCCATAGACGGGGTGTGCCCCTTCTCCCGAAAAGAGCCTCGTTCCTCGTAGAGGGAAGAAGAGAAACCCAGCGGTTTTTATACGATTCTCCTCCTATAGAGAAGCTTTGGACGCAGATTAGAACCCTTGCACTCAGTACGTCTCTTCGACAAAGAAACTGCAAGGGCGGATGAAGGAGCGAGGCAAAAGACTTCGCTTTAGAAGGATCAGAAGGTAACTCTTCTGAAAGACAAAGAACAGTAGGAGGGAAGGGTAAGAAGGGCGTCTGGAGAAACTCTAAGGAGACGGAAAGAAAAGAGGATTATTAAGAAAATTTCTTCGTCGTCCATAAATGATTCTTCTGCATATTCGCAGCGATGATTAAAGTATCAAGTTTCATCCTTAATTTCTAGAATTTACAAACTTCTAGGGTCTTTAATATGCCTCTATGAAACAGATTCTTCAACTTTTTGAACAACACTCAGATGACAAAAAGGTACAATACTTCGGAAGGAACATCGCGTAGACATGAGTACGAGTATGTTTGTAGTACTGACGAAAACAGGACATAATCTTGAGTTATGCTGAAATCATGTTGATGGAATCGTGTTTCGCTACCTTGGGTGTACAAGTTAAAAATTATGATACATGCCAAGTATCACTGCAGTGCACCACAGCTCAACTAGCGAAGTAGGAAACGGGAATATCATTAGTTTGATTTTATGCACCATTTAAGAAAAGAACGAAACCCTGCGCGTCGTGTTATAGGATTGTACTGCTATAGAAAAGCTTTGGGTGTGGAATAGAACACTTGCACGCACCACCACTCTTCTAAGAAGGAACTACAAGAACAAATTAAGAAGGGAGGCAAAAGAATTATCTTTATGAGGATCAAAAGTTTATTTACACCTGGTGCGACTAGTTGGAGAGCGAATGCTCTGTTGCCACTTCTGCTGCTATGAACAGGGGAATACTGCTAGTAGATAACTGTTCCACGTGTCAGTCGATATCCCCCGATTCTGTGCCACAACTTCTACACCTGGCGAAACTCGGGGAAACTGCCCAATAGCAACATCCTCTTTGTCCACAATGCCCTCGCAATTTCGTGTCTTTTTCTCGATCAATCTGTGAAGCATCGTAATCACAATCGCTCTTCTTAAAAGATAGCCGGGCGTTAGGGGGGATCTCAGCATGCGTGGGTTTGGCATGCTGGAAACTCATGCCAAGCGTGGCACTATGCAAGCTTCCCTGGACAACATCTTGAGGATGAAATGTGGATGCTCATGAATGAAAATGAATCTTGTAATTATTATAAAGAAACACGTTGCATGGCCATATCTGCCGTCGCTTTTATATTTTGTTCTTTGATACGTTTGATTGATTACTGTAATATAGTACTAATTATTTTGGGAATGAGCTGAATGTGATTTCATTAAAAATGAATGTTATAACAGTATATTATTGAATTGTAAAGCAGGGAGGGCATCTCATTTAAAGACCCCACTCCCCGCGCATCACCATCGGCACAAACACCAATTCCCCTTCCTCCTTCTTCTCCCTCGTCCATTCGGGTATTTCGTGGTCGCGTATCAAAAATATCATCGACCCCTCATACGGCGCGACGAGAAGTAAAAACTTCCCTTCGAGCCCTTGAAAAACCAAGGGGACGCTCTATTTTAATTAAAACCTTCCTCAGCCCGCTCTCTGTCAAACACGAACTTTTGAATTCCCTCCCGCAGTTTGTACTCGAATGCCTTCTTTTTCCGGATGAAAGAGCAATCTAAAAATTTGCCGTCGTGTTAGCTTTCTTTTCGCCTTGCTTTTTTTTGAGGCGACGGACGACAGGGGGTGGGGGAGAGAAAGAGACCTTACGAGCTTAATTCATCGCTTCAATTTTGCCTTAATGAAACCAATTGGGGGACAGATGCAGTGAGTGTTTAATTTTGAGTTTTTCCCGAACTCACCGTTTTGCGTGTCCCTCTCATGATTTTGCAATTGGACGTAAACTGAAAATAAGAAGAACCCCGAAGACTTAAATGAACGTAATATACCACAGACTCAGTTGTCAAAACGCTTTAGCACTGGGATGCCCTTCCTACTTTATCATTCTTGATTTATTTAGTTCGTGTTTTTGGGTGCCACCATAAAGCCTCCTCCAGCTCTCGCTGAACACCCTTGCTTGTTCACCGAAGTGGGGAAAAGAACGAACATCCAAACTCCACAAAAAAAGGTTTCATACATTTGTTCCTCGTGATTCTTTGACTTGCGGTACGAAAAACTCTTGTGGAGCTAGAATGTGGAAGGGGTTGCTCTAGCCTTAGGCCCCGTATAGGGGTAGAAAGATAAGGACAGGAAAATGAGGAAAAATAGGAAATTCCACGGTAAAACTTCAACCAGTTCCACACAGACACACCGACCATTTACTGTTCTGCGTTTTCCGATCTAAGCAACCCTTGAAACGTAAAGGTCTGAAGAAAACTCAAAACGTTATCAGTGGATTACATAACTTTTCTGATGTTCTCAAAAATTGAGTGGAATAGCGAAGCATTTTAATAGAACTTTAAATTTTTCATGAAGTGCAAAAACTATTATCGGTACGCTGGTAAGGAGGTCTCTCTTGCCTCATGTACCAAAATGGAGTTAAGTGGTAAAACATGGATCTGTACAGTGCACATTATACTTGCAGCACTATTTGTACGATTATTACGAGCAAGAAGCTCATTTGTCGAGGCTGAATATAATGAGACTCTCTCTTCCTTTTCGAAGTATATGAGCTCAAGTTGGGGCTCAATAAATTGTCTAATGAAAGCAACAATGGGCTCTCGCCCTAAAGTGATAAAGTAAGAATAAAATGTAAACAGTGACGTGAAAGGAAGCTGCGACGGATAAAAAAAAAGGCCGATGACATCCCCTACAATAGAAGGCAGTCGCCCAAAAGAACATTTCCAATTCAGTGGTCTGTCGGAAAAAGAGGGGCATCCCCCGATATCGGTCTTGGAGTGTTAAGGAAGGTCTAATACAAAATGCATTTGAAAGCCACCCTCCGGCCACGACTTCAACGCTAATTTCGCCGGACTAAAGGTCAAATGCGGAAGACCCGAAAACAATCTTCGCCAATTGACTGTGCCACATTGTTTTTTGGGTTTTATAGAGAGACTCTAATGCGTCAAACAATATTGTATTGTTCTGCAAATAGAATTACATCGCGTCTGATCGTACAATGGGAACCATGTATTCATCAAGGTGAAAGATCTGCTGTGTATCACTGGTTTTGAGTCTGGATAACAGTTGACATGTACATTTCCTCGCTTTTGGTTTATTATTCATTCTGAATAATAACCCTATGTTTTCGGTCACGAAAAATTTTTACAACCCCCCCTCAAAATTTGATACTTTACGTTTCAAGACATGGAGATTCCAAATTTGCAATGTCCGTCCGCCGTCCCCCGTCCCCCGTCCGCCGACCCCCGTCTCCTGTCCGCCGTCTGGGCCGTTTTGTGCCTTTAATGTGGTCTAAAAAATTCGTTCTTTCGCACAAAAATCCCATTTGGTATCTAGTTGTGCCCGCCATCTCGGCAATCCGATCGGACGAAGCCCGTGGTTGTAATGGGCAAAAAACGGTTAAAAAAATTAACGAAACGCATTAATGCTAGGTCAAGCTGATTATCCGAATAATAAACCGTTGTGTAATAATTTGCAGGGTTTTATTTTCCTTAGCCCTACGGAAAGTTGTGTTATCGATTACAAGGTTTTTTGTTGAGATTTCTTCAATTTTCCAGGCCACTGAGGACAGAAAAGGCCATTCCAGAAAAATATTTGTGGGTGTGTGGTGCAGTTGAGTGGAAACGGTTCCAAACAGCTCGAAGTTGGATTTTAGCTAGCTATAATTTCTGTGAATTAAATTTCAGATAGCACATGGTTAGATTTAAAAAGTACTAATAAGTTTAAGTAGTTTAGTTCTCGGTTTCAGGTTATTTGGGCGCGTGCGTACTGATGCTGGGTACAGTGGATTTGAGGGCAGAGAGAGAAAGAGAGTAATGGTGAGGAGGGGAGACAGTGAGATGAAGATTGAGTAAAGGACAAATTAGCGATTAGATATTCGACGGAGTTCTATGATATTACGTAACGATGGTTGAAAGACCGTCTGTTAGATCAGTCTTCGAACTGAATCAATAAAAAATTCGGCTTAGTCAATCATAAGAAAACCCCACACAATGCTCTTTGTAAGAAAATTTGTATCGGCATCCAATCAAATGACCAGAGATGGGTAACACGCTGAAACTTGTTGAATTCAATTATCGATTTCTGTGTATAATTCTACTCAGCACTGCCAAAGGACTAATCATCCTACCGACTGCTGCCAACCAATATTTTAAAAAAATGAAGCTCTCCCTATGGTTTCTCCGACCCTATGATCCCTGACGTATAAACTCTCTTGATATGGAACACTTTGCCACGAAGTGGAATACGTCCTTCCTGCTACCGAGGCTGTACAAGGCACAATAATCTTGAACCCACTATAACGGGGCTCTACAAATCGATGCCAATAGCTCCCCCCTGATCCGTCGTCTCTTGCACCCATTTCAACTGCGACAGTTGCTGGATCCATGCTCGGACGTACCAACTGCAGCCTTGTAACTCCACGCCGAGACGAGAAGGAAGATGTCTACTGCATGAATACTGTCTGTAACCATCTTGTATGCTGTGTACGAGCGGATCTCCCCCCCCCTTTTCACTTACTCCCTCTCCAGATGCATCAATAAGCTCACAATCGTATGATTGCTTCAATGTTGACCACTTCTTGCAGCAGGTAAACCAATGTCTTACACCCGAAGAAACAAAGTTGATGATGGTTGTTACAACATCAAAAGCCCAATGGAACGCCAAAATTCAAACCTTGTGTCGTTTAAACTACTCATTTCAGGTTACTGGCATCTTGAGTGATTCAACCTGACTTTTGAAAAATCGACATGAACGTGGGGCGAATAGAAATAGTGTATCAGATACCGTGCTGCACTAGGCGTTGTTTCTACGAATATTCGTCGTGATCCTATATTATTTGCTTTTCTTATCAACTACTGTTACTAGAGTATTTGCACTGCTTATTAGACATTGCAGTCTTACCTACAAAGTGTGCAGAGAAAAATGTATGGATTAGCAACTCTTAGGGAGAGTTGTGTTATTAAAACGGTTGTTATTAACACGTTACAATTCAGTTGCCGCGACCACGTGAAAACCGGGGAGTAACGACCAAACCAGTGCCTTTTCAAACATAGGTTCGCCTCGCGGTATAGAATGAGCTACATATTCAAATATAAAACGGAGAGCGTGAACTGAAAACAACGACTGGACTCACCTTTGGAGGGACCCACCTTTGAAGAGATGCGCTCGAAGAAGAAAGGGCCGTTATGAACTTGGAATTTCATTACTCACGTTCACACCGATAGGACTTTCGAGGACCGGAGATAACTATTTTCTACCACTTGAGCTTCTCCTCTCGTAGAATTAATATGAGTTTCCCGGAGACGAATCAATTTGTCGAGACGAAAATTTTGCAATGGATTCCGTTATTGCCGGATCTTGGTAATCTCGTACGACCCTGCAATATGAAATTGTTTGACGGCTTGTTCTACGTCCAACGTTAATTGTGGTGCAATACATGATACTCACCAAATAACTGAAACCAACGAATTAAATTTATTTTCGGAAAAAGGAAACTGCAGTATAAGTATACATGCATACAGGCTCAAATTATGAAGAGAACTAGAGATCAGAATATTGGCCTTACTTAAAACTCCTCTCTTAACATTCTCTTATAGCTGAGCATGAATTATTCATGAAGAGAAAGAGGAAGAGAGAGAGAGAGAGAGAGAGAGAGAGAGAGAGAGAGAGAGAGAGAGAGAGAGAGAGAGAGAGAGAGAGAGAGAGAGAGAGAGAGAGAGAGAGAGAGAGAGAGAGAGAGAGAGAGAGAGAGAGAGAGAGAGAGAGAGAGAGAGAGAGAGAGAGAGAGAGAGAGAGAGAGAGAGAGAGAGAGAGAGAGAGAGAGAGAGAGAGAGAGAGAGAGAGAGAGAGAGAGAGAGAGAGGCAGAGAGCGAGTGTGAGTTGAAATTGAGTAGTGGATAACGAATTAGTGGGCGAATGAGAATTCTACTATCCAAAAAATATCACTGGTTCATTAGACAATGTCAAGAGATTCACGAATGTTGTCCATTTACTTAGCCGTGGTTGGCTACTGCCCCGTTGTCTGGGGTAGCAAACTCAATGGAGCACAATTCCACAAAGCAGCGCTCCTCAGGATCACCAACGCCTACAATAGAGAATCTATTGGATCATCCCAAGTGATCATAGGCCTGCTACCTACTGCCTTGACCATAGAGTGCATGGTGTGGAAAATGAAAAGGGGAGCTTCCCTTGGTCTGAGCCAAACTCAGTATGAACAAAAGTTGATTTCTCCGTATGGAACTTGCCTCCCAAGTAAAGAATTGGATCAGATGGGAAATCAGATTAAGAACTCCCGCCAGATGGTACGGATTCCGAGGGTCATACCTCCATGTCGTAATACATGAGCTACAGCTCGAATGGGAGGCTGCCTAAGTGACAGTCAGCCATACCTCCACAGATTTGGGTTCGGTGGTGCTGAGCGAGTGCCGGCTTCTCGAATGCGATCGACTTACGACTGATATAACTCTCTTATGAGTTTAAGGAACAGTAATTTTGATAAGGAAACAGACCAGGGCAAGCGGCACAATACACTATCGGTTCTGGAAGTGCTAATTTTTGAGCTCGGCAGGGCTTGGAGTATTAGACGAAAGTTAATAGAAAAGGTTGGTTCCCTCGATGTAAGTGAAACGACTCATGCAACCAACCCACAAATGAGAACGGATTTGTACAGGTTAAAAATAGTTACCTCTTTTATACCGAATGGGCACGCACGACCTGAGGGGTCTGCCTGAGGACACCTTTTCTCAAGTTCCGCGCCAAAGCATATCATGATCTTGAGATGCTCCCACTGTTCAATTATTGCTGGCTGACGGAACCTAGTATCAGAAACATTTAGCTATAGTTATGGATGTGTTGAATACACCTGTCATTCGCCCACCTCTATCTGGATGGCGGGAAGAGTGGGATGTTGGCTTAAAGCCATCCGCAAACATAAAAATAAAAAAATCATCCGATCGATATTAATCACTTATTTTCGAAGTCTCAATGGGGTTTCAATCAATTTTCGCTCGACCAATTGTGGATGTTTATCCAGTTTCTAAAGCCAAGATTGGTCGGCGTCGGGTTCATTGTTGAAGGGTGACGCTGTAGTGATTGCTACAACATGGAACACATTGTGTCCTTAGTTTGGGTTTAATTTGTGCCCTGTTTCTCTTCAGTTGCTTGTCAACTGTTTCTGAATCTGCAGAAGCTTTCAAGTTAGCAGTTGATTAATTTAAGGTACACATTGCACGTGCGGTTGTACTCCAAGAGGATTGGTGCTATTGGCGCTATCATTTGAACGATGGGATTTCGTATAAAATAGCGAAATAGTTCAGTTAAGGATCCATAGTGGAATACGCCAAACAGTAACTTGACGAGTTACCGTATCGTGAATGAATGTGGTGGGGTATGATCTACACTGTCGATCAATGAGACAGGAAAAACATTCAGATGATCTGAATACCGCGAAGTGGGTGATGCTCGAATGGAAAATTTTCGTACGTAAAACTGACCGAACCCGAGAAAAATTATTTTTTCACTAAACGCAAACATGTGGATAAATAATCTCTGAACCAGTGCTCGTACGAGATGTCATTTTCTCTGACGTTGTCAATCAACTTCTGCATTCAGCTTATTGAATATGAATCAATCAGCTCATTGTGGTGTGACACGTAACGCAAACTTTAAAATTTCGATTATTGTCAGTTGGGAAAAACCTGTGCAGTTGTTCCAACGACGGTCGGTCTGCCAGAATCATAAGTTATTTCAACGGAAACGTCGAAGAACGGCTTATCACTTGTTGTTTGGGTCAACGTGTCAGGAAGATAAAATTTAGTCTTGAACGAAATTCTCCCATGACTTGCTTACGTTTGGAAATGCCCCGAATTCGAAAAGAATTTACTGATATCGAAAGTCTCAATAAGATTCTAAGAAAAATCCATTTTAAGCGAATATACGTACTAAGTTAGTGTGTAGATGCCTCTGTCAGATCAGTCCATGTTAGCCCCAACAGATAAAATTAGTGGTTCTATATAATGAAAAATGAGAAATCCGGGGGAGGAGGGGATTTCCCAAAGACAACTTAAGTGAAAGCGAAACGGTAAGAAGAGGGAGGGATTATCGGAATGCGAATATCCTTTTATTGAAAGATGCTTGGGTGGAAAGGGGTGGAAATAAGACATCGCAAACGCCTCCAATTCTACGGAAAAAAAGGCAACTTGAAATGTTGGGTCTCTCGGAGATTTACCACAAGGAAAATCGGCATTGAAGGCCGGGGGCTTTCTTAAAGGCACTTAAACCTTCAAAACCCCTTTTTCCCAGCCCGAAAAGGAGAAAAAAGGAGGAAGAAAAGCCGGTCAGATCATAATCAAGATAAATGCCTGTTTCCGGTTCGGAAAATCTGTGCTAAATTGGAATTAACTTCAATTTGTGACTCAAAGCTCAAAAGTGCCGGGAAAGCGCTGAAATAGCTTCTTTACAACTCGAGTAAATGCAACTCTTAGCGTTGGTAGTTCACTTACTGGCTTATCTAGGGCTGGCTTACTACGTTTCGGTGGAAGACCGGATTTAAGGTAAAATTTAAGTACACTGTTCATGACAATGAGCAAATAATGCGCAATGCGTAGTCCTTTGAGATACTCAGAACCGCTTATTTTCCCTTAGTTCCACGATGAGGTGCTCATTCCAAGTTTTGAATGCTGAGTTAGCGGGGCCCTTCAAGTGCCAGAGCCTTAGTTTGTACGTAGTTCATCTCTGAACACGGAGAGAACAATGTAACAACCGTGACCTTCCATTAGAACGCCATAATTAGCCGGAGGATCTCGTTACCTATTAGATTACAAGATCCCTTGAGGTGCAACATCCCCTGTTCGCCTGGCCTTCACTCTGCTCAGCATAACGCCACACTCTCACCAACCCTTGCCCTCCCTCCTCAGAGTCCTCTCAACGGTTAATCAGAAGGTGTATTTACTTAATGCTTCTCGAATTGAATCGACAAACGAGAAAACGGACGACAACCGAGTTAAATGAACAGGTGAACCTCGTAAGGGACCTTGAGACACAGGTCGATGACTTCGTTGGAAGTATTCTGCTTTAGAACGTCGTTCTCAAAGTCAATAATGATAAATTATTATATTTTCACTATCGCCGCCCGATTTTGATGGTTTCTTTATCAGTCCATTCCCGGACTTTGCACAACGTAGCTTTAAGTTCTACATGGAAACTAGTAGCACTGACGTTCCAGAATTTATTGTACTGCTCCTACTACTTGTGCTACGATTATTATTAAGAGATTACCCCATAAATGTTTTATGAGACTATAAACCTGTTTTTTAGGGCGTAGAATCGTGTTTATTGTTCAGGAGTTATCAGGTACAACTGTGAAAAATAGTAGCAAATGAAATGGCGGTGGATAGAATTGCGAAATTTCTGGAATGACTCCTAATTATCGTATGAGCGTTATTACTCTAAGAACATAGTTTATTAGACTACGATCTGAAGGAAACTCAAAGTTTGTTTTCTTCTGATTACATAATTTTTCCCTCCTAATCCATACAACTTAGGAATGTTTAAGACGAAACATTGGTGCTATTGTAAAGGAAAATGTGCCCTCCATTTCCACGTCGGTTTTGTGGTTTTGTGTAAATATGGTAGTATAACCGTTTCGCCCATTTGGGAAGAACGTTATTGTACTAACTCCCATTAAAGGCACCCTTGTGAGCGTGGTCTAGTGGTTACGACAATGGTTCATAATCCTGAATGTCGGTTTATGATTTATCGGAGCCCCTTGAGATTGCAGTAATTTTTGCTTGAGTCAGCAGATCCCCAAACATTGCCAAACCCCCCTCGTAACATTATGACAAGAAAACTACACTTTTTATCCATTCCTTTGAAACTTTCCACTCGAATGAATAGTTTGATAAGGTGGAAAACCATGTTAAGAACTCCTCCTGAATGGTATTCATACCTTTGCTTAACGCATGGGCAGCTCTCTACCGGGAGACGGGATACATGACAATCTGCCATACCTTTGTGGGTCTGGGTTGGGTGGATGCTGAGCGACAGCTGACGAATGGCAACCTATTCGACTTTCGACCAATAGAACTCTTTTATGGGAGCTCAGGAACAGTCATTCCGACGAGAACCGGTAAGGGTGAGTGGTTTTTGAGTGGGCCACGTACGCATCCTTGTGGGACACCTGCGTTGCTCAACTTTGGTTCTGAGGATGTATCTTCATGCTTTGTTTTGAAGTAGCGGTAGGTGAGATACGTCTGCAGCTTCGTACTGTACAAGTAAACATTCGCACCACTAGAAATTATTTCTCTCTTGCAGACCCCTATCAAACGCCTGGATGTCTTTGAGAAACAGGCCGAAAACCAGCTTTTTCTCAAGCCCTTCAGCGATGATGCGCTTTGTACATTAAATCTTATTAACGGTTGAATGTTTTCGGAAAATGCTAAACGGGCGGTGGAATATAAGCTTTGATAAAAGTAAAGAGAGTGAGTGCGTCAAGTGCATTGGAATCATAGAGGCAAAGAAGAGGAATTTCTATTTCACAGTGAGTAGTACTATACTTCTCATAGGAACCAACCCCCCTTGATCGGAAAGTTCATCGAAGACTTTCATCGAGATTATAAACGAAGGTGGTGAGCTCCAAATAACTTGGCTGCGACTGTGTATGGGGGGTAATAAGATTTGAAGGAGCGAGATTAGAGAAAACGGCGAGGTGCACAACAAGTAAATACGAGTAAGTCGATAACAATTTAATATTTCCTGAATTAAAAACTGTTTTAAGTTTAAATGTGGAACGGATAACGTGCTCTCCCCAGAGGAGGATTTTATTTTGTTCTCGGAGGGAAGGGGATGGGAATTCGTTTTGTAGGTCGTGGATGCGTTGTTAAGTGGTGGTTATCATAAACTAGAAGTATTTATGGCCCTGACATCCTCCGTCGGAAAGCTCCGTCAATATTTGAGAGGGCGGATTTTGGAGAAATAAAGCCGAAATTGTGCCGTCACGACAACGTCGTTGAGGTCTGTTGGCGAAATGATGAGGCGGGGAAGGCCTGTTGAAGCGAGGTCTTAACTGACGGTTGGGTGCCACAAGTGGGTGCTTGACCTCCCTAGCGACACTGACCGCCGTCCCAAACCACTCTCTGTCGTACTGAGTTCGCGTTCCCCCTTACAACTGCATAACTACCTTGAGAGTTGTTTTCGCCATAATATCAACAACGGCGCAGACTCCTTTTTTTCTCAGCGGAAATATCCCTTGTTTCGGAGGCCATTTCTCTGGAAACATGCGATTTCTGAACTGAATGGTCCGTGGGTTTAAAACTAAACGGGAAGAATAGCAGGGGGGTGGGCGATAGCTCTCAACTTTTGAAACAACGCTTAGTTAATAAACCGGATATTCAAGTCGTTAAACGGCGATGTTAAGAACATCGTGCTTTAGTTACGTCGTTCAAAATAAGCCAAAGATCAGACTGAGCGCATAAATAATTAAATTGACCTGCTGATTTTGTGCAGTCAGTGATTAAAGTCGATGACAATTGACAGTCGATTTGCCATAAATACTCCTCATTTCTCTCACACACGTTCCTAACTCCATGATTTTCACTCAATTTCTAAACGGTTAACTTTTGTTTGATATGTTCGTGTGTTAACTTTCCACGTGTGAAGTACTTGGGGAGTTCCTTTAAAGAATTACCCGCGTACAGGACACGAATGAAAGTCGTGTCAGGGCCCAAAAGACGAACAAGTTAAATATACTCAATTATACTCACTTGATGTAAATAAAATTTAAAAAATGCCCATCAGGAAAGTACTGGGAAATGAAATTATAAACCAAGTTGCATTTACTCAGGAAAAAATAGAAATGAAATTTACTCCTTGTAGAATGAAACAAATAACCTATGCTCGGATTGTAGTAAATGACAATAAAGGGAAAATGAAACACCAAGCTCTGATCGCTTACCTTACTTCACACAATATAAAGGGACTTTAAATACTTGATCACTGGCTTAAATCATGGGGGAGATTCGTAAGCGATGTCGGTAGCCGTTATACCGAAAAATGTGGCTCCTCCGCTAATATAAACAGCGGCGAACTGCACATGTGGCAGCAACATTGTTGCCACCATCGGCAGTCCGCCGCAAACCATTACACACGAAAAGCACGTGGAAAGGCTACTTTTCTCTACATAAAGCAAAGGTTTCTCGCCAAAGGTTGCTCGAGGAAACCAGTCACATCCCTAACATCACATATAACCTTCTAGCTGTCTATCTATGTGAGCGAACTTTCGCAGTTTCAGTGGAGAATACCTTCTCCTCGAGTAGAATAAGAGAAGGTATACCGCAGGGCAATGCATTTGCCCTATCCTATCTCTTTGTCATTTATTGTCATACCACTTTCTGTAGTAGGTTTACTCGCACAAATTTTTATTCACAAGTGTACGAACAATTACTCTATTCCATTCTGTTTAGTACTGTCCGCTCTTTACTGGCAAATGTGAGCCATTGGAAATGATTAGAGCATCCTGGTTGGGAACTGACGAGTACGATCTGTTAGTTGAAAATCAAATTAGGCATAATTTGATTCAACCGTTCTTTCTCAATCGAGTTTACGTACACACAGGCATTGACAATTTTCACAGATGGTGTTTTCTTTGCCTTTGAAATAAAGATTCTGTGAAAACGCTTTTTTCCAGCCTTACAATTAAAATATTGATATTCTTCATAGAAGACAAAACACTGAACACTCGATTGAGTTGGTTTGGCATTGCGATATTCGAGATATGTGTGGCGTTGGTCGCCGAAGGATGAATGGGAGAGAACGGTGTTACGTTGCAGCAAAGTATTTTGTTGGCTTTTCGGCGGATTAAATAGCGAGTTGGTGCATATGCCCTATTTAAGTAGAGCTTACGCGCAAGGGGGGGGGGCGGATGAGAGTGTCGTCCACGAGAATTTAAATTGCAAAAGATGTGTGACGGTTGTTGTGGGGCGGGGAGTTTCAACTGAATTTCTCCAGCCCTGGTTCAGATATTCAAATCAGAAATAATAAGACGAAGGTACTCAGTAACCTGCTGATAGTTGTATCTTCTTCGGGAACTACTTCTTGATTCGTTTCAGAAACGTTAATGTACTCATTATAGCACAGAGCCAAATCACTGTAACCGTCAGCATTGTCAATGCAAAATTAACGCAGTGGATATCAAACTTGGGCTGAGGGCCGAACGTACGATAATTAGGACGTGCCAATCAATACGATCGATACCTGTTCTTTAAAATTGTATACCTGGGCGAAAGCTTCAACAGCCCAAACTGCTACTGACAAAGGTAACAATACGTTCGCCAAAACTAGTTGTTATTCTTTCTCATTTGCTGGCAGGCCGGTGATTTGTTATTACAGGCCACAACCATGGGGACCCCTCGGAAAATACGAATTCAATTAGCGGGAGCCTCGAGTGAGATTATCGTGTTATTCATAGTCATTCATTAGGCAGAATTAATCAAATTAGGTTCGCCACCAACAACTGGGAAGGTTGTTCAAATACATTGCAATTAACCTCCTTCGTATGGAAGAAAATACGGGCACAATGTTCGTTTCAAGTCCCGCCTCGAGCGGGATTTTCGAGAGATAAATCTGTTAGATTTATGCGACGGGATAATGAAGTGTTGTCGGGCGAACGATTCACTCGTTAAAGCCCATAATTTACCAGGTAATCTTTCGTCGTTGAATAGAGAGGAAGGGGCGTAGGGATTACGCCAATCATTAGGTTCGTAAAATGTATTCAGTTCAAAACGGTACGAGAAAAGTTTTATTTTCCTTATGTCAATTCAAAAGCTTGAAAAATGTGAATGTAGCAGTCTAAAGCACCATTTCACATTTAATTGGTGTGCCAATTCATCACCGGCTACGCTTTATGGACAGAAAAACTGATGAGACTCAAATTATTATTTTAGCTCGATCGTAATTTTATTCAAGACGACAGTTAACCTGTGATATGCAGTACTCCACTAGTTGCTCGCCATTCACGGTTTTCCGCCTGTTGACAGGTAGCTATCGTCAAATTGAATCAAAATAATTGTGGTGGTTAGTTGTATTTCCTAGCATACAATCGTTAAATGTATTCTACTCACGAGGAGGCAAAACCTACTTCAACGACATTAATTGGTTCACGACTCTCTAAATACCTTTTGACGGCGTTATCAAGTTTTGGGTGAACTTATCAAAATCCAGAGATCTCTCTTGTCCTAATGGATAAGGCAACTGGTGTCCAAAAACCGTAAAATTCCGGACGCTATTCTTATTTCTAATACACAAAGTCGCCGTCAAGACTGAACGGAATGAATAGTAGGTCCCGTTTCGAATTTCGCCTCGCCATCAAATATAGTGTGAACTACCTTCTTGATTCTTCAGGCGATAGCGTGACATTCCTAATTCGTTATGTGATATCGCACCTGTTACGTCTTAAGAACACATGAACGTTGTAACTGAAGACTGCTTACTGTCAGTGCCATTGAACAACATCAAATACTCCAGGCGGCTGTGAGTCTAGGGGTGTATTTCTCTCTAGCTAGACTGATTGACATTATCACAAGGTTACAAAACTTTGCCAATCTTTCTGGACTGAGCAAGAAATGGAAAGGACAACAGCATAGACGGATGAAACATACCTTTCTCAGAAGACGAAGGTAATGTTAATTCTGATCGCGGTGAGTGGTGAGAAACCAATAATCTACAAACACCTTCTAGTAGAGCCACTGAAAGCAGATTCAGCTGTCGTCAAGGCTTTTTGGTAGCCCAAAGTTGATGAAGTCTGTCGCCAACTCTGCCTTCCTGGCACACGGCGGTTTGAAGCATGCGCAAGAGTTTTCTTGAGTCAACGGTCTTTCTGGTTATGTGAGACTACTCAGTAGTGGCGGAGCTCAAACAACACAATTACAATGAGGGGAACGTGAAGGCATCTTCCTGATCAAAGGAAAAGAATGACGAAGGACTCCGCAGGTCTAGCAAGAAGAGCTGTGGTGGAGAATCGAGATTGGAGGACACGCGGAGGCTAAAATGACCCACGCTGTGACTGTAACCTGCCTATTCTGCATGGGCCGGTGATTGAGCGATTAAAAAGTCGGACGATACGTGTCATAAAAATTAATAAGAACACAACCAAGGTAATTGGGACCTATGTCGTGATATTTAGTGTCAATCAATGGGACCTGATCAATTGCAATTACGCATGCAAATGCAATTTCGTCTATAACTGATTCCAAAATTACAAATTACCTATCTATACCTAAATAACGCCTATAATTGAAGGTTTTGGATTGTGATTAGAAATTTGTAATTGTTGACAACTAATTGCCACCAACTAAATGTTTAATGTACAGCACTGAACCGGAGAGAGAATTTAAAGGAGGCTGTACAGCGCCGGTGGAAAACAACTGCAACAAGATAAAACCCCAGGAATCAATATAAAAATAATAATTAAATAATTCTGTTGGCAATCGAGCCCGCAAAGCGCAACTCGCGTGAACAACAAAGGCGATGTACCCGGTCGTGATAGTTTCCCGTCGACGGGTTTGCGGCACTGAAACTGCTTTCCACATACAATATTATTTTTCTTTAGATATGTGACACAGGTGGTTGGTGACCGGCGACAGACGTAAAACTGACATGAACTGAAGGGAGCTGGGCTTGGAAGACTGAGGAAGTGGGAGGGCGTTATCGCCAGTGTGAACACGGAATGAGCTTTGCTCCGAACGTCAACAACAGAACTAAACACTAAACAAGTAAACAGACCAAGACATGGGAGTCGACGCAATAGATCTTTAAGATACTGATAAACATACTGTTTGAACTACAACTTTCCTGCCTGATCAACATACCGTCGTTTACATCCGCTTTCTAGAACACAGACAATAGGAGTAGGGAAGATGTGTGCACAGCGTTTACGTGGATTGGCTGAGCCCTCACTACCAGGAACTACCTTATAAAGTTTTTGTTAACATAAAAATATCCATTAACGTCATAAGATGACATAAGAACGAGAGAACAACAGTTTGAAATCACACGCGAACCTCAAATAAGTCATCATGATGGGGAACTGCAAATTGGAACCATGGACTTTTGGGGTTCGATACTTTGAAGTCCCGAGACTTCGATGTAACTTAGGAAGTGCATGTAAAGTAACTCAAAAAGTATTTAAAAGGTTGGCAGTTTGTGAATATTACTGTCAGGAGACTTTCATGATGATAGAGCTCTCTAAAGCGTCAGCTTAAATGATCAACAGAACCAGAACCCACTTGATTCATCGTTTTTTCATTATTTTCCTTTTGTTCTGGGTGGAGTAAGATGAACAATTCTGAATTTCAGATTGAGGTTAGAAAGAGCTGGCGGTGCGTGGTGTCCGAAGCCTCAAGTCGAAAGCGGTGTGAGAGAATACTTGCAAATCGATCTGGGAGACGTTCACGTCGTGACGGGAGTACAAACGCAGGGCCGCTACGATCACGGGAGAGGCCAAGAGTACGTCGAAGAGTACATGGTCGAGTACTGGCGCTCTAGTATCAACCAGTGGAAGCAGTACACGAGATGGGACGGCAAACAAGTAAGTAATGTCCACTTTAATTCAACCCCAACCCGAACAGGTTTCTATTTTTCATGGAATTTTTGCGGGCTTCACATGTTGTGCTTCGAGAAACTATACGATCTGGTGAAGCACATAGATTGCCACTTCGTTTGAATTTGTTCTTTGTTTCAGCATATGTTCTCAGATTTTTGTTAGGTTTGATACTGCAGAAGTCGAGCTTACGATAACAAAATCAGACGAATAAGTCTCCCTCCGAAAGAGTACTTTTTACAGCATCTCGGAAACCTGCAATCCAACACGTTACTAGAACGCATTGCAAAATACTATTTAACCACTGGTTCCGATTGGTTTGGAGATAGAGAAACGCAAGTACCTGCTTGGTTGTAAAATTGTTCAGGAGGTTTTCCTAAACTGATTCCTGACGCCGGGTACAATATTCTTGTACTTTGGAGCTCAAACAACCAACTTCTCATCTTAAGTATCGGTTTCAATAAAATTCTCAGTATCACTGTTGGAGACAAAGTGTTATACATTTCCGCCAGAGTTCATACTTTTATTTCTGTCACCTGAGACAATAAAAGCAGCTCTCCAACTAAACTCCCAAGTTCTGATGGTTTCAATTCACTTACAGCCTCCTAATAATGCTATCTTCATTGATTCGACGCCTCGTTACAATTTTGTCTTTTCACTTAACACTCGAATTATTAATATATATTTTAAACCTTACAGCCATCATTCACAATGGTTAAACATTATTTACAGGTACTTCAATACATAATTAAATTAAATATTGCGAGAAAATCGAAAATAACTACGTGCACTTTTTCAGTTCCAGTTGCTAATAAACAGACAAAGTTAAATGGGCTTTGGATCATGTTTGCTAAATTGCCCATAAAATAAATAATTCTATTCTGATCTATTTTGTGGGGGCAATAGGTGCTCTTCCAAATGTCATGTGGACAACACCGAATAGAAGAACTTTGCTTTTCCTCCCCTCTTCAGATACCCCGGCGATCTCGGAACAAACGGGAAAATAGATCTCTTTGTCGATGGGCGGGAGTCGTGATATCGCTGTTTTGAAATCTATTTGTGGTTACTCGATGGTACAAGGCTTTACAGTTATCGTACCTTCTCTAGCTGACCGACCCGCAACTTCGTTTCCTTTGATTCCAACATTTGGTTTCGTCCATACTAAAGTGATGGACATCCCCAGGCATTCTAGCCGTGGTTCAGAATTTCCCCAATCAAGAGATAAATGTTAGATATCGGACCACATAACGAGCCATACGCTACCATAATCGCACCAGAAAGCACTGGAGTAGCAACTGCGAGCTAACGTGCAGCGAGAAACTGATGGATGGTTCGGAATGTTTCGCGTAGATCCCACAACCTACGCCACTGTTCGTCTTCGATCCGTCCTTGTAAACTACTGCTAGAAGGGACTGTCCTTTGATTTTAAAAAAGAAAAAAGCTTCTAAGTATTTGTTCAGCTTTTGCACGAAGGATGCTAATACTCTTGGCTGCGGTAACCACTCGTGAATCCTGTAGTTGTGCAGTCTTAGCGCCAGAGTGAGCGAATTCAAGTTGAAATGGTTCTCTGTAACTTGTGGTAAATGCGTTCATTCTTTTCTTATGTGCATCTTTTGACCTCCTATCTTGAAATAAGCAATCATATTGTATTTGTCGTTCGAATCGAATCGAAATCTACGATGATGACATTTTTCAACGCTCTCATGGTCGTGAATTGACTTACCTTACAACGTGTAGTCCAATTTTACACAAGATTTGATTCTTACTCTTTGAGTTGTTAACTGCCTTGATAAGTTGTCTCGTTCCAGAATGTAATGAACCCACCGCGTGTATGGGGCTATGGGCTTTTTAAAAGGTCTCATCGCATTTTACAACGTCGAGGGGTCGTATGGAAAGTTGAAACCCGGTTATAGGAAATACACCCGAGGTTCATAATAATAACCTGTCGCGGTTGGGGAGTGAAAAAGCTGCGTCTCTCTGAAGGGAAATTCGGAGGAGGTCGGGAGGTAAAAAGGGCTGTTGTGTCGTTGGAAGGGGAAACCTGTCACCTGCAGGCGAATTCAAGGCTTGGGGTGAGGGGAAAAGACGAATCCGCTACCGAACCCAACGATAGCCCTCATTCACAATCCTCCTGTTCATTTCCTGCAGACCCACAGCTTGACGTACTTCGTACAGGCTCGAGGATCCTGATCCAACGAATGGAAGCTCAATTGAGCAGTAAAAATACCACGTGGAACTCCAACGACTTTTGTTCTGAGGGCTTCCGTTACCCTCCTCCTTTGTTTTTCTGAACAATCACCTTCAATTTCGCCCTGCAAGCATCAACGTACGTCTGAGGGAATTAACAAGTTTAGCTTCAATTGTTGTATGACGTTTTTTAGTAAACCTTTTTCAGGAAACAACCCACAAGGGGACCCAATTATTCGGATCTGACATTTTGATCAACTGCTTGTTGTCAAGTGCTAAACTGACTGTTCTTCACACAGCTGTAGTTAATCCACACAGCTGTAGGTAATCCACACGAGTTGTACAAGTTCAGAAATCACTCCTCACAAAGACACGTCAAAACTCACGAAAAACAAAAACAGCTCAATCGGTTTAACCATTCTTTCTTGAATTGAACTATAGAGTCAAAGTTCTTATCCGATAATTCCAAACCTGTAAGTAAGAAAGAAAGTCTCATGAATCGCATAAGTAGGAGCAACTTAATGAACTCCGAAACCTCATACTCCACCAGTTTCCACGTAGAACGTTGCTACAGTTTTATCAAACTGAGCCTTCGGTTTTAGCCTTCGTCTTCGTTTAAGCCTGCGAAATGATTTGCTGACAAACAAGAATTGAAAACCAATTAATGAATCCCTTCAGTACTGAATGTAAATTCGTCTGAATTCTCCTGTACGGGAACTACTTAGAGGAAGACCGGTTCCGTGGTTTCCGAGCTCGTGCCAATTGAATAACCAATGGCGGAACATTGGGGTGATTGCGGATGCAGAAAGCGGGGATAGTTAGTTACCTCCTAACGCAATCGAAGGCACGTGATTCGCAGTGGATGAATTGGAGCGCACATACCTCACTTTCCATATCCCGGTCTCACGAACTCGGCCTCAAATTTACGGACGGAGTTCATTCAGTATCGAAGCGGACGAACGGGAAGAGAAGATAGCGAAGAAAAAAAAATTCGTTATGCATTCGGCTAGTTGCAAGGGGAAATAAAGGAGCGGTACTGCGTTCCTGAACACTCTCTGAAATGTATTGAAGAGTAAACTGGGACAATGAAATGTCTAATTTGGCTCAGAACAATAGAATAACTATAAAACTCGGATACAAGAACTGTAACGTGTTAATACACCATTTACTGAAGCGTTAAAAATTAAGCCGTCGCAATTGTGTCAAAAAGTTAAAAAGGTGAATTTGAAAAACATACGGGAAATACGTTTTGTCTCATTCCTATCGAATCCTTGGCTTCACTGTTTGTGGTTATTTCTCCGTCATCTAACTCAATAGCTTTCGATGTAAAATGTTCAAAATCGGCACAAAACAAGGACAATGGAATCACAGGAAAATTAATTCAAAAATGTTGGAGAAGTTTATTTCGAAAGGTTATCCATTGTAAACCGAATGAGATTTCTACTGTAGGTTTAATGTTGTACCAACATTCTTCACAATTCTTAAGTGCCATGGGTTTGCTATGTATTTTTCCGCAACATTTTTATAGCTATGGTGAAAGCTGAATTATAGGAAAATTGGTAGAATTTATGGATCCTCGGATCCTCCTCGCTCGATTGACGTTCAACGAAAATGTACTAAGTCCGAGATTGTGGTTTTGAGGATAATTCAGAAATGACTCGTGGAAGGTTGTGCCCATAACATTTTGAAAAATTCCGAACAAGACAGGAATTTAAGGAGGACAGACAAGATAGTTGCGATTTATATTTCGCTCGGAGAAGTTAAGGAATATATTTATGAAAAGACATAGATAGATTTCCACGCGGAATTTGTTAAAGGTGAGTAAACGATTTCTTCCAGTTTTTATTTCCTTTTGAAATAATTGAATCACGACATTCAAGACACAATCTTGAAATCTCCATTGAAATAATGTCACTATACATAAGATAGTAGTAGACATAGTCAAATTTTAGGCCACACATCAACTTAGGTCGAAACTTACTCTTTTGCACTAGGAATCAAGTCGATACCTGAATCGAAGCTGCTGATTGAGATATCGACCTATCAGCACCACAGCAAAAGCAACAGTGGGAAACTTTCCGACTGTTCCCTTATCTTACATAAACTTACGTTCCTGTTAAATTTCCCTGATTAAATAGTTACGGAAAGGAAACATATATACGTCCATATTGAAATATTTTTGAGTCCAGCTGCTTTTCCAACAGAACCTTTGTTCGAACGAAATGTAGTGTTGCTGATACATCTAAAAGCGAAATTTCAACGTTGGCGACCCTTTTTGAGCTCCGTTTTCCTCCATATACACGTATTCCGACCTGTAATGAGCTTCGAGATGGTTTAGTCGGTTAGCGGTCCAGTGGCTGGCCACGTTTGGGTACAACATCCGCGGCAACGAGTCGTGGGAAGATGAGAGCGGAAAACGACGTGAAATGTTCCCTGAGAAAGCTCCGAGGGACGAAGTATAATGAGATGAGCGCTTACCAAACCCGGGATTCTGCGGCCTCGTTTGCTCGTCGCCCTTTATTAATACCTCGGGTTTTGAAGGAGCCCCAGTCTCGTCAACGAGTGACTACATGAAACCTTCGACCTCGACGTTGAAGGTGAAATATTAAATCTCGTTGTTGGGAGAAAGGGAGATTTCCAGTGCCTTCTTCCTTGTTCCGTCCCCTTTGCTATTCACTCGAGGATGAAAAGACTCGAGTTCGTTCCGAGCAACAAAGTTAAAACCTGAACGAGCGACAGCAAATGAGCCTCATGAGAGCGTGCTCCACCTCCAGCCGCCGGCGGGGCCGCTCCCATCTCCGCATAAAACTTTTAAGCCTTGAGACGTCTCAGATGTCGTTAAAAGCCGAAAAATATAAAGACTGCGCCAAATTACGTTTAACTGCGAGAGAGTTACCGATGAACAAGAAAACGAGAGATGTTCATTGAAAACTCGATTACTATACTCAGCCAGTTTAAATAAATTGTTTTTGAACAAAATGGGAAAACTCATAACAGATGAAACTGTCTGGCTTCTCCCCCCAACAACGGTAATAATAACGAAGTAGAGTGCAGTGGCCAAGTCTGCTGAGCGTAAGTCTGTCCAGACAAGGCAAGGATGTGGTTAGTTTGCGACCTGGCATCCCCGTCTCTTTTACACTCAGTGACGATGGGTGGGGGCGGAGGACACAATTGGTGATGTAGCTATGTAGCTGGGGGACGAGACCGTGTTACCGAATAGGCCAGCTCCAGGGGAACGGGCTTCCTTTAGAGAAGGGAGCACGTTTGACTTTGAAGTTACTTGTGTTGGACCAGTATACCGTTTACTTTAAAACATTGAATAGTAATGTATATATTACAGCGAGCTCCCAATGGCTTTTGCTCGCTATTTAGTATGCTTGCTAATCTTCAAGATCTGCCTCATTCACCAAGTAATGGGAAGAGCGAATGTGTGCCCTTCAGTCAGTAGACAAGAACCTACGTATTTCGTTCTTCCTGATTTTTTCTTTCTTTAATTTCTTTATTTTTTTCTCTTTCTTTACTCCCTGTCGAAATTTCTTAATTCTACTCAAACGAAGTATTCAACACAATAGCAGCATCAGAGAAGCGAACGTTCACCCATCCGCACTCATTCTCACCCCATTCAGCATCGAAAAATACTGGTGAACCTCAAGAAACATGACCACCTGTGTTCGGTGCAGACCGAATTAGTTGGGCATTTAGAGCTCTGCACTTGCCCCTAATGGGAAGTCCTTGTTTCGGGCCTTCCCTGAAGATCGAATCAGCTATTTTTGACACCTCTCAAGCGAGAAATTCATTTCCTCTCTACAACACACAGCGCTTTCCAGAGACTCATTCGTGTCCCAGTTCTCGCAAAAAATGCTCGTTTCACATCTCTATGTCTACTAATTCCCACTTCTCTGTACTTCCCCGTACAACCAGTTCACGCCTTCAGAGCCCGCTTGTTCGCGCTTGAGTACTGAAACTCATATCTTATTCTAGTTTCTTCTTCTTGTACATGTAAGTGCTCGAGTCTTGTTGCAATCTCCCGACTATTCGAATTACAATTTTCGTGCAACAGTAAAACCCGTCTCCGTGATTCTTCCAGGTCTACTCTGGACTAAACGACCCGACGTCCATACATTGAACTGACTTGCACGACGCGATACGTTGAACTGACAGGTGGTTCAAGTATTACGAGGAGGATCGTGGGAAATGAAACGATAACTTTCGTTATGTTATCCCGCGAGTTCCTTCAAGTAGCATAATTTGCACATTTAATGTAATTTTACACTTTACCATTTCTACGGTGAGAGTCATTTTATTCAGATCAGCATCGAAAAATACCTAGTAAACGACATCAAACACGACAAGGTCGCAATAAAAATGCCAAATTTTCGTTTTTGGCTAGTGTTGTCGATCAGTATTTGCCCATTTTGGGATACCTCAGCACAACTAGATAACAAATGGGATTTTTGTGGAAAAGAATGGATTTTTTAGACCTTATTAACGGCAAAATATGACGAGGATGACGGACGGGCATTGCAGACTTGGAGTCCTGATGCCTTGAAACCTAAAGCATCAAATTTTGAGAGGGGTTGTAGAAATATTTTTCTGACCGAAAACATACGTGATTCTGTGGAATTACTCTATTACTTGAGCGCTTAGATTCGACAGGAGTATCGTTACACAAGCAGAAGGATGAATTTTTTTTCGTGGTTGGACGAGGAAAGAAATTGGATGCCATCGTTTTTGAGGAGACACTACCTGGTATCCGACGTGAGGTGAGTAGAAATAATTCAGCTTCTCTTTTGTCAATTATGAACCTCTCCTGTTTAAATAAGGTAGCATTGTAGTCATTCCTACTTCCATTGTTCTATCTTTTGATTGCAATCATCTCCAACTATATTCCCGGAATAACGAAGAATATAACAGCTAAAAATTTTTCATTTGGCCGTACCTTCTGATTCTGCGTTTTTTCTCCTCTGGGGATTTAATTAAACTCTGTTCATTTTCCGTTGGAACGATTTTCCCTCGCCGCGAGTTAAGAGAAAGAAAAAAAAGGTCTTCGTATTTTCGATAGTTAATTCACCTTTATTTTTATATTCTCTAGCACCCTCGCAATGCTGCTAAAATACTTTGCACGCATTTTGAGGCACCGGTGTTCAACATTCATAAATGCCATCTACCGACTCTCATATCACATTTAAAACTGAAGCATCACGTAGTGCCTAATCATCGGCAAAAATCTGTGAACGGTTGAAAGACAATTACTCCCATAATTGGACTGTGAGACCGACAGTAAAAAAAAAAAAGAAGTTAGTGGCGCATAGCTGTGCTCAGGGAAATCGCGGATTAAATCGACCTCCCAGAAAGATACTAGAACACGGGAATTGTGTAGGGCGGAGGTAATTGGTAAGGCCTTGTTATTGCTTAGTAAGAGGAAATGGCCGTTGAATAGAGCCGCGTCTGCATCTTTGCCATCTAAAGATGGGAAGGGGGTGGAGGGGAGGAGAGTAAATGGTCAGCTTTTCTGAAGCCAATCTGATTTTGAAGTGTAACTTTAGGATCGATCAATAACAAGATAGAATCGTTGAACTGTTGGCGCACGTCGTGCGTTGGTACTTTGTGCCAGGTTTTGTCTTCCTGTGACTGAATATATGAACTTGAAGAATCGAAAGAGTAGCTAAATATCCAATTGCAAGCTATGTAAGTCTCGAGCGAGGCCTCCTCACCACCGCTGGTCAGTATGGGCGGATTAGGTTTCATAGAAGCGCGTCATGGCAATTCCTGCTGCTTCCACTTATGTCGTAAGCCTGTAAGGGTTTCCTAGTTTTGGTAGTGTGTCCAATTTTAGTTTTAGTTAAACTTTTTCGTCGAGTTAGAGGTAAAACGTTTTTTCTTCTAAGGCGTACGTTTCTGATGTACTTTTCGCTGGGGCATAAGACTTTTTTGCCTTGGTGAACCTGACTTACTCGTTTGTTAAAAGAAATAACTGTTCATCGAGACGGATTTGACTAGTTGTACTCGGGAAGAAGATTAAAATAAGTGTAATTTTTGAGTTGATGACGAACCAGAGTCTTGCGTTCATCATCGGGAATTGGGGAAAACTGTCTTTGACTGCATGTGTGAGGGTTTAAACAGTGATTCCTTCTCTTATTCTCTCCTACGGTTAGTTAAAACAAAGATGATGTCCTCAATTGTTTTGTCAATTGTCCTGAATTGGGTTTTAAGGTTATTAAAGCTTGGAACTATTTTTGTACATTAATAAATTGGCATAAAAGGGCCGTGCTTAAACCAAGGTGTATTATCTCTTAGGGATAAACCCCCTCGGTTTCTTTGTGTAATCGTGAAGGAAATGAATCGCGTTCTTTTTGTATAGTTAAAATGAATTCATAACAAACAACAACATTAAAAAGTGAAACATTGAACAATTCATGAAACTCTCAATATCTTCAAAACGATTAAAGCTTTTTCAATCGATTTTCCATTAAAAAATTCCCCCGCATTAAC
Source organism: Pachypeltis micranthus (assembly GCA_020466155.1). Classification (NCBI taxonomy): domain Eukaryota; kingdom Metazoa; phylum Arthropoda; class Insecta; order Hemiptera; family Miridae; genus Pachypeltis; species Pachypeltis micranthus. The sequence goes on along the minus strand of CM035774.1, from coordinate 19,208,472 downwards.
TCCTCCCCTTAACTTTCTTGACCACACTCGATTTTGATGAATTTTTGACAGTGTCACAATCCAATGCGGCGTACATCCTGTTATTCTGCTTAGCCGTTTAGTTTAAATCGTACAGTAACTTGAGCGACAAGATTGCAATATTAACAGAGAGTTCGAAAAATTAATAAAAGAAATGGGAGTACGAAACGACAAGAAATAGGTCTTGACTTGGGATTAAAAGCTCTCTCCACTTGTAGGCGAAGGTTTGTGTCAAGTTAGTGCAAAAGTTAAGCCTTTTTTGGTACTTACAACCACACATGTTCTCAGTAAAACCCTTTTACTTGGATATTGTTTCTTCAAAAATGACTTGAAAGGTAGGAAAGAGGATAACCTGCGTGATACGGCATCCTTCAGTGGCTGTAGCGCTGTGGATTACCACAAAGAACCTTGTTTGCTTTTTAATTAAATAACGGTGCGGCTACTCTTGGTCCCATCAGGTGGTCTTGACAATTAACCAGAGTACGACAACCATCCCAATCTTGTCTCTGCAGAACTGGTTGTTTATTTGCTCAACTAATTGAAAAGGGCCGACTATAAGGTTGAGATAACAAGAAATACCCTACCTCTTCCAGCTGTTCAAGGCAAGCGACCACTTAGACGGCGTTGTACCAAAGCTTCATCTCAGGAATGGAGGTTGCGTTTCGTTCTTTTTTATAATCGTGTAGATTGTAATTGACGCAAAATGTAATGATTATACACGGTTAAAAAGTTTTCTCAAGAACGTTGCGCATGTTCGCTCTTGTGAACTTGCAATAACTTCGTTTTCCAGGTAAATTCATTATATATGAGTTTTAGTAATTGATGAAAAATTTATTAGAAACGGTTTGAGCTGAGAAGAGACAGAATGTGGGGGAATATCACGTGGGCTCAGCCTCATCATATGATACCCTCATTTTCGCTCCCCTTTCTTTGGTTCGGTGGTTACCTTTTCCCGGCTCCACCACCCTATCTCCCAAAAAACACGCCTATCTGCAGTTTTATTTCTTGTTAAGGGACCGTATAATTTAATAATATTTTTTCTCTCCCTCGGGAACTTCCCCCGCTGCGAATTTTTAACCGTCTTCCACGAGCTCTCCTCTTCGCAGCTCAAGGGAGTATAATGTATACAAATAGGCGTTTTTTTTCCTTCTCATTTCCGTTACCTTTTTCTTTTCGCAATGTATCGTTTGGGTGCTTCGTAAGCGAAATCGGTTTAACGCGATCCTCTACTTCACTACCGCTGTACAACATCGCTGCGGGAATATTTAATCGGCTACCTCTGGAGCTGCTCCAACGAGGACTACTTTGTCCCGATTGTTTTAACGAGCCCCCGAGGTGACTGAATTATAATTCAGGAGCCGATTACCCGAATAACGAGGCCAATTGTGCGTGCCTCTAATGGAACGAAGTCTATCGAATTTCCCTCGAATATAACGGCGTACCTCTTCCATGTTCACGGAGACGTAGCTAATCAAGAGGTACGGGACTTGGGCACTTCGACCGACCCCGAAACGTGGTAACACGATTTTCACGTTGCATGTTGGAAGCCCGTCATTTCGATACATTGTGAAACTGGAAAACTGGAAACAATAGTTTCATACAGTAATGCTACATTTAGGAGTACCGTGCGTAATACATCAAGAGCCATATTTGACGAATCTGCTCTCTACCAATCGCTTTGCCTACACTCAAGGTATGATGGAATGACTCGTAAATTAAATGCTTAGAAGCATTCGGATTCTGTTCACATTGGTCTCATTCGAGACTGCTTAGGGTAGTCAGTTGAAAAACTCTGCCGAAGTTGGCAGTACTTCACTTAGCATAGCGTACAATTGCTCGCGGTTAATTAAATGAACCTGTTGTGTTACAACCTGATGACATTGAACCAATTTTCCTCTATTCTCAGTCCCCAACTCACGTGACCCGCGAACACTCTTTCAGGTATGCATCTAGCTTAACCTCAGTTCGTGAGGGAGCGAAAGTAAGAAATAGTTACTGAGGAATATAGTGTACCGACAAATAACATTATTGATACACCCTCATGTTAAATGGAAACTAATGATCGTGGTCAAGTAATACAAAATTAAAGGAAAATAATCGTGAAATAAATTGAAATTTCTTTCCGCCCCACCCACGGAATGCGTTAAGGAAAAATAAAACGATACTTGAGTCAATGACTTATTTCTCCGTACAAACTTTGTAAGAAGCGACAGTCGAAGTTTCGGAATTGGAAGCAAGGATTAAAAAAACACGGATAACTCCAGTTGGAAACGAGAAAAAGCACGCGATGGTAAAAATGTGTCGTACCAGTCTACCTGCTCTGTCACTTCCTCTTCACCCATCGTTGGACGTCCTTCTCACTATCGAGCTCCCCAGTGGCGTTCCAAAGGCGTGACTCGGGAATTATTTATACGGCAGTCTTACTGCACATATTTTTCCGTATTTCTTCTTTATTTCATCTCCTCAGTATTTTTATTTGTGCGAAAAATGATGTATGTCGTAAAAGATCTTGTTTACAACACTGAAGGACTGGTTCAACTACATGAGGGTCTTTAACAGAGTACAAATAAACTGGTCGTCTAACTGTCATGCATGTGCCCCAGAAGACGGAACTTAGAATGCGACTACTTCCTCCCCATGGCGAATGTTGTCTGTCGTTTCTTCTTTCATGTGTTCGCACTACGAATGGTAGGGTCGTGGGGTCGCATAGATCTTTTGTTATACACAGCTGCTATATAGTATCATTTATTACAATAAACGGTAGCTGATTATAAGACCACGTTGTTGAACAAATGTGTATCCACCAGGATAGTTCTTTTCATTTTTTGTGTGTTAATCGCTCTGATCTTATCTTTTAATGTTCATCGAGTGGAATTAAACGTAGTTAATTGCACTGTTGCATTCGTCACCTTGGTATAGTCGCCTCCCATACTGTGAGCGAAATCGGTAGATCTGCTGTGAACAGTTAGCCTTTTCTGAAGTGAGTGTGATCGTCTGAACCATGGGGCACCTTCCGTGTACCATAGTCTTCTTCCTGGAGATCTTCTGCCGTTTTCGTAATTTTCGGAGTGACGCGTTTCGTAGTATGCCACTACAGCGAGATCACTAAACTTGGTTCAAGCCGTAAATACTTTAAAATAAAAGGCTATTCTGCCTTCATCGTCACCCTCTATGGCGAAATATTTCAATTAACGAATTCTCTCGACGAAATGATTTTTTGAAAACGTGTAATACTGTATTAAGCCTGTACTTTAATGTAATATGTATATTGTGAGGATCTCGGCCGGAACACAATAAATTTAATTAAATTAAATTGATGTGACCAATCGCTCAAAAAATATTATGACCTCTCATCGGGGCTAAACAGCACAAAATAGGTAGTTTGACGGCTTTGACACAAACAAGAACGGAGGAATAGTATCTTGTTTTTATTATATTGAATACGGCTTTCTTTAAATAACTAAATTAATTAGAAGACTTCTCACTCGTGAGTATGAAGAAATTTATGATATAGGGCTTGTTCAAAAAGAAAAGGCAAATGAAAAGAAACATGTGGCTCACTCAGGCTTAGGACGAGACAGAAATTTAGTTCACACTGGTTATTACTTCGAAGGAATCTCCGCTTCTTCCGAGGCTTAAATTGACACAGCTTCACAAAATTTAAAAACTTAGTTGCAGTTTCTTCAGCTGTGGCAACCGACCGACGTCGCTCCTCCTTCTAATGAAGCTCGGCGGGCTCGGCAGTTCCCATTCTTCGAAGCAGCCGGAGCTGGGTAAGGACGCCTTCCAGCTTCTTCTGCCACGTTGCGGGAAGTGTGCTTCCACGATATTTACTTAAACCTCAGATGCAGTGCATCACACTCCTTCCGTCAGATCTGCGTGCGTTCAGCAGTTTTCGTGGATTAGGTTACAAATAAAATTATTTACTTTGTTTGAACTTGGTAAAACATCATGCCGCTCAAGTGGTAGGATAAAGCTCAGGTGTGCATTGAGGAGCCCCTACTCATACCACCACCATTTATGAGCAATCTATGCAGAGGCGATTTACAAAACTGTGAAGATGATTTTTCTGAGATGTGTTTACTGTTTTGGAATTATCACGTAAAAAGTACTGTGTTTTAGGGATCACGGTACTTGCCTTGTCCAAGTTGCAACTAAGGTTCCTGCTTGCTATGGAAGTTATGCATCCCGAGAACCAGTTATTTCTTACTGTATTAATCAACATGGAGCAAAAGGATAAGCTCATTATTTATGTTGATGTAGGTATAAAATACAGTAGTCGACCGCTGTTAATGAAGGCGATGAAAGCAGCCAGAAGCTCGTCTTCAGTATTCAACGTTCGCACACTTGGTTCCCCATTTTGGGAAACAAAGGCAAAGCAATCCCAGGACTTCGGAAAGAGCTCATTCCCGCAGAAGAACCGTTCCGAATTTCATTCTCGACTGCATCGCCTCTGAGAAAAGATTTCCCGTTCGTCAGCGAAGTTAATTTAGAAAAGGTAGGTAGCTACTAACGTTCCTTTGACGTTGAACGAAGGGAAAAACCTTTTGTTTCATTGTGGAAATCGGCCCTCGAGCGGACGCTTGTTCTTCTTCACCTCCTGCGTAACTTCGTGTGGGATTATTTGCCATCATTCTGTCCATGAAATGCTTTGAGGTGTTTCAGTTTAATTTGAATTAGCCTTAATGGGCACGCAATGTTCTTGCTATCTGAAGGGTAATTTCACGAATAAAATCTCACCGGACGTACGCCAGAAAACAATTTAACATCCAGTCTCGCCACACTGACGTTTAATTAAGAACCTGATGTACGGCCAAGACGTGGCATTTTCTCACGTCCCCCGCACATAAGCTAATTCACTACATTTAAACTCATACGAGTAGGCGGCCAACAGTACTTTCTTTTCAGTAAAAAAATTTATGTAGAACCATAGATTAGCCAAAATAACGCATTTGTTAGTACGTGAAGGTCGTTCACTTCTGTTCTTACACATCCAAACTAATGTATACAGCGAAGTTTACAGTAGCGCGCATACAAGTGCCGGAAGACAACTCAGCAGAAATGCAGCGTGGATGAACAGCTGGTAGATGAATGGGAAGTCGGAAAACACTGGGTTTTCCTGGCGAGATAACCGTGCCAGTGGGCGATAGAACGAGTATTTGAAATATGTGGATCAGAGAGAGGCAAACAAAGTCTTCGAATTTGGGGAGCCAAGGAGGAATGTCACCATGGCGGCAACATGAATCTTCTCTAAGAGTACTCTGTGGAAGAACAAGAGATAAGCCAACATGCATTGATCAAATGGCCTGAGAAATGCCTTTAAGAACTAAATATTGGTCATAGGCAAGCGCTGAGATCACAGATAGATGGCAATCATGTACATGGCACCGCTAATCGAGTAATAATAAAGGCAGGGGTTGTAGAAGTGGCAGAAGGCGGTGACTGAGCCTTGGGAGAGTAACCCATGGCAAGGCACTAGCACATCAGGAAAAGAACTCTTCTATATATTGGTCCATCCTGGAAGACCAATCAGTCGTATAGTGACTCGATGTGAGGAACGATAGATGTTAGGATCGTCGGAGAAGATGGGACAGACTCTATGTACTACGCTTATTGCGAGAAGGAATAACAAGGAGCCCAAGTATGAGCCTCGAGAGACACTGGAGCAGTCACTGGGTAGTCTGAGGTGAACGAGCGAGCCGTGAGTACCCAACGTCTTCGTGAGGTTCTTGAAGTTCAGAGAATCGTTCTATGAATTTTATGTGTAGAGTCTTTATTACTATAAGCCATTTAAGTTTGGAATAAGGCAAACCCACTCCAAGCACTTGATAGTATGGAATGAAAAGAATAAAAACGGATGCACCAAAAATCGCAGTTATTGCAACATCTACGATATGTGATCACCAGAAACATTGTCCGTCTAATTTGCCCAAACCACAAATGAAAAGTGTGACTACGACGAATATTTTGATAGTGCAACGCAACGTAGAAGCATTTTCACGCAACATAAACACTAGTGTCCACGAGCTATACAAACTGAAAAATTATGAAATTATGAATTTGAACTTCTAAAACAACAATTGCACGTTTGCGCCAACACACATATTTTGAAGCAACGGGATAAATAAAACTTCCCTTCAGCGAATAGATTCGAGCTCTCTCGTGATGGAAGTTCAGCATTCAGAAATATGGCTCAACCCTCAATTTGACTGCTGTGTGAAATACAGGCGCACGCTCCCCCCTCACGTTAAATTGTTCGGCGACAGCGATCGGGACTCCTGTCCTGTTTTGGAGGCCGAGTCAAAATTAATGGCTCAGACAGCAAGCGGCCCAAAATCCAGAATTAGCTTGTTGTCTGGCAGGTTCGAAATTGTACAAGTTTCCTCTGATTTAATCTACCTCAAGTATTCAATCGATTATCGTAATCTCAAGCCGACACGTACTTACTAGTAGCTTACACCAATCTTGTATTGCTTGTGAATAGCGTTCCCAAATGGGTAACTGTGAGTAATTTCAGGCGTGTTTCGTGGGGTCAAACATAAGGGATCCATTGTTTCTAGCGTGCTCAGTAACTAACCTGATTCCTATTGATCGTAAAAGGGCTGATGTTTTCCGACATTGTAAATGTTGCGAACGATACACATTTGGTAAATTCGCATGGCGCATTGGAAGGTATCTTTTAGCAAACAGAAAATTTTCATTGCCTTTAAAAAAAATAACGAGATCAACCGATTCAGCTTTTAAATTTCTCGCTCAAATCCAACTGGCATATTGGAGAACAGCTTTTCTTGTTACGTAAGAACATACTCGTTTTTACACATATTTCTATGAAAAGTGAAAATTAGAGAATGGAATAACGCAAAACTCATTAAACACCGTTACATGGACGCCGACTACTCGCTCACAGCAGCGTTGCCACAAAAAACTAACGGACGAAAAAAACGGAGGGTGCTTAATCGACTCCTCAATATTTACTCCAGGGAAACACACAGACCATCCACCGTCGACGTAACAAATCTGCTTTCTTCCCTTACCGTCTGGCTCAAGGAATGTAAAAATGTGGGAAGCTCATTCATGAGCAGTTTATTACATCCAGAAAACACAACTTTGATTTTTGATATTTTTGAAATGCGCGTGATGGATACGTACAACTATTAAGATTTAAAAGAATTCTGTTTCGTCATTTAATAAAATTTCTTGGGATTTTCTTAAATACATCCTCAAACCAATTCATTTACTGCAAAATGGTTGACAAACTATAGTGAAAAGTTGTCTCTTTTGTCAGTTGCTATGATTTGACTCTGTGAAGGATCTTTCCCTAGTGTTTGTGTGAAACTCAATCAGGTTTAAGTTGATCCGTATCGTCCGAAAATGAAGTCTTTATCAACGAGGAGCTACGGGCAGAAATCAATATTGGCTTTTGGGTGTTTCAGATACCAGTGCTGGCAACCGATTTATGAGGAAGTGAGTTACATAAAGTATGACGATGACCAAAGCAAACCATCGAGCCAGGAGGGTATGTTCCTTAATGAGTTGCCTGGTGAGTTGGCAGACGATTGGTTTGGGAAGTTTCCTGCGGTCGAAGAATCAACTTCGTCAGATTTGAATGAACCTGTCAGCTCACGGGGGAAAAGACTCATCAAACGTCCTCCATCCCCCGATGGCGAAGTCTTCAATTCTCCTCGACCTCGGGCATTGATTCCTCATAACGTTATTAAGTATCAGAGCGATCATCTTCATTGGCCAGAGCCTCCTTCGTTGGAAGAACGACTGTTGCGCCTTCGCTGGGCTCCTTCTCCTAACATATCTTTTGCCGGGAGTCGAACGAAGCTCGATGAAGTTTTAGGCGAGGAGAGACTGTGGGTCGATGGTCATTTTGTCGAAGGATATGTCGATGAATCGATTGACCGAGGGGAAGACGGGGAATATTACAGGATTCACAAGAAATGGCTGGAAGGGCACTGGGAACTCGCTCCGTGGGTTTTACAGCGGCAACAGAACGAGATGATTGAATTTGAAAAAGGTAAACTCACGTAATGACAATCGGTTTCTTTATGTAAGTCTACAACAAATCCTTTTCGGGGAGTAACGGAATCAGATCTGCCTGAAACTAGGTACAGTCTTGGGAATTAGGCGGCTGTTATTAACTCTTTACTTTCCTTTCCTGTACGAAGTAAAAAGAAAAGTTGTGTAATCGGCTGAAAATTGTCTTTATGAGTGTACTTCAGATCTTTACATTTTTAGAGGCTCTGGGTACGAAAAGCACCATTTGGGAAAATGGTATGTGTGACGTGTCACACGTCTCACTATACAGCTATAATTTGTAGGGTGACAACCAGAATGAAAACAATTTATTCGGTGGGATGAAGCGAATGAACGATGTACTTGTTAATCGAACGTGTCTGTTTTGTTGGGATTTTAATGGTGACATTGACTTGTATTACTAATATACATGTTTTCGTGGATAGAGAGATTGCGATTGCTCGAGGAGCAACGAAAGTACGACGAATTACTCACTCGAACTGACTCGCCTGGAATGGACATTATCAACTGGGGGGACGGCCCCGTTCAGATGACCAAATGGAAGGAGAATCTTCGCACAGTGGAAGACGCGTCATCTTGGAATCTGCTTCTGAAGCAAACGTCTGCTCTACCCTCCGAGTCTCTGCAGAAACTGTGTGCCGAATTGGGGGAAGCCCTTTCCGAAAAGTCGGAGACCCGTGTAGCCCAAATACTAGAGTTTTACTTCTCAAATAAACTGTCAACTCACTTGATAGAAAAGTTACGTGCCGAACCTTCGGGCTATGGAAGTAAGATGTTAATGGAGTTCTTGGAGCAAAATGGCGAAGACGCCGCCTGGTTGATGGAGGCTTCTAGTAGAGCTGAATTGGCCACACCTTCATATTCCGTGGAGAAGCAGCCCATTGAAATTCCTGAATCTTGTCAAGTGATGCCAGATGAATTCAGAAACTTACTGTCCAGGTTTTTGCTACAATTCGTCAAGGATTTACCTGACGATCCTCTCAACTATGCCATTAGTTACTTTCAGAATTTGATTCCAACTGAAATATCGGAACATTCTCTATTCCCCGTTCCCAGAGACAGTAGCGTTGACTATTTCACGCGCAATCTTCCACAAAGGCGTCTCGCCACTTGTTTATCAGGACAGCAACCTGAAGTGCCACCTCTCGAATTTTCTTACAATGACATCGAGAAAACTGAAGTAGAAATAGACTCGATCAGCGTCACTTTGAAAGATTGCTTTTTGTTCGAGACTTTGCCATTAGCAAGCTACACTGACATTATACGAAACATGTACAAAAAAAACGTCACCGCCGGAGAAGTGATCGCGTTAGACAATGGCGCTGATTGCATGTACGTGATTCAGCAGGGGACCTACGAACTGTCCAATAGGACGGCCGACTGTTATCCTCAGACGACGGTTATGTCCGATCGAGGATACTTTGGTGAAAATTGTCTGGTCGACGACTCAGTGGATCCGCGCTACGTGACAGCTTTGGAAGACGGGGCCCTTTGGTGTTTACACAAAAACGACTACCGCTATTTGTCCGTTCTTGGCAATTTCGAAAGAAGGGCGTACATTGGCAGTATGATGGACAAAATGGAGGTGTTTGCAAACCTGTTCGAAGAAGAGAAAGACAAACTTATTGACTGTACTGTCATACGACATTACACCAAAGGGGAAATCATTTTTTGTCAGCAAACTGTTCCAGAAGGGGTATACTTCATCATTAACGGAGCTGTGAAACTCGCGAAAATTGGTAAGATGTTCCCCCACATTTTCCACCTATTATTCTACTTTTCCTAACTCTATCTGTGATTAGGAAGACAATTTATGCGATTTTCTGAAAAAAAAGTTTAGTTTTATTCGGATCTTCACGTTTCAAAGGTTTCTTAGAGGAAAAGTAAAAACGCCGTTTCGGGATATTGTCTGTGTGTGATCATTGTAGGGTTCCGAATAAGGTAATGAGTCAGCCTAAGCTGTCAACAGTGGCCCAACACTGTGGCTCAAGCCGTGGCAATGTGAGACCCATTTCCCATCCCCACCTCCCTAAGAACGGACCTATTGGGGCCCTAACTTCAGTTCTCTATAGAGATCTGCGAAAATTTGACAACTGGAGACTTGTGGAATGAACTTTTTTTTCACCGACGATTTACATAAACTTCACGGGTGTCTTTAAATAGTCAATGCCTATGCGCTCCATAAAGATGCACTGATCTTACTCTAAATTCGATCTGTTACTAATACAGTTCATTACACCCCCTCTCGTATCTGCCCACTCAAGTTTCCCTTCTTGCTATAAGCTTTCGTGTTGTAATAAAAATGACAATTAATTTAGTAAAACATAGTGTAAAGTAAACCAGGGATTTATTCACTATTTCTGTCTATCTGCCAACATAATTACGAGTATTTAAAGATTCGTAATGAAATATTTGTTTGATCTTTACGTGGACTGAAAAGGAAAATACAGACGATTATTTGTTGTTTGCTGTATTTCGTAGTTCCGTTGAAGAGGGGTTACAAAAAGTGCCATTCATCCGTCATTTGGGACCCGTTCGTGATCGGAGAAGCCAATTTCCTTAGTCAGCAACTCTGGGATACGTCGTGCGTCGCGGGAACAAGAGTCGTTGAAGTAGCGATACTGAGCCCTCAAGTGTTCACCTCTCTCGTCGGCGAAATCGATGACGTCTGGAAACGACAGCTTCCCACTGCTTTGCCTTATCACGAAGACCATCCCGGAGAGTATTCGCCGCTCAATAGAGAAACCTCCGAACACTGGGCCGGCGAACAGGAGGGAGAAGAAGAGGAGAAAATTAAAGTACCCGAAATTTTACCTCTCTTCAGGCCGAAATTTTCTGAAGAGGAAAGAAAGGAGTCAGATTCGGACGAAGATGCCAAAATAATGCAAAGCATGATGGGAAATATTAAGTACGAGGAGGTAGTCGATACTGGTTACGCGTTGATGGGCGTGGGCCCTTTGAAAACCTGTGACTTAACCAAACCTTGTGACTGTGCCCACCCTCATGGCGCCGCCCCCGTGAACGTAGCAGTCGAAAGTAAAGAGTTGAACAAGAAACTGATCACTGACAAAATAGAAGGGAAATAAACATTGAAAAAGAGCTTCTGACCAATAGGTTGTGTCTTTTGATTGAATGAGGGTGATGAAACAAAAACAATTATATGTTGCCGTGGATACTGGACATTGCCTCCAACTCGTGTTGTCTAAAAAGGATAAATTCAACAGGAAACGACGCTGAAGCGTCTCGTGTTCTTTTATTTCCTGATAAACTAACAAAATTGGAATCAGATATTTGAGCCATCGGTTCAACTATTGTACTCCTTGAAAACTAACAGTCTCCAGTGTGCACTCTGCGAGTTGTGTATTTTTTCATATTTAACTATTTGCTTTCCTAATCTTGTCTTGTAAGTCCGGCTTTGAGGTCACTTGAATAAGTACATCGTGAAATCAACGCTACTGAAAGGAGCTTGAGAAAAGCTGTTTTATCTTTGAAATGCCGCCATGTTAAGGAGTAATAACGCATGAAAATGCGCGCTAGGAATGAGAAAAGTCCTTGCTTTTTAACATTATGCTGCAGCTGCTCAGATGCGATATTTCGCTAGCTCTATTTTACATTTGAACCGTTGACGTATGATTTTTCAAATTTGCTTGATTTTTCGGTTGCATGTATCTTGTCTCATTATTCCACAGTTTTTCCATAGTCCTCTTCTGTAGTAACACATTTTAATAAACCAGAGTCCTTTCGTCCTTCACTTCCAACAACCCTAAGGAAGATGACGTTCCTCTAAATCGGCTAACGAAGTATATCACGACATCCGTCCTTCCCTACATTCCATTCTTTGGGTTTTATTTCGCCCTTCAAGATCGAAAGAAGAAAGTTACACTTGGGAATAAAAGGTAAAAGTGGCTCGGCAGTTAATCCTTATTTATATGCTCCGCAGCACTAACGAGGAGGAACGAGGAAGATTGTGAGCCTGAAAGAAGGGTCTTTCTGGATAAACATAAAAATACCCTTGAGTTTCCAGCTTTTCCTCTGACTAGTTGAACTTTTGCAAATCCTAATCCACCGTTTGCCGTTTTGACCTCTTGAGAGGAAAGTTGGTAAACGTTTCAAGGTTCGAGTTCAGACCTCGCGGGGACCTCTTTACGAAACAAATAATGAAGAGTATCGTTTACAGCGCGTGTCCTAGAATATCTAGGTGATGAATTAGGATTTCTCTGTAGCTGAGCAAAATCTAAACTCTTGGGCTCTTTGATAGTAGCGTCTTCAATACCGTAATTTATTTAATCACACAGACATCAGTTTTCCTCCTTTTGTTAACAGGCTTCGTGCATCACACTGGAGGGCTTTCATATTGTAATATCCGAATCAATTTTTACCTTCCTTGGCTCTACAAAGTAGAAAGGAAAGTTATGTAATCGGCTGAAAAAAAAATTTTGAGTTCTCTTCAGATCTTTACGTTTCAGACCCCCCTGAGTCCGGAAAACACTATTTGGGAAAATGGTCTGTGTGTGTCAGTCTGTGTGTGTGTGTGTCTGAACGATTTTTATAGAAAACCGCCGTACCAAATCAGCTGAAACTTGATATGTAGCCTACAGGTTACCATGAGACGCTAAAATAAGGGTATGAACAAAATCCACCGAAAGTTAACTATAGTTATCATAGTGATCAAAACACCAAATATTTATTTTCTCAAAAACGGCTCTAACGATTTTGATTAAATTTTTTATATTGATAGCTCTCAATAGGGAAATTGTAGCATAAAATTCCCATCTCTGGGAAAATGACGAGAGCAGCACAATAAATTACCCAAACTGTCGACGAAATCGATTTTAGCGTGGATTTTATAGAAAACCACCGTACCAAATCAGCTGAAACTTGATATGTAGTCTACAGGTTACCATGGGACGCAAAAATACGGGTATGGGCAAAATCCACCGAAAGTTAACTATAGTTATCATAGTGATCAAAACACCAAATTTTTTTTCTCAAAAACGGCTCTAACGATTTTGATTAAATTTTTCATATTGGTAGTTCTTGATAAGATAATTTTAATATAAAATTCCCATTCGTGGGAAAATGACGAGAGCAGCACAATAAATTATCAAAATTCTCGACGAAAAGCGTTTTTGCCGCGGTTTTTTCATTATAAACTCCGCTGGAATGTTAGTAGAATGCTTTTAAAAAATTGGTATTGTAGTCCAATTCAATATCTATAGGGTGAGTTTTTAAAAACGCTCATGAGATGGATGGGGCTCACTCCAGAAATTCCTGAATTTCAACTACCACTGTTTCGGTTACTACCAGTTCTAAAAGTGTTTACCCAATAACTCTGCAAAAGTAATTACTATCCTTCTTCAAAAAATTTACAGCCTCATTCATTATCTGTGTACCAATTGCTCAATAAAGGTCCTGCAACGAGTACGATCAGCACAATAAATTCCGGAACTGTAAGCGCTACCGCTTCCTGCTGCCGTAAAGCGTTGTTTGACCAAGTTCAAATTAACTGAGTGATAAATGAATTTATTAAATAAAATTAGCCATGTACAAAGTGAATTGTTGTAGAGCTAAGGAAAGTTGTGTGTTGCAACGCACCAGATATTTTTCTTCGTTACTGACCAAGCGCAGGCGTAATTTTAATTACGATACCGATGAAGACCTCCTTGTATGAGAAGTACAGCAAAACTTGAAAAGAGGGGGGGTTTTCTCCATAGACAACGCATTGGTAGAGTTTTCCAACTCTTCTCCTAGTGTGTAAGTATATGTGTATCCATGTTCCTAAGTGGTAGGAGACAAGAGAATTAAAATCAGCTGAGGCTTGAATATAAAAACGAGACGTCACAATTGGCTCATAACAATCGATTAGCAAATCATTATACTAGAAATCGTGATAAAACAAATACTTATTTTCTTCAACTTTAGTTGTAGTCTGTTATATTTGCGTAGTGCCAACTGAGTGACACAAAAATTTCACCTACTTGAAAATGCTAGGGAATAAACAATTATCCGCGATTTCAACCAAACTAATTTTTGTACAATTTTTATCGATTAAATCCAGTTCCACAGACTCAAGAATTTTGTGGAAAAAAATTGTGTTGTTAGTTCGTGAGAGTTCATTATAGGTTGTGGGTTAAGTAAGCGTAACTCGAAATTTCTGAATATGAGCAAACAACTTTACTTGCTTGGAGAACGTTCCGTAGAAATGTGGTGTCAGTTACTTCACAAATTACGTAGTCACTTTTTTTTATTCACATGTTTTATCGCTACCAGGTTACATCATCTGTAAAATTAGAACTTTCGTTGCCTCACCAGCCAGTTAGTTAGTAGAGAGTTGTGAAATAATTCTCGTGAAAATAAAAAATATGAAACAAGCTCAATCCTTTATCGAGACGCCTTATTGACTTCGACGTGATCTGAACCATTCAACAAAAAACGTCATCATCGCATCTATACGTCTTACAGGCTTCCCGAATACAACTCAGTTTTCTAGACAATCTTGATCTGTTCATAAGTTGATTTTACAATTAAGCCTTTAGTAGCAGCCGCCCAATAAACTAGAACTTAGAAGCGCTCTAGTTTCCACGTACTTAACATAATATTTTACAAGTTCACATAAACTGCGTTAAAAATATATTGAATTAGTAACCAATATACACAACAGTTGTGCGTACTCTGCAAATCAATTTCTTTTTTTTCTTAAACTTTTAGTGTACTGTCGACCATCGAAAGCGCAAAAAACAGCCAACGTCCATATAAATCTGCTCTACGTAAAGTTGTCGGTCGGGTTTCCGTATATCATTCTAGTGATGTTGTTGATTATATTCCATCTCAGGTCTCATGTACTAGCGTTTATTTACTCGTCACATGAGAGTTCTCAGCAAATGGGTGTCACCGCAATAATCGAGGAACAATTGCGGGGGGAATAAAAACAAATGTTGATACAATCAGGCATTAGATAATCAATGGTCGCCTAACAGTGCATTTAGTACTCTCTTCAGAAAGAGTTCGGTATATTTGGTTATGAAGTTATTTCAAGGATGAGCCCTTAAATCTGCTGTAAGGAAAAAAAAAACACCGCCCGCCAACGAGAGTTAGACCTTTGAATTTTCCGTAACTTGTTTTTTCCACTTTTTTCGTTTCCACTTTTTTAACTTCCAAATGAAACGCAGAAAAACGAGTTAGATTCAAAGAGCTTCTCATTCTCGTCTTTCTTTTCTTCGTTTCTGCGTTAAGACGAGAATTCTTTTCTTTATTTCTCTTCAGAAAACTTGATATTATATCCTTCTTAGCAGGTAGGTGCCGATTCCACGGAGAAAAGTCGTTGGAAAGGGGACGAAGGGGAAAAAGTTGGCGAATAATGTGGATGAAGTGAGCTCGCCCGCGAAAAGTTGAGATTAATATGATGAAGCCGCCCTCCAGTCTTCTTGGCTTAAAGATTCACTTCCCTGGAGCTTGAAGTAAATCTCTCTCTCTCTCTCTCTCTCTCTCTCTCTCTCTCACTCTCTCTCTCTCTTTCTACCCCCCCCCCCCCACATTGTTCATTTCACTTGTCCCTACTTCATCTTTAATCGACATTATTTCGGACGAATTCTTTACGCATTATACTCAAGTTTCCGCTTCGTATCTAATTACGCCCATTTTCGACTCTCTCCATTTTATCGAATCTTGAAAGGAGCGCGGGAGAAAACCCTCATTGAAGTTGACCCCATTTCGTAAATTGAAAGAATTTCAAACTGAAATCCAATCCAATCCTGGAGATGTAGGATGTATTAAAATCCATCAGTTAGTTGAGACGCACGTGTTATTTCTCTTAGCCCTACGGAGTACAAAATTAAGTTATGTAATGGACTGAAAATTCAGTTTTGAATTTTCTTTAGATCCTTGCGTTTCAAGAGATTTTGACTCCAAAAAATACCACAATAATAATAATAACAACAACATAAAATTTTTCTATCTATTTTCTGGAGTGAGCCCCATGTATCTGATGAGCGTTTTTAAACACTCGCCCTTTAGGTATTGGATTGGACTACAATACCAATTTTTTTCAACATTCTACAAAAATTCCAGCGGAGTTTATAAGGAAAAAACTGCGCTAAAAACGCTTTTCGTCGAAAATTTTGATAATTTATTGTGCCGCTCTCGTCATTTCCCCACGGATGGGAGTTTTATGGTAACTTAACTTGCGATGGATCCCCCCCCCCATACACTTATTTTGGCGTCCCATGGTAATCTGTAGGATAGTCCTCAAGTTTCAGCTGATTTGGTACGGCCGTTTTCTTTGAAAACCACTCTAATATCCATTACGTCGAAAATGTTGGTAATTTATTGTGTAGCTCTCGTCATTTATCCATAGATGGAAATTTTATGGTATAGTTGCCATATTGGGAGCTATCAATATAAAAAATTTAATCAAAATCGTTCGCAGCCATTTTTGAAAAAATAAATATTTGGTGTTTTGATCACTATGATGACTATAGTTAACTTTCGGTGGATTTTGTTCATACACTTATTTTGGCGTCCCATGGTAACCTGCGGGCGAGATATCAAGTTTGAGATGATTTGATACGTCCGTTTTCTGTAAAAAACGTTCACAGACACACATACGCACACACAGACACACTGCCCTTTTTCCCAAATAGTGTTTTTCGGACTCAGGGGGGTCTGAAACATAATGATCTGAAGAAAACTCAAACTTTTTTTTCAGCCGATTACATAACTTTCCTTTCTACTTTGTAGAGCCAAAGAAAGTAAAAACACCACAATAATAATAATAACAACATAATTTTTTATATATCTGCAAACGTGATTGAGAGAAAACGGCTAAACAAAATCAACTATAATGTCATATTTAGCCTTCACACTACTACAAAACGATAAAAATGAGGATGTGACAAAAAATCAGTAGATAAGTAAGAATAGTTATCACAGTGAATTCACGAAAACCGGTGCACGATTCTGATCAAATTGCATCATTCAGTTCAAAACAGTATGAAAGTACTTCAGAATGTTCATTCCTTGAAAAAGAGATGAAAAAACACAATAAATTATCAATAAAATCGCCTTTAGTCTGTTTTTTTTTTTTCTCATAAATCCCACAGATATGACAGATCTCAGAAAAACAAAAGGTTTTTCAGGTAGTCCAATAAATTATACGAATTTAACTACAAACAGTACATTTTCCTTTTTATATCTGCACAGCCCATTATTAATACTGATCCCGCGACTAACCAGTTAATGTTCCCTTACGGGTTCAACTCGTACTGTTGAAATCTTTCATGCAGAAAGTTGACAAAAGTCTGTTTTCTCTTCATAGGCCGTATTTTTTTCAACGGAATCGGTCACTGAGTACAGAAATCGTGTTTCGATCAGTTGCGAATGTGTTCAAAATTTAGTCAAAACCCGTACTACAATTTTGGAAAACAAGAACGTGGAAAAAATTATTGCAGAACCTCGTTTTCCGGGACACTATATACCCTGAAGTATAGGGTCCCGGCCGTATTTTTGTGTCTCCAAAAAGTAGTGAACTATAGCATAAAAGAATGTTATCAATCGGTTCTACCGTTTTCTCGTAAAACTTGACTAAGAACGAAAGTAGTTGATTCTAGTGACTGGAACAAGTTGTACCGTATGATCAACATCACGCCAACTCCTCTGATAGTTGAGAATTGATCGGTCGAGTGATGCGTTTAGTTTTCATAAACCATCTCCATTTCGTAAATAATTGAATCGTTAAATCGGACTCTTGGTCAGCACACAGCTACTTCAATTTGTGGTTTGAGATACGGTTGATATTAAGGACATGTTTCCCGTGGAATTCATACTTATTAAAATATCGTTCAAGACGGTTCTTGAGCATTTGCCGTAGAAACGGAAGTAATTAATTTCAATAATTCGAGAGGGCCCATAGTCCTCCCTTGAGAACCGTTGAGACTCCACGGGTAAATTTGATTGATGCTTATCCGTCGGCCTTGAAGTAAGCTCGTTCAGCGCTCGGTTTCCATCCTTCCCTGCCGTGAAATCAATTTGAAATTAGTGTCGTCTGTTGACCAATGTCTCCCTTGAGAATATTGAGCCCTCGATGGATCAAGCTCCGTCGTATTGGACGATGACAGCCTTAATTCTGTGGCCTATAAATCAATCTCTTCCACTTAGAATGAGTAATTGTAATTACTTCTAAGTTATACTCTAACCTGCAGCTCTTCAGAATTTGCATCACAAAATGCGATTCTCCCTTAGCAAGCGCCTGCCACTGAGTTTGTCATAGACAATACATAATTTCATCGTACCCACGATGTGACTACATTTACATAACCCTAATGTATGAAATATTCCAATTTTGTAATGAATGAGGACAAGTAGATGTGAGAACGCCAATCATGTTAAGGCGGATGAAGTAATTAAACTGAAACTAAACCACAACGGCCCAGTTCCTTTGGGGTCTGAAAAATACTAATGTCAAAAGACATCGTAAAACGCAGCTTTCCGCAACCCCCTTAAATTACTCTTTCTGCTACACACTTTCGATTTTTGGTGAATTTTGGCTGTTATGGATTATGCCCAATGGAATGTCAGAGGAACCTTCAGGCGATCGTTACATAGGTATTAACTAGTTTAAGACACCCTGTGAGTTCGATGAAAGTCATCGAATCCGTTTTTCCAAAAGGTGTATCCCTCAGTTTACCAAATTCTCACGGATATACTAATAACGAAACGAAGTTAGGTACTTAGTCAAATTTAATTTGATATTTCAGTCAAAGTCGTATTTATATAACTTATATCCGTTTACGGCATATCCCTCACCCCCACCCCAGAAACAGAGAAGGCTGCTGACCATATTTTTACGGCATCCAAAAACTAACCAGCTATTCGAACTACAAGCACACACAGATCATGAGATAAAATTAGGATTTTTGTTCAGTAGGCCTCAAATGTAAAGCTCTGAGAAGAACTCAAAGTTTTTTACACGATTGCAACACTTTCCTGACAGTTTGATGCTGTGGGAAGAGAATGGGAAATGTTATCAAATTTACGGACGAATAGAATCCATTCCGTTAGCTTACGCAAGTAAATTGTTATCTGTAGGATATTCCTTGGGTTTATAGTTAACTAGTGTACAGTGGACTATTAACTAATGCCTCAAGCGCTGGAGTAGATTCTGTAGTGGCCGAATATAATGGCTCACACTAGACGTACCAAATAGTTGGGCTGCCGTCCGCCACTGTACCTGTTGTCACCTACATGCACAAAGTTAGGAGATATTCCCTTATTTGCCCTGTGCAGGTTGAGGTTACCAATATGGATCCTACACTATAAATGTCTTTTCATGTTGATTACCCAAGATGTGGAGTAAAAGAGGGAATGAATACGAGTGCGACAACTAGTAGACATCACCACAACAAACGACATTACGTGTGATCTGATTCTCTCCTAGTTATATTCAAACTCCACGAGCACGTTCCTGGAAAATAATTAGCGTAGGCAGT
Organism: Pachypeltis micranthus; assembly: GCA_020466155.1. Taxonomy (NCBI): domain Eukaryota; kingdom Metazoa; phylum Arthropoda; class Insecta; order Hemiptera; family Miridae; genus Pachypeltis; species Pachypeltis micranthus. The sequence continues at coordinate 19,188,928 of CM035774.1, read as the reverse complement.
AGAGTAGTTCAGTGTATGCTGGAATCGCCGAGACAAATAATAAATAGACCACGGAAGGCCCGTAGAAAAATGTAAACGTTATGCATGTTTAGCCAGTTCGTTATTTCAATGAACAGCTCCGTTTCGTTTATTTGAAAGATCCTCCAGTCTACACGTTGTGATCATCCTGCTTACACACCCTGCCGACACTTCACCTCACTTTTCCACCCCATATCCTTAGCCAGGGTACAGTGGAACTCTGTTTGTTCCTCTATTCACTTCACGAGATTGCCAAGTGAGTAGTTTACAGAGAGAGGATCTGATTAGGTAATTGTGATAAACTAACGCTCCAATAAGTGCACATATAAAATCTCAAATGCTTTTAATTTGGCTGTTTATTTCTCTCTGATAATAATATTGACGCTGAATAATTACTATGACGTAATCATGGTATCTTCACCGCAGTCCACCCACACAGTATATAAAGTACCTGCAGTATACCTCCCCCCAACCACTGTACTTCCTTTATACACCACCCAAAAATACCTTGCGTGGTAGGATGAATGTAGTCAGTAAGACCAATTGTGGTGGAACAAGTAGCGATTCGCTCACCCGCATCGATTCTAGTTCTCATCCCCTTCCCAATACGCAATGACGCTAGTCCTCACTTCCATCAGACACTCTAGTAGATTGTGTTTCAAACGTTCATTGGGCTCTTCAGCATGTAAGTATCCGGCACACGTTACAAGGTGCTTCAACACTGTGTCAACGCTTTCGAAAGCAACCTGATCAACCGATGAAATGGAATTGCGAACTGCCTCGATTTTCTCTCTGCGTTTCGCCAGTTCCTCAGAGACGTCCAACGAGGTCAATATTGTCTCTGGGGGGCTAATATTATCTTTCAGCGCCTGTCTAAGTTTCTCCTTGGTCCACCTCAAAGCACCCACCAAGGGACGTCATCGCACGTGAACTTCACAATCAACTTCATCGTTCAAGAGCCTTAAGTAGAAAACTTAAATTGTACCGGAGGCTTGTGACGTGCAAGTGAGGTAGAGTCAGGTTCGTAAATGCTAATGCGATAGATGAACTCATCTATGAGAAACCGATGCAACAACACATTTTGGGAAGCTGGGGGGTGTCACACAATCATGTAGACTCACTTTAGTTTGTTGAAGCAAAGAACTGACTCCAGGTTTGTAAACTAAAAACCTAATGCTAAATTGAATGAAATCTTTAGAAATAAAATGCAGAATATATAGCTCTGGATACTAAGCTTCAGGTCTGAATATTGAGAAATGGAAGAGAAACGCTTTTTCACTCAACTGAATAAATGGGTATATACTAATCGCATTTCAAAGAAGAGGTGGGAAGAGCGTGAAGACAGAGTAGCACGTGTGGTCCTGATTAGTTGGTGGAGTTGGCATTGGAGAAGAATAGGATTGCAACGATGCTCATAATACTCTTTTCTCCGTTCTTTTGTGCTTTACTTACGTATCAACTAGATAGTCTTCACAATCAACACATTGCTCAACAAAAAGGCTGTTTTTAAGGTTGAAGGAATGTGAATTTCAGAAGGGAAAGAACATATTACAAGAAAGGTGTGGTTGGAATTTTTGGCACAGACATGTTTTAGCGTGACATCAACGTTTGCTAATCCCCAGCCACGTAACCTGATTATTGATCAATGAATAAGTTGTATACTTTTGTTGCAGATATTCAGCGGTAACAGCGACACGTCCACAGTGGTAACGCACAGGTTGATGCCGCCTGTGTTCGCTTCACAAATACGGATTCTCCCCTACAGCGTACACCGTCGGACTGTTTGCCTCCGAGTTGAACTGCTTGGTTGCCTATCCGATGGTATGTGTACTTGTTTTAAATTGACGTAACACTGACTTGAAAAACATGATATTGTGAATCGTTATCCGGCCAAGAAAAAATAAACTATTCCGCATGTTTTGACCAGGTTAGACTAGAACGAATCTCGGAGACGGGTTTTACTTCAGCACGAAGTCTTAATTTGAAGAGTTGGGATATCACTAGGTTTGAAAACTTAGATGCTCAAAGAAGAGGTGACTAGAACAGAATGTGATTTGAGTATATAGGCGCGGGTGAGGGAGACTCTAAAGGTGTGAAACTAGTTGTATGGGGAAGGAAGGAGAAATCCGGGTTAGATGTCGATGAGAGGTGAAAAGAGGGTTCGTTGGGAAAGTTGAGAGACGACTGTCCCGCGTTAGCTGTTAGATGACTGTGTTTTGGGAGAACTGGAAACGACTCCCTTTCGCGATAATTCGTAGGTGAATGAGCTTGGAAGGAGCTGCCTATTGTGGAGAGGAATCTAAAATTGAGGGGAAAGTCCAGGCCTGGGGAGTTCCGTTGTAAATTGGAAATGACTTAAGAGCACCTTTTCAAGACCATTGAATTCACAGCATTAGTTCAAAAAATATTGTAGAAGGAAAACTTCGAAGACGGACTCTATGGACCCAGAGGACTATTCATTAATTATTTACAAACGGTTGGATGAAGTCGGTCATACATAAACATGAATAGTTTTTATTCCTAATTCTCAAAAACTCGGTGCTTGATCCACGTCGTTTTGTTTTGCCGTTGATCTGTGGTCGCATTTTCTTCGGAGTGCTACGTTGTACTTACATTTTTACTTTCCGCTACCTGAAGGGAAGGAAAGGATAGTAATGGGGTCAAAACAAAAATTGGGTTTTCTTCAGATCTTTACGTTTTGAGGCCTACTGAGTCTAAAAAACCTAATTTCGGCGCGTGGTCAGTGTGTGTGTGTGTGTGTGTGTGTGTGTGTATTCGGTGTATTCGGATTCGGCGTGTTTCCCTGCTGGCACCGGGTAAGTACGTTGTAGCAGTTCTGATTGACATCAGAGGAGCGTTTGACAACCTTTGGTGGCCAGCGCTCCTTAATGAGCTCAAAGGTAGGGGAATCCCCCGCAACCTGTACTCGCCCGTCAGAAGTTACCTGACAGACAGAACTGCTACGATCGAAAGCAGGCATGTCTCCGTTCGGAGAAAGATTGAGGAGGGGTGCCCACAGGGCTCAGTCCTTGGACCAGCACTCTGGAATGCCTTCTTCGAAGGTCTTCTCAGGAAACTCATGGAGACTGACTGCGAGCCGTACGCCTATGTGGATGACTTGACTGTGCTGATCTTTGCAGAGTCAGTCCGCCAAATTGAAGAAAAAACCCACCACGTGCTCCGCACTGTCAACCAATGGTGCGAGCATGTCAAGACGCAGGTGGCTGAGGAAAAAACCCAGCTAATCCTCTTGAAAGGGAAAGTGAATAATCCACCCACGATACGCTTTGGCGGCCACAGGCTCCTTCTTGAAAAGCACGTCAAGTATTTAGGAGTGAATATAGGTGAGAGGTGGGGTTTCAACCAACACCTACAGTCCCTTAAAGGCACTACCATTGCAAGGTTTGCCTCACTGCGTGCCATTACTAAGGCCACTTAGGGTGTGTGTTACCACGACACCATCCTCATGTATAAGGGCATCTATCTAGGTGTGATTGGCTACTGCCCCGTTGTCTGGGGTAGCAAACTAACAGTCAATCAAAAGAGAGTTTTGGCCCAATCCCAGAGAGCTGCGCTCCTGTGGATCACCAAGGCCTACAAGACTGTATCTCAGGTGATACAGACTCCACAGTCTGTATCACTGTATCTCAGTGAAACAGACTCCAGGTGATCACTGGTCAGTTACCAGTTGATTTGGCTGTTGAGTGCATGGTTGACAAGTGGAGAGTGAAACGGGAGCTTCCCCGGCTTTGGGCTGAACTCCGTGCGGATCTCACCACAGAACAGAAACTTGCCGCCATCAATGAATGGGCTCTAGAGAAATGGCAAGCGAGATGGGAATCCTCGCCAAAGGGACGTGATATGTATGAGTTCTTCCCTAACATCCGTGAACGTCTCTCACGAAAATGGGTTGAGCCAGACCACTGGACGAGCCAGTTCCTCACGGGACATGGTGACTTCAATGGCGGCTCCACTTCTTTTCTCTGAAGGACTCTCCATTATGCACGTCTTGTACCTCCAGTGCGGAGGAAACAAGAAACCATGTGCTGCTCCACTGTAGTTTCTACAACAGTGAGCGACGGTTGTTGGGAGGGCAAACGAACTTAGCACTATTTACAGCTACGAAGCAAGCCTATAACCATTTTGCAAAGTTCGCGAAGAAGGTGATGGCTAAGAAACGTGGTCATAGTTGATCTGTCCTTTTGAAACTTGCCACCCAAGTAAATGGTTAGATCAGGTAGGAAACCAGATTAAGAACTCCTCCCAGATGGTACGGGATTCCTCAGGTGGTAACCTCCACGCGGTCACACACGGGCAACAGCTCTATACCGGGAGACTGGCTAGCAACCAAATACCTGCCGTACCTCCACAGCTATGAGTTCGGTGGATGCTGCATGGGCCGGCCTCTTGCATATTAGCGAAACCGGAACTTCTATGACTGATATAACCCTCGTCGAGGGTTTAGGTACAGTCATCAAATAGGGAAACAGACCTGTGTGTGCGTATGTGTGTGTCTGTAGTTCGATTTGCGGGAGAACGGCTAATCCGATTGAGCTGGTTCTTTTTTTGTTTTTTTCGTTATTTTTCGTAGACACCAAAATAAGGGTATGGACGATTTCGGCCGATGGGAAAGGGGGGTGGGAGACGAAAATGTACCAAAAACTAGGGTTTTTCGCATTTTTATCGAAAACGGCTCTAACGATTTTGATCAAACTTTCAAGTTATCTTTTACTAATCAATACCTAACTTTTCTTCCTCATACATATCTCCATGAAAATGCGGTGAACGGAGATATAGGACCATGAAGCAAAAATAGGTTTCTAGATTTTCCCCAAACTCTCAGGATCTTCTCAGATAGTTATTACCTACGTATTGTTCTCAATAAATGTTCCTCTAAAAGTCCATTGAGCAGAGATAAAAATGAAAATGTGTCGAAAATAACGTTTTTTCGAACATTTCCGTAAATCTCAGGGTAACTTATTCACCAGATGGCATAAATCCTAGTGTAGTGTCTTTGAGTCACTCATACCCACATTTCGTTCTCCATAAATATTTCTGTATATATATGTTGAACGGAGATATAAGCCAAGTCAACTCAGAAAAGGAGATTTGTCGAATACTAATTTATCGGTACTTCAAATTTCTCAAAAACGGCTTAAACGATTTCGATCAAATTTTCGAAGTACTCTCAGCTAACTGGTCCCTACATTTGGTTCTCCATAAATGTTCCTGTAAAAATGCGTTGAACGACGATATAGCGCCCGCATATGTAGCTGGTGTTCGAAATTATGGGGGTGGCGGAAAGTTGTGTGTTGCTACGCACCAGATATTTTATTCGAGAATCGTGATCGAATAAATGTAATCATAGTATCAAAACAGTGGGGGGAAAGGTGACATTTCTTGTTTGAACGTCGTTATTGTTGAGCTTTCCACTGACACAACTGTCCTGCGTGTATCCAATATATTACGTGTTTTGTATGTACTTGGTGTAACAAAAACGATTGCTTAAAACTGTGCTTGGAGTAGATACCGTTAAGTAGACCTTTATATCTCAAACGAGTTCTACTGCATCTTTAAATTTTTTTTACGCAAGTGCTTTTGTTTGCACCGTTATAGCAATGTCAGACTAGGCGGGTACATGGCTGTAACGCGTGAGCTAATTCCCTACAATGTTGTTTGTGACAAGCTCGATGGAGAGAGTCTGCATGTCCGTTGGGGGCCGTTAATTTCCTGACGATGCGGCAACTTGTACACTCTTGCCTTGTATTCGCTCATTTTCGGCCCTGTCCGGTAATTATTCGCTTCTTTTTTGTTCCTTTAGTATTTTCAGGGGTTTCGTGTAATTCGACTCTATGCTGTTATCTTCCTTTCCTACTTCCCCTTCCTTTTTAAACAGCGGAACTGACCAGCTTCCAAGGCATCCCAAACTCCAAAATTAGACAATTTTCTAACACCTAGTCCGAAACACCGTGTGTATACATGTGCTGTGTGTGCTTCCAACTATTGATTTTGACCTATATTTCGTTTAGTAGCCCACCCCGAAACCCCCGTCTTTCTAAATTCTATCTATTTTATTTGAAACATCCCCGTAGTATGGAACGTTTATCCATTTTCCTTACTTCGCTTACGTCATTGTTCTCTTCATAAATCCCGCTCATACGACATCCGTGCTCTGAAAATATATTTTTGGTCGTCCAATAAACTACCCACACGAGGGACGTTTACTAACGGTCATAAAATAAGTGGTAACGACAGGCGAAATTTCTGAATTTATAGTGCCATTGTTTCTTCGACTAACTTCACAGTATTTGGCCTGAAATTCTATGACAATTAAGTCAACCTTTCACAGAAAAATCGTTTTGGCTGCCTCCTAAATCGACTACGCCCTGATTACTCAATAATGGTCGCGTAAGTAGGAGCAACTCAATAAATTTCAAAAACCGCTACTAGGGTAACGTAGAACGTCAAGCTACATTTTAACAAGTTCACATAAACTCAATGAACGACATTTTTCGGGACTTGCTAAAGTAATTAAACACATGCAGGCGGGGTGGAGGAAAGTGTGATGCGCGCACGAGATATTTTTGTAGTTTCAATAAATAGTTTTCACTATTAGCAATTGATGAGCAAGGAACCGGTTGCCGTACTTTCCTCAACTGAAGTCTAAGGGAACTAATGTGAGGTATGTCTCTTCTTCGCATGTTTACCTTTCAGGTTTTATTCCCATTCAGGTTACTTGCCACATCCAATCAATCTTATTATCAACTAGTTTCGATCGTTATTTCTGTGAAACTCAAAAATAATGTAACCTATGGAAAACCCTGCAAATTATTACACAACGGTTTATTATTCGGATAAACAGCTTGACCTAGCATTAATGCTCCGACACCCATCCCGTTCGATTCAGCATCGAAAAATATCAAAATGAAACCCAAAAAAAGGTCGAAAAGAACTGAATCGTAATATTAAAATAAACAAAAAAAGGAAAGTATCTAGAAAAAACAGAATATTAATATGAAAACATGCACGCTAAATACTAATATCAAAATGTAACAAAAATCTATGAAAAAAACCAAAATGAGAATGAAACGAAAGAATCTAAAAAAATTGAATCGTATTAACACCAAAAAAAATGGAACGAACAAACTATCAACTGACGGGAGGGAGGAAGGGAGTTCAAACGACGAAACGTTGACTTCCGCTGTAGTTCCCGCGTTGTACTGCGTTTCGTTAATTTTTTTAACCATTTTTTGCCCATTACAACCACGGGCTTCGTCTGATTGGATTACCGAGATGGCGGGCACAACTAGATACCAAATCGGATTTTTGTGCGAAAGAACGAATTTTTTAGACCACGTTAAAGGCACAAAACGGCCCGGACGGACATTGCAAATTCGGAATCTCCAAGTCTTCAAACGTTAAGTATCAAATTTTGAGGTGGGGTTGTAAAAAATTTTTCGTGACCGAAAACATAGGGTTATTATTCAGAATGAATAATAAACCAAAAGTAAGATAAATCAATAAGAAATCCTCTGCCCCTCATAAATCACGTTGAATTTACAGCGCGCCGTATATTTATGTTGTGATATGTTCAAGTTTTGAAGTCTTCCGAGCCCAAAACCCAAAATAAGAAAGCTTTTGGCTAAACGTACTCTCAGTAAGTCTGTTTATTCGCAAATTGTCCATGAATACGAGAAAAACTGCTAGGCTATGAGAGAGCCGAGAGAAAATATTCGTTTCGACGCAGTTTGAATGGGAGCTAATTTGGAAGTCGAGGTTACAGCCTCCAGAATACAGTGCGTGTGTGCTGGTGCTTACAGATCTGAACTATATCAGCCCTAGTAGATCTGGTCAATCCAGTCGAGAGTTATCGTACTTCTTACAAACTCGTTCGAAACGCATTGTAGTTTAGTTCACATCATCGCTCAGCGTTCACATTTGGCTATTGAGCTCGCTAATGATAACATTGTCACTGTGCCATCTTCGACCTCATTCACTTCAACGAAATGCGAAAGATACCGGTTATTTTTCGGAGGCTTATCTGGAACACCTACCGTGTTGAGTTTTCGATGCTTTGAGTTATCAACAGCCTCGTTGATTATTTTCCCACGCCATTGCTTTTTCCCTCTCTTCTCTCTTACCTTCTCGCTTCAGGGCATTATATTTTGAGCCAACTGATTAATTACCACCCTCCCCTCATCAATCATCGGTTAACCATCCACTTGATTCTCCACCGCTTTCAAACACGAACTCTTCTCTTCTTCCCGGACGATGAATTTTTATCCAGCCTCTGAATAAATATATTCTTTTATCCAGTCTCACGTTTTCGGGCTCGTTCATCGATTTCGTGATGATGGTCGAAAGTTTTGATGGATGCTCTATTTGGAGTGAAATATTTAACCCCTTCATTTGCCGTTCAAAGTGATTTAAATAATTATTATCTACGGAATTATTAACTCGAGTATTTCTGAAGCTTCGAGTAAGGGAAGCCAATGAGATCTACCACTTGAAAAACAAAAAACAACGCATTTTGAAAGTGGACTCAATGTTTCCAATATCTGTCCGGGAATTTGACCATAAACCTCCCAAAAGCGGCTTACTGGAAGTGTTATCGGGCTGGTTCAAATATTTCTGTATGTCCGGTTCTACTGACGGTTGTCTTGACTCGACTTGCTTGATTCTACTAAGGTACTTAAGCAAAGAGAGGCTAAAATGTAAGTCTCCTGAAATTTATGGGCATGAAAACGTCAAACGTGGCACTTTCGCACTGTTATTTTCCTTTTAAAGCGATTTAAAATACCTGGTACGACGCATGACACAAGTTTCAGTCCCAAGTACGTTCCACGATTTTTACTGCTCAAGCGACAAACTACGTATGTTCAATTTTTACTCGGGTCCATTGGGGAGCTGCTACTAAAGCAGCGCCCTTAGTGAACACCGACGTATTGGTAACCTGGTCAGTCCACAAGTGTTCACAGTTCTGGAATCGTGAGGTAAACGATGCAAAGTAGCTCCTGATTTGCTTATGTGTGTTATTAAACTTGCGTTGACAGCTTATTGGACTACTATTCGAACTCAGAAGCTCTAGTAACGTGAAATAATTGAAGGAAACTCAGTTTTTTTCAACCAATTGCATATCTTTCATCCTACCTCTGTAAAGCAAGAAAGCAAAAAGGTGTCATTACGGTACGATGCCTTCCAAATCATGTGATGCTGATTTCTGCTGTTAGTCTGTGTGTTTACGTCTGCAGTCGACTTTTAAGGGACATAACTGAGCCGATTAAGCTTGATCCTTTATACTCATTCCGTTCATTACGTTTTTTTTGAAGTGCCAAGTAGGTTCCATCGTTGGGATGTACCAAGCAGTTAGGATTTTCTTCTTTCCCACAAATGGCTCCGTTTAGAGAACCTTCCAAACTTGGGAGCGTTTATGACAAAAATTGCCGCCTTTCTGGCAGCCACTGTCCTTTTGTTCTTTACCTTGACGAATCGCTTCAGTCGCCGATAATAAAGTTCAGCTTATTATTATTCACCTTAACTTCTCATGTCAGTCGGCATTTCGGAGACATCCACTTCCTGGAATGCTCCCTCCCCGTCTCCTTACTAAGTTAATGCGGTCTATAAATCATTTCAATTTGTCCATCTAGCTCTCAGTTTGCAGACAGCGTCTGAATTCTGGTTACTATCCATCATGAGTACCATTTAAACACCGCAGTCCACTTCTCTCTTGTTTGGCATTTACAACGTCGATTAACCTTTCTCTCTGGCACCAAACAGACTTTGACGATTTCGATTAATCATATAACTATTTTATAGGCATGTATTTGTTCGGATTCAATCAATAACTATACATATTCAGTCGCGACAGTTCGAGATTTTTATTTCCTCTCATAACCACTACAATATATTAACAAAAGGAAACGTCGGTAACTTCAAATCAAATTCTAAGCTGAGCCCATTTATGTTATAACTTGACTTGATGTTTCTGATGTTTCCTATCTTTATATGTTGTTGGGCATGATTATGAGAAAAAATTAAAGCCTTGAAAGTTCAATGTGTATTATTTACTGAATCCACATTTACATAACACTCAAGAACATCAAAATTACACACATTTATTTGTTAACCAGTACCCAACTTTTGTATTGATACCTTGGTGAAAATACAGTGAACAGAGATGAATCAAACAAAGTTACAAACTTTTCTCAACAGAAACAACTAGTGGTTTACATTCAACGCACAAGATGTTTTCAACTATCTGATGTCCGTATAATGTATTCCGTCGCTGTTCTACCGCAAACCCGATCGACCGACATATAACCCAAAACGCGACCAACGAAGTAGCATTTTTTTAACGTTTTCAATTTTTTTCAGCGCATGTAAAATTTAATTTGACCCACCTCATGGAGTGTTTTCCAAAAACATATACCCACATTTTGTTTTCAGTCACAATTTCTGTAGCGATCCGTTGAGCCAAAACACATCAGCGAATCCGTTGCTAGACTTTCCTGCGAATGCTTTGCTGATTTTCTCCATTTCAGTCAACCAGTAATTACATTTTGCTAATCATTGAACTCGCAGGGGTTAAGGGAATGTGTGTGAAGCTTCACTCTTTTAATATTTTTGAAGTGAACCTTGGAAGAGGAGTTGGCGTTAAAGGAGCTTTACAGTCTCATGACCACATTTTGTTGACTAATAGAGAGCCAAAGGAATGTAGAAGCGATGGGATGGTGAACTTCGGCATTAGTGAGAACTGACCGCCCCCTTTTGAATTTATTTAGAAAATCATAAATCCTCACCAACCTTTCAACTTACTTCCCTCGATCCGCCAAAGTAAGGCGTTACGAAATAGGAAATCGTGCGCAATAAACAAACCGCCTTTCATTGTAAAACTATGGTGAGGGCTGAGTGGATGCTCTTGTCCCCTCTTCCAATCACTTCTCGTTTTCCGAACCTGAAAACCGCTGTCGCCCGTCGTAAGCCGCCTTCTTGCGAATCCTCCACCAGAAATAAGGGATGATTTACCTGAATTGGAAAGGATTCAAAGTTCTTGTCGAAGATTTATCTGTCACTTAGGGGCGGAAAACCTTCTACTTCCCACGAACATGACGGCTTTTCAAACGGGTTAGCAGTGCGGAGGAAATGAGAAAAGCCCAGTTTGAAGAAGAACCCACTCAGTGATATGCACTTCGTTTTCCCCAACTCAACTTCTCTCATTCAGCTTTTGAGTCGACGAACGGAGCAGTTTTTAAGGTTCGCGAAAGAAAATTTCGACTCACTGAGTTCTCAAACAGTTACTCACTAGTTTTCAGGTTAAATTCGTTCTCTTGTCACTGCTTGACGAAAGGTATTGCGCAACTTCCCTCAAGCTTCATCAACGACTTCGTTGTTTAGTTACTGAAAGAATGAAAGAGCGGAAATCAAGGGAGAGACCAAAACCTTGCAGGTAGCCCCACTCTTCTCTTTCTGAGAAACCCATACTAATGGCCCACGTCAGAACGGTTCTAAAGCCACATTAGTTCGAAGGGTGGGTAAATAAATAGTAATCGAACTTCGCCTTTCCCCGTATCCGGAAAGATGTTCTCTCTCCGTTAAACTTCTTCCTTCTTGATTCCGCTCGTTTAGTCTGAGTCGTATATAATCCCTTGCTGAACCGAATAACGAAACGTCTTCGAACGTCAAGTTCGTGCCCTATTTGGTTTTACAGTGGGTGCTTTTATTAATTTATCATCACGTTACTTTCCTACCCCCTCAATTTTAACACCTCAGGATCTCTTCTCTAACAGTGTTCTGTGAGGATCTCGTCGTTCCGTGGCTAAATTAGTTGCAGTGAGAGTGCTCCAGGAGTTTCCAGTTCGGAACGACTCAAAAAGTAAATATTTAACGAAAACTCGTCAGCCAAATGCATTGCCGTATCTCTTTGTGCAATGATACTAAAAATTATGTTAGCATTTCCTCGTTGTGGTAAGCACTATCTGAATCGTCTTTGTATTTACAGACGATGTACAAATAGTAGAAAAAGAAACCAGAAGAATTTCACTTATCAATTAAATTCGTTTGCATTAGTTGAGTAAAAGTGATGGGTTATTGCTTAGGCTAAAGACTCAGTGGTTGTTTCTTCTAAATGAAACTGTTGAATACTACTGACTTTCAGAGTGTTGTGAATCAACTATAGAAACGTTTTGCTTTGAAATGAGTAAATCACATTCGATGATCTATCCTGCGAGTTCACTGACTCCAAGCGCGTTATTTCTGGGCAGAATCATTCGCCACGCCGAACAATAACTAGGGTAAACGCTTTTACTCATATTCTTCGGAAAGGATTACCCCTGTACACCAAATATAAAATTCATAAGTACGTCAGCTGCACATGAGCTGATATCACCATCTCGTGACTGCTGCTCATATATTTTCCTTTCGCGAGTACAAAACAACCGCCCTTCGTTCTCTTTATCCATTAGATGCCCAAATTATTGCGTCACGTGACGTTATTGTCGGACGCAAATCCTTGAAAACCTTTTCCCCTCACCTCTTTGATGTGTCGAGGGGTTCGAGGACTTCGGTGTTCCAATAACCTTCGAAATAGGAGAAGTTATTGTTTAATGATCGCGTAGGCAGGACCTGTAATGGATTAAATTGCGAACACTTGACATCACAGAGCGCATCGCGAAACAAAGGGTTGCCCAATTATACGTACGATGTTGAGCAGTACAATTCCAGTAACAACAGCCGATCAAAGTTTTGGTTCGCTTCCAGTCGTTCGTCTTCAAAGAATAGTAAAATCACGTAAATTATGTACGGCCTGCGGAACTGTTCCTTTCTATCCCTGTTCGTGATTCTTTCTCGTGTTACTGGCGAGTCTTCTCCTATCAGCCGTCCGGAGGATACACGGTCACATTTTTTACTTTCCTTACCCCGTAAATTTCGTAATGCGAGGAAAAAAAGTTAGGGTTTTCCAAAAAACCAGCATTTGGGTAAATTGTGGATTTCTGTGTGCTCCCACTAATCATTACGGTCAAAAACGTTTTTTCTTAAGAATGATGTTGATTACATTTTGACTTTCCTTGAATCTACAAAGACAAAACTAACCATAGTTCTCAATGTCAACGAAACACTAAATATTTTTTTCTCAAAAACGGCTGTAACGATTCTGTTTAAATTTTTTTTGTATAACCAGCTGTAGATGACACAATAATACCACGAAGAACTCGTCGGTTGGGAAATGGCGAGATCAGCACAATAAATTACCAAACATTTCCGCGAAAATTGATTTCAGCGTCAGGCTATTGGCAATTGGCTTGGTGATCGTTAAAGTTCTTATACGATGAGCTTTGGTAACGCTCAAAAGATCGAAAGATATACAAGAGCTACGCCAACCTCCACCGTTTCACCTACCATTTCTCGCAGTTTTTACCCGATTATTCCAAAACGGTATCCTTCTAAAAAACTTCAAGTAGCCAGTACCTTAAATCACCTGTGAACTGATTTCTCAATAACGGTTGTGGCACAATAAATTCCAGAGCGGTAAACGCCTCCCGCTGTCATGTAGAACGTCATAAGTGGGACAAAGATTGAAGTCGAGAAAAAACAGTATAAAACTGAACAGTGGTCTTATGATCGTCATAAGACAAACATACTCCTTATTTGTTGTAGAATCGGCCACTGAAGTTTGACATCTTTCAAATGCTTAATAGGAATATAAATTTAGAGAATGAAAATAATCGTGGATGTGACTGACGTCTTGGGTCTTTCGAATGCGCGTGTAGCTAAAGAAACTTTTGTGGTGATCGTTCCGGATACGTTCAGATCGCAAGCGAGTAACTCGTGTGGCACATGTGAATTGGCTCTTCTTCTTGATAGCGTATTGTACTTGAAAAGGAAGACTCGAAGATATTTCTGAAAGGAAGAACGAATTGGTTAGAGCAGTGGCCTATGCGCCGCATTACTGTTGAGTACTACAGACTGTGTTATAACTTTAGATGGAGTTGAGGGAGTGGCTTCCAAACTTCATACGTACGTCGAGAGAAATGGGTTTCTCAGAGAAGTAAAAGAGGTTTGACCCTGAAACATTTAAGTTTCCCGAGTCGGTTGCAACTATCGGTCAACAAGGTTTCGTCTCTTCCTCTTTTCCATCGCCTTACACGAACCTCACAGAGCCGATATTACTGGAAACCTGGTAGATGACATATAGGATCCGTTCCTTCCACCAGCTTTCACCGAGCCAATATGCTGTGTCTGTAGACCACTCCTCCTGCCGCCGCTACAAGTATTTTACTTCACTCTTTTACCCCTTTTATGTGTTTTCCCGTCTTTTCTACTGCTCTTCAGTTCCAACCTACTCACTTCTTTCCCTTTCTACTCTTTGCCGTTCGGAAAAAAGGGCTTGGAACGCTCATAATGGCGTGTTCCACATAATACGTTCCTACGTTTTCTTCTTCTTGGTGTTTGAAGACAACCATCTCTCTGAGAAATCACCATTTTCATGAGAGTTCACCGCTCTAAAGCGACCGATTTCTACTCGAGGTCACGACGCGTCTTTACGAAGAGCCGAAATTATTGTTACCCCAGCCCTACGAAATGGAAAGGAAAGCTATGCGATCGGATCAAAAAAATGTCTAATTATCGTCAAACTCTTCTACGTACAAAAAAACACCGTAAGTATCGGGTCTACCCATGAACATGATAAAGAAAAATCACCTGAATGAGCTCAAATGTGAAATTCAACCAACTTTTGTGGTGACTACCCAATATTTGCGCAAAACTGTACCCCGAAATTTTGATTAAATGGAGTGTGAGAGCATCTCATCACAATGGAATAGTGCCATACAACCCGGGGAAAAAGCATTGAATTTGCTAATTATCAATGATATCAGTCAGATGATCCTTGGAGTTTTCCTTCATACCACACGAGGTCAACACTTGTTTACTTCCCTTACCTCTACGAAGTACAAAATTGTAAGTTCTCTTCAGATCGTTGTGATTGAAGAGCAACACAGCCCACAAAGCATTGAAAAGAGAAAACGGTTTAACCAAATTAACTAAACTGTGACATTTAGTCTGCCGGTCACTTTGGGACACCACAATAGGGGTTTGAACAAGATCAGCTGTAACTGTGAGTGTAGTATGAGTGATGAAAATTCCAAATACTTTTGGAAAATGGCTCGAATGATTTTCATTACTCCATGGTTATCTCGTCGCTAGTCCCCCCCCCCATTTCAAAGCATGGGGATTCCAAACTGGGCAATTACGTCGTATTCGATCGTGAGTACAACAAGACGGGTCTCGAATTCGTTTATATGTAAACATTTAGTGATTCCGCAACTTGGAGGAACTTCCTGCACTTCCTCCCGTCAGTTCGACTGGTCTCGTCGTCCCTAGAAAAGTCAATTTCCGTTTTTCCATTGCAGTTAGGTCGTGTGTCTTATCGCATACAAGTATTTTTCAATGCTGAATCTAATGAGATGAGTCTAGACTGTGAGACTGCGTAGATAACAAAAAATCATCAGAAATATTGATTGAAACATCATATGAGTTGTCGTTTTTTCGGATCCTCGATATTGCTATGTGGTATTCTTAATATTTTTTGGCGTTGGATTGAATATGATGGGTACCAATCATACCGCGCAAGACAATAATAACCCGTTGTCTAATGGTTTGCATTGTTTTTGTCTTAAAAGTGCTGTTGTAAACGAAACGTCTCGTTTTGTAAATAATGGTGTAGGACGGAATATCTTTGATACACGTAAAAAGTACCTAATTTTTATTTTTTCATTATCAACGTTTGAACAACAAATTCGCAAATTATAAAAATGGCGAAAAGGGAGCTTTAATTTCTTAACGAAAAAGTAATATAATAAGTTCCCGAACCTTGAGCGCCATCGCTTTCTGCATAAAACGTCACGTTAAATTTTACCGCGTCCATATGAACTGAATTGAAAATAAATTGGATTAGCTGCTAAAGCCATGAAAAATCGATGAATGGTTGTGGGGCAGGACAGTATAGCAAGTCTTCGTATAAGGCACACTATGGAAGTGTAAAGACGGTTATAAAACAGTTAATAGCAACCAACAACATTTTGGAATTCCTACTGCACTGTCTACGTGTACTTTCCGCTACACAAAGAATGAAAATTTTGGATTAACGTTGTCTGCGGATCTTTCGTGACCTACTAAATCCAAAACGGACAGTTCATAGGGACTTCTCAACCAGTTCCTTTATTAAAACTACCCAGTTATTCGAGCTTTTCTCGTTCAATTTCTAATTCTCGCTTAATAATAAAGTTTGTTACAAATCGCTTTAACGGCACCTCAATAAAGTGGCAAGACTAGGGCTAGGAAATACGACGCAGAGAAGCGCAAATTTAAGCGTCTCGAAGCAGTTAAATAAGGAAGGTTCAAATGCAAGCGAAGCAGAGAGAAGTAATGGAGCACCTAATTAGAGAGCAAGATGTCCCCGCTCATCTCCCTTGACGCCGGGATAATCGGTTGACTATATCGTCGTCACCTCATCTTCATTTAACCTCTAGTTCTCCCCAACCTACAACTTGGTAACCCTCAATGCATCATTGTTACGAGATACAGGCAATCTCTTACACAGTGGAAAGCATTTCACAATCTCACCCCTTTTCCTCTTACAACTCGTATCTTGTAGTCGCTGGCTGAGGGCAAAAGGCGCCTCGTCGTAGTTACTGATGACTTCCACGCAATAAATATACGGCAGCTCCCTACAGCCCCCTGAACAGGAAACACCAAGGATCATTTAACTCGAGTTCGTTCCAGAATCACGTTCTCTCTTTCCTTATCGAATATCTGCGTGGGTCTGATTTCCCCCTCTCTTTTCCTTCGCATCGTGCGGTTCAGCTCATTTTTTCCTCCTCCTTTTCCTCTTCTTTTCTTCCCCTCTTATATTTTCTTCCTTCAGACGCGAGAATTGAGAGGAAGCGAAGCTCACAAATGGCCCTCGCAAAACAATTCTAATTGCCATCCGAAAGGAACAGTCAAAGAGAAACGAGAAAACGACAGGTTTTTGTAGGAAACGATTGCCAACTTACTTTTCACCTGAGGACCGACGACGCAACAATTGTGTCTTTCTTTAGAAAAATCGCGAATAACAAGAAGAGAAGGAGCTCGTTATTTATGGCTCTCAAGTAAACTACCAACTGACACTGTTGCAACGAGATCTTTGAAGATGAGAACCAGTTCTTGAGAAAGCTCTGTAAAACAGGTTGCTTGTGTTTTATTACAGCACATACAATTTTACGTCATACATAAATATCTGCTCAGTCCCACAAACATTCGCCAAGTTTTATCACGGTACCGACTGATCCAATATGTTTTACATTGAGTCCAAATTAACCTGGCATAACTTTACGTTACATATAGAGAGAGCTCTTGAGTGATAATGGAAGCTAGTCAACTTTTTCTTTGGTTGGGAAGATTTGTATTTGATGTTCTGTAATTTTAGCCAAAACGCTGAGAAAAAAGTTCGTCAAAGATACAACTTGAATTTGGGAATTCCGTGAGTTGTTCTTCATTGATCTATAACTGTTATTATACTTCTATCGCGAAGATAACTTATCGGAATGCCAACATGAAGTTTTAGAAACAAAAAAATTAAACTAAAATCGATTTCGAATTTTGTAATACTTTTCGTGCTGCTCTATTTATTGTTCCTAGAATAAAATTAGTATATTAACGTTACCTTGTTTGAAATTTCCCAGTCAAAAATGTCATCGAAATCTTCACAGCTGTTACTGAGCAAAAACGTTTGTGTTAGATCACCACGATTCTCAGTTTTGGATCGATATGGAGCATAACCTCAGTTTGGCCTGCAGAATACTTGAGCTGATTTGGTCCTGCCTTTCCCTCTTAACCAGGATCACTGAAATACAGAACCACGCTGATAATTTCCTCAAATGGTGTTTCGTTATGTCCAAAAGAAAAATTGTTCGCGCTGTATATCCTGGAGCACATAAAAGACCCATTGAATTAGAAAATTACTGTTAATTAACCTTTTTGCTAGTAATCATCTGAATCTCTGTACAGCCAACGATAGTAATTATCTAACACGTACCACTGGTGCTGCAGTTTGCCTCTTTGCTTGTTGCAGATGTTAGCGATTGACTTGACCTTGAGCCTTTTCGTTCCAAATGTACTGCCTGAGTCACGAGAAAATGTTCTCAGTAATTTGGACCTTCTCAACTTGCTCTAATTGGCTACTTATATATTTTTTATGGTCGGTTATGACGTTATTAGGAACAATACACGAAGTGTCCGAATTCAAAATTGTTGAAGCAACTCCATTTTTACTTGCAGAAAGTGTTCACATGGCTCCTTGTTTGAGTGGTTGGTTTCTACGTTGATTACTTGAGAATATTGTGTTCTGTATTAAAAATATTTGTTCACAGATATATAAAAAAACTATATCCAAATTAATTCAAGAACGCACGATGCACGAACCTTCTCTAAAAATATCGTGTTGACCATCAATTACCTATGCATTGGTTGTTCTGTGGGGACTGTAAAGAACGTAAGGGCGGCCACATAAATAGCCGTTTCAGAATAGAATGTTTAAATTCCACGACATTCGTGTAAATTGAAAAAACTAGATTGGGTTGTATAATTATTTAATTTATTAACTTTTTATCTGGATTACTAATGACGAAGTTCTTAGAACACAGTTCAGTATCTCACTCAGATTCTCGTGAGTAATGCGGAACAGGATGTTTTCCAAAAACTTGCAAATGTACACACCCCACATCACATACTGGAAGACTCTTTTGTAACATTTGTTCCGTATGTGTTCGTGGACTTTAATTGATGTCTATATCAAAATGGGCATAATATAATTCAATTTGTAGTCAAGGTTTTCATGAATCAGACTTGATGTGAATCTTTAAAAACTTGTGGCGTTTCCAAAATCAAATTGGACTAACGGCATCAACGAGTGCTCACTACAACGTGCCACTTCGTTCTGCGGCTGCATAAATTTGCTGCGCAAACCTCTTTGGTGGTGTGCGTCAAATTTTCTTTCTCTTGTTTCAACTTCAGAGGCTCACGGTAATCCTCTCCACGAACTAAAACTCAATTCCCCAACCTTTTTATCAACGAACTTTAAAACACTTTAATTACAACGCGTTTTTTTTTTCGGGTCCCACTTTTTTTCTCTTCAGAAGTAGACTTAATAGTAGGTCTCGTTATTTGTGTCCTCTTTTCCTCTTCTAGTCTCCCCATTCCAACCCTCAACCATAACACGGAACTTTGTTATATTAAGTGAGCCGGGGCTAAGCTTGCTTTAACGCTTCCCTTTCTCTCTTGCCGCTTTAATCGCTAACAAGCAACTTCCTCCTGATTGTAAATTTAAAGGCGTTACGATCGTCGTGAAAATGGCGAGGTGGCCGGGAGGAGTTAAAAACAGGTGAGCCCGATTATCCGTAACGGCACGCGAAAAGTTTTCATTGCCGAACGGGAAACCTTGTTAGGCTTTAAATTACGGGGACCTTTAATCTTTGTTTGTATCAACGCCAAGTTCTTCAGTTCGTCACCAGTTAACGCTATAACTCGAATCTGCGACGAAACTCGATGAAATGGCAGAAATAAAGATAATGACGTACCATAAAAGTTAAGAAGAAAGGCATCGCGTGGTACATGCAGAAACGCATATCACATATCCGTTTTCAACATTCTCGCTAGTCAGAGACACGCACAATTTTTGTATTCAGTAAAATTCGCGGACACTTCAAATGAAACATGGGAACACGAAAAGGTTGCTGGAAATTCCCATGCGTTGAACTATAGAGTAACAATCGAGCAAAATTGTTTAGCTAACTGAATCTTCTGACTTTATCGTTAAAATGGGTAAACTTACTAGGAGGAGTTGAATGTCAACGGGCATGGAGTGTAGTAATAGGTTTTTCCAGTACGATTACGTAGGAAATTGATTAAAATTAGTTAGGCTCGGGGTGTTATACGGTTGAGTCTGGAGGAAAAAAATCAAGATGATAATTAAAGGCTACTTTCACCAAAACAGCACTAAATCAAGATTAGATAACTGTATCAAGAATAACCTATTTCGTTTTCCCCATACTAACAGAGATAGCTCTGGTTAGTAAAGCCAGGATTTGAAATCACATCAAGAAGATAGTTGTTTTGAGATCACAGTAAAGTAATATGGCTGCAATACCTCGTGCCAAAGCTGAAACTGGTGAGGAGCCTGAAGTGCAAATTCCCGGGCTGAAACTGGAACAGCTACACACGATGAAGCTAAATCAGTCCAGAAGGATACTTAGAGTGCACAGGAGTACAGGAAATTTTGAGAGCTGAGCAAGAAAAAATAAAAACCGAAATAATGAGGTTACAACTTGTACATGCTCAAGCTCAAAGGAGAGAAAAATGATTGTTTAATTATTGTTATTTAATACACTAACTTGTGTGTAAGCGTGTTTTTTATTTAACTTGTTTTTATTTTGTTTTTTAAGTTGTTTTTAACTTGTTTTTATTTAATGTGTTTAAGTTGTTAAGCGTGTATTATTTAACTTTTCCAATCTATCTCCTTTTAAATTCATCCAATTTTCATGCGTTTTTTTTCTAACACTGAGATATGGGCTCTCAGTTTTCCCTAAAACTGCTCAACCCATGAATTTTATTCCAATAACAATTTGTGTGTATTTGTAGCAGAATTTAATTTCATATACCTTGAAGTCGTCGGAAAGCTTTTGTATCAATCTGAGGAAGCGAGTGAGATGACGGTAACCGTAACACAATAGATGATCACCCTCGTTGAAAAACAACTGGAATAACCACCCACTTGTAGGCAGCATCTTTGTTTATTATTGTTATTCAATATAATAATAGAAGAAGAATGCTCCTAATAATAATAGAAGAGAAAAAATAATAGAGGAAAATAATCTCAAAGAGGAGTATGAAAAGATAATCCCTAACTGGAGTTAACCACCCAATTTTTTGTCATGTATCAGGGCAGGATAACCGAATTTAAACAGGATTTAACATTTGATTAAAATGGTACTAAGAAACCGAATACAAATGATTGTAAAATAAGTATAAGCTATCGATTAATTCGTTCGCAAATCATGTAAAAAGTGGAAACGTGTGTAAAAGTTGCTGAAAATATATGATGCGACGCACCACTCAACTGAACATGAGCGTACGACTAGCATCATTTGAGCGACATTCACCAGGAAAAACATAAGACGAGAATAAATTTTCCTCTTAAATTTTTGATAACTTATTGTGCTTGTCTCGTAATTTACCCAACGGATGAGAAATCTGTGGAACTGTTATCGCGTTATTTGGAAGTATACAAGCAAAGCATTTAACTGGGCTGAAGTTATCTACATATTCGCTATGGAAAGTTTGATCGTTTGCCCAAAATCCCTGGATGGCCACAGACGAGAATATGAAACGAATATTAAATCAGAAGGCCAATAGCTAAGTCTGAATTTTTATGGGTTTTCTTTAGGTTGGTTGATTTTTGTTAGGTGGCATAAAGCATTTTGGTTATGAGGGCAACATTTTGACAACCCGCAAAAGATCCGACCCGAAGTTTAACTCTCCCGAGTTTAAGTTCGTTTCGTATTCATGTTTGCGACCTTCCAGGACTTCTGGCCAAACGTCCAAACTTTATATTATGAATATGCTAACTTCAACTCAGTGTTTTGTTAACTATATTAATTCTGGACTGGTTTTTATCATAACTTTATTTTGGCATAGTTGACTTGGAAGCTGAATATCGAATTTGAGCCGATATATTTTTTTGCCGATCACGTTTACAGACAAACAAAACCGAACCATTAAGCTGCGTGGTGTGTTTCGCACCCTTGAAACGGAAGTATCTAAAGAAAGTTCCCAAAACAATGCTGCCGAATACGTACCTTTTCTCCATCTTCGGAGAGCCGAGAATAACGAGCGGTGCGTAGCAACACACAACTTTCCGCCACCCCCGTAAGTTCGAACACCAGCTAAATATGCGGGCACTATATCTTCATTCAACACATTTCTACAGAAACATTTATGGAGAACAAAATGTACGTACTAGTTAGCTGAGAGTACTTCGGAAGTTTGATCGAAATCGTTAGAGCCGTTTTCGAGAAAATTGAAATACTCGACCAATAATTAATATCCGACCAATCTCCTTTTCTGAGTTAACTTAGTTTATATTTCCGTTTAACATATATATACAGAAATAGTTATGGGGAACAAAATTTGTGTATGGGTGACTAAAAGACACCCTGAACGATTGATCGAATTTGGTGAAGCATTTACGGAAATGTTCAAAAAAACGTTATTTTCGACACATTTTCATTTCTATCTCTGCTCAATGGACTTTCAGAGGAACACTTATCGAGAATAATACGTATGTCATTTTGCCAAAAAGCGTAAAAAACCTATTTTTTCTTCATAAGCCTATATCTCCGTTCACCGTATTTTCATGGAGATATGTATGGAGAGAAAAATTTAAGTATTGATGGGTAAAAGATAATTTGAAAGTTTAATCAAATTCGTTCTAGCCGTTTTCGAGAAAAATGCGAAAAACCCTAGTTTTTGGTACATTTTCGGCCTCCACCCCCCCCCCTCGCCACGAAATCATCCATAACCTTATTTTGGTGTCTACAAAAAATAACAAACAAAACAAAAAAGAACCAGCTCAATCGGATCAACCGTTCTCTCGCAAATCGAACTACAGACGCACACACACACGGACCACGCGCCGAAATTAGGAAGAAAACCCAGATTTTTTTTTGACACCATTACTATACTTTCCTTTCCCTTTGGGTAGCGGAAAGTAAAAAAGGAATGTAATAGCTTCCAACTTCACTTATTCCCAATGTGGAACTCATGCGGATATTTTTGGAGCACGATGTTGTTCCAATGATGACCCCTCGCAGAGAGGATCAACGAACAATGGACGCAAGTTGTGATACCGACTCCCCTCCAAACTGCCATCCATTGACGAGAAGTCCTTTGATAAGCAGCGGTTTAAAAAGTCAATCAAATGGCTGTCCAAAGGAACGCTTCGATCAATTCAATATGAAATATCTGGAGGGAAGAACCAAACATTCTTCGATTTTTATGGCTCTGAAGACTCATTCCAGGTGTGTTTCGCTCAGTTTGTATGAACCTGATGGAACGTTCTGTATAAAAACTGGTAGTGCTTAACGTTTCGGGATTTATGGGATGATTCCTGCTCTTGTGTAATGTCTTTGATAATTTACAGGACAACTTTGTATTATCATGAGGAGCGTGATATACCTAGGCCCTTCGCTGTTGCTATGAGATACGTTCTCAGCGTGTTTTACAACTTGTTAGAGATGAAATCGCAGCCACCTAAATAAATCCAACATTGTGATAACTATTCCCTAATAACTCCAGTTTTGCAAGCACACAACTATTTTCCGTATTTGTACATTAGATTCTTTGAAGAACTAACCCTACTTGCCTTTTTTCCTTTTCCGTCAATGTTAAATAAATCAGTCCTTTTCAAACAAATGTCAGCACTGTACTAGCAGGGTTTCAAGGAAACGGAGAATTCTATAAAAATTCCTCCTCGTTCCTGAGTCCTCGAGAGGGAAGGGCACCCTCAAGCAGTTACCATTTCCTGTACGACGACCCCTCGATTTGGAAAACTTTCCGAATCGCCTTCTACTTCGGCAAGGGCTTCCTTTTTCCGCAGAAAAAGGAAAAATTACCCCCTGCTCCACGACTCTGTTTATTTCTGTTCGTCGCAGCCCCACAAGTGAAGTGAGAAGGGGATTAGAGGCTCACTTTTGGTGCTCGGAGGGGTAGTGGGTAATATCATACATTATGCATCGAGCCGCTCATTGAGTTTTAGCTGGTCATCGCCTCTGGCCGAGCAGTGTGAACAGCTTTTCGAAGTGCTAAACCTTCAAAGGTTTCGTTCTCTGAATCACCTTCCTTTCGTCTCTCCAGGATCTCTTTTTTCCTTAATACGTGCCATCCTCCAACCAAAGTTGTGAGGGTTCACGGGCGCCTTCTTGTAATTTGCCTAGAGTGAATGCCACTTGTTTTTTAAGTGAACGCACTAAAATTGCACACGTCCCCAAGTTGAGTTCAACTCACTCTGTTTTCATTTCATGGCTAGTATCCCACATACTCAAAATTAAGAAATTCTGAATGGTTGAAGTCGTATTTTAAAATTAGCGTTCTACTTGAATTTAAATGAAAAGAAATTAAGCTACTATTTGATTTTTTTGAAACAGATGCTTGAAATTTAAAAAAAAAAGGTTTCAAAGTTTTAAACAAAATAAATGGCGTGTTGAACATATGAAAACCCTCCGACATCTCCCGTTTTAAATTAATATAATTCAACTTCTTATAATTAACATCTCGTCGAAAAGGGGCGAAACCTTTTGTGAATTATAAACGAACTCAGACCCTACTCTCAATGAGCAGCAAGTACATTCAGATGGTGGCACGAACGGCTTGTTCAGGTCCATTACGGGACTCGGGTACTCATGTAAATCCTAGTGAATAGATATGATTAGCCTTAAAAAGTGTGCTCCAAAAAGAGCTGATCCACAATTTCTTGCAATTGGGAGTTATTACGGATGGCTTATTGAATTCCACTGCGTATGAGGTTTAAATATAACCTCAAAGTGTTAAGTTATTTTGAAAGGTAATCTACAGTCATTTTTCAAATAGCCCGGGTTCACTAAAAACAGAATCACTACCGGAAGGATCGACCCTTTTTTTTCGGTTTCTTGTGTTTTTAATGATGTTTCACCCCACGGGCCACCAGCCCGTAATCAAATTTCGAGAAAATGAGATGAAATGGGTTAGGGAAAGGAAGTAATCGTACCTAGGAGAATGAGAAGAAAGCGGGTAAAATTGCGAACCTGAATCGGATGAGCGCGACGTAAAGGTAGCGCCGCTGTTGGACCTTGGAAGGTGAAAAGTCCATTAAAAGATTGAAAACGAATTGGAAGCCGCTTGAAGACTAGTAAACACGAAAGACAACTAGGAAGATATATCTCATCAACATGAGACATAGAGACTTGGAACGTTTTAGCCTAAGCGAAATTCAACACGTGATCTTTCTTATACTTTACTCTGAACTCTCTAACGCCTATCAAGTGAACGTTCAATTAACCGGTGTAACAATACAGTCCACTATTAAAGAGGGTCAAACGGCTATTAGAAGAAAAGCAGCATGTGAGCCTCGCCAGGTGGAACACAGACCAGAAAAGGCGGTGGAACAGTCAGACCATTCCAGTACTTGATCCATGACTCGAGCGTCGACACAGACACAGTAAAGGTGAATGTACCTCACCCAGTTCGGGACATGGTGCACCTACACCTGCACCAAAATGCCTGCACTGGTGGCCATGATGGATGAAGTTACCCACGCTATCTTATCGTGCCAAAGGGGTAAGCTAGCCAGTGGCTTACACGCACAAGCGGCATTCGTCCGCAACATGTTGAATTCCTTTGAAAATTGGGTGTGCATTGGCAGTGCTCCGCCAGAAGAGAATGAAGCTTGCTGATGTAGCGCCAGTATCTCGCAGGGATGGTGAACGATGACATGTAAAAAATACCACTCCTGAACCTCCCAAACTGCTGGGCAGTATAAATGGGGGGGGGGGGGTATGTGGGAATAATGGCATGCTACTGGATTCTCGTGAGAGTGAAGAGGACAAGAAAGAAGAGATGCCGTTGCAGAAAGACGTGAGGGTCCACCTGATGCAATATATTGAACGTTGCAATACACAGGAGTAACTTTATGAGGCCACTAGAGAAAGTCCCTGCGGACTGATTTTCGGATGTGAATTCATCCGAATAACACGGGTGTCAAGAGACACACACTTACTACATACCTGAATCTGATATCTCTACCGGTGGTTTGGTGGATGTCGGGAGAACCTGAAACACCTTCCCTTCCAATTCGCGCCCTTTAACACGATGAGCTTTTCAACAGATGAGCGCAGATGTTTGTACCGCAAGCATCTGATCGGCTTTCGGGGGCATCGTTTATTTTTGTCAGCGTCCCCATACAAATGCTCCTCCTCCTCTTACCCACGCCCCTATCAAATTCTTTTTTCCTCCCCTACTCCTTCCCAACAGTTCACTTTTGTATAGAAAAGAAAACCAACGACGCCCTTCTTTCGTAAGCTCTTGTGTTGCGTTCCTTATCCTTCAGCTTCTCAACCAAACCTCATATATTCGGTCCTTGATTTTGAGAGAAGAAAAATAGGGGAAAATACTATCAGCCCGGCCCCAACCTCAGTATGATTCCTTTTTTTTCTCCCCTCTGTGAGTCCTCCAGGTGTTCTTCGTTCACCCTCCTTCCAATTGAAAAGCCTGAGTGAACCCTCTAATTGGTGGCAGTACTTGTCACTGGAAATCTTTAAGCTCGCCAAACGTTGACAAAAGGGGAGTGAAATCCTTACCACCCACCAGTGCATTGAAGAAAGAAGGGTGCTTAGTTTGATGAACTTTGCTTCGCACGAAAAATTCTTTTCAGGTCTTTTTAATAACAATTGACCTGTGGTTTCCAATGATCATGATGATGATGTGTGTGTGGTGTGTGTGTGTTGATGATACCAGGAAAAAGCCTAGTTATGACTTTGAAACCTTCCAAACGCACATTTTCCGAACATTTTCCTAGGTTCAGAATGTAGTGTGTCGGTCCGGATATTGTTTGGTCGTTTCTTCTTCACCTTGATCTTCAATCAGCTGGAATAAATATTAGAATTTTTCCAAGACCGTTACGTTTCTATGGTTGAGCGCAGAGAAAATTCTCAAATTTGACAAATAGTTTTGGGCGCGTGCACGTTTGGGTGTCCGTGAACACGACTGAGGGACACGAACACTGCAAATTAATGACAGCAATAATATTAGCAAGCATGAGGGGGTGAGCGCGAGAGAGGCTAGCTGTTAATTTCTAATAATAAAATAAATTTCTGAATAACGTTTGTTGATCGATTTCTGTAGCCTTAAGATCCAACAGTCCCGCAGTATTCTTTACATTTCAGTGAATGACCATTTTAACTATTAAAAAACTTTACAATACTTAATTCATAATACCAACTGTATTGAATGTGACTTTTTCAGATGGTGTCATCAGCTACAGTCTACCTAAAGATCTCTCGTGGTCACCGGGAAGCGATTTAAGCGATGTCACCTACGACGGTGAAATCGATGATATTTTCTACGAAAAGGGTTTGGGCCGCTTGGTCGACGGAACTTACGGCGGAGACAACTTCAAAATGGACGTGGGAGTTGGTAAAGGTAATACGAAAAATATTATACAACGATAATTGTGGGATTTACGTCTGAACAATTAGCATCGGCAACGCTTCACGCCAGAGATGAGCATGTGATGTTTTGATGGTATTTGCTGAGATTGTACTGTTGTTGGGCCAGAACTATTGTAGTGATGGTTACATGTGAATCTATTATAGAACATGGAATGGCCTTCGCTGGAAAATAATGGAACATTGAGAAATATTGAGAAACTGGAGCTAAAATAAGTAATACGATAAGAGGCGAGAGCTAGTTGACGGTAGTCAACTACTACTATTAGAAAACGAACGTGAACACTCTAAATTATTACCAACTAGTGGAAAACCTGAAGAAGGGAAGGAAGGATGTATAATCTGAAAATTGAGTTCTCTTAGCGAAATACGATTCTCACAGGAAAGAGAGTCGGAGCTTCCCTCCTCGTTAGAGGGCACACGCCCTGAGATGCTACAAAAGGGGTAGTTTGGTGCGAAGATACTGTGACTACCGTGCACTGATCAGTTGTACTCTTGGAAACAACTGTAGCTCATGGGAGGGAGAGGAGAGTGTGAGGCCTGTGTTGACAATATCACACGTATACGTTGAGTGGCAGCTTTTGAAATTGTGTGAGGTTGCCAAGCTATTCGTACACAGATTGTACTTTTCCTCGTGTGTTCCTCAAGCATCCCGGCTGGCTTTGAGGAAACGTAGGTACTTTTTCGTCCCATGATGTTCGCCACAAATAGGGCAGGTGCGCGGATCTGCCGGTTGCGTGCTGTCATCACCTAAACTTTTCGAAGCCGCGTGATTTTCCCAGACCCGATGTTTAGGAACAAACACGCGGAATGTGGAGGAAGATTTTGGAACTGAGACATTTGGGGCTTGCAGTTGTCCATTAGGCTATTGATGATTTGCCTCACTTTGAAAGCTTATGTAGTTAAGCACGTCGGTTCTAATCTGGATGCAGTGGAGTCGGTGGCGTCGGATCTCATCTTTATCTTGAATACTTCTGTATGGCCGGCATCGCGAACTAATGAAGTGAGGCAACCGTGAATGTTCGACCACTTGTTGGGCGCCAATGTTATAATTGAATAGCGATATCGTTCCAAGTGAGTCGGGGAGTGAGTACGATATCCATATAGTATTAATTGAAACATCGCGAAATACTTTCTGAGAAGTTTAACCACCACAAACCGCGAACGCGAGCCCAAGCGACAGAGCGACGCCTCGACTAGACAACTGCTCGAGTTCGACTGACGACACTGAAGTTTCGAGCGAATCAGAGCATTTGAGGTGCATACTCAGCACAAATGTACGGACGAGCCTTCGATAAATCGAAAAGTTCAGTTCGTCCCGGTACAGTTTCTTACATAACTCATATACATGTTGACCGCAAGAGTTGTTGAAAATTGCAACAAATAGTTTCGTAAATCCTTCTTTTTTTTTTGAACCGTTTCGAAGATTCTAAATCAGAGCTGGTAGCTACTTGGTTTTTTAAAGCGCTCTAAAGCTTCTGTTAAGAAGCTTGCTCCAAGGAGCTTATATTAAAAGCTTTTAAGTACTTGTACTTACTGTTCATGGTGAGATCCGACGTCACGGACTCCACTGCATCCAGATTAGAACCAACGTGCTACGTTAACTACATAAGCTTTCGAAGTGAGGCACCCTTAAAGTTTCGTGGGGACGCTCTTATTTGTCAATAAGCCTGCCTTCCCTTTTCCTCCAACTAGTTCCACTATGAGCAAATTTTTTCCTGATGTTTTCGTTCTTGGATTGTAAACGGGTAAACACCAACTTTTGGTAGCTGTGAGGTAGAACGGGTGGATCAGGGGTGTGATGAAAATACACCTTGTTTTTTTTGGGCCGATTGCAATAAAAGATAACATTTGGTTCGAGGAATGTGGCACGGATGAGGAATGAGATCACGCTAAGCGCGAACCCACTGCAACTGACACAGGAGTGTGATGTGCGGAAGCGAATGCTGGTGCTTAGGTACAAGAAACAGAGAAATCTTGTTCTGCCCACAAGCCGCTGTAATTCTCAAGCCCCGCCGTTGTTATAACAGTGGAAAGCAACCATTTTCTAGGATAATTCTAATTTACTGTTCACACTATAGTAA
The DNA here is from genome assembly GCA_020466155.1 of Pachypeltis micranthus. Classification (NCBI taxonomy): domain Eukaryota; kingdom Metazoa; phylum Arthropoda; class Insecta; order Hemiptera; family Miridae; genus Pachypeltis; species Pachypeltis micranthus. The sequence goes on along the minus strand of CM035774.1, from coordinate 19,159,536 downwards.
ATAGATTTCACTTCTCTGAATTGTTTTCACGTCCGTATTTCTACCAAAATTTGCAGTTCCCCAATTGCTAAAAAGATACTGAAAATGGTCACAAGGGTCAGACTTCTTGGTGATTTTTCCTTAGGTATAATCTCATGATACTGAATTCTTTGAACTATATTGAATGAATACCGTTCCTAATTCGAATTCTTAGTGGCCCCACTACCCCCACGTATTGGGAACCAACCTGGAACCGTCTAGCCTAGCATATTGTATCAGGTTGGCCCTCACTCCTCTTTGTGACAGCAGCTCCACTTTTTGTTCTCTTAACGCTCACGAGAATCTTGCACCGTGCCACCATTCCCATACTTTCTAGCCGTTTCGAAGGTTCAGGAGTGGTCTTTTCTCCATATCTTCATTCTTCATCCTAGTTGTAGCTGGCCCCGGATCAGAAAATTCCATCTTCTTCTAGCTAACCGCCATCCGAGAAAATTAAGCAATCCTTTCATCGAAATTCAACGTAGTGCGGACGATGCCTCTGGCGTGAGGAAGCCGACTGTGTCCTCTAGCCTGTCATTGAAACTACTGAACGTAAGGTCAGTGTTCTCAATGGAAAGAAAAATAATGAAGGCCTTCACGTTAAACCATCCGTCCTGTGAGAGAAACGCCACCGATTTACTTGAAATTGACCTAACAACCGTCGGACGCTCGTACATCGAGCACGTTAAGACAGCCGCTGTAACTTTATCTTCGAGAAAAAAATCTCGACGAACTTCGAAAGTGAATAATGGAAGTCAATGACTTCCAACTGGAAACATGAGAAGAAAAAGAAAGAAGTAGATTAAATGATATTCTCAATGTACCATTAGAGGTCCGCAGATAAATGCCCTGCTCTCGCAGACCTTTCTCATGTTCCAAGCGCAGTCATTCCCGGGCGAGAAAAAAAGGGAAGAGAAAAAAAAAAATGAAAGGCGAAGCAAAAGCTGTAAACCGCTAAATATGACTCTTATCGCGGGTCCCGTATTCTCCCTTTTTCATTGGTTTAACTCCTTCTATATTTCCTCTTTTGGGTCATTTTTTGGCGATTATTGAGCCAGATGCTACTGGTGTAAACTTCCCCGGACAGTATTATACGTTCGTTGTTTTCAACGTATTGCTCTCCAGTTTTTTTCCAGCGGTAGCTTTTGATTTAATTTTTAAAGATTGGCACATTTTATACTTCAACTTCGAAATGTTATGTAGCTAACTGAGTTTGGGCTCTTTCTGAACAACATTCTTTTTCTGTGTGTGATAGTCGTTCAGAACGATAGAAGTAAACTTGACGAAACTCGGTCATGTGAATGGAACTTTGTTAAGTTGTGCAGTATTCATATCAAATCCTAATTTTCTTACTACAACTAGCTCTAATTAGGTTGATGATGAAGGATGCCTGCTTGAAACCCCCTTCAACCAAAGGAAACCACTCGGCCACCATCACGTAGCATCCCCATGGATGTTCCAATCACAATTTCAGCGATGAGTTCACCTAGAAGAATATTAGCCTAGGTTCTTCAAGCTCATCGCACAAGAATCCACCTGACCATTTTCGCACATAATATTTACATAAAGTCACTGTACTCAACAAAATTGTCCATGAAACGCCAGTTATCGAATATTGTAAGTAATATTTATATTTCATGAAGCCACTAACGTTTTGGTTGCCACAGTATTTACCGGTGATGCTTTCCCTGTTCATCTCTGTTTGCATTATCAACTACTAGATGGTCGTGATTAGAAGGGACACTGGCGAGAGAGCGGTGTGCCGTGTGGATTGAAGCAAATCACTGATTCATGAGCCTGTGATGTTGTAAATGGATTCACAATCAATGTAACAAAATGCTTTCCACACGCAAAACAGTGGCTCTGAAATGTGGAGATTCAATTCACCAGCCGATAACAATAATCTTTTCTACGAGTAGACGGTAACAACCCTCAATAAACTAGGCTAAGATTTGGCCGTGTATTTTCCACTTGAAAGCTGAAAAATGTGTACAATGCGTGAGTTAGAAAATTCACGTAATTTCTCGGCATTCCCATTTTGTTCTCGGCTAATCGTTTGATGCAAATAAGACGTTGGGTTTTGAGTGAGTGGTTTGAATTCCCAGCAGAGTACTATGAACTACCTTCACTTGAACGACTTTTCCTCCCTTCTGAAACCCAACCAACCATCTTCTCCAGTCACTCCAATGCGATTTCAGTGATGTGCTCATCAGAATTAAAGCTATGACTGCAATCTCTGAACTCTAACGTCATTTTTCATGCCTAATTTGAAGCAGTGGGCAAACAATTTAATAAATTATGTTTGTGTCGAGAAAAACCTCCAGAAAACCAGTGAATTCCTTTATCTTTGCGTCGGATACAAACAACACCCACAATGTTTTATACATAATTTTACATTTTAAAAAGAGAAATAATTACTCCAGGCATGAGCCGTGCTCAATGTCATGTTTTTCCATTCGGTTAATAATTTTCTCTTTCCCTCTCATCATAAGCTGCTTCATTTCTCAAAAACCCATGACGTACCAACAGCAAACAAGCTGAATTCATTAGGGAGCCATTCCTCTGGAAGATGTTCATTAAAGAGTTTTCGCTGGCCCTCTCCAACTTTATTCCCGACTTGTAAATCGACGGTATTGGGTGGTACGATTCAGTAGCTGTATTGAGTAGAGAGCTGCTGAAATAAATTCCTCTTCTTCTCTCGTGACGATGTGAAAATCTAACAACAGTTGTTTCAGTTTCATTCATCGTTTATTCGTTTAGAAGTGTATTCATTTTGTGCACGGCAGAGCTTCAGAATAAACGGTGCTGTTGAGTGATGGCGGCTGGATGGTTTTATTAAAATGGAGCAATGAGCACAAGTTCCACAGAAATATATCTTCAGTTGATATTTGTTAAGTATGGCGTCAGATGATCTTTTCCCACTGGAAAGATTTCACCTCTGCAATATTGGATCTTTTTTTGCAACCACAAAATGGCAAACATTTCTTGGAAAAACGAAATTTGAAAATGAAGTTTTATAACTCGCGCAATTAAAATACACGAGTGTTAGCAACCCATACCTCTCCCTCTCTCACAGGCTGCAACTATCACGAAGCGTGAAGGGAACTTGACTCTTATTCCATAGCTCGATAAATCAAGCATGCAGGGGCGTGTCCTATCATGGCAGGAGGACGGAGATCAAGCGTTCCGAATCAGCACTCAATGGTGCAAGTACATCAAACTGCAGGTGGCTGAAGGAAAAACCTAGCTAATCCTGTCATGGGAAAAATTATATGGTCAACGATAATACGTTTCGCCGTTCACAGCCTTCCTCTTGAAAAGCAATTCAAGTACTTAGGCGTCGATATAGGGAATAGGTGGAGTTTTAGCTGACATCTCCTGTCACTCACTAGTTCTGCCGTATTATGAATAATTAGCAAGCAATTAGCCAGTTGGAGAGTGTGGTACCGTGACCCTACCCTTATATATTTAAGTGATAATCACAACTTCTTCAACCCCGGCCTCATCAATATCCTCGATTACGCAATCTGTCGCCAATATAAAGATTTAGATTTAAACCTGCAGACGCAGCACTTACTCATCTCAACTCATCCCGTCGTTATTGTCTTAGATGCCACAGCCTTTTCTTATCGCGAAGCCGCCACAGCACTCTGCAAACGCTACACCTCGTATCAACTTCACATGATTCCCATGACAATCGCTTATAAAAGACCTCCGATACCGCAGCTGTTCATTCTCAGTATCGTTCCCGTTCAGTCCTAGTTCTTGTGTAACTTGATCTTCTAATGTAAATGTTTAAAGAAAATTAAGTTTCTCTTAAAATCGTTATTTTTGAAGTCACAAACATAACTTGTATGTACAAGGTTATTTTTGAAGTCATGAACAAAACTTGTATGTATATTATTTATGCTCACAACAGTCAAAGGAAAGTACTGGCCTAACTATGAAGAGCTATGCTCCTGTGAATCGCCAAGGCCCTCAAGACTACATCTACTGACATGAGTGTGGGTTCAGTGGATGCTGAGCAAGTGCCCGTGTCAGTTGTCATGTTACGAAACGTTTCCTTCTTTTTATGTCATTGATGTTTATTTGTTACCCCAACTGAATATTGCTGGTACAGAGCGTTTACCGAAGCGATCAGTTCGATGATTCATATGAATTACGTACCACTACGACAACCCCGAGGCTTATGTTTTTCCGAATCACCTACAAAATAGCCTCGACATTTTCAATCGCTTTTCGTGAATTTCCAACAAGGAATGAGAACGATCGCAACGAAGAGGAGAGAAGTCAAGAATAAAGTTAATTTATATACAATGGGCAAGACTACGGAACGAGACAATTGAGCTAGGAAGTTTTGAGATAATTACCTTAATGCTCTTTTTATTAGAGCGAGCAATTCTCTCTCGAGTCAGGTTGAACCCTGTGGCTCTTGTTTTTCATGGTCCAAATAATGAAACATATAAAAATGCTTTCTCTCAAATTTAGTGACGTATTAGGTCCCATTGGGGTTTCCTTTTTTTGTACCACTCAAATTCACGTAACGTAACGTACAGGATATCTAAACAGGTGTCTTACTATGTTAAAACAGTGAACTAAAGCGTCCCACTTTTACGTTCTTACATTCTCTTTAACCATCGTGTTAACGATCACATATTTTTTATTTTGTTCTTTTACATTTTACAAAAACATGTCCACGAAGAATAGTTCTCTTTAGGAACAAGGAAACTTGTTATTGCAGGGCGATAGGCAAGCGCCCGTGGTGACAAATAATCAGCAAAATATCACTAATGAATGCTCAAAAACAATAGTGTGGGCTTGACAATTGCAAACGGTATCAGTTTTCTTGTTTTGAAGAACGTCCATAATTCGATTTTCGGATGATACTTAACCTACCATGAATAGCCTTTTTTACTGTTTTTCATTCGCTGGGCAGACTTAGACTGTCATCTATTACAGTAGCGATGACATATTTGTTGTATTTGTAACGGATATAGACAAAGCAGGTCCCGGAAATACGCGTTAAGCATAGTAGCACTATATACCGCTGCCTGTTTACCTTTCTCTGTTTATGACAGAAACTATAGAACTCAAGAAAAACCACCGACGTTATAACAGTGTAGTACAAATGTTATTCGCCAAATGTCACTATTAATCATCTGCCCGAGCGGATTTCGGCATCGAGTTCCAAGAGCTGATTTGTTATGAAATCAAATCGAGTACGAAATTATTATGTGTAGTACATGCATTCGAACGAATAGATGACATGGCCAGCACTAGTTACTGCTTCGCATCTTTGACCATTCGATAATATCTCCTTTCATTGCATAAATCAAGGGATATAAATGTTGTTGATGGAACATTGTAACGCGCTTGGAAATCGTAAAGGTTATTAAATTGAGTCATCGGCTGAAAATGTTTTCTTCTAACTGCTTTCCCTAATAAATTTTGAATCGTAAGCATAAGCTCCTTTCTATTGATGACTTTATGTTAAGTTCGTATAAGTTAAATGAAAAACTGATTGAGTTAGTCACCCAATTAGGTTAGGGGACCGCTGAACGTACACGAGGCTGAGGAGAGCTGAAAGATGCGTCGCCCCTGATATTATAGTGTGAGAAAGTAATTGTCAAAACGGCATTGTGAGCCACTGATCATGATTTAATAAACACAATAGCCGTCAATCCTCTTTTCTCTCACAGTATCTTCCGTAACAGTTTACAAATATTTCGCCTCGTTTCTCTCTCTTCTGTTTTCACTTCTCTCTCTGTTCCCCGTTCTCTTTCTCACTTCCGAAGTGGTACCAATAGATCGGACTAAAAATTTAATTCCGCCCGAAGCCTTTGGAAAATAAGTGCTAAGTGGAATCGTTTTAAAACTTTCTCAGGGCTTCGGAAACGAATTAATCCCTCGAAATCCCTCTCTGTTTGGAGCAAAACTGTCTTGAAGCATCTCCTACTCTATTCCTCGCGGAACAACTTAATTGCTACGAAATTCGGCGTCGATGACGAGCCGTTTTACAGTGGAGGGAGGAAGCGTGAAAGGAAAATGGGTCGAAAGCAAGCGGTCCATTAAAGGAAAGTGCGAACGTTTCAGACTTTTTATAAAGCGTCACTGGCACTTACACTTAGTCGAGTGGAGGATGCTGCGATAAAAACCGTGTAAAAAAAATTCCATAGGCTTGATGATAGGACAGAAGATGCGGTCAAACAATCATGATTTGGTTCGTAATTTAATTGCGGTAACGGAAAGTAAATATGTATTGTGAGCCAAACCCGTGCGCCTCGCTCATTTTTCGGTTAGTCGGATACCCTAACTCGTCTTCAACAATACGATTCAGTCTTACTACCCGGATAGAAATCCCGGTTGTTGACAGAAATCACAACAACTCAATATGTTGAAATGAATAATGAGAAGATCGAAAATAGCACTGAGGCCAACAAGTTTTTAATAGCAATCGGTCAGTCACAATGTGGCAAAAATAGGAAACAAGAATTCAACTATGAACTTTAAAACTGCAAACTTGAATGTTTTCACGTTATAAAGGTGGTTTTGATCGAGACGTACAACTGCCAGATCAATTCCTCTTTTATAATCGCTTCACTAGAGCCTTCTCTACTCTTTTCTGAAATAAGAATGAAATACGAGTATGTAAGATTCATAGACACTTTCTGTGAAGCTGCCAAGATGCGTCTTATTCTGCTACTACCTTCTTTACCCACACAAAATAGGTAACGGTGATAAATGTTTAAACTGAGAAAGGGAAAAGTATTGAAACAATAAGAAAGAAATGCGGAAAATCGACGAGGAGAAAATAATACTTGATAGAAAAAAGCGTTGTAGCACCTTTGTTATTTCTCTCCATCGCGAAATTGTTTTCCCTTATCCTTAGTTAGAAAGATATTTTTGAGTTGAAATAAAAATTCACCTTTTCACTCAACGTCCACGTGTTGTGTGAATTAGTAAGAGTGATGCCGTATTGCTGCCAATTTAATTACTTTTTTTTCACTTCTCTATGTCCAACTCAGCCGAGACTCAGTGAAAAGGGATCGACATTCTCCTTCATTGGAAGGGAATGAATTGAAATGAAGTTTTCCGTATTTTTCAACTGATAAATGAAGTTTTGAGGACGGAATTTCATTCATACCGTACCTAATTAAAACCTCTATTTGAGATACCGCAAGATGTGCCCTCAGAGCGTGGCTTGGATGTTATGAGAAATTGTTGTGTATCAAATAGTTATCAAGCATATTTGACTGCAATATGAAGTATTTTTATGGTCCTGCCACTACTGGAGGGTAAACAAAGAAGCCAATTTTTTAATGGTATTTATTCCACATAACTAAATGTATGTATTAGACCATTTAAACTGTGTTTGTCCCAGTTTGAACAACAACAGTAGTGTTTATAACAAAGGTCCATAGCACTGCTGTCTGACTCACGTCTCTCACCACTCAATTAGTCTTTTTTCGAATACTCTAAGTACATGAATACCACATACAAAGATAATGACGTACCCAGAACTCACGTACTTCCTAGAATCGCACAATATCGCCTATACGAATGACAATAGCAACTGTTGTTGACCAGTATGCCTGAGATCAATCCTGGAGAGCATCCCTGGAGATAGACTTTACCTAGCGCCAGGACATGGTTTTTTTAAAGGTGGATGCAGGCGATACCCTCGCTGCAACCACAAACGGGTCTATTGTAAGAATGTCCATCATCCTCAGATCATGACCCCCCTGCACCACCGCCAGGCACCACGGCACTGGTCAAACATGGTGTGACGTCACCTATGCGCTCCCACCATCCCCGCACAAAGCGGAGGATACCCGCAAGTTCTGCAGTCACCCCCTCTTCTGACTGAACAGGCCACACAGCCCCTCCCAAACACACAGCGGCGCAATGCTGCGAGTCCATCCCATACGCACAACAGATGCTCACCCTGCATACCTGTACCTCGCACTTGCCAATATTTGCAAGGCGGTACCTCAGCGGACAGTGACCTGAACAGGCCACATATGATCCTCATATCCTTCCTCCGCAGTGCAAGCATCTCCTTGGCCCTCCCTTTGGAGAGTCAAATGAAAAGTTTTGACTTTCCAAGGCCAGGCAGCCCTTCACCTATCCTCCCATTTGCCAACCTCTCTACGTAGGTGGCTCCTGGTAGTCCTAACAAAGGGCTCAGGGCCAATGGGGATCTGCGCCGATCCCTTCTTAGCCAACCTATCAGCCCGTTCGTTTCCCTCTATACCCTGATGCCCTGGCACCCAACACAGTGTTACACTGTTGTCCTCAGCCAGGGCCTTCAGTCTAGTTAGGCACTCCCATACCTGCCACGATGTAAGACAGTATTAGGCTATGGCCTTGAGATGGGCTTACTGTCTCAGGAGCTCGCGAGGACCCCCCCCCCCCAGAATGTGACCGTGCGTTTCCATTCGCCGCAGTTGCACCTCCTTCTACAACTGGGAGATCACAGCATCCGAGGAGGGACTCAAGAGCAGACTCTCTTCCTCAGCTAGGGTAAGCTCCTGAATGCTCAAATTTAAAGTTTGTTTTCGTCATTCATGTTCCCACGAGTAGCCAGGGTAATCAAGAGTCGATCACGGCAGAGCCCTGCGTGCTGTGACAAGGCTACTTACTGTAAGGAGGTCGCCTGGTATCCTTGAGGCTCCATATTAGAAAAAGTGACCCATGTGCCATCCACCCTCGCCACGGTTCGCTTTACAGCTTGGGTAGGGAATCATCTTTGACGAGAACAGAGAGCAAGAAATTCATTTAAAACCTAGCAATCGAAACGATACGGAGCTGGAAGTAAATCATGGTGGTCATCACTAACACGCTGTAGGTCCGTCTTCGCTTCCTCCTCTACGAGTAGTTTACAGATTAAAGGTTACTTCCGAATTCACCCTGATCCTATTGAGGGCGGACCAATGCTGTTTAAGTTTGTCTGCTGCTTAGCATATCAATAGGAAAACAACAGCAACGCGTGTCTCTACTCGTCTCGTCAAGAACTCTCTTCACCCGAGAAGTTTCACCTAATCTCCACGCGAATCTTGAGAAGTGACAATTTGTTAACCTGTAAATATGTTTCGGGATATTGAAGGTAGAATGACAATGAGTGGCTCGACTTTCGTTCCACTCCCGCGACCTAACCTAAATCATCCTTAATACGTGTTTAGGGTGTAACTCAGTTGTAGAACTTTGAACTTGGAAGTCTTGTTTCACCATCCAGCTTCAAACTGTAACCCTCTTCAGCAAAGCCACAGCCTCACGGCCGATTGGAGCTTTGAAATTATAAACTGAGTAAATTGGACAACTTTCCCTAAGTCGACTTTCTGTTTAGGTTAGAGCGAGTAAACAGATGATGCGAGAGCCAATGAAAATCCATCTCGGAAATGATATTTGAGAATAAGCGAAGTAATCGAAAATTTCTTATTTGTAAATACGAGTACATGCCATTTAATGTTATGCGTATGCGATATAAATTCATTTCAGAACATTATTGACACTGTGATTTTATTTAGGCAGACACTGTATGTAGCACAAATGCTAATTTAAGCTCCTGTTGAATAAATTTGGTGATAGATATGCAAACAATGAAATGGGTTAGTGTATGTGACTCATTTGTTACCTAAGTCGTCCGTTCAGAACTCGACAGAGTACACAGTGGAAATTAAAATACAAAAAATGATATATGCACCAGTTCCTCTCTTCAACCCAAACAAACAACAACCAAAGTCAGCCAGAATGCAGCTCTACAGGCTGTATTACGTCAACCAGGTTATTTAATGGAAAGAATAAATAAGCTTCTTCTGTGAAAATCAGATACTTCGTCTTGTTACTTACTGGATACGAATATCTGTGGTAGTGAGTGTGAAAGTGACCCCTATTCAGGAATGTGGAAGAATACGGAAAATAGGAGACTGGCCAAAGTTAAGAAAAACTGGCACGAGAGTACTCTGGGTGAGACTGGAAGATCGTTCTGAAGAATGAAATTATTCCTTAGGAACACTGATCCTCTGCTGACACGGCTCTCCATGTCTGTGGCAATTTCCCAACGTTTTTCATACTGCCTGCGATAATGAGGTGATATTCAACGATTTGAAGGAGTGGAGGTTTTGATTAGCTAATTGGGTTCTGTGAATTCAGCCCCCCTTCTCAATGTTGGTTTCTCATCTAAACAACTGCGGATGATCACTTTTCAATTCATTCAATTCCCCCTCGAAGAAGAGATACTTTAAGGAGTTGAATAAACTAGGCCAAGAGTCTTGCTCTTATGTTGTTGTTATATTATGCAAGTTTCGAATATTGAAAAAACTCGTCGGTGTGTTGCAGGAAACGGGTGGGTCGGCTGGAAAAATGAATCCTTTCCCAAGAAGTACATTGAGTTGATGTTCGAATTCAACACGCTGAGGAACTTCTCAACTGTGAATTTATTCACCAATAACTGTTTCTCAAAAGACGTACAAGTAAGTTTTCGTTTTTTCATCAGAGATTACTACTGTAACCACGAAAGTTGAATCTTAGTTCTATAACTACAATTTTTCATCCGTCGATTGGTGTATTGGATTTAACCCGTAAGTGACGTGAACAGTTTATTGTTATGTGTGTGTGCAGAAAGAAGGACTAAATTAGTTAGTTGAGGAAGTTCCGATTTCCATTTCACTTGGGGAAATTGTCATTCTCAACTTAGAGCTGAGGGAATTCAGTTTTTTAGAAAACGTATTTTATTCATGCAGCACCATCTCAGGATAGTGTGCAAAACTATTAACCTGTGCTTGACAGTGTTTACTAACACCACTCAGCCACACAATCGTTGTTGGATACACTCTATTAAATTATTGAAACTACTACGTTTATTATTATTACGTTCGTTCTGATTAAAATCGCGCAATCTTAATTTAAATCGTTTCCTTGCACGTGCTTCTAACTCATGTTTACTTGAGGGCTCAGTTTCTGGTAACAATCCTGTATTGTACGGACGTCCGTACTTGTAACATTTGTAGTTACTTTCGTTTGCCCTACGAATTAGGAAAGAAAGCTGCGTAATGGGCAGATAAAAAAAAGTGAGTTTTATTCAGGGTTTTAAGTTTCTAAGACTCCTGAGTTCAGTTGTGTAAATGTCTGTGTCTATGAAAAAGTTGCGAGGAAACATTTGAACCACGACAGCTCAAATTTGTTATGCTACGTGCAGGTGTTAATCGAGCGCCAGCGTTTTGAACCAAATCGGTCTTAACCTAACTGTAGTGATCAAATACTTTTCTCTCCCAACTGGCTCTAACGAGTTTAATTACTTTTATTTTGTAGACAGTTCCAAAAGACGTGACGGTAACATTTAATTTCCTTCCTCAAGAATATGACGAGAGTATAATACAATAAATTGTAAAAACCTTAAAGAATTTAGTGCGCATTTTGCCTCATAAATCTCGCGTACACGAAGCTAGTATTCTCACAAAAATTGTGCTGGTTGTCCTACACAACGAAACAAATAAACATGGGTGGTTTTGGAGCTAGAGCGATAAGCAACTGTTAATGCACTTGCAACTCACGAAAGTTGTCTGACGCATCATCTATCCAAGATAAAACACGTTAACAGATCCATAATGCACTGATAGCATTGGTAAACAGCAATTCAATAAATTTCCGAAGCCAATAAACCGTTACCAACTTCTTGCTGTAGATCGTTCAGTTCTGAAGGTGTTACATAAGCTGTGTGATAAACATCTTCGATTTTTAGTAGCCAGTTTAGAATTATAAGCTGCTATTGAATTTCGTACGTGGTAAGCTAGTGAATTACAAAGAACAACTGTTTTTAAGGTCAGTAAAGTGGGTTGTCTTAGAAGGTTGACACCACCTGAGGTGCACAGCAGACAGTGGATGGCAGCTGACGAGATGACGTCCCTCGGGGCTGCTTTCGCCGGTGTCCCTCCCCATTTCTCCGGTCCTTTCCATCACCACAACATTTGTAGCTGGTTGGCGGCTAGAGCAGCCCCGGGGATAGTACGACCTCGGAGCGGGGGAAGCAAATTCCCAAGTTCCGTTCCCCCGGGAAACTCCTCCACTTCCTGTGCAGTGAAGCACCGCTAAAGCAAACATCGTTGTCACCTGACCGCCTCCGCAACGTAATTTACGACCTTCCTCCCATAAAAATTAACAGCCTCCAAGTCCAAACTCGACCTATCGGTAAAACCGTGTCATCTACCCTCGTGGAATCGCTCTCGTTCTCCTCGACGATTTACCCAGCCATAGCTTTTTGCTAAAAAGGAAGTTATTTTCTTCGGTCCACTCGCACAGTGCCCGGTGGTACAGCGTTCGAACGACCAATAAGTTGTACTTCCGAAACCACTGGAGCTTAAAGCACGTGATACTTTCGAATCATCTGAATTATGTGAAGCTCGCTGTTCGATTATCCAGTAACGATATTTGTTAGGGTTCGTAGATTTTCAGCTTAAAACAACTACGTTTCTATTCTACTGTAGATTGTTAAAACCTATCGGTGGAGCGTGTACAAATCATCACATAACACACTGATCCCCTGATCTGTGAGAGTGAAGAGTAGATTATCAATCGACAAAGAGGTCGTCTTTCTCGGAGTAGTGCTTTTGGTCAGGAGCTGTGATAACATTTTATTCTTATGTAGCGTGCATTTGTCATCATCTAGAAAATTTCCCGATGGCCCCGTTGAAGCAACAGCAGAAACTGTCTTCCCGGGGCTCATAAGTTAATTTATGCTGTTCATTATGAAATCCAAGGTGAGGAGGTTTCCTGGCTGCACCCCATTACTTTTAAGTAACGCTGCCACCAACTGTCTGCTTCCTCTGCTGGCATCTAACTGGGATTTTGCAGCATTGTACAGAGACCTCTGCAACACCACCAACATCATCAACCGAACCTCCAATAAGCAATAAACCTCCTGCATTAGCGACTGGTTTTGTATGGTTTAATTGATGTTGTGTACTTTATATCGCCTTGAATAGACAATTTTAATACAGCGTGTATTTCAATCTGGAAATCACTTATCATTTTCATTTTAAAATCGCACCCAGCATCCATAACTACACATTCACTAGCAATCTCTTCCTTCTGGTTCCTTCTGATGGTCAAAAAATAGTCCACTTTTTTCGGGAGCCCATTCCTTAGGCAGAACCGGCGTCACTTTCTTGGGCTTGTCATATTTGCAAAGAACTAGAGGAACTTCGGTCTGGATGTGTTTCACAATCTGAAATAAGATTCAATACACAATATCAATGTACAATAAATACTATACCACGTCAAATGTGCAGTTATTTTAAAAATCACAGGGTGCCCTCGGGTCACATTTTTAGTACAATACGCAGGTGGCTCCACTTCGCTGTTGGTTTATTATTCCTTTGGACCGATACAGCTGTTTTCAGTCAGGAAACAGGAAATGGAGAGTAGTAAAGGTCCCAATTACACTGTGCAAGCGAATAATGAACCGTTACGAAATAATTTGCAGCGTTTTTTACGTATCTGGAAAGACACATCTATTTTTCATTCAGTTTGTAAGAACGTGGTAGAACTTGACGATCTATATAGAAACTGGCAGTGGTGAACGTTTCACATTTATTGTGTCACCGTTACTTATGTGGCGACTTTTATTGAGTAACTAGCGTGTACCACAGTAGTTTCTGTATATCCTCTTTTTAGGTTCTAACCTATTTGTACTTGGCTGGACCTTATTTATAATTGATGACTAAATAAATGCATCTCTCTTGTACAGTGCATCGATTTCCCGCGTCAGTGCCATATATAAAACTCGGGTCTACGATTGAGTGCAAGCTGGCTCCTGGTTCTTCATGTACTTGGTGTCTTTTGCAGAAAGTAATGCATAACAGCGGAAATGTCTATCAGCAACATCCTACAATCAGCTTTTACTGCGATACAACTCTCAGTTTTAGTGCCATAATTAGCCTGTTAGCCATCGCCTCAGTGGGACAATTTTAGGGTGGAGCCACAGCGTCTACCCGCGGTGGCTTTCAATTCAGTCTTGGGGTCATTGATGTGTTACCGGCGACGGCTCACGCTGCAAATGATTAAAGCGAATGGACTTCAATTAACGTTCTGCCAACTGAAAAGCAGAAATTGCTAAGGCCATTTCTTTATCGCCTCCGCTATGCGTCATTCTGAAATACTAGTTCACCGAAATTAATTTGAAGTATTGTGGGTACGTTAGCCATTTCATACAATCTATCAAGTTTTCATTTAACCAGCCCGTGAGCAAACATTTTTCGTACGGCTAACGCTCCTGCTTCTGACAGACAGGTCATTTCCAACAGCCTTTGAGTTGCACATCAGCAAGTGACAGTGTTAAGAAAAGGTTGGAGGTTTTTTCTTTAACACGACGTGCCTTTCGAAAATGCGCAAAAACTCGCAAGAATTTACTGTGGTTTTATTCAGAAGAGCACTCAGTTGTTATTTAGCCGAGCCTGATATTGTTTCACACCGCAGACGAAAAAACCAACGAGTTGATAATTTGCTGTTTTGTAATCTCTCGCATGAATAAAATTTATGCACAGCTGTCCTGAGGAGTCTTGAACGCTCTCTGGTTATGACTTTTGAGAAGAGTAATTTCTACAATGGCTCGAAACCATTGACGACAGTACTAACACGCTAACCAAACGAAGAACATGCATGGGCCTGTTGCAAATGGCCTTGCTGGTCAAGGTGATGAGAGAGACGCAATTACTCATGGTTGCGAATAGGTCACCTCAGACAGTGAAGCCTTCAATGAATAGCGAACGTTTACTGTACTTACTCATTCGGCATTCTTTTAGCAAGCGCGATAATAAGCTGGCCTGTATTCGAGAAAAAAGTGCGTGCCACATTCAAATATGAAAACTCACTTGAATATGAATATCTATATTTACCTCAGCTACAAATTCTCTTGTGGTCGCAGTGCCGTCTAAATCCTTCGTTTTGACTCCATTTAGGAATGCTTCTTGAATACCCTCTCGGATCAATTTCGCTAAGCAGGAGAAGCCCAAATAATCGAGAACGTTGGCGCCGCACAGAATGAAAGGTGTGGGGTTCGCTTCTCCTTTTCCGACTTGTCCTCGGCTCTGATGGATCCGTGAAAGAAAACGTGACATGAATTAGAGAGAATTTAGATAGCGGTAAATATCCAGAGGCAAAACTCCCTTTTCAATATTAAGACCCTCGCACCGCTAATATCCATAACAACGGAATAATAAATACGCCATACCTTGTGATATTTTTTACAACGTTCAAATTAAAATGGAGGCATAACACAGTTTCTCTGCTAAGGAATACTGTCTTAGAAAGTGCCGTCATATCATTTGAAGAAATAGGCGTTCCATGAGTTCGATAAATGTATTACCTCATAAATACTTCAACGTTCCATTACCCTGCTGTTCACGGACGGTTGAAACACGGCAAATCGTTCGCTATAGCTGCCTTGCGCGACCAGCCTCGGCCCGCCGATCATTCCGATTAGTAAGTCGACGACTTGAGAGCAGTAAATCGAATTAGACACTATGACGTCCAAATCGTGGAGTTTCCCGTACATTTTGTGAATCGCGTTGTGAACGTCCGTCACGTCGTGTTCGATTTCAGGATATTTCTTCGCCACTTGCAAAAACTCGTCGACGAATAAACCTTCAGACAACGGCATCGCGAATTTCTGGTGCAGCACTGAAACCTAAGGAAAATTAAGCAGCGGTCAACTCTGGCAAATTAATGCAATAACGACAATGTCGGTACGAGTAATCACAGGCTGAACAATGAAAACAAGAATGGCTCATGATAACTATTTCACGTTAATGGCTTGAAACTTCTATTGCGATGCACCACAGAATTCTAATATCTTCAATGCACAGTGTTTATAAACATTTATGATGTAGAAATTATTGGTATTATTTGAAATCAATTGTTAGGTCAAAACCGTCAAAGCCATATTTGAGACAATTCGAAAAAAAATTGTAAGTATTCGACGAATCTAGTTTCTCCAGGTTGGATAAATGATTACAAAATAATAGCAGATTATGCAATGATAATTAAGAATTTCAGGAACGATATTGTTAACGTGTTTCAACTGTCCTGTTAGGTTGATTCAAGTAGTTAAACTTTATTTTCCGACACATTTTTAATCTTCTTAATACGTGTAGTTAGTTTCTATTTTTCAGTTTCAAAAGTTATTTTTTATATATTATTAAGAGATTTACATTTACATTTATGTTTCCTCATACATATTAATTATTATTTGAAGGATACCTCATTCGTTTAATTGATGATGTCGCAGCTGCTGTTAGAGAAAAGCATTAAAAAAATCCGTTTTTCGAGATTATTGTGGCCTCCACCATTCTCTTCGAGTCATAGAAAATTAAAAAAAAAAAAACAGAGAAAAAATCAAGCAGCTTCGATGACCGTTTTCCTGTTAAGTTGATTATAGACATTTTTACGCACATTATTGCTCTATGGCAGGTCGCACTGTCTTGTTTGTTTTGTTCGCGGGGCGACATGAAGGAATACATCTCCAGACCTCCCATGGAGATACTCCATCAGAATGGAGCATTGGAACATCTGCTACTAAACTCAGAAGATGTGTCCATGGGTTTTAGTTGGTGGAAAATACCACACTACCCCGTGATTCGTATACCATGGACAAAAATAACCGTCAAAATTCGGGTTTCCTCGTTCAGGATGCTTCAAAACGTACTGCACTTTTTTTTGTCCTTTAGGTTGAGAAACGTATAAATGGTACACGTTTCAATTTGATACAACTTTATCTTTGTCAATTTCGATTACCCATTTTGCATAAAATGAACAACCATTAGTAATTTTAAAAACTTCAACTCTGTTTAACATCTCGTCTGTCGTAAACGTCAATTAATTAAAAAGAATGTGATCTTAGAGGATTATACCTCCTCAAAACTTCGAAAAATTGGTTACTGATTGTTCATGAAGTGAATCATTGACGTTGAGTGAATGATTCTATTGAAGAAAAAAAAATGAAGTTGTGACTTTACTTTTCGCCTATTTTTCTTTTTCGCTAACTGGAACGCGAACTCTGCCACTCTGCGCGTGTTGTATGCGGATATCACCCTCATGTGTTCGACCACTCCTGGATGCGGTTCATGTTCCAACAGCGAGTATTCTCCTTCAGTGTTGCTCCTTGAAATAACGTTCTTGTCAGATTCGAACTTCGTGTGAGTAGATTAGAGGAAAACCGATTCTACTGTTACTGTAAAATTAATCTGTGCTCGGCACGTTTTCTTAATGGTGAAATAATGTCAACGTATTGCGCATACGAAGACTAATTTATTTATCAAGAATGTGAGATGCAAAACCCCGACAATGTTCTTCCCTAACGAGTAATTCGATTCATTTCTAATTGCAACAAAATTCCAGAAAACGTCAAACATCTGTCAAAATTTGGAATTACGGTAACGCTATCTAATGCTTATCATACAAAAAATTTAATCAAAACCATACGAGCCACCATTTTTGATTTAGAAAAATTGGTGCTTTGATTGCTAGTTTTGGATTGGTTCTGCTCGTACCCTTTTTCCCTTCCCATAGTGATCTGTACATAACAAATGAACTTTGAGCCGATTTTTTTCAGCTGCTCTTTCTTGGTTACATTGACAGACACACAGAGCATTTTCCCAAATGATAACGTTTGGACGTGGCAGATTTTGAAAAGTAAAGATCTAATCTCTATTTTTTCAGCCAATTACTTCCCAACTTTCTAAGGAACGTAAAAAGTGACTAGTAGAAACAGCGAGCATTGATAGTTGAAAATAGTGTGAGGAATTACACCTGCAGCCTCCAACAGCAATCAATTAATCACGGACAGTTTATTCACCTGATTACTATCAGGTCTACTGCGTCGTGCACTCTCATCTGTTTTTTCAAACCGTCAAAACTTTCTACTTCCGTAACGTTGACGTAAAGATCGAGAGCCTCGTTCAAAAGAAAGTTCCACGACTCTGTGTCCGCATTGACAATTTCCATCGTGGAACGGCTTTCGATGTTCCCTGGAAAACAAAACAACTCTTTATATTTTAGTTTTTGACACGGTCGTTTTTGCGAATCGGAACCTCGGTATCATTTACCTTTTATTGCGATACCATTTCTGCTTATTGAACACCTCATGATTTCTAACGCTTCGTTTGAACCAATATCGTTAATCCATTCAGGCATTACCGGAGCACCGCAACATTCGAAGACTTCTAAACAAGACTCCATCATTTCTTTGCCTATACCAACGCCCGGTATCATTGTAACAGTGTGTTTGCTACCAGTTCTAGAACAGCGTATGAACTTCATCACTTAAAACAACGTTAACGTACTAAGAGCCACATCGCTTTTTCGAATAGAAGCAGCTTACTTAGTTCGTGGCTGTGACCCTCTTGGAGAATTAACGAACCAGGGGTCATAAAATGGATACACGGATTCAACCATTTGTGGTAGAACTTTTACGGGTCGAGCGTGATTGCTAGCAGAAGTGTAAATTTGATTGTTGAATACCTGCATATTGAAAACATGAACTGTAAATGCCATATTTAAAACTGCACATCTAAATGCGAGACTTGAAAAGAAAAGCTTACGGATGAAAGACTTGGACAAAATCTTTCCTCTGTTTTAACTCACACGCTAAGAATCAGGAAGCAGTATTGCAACGTTGACATACTCATAGTGTTCAGAGTAGTTTAAATTGCCATAGTACATAGAGTACCAACACTACTTTGGAATTGTACATTCAAAAAATTCCATCGTTAGAACTGTTACAAAAAACCATATAGTTATAAAAAATAGTATAGTTATGGACCGATTTTCCACACACCTTCATTTTGCCGTGCCATAGTGATTTGTAGGCTAAGCGTGAAGCTTGAGCAGATTTGATGCAGTCATTCCCTCACGCACTCACGTAGACCATTTTTTCAAAAGAAGTTTCCCGGATTCGAGACGTAAACATTTGAAGAAAACTCAAATGTTTGGTCAGTCGATTACATAAAGTTCACAAGAAAGTTGAACAAAAAATGGCAAAATGTAAAGTTCACTTTCTCAACATAGAACTCAACTTCTTCTGACGAGGATGATTTTTTATACCTGAAGTAATGTGATATTTTGTTGAGTGGAAATGAGACATCCCTGCAAAGCACGATGTGGAATATAGACGAAATGCGAATAGTACTCATCCACTCTATGAGTCATCTTGGTATGTCGGTCAGCCTCAAAGTAAATTGCAGTTGAAACGCACGTATTGGCTTGATTTTACCTTTGCCCTTGTTAAAGTTCGTACTCACTTTTATGACGGATTCTGCAAACGCCGATGCCTTCTTCAATCTGAGCTCAAACAGTTGCTTCTTCATTTCGAAACGGCCAAGCGCGTTATTGAATTTCACTTGAAGCAACTAAATCTGTATCTACTGGGAACCTGTTGTTAAGCACGATTTTGTGGCGCAGTATTCGATTCGACTAGCGATTTCTGAAATGTAAATGAAGTGATTTAGGGTGGATTTCCGAACTTTTTAATCCACATTTAGACCAGATATTTCTCTTTAAAAATAATTGAGCTCGATCATTCTTCGTTTTTTTTGTTATTTTTTCTAAAGCGCGAAAATAGTAATGCGATTTAGTTCCTTCGGAGAAACGTACATCTACTTTAACGCCGAACCACAGTTTTAGAGACTAACTCATTATATGTGTTGTCGGCGGGGGGGGCATCAATTCTTCGAGTCTTCGTAGTGTGTGTAGAGGTGTCATGACGATTTAACAGACAAAGAAATTGAAGAGTATTTAGTCACAGTAAAACTTTTATCATTAGGGTTCTTTCGCGAAGTAAGATTTGTATGTAATGAAACTGTTGCTGCAATAGCGTTAAAATCGTATCCCTTATTAGGAGTAATTTTGATTCGGTACAGCGACAGGGTTTGTCGCAGTCTCCCTTGAAAACTGCTCTTTCAATTTTGATTGGACTTTCGAATTATCTTCTACGGATGAATATCTAAATTTCGTTCTTCATCGGTATCTATGCAAAAATTCCGTTAATGGAGATACAGGTCATTGAAACGAAGAGAGTGTTTTTACATATTCACTTTTTGAAAAAATGGCTTTAACGATTCTGACATGAGACTCGTGGAGTCAAACAGTACTCAACCTACATATCGTACTTCATAAATGTTTCACTGACAGGATGAGTGGAAATACCAAGGAATAGTGCGGACAAATCGTGTTTTTTACACATTTCCGAATTTCCCTCTGTTAATGCGTATCTTAATTTGATCAACCTGACGGTATCTTATTACATTTATATAACTTCTTACTATCCGTTGAATCCCGGTATTATCCAAGATACTTCGGAAATTCAGAATTACCGAACATTAAATACTCGTTTGCCCAGGACTCTGAAAAAACAGCTCCAACGACTTAGTCAAAACTTACGGGGTACTTTCAGTTCACTAGTATCTGCATCAGTTGTGTTATGCAAACATTCCCGTTGAAATGCGTTGAACGAAAATACGTTTGTAAGTATGGAATATTATCTAATTTACAATACTTTCCTACCTCTACTTACATTTGGCTCAAAACTAAAACCGATAAGAAACTAGCGACTAGTTCCTAAGAAACTATTAGGCACTCGAGTGTAGCAACTAGGAGGTCAGTAAAAGTGAAATAGCTCTGCTACGAACGTAACTTGCTGGTTATGGTTGGTGATGATATTGAGCTGGTTTAGTGGCTGCTACTACTGAAAGCCAGCGAGCTTTCACGTAAGTTAAATCACCTCGGGGAATCGAATCTAACGGAAAATAAAAATGTGCCGTCAGACGAAGAAACGACTTTTGATTCTGGTTGTCTGAAAGATTTACAGCCAGTAATAACTTGAATCCTGCGTAGGCCATAAATAAAGGTTAGCCACTGACAAGGAAGTTACTAGCGATCGTAATTACTGAGCTTCTGGATCAAGATGGAAGGTGGAAAAGGTGAGGAGGTGTTCAAGGATGAATTATTGGACTGCCGGAAATATTTCCTATTGTTGACGCCCCCGGTATTTGTTGTAACCAATTTTGACTAAATCTGGCAGGTTTCAACGAGCATTTTAATCAACTTGTGTTATTAAAAAGGGAATTTCAATGATTTAACGACGATGTTGGGTTTCGCGAACGTCGTTCAATATAAAGTAGAACAAATCAACGACTAAATTAACAGGTCGATTTTGGACCACTTCTGTTCAACAGCTTGCTGAGTGTTTTCGTACTTTTCGTCTTATTGTGCAGGCGAATTCTGTGATACCGTTTAGTTTGAACGGCCTTAAAACCCAGAATGCACACGTGCACGACAACTCGCGACTGTCATTAGCTCATATCGACTGGATGGGCTATTAAGAGCCTTGTCCTGATGAACAGGGGGCTAATTTTATTATGCCGCTATAAAAGGTGTAAATGAACACTTGACTAAAATATCTGGTGCGTTGCAACACACAACTTTCCTTAGCTCTACGACAATCCACTCGTGTGATAATTAATGAGGTTGTAAACACGAATTTTTTTAAGAAGGACAGTAATTACTTTTGCTGAGTTATTGAGTAAAAAGTTTAGAACTGGTAGTGTGCGAAACGGCAAAAGTTGAAATTCAGGAATTTCTGGAGTGAGCCCCATGTATCTCATGAGCGTTTTTAAACACTCAATCTTTAGGTATTGGATTGGAGTACAATACTAATTTATTTTAACATTCTACAACAGTTCCAGCGGAATTTATAAGAAAAAAACTGCGCTGAAAAAGCTTTTCATCGAAAATTTTGATAATTTATTGTGCTGCTCTCGTCATTTTCCCACGAATGGGAATTTTACGGTATAATTGTCTTATTGAGAACTATCCATATAAAAAATTTAATCAAAATCGTTATAGCCGTTTTTGACAAAAAAATTTGGTGTTTTGATCACTATGATAACTATAGTTAACTTTCGGTAGATTTTGTCCATACCCTTATTTTGGCGTCCCATGGTGACCTGCGGGCGAGATATCGAGTTTGAGCTGATTTGGTACACACAGACCATTTTCCCAAATAGTGTTTTTCGGACTCAGGGGGGTCTGAAACGTAATGATCTGAAGAGAACTCAAAATTTTTTTTGCTGCCGATTACATAACTTTTCTTTCTACTTCGTAGAGCAAGGAAAGTAAAAAGTGGGTATAAACGATGTCGAAGACTGAAGTCGGTAGTAGGTATGGTTGACGGTGGTAAAAACAAAAAGATAAAACGGTATGTGTAAGAGGTATGAAGAAAAACACGGCGATGGTAGATACGATGGTTCCTTAACCATCATAAAGAAAGTTAATCAGTTACGCTAGCATAAGAAATCATAACAATTTGCCTGCAAACACCCAAAGCATTTAAAAAATATAAAATAGCACGCTGGATCCAAGCAAGATGAATTGGAAGTTCACTAATATAATAGTTATCCAAACAAAAACTAAGAAAGAAAAGTTTTAAAGTAAAATAAACCGGAAGTATTTAGTGCTTCGCACTCTTCACCACTACGCTTAGTTGGTTGTGAAGAATAGTTAGTAGAATCATTTCTGACAAAATGAAAGAAAACTATCTTGTTCAAGATTGTCAAATCTCATTTTACGACTTACCTTAGCGTATCTCCCCGATCGCTCAGAACCTTATTTTCGAGCCTACGAAAAATTGCAAAAACAAAAATAAATAGTTCGCTAAAACGGCTCAGTCGTTCTCCATCGAACTAGAGGCACATTCCCAAAGAGCACGCTGTAAAATGCGGTTTTTTTACAATAGGCCTCAAAACGTATTGATTTGAAGAAAACTTTTATTAACGGTTGCAATACCTGTTACCCTTTTAGGAGCGAAAAGTAAAAAGTGAGATCATCTATTATTTTGGAAGTGTCGGCATATTCTGGCACGGCTTGCCCAACCGCGTGGAGGGACTTGCTCAGCGCTACCCCTGTAATTTCAAAAGCTTGACGAAACACAAGAGTTTTGTGCGTAATCATCATCACTAGGCATGAGGTCATTCGGTAGGTATGGTAATTCAGGCTTTTCAAATGGGAAGGAGCGATATCACTTGAAATTTTGAAGAGCTGAACTCACCTGAACTGTCGTTGATTGAGATAAATCTATAATATAAATAAGTAAAATAATAAATCGATGATTATTGAAAATGTACTCACAACAATTACGGGCAGCTTTCAGTTTTCATAAAATCAGCAGGTTCTTTAAGTGATACAACGGCTCTATGATGTCCTATCGTGGAACATAAGAATGAAGAGATGAACGGCAACTAAATCGATGTTATGTGATAGGTTTTAGTCGTTAGCAACGTGAATTTGTGCCAATCAACATTAAAAATCCGATTAGATCAAACAAAGGTTCTTTTGAATGACGGTTGAATCTGTTTCGTGAAATCGGCCTTAAGTAGAAAATGTCTGCTTCACGACCAAGCGATGCTTAACAAAAGATCGAGGTAATGTCCTTCCCAAAACCGTACGAGAAGCTTTAGGAGGTTCAAAGATTTATGTGCCGAGGCTTCCTAATCCCTAAGATATGAAAACATGAAATAAGGGCAGTGTTATAAATCCAACATGCTGCTCCCCAGCTTCGAACAGCGCGGGTGAGGCAGCACGTGGCACGAGGGGAAGGTCGATGTCTGCGTAGAGAGATGGCACTCATCTTCCGATCTTTCGCTAGAAGTTTTGATATATCGCCAAATCATGGCTTCAAGGTTCGCCCTTGTAAATAATATACCAGGCCCAGGACCTCTACTGTCACAGAAATGGAATACTGAATGCCGCTGGGCCTCTGGGGTCACCTACCTTCACCCAACCTTCCGTTCTATCCTCCGTTAAATATTCAACAGAACTGCTCGTCATACGCCCCTTCCCACCTTGACCAGGCAGTCGTCATCAATATGTAGGTCAGTTGAAGTTCACTCTTTGACTCGGCGTTTTCTTCGTTTTCATGATGAAAAGTATACGAGATCCCTTTCCTCTCACTCGGGGAGCACCCAAAACGCCCGTAAAGCTCCCCAATTCAATTTGTCCTCCGCGTTGTGACTTCCATATTGGAGGGACCAATATTTAATAATGCCGTCCCTTCGGGTTGAAGGGGCACTCCAAGTCATCGGCATGTAAATAAACGCGCCGAGTAATGCATGCATTAAAGGAACGGTCATTTTTCTTTTTTATTCCCCAAGCTACGTCATCTACACCAGGAGTGTCAAATGCAAATATCTCGTTAGACTCATCGCACGACATTCCCCAGCCCCGTGAACATTCAGCGACTTTTATCGCGTTACCTACTTACCCATTGTGTTTTTCAGTCAGTATAAATCAACTTAAGGAGTTTTTCCTATTCACACAACTTGAATTGATTAACCAGCGTATGAGCCATTATATCAAAACCATCAACGAGCACAATCAAACGTAGTTATCATTGCATAAAAAATAAAAGATATACAATGTTCCTAGTGGTTGCGTACTTGTACGAAAGCTGTACCCACCGTTTGTGTTTATTATAAATTTTGCTTAAAAAATTAGAGTGGTGCTCCAGTATACTAAAAATGTGATTAGCGTTCAACAACCAAATTTTCTAAAACGTTCACCAGTCCTGGAATTATAGGGAAGCTGTGAAAGAAGGTAAAGACACGACGGTAGTTAGAATTTAGGAGTTTCGCGTTGTTATGTAGGTAAGTTTTATAACAGTTCAGTTTTTTGGTATATCACGTCAAAATAAGGGTGTGCGCGAAATCGGTCCAAAACTAAACTGCAGTTGTTTTAATTATCAAAAAAGCAATTTTGTTCCCTCTCAGAAACGGTTAAAACATTTTTAATTTAATTTTTTTATTTGTGGCTCCAAATAACACCGCAGTACTACAAAATATGTTCAATATACATACTTTTCCTTTCTACTACGTAGGAATAAGGAAAGTGAAAATATGGCTGACTGTAACACTGGCGATGGTTTGCCTGGTTAAACTGGTTAATAACTGTATTAATGTTAATCTTGTATGTTTTGTGGAGTTAGCTGTTTTCCAAGGAGAGCGATTTGCAAATTTCCTCTGAAAAATCTAGTTATATACAGTTGAACATAGTTTTAGCCGGTTTTAAAGCATAATACCGGCCACAAACTACCGCCGCCCGAGCTGTACCAATCATCGTCTCTCGGATTTCCTACTTTTCAACAAGGGAGAAAAAAAAATAGAGCAACGAGGCCTCGTTGCAAGTTGAGAACAAGGGCCCAAGTACTGCGGAAGGTCTTGTAATGAACGCTCTAAACAAGTTGAAAGTTTTGTTAGCGGAAGAGCTATGGGATTGAACTGAAAAGGAAGGCGGATGAAGGGGAGAGCTGTCTGGTATTTTAATTAAAAAATTTCAATGGAAAAGAGGCCTCTATTACGAAAAGCTGAACTACAGTGTCCCGTTGAAGTTATGTCGGAGGAAAGAGCAAAATTTATGGGCTGGAGTGTTTATCTCTGAAAAAGGCCGCGGCGATAGAAGTCATCAGTTGCTATCGGGAGCGCAACGCCGAGTTGGGCAATGGCGAGAATGAACGGATGGAAAATACAGGATGATCAGGAAGGTCGTTGGGTGTGAGGAAATGAACCGTGGCTCCGGAAGGAAGGAAGAAAGGTAACGGTCACAAAGTTCTTTATTTTATATTCTCACTTCATGACATTCTTGGTCAAATTTCCTTTTCTCGGATTCTTGATACTCGTTTTTCCATTGGTGAGAAGCATACACATATACTGGCTGCGTGGTGGACAGAATCGATTTACGATTCTAAATGAATGTTGTCGAAAATGAAGCAAAGTGGAGTGGTTGAAAAAAACCGCCCTACTCCATTACATACAATTCATGAACGTAACAATAAATGTTATCATTTCACTAGCGGGACTGAAAAAAGTTGTGTGAAGCATCTCACCAGACACTTGTGGAAGGATTTCCTTGGTGGGAATTGTGTATTCAAACTACTGACGAGTAACTTCAGCTTTATGACATTTTATGTCTTTACTTTGCTACCTAAAATCGAAAAGTGTAACGGCCAAAAGCGTCACGAAAATTAATCCTTGAGGCCAATTGGACAACCCAACATTTTAACCCGAATTGCAACCGCAGTCCCTGTGGCGTAACGCATAAGGCATCGGTCTCCAAAATTTTTTTTTTTGACATTTTATGTCTTTACTTTGCTACATAAACTCGAAAATGTAACGTGGGATATGTAAAGGAGAAGCGTTACTAAATTTGTGTTAGGTTAAGTGCATGGTTACGTCTGTTACAAAAATGAAAAATATTTTTTGTGTTGTGATTTTATATTTCTTTATTTAAAATAAACAAAATTATATTAAAAGAAAAAGACATAAAATGTCCCAGGTGGTGGCATACTTGTACAAAAGCTGTACCCACCGTTTGTGTTTTTCTGTTAAATTGGCGGTATCTTTTTCTTCGACACGATCGCAATACTTTCTTTACTCTTTGGATAGTTAAGTAATAATCCGTTTTCTGTCTTTCTGATTCCAGGTTTTTTCCAAAGCCAGGGTAACGTTCAGCGTCGGAGGATCGGTTTTTTCGGGGCGAGCCGTCACTTACAGTTACATGCCAGACAAAGTGCTTGAACACGCACGCAACGTCTCGATACACCTACATAACAACATCGCCAAATACGTCAAAATTCAACTGTATTTTTCCAACAAATGGATTATGATCAGCGAAGTTACATTTGAATCTGGTAAATTCACGCCTTTCTTTCAAATTCATCATTTTATTTATGCCATCGATGAATATGATCAACCCTATTTCCTTAATTCTTTCAGTTGATAAAGTCGAAAACTTTCCCATTAAACTTACAAGGATAATGTATATGTAATTAAATGATTCACACACCTACAAATTTGAATACCCGCAAATGTACAGAGTCATACTGAACACACTCAGAACACTTCATTTTCTTCTTGTACTTAGACATTGTCGACGCCAATTCCACTCAAGAGGTTGGAGCGAACATGGCGGAGGAGGAGATCTTGATCAAATCCGGAGGAGTGCACGATTCTACTTGGGAGAGCTACGAAACTAGTAAGAAATATGTCACTATGTACTACATCTTTCGTAGCATTGCCTCTCATTTGTTCTGACAAAAGGTGGTTCTGTACAGGTTTTAATGTACCCGTTGAATGAGTTAATGTAACGTATAATTACACAGAGACTATAACGACGAACTAATGTTAAATGTTAGTTGTTGTCAACCACAACTAATGTCATTTAGAGTATGCGAACTTTGTTGGCTGATGGGACCATGGCACATCAAGTAGCGAGAGAGAGGCCAAGTGTCAGAATATACGAGACAAAAAAGCTGCTAATGGAAACTATGCTGTCGGTCTGTGGGGAGGGAGTGGATGAAAGCTTATAGGCTGTATCTCGTCCATCAGGAAATAAAGCTAGTCCTGGTGACGATGAGAAGAATTTGTGTGGAGACCACGCAGCTACAAACAAGGGACGCGCTTCGATGTTTGGTGACGGGGGATTCCAAGCTGTCATTTAGTTTCCATATCCGACAAGCAGTAGATGAAGCTGTCACAGCAACAATAACTCTTTCTCGTCTGATGGTCAACACATGCGAGCAAGTAAAAGGGAGGACCTTATAAGCACTGTACACTCCATCCTCTTATTTAGGGCGCAGGTGTGGGCATCACCAACTATAGGAAGCGCGCTATCAGAACCGCACGGTTTCTCAAGAGGCAGTGTTGGTGGTTGAGGGTTTTATCCCAATTCAGTGGAAATAGCCACGATGAGGGCAACCAGAGAACGGCTACCAGGAGAAAAGAATCTTTTGGGACCCTTAGGAGGTGGCATGACGAGTGAAACACAGCCCAAAAGGGGAGGTGGACCCGATTAGGGCTGGTTCCCTACACAGCTGAAACTAACCCGGCAATGAGAGTCAAACCCTACCTCGCACTTACTGCTGGTTCCCTTCTGTTTTCTCCATTGACTCGTAGGTTTTCCGTATCCGGTTCAGAGTTTTCCAAAATTTTGTGAAATACTAATCGATTTTTTTTTTTTTTCGTTCTGCATAGCCCTACGAAGTAGGATGGGGACTTATGTAACTTATTGAAATCAGTTTTTGGGTTTTCTTCAATTCTTCCCGTTTTAAGCTATGTTATGGTTTCCGAGTCTGAAAAACTCCATTTGGATGTGCGGTTGTGCATTTTTGTCTGTGAACGCGATTGAGAAATCAGCTCAAATTTGATGTTTAGCTAGGACATCATCATGGGACGTCAAAAAAAAGTATTAGCGAAATTGGTCCAAAACCACCAAGTTATCATAGTGGTCTAATCGCCAAAATTTGTTTTACTCAAAAAACACTCTTTTTTTTACACGAATGCTATTTTCCTTGCCGTTTTAGTTGGGGAAGGTAATAAGAAGTGATGAATACAACAATTGATTACAGTTGCTGCTCCGACTGAAGAAAATGGCTACGCCGAAGTCATCATCGGCGTCTTGACGGCAGTTATGCTACTACTACTCGGTGTCTTCGTGATTATATTGATTTTGAGTCGCAGGCAAAAACTTCAGGGGTCCCCAACGACTATCCTGAGGAACCCTTTTGGAGTTACAATTAACATGAAGGTAAAGAATTAATGCAACTTTTTTGCTTTGTAATGATCATAAAATTCATAATTGAACACATTCAAGTTGAGTTACTTCTTTAAACTGGAAAGGTGTGAGAGGGAAGTTCAAAGGAGAATGTTTGAAAACTGAGTTGTAGGAAATATGGATTGAGATTCAGAAGACAGGTCTTGAAATGGTTGAGTTTTTGAGAGGTTGTTGTATTTCTGGAGAGTTTAGAGATGTGACAGAAGCGCCCAAGAAGCTTTGGAGCTCTATATCGGAAGCGGCAAGAATAAATGAAGCCCTGGGGTAACTGTAACAATGCATAGAGCCCCAGGGATGATAATGAAACTACCCTCGAGAATGTGGATGAAACATAACGAGGGATTTAGATCAGGAATTATGGCTCAATACCAGAGGCCACGAGGAATGCGGGGAGTTTAAAGCCAGTAAGACTTACCAGTGGTGTCTTTCCTGCTAGTGCAAAGGGAAGAACGCTAGGACGATCACTACCTTGTAGAGGTATTTTAAAACCTCTACAGTATATGCAGGGAATGGGTTGTGTCCTTAACAAATTCAGAAATAAAGAACCACAACGTAATCCTTGTTTCCTAAGTTTTCTATTATTGGGCAAGTTGGCACAGTGCGCCGTAAACGCAAAGAACCCACAGGAAACATGAGCTGCTGGGGTTCGCAATCTGTAATTGTATTTGGGAAAATATTCTTTCAGACTCCTAAATATCAGTGGTATTGAGATGGGACAACAAATCAAAGGAATGAACGTTTGTGGGTTTGCCATTAGTTTACCTCGAAGTGATTTGAGTTCAAATCCTAAATAACAATGCAAAGATATTTTACAAGAATTTAATGACTTGATAATGAACGAAACGCAGGTATTATGAATAAAACAGTACTATTTCATTTCAATAATTTAGCATCACTCTTGAATAACGGTTCAACTTTTTTTGGCATTTCAACAGGATCTTCTGTTGAATTTATCTCCGATGAATGGAAACATGGTTCAAGTGAGCGCTCATCCAACCCCTGCATCTGCAGACCCGCCGTCAGACCTTAGCTCGATGTGCTTCGACCAGACGCAGCAGTACCAAACTCCACTTGTATCACCTTATTACGCAACGACAACTTACGCAGCCGTTCGATCTGAACCCAGAATTAGAAGAGGTGAAGTTATTTTCGCATTTTTCCCGAAAAAAACCCACAAATTAATTACCAATAAGATTTACAGAGAAGATGGAAGCGTAGATGAAAATTAGGTGGGCACAACGATGGACGTGTAGCGACAAAGTATTTTTTAATGTTTCTTAAAGGGAACAAGAAGCTACGTTTGAAACTGCCTAGGTAATAAATTTCAAGAATGTGAGAGTACTAGTTGTAAACACTCATAAGCAGTCCGTACGTTGGAGAATTGTGGGGTATAATGTGAGTGGTATTAGAGTGTTCTGTGGAGAGGACTGGAGTGTGAAATAAATAGAGGCAAAATATACATTTTAGTGAAATTAACTGAGAATCGTAATGCAGAAACGAGATAAGCTCGGTCAAATGCGACGACTAAAGTGAGAATGAAATGGGCAAATGGTGTTAAGGGGTAGCTGAAGATCGAATGTGAATGAAACTAATATCACGAATTACATTTTGAAGTATCGAGTCAAGAAGCCACAGATGGAGAAATGATAAGGGTAGGTAGCGAAGTCAAGGGACAAGGATTTTCTGAACACATTTACTCGAGAATGACTTTTTTCGTCGCTGGTTGGAAGGTAAGTTAAACTTAGTGCCTAACTCAGTCCAGCGGTTACATAACGCAGAATGGCCAAATCTCCAATACAGCTCGTTCTAGCGCAACACAGAATATATCGTTACTCAGTCAGTCACTCCTTACTTTGCATTTCACCGGGAAACCAACGACTTGGTTCTTTTTTTAAAGGCCCAGGGTTTATTTAGAACAGAGAAATACTCCACGCCATGTCGGGTTTCCCACTTAACATTGATCTCGGAAAACTCATAATCTCTTGTAAAAAAAAAGTTTCCAAAAGTTGTGTGTAACACCACAATGGAGTATGATTTAACCAACACATGTGTTGCGTGCACTTAATGAAGAGGGCTACCACTTATACGTTCTTTCAACCCTCAAAATTACAAAAATAGGAAAAGTAGTTTGTTCATCACAGTTGAACCGAAGGAGTACAAAATGAAAGATAATCAATCCACTAAATTTCACTCAATACTTTCCTGACGTGAGACACTATTGTGATGTACAGTAAGTATATTCGTCGTGATAATATACGTATAACTCAGTCACCAATCATCAATTTATGAGTATTTGCTCAAATTTGAGTCCTTTGCGCTAGTCGAATGCGACGTAAAATCGCGTTACCCCCAAAAATGGTGGCGGTATTTCTCGTTAGTTGCTGTAGGACAAAATGTTCTCGTCACCCTCACTGGCCCCCGACTTGATAAAAAAAACTTCCTTGCCTGCCTCAGCGAAATATTTCCCAGTACGTACCGAAACGGGAGCAGACTACTACGTTACCCGTGAGTACAAAGATCTCCTCAATCCTCGTTCTCTCAATTCTTCCACCTGAGCGCTCTTCGCCATTGCCGTTCATTTCCATGTTTCAATATGCTCTTTTTGTTCATTTTCCAGCCCACCCGAAGAAGCTGCCGAATAAACGTCATAATAATTCAATGGGGGTGGTGAGCCTGAGAATGTATCAAAGAGAGAAGAACTCGAGCTTCTTAGTCTTGCCAATGTTCACCTATTATTTAGGGGGGGGGGGGGTTCCACTGTGGTAACGTGGGGCTGGATGACGTTGTATGTGGAAGTACATTGGTCTTTCAGTCTCAATGTCCCAATAAAAATCTCGTTTGATTGGGAAATTCTTCAACACAGATTTAACTTGACTCGCCCAAGGTATCAAAAATGATCTGACGCCGTATTTATACCGAAAGTTTTTTCTATTGCTATTTTTTTGTTCAAATATGTTATAAAATATTTCAAATGTATACAAAGTAAGCCTCTCCATTTCACGGAGAAACGATTACTCGGTTGGTTGATTTGGGGAGCAAGAATTTGGGAAACTGAGACTTTTATGTGTGAGGCAACTGAAACATTGTCCAAAGTATGCACCGAAAAATACGATTATTGTTGTTACAGTCTGTGGGACCAAAGGCAAGGAATCGTTGAATAAAATATGAAACAGCTCCTCATCAGTTTGAGTTTGATTTCAGACGAATCGGCTGCATCAGAAGTCTCTCAAGCAAAGGACTGTGGAGCGACGACAGCAGATGAAGCGAGCGAAACCAGCAGCGTTGGCGGTAGCCTGAACAGCGGCCCGAAGCACCCACTAGGCTCGTATTCCACTCTCCAATTCAGAACCACGCAACCAGTCGCAACGAGCCCCATCAATTGTGGCGGCAAAACTTCTCAAACCTCTCCGTACGCGGTATCAGGCCCGGACTCTCCCATAAGGAAGAGGTACCACACAGCGCCGAGGGAAAAACACAGGGTAATATTCTTCTTGCAATATCATCAGCTTCAGGACAGGCAGAAAACTATGGGCTGCCCAATGTTCTAGAACGTTAACTGCAGCAATGTACACCAATACCTATTTGCAATGTGCCACTGCCACAAAGGTGTTTGGTTAATGCCATCTTATGTTTAACATTTATTACGACTTTAATTTTGTTTTCTTCGGTTCTCTCGCACTGTAAAATACAATTGCGTTTCATAGTATGTTTTGATTGCATTAAGTGTTAAGGTAATCGTTGGTGGTATATGACTCACAGCCAAAAATATTTCTTAACTGCCCAACAGTCGAAAATATTTTCTATGAGCTATTCCAATAATTTTTAAAACAGTCAGCACACTAAAAGCTAAGCAGTATACAATATTAGCATTTCGTCGAGATGGCTTAATAAATTAAATGCTTGGTTAATAGCTCTACATCAAGTCATCCTGATAACATTTCACTCTGTAGGTGGACCCTAGTATCTGGAGTAGTACAATCGCTGGTTTGTAACCTTTCGTGTCACATCAGAAACCCTGTGACCAGATTTTTGCCATTCCGAACTGTCTTCCTCTCAACGAGTGGCCTTAGGAGAGTTGGAAACAATCAAAGTGGTAGGAATTGAGCTCTCCTTGCATATGTTAGTATGTAAGAAAAAACATCGGTAGACTTCCAGGATTCGGCAAAACACCCTCTGTTCTATCGTTAAGGATAGCCTTCTGATCTCTTCTTGTGTCTCAGCCACAACTATCGTGCACCAAGGTTTTATTATTAATTACACAACTAAATCATCGAATTACATTTTTCCTGTTTCCCTGGAAAACATTACTTGGAGAGTTGCTATCCTCGAGCCAATGTTCCACCTCGAAATGCTCACTTGTGATTCGTTTTAACCCTCGAGGAACAATTTAATAGAGCCAACAGGTACCCTCCAAGTGTGACTTCCACTTCGTGAATGGTAGAGAGAACCTGTTGAAAACAATATTCGACCATCACTCCCCTCTCCTCCTCCAGCCTTCTGGCACTTCCACTGTCAACCCCACTGCCGATTGACAAAGTAATGAATGCCAACTCTTGTCGAATTTTTCGTGTGACTACGATCTTTTACACTCTTTTCTCATGTTTACTTACGCTCAAGGCAGTTTAATTTTGCTCTAGAATGAATTTCGCTCTACCTACTTCTTGTACTTTGCTCAACTCTCAAATTTATCCTGGTTATAATTAAATTGATTCTAACAATCAGGAGCTAAATAGAATGTACCACCTGTTTTTGTTACCACTACCATGTGAAGTAGGTATGCATTTGTGCTTGGGTTAATTCAACAAAACTGACGTTAAGTGGTTGTTCAACTCGCAATCTCCATGAAAAAAAAAACTCTCCCATTCAACTTCACCTGAAAAATTAAAAAGCTCTCCGAGTTGAAAAGAGTGGAACGGGGGTCTCCCTGAAATGTCGAATGCGGGGCTTCAAATTCATGCAAGCGGCCCTGAAAAGGGCCAAGGACGGTGAATTAATGCAGTTTGTAGAAGAGTGAGGTTCGTACAATGGGGAAGTTGCGGGTGTGTAGCGGGCGAAGGAGGTCATTACAGTTAATGTTCAAAAGCCCGGCGGACACCGCTCTCTAAGTGTAATTACGCCGGGTTCCCTTGTACTCCGTCGTATTATTCTCTAGCGGGAAGATTCCCTCTCATTTGGTTTTCCCCATCCTCCATATTTACCCTTCCTTCTAAAAATAATATAAAATTCGTAACTCCGTGCTAATCAGGCTAAATTATGTTTCCCTCAGGAACACAGTGAGTATCAATGACATCATGACCTGATACTACTTTCTCATCACACTTTTCGTTAGCTTGACAACGGATGAGAATGCAGAAAATTCGGATTATACCGATATAACCGTATCAGTAAACTTAACACGCTCTGTAATTTTATGCTGGCTCTTTCAGGAAGCCGACGCTGTGACTCACTGTCTTGCAAGAAATAGGGAGATATTATTGGGTAACTGTACTTACTTAATGTATTTATTTAATTAAAAAGAACGGTACATGCCCAATTACAGTAGTAGATAGGTGAGCTTATGGTGGCTGCCAGAAGGATGCAGAAGGAATTAGACAACTCAGATTCCAGTGAAGGTACAGTACCTCGTGATGGGGGGACTAGTGGAGGTTAGCGGCTGAATAGGCTGTTGGTCATAAAATTTGTGAGAAGAAACGGAATGCCAAAAAAAGCTGTCTGTCGGCAATTTGGCGGTGAAGACAATCCGTTCTAAGAGTGTTGGGAGCGTCCGGCTGTCAATCATGACGGTCAATTTTAGGAGAGGATTCAAGCTCTAAACAGCCATCCATCTGATTACATCAATTTACGTTTCACTCTTTAGTGGAGTCAATTATACTAAGCGGAACCCTTATTGAGACGGAATACGAAGGAGGGGAATTTTTCATCTGTGAATCTCGTTATACCAGTCAGTGAACTTATATAAATAAATATAAGTTCAATTAATAAATTCAAATATATTGACGATTACATTGATTCAAATGCGTTATGTTAGTGAACCTAAGTTTCAACTTCGTGTTTTGTTGTTTCTCCAGATGGCACCTCCAGCTGTCAGTTGGAACATAGCGCCGAGCATGGGACAGTCGTACAAGTGCCGAGAGGGCGAACTGGTGCTAATACCACGGTACTGTCTTGCGACGCTCCAGAAAATTGGTTCCTGCCACGCTGGCGAGGTCGGTCCTACCGATATTTTACACGCTCTAGGGGTTTCAATATTTGCGATAGCTTAAATGTGATAACTTCAAGAATATTAAGCAACCAACAAGTCCTGCAAGTTTTCCAATCAACCCGTGCAAGGGGGAGCTGCCCATTTCTAAAAATATTCCACGCGCATTCAGCGATTTTTATCGCTGTGGCACCGATGTTCATTCCGTTTATATGAACATGGTTTAAACTAAACTCAACGCTTCACAGCGGTGACTTGCAGCACTTAAAGTTCCGTAATCTACTTCGCTGTTGCTTCATTGAAAAACCTACGTTTAAATACCGTCAAGACGATTTTGCAGGAACGGTTTACGTTCACAGTTGTGGAACTATACGGGAAACGCTGGGTAAAAAGTTGATAAAACCCGAAGAACGAAGTTCGTTTGCATTCCGAAATTTCTGAAATTGCTCCTAACTATGACTATTATTACACTTTTATGTGGGTAACTTTATTGTTCGACAACCCGGATTTTTTCTGAACAGTAGTGTTGTACGAATGAAATTCATAAATAAACTAAAATGCGCTAAAATCGTTCAATTGTTCAAAATTGTTATCCAACATTTTGTATAATTTATTGAGCTATTCTCATCATTTTTCCACGAATTGCCTAGAAACTTGTTTAATATATTCGTCATTGCTACTGCAATGCAGAGCTCTATCATCCAAGTTCCGTCTTCATTTTGCCAATGCCGCGAATCCTTCGTACAGCAAATAATGTTTTCCCGCCCATCCTCTAATGTGGACTTTGTTCTACAGGTCCTAGTCAGCGAAATGGAAGGTGAAGAAGTTGGACGAGGGCGAGTTCTCGTTAAAACGATGTCCGGTGAATGTTTGAGAGAAATGAAACTGCTTTCGTCGCTCAACGATCCCAATGTCGCGAGAACGTTGGGCGTTTGCACCACAGAGACTCCACCGTGGGCTGTGGTCGAATATCCAGCCGACCTCGGGGATTTGTACCAAGTCCTCAGAGCAAATCCCAGTCTGAAGTGAGATTACATTTATTCCTAGACGTATCTCTCTTTTCGAAGTTTGACGAGTACCATTATTTTTATTAAGTTGTAATATTTCATCATCAATTACGTTCCGGAGTTGTACTCCTACGATGCCGTTAATTCGTTTTTCTTTGGGACTGGTTTAAAAGACTTAATTCATCTTCAGTCCTCCGAGATTGCGTGAGATTGAAGACGGTGTCGTGTAATCTGGCAGTATTCTGTGTTCCTCCAATCCTAGATTTCGAAGAACTGAAGATGAATAGAGTCCAAAATAGGTCACCTAGAAATAAAAGAATTTTCAGCAAGGGAATCACTTTAAGGATCTTCAAGAACACTGCTCCTTCCGATTACTCATATGATTTAATTGAGCCAAATGAACAATATTACTTCATTGAGTCACAACTAATATTAGTTTTCGTGTTTTTTCAACCTGTATTAGCATTAGTTTTCGTGTTTTTTCAACCGTCTAGACTGAGCTATTAAAATTCCTGTAAGTAAACATTCTTCTCTTCTTATCTAGGCACAGCTGTCTGATGTTCATAAGTCTGCAAATATCCTCAGGAATGAAATATCTTGAATCGAAGAACCTTGTCCACAAAGACTTAGCGGCAAGGTAAGTTCCAACTACCGACGTCGACGCTTTTTGTTTGCTCTAGTTCTATTTTCTTTCAAGAGCAATTTGGTTCAATTTTTAAAATTTTAGAATCAAGTTTTGAATATTCTTCTTGGAACTGGAGCTTTGGCAGAAGAGGTTTGGTTGAACAATTGGCTTTTAATAATAGTTGTGGAAACTTGCCTCGTCGTGATGAGTAAATACCAGTAAATCAGAATTTATTTTTTTCACTCTGCGGCGTATGAAAAGTAGAAAATTTACAATTTGCAATTAACAATATGCGTCAGAGTCTCAAAATAATTGGATGTTCGAAACACAAACTACTACACACAATCTTATCTGCTATTCAGCCAAATAACCTCACTGTATAGAATTTGGGAATACCAGGTAGATGCGTCGATGCTTTTTCCATCGTCATATTGAATGAAAAGTAATTTAAATGACTTGGAATATCATCACTTGCATACGAAAACACAAGAACATCAATCAACTTAGATCACACAACAATTCGAAATTGGTTGCGTAAACTCAATAAGCACCACTGATCAAATATTTGAATTTTAGGGGCAGTCGTCCACAATGCTCGTCTCTGGATAAGATATCGAATATGTGCCGCTACGTTTCCTTATAAACTATATAGCACCAGCCTTTTCAGAAAAACCGTCCTAACAGTTCAATGAGCTACCCAAACGATAGAAGTGATACAGTAAACAACAACTCCCAACGAAATTTAGGAGTCATAAATCCTGCCACTGCCTTCTCACCGACTAACTTTGTTGTATGTCCCATCCTCATAAATGCAAAACAAAAAGAAAATAGTTTTGAAAGTCATTTTCAATTGTTTGTGCGTTGATTACTTGACAGAGAAGGTTACCAACTCAATTCGTGAAGCTCAACCAGTTTTCATAGACAACGTTACGCTACAATTCTAAGCATTTCTGATGTTATTCACTAACTTCGTTCACTATAACAATGATGTCATGTTCACTCCATCGTAAATGCCTTTCCTAACTTTTCTTGATCTTTCCAGAAATTGTTTGGTTGGTCGGGGTTATTCAATCAAAATTGCGGACATAGCCATTTGTAACCCCGACTATCAGGAGCAGTACAGCGTCATAGGAGGTCGGCCACCAGCCCCCATCCGATGGTTGGCTTGGGAGAGCATCTTACTGGTAAGCGCTTGAGAAAGTTCGTGTCCGATCATTATTTTGCGTGAATTTCACAATCTGTTGTCGGCAATTTGCCGTGCAACCATTGCAGAAACGATTTCTGTACCAGACGGTAATACTAATAGAAATCCTGCGAACACAAGTTCGAATCTCAATTTTTTTTTCAACGTCGGCTCTAATGATTTTTACTAAACAGTCCGATCTATTACATTTTGTTCACAATATGCGGTTTTGTAGAGCCACAATTGTATTTAATGCGTTTCGAATTTACAGGAGAGGAAAGATGGGAAAGATGAAGTTGTTCAGAACTTGTTGCCAGAACTTCGATATATTCCCTTTTGTTTCAAACTTGACGTGATCGAATGAATTTCATTTTCAGGATCGGCATACGTGTTCCAGTAGCGTTTGGTCATTCGCCGTTACGTTATGGGAGATTCTCACCCATTGCAGTCAAGTACCGTTTTCTTCTTTGACCAACGACGAAGTTGTTCATAACGCAGAGCTTATGTATTACGGAGAAGAACTTGAGGTAGGCTCGGTTTTGTTACCATTAGCCTTGCTTCGATTTTGAAAAGCGTCCCGTGACAATAATACGTTGCTGGTGCACTCGAAATAACGACACACCGAACTGGGGAAAAGCTTTGCAATTTTAATAGTAATAACTAACAAAATGTTATAGCACTTAGATTTGTTGAATAACCGAATAGTAATAACAACCCATCACTGTTACGGATCTAGTGAGGATTCGCCAGTGTTCGGACCAGCCCTGAGAAGAGTGCTACGGCTCCAATAAAAGTCAGTGTTAGACGGTATTGGACCCGCAGTACTCAAGAGTGGGACGCAGCTGGATCAACCCCGTTTAAGTTTGAGTGTTAGGGAGTGAAAAGTTGATTGACTCTCTCTCTCTCTCTCTCTCTCTCTCTCTCTCTCTCTCTCTCTCTCTCTCTCTCTCTCTCTCTCTCCCTCTCCCTCTCTCCATTCTTCCAAGGCGCACCAGTGTATTGAGAGTCCTTTGTTCGCGTTTATATACTAACTACTAATATACGTTAAGTATTCACTATAATAGAAGCGAATACTCGGCAGAGTACGGTAATGGCGGACAAATTTTACAACATGATAAAGGAAGATAAGAGCTAACTGTGCCAAACCGCCCAATTTTTCGGGGTTAAGGTTTGATCAGGGCAAGAGCTTAACCCAGCCTGGTGAGACCGGTTGGGGGAGCGGATTAGGTGCTGTTAATCTACCCTAAACGAGATCAACGCAGTTGGTGAATACCCTTAGGGTAAAACAGAGAAAACGTTACTCAACTGAACGACAGAAGTTCAAATTCCGAAATTCATCAGTTGGTCCTTGTTCGCCAGGCCGAATTGGGTCTTTGACCTCCAAAATCTGCACTGGCCCCAATGGAAAGTCATGGTTTCCCCAAACACCGCTCCCACTCCTCAGTTATTTCCAGATCACAACGGATTTCCCCCTTTCCTAGACTTTCCCAACTATCTTTTCCCACCCTTCAATTTTAGATTCCCCTCCACAACACACGGCTTCTCCCAACAGACAGTCATCCATCAGCACTCACAAACGACAGTCGTGTTCCGAGTTTTCCCAACTCTTTCATCTCTCAAGGCTCACAATTCAACTCTCTCTCTCTCTCTCTCTCTCTCTCTCTCTCTCTCTCTCTCTCTCTTTCTCTCTCTCTCTCTCTCTCTCTCTCTCTCTCTCTCTCAGTTATATCAGGTTATATCAGTCACCACCAGGTGCTACGGTGAATCAGGGCAACAGTCACATGGTACCCACTCAGAGATTTTCTAGGGCTGAAGGGACAGAAGGGGAATCAGAGCAGTCTACCACAGTGCATAAGAGCAAATGGAAAATCTACCCGCAGGGGGAGATCCACAACGCAAGCACGCGTGTGCAGACAATGTTTTGGCTTCTCCCACTCTATGGAAACGGAAAGACTCCTAGTTGTGTTTTTTCATAGCTCAAACCATTCCTATTAGGAGCGGAACATTACTCTCATGCGAGCAATTTTGATTATTTTGGTAGCAGTAAACCGTAACTAATGTCAACGACTAAAAATTGAAAAGTCGCTGGTGTGTCGGGAAATCTGTTCATCTAAAAATTATAAAAAATTTGAAAAAAACTCAGTTTTCAATCTCTTCTCATTCGGAGGTAAGTAGCTGGTTGCCAATAAATTTCGAGACGAACCCTCTCAGTTTTACAAACAAGAAATTGGAAGACATACTGCTTTGCGTCTGGCTCTTAGCAACCCTTGTGTTTAACAAGAGCCTGCTTTACGGTCATTTAATTTAAAGGTAAAAACATCCTTTTTCTAAACAGTAGTATGAATTGACGAATTGAAAAAATGTGGTTGTTCGACGTCTTTAAGGTCAACGGGAAAGTTTTGGAGTTTGTGACACTGGCAGGTTATATTGATAGCTCAAATGAATGATTTATCAGCGTTTTTGGGCTTTAGTATTAGTAATCAGTGCCAGAAGATGAGGAAGGAAAGTTCAGTTGTTCTCAACACCGTGTACTTGTGTACTCAAGCACTCACCTCAGCTCTCACTTTGGCATATTTTGCACCGGGCAAAAATAAACTGAATGCGTTTCTAACTTGGGTTTGCGTTTTTCAGGACACTCTTCCCCGACCACCAATGTGCTCTAGCGACGTGTTTGAAATGATGGTCAGGTGCTGGAAGAGGGACCAAACCCTGAGGCCTACTTTCAGGGAGCTGTATTTTTTCCTCAAAAGAAAACATCTCGGAGAAACGGCGTTGACGAACTCCATGAAAAAAATTGACGTTTAATTTACGGCCTTCTAACGTTTAAGTAATTTAATTCGACGCGGTAATACGAACTAAGTTTAGGTTCGAGAAAATTGACGAGCGAGAGTTTCCAGTGTTTACGCGCATATTTTGATGTTGTGAGTTCAAAAATGTTTGTTGCGTACAAGACACGAAATTTTTCAATAGCTATATTTGCTTCCAACTTGGCTGCTCACTTTTATTTTATGCCAAATGCGCACGAATGCATTGCATTCAGGTACATAGAGGTTGGTGATCACCAACGCCTTTTGGAAAGACGATAAACTAGTTTGTGAGTGGTCTTGGAATTCAAAATCTTGCCCTTAGTTGTTAACGTTTTACCCGCATCTCTGTCAGACACCAACACCACTACAATCATGCCAAAGATCTTGCTTTGGAAAAACGTTAGGGTAGTCTGAACTTTTTCAATTTAATGAAACCACTAATGTTTACATTGCTAGCAGATCTAGAGGATCATGAAGGTGCGTTTTGCTCTACAAAATTTAATTTAAATCCGATTAAGTGTTCGGCTTCACTGTGCATATAATGCACCAGGATAAGACCTTGCTGAAAACTTAGTGACTTGAAATTTCTTCTTGGAAAAGGGCAAGCAGTGTCCGAAAATGACTTGAAATTCAGCAACACAACATTTTCAGAAAATTTGGGAGATTGAATTATTGATTGGATATACGTGAATCTATGGAATGAAAGAAAACCAATGACTTCTTGTTTAATAGACGTTAAAATTCTAATTGTTTGAATCGCATCGTCGAAAAAAAACATAAATGAGGATGATGGAACACACCAAATGAAAGCCTACAGCGCGTCACCTTATTTATACCTGTCGAAAGTTAGACAAAATTTAGTTCTAAAAAGTAAATCACGCAAGGCAGTTTATCAAGTGAACTAGTTTGACCATCCTGCTGACATCCCTCATCAAGGAGAGTGGCACCGCGGGAGAACATCATGTATAGTCGATGCCAACTCAGAAACCAAGATCTTCACCGTACACATTCCATTTAAATTATAAATAGCCCTTTAGTCCAAGTAATAGTCTCTTTTTGCCACTCAGCCGATGCCAAATAGAGCTTTTGGAAGATTATTCGTGTCCCTTTGTACTTAACTCGTACGCACAATTTTACATATTCATTTGAACTTTGTAAAGATGTTTTCAAACGATGCACGTATTTTCGATGTCAAAATTTATATTTACTGAAAGAACCTTTCCGCACAGTTCAGTGGCGAGGAATAGTGTTTGAGAGTTGAAACCGTTCTAGTGCTTGCTTTTCGATTGATGTCTTTTAGTTTTTGAAGCGTTTGTCGACTGGAAAGTAGCGTAGGAGAATATCCTAAGTACCCGTATTTTGGGAATGCACTCGAGATGTGAAAAAAATATCGTTGAATCGATGTGTAGCGTAGGTGTGACTGTTAAAGACACAGAATTGATTGTGAATATAAAGAATGTGATAGAGCCCTAAGTAATAAAGACTGTATTTTATCCCATCCTACCAGTAAAATACTGATCACTCACTATTAAATGATAAATTGGTTTTCTCCCTGTGCTAAGGACGTTCTTTTTTCGAACACTTCTTTTCCAATTAGGGGAAAAACGGAAGCACGTCGTCATTCCTCAGT
This sequence comes from Pachypeltis micranthus, assembly GCA_020466155.1. Taxonomy (NCBI): domain Eukaryota; kingdom Metazoa; phylum Arthropoda; class Insecta; order Hemiptera; family Miridae; genus Pachypeltis; species Pachypeltis micranthus. The sequence continues at coordinate 19,117,417 of CM035774.1, read as the reverse complement.
AGCTTAACTGTGTACATATATTTTCTGACGTGCGTTAAATAGCGTATACTCATATAGCGATGTTGGAGGATAAAAATGTGTAAAGGAATTTGTATTCACGTTTTGAATGACTTCGATAAGCGGCGTCATTTTAAATTTGCTATTGCAGGTGTTTGACCACCAGTCACGTAGTAATTGCTTGTAGCTTTCCTTTCGCTTTAAGTTATGACGAGAAGAAAAAAAAACACACCAAAAAGTCGAAGACTGTTGTCATACTATTAAAATGAACCGACTGTTTGTGACATTAGATTGGTTTTAGAAATGAATTCTTTCAAAGAAAATATCACATCACACTGCCAACTTTTTGTGTTCCCTTTTTTACGAGCGTCAGGTCCTATATGCACGGAGTACAGTATTCTATCAACACTAACACCTCAGCGTGACACTCGACGAGGTGGAAAATATATTGTCTCTTCGTTATAGTGCAGGTTGATTCAATGCGCTACTCAACAACCTTGACTATTAACTTTTTGGTTCCTATGAGAGAGCGAGTGTGTCGGTACAAGTATTACCCTGGACTACTCCCTTGGAAAACGGAATCACGAGAACGGTTGAGTAGCAAATAACTGCTGGGCCACCATCACAGTCGCATCGCATGTCGCAGTCGCCTTTAGCTGGGCGCGCTGCAGACCGCCAATGCAAGTTTAACGACTGACAAGTTACTTAATTTTCAAAATGAATTTAACGAGCCGTTGAGATGGGGGTTATTCGTATTTGCGTTTATGACACCTCACCACTGGAAAGAGACTGGTCTGTCCACTATATTTTATCTCGTACCTACGGGTTTCACTTCTCACGAATTGTCACCATTCGAAGCTATGAGCTGGCGTTCGCAAGGGCATTCATGCTCCAATAAACATAATCTTCTTTCTCTGCCTCTATTTGAACTTTCCTCAGTCCGAAGAAGTAGAAAGAAAAGTTATGTAATCGGATTGAAAAAAAGTTGAGCTTTCTTCAGACCTTTTTTGCGTCAAGAAGACATCCAAACTCGAAAGATACCATTTTTTTAAAATACGCTGTGTGTTTGTGTCAATGGAGAGAAGAGAAGAGAAGGGAAAACTGCTGAACAATATCGGGTAAATTTGTTTTCCAACCTCTGCATCCGGTTAACTTATGATTGTGATCAAAATCCCTTTTTTCTCTCAAAAACGGCTCTGACGATCTAATTAAACTTTTTGTACGAAGAGTATTAAATAATATAACGATGAAACAGAATTTTAACAGAACGTAGTGTTAGTGCACGGTAGCGTCCTCCCAAAAAACGCGTTTGTAGTCCAATAGGTTTTCTACAAAATGCTAGTTTAATAATGGTTAAAAAAGATCAGTCGCACTAGGGGAAATCGCTCTGAAGTCAAGCTAAATTTTTAATACTTGCAGTTTCTGCATAGAATGTCCAATTAAGTTCTACTATGATCATATAAATTAAATGGATTATTTGCCAAAGTTATACAAATGCTGAATGAAGCCAATGAAAGCTGTGCGATACGTCACGCCAGAAATGTTTCCACGACTTCGTTGAATGAATTTTTATCATTTCGAGCATCGCTACCTTCCCCCATTATTAAGTTTTACATTTACATTCTGTACAATCTTTATTTTTTAAATTCATTTCCGTTTTGTTCGCATACAGTGAATAAATATACATTACAAACAAACTAATAACTCAATTCACTGTTACAAAACGATCAACAGTTTTACCAGCAATTAATCGATCATCGTTAAACGAAAAAAACAAGGGCTCCATAAGCATAACATACTACAACGATCAAACATGTCATAGGCCAGTGCAACTATTCGACACCAAGTAAATGTAATATTATTTTGTACAAGATCAGTCGGAGTTCTTCGCAGTGAACTATCACTAGAGGAAGGTTCAGAACAGGATGCGATAAAATTTTGAGGGTGAAGATATTTGAAAATTATCATGGTGGGTAGAGGAGAGAGGGCTTTAGGAATTAACTCACTGTGGCGCCACCTTCAGCATCACTTCAAGCTCAAGCTCAGCTCTTCAAGTTGTTCGAGAGTAAGATGCTACTACTCACTAAGCTTCTCTCTCCTTCCTGATGAAATGTGGTCAAAACAAATCTGTTCACGGCCCAGTGACTGTTGTCGCTCTCCTGAAGGCCAATCTCCCCCCTTGTTTTCTACAGTCACTAACAGAAGTTCAGCGCCCTAGCGTCAGGACATTTGAGCTTCTTCAGGAACTGGGTGAGGTAAACATTTACCAAACTATGCGTGCTCTCTGTCAACCAGACCGTCCATCTCCTCCCACGCTTCTGCCTCAGATCGACCTGTCAAAGCATGGAGCTTTCTTGTTTGTCCTTGAGTGTCAACCCCTCATCACTCCTCAGGCACAGATTTTGATACCCCATAGTTTAGATAAGACGTTTCACGAAGAAATACAAGCGAATGCAATAGCTTCGTCGTGACAAAGAACACGTTATTATAGTACTAGCCATGCCTATTGCACACTGACTGATATGCGCACATCAACGCTCTGATACTTCAAATAGCCCGTTAAAAAAGTTGGATGTTTCGCTAACCGAAAGTTGAATGTGAACTTTTTTTAACGTGGTTGCTATGTATTTAAAAAATTTCAGATTCACCCTAGATTTTTATGTTACTTGATATAATTTCAATGCGAATCCACCCCTGATGGTTTCTACTACTTGTGAATGAAATTTTAGATAGTATCGTACGTAAACTAATCGTATTTCGGAACTAATAGCCAAGACTTTTTATACAATAGTTTTCTATAAGGGGGAAAACATGCCTAACAGTCTTTCAAGAGATGAGTGAGCGTGAGAGTTACTTGTAACTAAGAACCATTAGCATGTCACTTATTTTAAAATACCTCACCTTCTGGTATTTAGCACTTTACCTGCAAATTTATTTTTTTAAATAGTTAGTCGTAAAATTTTGGTTACGTTGATTCGTTTTGAGCGTTCTAGTCGCCAGTTAGTCGCTTTTTTAAGGACAGGAGGCGCTGAAACGATTATTTGTTGAAAATCGCTCTGGCTGTTGTACCGTCAATGTGTTGTATTGTATGTCAATACCGCTATTCAGGTGGATATAAAACAGCTACAGATTTACTTTGAGCTATGCCGGGATTGGCAAAACGATTAATTATGTACGTAAGTATTCCTCGGCTAATTATAGCAAAGGTCCTATAAACTAGTTCGTTAGAACAAAATTCCAAAAACTGATGTGACACTTGAGAAATCAAAAAGGTTCAGGTACGCAAATCTCTAGAGTGAACTGATTTTCATTAATCATCCGACAATTAATCTCAGAACGTTCAAAATGCAGAAACAAACCCTCAACGAGCGCAGGAAACCCCCCCAAACAGTCGACAAAAAAAATCGTGCAACTCCCCACTATACTACGGTGGTTCAAGATATCAATGCGAGCGTCTCATTCGATTAGTTTTAAAAGAACAAAATACGCCGAAAAACCTCCATCAGCACATTTTTGAACATAGTGAAGATTTAATGATTTTAGGAACTTTGAGTTGTGGAAATTTGTAGTCTTCCGACCAGAGTAAAATGAATTCGAACATCATATATCGACTCACTCAACTGTGGAATAGAATTGCGGAAAAAACTAGTTTATTGGGCTGGTTACCTTTAAAATTTAATACATACAAAAACGCTGAGCAGTTATTTCGTTCAAAAAGGTATAGCGAACTTCAGAAGGACCTCGCGGGATTCTTAACATGAAAATCTCCGAAAAATAAATTGGATAAAAAAATTTGGAAATTGTCTGAAAATTTTCCCAAAAACGCCTTCCATTCTTCATTAGCTTGTGGTTAAATTCAACGAACTAAACAAGGCCAAAAGTAGCGAAACGGCATAGAGTGAATAGAAGAAAATGCGGCAATCTATCACCAAAAAGCCCTGAAATTCGCACTCTCCTACTGAACATTTTAAATTTGTTTATCAGCAACACGCGAATCCATTAACATGCAAAAATACGAACGAAAGAACGGGACATGCGATTGAACGAACACGTAATAACCTTTGAAAATCAAATAATATGTTTTGTGAAGAGAGCTGGGTGAAAACTAATTGCTCAGATAGAAATGAAATGACGAAAATAGCGGGAGTATTAAATATGCCCCGTAGAGTGGCTTTCACAATAGGCAGTTGGAATGAATCAATACGTCATTCGATCACCTCCCCCACACGCATTTCAAAGATGGGACGAATGGAAAAAACGATATTGTAACAGATGAGGTCATCAAGAGCTGCAGCCATGGTGAAACTATGCTATTCACTTTGGAACCCTCATTTTCTGTTGCTATCTCATCCAACGTACCTTTGATAAGTACACAATTACGGTATTTTTCTTGACTTCCAGCAATTCAGTGTGTCCCAGGTTCAGTACTCGTCTTTCCAAACCCCCTGTTTTCCTCCTTCGTTATCTCGGGTCATCGAACCTTATTCAAACCCGACAGCTAATATTCCCCCTGAGCGAATTAAGTGCCCCTGATAGTTAATCTGGTTAAAACTAAGTATTCTCTGAAAATATGTATTAATCTACCACTAGCGATTACCTATTTTATTTTATATTCCACACCTCCAACGCGAATTGACAATCACTGAACGTTACCATATTCTTAAAAATAATTAAATCAAAGCAAATGTTACGAACCTTGAAGAGTTTTTACGAATATATTTAGAGTTTATGATCCATAATTTATATTCTAAAAACAGTTTGGACAATCCTAGAAATTAATTCAGTTATCTACTTTGGAACCGATTACGGACGATTGTTTTGAGAGTTTCTGGTACCCTGAAAACCTTTCCCACGTATCTCGCAAATATTTTTGTTATAAATCAGGTAGACAAATAAATAATACAAGAATAACAACTTTTGATTACGTTTCTAAGAGTTTAGATATTAAGGCTACAAATATTTGTGTTGACATATTATAGCATGCCGGAATTTTCAAAATCAAATTACCTGACTTTAATAAGTAGGGAGCGCAGCCTAAAAGATTAGAATAATTATCTTTTGCCAAATTTTAACCCAGAATGAAATAGTTTCAGTAGAAAGTGTGGTGGGGAGGGAGGCACACCCACAATAACTATGTAACGATGACATCAACCGACTGTTGGAGCTTAGGAGCGAACCATCCGAATATTAAATTACAGTGATAGTTTAGAATGGAATCTCAATTTATATTGTATTTAAGAAAAATATATGGGCCATTCAGGGGCAGAGATATTATTTGTGAATAGCGATCTTAGCGTCTCATTCAATTAGTAACTTACACTACAACTGCTCTCTCTTCCTAGAAAAAACTACTGAGACATTAGCTGTTTTGATATTGCGACGAAGAATAAAAAAACGATCCCATTTTTTTGCCTGCTGAATTAAAGGTGGAGAGTAGCGAGGGAGTTGGCGTGAACACTGACAGTATTTTCCTTCCCAATTCGAAACTAAATCTTTCAACATTAAAATTTCCAACGCCCTTGCATTAAGGTGTGGGTTCTAAAAACACTTAGGGGAACGTCATTAATTTTCTCCCTTTCAGTTCACGTGCCTAACCACGAAAAAGCGATTTTTCAGAAATATTCGTTTCAGCTTCATGATGTCCATTTTGCGTAAGAGACAATTTTTTCGGGGCTGAGATTCTTTCAAAGGGACCTAAATGATTAAGCGAAGGAGATTGAAATATCGTTGAATGTATTTGAAACGTTGTAAATAAAATAGCGCCGTTGTTTTATCAGATGAATACGAGAGAAGAAATTTGTAATATTTTCTTGCTTGTTACGCTAACATGGTTGTATGTATTGTAAATAGTAGGATCTATTTGTACTTATTTATTTGACTATCATCTACTTATTTTCTTAAGAAATGAAGAAGTAATTGGAAAGAAATAGTTCAAGCAAACAATCACAATCGAAATTGCCACATAAACTTGTTATCTACGTTAAACACTTGTGCACGACAATATATTTTCACTCGAATCGGTGGAAGAACACGAATGTATGGTTTTTATCGATGAACTTTTGGAGTCATGAAAAATATTATAGTGTTTATCAAAACTCATCACAGTTGCTATTGAAATTTTGTTAGTTGACCGTTGGAAGCTTAGTTGGACAGTATTTGTACATTCATGGGCGTCCCGTTGAGGGCACAGTTATTGTCGAACTGAAAAGGCTTCTCAAATTATACTTTGTGCCATACACATGATTATTTTGAATATAAAATGTTTAACCAATGTTTAATTCAGTCCGCACGTTAGATACAATGAAACCAGAGGTCTGTGCCAAACTAAATATCTTTTAACTGAACACCTTTCACTTTCCTGACTCCGCGATTTTCATGCAGCACACGCCAAAGAAATCTTTTGATACGGCTAAGAAAACTTTGCCCGTTCATTCTTAGGGCGTTGGGAAAAAGCGCCACCGCATCGCTCGACAGGAGCAACAGATGCATTACCGCTTAGTTTCATCTTCCCAATGCCGCTGACCACTTCAAACGTACTATTTTATTCGTTGGAACGGTTCAAGTACACTTCCATGTACAGGTTCATGTTTGGAATACTTTCAGTATTCTCATTCTGCCACCACATATCCATCCTGTCGGCTATTCCCCTTTGCACACGGCACGCTCTAAAAATTCTTTTCTCGTGGAAGGTGCTTCCTTACTAAGAACTCGATCTCATTTAATTTTGTTTTACTGGGGCACCCAAAAGTCAGACGAAACTACACATACAATGCTACAGACCATTATTTCGTACTGTGTGCAGAAACCTCCATGTTAATAGTAATTCGTAGTCAAAAAATAAAATATCCTTTCAACATGGGTTCATACCCCGTTGTATTTGCCTTAATTCTACTAAGCAAACATAAAAGTTATCTGATTGGCTGAACACAATTTTTCGTTTAAGTTTGCATCATCTCTCTACGTTTTCGAGTCCAATAACATTTTCTTTTGCGAAAATGGTCTGAGTGTCAATCAATATGTATGTGAACCCACCAGCAAGAACAACTGAACGGAAAATGTAAAAAAAAACTGGGCAGTAGAAAAAATTGTCATTCTTTCTGAGGACGCAAGTAGAATAAATTATCACACTTGACAAAAAACGAAGCTTTGATTACTATTCCACCTGAAACACACACCTCTGACGAAGGCGCTGTCACAAAAAACGAGTTGATAATGTAATGAGCTACCTACACGATAGTAGAATGATAAGGATTGTGAAATGATTGGGAGCAATCTACAAGATTCGGAAATGCACACTAACACCGTCTCCTTGACTAACCTCCGACTTCTTCGCACTCTTTTCCTTTAAATTTGAAAGACATGAACATTTCATTTAAAAAGAAAACATTATGTTGTAAGTTCAAAACATAACTGAAACGCTGGTTCCTCGGCGAAGGTTGTGAAATGAGTAGAAGCAACTCAAGAAATTCTGAAATTATTAACACTACCTGGATTTCAACGATTTAGCCGCCACAGAACTATTCTCAACATGAAATTACGTGCGGTACTGCACGTAAGTCCACATCGGATGTGCATTAATCTTTTCGTTACTCCCTTTGAGCAAATAACTGGTCGTTTGGACGCAGAACCCTTCAAACGAGCTGAGTCAAAACAGGTAACATTAGTCCACAGAACGGCAAAAACCGCTGGAAAAATCTGGGATTGGTGGAAGGGGAGAGGCTGAGGATTGTAGTGTGATGATTCCTTTGAATGATGTTGAGTACACCTGACGTTTTTTAGTTTCGAATGAAAAACGGTAACAATCCAAAACTACATTATTCGCCAAAAAAAAGAAGAAATTATTCTACACTCCTATTTTCCACTGCTGTTGGAATTTTAGTGATGTAGGGAGACAAAATTCAGTATTATTAATAACAACAACTCACAAAAATATACTGTGGCGTTTGATTCGCAAAGCCTGGTTCCATCTCAAATTATCGTTAACTGTTAGTTTCTATGTTGTCTTGAACTGTGTCATTTATTTTACCACACAGTCTCCACTCTATTACTTGTGAAGTCGTGTAAATCCTGTTCCTCCACGTGCATTATACCGTTTCGATGGTTCGCTTAGTCAACCCTACTGATTGTGATTGATCATTGGTTATTAGTTTAGCTTAGCTCCTTTTATTTTTAATCTTGACAAATCAAAGTGAAACGTAAAGCTTTCCCGTTAGATGACTTATTATATTGAGGTGCTTCCAAAATAGATTATCTTGTCATTTTTATTCTGTATTTAGCATCATGTTTTGCAATAAATTCAATGTTGGTGAAAAGCGATGCTCCTTTTTTTCAAAATTCTTCCACCATCTCTACACCCTCAAACGTATCACGTTTCAATACATACAACGACGGCGTGGGTACGTATTGTCATAAGCAGCCATGGCAACTGATGGCTTTTCATTTATTCATTTTGGAAGAGCGGGCACAAGTCAAGTTAGGCGATTAGAACACGAAGAACTAGGAGCGCGGACGAAAAATTCAAAAGAAGGAAAAGCAAGAGGATTACAACGTGAAGAGTGAGCAGGAGGTGGAATTTGACGTATAGCTGAAGAGGAGCAGCGTTAGTAGTGCGGAAGAAAGAGAAGAACATGAAGCCCGTTTAGGAAAACGGTACCTCAAAATATTCTTGTAACCTCAATCCTCAACTCTATATGGGTCACACGATCAAGAGATCCGTTAACCAAACGATCATAGTGGGTTCCAAAGAGCAGGGGCATTCAACCTACAATCAGCAGGCTCACAAAAATAAAAGCTATGGCTAATGGCAGGTTGATGTCATCTGGAGCTAAGGCGACTCTGAAACCTATTAACGGCATGAATGCCTTACGAACCTAGTCGAGTACTGAGGCTATGCAAAGGTAGTCAACCAGTGCAGGTTTTCAACTAAGTATTTATTACCCCTTTGATACTAATACTCCGGGTATCTCTTTACACACCTACTGTTACGATTAAATATAACTCATATTACCTTCGGGGCTAGCTTTGGCATTTTAGGCGCGCTGGACGCAAATAATTGCCTAGCATCTATTAAAGTATCCTCAGTAGCGGCTGATGAATATGTAATCTTAAGAAAACATCTTCTATAATAACTGTTGAACCAATAATTTGATTTTGGTTTTGGGTAAGTTATTCAGGCTTGGAGGTGTAAATAACACTAAAATGATTACATACTTACACATAACTACTATACAGTCTAACATGGAGTAAATGGGCTAGAAAGTTTTATCAGTTTTATAATTGTGAACCAAGGTGATCGTCAGCAGTGTTGGCCATCACCGGATTTGATTCATGTGTCGATTGACTTGACCTAGATCAACGTATTCACCGTTATGGTTCCCTGAAAAATGGCGTGAGATATCAAATTTTTTAGTGTCAGTTAGCTGTTTCCCAGTATTAGTAATAACTGTTTGAAACACAATATCCAAGCCTTAGATTTTTCGTCAGCAGTATTTTCTTAAGCATAAACGATTTCGGTCAGGAACATTTTTTTACAACCACTCCCGCCCCAAAATTTGACACTACGCGGGGCAATACAGCGAAAGTAATCATTCCATTGTCTCACTCTAACCACCCGAATCGAGACGCCGTGCCAATTGCCTACAGGCGCCTGGAATACGTACTTTTCGTCGTTCCGTCGTACTTAGTTAATTTTTCGTATGGTTTACTGGGATTTTTCTCAGATGTCCGCGACTAGACCAAGCGGTTCAAGAGAATACTAAACCGTTGCGTAATAATTTGCAGCATTTTAATCTTCCTTTTTATTTTACATAGAAGCGTAGAAAACAGAATTTTGGCCTCAAGCACTTATTACTTTCCTTGGCTCTATAAAGTAGAAAGGGAAGTTACGTAATCGGCTGAACAAAAAATTTTTCTTCAGATCTTTACGTTTCAGACCCTCCTGAGTCCGAAAAACACTATTCTCAAAAATGATCTGTGTGTGTGAGTGTATGTGTGCCTGTGAACGATTTTTTGAGAAAACCACCGTACCAAATCAGCTCAAACGTCATATCTCGCTCGCAGGTTATCATGGAACGCCAAAATAAGGGTATGAGCAAAATCCACCGATAGTTAACTATAGTTATCAAAACACCAAATTTTTTTTTTTTCAAAAACGGCTCTAACGATTTTGATTAAATTTTTTATATTGGTAGCTCTTGATATGATAATCATACCATAACATTCCCATTTGTGGGAAAATAACGAGAGCAGCACAATAAATTACCAAAACTTTCGACGAAATCGATTTTAGCGCAGTTTTTAGAGAAAACCACCGTACCAAATCAGCTGAAACTTGATGTCTAGCCTACAGGTTACCATGGGACGCAATAATGAGGGTATGGGCAAAATCCACCGAAAGTTAACTATAGTCATCATAGTGATCAAAACACCTAATTTTTTTCTCAAAAACGGCTCTAACGATTTTAATTACATTTTTTATATTGATAGCTCTCAATAAGGCTATGATACTATAAAATTCTCATTCGTGGGAAAATGACGAGAGCAGCACAATAAATTATCAAAATTTTCGACCAAAAGCGTTTTTCGCGCAGTTTTTCCTTATAAACTCCGCTGGAATTCTTGTAGAATGTTAAAAAAAATTGGTATTGTAGTCCAATCCAATACCTAAAGGGTGAGTGTTTAAAAACGCTCATGAGATACATGGGGCTCACTCCAGAAATTCAAGAATTTCAACTACCGCCGTTTCGCTTACTACCAGTTCTGACAGTTATTTTCCAATAACTCTGCAAAAGTGATTACTATCCTTTTTTTTAAATCGTGTTTACAGCCTCATTAATTATCTGTGTACCAATCACTCAATAATGTTCCTGCAATGAGTACGAGCAGCACAATAAAATCTTGAACGTTAAGCGTTACCGCTTCCTGCTGCCGTAAAGCGTTGTTTGACCAAGTTCAAATTAACTGAGTGATAAATGAATTGATTAAATAGAATTAGTCATGTGCAAAGTGAATTGACGTAGAGCTAAGGAAAGTTGTGTGTTGCAACGCACCAGATATTTGATATTGGTAGCTCCCAATAAGGCAACTATACCATAAAATTCCCATTTGTGGGAAAATGACGTGGGCGGCACAATACATTACCAAAACTTTCGACGAAATCGATTTTTGCGCGGTTTTTAGAGAAATCAACCGTACCAAATAGCCCTCAATAAGGCAATTATACCATAAAATTCCCATTTGTGGGAAAATGACGTGGGCGGTACAATAAATTATCGAAATTTTCGACGAAAAGCCTTTTTTGCCGCGGTTTTTTCCTTTTAAACTCCGCTGGAATGTTGACAGTATGTTAAAGAAAATTTGTATTGTATTCCAATCCAATACCTAAAGGGTGAGTGTTTAAAAACGCTCATGAGATACATGGGGCTCACTCCAGAAATTCAAGAATTTCAACTACCGCCGTTTCGCTTACTACCAGTTCTGACAGTTATTTTCCAATAACTCTGCAAAAGTGATTACTATCCTTTTTTTTAAATCGTGTTTACAGCCTCATTAATTATCTGTGTACCAATCACTCAATAATGGTCCTGCAATGAGTACGAGCAGCACAATAAAATCTTGAACGTTAAGCGTTACCGCTTCCTGCTGCCGTAAAGCGTTGTTTGACCAAGTTCAAATTAACTGAGTGATAAATGAATTGATTAAATAGAATTAGTCATGTGCAAAGTGAATTGACGTAGAGCTAAGGAAAGTTGTGTGTTGCAACGCACCAGATATTTGATATTGGTAGCTCCCAATAAGGCAACTATACCATAAAATTCCCATTTGTGGGAAAATGACGTGGGCGGCACAATACATTACCAAAACTTTCGACGAAATCGATTTTTGCGCGGTTTTTAGAGAAATCAACCGTACCAAATAGCCCTCAATAAGGCAATTATACCATAAAATTCCCATTTGTGGGAAAATGACGTGGGCGGCACAATAAATTATCGAAATTTTCGACGAAAAGCCTTTTTTGCCGCGGTTTTTTCCTTTTAAACTCCGCTGGAATGTTGACAGTATGTTAAAGAAAATTTGTATTGTATTCCAATCCAATACCTAAAGGGTGAGTGTTTAAAAACGCTCATGAGATACATGGGGCTCACTCCAGAAGTTCCTGAATTTCAACTACCGCCGTCTCGCTTACTACCAGTTCTAACAGTTTTTACCCAATAACTCTGCAAAAATTATTACTATCCTTCTTCAAAAAATGTTTATTCACAGTCTCATTGATTATCTGTGTACCAATTGCTCAATAATGGTCCTGGAATGAGTACGAGCAGCACAACAAATTCCAGAACTGTAGGCGCTACCGCTTCCTGCTGCTGTGAAGAGTTCAGAGGAACTGAGTGATAAATGAATTGATTAAACAGAATTAGCCATGTACAAAGTGAATTGTTGTAGAGCTAAGGAAAGTTGTGTGCTGCAACGCACCAGATATTTTTCTCCAATTCTCTGCGACGAGGTTAGTATTCGATAAAATTTCAGGAAAGACTAGGTTCTCAGGGTTCAATATAGTTATTTATCAATTTAAGTTTCATGCACGAAATGTGACTTGTGACATTTTAAAATATCAGTTTCCTAGCATGTCCCATAAGCAGAAACTCCCAGTAGAATTTAGATTTTTTCGATTGGTTTAACAAACAAGGGCAACTTTTAAACCTACTCATTCATTTGCTTAAGCTAGTAGCGAAGAAAATTGGTAAACTAATGCTCAGTTAATGTTTTTAAATACCCTAATCTTTAATGTCGGCACCCCTTAAAATTGACTTCGTTCCTACATGGAACTTGTTTTGATTGCGTACAACTCCGCGTATGTCCCCCACTCTGACATCATGACCGTTCGTTGCTTCTATTATCACGCTCCCATATTACCATTATTACTATGAGTTTAGCACCGTACAATTTATCAACAAAACCAGACTAAATACTGGATGGATTTAACCGTAATATGGAGGTTATTCATTGAAATAATAGTTACGTTGATACCATTTTATAGAAACAGTGTTATATTCCTCGTTCGTGAGTGCACACTAAACAAGAATAAGTGTTTTCCGGTGTATGCATGAGCAAAATCAAGTATACTTAACGTTTTTATGAAAATTGGGCAACGCAGGAAGCGACAGGAGTCTTCTGCTTTCTCTTGTCTACAGCCGCAACTACACGGAGCACCCCTCAACGAAAGTTGCAGCTACCAACGCTAGATGTCATGTGTGATCTCTTCTCGGCATCTGCAGTCACCACTCACCGTTGACCTGCTGCCAACTGGTACTAGCACTGAATGTCTGAGGGAACGCATCAAACAACATTCCACAGCCTCACGTACATTTTAAATACAAAGCCGACGTGTTTTTCCCTGAACTCGGTGAAACGTTACTTGTCGTAAAAGCAAATAGCGCCTAAAACTCCGAAATGTATTGTGCCGCTGCTAAATACGCCACGACTCAGATTGATTATCCAATGTGATTAATAAGGCTGTCGTACAATTCTAAAATTATAGAAAACAATTAATTAATTCGAATTTTTGCATTTTTAAAGTTACTCTTAGTTATCGTATGACTCCGAATTAAAACTCCTATCGAATAGATATTGTCGGTTGGACTGCTTCTTGATTGGGCCATTATTGAGTTATCAGTGGTGAATTATGAAACTGTCAACTCGATTTTTCTCTGGAGGCCCTCCAACGTAGGAACACACCACTTTCCGCGACACCCTGTAATTCAAAGACCTGCCATGTATACTGTGCCATCGTTCTACGCATTTCTACGGAAGCATTTATGGAGAACAAAATGTAGGTACTAGTTAGTTGCGAGTAAACTCGATTGAAATCGTTGAAGCCATTTGATTTATTCCAGCCAAAACGGAAAAAATCGTTTTTGCTTCATGGTCCTGTATCTCAGGATTTTCACCGAGAAAGTTATGGAACAGAAATGTTGGTACTAACTTGTTGGGGTACTAACTGGTGGAAGGTGATTGTGAAAGTTTAATCGAAATCGTTACAGCCATATTCGGGAAAATGGGAGAAGTACTAGTGTTTGCTACATTTTGGTCTTCGACCCCCTTCTAATCGACAGATGTTACTCATAACCTTATTTTCGCGTCGTCAAAAAATCACCACCAAAACTAAAAACGCTGCAAATTATTACACGACGGTTTAATATTGTCTCGCACTGCTTGATGCAGTATCACCTCCGAAACACTAAAAAAGAATTAGCTCAATGGGTTAAGCCTTTCTTCAGCATACTGAACTGCAGCCACACATTCTTTTTGTCTTTTTTTTCGAAGCTCACCGTGAGTGAAACGATGGCCCCCAAAAGGAAGAAACTAAATAAACAAAATTAAGGGGAAGAAACTAAATAAACAAAATTAAGGAAATGGGGTGGGAACTCAACTACCCTACACCGGCTTTTGGGATTGAAGGATTGGGACGGGGAAGGAAAGAAGGATAAGAGGATGTTCCATGATAGAACAACCACCATTCTAGATACCTCCTGACACACTCAGTCGACGCATCTCCTCAGACTTTTCTTGAACCACGCACTGTATCAATGCTGTAATCCTGATGTTACGTGCTTCCACTCCATGAGCTTCCAATACGGCCACACGAAGATACCAGATACTACCTGGGCATCCAGGACCACTGCAAACTGGTCGGAACCAATGGCGACGATGATAGGCCTCAGTCCTTCTCCAGAGACAAGCCGGTAGTGCCACACCCTCTCCACTTCCCAGCCCTCAAATGATAATGCACCAGCAACACCAGCTTGCAGATCGCATCATGACGTTTGACATGGTCCCCCATGATATAGCGGCTCAAACTAGTCACAGGCACGACAGAGAGCATCCACAATGTCCACAATGTGTGTGTGTGTGTGTGTGTGTGTGTGTGTGTGTGTGTGTGTGTGTGTGTGTGTGTGTGAGCATCCTGGCGTCTTGTAGACCTCGTCGCTGTAGGCAGTGACGCCACATGAACGCCGTGAAACTGCCAGTAATCCCTTCCATAGATGCCCTCTAAAGCCCACTCTCTCCCCTCACAAGACCGTCTCCTGACTTCCTCTGCGTCAATTGAACCATGCAGATCAGCCGCAAACTCGGAAGACTTTCTTTCATGCGACATCCCAGCCAGATGCCTTCTCTAAAAGAATTGTCTTATGAACTTTCTCAAGCCGTCGTCATCTAGGTGGCTTATTGGGCTCCCAACCTGAATTTTTTGACGATGTAAGTATGATATGAGCGGGATCTAATAGGAATAACCTACGCTATACCCCAATTTGTCCAAAATATATATTTTTTGTTTTTGTTTTTGAAAACGGTGGATGCAGACCTGCAGCCACAAACGGGCCTATTGGGGTCACTCGGATCATGGCCCACCTGCACCACCCCCAGGCCCCACAGCACTGGTCTCACTTGGTGTGACGTCACATATGCGCCCCCACCACCCCCGTACAAAGCGGAGGATCTCCGCAAGTTCTGCATTTGCCACCTCTTCGGGCTGAAGAAAGGGCCTCCCAAACACAGAGTGGCGCGATACGCCCACTCCAGAGTCCATCGCATACGCACAGCACATGCTCTGCCGTCTCTAGCCCTACCTCGCAGAACCTGCATACCTGTACCTCGCACTTGCCAGTATTTGCAAGCTGGTAGCTCAGCGGACAGTGACCTGTGGACAAGCCACATATGATCCTCATATCCTTCCTCCTCAGTGCAAAGGACCTCTCTCTGGAGAGCCAGATGAAGAGTTTTGACTGTCTAAGGCCGGGCAGCCCCTGCCAATGGGCAGCCGTGCACTTATTCTCCCATTTGCCAACCTCTCTTCGTAGATGGCTTCTGGTAGTCCCAACAAAGGGCTCAGGGCCAATAGGGATCAAGTCCGAAATATTTATAATTTACTCTGCTCCTCTCTTTATTTTCTCACCGATGAGAATTTAGTGGTACTGTGGTGCTATTTGGAACTGTTCATACAAAGAATGTAATCAAGCTGATTAAGGCATGTACCAAAACCCTCAGCAAGAGGTATCCCGTGCTCATCATTAGTGAGGCAACACAATTAAAACCCCCATTATACAAAGAAAATGCCATCCTAGCGATTTTATTTTATTACAGCATGGGATAAGTGAAAGAAGTAGTTGTAGAGTTTTTATTGAGTGTCACTCCTCAACAGCAAGCTTTTAATAGCCTTTACGTGAAAGGTTGCTGAGAGCAATGTCGTATAATTATAAAGAATTATTATTATTAAGTTTCAGTCTACTTTGTCATACACTTCACCTTCGCTATAATTGTTTATCGGGATTACAGTAATTTTATTAGAATAAGAGAGTAACGGAAAAGTTTAAAATTGATAACGAGCTAGGTAGGCTGTAAAAGAAATGGGTAACTGGTTCAAGTTAGCCGAAAATAAAATTTGACGACAATCTTTCAAACCGTCTTCCCCTCAAAATTTGATATTACGTTTCAAGGCATCGGGATTCCTAATCTGCAATGTCCGTCCTTCGTCCCGCCTGTATCTCCTTTCCTGTGGACTAAATAATTCGTTCTTTTCCCTAAAAATTCCCTTTGGGATCTAGTTGTGTCCGTCTGCTCGGCAATCCGATCAGACGGAGCCCAAAGCTATCATTGGCAAAGAAGGATTAAAAATAATTAACAAAAACGAAATGTTGGCAGTTTTATCGTAATTACAACTTGTTCGGCCTATTAACTATTTTTAGATGCTGCGTCGAATGGAACGAGCCTCAGAGATGTACGACTGCGTCTAGATCAAAAACCCTTTAATCCCAGTAATTATTGTGAGCCAATGAACTCGTGGAACAATACAGCGAAAGCAATCGTTTCATCGTTCGCTCCCCCCTCTCACTCAGTCCAACGATCTGTCAGCTCGACTCGTGCCAATTGCCTACAGGCGCCTAGAAAATGTAACGTTTGTCGTTTCGTTGTAGTCAAGTCATGTTTCGTATCGCTAACTGGTATTTTTTGACGCTGAATCGAATGGAATGGGTCTCGGAGGTATGAGACTACGTCAAGCTCTGGAAGATAATTATAAACTGCTTTGTAATAATTTGTAGCGTTTTAGTTTTAGTATTTCCCTTCAGTGTGCATCCACTTCATATAGTTAAATTTGCTTGTTCCTGTACTACTAGATTCATATCAATTATTATAGAACGGTCAAGAACACCAAAAAGGTGTAGATGTATATTATTTATGTACGTATTTATTTTTCGGTGTCACCTTATTTTATTCGCATAGTCCTCGCATTTTTATGTTTGTCGTGTGTGCGAGGGTGCTATGTGCCGCATCTAATTGAAAGGGGGTGAGATCAGTGGCAATAATTTCCCATAGAGACGTCGTCGCTGGTTCAAGTTAAGACGGAGCTGCGAATGGGCGGGCGCTAGACTTCGAAACGTTCGGAAGGGGAATTCTTAGCCCCGCCCCTTAAAATCTTCCCCTACAATCCCCCAGCGCAGAGGGAGTCCGACGATCCCCACCCCCTTTTTCTGTTCCAGGGCGCCCGAAACGGGTTCGGCGCGGCGCCCGACGTGCGACGGGGGTTGAAACCGTAAGAGAATCTCGCGTATCGGAGTCGACGAATATTTAAAATATCGTTCGGGACGACTGGAGTCGATTCGTTCGTCGTCGTCGGATTGGGCGTAGGAGTCCATCCAGAGTGGCATCGATAAGGAGACCGAGGGCTGTGTCTGGCGTGGCTCGAGCAGGGACACACAAGGTGAGCTACCCTCCCTACACACCGCCGCTCAGGAGCACGGTCTACCGCCCCCACCCCATTAATCCCCTCCCCTAACGTGTTTTTTTAAATACCAGGTTCGACGCAACATACAACATTCACCTACCCCACGAATTCACCCATTTTTTGCTCTCTACCAACTATTACTATTTGTTTTTCGCTCAGTTTATATGAACCTTAGAACTTCACGTTCCCTACAGAAACTGGCAATGATTCGCGTTTCAAAATGTATTGGGTTACTTCTAATTTTTATTCAGGACGTCTTGAATATGACGATTCGGAGAGGAAAAGCGCTTTAAAAGATCTATGTTATGTCAGTCAGGCTGTCCTGGCTACTAAAGAACTTGACATTGCTTTAGCATTGTGTTGGGCCCCGGTCATTGAACAATAGAAGCGAATGAGGATGCCAGCAGACTTTCAAAGGATGGCACTAATCCCGATGAGAAGTAAGCCCTTCGCAGGGACGACCGACGGCCGCTAGAATAAGGAAGTTTGCAAAAGGGAGGAGAACTTTAATGTGCCTCGCCGAGAGCGATCAAAAGAGATTCTCCATCTGGACAGAGAAAGTATACGGATGGTATGTGGCCTGCTCGCGGCACCCTGCCACTAAAGTACCACCTTCCAAAGATTGGTAAAAAAGTGGTAGAGAGCTCCAGATTCTCAGTCGGAAGGAATCAGCGGACATGCCTCTGCCGCGGTGGAATGAGGTGCAGGGATGGAACTCAATGCTGTCTTCCCTTTCGGGCGAAAATGGACATGAGGCTGCTGATGGACGCCACACGATGGGCCACAGTAGGGGTGTCTCTATTGCAACCAGTATAGGGGGGTAAAAATACTTAATACAATCAGTACATTCCTTTTCCTCTAGGTAGCGGAAAGTAAAAATAAATGAATCAGAAACCGCCATTAGATCAAACAGATCATCCCTATCTGATGTCACATAAACGGCTTTTACACGGTCTATATAAAACATTATCTTCAAACATCCGACTTCCACAACTAGTTTTGACGAACAGTGGTATTTTAATTCCACGTTTTACTGAACGGGATAAAGAAAACATAAATTTCAACAGTATATGATGGGATATTAACAACATCACATTCATTGACATTCATTAAAAATAGATGAATTGAGTATGGTTCTTGTTACTTGGTGATGCACGATGTGATGGCTCACATCACCATAAAACTTGGTAATAATAATTTGATAAACAAAGTAGAACATATTGCGAACATAATACAGGACAGATAATTTAGCACTTGCGTAGATTCAGATTAGTGAGTTTTGGGATCAACGGAAGGGGGGATGGGAGATGGCCTCTCTGACGAGTTCTAGTTTTTTTTTCGAAGCAATCTTTCTCAGATCGGCCGTTGAGGGAATAGTCGAGGGTTGGGATCCTTCTTCTCGTCTCCGTCGATATCCAAACGAAACGTACATTCCTTTTTCTGCCTCTTTGCTGCAGTAAAGTTTCCATTGCTCCACAGGCTGTGGCTTACGTAGATCTTTGTTAGATCGCCTTGGAGGAACCCTAAATCGCGTGAAGTTATTAGGATTCGCTGCCATCGACAAGCGGTCATTATCAACTTTCTGAAGAAAAGAAGGATTATTTACATTCGGTAATTGGCGGCACCAAATAACAATGTTTACCATAAAAATACCAACTTGAGTTACCAAGTTAAGTACGGTCTCCTTCAAGAGGTCGGTCTTGCCGAGTACAGGACTACGCCGAGTCGCTTTGCCGGCTTCTGCTACTTCTCCCATGAAAACATGCTCCTCCAGCTACCTGTCCTGTGAGCCTCGCCTCCCTGAGACACATCAAGAACAGCTAAAGTTATCTCTTGAATTGAATTAATCGTCTTTTTTCATTTTCTGGCACTCCATATGAAAGATTCCTTCTCAAAACGAACATGAAACTCGATACGCGTTGTCCCCCTTTCCGGCACTTTGCACAATATTGACATGGTTAAGACGCGATACGGTTCTTAGCTCTTGTTAACAAAAACGAGTTTTTCAAGTTACGTTTCTCCGAAAACGAACGGCCTTGCTGTGAAAACTTCTGAGACTGATTCACCATGAATGAATAACAAAACGGAATAACTCGGTTATCTAAATATGTAATAATTACGTTTTGTGCTAAAATGTTCCACTGACCATTCATTCCACCAAAAACACATACCCAATTGTTGCTATTTACATGCACACATAATAAAGGGAGAGCGCTAGGGTATTCCTCCCATTCTCATAGTGAATGTGTTATCCTAAACACTTATTACAGTAGATCATAATAATAATAATTTACACACAGGTCTGTTTCCCCCAAATTACGTATGCCTTTTAGTACCCGCTAAGAGGGTGACATTATCCGCATAGGCCAGTGTGCCTACCCTCCTGGAAAGTTTTAGCTAAATCGATCTAAAACAAATTTCACATAATCATAATGATCAAAACACCGAATTCCTTTTTCCTTAATGACAGCCCTCACGATTTTGGTCAATTTTTTGTTGTTTCCGTGCGCTCAGTGCGATAATACGACAATAGTATAACATTTTCATTGCTGGAAAATCGACTAGAGTAACAGAAGAAATTAGTAAGGATGTCGAAAAAAATTAGTTAAATCAGTCTACTAATGTACACAAACTTAGACAAAACATAATAATTTACTAAAAATTGTTAACAGTAAATACTGCATTTGTAACCGGTGTCAGGTTTAGGAACAATTAATTCCAAAACTGTATATTCCTAGTCCAGGTGGCTCTCACTGTCAGGATATATAAGAGAGGGAGAGGGAGAGGAAGAGTTTCTCCAATATCCTCGTCGATCATGCTATAAGAAGTTGATAAAACGCCAGATTGTCCACTGTCTCCTTCCCGCTGTACCCCTTGGGTGTCGGTATCCATTGCAACATCACGTTGTTTCCGCCATAGTATTACTTCCTCTGCTCTATGCAGGATTTCCCATACGACTATCTTCCCACAATCCTAACTATCGAATTGGCGAGTGTCTTTATGTCAAATAGAGGCGACGTGTCTTGAGACCTGGCAATAGGATGAGGCATTCGGCAGAGTTACCATCTGTCTCCTGTACTCTTTGACAACATTCCGAAGATAATCATGTAGGTCGACACGGCTTTCAGCCGAGGAGTTTGCACCCAACTCAAACTCATCGACCAACTAATGACGAAACCTGAAACTACGAACTTCATGCTGTAACCTCGATAAAACTACACCAAAGCGCACTTGTCAGGATTCACCCCCAAATAATACATGCCTCGCTGCCTTATAAACTTTGTGTGCGTTTTGTGTTTAAACTTGTGCAGGGCAATCTGCAAGCTCTGTTTGTTACACTCATCCACCCACATCGGGCGAGATCATACTCTACCCTACTAAAACTTTTAAGCGAAATTGATCTGATACAAATTCGGTTTATCATGGTAATCAAAACAGCACAGGACTGTTGGGCGCACAAATGGGGGAGCTTGAAATGGAGAAATAAGTTAATGTGGTGAGCAAGAGTGAGGACTGTATTAACAGTGATCAGTTTGAGTGTTAGTATATAAACGCGAACAAAGGACTCTCAATACACTGGTGCCTTGGAAGAATGGAGAGAGAGAGAGAGAGAGAGAGAGAGAGAGAGAGAGAGAGAGATTGATTGATTGAAATGATTTTATTTACATTAACCAGGGGCAGTTAAGGCCATAGGGCCCTCTCTTCCACTGTCCCTGGAAGCATTAATTAATTATTTAACAGCAGTAATTATTTACATTAAATTATTGCTTCATATTAATTAAAAAACAGACGAAAAATAAACGTACAAAAAGATAAAAAAGAAATAAAGATTTTTTTTTTTTTTTGTTCTTTGCTAGGCACTCACACTGTACTTCTGCAACAGTAAATTTGAAAAAGTATTTTTGAATGTTCTCACGCTTTGTTCTGGTCTGAAGGAGTCGGGATTGTTGTTGTAGATGCGGATGGCTGTGGCTGTGAATGATTTGTTGAATATTGTTGTTCGGTGGAGGGGTATTTGTATGAGACGCTTTCGAGTGTGATGCTGATGACAATCCTCTAGGAACGCAAACTTCTCCGCAAGGTACTGTGGTGACCCAGACTTAAGAGTCTTGAACAGCATCGTTCCAATGTGCAACTGCAGCTGCTCCTCAATCTTCAGCCATCGAAGCTTGAGGAAGTATGGGTTGACATGCTCATCCCATTTCAGTCTGAAAATAAAACGAACTACGGCATTCTGGGCCCTCTGGAGTATGTTTATCTGCTCGCCACTCATGTCACTGAGGGCACACAAACTGTATGCAAAGTTGTGCATAACCATGGACTGGACAAGCTGAAGCCTTGCCCTGAAAGGAAAGTCTACCGCTAGCCGGCGGAGCTGGTACAAAGCCCCATACACCCGTCTAGAGACTGCAGACACCTGGGAGTTCCACCTGAGTGAGGGTTCCATTAACACGCCCAAGTTCTTCAATAACGACTCATATCTGAGCGTCATACCACCCACTTCGATCTGTGGAAGCTCTACAGCATTAAGCCGTGAAAGCAGTCTTGGGTACCCCATCACCATGGCTTTGCACTTAGACGAGTTTATCACCATGCCGTGCGATGAACACCACGATAGAAGGCCAGCAATCTCAGCGTTCAATGCCTCTATTGCTTCCTTAACCCGGTCAATCGGCGAACTTATGTAAATCTGCTAGTCATCAGCGTAGACCATAAATTTGCACTGGTGGAAGACTGAGGTTGCAGAATCAATTGCAAGAACAAATAATATGGCTGATAATACCGACCCCTGCGGGACTCCAGTTTTGGTGACTGACTCTTTTGACAAGCTGCCATCAGGGCTCTTAACCTTCTGCGAGCGATCAGAGAGGTATGAGGCAAACCACTGAACCATCTGCCGCGATATACCCACTGAAAAAAGAATCTCCAGCAGTACGTCACGTCTCACTCGATCAAAGGCCCGAGAGAAATCGATCATCACCAAAAACGTGACTTCCTTTTTGTCCATCGCAAACCTGATATCGTCGAACACTCGGATCAGTGCTGTCTCCGTGCTGAAACGAGAGAGAGAGAGAGAGAGAGAGAGAGAGAGAGAGAGAGAGAGAGAGAGAGAGAGAGAGAGAGAGAGAGAGAGAGAGAGAGAGAGAGAGAGAGAGAGAGAGAGAGTTGCTAGAACTCGGAAGACGACTGTCGTTTGTGAGTGCTGATGGATGACAGTCTGTTGGGAAAAGCCGTGTGTTGTGGAGGGGAATCTAAAATTGAAGGGTGGGAAAAGATAGTTGGGAAAGTCTAGGAAAGGGGGAAATCCGTTGTGACCTGGAAATAACTGAGGAGTGGGAGCGGTGTTTGGGGAAACAATGACTTTCCATTGGGGCCAGTGCTGATTTTGGAGGTCAAAGACCCAATTCGGCCTGGCGAACAAGGACCAACTGATGAATTTCGGAATTTGAACTTCTGTCGTTCAGTTGAGTAACGTTTTCTCTGTTTTACCCTAAGGGTATTCACCAACTGCGTTGATCTCGTTTAGGGTAGATTAACAGCACCTAATCCGCTCCCCCAACCGGTCTCACCAGGCTGGGTTAAGCTCTTGCCCTGATCAAACCTTAACCCCGAAAAATTGGGCGGTTTGGCACGGTTAGCTCTTATCTTCCTTTATCATGTTGTAAAATTTGTCCGCCATTACCGTGCTGTGCCGAGTATTCGCTCCTATTATTGTGAATAATTTACGTATATTTTGGAATAATGATAATAAACAAAGATACTGTTTACTACTCACTCACTCACTCATCCGGGAGGCGGCTGCGGGCCATACGACACCGCTAGAGCCGCAGGACCAATGGCATTTCGCCGTGGCACACCTTGGGCCCATGTCCTGACTCCCCAGTGGGCCCATTGGGGGGCCCGCCTAGTTTCCCAGCCGCCGCCGGTACCCATTGCCTCACCCCCCTGGGTTTGGTGGAGGGGGGTGCCCGGTTGGGGATCGAACCAGAGTCCGCTGGTTCTATCCCGGCCTGGCTCGGAAGGCCTCGCGCCCCAACGCACTCAGCCACCGCACCCCCATACTGTTTACTAGTGCGCAGTTATTTCAGCTGCTATTCCACCTCGATGATTATCTAATATGTTGGGTTATCGTCATCTCACCCGGCGCCCCAGATGGCTATGAGCAGAGTCCGACGACTTCTAGAAGTATGAATTTAAATTCTGTTGCGAACAAAAGTATTACGATCGTCGAAAACAAGTTGTTGTTTGCGTAAAATACGTGCTGAGCAGTTCTGAAATAACCAGCCGTCATATTGCCGCGTTAGAAAATCCAAACGCAAATGGCTTACCTGGGTGGATTTAGTAGCAGATAAGTATGAAATATTAAATAATACCACGCTTTTACGTACACATTAGTGTATTAAACAACTTTTATTAAACACGACAATTCCCCCTTCCTCATCAAAGTTCCTTGCTTGCAAAAGTTGTAACCTCATAATTTGGGTTTTTATTATTTCTTGCTCAGTTCTCATTTTCTTGTACCGCTTCCGATTTTTCCTACACGTACAAAGCATTTTCCCGGACTAATTTGGCTTTTTCCTGCAGTTGTAGTACTCGTATTTTCACTTTAAGCTCCTCAAATAATTCAGCTTCGGCAGAGGTTAATGCGGCCACTTTGGTGTATGACAATAGTTAGAAACAATAATTTGGTCAAAGCCGGATTATTGAGCATTGGGCATCTACGGGATACACGGTTTCGCGGCCGTTTACGTTTACATGATACTTGTTTATGGGACGGGATGTCAAACAGATGCCCAATTTCCTTACTTTACTGTAACCTCATTAGTCCACTGCCTTCTCGATATGGCTTAATCGCAGCGTAATCACGTCTATGCTAACCACAGTGATCTCAGCTAGCGTGGTGGGCGCGAAAATGGCTAGCCTTGATTTACTTATCTAGCCCTGATCAGTTGGAATACGATCAGCGGCGTTTTGGTGAACACGGCCCTAAAACTCCAAAGGGATTAACAGGAGGAACTACACGGTCGTGCCTCAATAACGATTGTAACAAGAGTGGGAGCAACACAATAATATCCGGAACTGGGTGGAATTTTAAGTGAATTTCAAAATGAAGTGTGAGCCGTTAATGTAGTTTAGATCAGATTTCTGAGGGAGCATTTTTTTCAGCTGTCCGCACGACAGTTCCTAAATAATTTCAAACCATGTTGTGAGGCGATGATCCGTCAAAATCGAATAGCGCTCCAGAAACGTTTTTTCGCTTTCCTAAGTTTTGGGACTCGTTCAGGTCGTCCACATTCGTTTTTTTAAATCCACCAGCTCTCTCCGCAAATGCCCAATAAAAAGTGAAATTCGGGGTAGAAAAAACAAGTTTTCAGATTTTTTTTTTCTCATACAACCAACCGTTTGCTCTCACCACACCATTCCCCGAAACGGCTCTACATCAAAGTCAGTTGCCCAATAAGTGTTCCCGTTTATCACCCTCCCCCTTTTTTCGTGAAACAAAAAAAAAATAGCGCTCATCCTCTGCACCCATTTCCGTTCTCACCCCAGAAAACGTTTCACTTCGCGTTTTCGGATTTTTTTTTTCTCTTTTCGCTCTCACAGCCCCCACTTCAGCTCTCAACCCTTTTACAACCCCCTTTAACATCCGAACGTTCGGGACCTGTAGCGAAGTATTTTTTTTCACCCAATAAACAACGAGAATTCGAATGACTTTTCTCCTCTCCCTGTCACCATTGGGGGCCCACTGCCACAGCTCCTCCATTTACTTGATGCCTTTTTTCTCCATATTTCCCGATTATTTATTTACAAGGGCGCAAGTTGGGAGACAAAGTTAGGGAAGAGGGGAGCGAGCAAATAGCGCGGATGTAATTCAAATAACCCCCTTTTCGGTTTAGCGTGGCAAACATGCGGAAGGAAAATCGACATTGAAATAGGGGTGGAATTTCAATGCACCACCGTTTGACGGTCAAGTACTCCGGATGAGCGGCACATTACCGCTAACGATTGATTTCAATTGGATACATGGTGTATAGTTACAAATGGACTTAATCAAGTGTTTGATACCTGAGCCGAAAGACGAGAGTCAACTGCTATTCGACAGTAGCGATCTGGCAGCGTAGGGTCGATTCCGGCGGAGGGTAGAAATACGGTACAACGAACAAACTATTAAGCACAAAAACGCATGACATGATTTGCAACAGCCTCGACGCGGAGTACGGGACAAACCTTATTTACAAAAACCTCGTAAATCATCGACATCTTTAAGTGACAAATGTCGAAAATGATGTCAGTAATAAGGAAAATAAGTTCCGAACCAGATGGGAAAGTGTGGGGTGATGCACAGTGAGTTGATGGCATTTACCATTGAAAAAGACTGAACTATATGTTTATCTTGATACTTTTGATTATTTCTGTTCTTTTTTTTATTTATAATTGAAACTGCAAAAGTAACTAAGTAATGGATCTAATGAATAAAATAAACGTAGAATAGGAAGACGTAAGACGTTTCTCTCCTACGCATACTTGAATCGTCTCCGAGATCGCAGGAAAATGCCCGTCAGCGTTGCCATATGAAAGACCTTTTTCTCGAGAACACTACATTTGCCATAACATTCTCACATCCTGCTCCGTTAATAATGACATCATGAGAAGAATCATTTAGGTGATTCGCAAAAACCACTTCCATTGTGGATGGTGGAAATAGACATAAGTGCAAATTGGCAACAGTGGTTGTGAGAAGTTATGGGGAGAACCACTGACTGAGAATGCTGGTTCAAGGTGATGTGAGTGGCTGAGGAAACGTCATTGTAGACTCGTATCGTTTGATATAAAAAATGTATACCCCTCCATACCTATCAAAGAAACCTTTGATATACTACAAACGAGACTAAGACAAATAGATACGACAACTACTAGAAATGTTACCAACTTTACCAAATTGACACTTGGACAGAACAACTTCCAATTTAACAATAGCATATACAAGCCAAAAGATGGGCTAGGTATGGGAAACCCAACCTCGTCCATATTGACCGAAATACTTCTACAGCATTATGGAGAAACACACATCCACGCTTGACAAAACACGACATCGCATATTATGCCAGATATTTAGATGATATTATCTGCGTATTAACCCGTGACAAAACTGACGAAGTATTAGAGGACATAAACAATATCCTCCATAACATCCAATATGACCTGGACAAAGAACAAAATAAAACTCTTGACTGCTTGGGCCCAAAAATTACACTGACTGACAACGAACTTGTTTTAGAAAACTTACTGCTACAGACACAACCATACACTATACATCAAACCACCCACAACAACATACACTAAGTGCATTCAGACACATGATACGGAGACTAAAAACTATCCCACCATCCGAACAAAATTACAAAAAATAACTTGATATTGTCAGTACTATCGCACAAAATAATGATTAAGCAAACAAATTCTTAAGACAATATGACTCCAAAAAAGACAATTGAAAAACACAAAATACACTGGCTTTGACAAGACGTTGCACATTCACATACACAAGACCAAAAATGCACGAAATAACTAACATCTTCTGAAAGGAAGGCATACAAAGTGCAGAACCAAACTAACAGTAAAGACTGAAAAAGCAGACCCCCTCGACCAAAGTGGGGTATATAAAATAACTTGTATGTGTAAAAGCGCGTACATAGGACAAACACAACGAAAAATACGGACCAGGTATTCACTACAACCAAATTCAAACTCAAATTTTGCCAAGCACCTCATGACAACTGGACACAAACCTACCAAAACACAGGACTGTATCAGCTTACTACTTAAAAAATACAGAGGACGGAAACTGGACATATTAGAAAACATGGAAATCGATAAACAAAAAAAAAACGTCAATGGACACATCATAAATGAACAAATCCACTCAAAATGCGACGCCATATTGATACTACACAAACGAAAACAACCGATTGACGGATTTACAGATCATCCTATACAAAAAAGACTTAGAACGACGTGCCATTTAAGACATACATAATCCAACATACATACATTCCTTTCCTTTTCTCCCAACGAACTTCCGCAGAGGTTCATGACCAACTTCCTCCTCCCCCCATACCCCGACGCTGCACCTTCACGTCAACCTTTCTCTTCCTATTTTTTTGACCACAATCAACTATCTGACTTAAGTTCTGACTGTACGACCAGACGATGATGTCTTTACATTGAAAGTGCTCGCCCACAGTACCTCGCGAGCCAGAGAATACGAACTCACAAAACAGGTACGTTAACTTTAGTTGTTGAGAACCTCTGTGCACGTAGTGACCCCAAGTGACTGTTATACGGTTCTCGGGAACTCCATCAACAATTAAAATGCATCGAAGGAAGGATTCCCGGCAGTTAGGGATGAATACGAAAAACTCGACAAATTATTATGCAACGGTTTATTGTTCTCTTGCTCAGCACGATTGTGAACTATGCCATTCAATCCAACACCAAGAAATATCAAGAACGTAACGGCTATATTAACAGTTCGGGAAATGACAATTACCCAAACATGACCTCTTCAACAAAACGAAAATTGACGTTTTCCAACGCTAACGGCACGGCGTGACCACCCAACTGATGGGTGGTTGGAATGAAACGGGAGGCAATGCAAGAAATGAGCGCTGGCTGAGAATAAACGGCGATCACTTTCCCAATATTGTTCCCTCAAGTAGTTGAACTCACCTCACAATATTTACTGTGATTTCACTCTTTTTCATCTAGTGAGCACGACTGATTGCAATAAAGCTGCCACAATTTCGTTTTTTGCTCATTTGTTCAACCATTTTTTGTCAATAACAACCATAGGTTTAGTCTAACCCGATTGCAGAGAGGGCAGGTACAGTAAGATCCCAAACGGAATTTGTGTGCAAAAGAACGGGTTTTTTAAATCATGTTAAATGACGGCAGACAAGCATAACAGATTTAGAATCCCCTCGCTTTAAAGAAAAGAGTAGTCACTGATGAATAATAAACCAAAATAGTTTGGCAAACAGGGAGTATTTGGAATCTATGAGTACAAAACAGCTCAGCATGCCTCTGAATTTGTCCTACTACAGTGAAAACCGCTCAAACGCAGCCTTAGTATTAATTTTTGTTCTTGGCTGCGTTCTACCTTTGTGGGACACTTGAACCCCGTTTTAAAGTTCGGCAGGAAACCAGGACCTTGTCATGCCTGAACTTCATTGACGAATGAGATCTGACAGGACGCTGCCAAGCAATGTTGGGTTGATTCTTTTTTTTAACGCTATCCACTACGCGGCGCATCTCCAGTTTCCTACGTCAAACGAAAAGTCAAACAATGTCACGCTCACGGGGACAGTAGTTATTAATAAATGGGGAATGAAGGGACTAGTCTCATCTAGACCGTTTTTGTCTCTTCGCTTCTGAAGTAGGTTGGAAATATTAGGGAGAAAAGCGTGAAGCGAAGCAGTAAATAATGCAGGTTAAGCCCAACTATTTAATATTGGTGGCGGTGCTAAAGAAGGAATGAGCCGCACACACGCCCACCGTTCTTCACCGTCTCTCACCCAAACCCCGTGCGTCCCCACAAAAACCCACTTTGCCAATCCATCACTTACTTGACTCGCGACCCCTCTCGGAGAGCGTTGACACTTTTCGCTTCCCATTAGACAAGACAAATGTCCCGTTTCCTCTTCGACTCAGAGTCCGACCTTTTCCTACACGATCCCGCTGGGGGAAAAATTCCGCTTTTTTATGTACCGAGAAAACCGCCAACTTTTCGAGTGGGGAGCAGATTATCCCCTAAACTCTTCACGAGTTTTTTCCCTCCGGGCGGCATCACATTTTCCCCTCCTCGCCCAACCTGTGGGATGGTTGGGTTCCGTGAAGCGCATGTCAAAGGTCAACGGAGAATAGGTGTTAGTAGCGAAGGTAAAGAGAAGGGCTGGTTCCAGGGAGGGATGTATGGTAGGAAATAGGAAGAGAGGAAGAGGACTGATTGCACTGTTTATTTAGTAGCCCTCTCTACCACGTACCCAGGATCATTTGCATATGCATCGGCGCCAGTTATTTTATTAAAAGAAAAATCGCCTTAGTTGGTATGTGCCATTAATTTAACTTCTTGCACAAGGTAGGTAGATGGTCCGCAACTTCTTTAGAAATATTGTGGAGGCCACACTTGAGATGGGCTGACGTGATGAAATAAGAGGTCAGCTGCTGTTTCCCTTAGTCGGTAGACTCTCCGATACTGTGGTGGCTTCTTATTCGCAGAACAAAGACGGGGAGCACTCAATCCCTAAGTTTCTGGCTTTATAACATGTTGTGAAGGTGTGCCCTCTGATATTCTAGGCGTGGGACAATTTTCTAGAGAACCTCGGAGTAACCAAAAACTGTGGGTCTGGTTTTTCGCTTTTGGATCTTCATGCAGCGAGCAGGGGCCACCTCGCAATCCCTCGAGCACTCTGTTTAGGAGTGCTATGGTCCCATTACTACTCTAAGTGACTATTCTTTGCCAATGAGTCAATGGGACTCAACAAAACACCTTGACATAAACAATTTCCTCCAAAATCTTGCCAAGAGCACAAAGTAGAGTGACGGCTTTGTGGTACACTGAGCTCACCAGGGGCTTCACTTTAGTTTCACACTGTTGGGTTTGAGACGGAGAAAAGTTTTAAACACAGCCTGTGGGACAACTAAGCCTAATAGTAGATGGAATACTTGGAAAATGGTGGTGGGTAGCGTCTATCGCAAGATTGATAAGCTTGTAGAATCTTAAAACAGTGGAGGAATGGCGAGTGTAGCGTTAGATCTCATTGAAGTTCAAGTCTCCATATTAAGTAATGGAAACAACTTGACAATTTCTTCGAGTACTTCATCGATTTTCTCAATTTTAGGGGAAATGTCTACGATTCCTCAAGCTACCTTACCCAGTGCCTTGTTCAAGTTCAACGAACTAAAAATTTGTTCTTCATCCAGATATTTTCTTATTTTTCTTTTTGAACAAATCGACGAGGAGTTTTTTTCCAGGATCATGAACTCTGGTTCAATAATTCCTCGGCCAACCGAAGTCAGGAATTTAGATTTAGACACAATATCAGTTTTGAAAAAGTATAGATAGCAAGTATAGATTACTCAAGTTTTAGGTGACTTTACTGGTAGGATTAGCCAAGCCGACGTTTCGTTAAGTTACTATGCTGCTCTCTTCATTTTCCGGAATGAAAATGTTATATTGTTGTTTTACTTTTATCTACTCACCAGAAAGTTGTAATGGAAATCGAAATGATTCGTTTTGAGAAAAAATATTTTCGTGTGTTTCGATCACTTTGGTAACCATAATTTGGTTTGGGCCTTTTATTTGGGGAATTTTAGTGTCGTGCTCCATTTAAATTTCCTGATCCGTGGAACAGGTTTCGCGAAAATAAACACCAAATGAACGGCGCGAGGAAAGTTTGAAGTTTGTTTTTGGAGTTGTAGGCAAACTCTCTCGGAAGGATCGAAGTTTCCGCGTCTGAAACGAAACCGCACCTAAGCCCCTCTTCCTATTGCCGGCTCAAGTTCGCGATAGCGGGAGGAGTAAAAGGTGGAAGGGAATCTCTTTGAAATATTGGGCTCATACATCTTCACTCAGGTGGAGGGGCTGACTAAATGAAGGGATGTATTTATTGGCGAGATAAATAAAAGGGAAAGGTTGAAGTTTGAACTTCGGGAATCTTACTTTTCTTCCCCCTCTTCGCCCGACTCTGTATACCGATATCCGCCCAAACTTTTCTAATAAGGCCTTCCGACCTCCCTACCTTACACCACTTAGGGCCTTTCCTTCCCTTTGTTTCACTTTCAGTTTCCCTTTACTCTGAAACACTTTCTACCTCAGCTCTGCCATACTAACATCCTCACCTCCTTTTCAGAATTTACTGGTTTCCAAGTTTGAAAGATTGTACAATTTGTAACTACAGATAGCATGTATATTCTGTTCGTTGTAAACGTACCTCACCCATGAGCCCTAGCAGTGATAACTATAATATAGTCAGGAATGATTTTCGAAAAAGCTCTATTCAGTGTATTATAAAAATGTAAAGCGATGTTATTGAGTTAGTATTTACATAAAACTGCCGTCAGTAGTAAAGAAATAACACGAGAGCGATTATCAATATCGTAGGTTTTCAGAAGCTCGAGACCTATTAAACAAATATTTACTTATTTGAGGAGGTAGCAGTCAAAGACGATAATAGAACGCTTAGAGCTAAATAGGCAAAGAAATAAGTAAAACAAAAAAAAGAGGAATGTAAATCACTCAATCGGTAGTAATAGCGAACGTAAATGACCAGCGAGAGGACCACAAACAAGCAGGGTTTCAGCATGAATAATGACATAGTGGAGAGTCGGGGGTGTAGCCAAAGATGAGCCAGTTAGCAAATCAGGGGAGACGGCAAAGTGGGCGAAGGAGCATGCAATTCGTAGACGAAAATAACACTGCAGAAAACATATAACCTCGACTCTAAACCATGCACAGGTAAGCTGAGCATGCCAAAAAGGAGCGGGGATTCCCCGAGTAGGAACTTATTTGTGATCCACCGTCCACGAAGGGGAAGACGCAAGCGACTGCTAATCCTCAATGCCAACGACGTTGATCCCATCTGTATCGTTGAGCCTTGGCAAAACCTAAAGGTGTGGAGAAACCAAGAATAGGACTGTTTCCATATTAAATGATTGTTCTTAAACCCTCGACGAGGGTTATATCAGTAGAAACCAAGGGCCATGACTTTTAGAGCAAAGCATGTAAAGGATCGCTAACTGAGGAAGTTCTGAACCCATTGACTGAGACTACATTAGACACAAAAAGTGACGAGCAATGAAAATTGAAAAAGTATGCGTGTTTCGTGGCAGTGCTACAGAAATCGCTACGACCGACAATCTTATCATCTTTATTCAACTTAGCGTACTAATAGCCAACGTAGGTAGGTTAAACACGAAATACCAAATTTCACGTCAATCAAGCCGTTGTCACATTTCAAGCTCTCATGGTCGATAAAGATACTAAACAGTCGATAATAAAAAATTCGTTATAACCGTATAGTCCCAAAACATTGGAGTTCATGAAAAAAAGCTCTGAAGTGGATGACAAAGGGACAGGCATTTGACGAGTGTCTGACAAATATAGTCAATAAGTGATTGACAGATACGAGTAAGAACTAGCGACACGGAGACGTGAGATAAGAAACTGACCGTATGGCAGGTAAACACGAAGTTGACGAGACATTGAAACGTTTTATCCACTCAAGTCATTACTGATGCCAAGAATATTCGTTGTACCCAAATACGAATTAAACGACATTTTTAAAAACTCTCGCGTTCAAATTTTACTTCAAAATGAGTTTTGACGCTGCCTCGTGAGTTGTCATGTGGTACAGGTATCATGCCCACAAGGTGTTTAACTCTCATGTGGATGAGAGTGGAATGGGATACAACACCTTCAAAGAAACGTCAACAGATTATCGATGTCTAGAGGAAATTATCGAGAAATGTGAACAGGACGGTCGTAGGAAGCCACGAGTGAACCACCACTTGTTGCCATTGTACTATGCGATTGCCTGCAGGCCGTCGCCGCAACAGGCGATCGTAAGATCAATATCGCCGAGTTCCATACACTAGCAGTCAACCGCCTGCAGGCGGCCGTACTGAACTGCAGATGATAGCCTGAAGATAGCACACACTACAGTCCGGTACCTGCAGGCGGACTGTCGGTCAATGAAACAGGACTGCAGGACCCAGTTTTTCACCATGCTCCGTCGGAAAGGTTGCGCTATGTTCGTTTTGTTAGTTCTTGGGGAACCCCAAGAAAAAAGGGTCGGGGTAAAAAGTTGGCTGCGAGATAGAAAGGCTAGCTCTCACATTTCGTTGCTCCGTGAACTGAGGCTGTCTCACCACGAGGATCTAACGAATTATGCTTTTGCTGTTTTACTTTCTTCAACTCTTTACGGAACGCACATCTCAAGTTATTAATTTTTTTTTTTCACTGTGTCAATGGTGGCTGACGGTACAGTTTTTTAATAGAACTTCAACAACTCGCCGTACGCCTCATCCCACGATATTTTATTAGCGTGGGCATCGTCCTTGACTTTCCATAAACAGGGGTAGGCCCCATATAATTCATTAAATGCGGAAATGAAAGGAGGTTTCCCTCGTCAGTCCAATATCGTGAATGGTCTCACGAAAGTTATCTCACGCAAAACTGATGGAAATGGTGACAACAGATCGTTTGCCTGCAGGCTGACAGTGTGTAGGGGGGGGGGGGCACATGAGATCATTATCCGACGGGTCCCTGCCTGTCGCGAATCTCTCATCCTATCCCCGCCTGCCCGGCGACCACACACCTTCAGTCCGGGTGAACTGCAGTCCATTACCTTCAGATCAACTGATAAATGTGTGGGATATCCCAATCTACGGTCTTATCTTCAGTTAAACTGACAGTGTATGGGGCGCT
This sequence comes from Pachypeltis micranthus, assembly GCA_020466155.1. Taxonomy (NCBI): domain Eukaryota; kingdom Metazoa; phylum Arthropoda; class Insecta; order Hemiptera; family Miridae; genus Pachypeltis; species Pachypeltis micranthus. Next base: position 19,083,152 of record CM035774.1, on the reverse strand, counting down.
TTAGTCTCCAACTCGTTCAGTCCCCTTCTTGAACTGCTCCAACTCCAAATTCAGAGGCAACGATCGCATGAGGGTAGGAATCAATTCTGACGACGGCTCTTAGCTAGAAGCTTAACGAGGCGTCCACTATTTCAAGTCTCCTCCCTAAAGTTTAATTCAAGTTCGTTGTCTTTAATTGATGACGTGCCAACATTTCAACTGGCATTCTTAGTTCAGAACTACGGCCATAGATGATGGTTTGAATTAGGAAAGGCAGGGCACTTTATGGCTTGAGAAATAAATTGGCACAATCACCTTAGAACCCAAGTCAGTGCCTGGATTGACTCGAGTACTGGGGAGCTGTGGGATCGCTCTCAGAAGCTTAAGTAACATAACGGGTTTGTCAACAGTGTGACTAAGTAAGCTCTATATCATAGTCCTCCTATCACTCTCATGATGATGTCGAGGATTCGCAGTGTTTCGGACTGCCATTCAGACAAACGGACGAACCTAATAAGGTTTTGTTCTAGTCTATGTTTCATTCTCTCTCGACTTTTGGTGCGAGGGTAACTTTTCAAAGACTTGAATGAGTGGACGAGTTTGAAGCTCTCGGCCTGGTAGGACTCAAATTAAAAGGTATCTGCAGATTCATTCAATCTTGGCCAGTGTTGTTCCGCGAATCTAGCGTTGTCGGTTTTTTTTTGGTTCTTTGACGCGTTCGATTTAATTCCCTTCCCCTCGATGTTTGGACATCCATTGAGTACACTTCTTTCCCTGGGTTATATTGGATGAGTTTGCCCTCCTCCATTAGAATCAACTCTTGGCAATGCATAATGGGCGATGGACGAATTGGAATTGCAAAATCATACGGCCTTCTTTAAATACTCCTTGGGCTCTAAATGAGCAGTTGGGGGGACCGAAGCATTCTAACCCCTACCCCATTTGCTAAGTCAAAATAACCTTTCCTATATCGTAAAACTCGCAGCTTGGAACAACAGTCATTTCTCTCTTACGAGTTACACACAAATGTCTCTGGCTGAAGGCCAAGTGGTTTGCTCGCCGCGCACAGTTTGAAAAGCCCCTTATTGCCCCCTCGGAAATATCGAGGGCTGGCAGCTCTGTTTGTTTTCTAAAGTCAGTCGAGTTGACGCGGATGAGCACACTAAATCTTGATGGGGGAGTTGGAGGGAGGGAAAGACATTGTCGGGAATTCGTTTTGACTCCAATGTTGACAAGAACATCTGCTAGTCGCGATGGAAATGAATAGGTGTGGACACAGGAGGAGAATAAACATTTGGACGATTTACATGATTTTTGGAGCTAAGTCCACCTTTGGCTAGCTCTTTCAAGCTGCCAATTAATTCTTTGGGAGAGGCTCGTGTACTAACTGCCCAATGACGAGATTAATGTTATTTACTTCATTTCCTTTCTTCTAGTATCGAAAATAGTGTACCTTTGAATAGATCTTATGTCTTCACTTGTAGTACGTAAATTGAGAGAAACGGTTATACTCGTAAGCCTGCTTAGTTGCGTGGTAAGCAATGCCACTTGGTATGTGCGTTAGCTAGACACCATCCTTATGAACAAAGCCATTTACTTAGGCGTATTCTGGGGTATCCACTGAAGCACTCCAAGTGATAACTGGTCAGTTGACAGTTGACTAGACCGTAGAGTACTTGGAGGAAAAGTGGGGAGTGAAAAGGGAGTTTCTCCCGTCATTGGTCGAAAGCCACGACGACCTTCCATTAAACGGAAGCTGGGTGCTCTTGACAAATGGACGTTTTATATATGGCAAATGAGATAAGGGACTAGTTTTTCCCCAACATCGGAGAACTTTATTAAAATTAAAGTGAATATATGGTGAGTCCGTGCGTGCTTACCAAGCAATGCAATGCATGGCAAACCTCGCGGGAACATGATTATTCTTTATCATTTGCTGTGTAGAATGGGTGTCGAGAACCTCTGGTGTTCACGTTTACCCGCAAACAAAAAAGGTTTCCTTAGTGCGCAAAACCTTCTTCATTAGCCCCCCCCCCTTTGCTATTCCATCACGTTAAATTCCATTTATTTCCCTCTGTCTATGAATGTTTCTGAATAGTTTTGATAGGTGCAAGAAATATAGTGACCCATAGCGTGTCGTGTTATGGGTTTGATGTAATAATTTCAGTCGCTAAAAACGTGATTATTGTTGCTCACCCAAGCGCCGTAACTGCAAGGCGCAAAATTACTTCAATCTGAAACCCTCATTCAACAAACCCATTGTCCCTCGAGATATCCACTTACCACCGCATTATCGAACACCCGCGTTTCCCCTCGTGAGTTTGTTCCGTAATCTCAACGTGGCGTCCCACTTTAAAAAAAAATGTAGGTACACACAGCTATCTTTTAATCGGTAGCTAATTGGCGATAGAGCGAAGGTAGTCGTCAATAGAACGTGTTAACGGCTAGGCGATCCTTTCAGCAACCCATTCGTTTCAATACCAAATGACACAGGTAAGTTTTATACGGCTATGACGAGCCTATTGAAAAGAAGATATTCATTTTACTTTCCTTAGCCCTTCGGAGTATTTCTTCAGATCAGTACGTTTCAACTACTATTGGGTCCGACAAACACCGTTTGTTAACGAGGTTAAGAAAGAACGGCTGAACCAAATGAGTTCAATTTTTATATTTAGCCGGCAGATTACTATAGGACTCCAAAATACGGGCATGAGCACAACACCAAATAATTTTTTCGTGAAAAACGGCGTTAACGGTTTTAATTAAATTTTTAGTATGAATAGAATCAGATAATACAACCCACCATTAAATTCATTTACAGTAAACTATCCTTTGAAAAAAAAGAAGTTTTTTAACGCACTTTCAAATAAACCAAGGCGGCAGTCCAATCAACTACGTATACGGTGATGGCTTTATAACGTAAATGAACTAATTAGCAGTTAGTCCAGAAATTCTTGAATACATCCGCCGTTTCACTTACTGCCTTTCCTCAGAGTTTTTATCCGATAATTCCAGAACAGTAGACCTAGTTCTTCTCAAACAAATCATATTCGTAGTCTCAATAGTTGTCAACATAAGTATAGTCGTAGCACAAGTAGGAGCAGCTCAATAAATTGCGGAACCTGAAGAGCCACCAGAAGTTAAACAGAATAAGACCAAAAACCATATAAAATATTGAAAAGGAAGCATTTCTTCATGTTGCTGCTATCTTCCAGAATTAGTAGAGGTCACACCTACAGTACTACGTTCCCATATCAACGATATCGAGTAGAGAAGTGCGCTCTACGACCGCTACAAGTAACACGTGAAGATGGCAAGTCTACGTGAAGATGCCACTGGCTTAGTAGCTATGGGCCCTGACTGGGGACTACCTTTGGAACCTCTACAGACCGTGGTGCCGAACAAGAAAGCAGATCACCTGCTGGCTGATGGAGCAAAAAATATGGCTCAACGCGTCTACAGATATGAACTCCTTAAGCACTTAAATTTTTTTAAATGTTGATGAGTGTTGATGGCTGTACCACGGTTTTCACGCTTGAAAAAAATGTGGTAAGCTTGCAACAATTCTGGGTGAACATGAACAGCCTTGGAAGAATTGTGACGGAGTGAGACAAGACTTTCAGTCTGCAGATGAGCGTGAGCCAACCAGGCGAGTTCTCATTGTAGTCTAAGAAACCCCTTCGGAGCCGCATGAGCTCTCCGTATGCTGGTGAAATGACAATATCTTCGATGAGGTAGGGACGCAGTTCTAAGTGGACTAATGGCAACCGTGGGACACAATCTTCCGTCATTTGTTCCGTCAAAGCAGACTTCAGGCGACGGTGCCATCTTTTAATCGCTCCATTGGCATCCGGATGAAGGACAGTAGTGCGAATGTTCAGCTCCAAGTACTGAGATCAGACACCTGAATGGCCAACAATCAAAATGCTTGTCAGGATCTGTAGAGATCAAACCCACTCTATATAGAACTTTGAGCTACTTTCTACTGTTTTCATGTAAACTAAATGAAAAACGTTTGCAAGAGAGACAATAATCGCACGTGGGGCTGAAGAAAGTGGTCTGATTTTGCCCGCGACAGATTTTTTTTTTGAAACGAGGAAATCTTTATAAATGCTAAGAAACCTCGTGTGAAGATTTTTACCTATTAAAACTCCTGACAGTTTTAGCATAGGTAGCTCAAGCCAAGGACTGTGTTCACTTGATCTCTGGTTGTGTCTAAGACTGGCTAGTCAAAAAGATGGGTTTTCTAGCCCTCAAGTAGCTTTTTCACTATTACCTTCTTATGAAATCCCTGTTGTTGGGTTGTATTTTGTTCCTTTTGCCTGGATATCCTGGAACCACTCATGTCACGATAGAAACTGGGTGAGGTAGTAGTGACTTCCTCGCACTATGAAGGCACTACCTGATAAATATTAACACTAACGACGTGTAGTTGCCGTGATTCTAATTGAAATTCAGGAACACGCACAAACGCACTCAACCAACCGACTTTTTCGACTTAATCTTTTTCAAATTTCAAGAACTACACGCACTACTAGATGCGGATTACACCCAGTAACCAACTTTTACTGGTTTTGCCTTGGAAACCACTTTACTTTTCGTCCAACTTTACAAGGCTTTCGCGAAACGTTATCGGTATTGATGACGAATGAATATAGTAAACTTAAAACGTTAAAATCTATGATTCGTTGATGAAATGTTGCTAACTGACTTGGATTATTCGCAATTTATCTCTCTGCAACTGGGAAAGTCTTCGAAAATGTGATGATATAAACAATTTGAGGGCTAATCGTTGCTGCGACTTCGTTTAGAAACCAAGGGTTATTGAGAAAGGCAGGGGGGTTGCAGACATCATGAAGTGTGACCAATTTGAGTCAAAATAAGTACACAGCTTAATTAAAACAGGGGATCACGTAAATCAGACGAAATCCCGAAAACGTTCGAATCGACGACTGGGGACACGGAACAGATTGTTCAATAAGTGTCATCGATGTGGGGAGGCGTAAAAGGGACACAATAGAAGAATACCAAGGGTGTTGTGGAGGGTTCGAAAGAGAAGGCAGTCGTGACCGGAGGAAGCAAGTGTGCCACATCGGGTGACGGATTGATTTCATCCAGAGGATTATCTCGTATATTGAATGGCGAGGGGAAGCCTGCGGAGCCGGCAAGGCCCTTCGTCTCTCCCCTCACTCCTCCTCAACTAAGTTTTTTTTTAATCCAAACACACCGGCATGAAGAGCCTCGTCCTCACCCTAATCCACAGGGTTGCCGGATTACAACCAAGCCAAGTCCACCTTGCGCAGTGGGGTCATTTAATAGAAGGGGATTTTCTATCGAAAGACCTTCAAAAAGGAACCTGGCAAGTGGCCTAATGCCACTCGAAGAGAGTTTCTACTATAAGTAATAATAAACGGCCTTCGTTTTGTTTGCACGAAGGCTTTGAACGATGGAACCTGCTTCATTACTTCGTCATGCGCCTGGCTGGAGGGGGCTCACGCTAAGCTGTAGATAGATGAGCTTTCTCCAGCTGGCAGAAGCCCCAGTCGGTGGCTTTTTGTAACACTTATGTTACAAAACGAACGTGAAGCCCGACGGAGTTTTAATATCTGGATGACTAACAAATGACGCGATCATTAGCCTATTCCTCTGACAAAATGTAGACTTTCCTGAACGATTCGATGAGAAGCTCACGTACAGACACTTCATTGTCGGGCTACTTCTTTCCACGAAAATGATTATGTAGTGTTGAGGAATTATGCAAAGTGAACTTGTGCGCAACGCAATGAGACTAGAGGTATCTATAAAACGTTCGGCCAGTGTGGTCAATTTAAGTTGGATACTTTAAATTTGAAAGAGTATTTTTTTGGCGCATTTTTAATTATCAAAACGGCAAACAAAAGAACATTAGGAAGAATGATGTGTAAATAATAATTAATAGCCCTTTGAGTTTGACCCACATCGTTATCGCTGATTGTCGTTTTAGTTTTTAGCTGAATTTTCACAGATATGATTATTAGGGAACAAAATTTTGATATGCATTAGATGAAAGTATGTTGATAGTTTGATAAAACCGTCAGAGCCGTTTATGAAAAACCGCCACACAACGTTCCTTAGCTTTTGATACTGATTCAATTCAGTTTTCTCTCAGTTCATGTGAATTTGGCCAAATATAACTCCTGATGTGCTCGTTCTAATTAGCCAGTAGGAGCCGTTCCGTTACACTATCTTTATGTATGGGGACATTTACGTAGGTGTGATTGGCTGCTGCCCCGTTGTCTGGGCATTAGCAAACTCACAATCAATCAAAGGGAAATACTGACCTAACTCCAGAGAGCTCCTAGGATCACCTAGGCCTTCAAGAGTGGACAAGTGAAAGCGAAAAGGGAGCTTTCCCAGCTCTGGGCCGAACTCAGTATAGACCTCAATACTGAACGAAAACTGTCCTCTCTAGATCTGGACGAGTCAGTTCCTCAAGAGAAATAGCGATTTTAAGGCGTAATAAAAGCGTGGTCGACCTCTCCCTTTGAAACTCTACGCCCAAATAAATAGTTAGATCAGGCGGAAAACGAGAACTCCCAGGACCAAAATTGTCTAATTATCTAGATAAATCTTCAGCAAGATGGAGCTAAGAGACGTGATGCAGATATGTTTTTTCCCAATACCCATTAACGTCTTAGATAAAATGGGTTGAGCCAGACCACTGGACGAGCTTGTTCCTTACTGGCGACTTCAATGCACGGCTCCACTTCTTATCTCTCAAAGACTCCCCGTATTGCACTCTTGCGCCTCCAGTGCGGAGGAAACATGCCCCACTACAGTTCTTAAACAGTGAGCGACCGTTGTACGGAAAGCAGCCAAACCTCCAGGCTTTGACTGCTACCTCATAATCTTATAACCGTTTTGCCGAATTTGCGAATAAGGATACAACAAAAAAAGCTGTCACAGTTTATCTCTCCCTTGAAACATAACGCCCAAGTATCCAGGTGGAAACCCGGATTATGAATTCCTCCCAAGTGGTACGGGTTCCCCAGGGTGGTACCTCTGGATGGTAACATGAGTAACAGCTCTCTACGGGGATATTGGCTAAATGACAACCGGCCCTGTTCCACCAGCTTGGGTTCGGTGGATGCTGAGCAAGTGGCAGTGCTATCGTATGCTGGAGACTTCCGACTCTCTTATGAGTGTTAAGGAACAGTTATTTTGATAAGAAAATAGATCTATGTGATGACCACAGAATAGAATGCGATAGAAACAGCGACTAAAATTAAAATTGTGATTCTGTTCATCTTGTGAAATAGTGGGATTCACACTCACTCCTTTCTGATTTTCAAAACGTGGCGAGAATAACGTTCCAAGTTGGTATCTTAAACAGTGGAAAGAATGTTGTTTAGTTTTCATTTTAAATTATCCTGAACTAAGTTCGTGACCTAGGAACTCGATTTCTCGGATTACAACTTTTATAGTTAAACTTCTTGTGATCGAGTTTTAATAAAGCTTTGATGGAGGGGGGGATTTAACTAACACAACCTAAACTTGCATAGTGTTCCGAAGCGCTCGCCCGTCTTCTCGTAAGTACTGAGTCTGTTGAATTCATTTGTTGCAGGGCGAAAGAGAAATGGGCCCGTCGGAGGGTTTATTGATATGCCGGGCGTGCAATCTCATCATAACCGACAGATACATCATGCAGGTCGGGGAAGGCTCATATCACGAAAGATGCCTCATGTGCTCCGTCTGTCGAGCCTCGTTGTCGCACACCTGTTTCACGAGGGACTCCAAGCTGTTCTGCCGCCTCGACTACGAGAGGTATGGAAATTCCGTTTCTAGCTCCGTAAGGAAATTGATCTCGTAACTACACGAGCTCTGGCAACTTGAAATTGAACGTGGTTAATCTAATAGTAGATCTGTGAACAACAAAAATCAGTTCAGGGATAGAAACGAAACGCGGTAATATAATGCAATTAGCGATGTTTACAGTCACCGTGGTTAGCTGCTGCAACTCACTTTTGTCTGTACAACAGCCGGTGCTAATGCCCGAAGGCCTCAACACGATATGGATTGAGATAATAAAGACATTTGTTTAGCTCCGCCACCAGGAATATGGTCAACGTACGTTTGTTAATGATACCACCTGCATATTAAATCAGGGCAATGCTGAAAACATACTGAAGACGTAGCAATTGACTTGAACCAAACACACCCCAACATAAAATATGAAATGGGCAAGTCACAAAATAATACTCTCAACTACTAGTACTTAGCGAGGAATTGAACGGACAAAAAACTGCAATCGGTGATATACAGAAAATCCACCGCCACGGACACTACCACACACTTCACGTCAATATCATGAACTTAGTGCATGATAACGTGGAACCATTCTACTGATTGAACAGAATTACAAGAACGAACTTGATACCGAAAACACCATTGTTGAATTGATTGAGTGAACATACTACTAAGACAATACAACTCTTAAAAGTAAGTTGCCAAGTCTCAAAACATCCAGACTCCGGCGGGACGAAGCATATCCACACAAAACGCAAAGAATAACCACATCTTCTCTCTGACATACCGTATGCGTTGAGTACATTGACTGAGAACCGAACCGTCGGCTAAAACTTGAAAAACTGCCCCGTTCAACCAAAGCAGTGTCTACAAACTAACATGCACGATGTTCGCTTAAATATGACTGACAGGACGAAAAAATGCGATAAGAAACGCGAAACACGATTTGAAAATAACTGGACATACCGAACATAGTTGTATTATTCAGAATGAATAATTAACCAAAAATACAAAACTGCATCACTTTGCGACACAACCAATACTAAGAACGGAGACTCGATGTATTAGAAACTAATGAACTTAATCAAAAGTGCACAGGGAAGGCGGACAAGTGGGGGTCAGTATGTTGATTTTGCTTAAAATATATTTCCACTGTATAACATAGGAAAACATTACCTGATAATTGTCATTACTACATACTATTCTATATATTCTTCTATATCCCCATTGACTCCTGCTGACGTTCACGCGCAAATCGATATAGGATAACTAGAAAACTTCGTTGCAGGACAACCGATAGAAACCCCTCCAGAAAAATATTGACAGAGAGCATCCTCTACCAATCGCTCTCACAGACCCACAGAGAACATTTGCTCAAAGAAAGTTTTATGGGTTTATAAGCCTGTAATAAGTAAAAGTACATTCCAGCATGATGCGAAACATTCGTTCCTACCTTGACAGGCTAAGGAAGGCAAGTCAGCTCAGCTACTAAACGCGTATTTATCATCTACAAATTGTTAAATTTATTGCACTTCAGGATTAAGTTCAAACATCGCACCGTGGTACCTGTTGTCCCCTAAACATTGACGTCTCAGCTAACTTCGTGGTCGTTGAATTTGTGACGTGCGTCAACCATTATGGCTTCATCGGTTAAGCCTAGGCGTGAAGGAAAGTGTCGTGAAAAAATGGGGGAGACAGAAGAAAAGCTTATTGTATCGATTGCCGCGACTTCTCTTTTATTGGACGAGCGCTGAGGAGGCAATATTGGGATCAAGCTGTTTATTTAAATTGAAATAGCCGATAGCCTTCGCAAACAGCAGCCAAGGCGGATGTTTGCTCTTTGTACCCTACATCCAGTCAATATCTCGCCCAACATGCGCTGGAAGTGTGGAGAGGGGACTTCGATCAGACGAGAAGGGCTTCCCAATATGAGAGAGCTCAGAGCTCAGGACATCCTCCTCCCTACAAACAAGCTTTGCGATAGATCAATAGGCCTAAGGGCCTTCCTTCAGTTTTCTTCTCGGGAAGGAGCAAAAGAAGGAGACCTCATAAAGTCTCCGCAGCAGCCCCAAAGCCGACCCCTTTTTTTTCTTTCCCTCCTCCCCCCCCCCCGCCTCCGGAAAATTTCCCCTTCGCCAACTCTGGAAAGCTCAGGGCGAATAAACACGACGACGTTTAGAAGGACGAAAGCTTCATAGAATCCGTCCTTAGATTTTTCCAGCAGAAGCGAGAGTAACAGGGGAGCCAATAACGCTGGGGAATATGACCCTGAGGTGCGGCATGAAAGGGTCCGAAACTGTCGAGATTCAAGAAAACCCTTCTTAGGAGGAACGGAAAAGCGGAGGAAAAAGTGAGGGAGAAAAGTCGTATGTATACAAACGTTCACAATAGAACTCGTTCCCATTCAAAAAAGACTCTTTCGGAGGAATAACAAAGACTAAATCCCTAAGGCATCAACTCGGATTTAATCTTTTTGTGCAAGAAAATCACTGTGGAGAAAGTCTACATATTTTAAATGAAGAACTGCTGAGCCTTAGAGTTTCATGGACGTACTCAAGTAGTTGAGAAAAGGATATGATTGCAATCACGAGGACGGAGTCAACTGTGATATGACAGCAACCGAAAAAAATTACGTCAGTATGGTGCTGAACAAGAGAATGTGTCATGTACGTGGATCCACATTGTGGAAACACTTATTTATTCCATTTTAACCTACTTTTTGATTTATTTATTTGTATTTTAAGAGGTATATTGAATTATTTTATTTGCTTAAATTTTTTTATTATTAATTTTATACGTTACAGGTATACTCGAAACCATAACTAACTAATTACAGCACCCAAGCCTTAGTGACATTTAGAGTTACGTAGTTACATCGATTCGACATGCAGGGTTCTGTGTGAGGGGAGAGCCTGATGTCTGGAACTTTGCCGATTTTGAGCTAATCCTCGTCGCAAGAAGAACATTCAGATCTGAAACTTGACCTGAAAAATAATATGAAGTGCGTTGAGTACAAACCGCAAGCCTACTTGACTACTTGAACCGCTATACGTACTGCATGTCTATGAGATCGATTTGACATCTACTGTTCAACTCTGGGTTGAACTCTGCGCTTGGAGTTGAGTTCTTTCTTCCTGCTTTTTCTTTTTCTGACAAGCTTCACTCAATGGTAAACATCATCAGTAGCGACACCAGCACGTCCTCGTATTTCCGTGCAGCCTCAGCATTCAGGCGATCCCTTTCTCCATGCCCTTCAGCAATGTTCAGCGTCAATAAGGTCAACAATTAGGTAATATTTAACCGGGTCTCTGCGGGTCATCAGCTTTTTCTAACTCACCGACCTGCAATAAGTTGAACCGTTTCACTCGTCTGCGCTGAAAAGTGGTTATGGTGGTCACTGAAATTTCCTCCTCCACATACTTCACGAGGAAATCGAATTTAACCTTGGGGAAAATATAAAGGTGACTGTATTTACTTTCAGCGGACGCCCTAATCTTCTCAATAAACCGTTCTCTGGAACACATTTGGTCGCTCATCGAGTCTGTGAGCCTACTGCCGAACTGAACGACTACCTGACGAAGTAAACAAACTTTAGTAACATATCCTGGGCATCATCTCTAGTTTTCACGAAGGGGCCAAGTGAATACTAGAACTGACTAGGCTGAATTGACTGATTTCGGGTATCAACTGTAACACATATGAGCACTTCAATTTTCATAAATTCATTTTCCTGTCAGTCTGACAGTCGCGTTTTTTAGTTTGTGGAGTTATTATTTCAGTTGTTTTACGGTTCATGGGTTTAAAATGGTTACTGTATGATTATGTCGGTAATTTATTGGGTTCACATATATACGTTCGATTTGTATTTATTTACGGATCGTTCTACCAGCATTTATTGAATATCATCAGTTAAATTTTTTAAAATTGTCATCATTACCTGCTCAGAGGGAATCAGTTGGTTTCTATCGCTAGGATACTGAGGGCAACAGTAATACTCGCAATAAAAATGGGAACTGTAATTTGCAGCTCTCATTGTTATTTATGTGTCATAAAGTCTCCAGTAACGAGCAGTTTTGTAACCTACAGTTATCATTATTGAGTGCAAGAAATGGCCACGATGAACTAATTGACGAGTGAGACGTTGATAGGAAATGCGCTAGTTAGTGAAGCATTCACTTGAGCATACGCTTAAAGTAATTAGAAGAGAGTTCACAAGGCACATCCCGGGATAGAAGTGGTAGGCCAAGGGATGAGAGAGGGAGTTTTGATTGTTGGAGTTCTAGGGCATTCTGCGAGTGGGGAGGTGGCAATAGGAAAAAATGAGAAGTTAAACACGAAACGAGGGACATAGAAAACATATCTAATAGCCTCCGAAATACCAATCCTTGTGTTCAGTAGGACTGAAAATATTAAAAGAAAAGGGATGAGTGACAGAGGAAGTTTGGAGTTTCCTGGAATTCACATTCAAATGCCTCAGGTCAGAAAACTTACCTCGGAAAGCCCGATCGGATCGAAGACAATGATCTTCCGTTCTTCTTGCGCTCAGCATAACAAACAGTGTTCTTAAAAACCTGTCATCAAACACGCAATGACCACTAGTTTACAGTTTATGAGCATCCATGCTTGCTTGGTTTAAGAGAATTAGCCGATACGTTGGAATAAAACGATGTTTCTTGTTTTGGACCGGCCCTCAACGAACAAGCACTGTCACTGTCACATTCTGCTGTACGTATGCATATTTCCCAGGACGTTAAAATCTTGGATTTGTTAAAGTACTACAGAACGTAGTTTTCAAAAATTCGCAGGATTTTGACGTGGCAACAATAGCTTCATTTTCTACTAAATGTCGATAAAAGAAACTCACAGCAACACCTCACTGTATTGACGTTTAACTCCGTCTGTTGAGCGTTACACACAGGTGTTTTCACTTCACAGGAACTCAGATATTTAACCCGATAGATTTTTGCTCTTCATTCCTCTTTTTTCCATCTCCCCAACCCCTTTTGAGCTGAATCTCGTGAATTTGTTTCAACCCCTTTTTTTCGCTCGTGGACACAGAGGGAATGTCCCCCTGAAGGGTCAAAGGGGTGGGCTGCAATTTGAGAGTACACCCGACTACCAGGCTTTTTATATTTCTTTATTCGTGGAATGACGCGCGAGTTTATTTGGATTATCAGTCCGCCGTCGCTTCAAAGGTACGCAAAAAAACGCCATCGATCGCATTCGAATTTTATTTAGAAAATAAGGTCGCGATGTAGTCACTTTATGTTCCTCAGCAACAGCAGGAAAGGGGACCATGAAATAAGGGAAACGTAGGACTCTGTTTGATACAATTTCCAACCAACCTGCAACCCTGTAGGTGTACGTTAAGTGTGTTAAGAACTTGAGGAGAATTCTCGAAAGTATGGTGCGAAAGAATTCATTGAAATTGTGGAAAAAATCCAAATGGCAACGGTCCCCGAGGATACTCAGTTCGTTTTCAAAGCACCTCTTCTTTTAAAGTATAAGGATACGTTGTAAAATGAAAGCAATACAGAAGTAGTCCTCGGATGTTTGAATGATCCTCTCACAGGAATATCCGCAGGACGGCAGAAGCACGCGCTCTAAAACGCTCTTCCCTTTTCCACCGCTATTTCACAACATCTCGTCCTTTTAAGAACAGTTTAGCTTGCAACAGTAATAATTTTATTATGGAAAAGGTGTCCGTAGATTAGCAGCAACGCCATTGTGTTTAATTGCCTAACGGGCTTCAAGTCGTTGCTGTCGAAGCATTTGGAAGCAATAGAATTGAGAAAAATTAGCGGTTCTATTCTACAACAATAAAAACCCTAACGGTCGTGAACGTAGGTTGCTTCATTTCAAGTCACATGTGACAACCTTAGGATCAGAGTTGTCAACGCAGTCTCTTCGGGCTTGGTGGCCTTCGGAAGACAGCACTGATGGCTCTACTGAAGCTGCACCACGCGCTACAACCGCTCCCATGGCTGACCTATGGACAATATTCAACGAGCTGATATTTCTGCACAACTGTTCACGGCGGTTTTCGCCGCCATCAACAGACACATCAATTTGACTACTCGGTTCTACCAATCGTTTTTACAGAATTTCCAGATTGTGTTACCTAGCTGCTTACTATTTATCAGAGATTTCCCCCAATAGTTAAAAACTGTTTCAGAACGATTTTCAAACTATTTTCGAGGTTTTAACGTTGTTTACCAAGTATGTTGACTCAATTCGCCTGCTATTTCCATCTGATTTCTCAACTTTTTGAACAAGGTGTTTCAATGTTTATCTTCAACACCTGCTTCATATCTTATATTAATGAGATATGAACATTAGTTCATACGATTTTAGTTCAATTTTCGGTTAGGTTTTACGCAGCTGTCGCCATAGCTTTCAATCATTGAGACTCATTTCTTCAACGACTTTTATTTCACGCTCAGTTCCCAACCTAGTTACAAAACCTCAATTACGCAAAACATGATGGTGAAAGGAGTGGATAATTATCGTCAAACTATGATATTTTTGCTATTGTTGGTCGATGTTGGTGATTTCGGTTTACCAATGAAGTGTGACAACGGGGGTTTTCTTTCTGCTTGATAACTAGTTTTATCTGAATCAGATAAAAACGCGTAAGAGGTTCCACTTGTGTAATGGAGCTGGTCATGTGCACTGCCGTTCACTTGGACGTAATTAGCCACTATCTCATTGTCTGGGGTAGCAAACTCACTGTCAGTCAAAGGAAAGTACCGCTCCAACTCCGGAGAGCCCTACAAGACAGCATCCACTGAAATACTCCAAGTGATCACTGGCCAGTTACACGTTGTCTTGGTCATTGAGCATGGTGGACAAGTGGAAAGTGAAAAGGGAGCTTTCCCCGCTATGGGCCAAACTCTGTATAGACCTCTCCACCGTCCTCTGTTGATGAATGTGAATTAGATAAGTTACGTGGGAATCCTCGTTAAGGGAACGTGATAAGTACACGGTTTGGTTTTTCTCTACATCCGTGAACGTCTCGGGAGAAAGTGGGTTGAACCGATTTAATAAATGTAATGCGCGACTACACTTTTTTTGTACCAAAGACTCTCCATCCTGCACTTATTGTGCCTCCTGTGCGGAGGAAACCAGAAACCACATGCTGCTGCACTGTATTTCCTTCAACAGAGAGCGAAGGTTGTTAGAAGAGCAACCAAACGTTCCAGCTTTGACTGCTACTACTCTTATGTAAACTTATAACCGTTTCACCAGTTTGCCAAGAAGGTGAGGACATAAAAACGTAATCACAGTTGACGTCTCCCTCTGAAACTGAACACCAATTTGGAAAACCAAATCAAGAACTCCTTCCAGACGGTGCTGATTCCGCGTGGTAACAGCTACAGCCCTCTAAGGGCTACAGCTCTCTATCTGGAGACTGGCTGAATGACAACCTCCAGTACCTCCACAGGTCTCTCACATGCTAGCGAAACAACAGCCTTCATGCCTTTAGATTAATATAATCCTCTTATGTTAAGGAATGGCCATTTTGATAAGAAAACAGACCTGTGCGATGGGTACGAGGTTGAATACCGTAAATAGCGGTTCCGTTTCTACCAACTGACTGATGCATGCTTGTCCCTGAACATGGTAATTGGGGCAGATCGTGAGATTAATGTGTTATGTAGTGTATGTTCAGAGGATTATGGAACTTGCATGCACTACTCCGCAATATGTTTTAACTATTTTCATTGAATACCTACAATTTTTACCAATTCCACCACATCTATAGCGTAACGTGTGGCAAACATTCCCAACTTCTCAGGTTTCAAAATATTAGAGACTGACATATTGGGGTTGAGGTTGGCGTTCCAGTGTGGGGCAAACCAAACTCCATTTTGAGACTTGTAGATCTCTGGGATATCTGTACGCTCTGCAAATAATTAATTAATGAATAGAAACGTAAGCCTGAAGGCAAAGGGTATTGTGAGGGTTCGTCCGCACGTAACAATACACAAATATCTGGTGCGTTGCAACACACAACTTTCCTTAGCTCTACAACAATTCACTTTGTACATGGCTAATTCTATTTAATCAATTGATTTATCACTCAGTTAATTTGAACTTGGTCAAATAACGCTTTACGGCAGCAGGAAGCGGTAGCGCTTACAGTTCCAGATTTTATTGTGCTGCTCGTACTCATTCCAGGACCATTATTGAACAATTGTTACACAGATAATTAATGAGGCTGTAAACACGATTTTTAAAAAAAGGATAGTAATCACTTTTGCAGAGCTATTGGAAAATAACTGTTAGAACTGGTAGTAAGCGAAACGGCAGTAGTTGAAATTCAGGAATTTCTGGAGTGAGCCCCATGTATCTCATGAGCGTTTTTAAACACTCACCCTCTAGGTATATGATTGGACTACAATACCGAAGTCGTTTTAACATTCTACTAGAATTCCAGCGGAGTTTATAAGGAAGAAACTGCGCGAAAGACGATTTTGGTCGAAAATTTTGATAATTTATTGTGCTGCTCTCGTCATTGTCCCACAAGTGGGAATTTTATAGTAAAATTATCTTATTAGGAGCTACCAATATAGAAAATTTAATCAAAATCGTTAGAGCCGTTTTTGAGAAAAAAAACTTGGTGTTCTGATCACTATGATGACTATAGTTAACTTTCGGTGGATTTTGCCCATACCCTCACTATTCCGTCCCATGGTAACTTGTTGGCCAGACATCAAGTTTCAGCTGATTTGGTACGGTGGTTTTCTCTAAAAACTGCGCTAAAATAGATTTTGTCGAAAGTTTAGGTAATTTATTGTGCTGCTCTCGTCATTTTCCCACGAATGGGAATTTTATGGTATAATTGCCTTATTGAGAGCTATCAATATTCAAAATTTAATCAAAATCGTTAGAGCCGTTTTTGAGAAAAAAAAAATTTGGTGTTTTGATCACTATGATAACTATAGTTAACTTTCGGTGGATTTTGTTCATACCCTTATTTTGGCGTCCCATGGTGACCCTCGGACGAGATATCAAGTTTGAGCTGATTTGGTACGGTGGTTTTCTCTAAAAATCGTTCACAGACACACATACACACAGACACACACACACACACACACACACACAGACACACAGACCATTTTCCCAAATAGTGTTTTTCGGACTCAGGGGGGTCTGAAACGTAAAGATCTGAAGAGAACTCAAAATTTTTTTTTCAGCCGATTACATAACTTTCCTTTCTACTTCGTAGAGCAAGGAAAGTAAAAAGACCCGGATCAGGTGCTATGATTCCGAGCCTCTGGTTCGAAGCACGTGCTTCGGTTTCCTTGCACCTCGTTCTCGCTCTGCTCACCGATTATTACCCTTGTATTTCTCGCCGGTGCTCTCATCCCACAATCCGCACCTTATGGCCACCACGTGCCCCTTTTTTTCTCCTTCATTCGGAAAACTCCTCGCCAAGCCGGAATGCTCAACTAAAACCACGCAAATGGAGGGGGTTTGGAAGGGGAAGGTTCGAATCACAACACGTTTTTCTACCCAAAAAACTATCTGCGCCCTTTCCAGCCAGACTTTCGCATCTCAGGGAGAGAAATAACGTCGAAAAAGGCCATAAGAAACGACAGGTGCGTCTTATGGCTCACTCGGCGCAACCCCACAATCCCGTTTGGAGGGACCGGGTCTTTATCAACTCCGGTCGCGTTCGATTCCCATCTTTTCCTTTCTCGCCTCCGCCTTTCTCCGCGCTTTTCCAACGTCCCAATATCGGCAGCTTCATTTTCTTGCTTTCAGCTCTCGTACTCTGCAAGAGGAGGGTCTTTTCACCTGCTTTCGTGGTTACATCAGCTCCCTTCCAGTGGCTCCTCCCCAGCGTCTATTTTCAAACCGAGCTGTTTCCAAAAGGCGGTGGATTTAATTTAATGACCAGTTAACTCCAAGTGCGTCATTTACCCTTCTCAAGAGAAACGATGGTGGGGTTATATTATTTTTAATGGGGAAGCCGTTTTCGAAAATCACCCTTCGCGTAGAATTCACGAACCCTTGCCAGCAGTCGGAGGGCAGTTTTGCAGGGAACGAACAAGTTATCGCTGCTTTCAAATTGGTCATATTTTTCTATAGGTTCACCAGTCCAAAGTAATTGGCGGGGTTTTCCTTCTGCTCCGGGCTTTCTTACCCTACTGAAGACGTTGATATTCTATTCACCTAGGGGTGGTGGTGTGGTAGGGGGTTATCGAATTGTGAGCCCTGCTGGCTCCCTAAGCCGCGAGCTGAGGACGAGATGCCGCTTGCACTACTTCTATTTCTTTGGTCCCATGAATTCCTCAGCATCTGATGTGAGGTAACGGAAAATATTGAAATATGCGAAAAACCTGGGTACTTTGGAAGTGTAAAATATATCTTCGCCACAATTGCCTGTGTGACAATAACCGATCACTAAAAGCGGTGTGGATAGCAGCCCCAAACATTATTTTCTAAAAGAACTGCGAAAAGTACTACACTTGAAATAGAAAACTTTATTTACTAATCTGATAAATCAAAACGACTTAGAACGAAAGATTAACAAAGGAAAGCTTACAAAAATAATGATGATGTTTGAGCGGTGATCAAAACACCAAATCTTGATCGAATTTCTTGTATGGACAGCTCCAAATAGCATGACCGTAATGGAGCCGTTTATAATGTTTATCTGTGAAAAAATGACGAGCGAAACACAATAAATTATCAACAATTTCGAACTGGAGAAATTTCGATTGTAGAGCAGTTTTTTCTTTCTAAATACCGCTTTCATGATACTGTACTCAGACGAATCAGAGTGGCAGTCCAATAAATTTACAATACAGTGAGAGCTTCTAAAAAAGAGTACGTTAACAGTTTCATAAACCACTTACAGACCGGTTACTCAATAAAATCTTAGCTATGCTATTTCAATATTGCAATTCAATAAACTCCGAAACATCAAACGCTAACACTTTCTACATGGAAGTTAAGGTTCACATGAACTAAATGAGAAATTAGACTAGTTGCAAGAGTTTACAAGAATATTTAGAAGCTTCCAGACCAAATTTATTTTCACCATATTTCCCCTCGTGTCCAAAAACATGTCATTCACTACACTCAGCTCTAGTTCGGAGCCCGCAACTTGTTGTAAAAATACAAGCGCTGATTACTCAATAAAGGTAGTGGTGAAAGTTACGTGAAACCAGATAAATTTTGAAACTGTAACCCTACCAATTCCTGCACAATAAAATTAAGCTGCATTCTACCAGGTTCATACAGAGTGAAAAACAAATGGAAGAACGGGAGAACGACGAACATTTCTGAATGTTCCTGGATCTGAGGAAAGTAGTGTGTCGCACCGTATATTTCATTTCAGCTTATTATTGCCCCCCCCCCTCACATCAGTTTTATAAGGGCTTACTTCATATAGACAAAGCCTTGCCAATGTGGTTGAAAAATTAATCGAGAAGGCCTGTTTCAGACCTGGTTGTTAACAGCAGGTGTACGAAAATAGCAACACATTTAATACGGAGCTGGGCTAATTACAAAATTGATGCTTTGAACGCGACTGGAATTAATGGCATTCGTGAATAAAAGGGTGCTCCATCACAATGACAAGTCAGATATTGAATTCAAACAAGCTGGCGATTGATAGGAGATAATAAGCTTCGAAACGAGCAATAAAACAAATTATCGTTGAGACGTAATCTAATTAATGAATGCGCGTTACGTCCGGAGCTGGAAGCCGAGCGTGTCGAGCCGAAAGAGCCGTGAAAAGATTGAGAGACGAGGGGGCCTGTTTTTTTTTGCAAAGCTCCAGTAATGTGAATAAAATTGATACAAATGTGTTGGGCGGCTAGAGAATAAATGATGAGAGGGAGAGCTGTATGAGGGCAGGAACAAACGAGGAGGGCAGCGTCCCTTGCGATATGTCTAGCCTCATCATTAACATAAGAAGGGAAGTATGGAGGGGGTCCAGGGCTGGAGATGTGAGCAGGGCTTTGCAGGCGGATCAGCGGTCAGAAATCACCGAGCAGGTGGATGGAAAAGTCACCCTCCCTTTTGCCGACTAGGGAGGTTTTAGTTTTGCAGCCTTGTTTTTCTTATTGGAAGGGGATGGGGAGGATCAAAATTACATGCGTCGTTCGAGGATGTTAGGAAAACGCGTTTCTTGCCGTTCGAGGGAAAAAGAGATAAAACTTGCTGAGTCAGACTTGGTGATATTGCAACGATTCAGCCAGTTCCGCGTTGCAATGTGGCAGGAAGGCGTAATTTCTCGGAGAAGTTTCCAGTGCCTTGCGACAAATGGTATAGCCCTTAGTATTTTCCAGTCAACTTCTAGCGCACACTGAGCTTCAGACTATTTTTCTAAACGTCTCTTTGAAGCTGTGCTATATTATTAAACATCAACAGCAATAAAATCATGCTATTCACAACTCTCAACCAAGTTTTTATTTGCCCCTCTTCTGGTATATGCAAATTTCAGTCAGATTGACCTACGAACCTTAAGAATATTGAATTTAATTGCAGACCACTCCAGCAGTTGCTTCTTTTCTTTTGCCTTCAACCTACGGACTTATTGTGAATAACGAAACTTGTCAATGCAGCAAAAGGCACACGTTCAAATGCACGTATAGTTTCTTGGAACATTTCATCTCCAGTACAGATATTCACTTAACTTCGGTTATGCGAAAATTAGATAAAGTTTCCTACATAGGTAGGGGCTGGAGGAGTAACTTAATTATTAAAACAATGATGCTACTTTCCTTAGCCCGACACATCCTTACGGTTACTGGCAACAAAACATGCCATTTAAGGAAATGATTTGTGTTTCGTGTGGGCAAGAAGAAAAAAGAATGTGTGAGTCAGTAAACGCATTGAAAGAGAGAGAGAGAGAGAGAGAGAGAGAGAGAGAGAGAGAGAGTGGTAGGGGAAGAAAGGGAGGCGAGCGGGAGAGAGAGGAAACGAACGAACGAATGAATGACGGCGTAAATTTCCAAAAACTGAATAATATTAGGACCATAAGGTCCTCTTTTACAGCACTCCTGTAGTTATTAATACACGTGAATTCGTCGGGAACCCATAACAAAAACATTAAAAAGGAAAACTGCTGTCAAGGCTGTTTCAAAAAAGTAACAGTGAAACATTTAGGCAAAACAAACAGCAAAGTACAAAGTACAAAAGTATAATAGGAATGAATTGTACTCGTATTATAGATCGAAATTTGCAGAATACATGATCCGTTACGAGCATTGGCTTTGTGAGTGTTGCGTTGAAAGGGATATTGCTCAAATAAATATTTAGGCTTTCTGAATTTAAAGACTTAAGAGAGCAAAGTGCCACTACCAAGTTTTTTCTCTCCTTGTTCTCAAGCCAGCCAAGCTGCAAAAATATGAAGTTAGATGGGAGTCGAAGACGAAGCTCAGATTTCCCTTTCCAGGATCGTGATCTGCTCAGCACCAAGGTCGCAGTAGGTGAGGGAAGCGTGATCGGAGAATGGTATTAGAAATGATTTGGTTAATTGTGCTTTCACGTGTTGTGAGAAGTCGATCCCAGGTCTCCATAGTTGGTACAGACCTCGGTACACGAGAGAGTGAGGGGGGGGGGGGGACAGAGAGAGAGATATTTTATGTTTAGCCTGCAGATTATTAGAGAAGGTGTGGAGAAGTGAGGATATGAGCTTCAAATTAACTATAGTTATCGTTATTTATTGCTCAAAACATCGAAACGGCTCTGAGGATTTTGATCGGATTTTTGTGTAGACAGCTTTTAATGATATATGACATTATTCATCCGTTCGAAAATGATGAGAGCGCAATGAATTGTTGAAAATGTCACAATGACGGGTTTTAGCGCTGTTTATTCAACATAAATATAGCTCATACGACATTGGTATTCCCGAATAAGTGGTCAGAACAGTCGTCCCCCCATTCTCTCTTCTACGTGCAATAGTGGGCACAAGATAATCGGAAGAAACCTCAGAATTCCCGAAATTCAAACTAACGTTTTATCCTCTCGCAGTTTCCTTTATTTCCCGTCAAGTTCATACTAGAACCTTTCCAAAAAAATGTATTGACAGTTCGAGAAATTTTCTGTACGTTGGTTTTTGGTATAACTAGCAACAGTACAAGAACTTCAAGCGCATCAGTTTATACATGAAACACGATGTTACGGTTCATGAAGTTTTATGAACTGAGTGAAACATAGATTGAGTTAATATCTTAAAATATCAAAAGCTCTGATGTACATGGGGCTGAGGAAAGTTGTTGGATGTTTAGCACCAAATCTTTTGTGATGTGGTCAATCGAACAAAATGTCGGTACATTTTAGTCGAAATCCGAGTTGAATTGATAGAATCTTTCGTCATTTACTACATTTCCTCTTCATTCGTACACCCCAAACTGGAAAGCAGTTTCGTGATGTGCACAAAGAGGCGAAATTCTTACAGAGGTTCCCTTCAATGCTATGCGAACACACCTCACCCTCAGCACGTCAAAGTGATGTGGAATAGGAATCGTTAATCGCCTCATATCTCGATAATACTTGAAGCTATGAGCCGTAGACATTCTTTGATCACTTCGGAATAAACGAATACGTGTAACTGTGCACGAAAAAACTGCATACGCGAAACCGGGGAGTTCTGAAGGTTTTGAAACGTTAAGATGTGAAGCAAACTACAAATAAAACTAGTCTAATTACATGGCTTTCCTTCCCACTTTGATAATTTGGTAAACCCGTATCGGTATAACTTGAAAATGAAAAGAACCTGAGACAATTTTGGAGCATACTGCTGTAGTGAAGCGGCGAACAATTTTGAATGAGGTTATACCCAGATGGCAGTGGGGCTGATCCCTCGGGGGAAGTGAAACTAAGTTGTTGATTGACACGTCGGGAGCTGTGGCTGCGACTTAGTGCCGTTTTATTTACTGCCGGCAACGTCTGAACACAGGGCACGTGGTTGCTAAACGGCAGGAGGATTAGCTGGCGACCGCTTCCGACACGCGCCTGCCGAGCAGGACCCTCGGCCTATTAAAGATCGCGGGAAATTCAACAGCGCTGGAACTCGTGGAACCCCGTTTGCAGGAGCGAGGGCGTCGCTTTATTAACATTCAGCGGTTTCAGAAGGCCATAAATAATAATGGATATTCCCAAAACGCTTGCTCAGTGTCCTCTGAGGCAAGAGCAGGAGGCGATTCTCATCAGACTGGCGCCTGGGTTCCTTCCACCTCACCCTACCCCTCAGAAAGGATCTAAGTTCCAAAGATGAATAACATTCCTTTCAGGGTGGGACCGCAACAGTCACCTCGACCTCACTCCCATCCACATTTAATTATAGTCCGGTGTAAATGCTCCTGTCCTTGGAGATATCTACCCTTTCACCGCATAACTTTTGACTGGCCCCCCGCAGTACGCTTTTGTTGGACATTTGTCCAATCGCGTTTGCAAAAGGAAGCATGAGATAGGAATGAGATCGCAACGTTATTTATGACTTGTGAGAGTGGACAGATCGGTACACAACTATGACACAACCAAATCGACTTAAAGTGCTGGTCTTTATTCATGATTAGGCGGGGTGACGGTTAATCATTACAAACCGGGAGCTGGGTGGGAGTGAGCATGATCATGAGTGACGAAGAACACCTCGAGACAGCGACGGGGTTGCAAATGAAATCTGTGTTATTCGCAACATTACTGATCACAACAATCGATGTGATTGCATTATATGGGTTAAAAATTATGATTAAAATTTCAAACGACTAGATCCCTGTTTTAATATCCTGCAGCCCTACCTAGATTATAGGCGTAATAAGCAGCTCTGAGTAGCGGACAAATTAATAATAAATCAACAACTTATTTGGTGGTTTAATAAATTGAAATTAACCATATTCGTATCCAAAAACAGAGTCGGCTCTAGCTCAAAATACGGCACGCGCGCGACGTTGATACGAGCAGATAAATACGCGCACGTCCGTTTTAGTCTCAGTACTAGCTGATTGGCTGTGTCCGTCTTAGATTGAGATTATGATGTTAGGACGAATGTTTACTAGGCCACCAACAGCTTGACAAGAGTATGAGTTGCCTCGTCGATGAAAAGCCCTGGACGACTATCTGCAAATCAGGTTTGGTTGGTCGCAAAACGTCTTTCCACCATTGACGAATATCCCACAGATATTCCTGAATATCGCAATCTGGGCAAAACCTACTGTTGACCAAATGTTTAATGATTTATTTTGATGATTAATTTTTATTAATGTTGTTGAGTAGAACTGGATTTGGCTCAAATATCATGAATGTAAACGTTACTGGAAAATGTAGATGTTGAAAATTGTATGTACTTAGCCTCAGCAATGATAGTTAATAAGCAATGGTGATGCAATAACAGTGAGAATAACTGTGGGAAACAGGTACGTCCCGCCTCTCCCACATTTTACCCCCAGCGGATGACGAAAGAGGAAAGATTACTTCTAGCGATCGCAGTGTTTCGAATCATTCACAATCGTCGCGTTTTCTCGTGTTATAACATAAGTACGAGCAGAGACATTAAGTTGATTTAATTTGTTTAATTTAACGCTGACTTATGAGAAGCTACTTATTATTTATTGTCCCATACAAAAGCTACGTCAGAACTGCCTAATTTCCTTCTATTCCCCGCCCTAATAAAACCAGAGGAAATGGATTTACTGTCGAATTTCATTAGTACGTTCCCGTTTTAACTTCACTTTGCGCAGTTTACGGTCAACAAACCTGAATACTGTTTCCTAAGAATTATGTGGAAATAGAGGAGTTTATTAGTGTGACCGTTAAACCACATCAGTTCGCCCGAGTTAAATTTCTCCAATGTCTTTTGCGTAGCGACTGTAGTTGCAATATTTCTGAAATGGTCAAAAACATAAGAAAGTGAATGTCGAGATTACGGTACTTCAGGCTCCGTACTTTGAGATCCATTAGGAGAAGAACGTGGCCGTGGATCGTTTCAAACGTTCAAAGAAATCGGATGACAATACCCATAACAAGGCAAACGATAAACGACTGAGAGCCATTCTCGGACTCTAGAAGCGCATGAATTCGATATAATTTTACCTGTAATTTTCTCATCAATGCTCCTTTCAACCCCACAAAATCTCTTCGTCATCAACAAAAAAAGGACTTTGCAAGTTCTATCGATCTAATGAGCTACGCAGGTCAGGTATTTGGGTTTCAAGGTCGTGTGCATCGTTAAAATATATATCTCGCGACGCATCACACAACCTGAGCTGCACGCTCGCTCTGCAATTTTTATGGCTTGAGCTACTATTCCAATATATTTTTGAACAAGGTAACACTTAACTTCATGTTTTACGTAGAAACTAGTTGCGGTTAGTTTCGGAATTTATTGAGCTGCTGCTACGTACGCCACAACGTTTATTTGCAAATCAAAATTCATTTATCACTCAGTTCCTTTGAACTTGGTCAAACAACACTTCACAGCAGCAGGAAGCGGTAGCGCTTACAGTACCGGAATTTATTGTGCTGCTCGTACTCATTCCAGAACCATTACTGAGCAATCGGTACACAGATAATAATGAGGCTGTAAACACGAGTTTTTTTGATGTAGGATAGTAATCACTTTTGCAGAGTTATTGGGTAATAACTGTTAGAACTGGTAGTAAGCAAAACGGCGGTAGTTGAAATTCAGGAATTTCTGGAGTGAGCCCCATGTATCTCATGAGCGCTTTTGAACACTCACCCTTTAGGTATTGGGTTGGGCTACAATACCAAATTTCTTCAACATTCCAGCGGAGTTTTTAAGGAAAACCCCGCGCTAAAAACGCTTTACGTCGAAAATGTTGATAATTTATTGTGCAGCTCTCGTCATTTTTCCACGAATGGGAATTTTATGGTATAGTTGCCTTAATGAGAGCTATCAATATAAAAAATTTAATCAAAATCGTTAAAGCCGTTTTTGAGAAAAAAAATTGGTGTTTTTATCACTATGATGACCATTTTCTCAAATGGTGTTTTTCGCACTCAGGAGGGTATGAAACGTAAAGATCTGAAGAAAACTCATATACTCATATTACGTAACTCTCCTTTCTACTTGGTAGAGCCAAGGAATGTAAAAAACCCTCTGTCGCGTTTTTTTCAGCCGATTACACAACTTTCCTTTTTACTTGTAGAGCTAATTAAAGTAAAAAACGACGTAAGGTGGAAATTCGGAATTTCTGAGGTTAACTTTGATAGATGCCAATATTCAACGTTTATCTTATAGGCTTGCTGAACTGTCCTTGATTGCTGAATCGCTTTCTGTCGAACTTTTTCGTAATTCATTCTCTGTTCTTTTTACTGCAGATGGCAATTCAACTGTACGTCATTTGGAGCTGCCTACACCAAATCGTACTAGCAGCTTTCTAGAAAAAAAATTTGGTGTGGTGTCACTGTGACAACTGCTGTTAATTTTTAACCGATCTTGGTGATTTTGGTGTCCCACGATGACTTGCAGACTAAATATCAATCTGGAGTCAATTCGGTTCTGCCGTTCTCTCTTATCTAGTTCACACACAGACAGACCATTTTCCCAAATGGTGTTGTTTTTTTCGGATTTAATAACCGCTGAAACATAGAGATCTGAAGAAAACTCAGTTTTGTTCAAACGGTGACATGAGGGAAGTAAAAAGGTTTTCTATCTACAACCACAATCGTGTCCTTATAGTCTGCGATCTCAAAGGTTGGAGCACGATAATGTATGAAAAAACCTTGGTAATGATTTCATGAAAATGATTTCTCCAACAGGCTCACAAACCCTTGCCAGCGAAGTAGATACGAGAAAATGTTTTCAGTGACACAGCTAGCAGTCTCTCTCGTCGACGTGTCTGGAGGGTGTGATAGGGAGAATGTATTGTTAGCTGTCTCCTTGCTCCCACTACAACTCATGCCTGCTAATGAAAACTTCTTAAGCGATCAAGCTTAGCATCTTCTGCTGCAATGGTAAAATACTCTGAGCGAAAGAAGACAATTGGGCTTTAAAGACCTGCGAATATAAAGGGGCTCTGGAAAATTAATGCTCCAGAAGTTAGTATGTTTCAACTCGAGGGAATTAGCGAGGCACAAATACAGACGTGTACCTCTAACCCAATCCGCTGTTAAATCATATACGGATGAGTGCTCCACCAAGATGTGGCAATATGACGTCGTCAGCTTGCTCTCAGCTGGGTACACTACAGACCCAAGGAAAAAAATACGTGGAAAACGAGGTCAGAACCACCTTTCCATTCACACCTTAAAATTGACTGCGGGATATGACGTAGCCCCCCTATACACCACCCTTCCATTCTCACCATTCGACCATCCCGTTGATGAACAGCGCTCACAATACTTATTCTCGCTGATCCAGGCGGCAGTTAAAGCCACACTTTCGCCGACTATTAATGCTCCCTTCCGACTGAGTTCAGGAGCTCTAAGCCGTGCGTGAGGTCGGGCTTCGTCGTGGGATCCAAATCGTCCCCGCTCTCTATTGATGTTTGATTCGAGTTAATATGAGGGAACAATTGCCTGCCGCTACACTGCGGCATTGAATAAAATTACTTCCCCCGTGTGCCTCACGAGGAACACTACTTGTGCTGTGAATACTACCACACCGCCGAAACTGTGCGCATTACACCATCAAAATTCTCAATAATAATACCCAATAAGCTACTAATTGGCTCTGAATTTATTTATAATGGCGACTAATTTATAGGGCTATGAAAGTTATTGAACATTCCAGAATTTTGATACTTAACCACAACGAAACGAGTTTAAAGGCTATACCAAACATTACCGACGAATATAAGAGATAGGTACAATTGAGCAGATATATTTGGAGAAAATTTTAACCATCCAGCCTGGATTAGTGAAGAGGCCTGTTTGATGTTGAGTGAAGACACAGGAAAATATAAATATGAATACCTTATGCCAACTTATTCTATTACATGTGTATTAGTAGATCGAATTGCTTCCTCACGCGCAGCCACGTCGACACGTAGAGCTGAAAGGAGAGAAAATCAATATTCAAACGTTGATCAGTTTGAGCTACACGATCGTACCAAAACTGTAAAAATTTCGTTTGTGCAGTAAGAACAAGTTTATATTTCATTGTAATTGCAACGAATATGGTAGAAGCCCAATTAAAACCAGAAGCACGTTTCCATAAAATTCTACAAAACGCAAAACGATTGCTCAAGACGGATGTTTCGAAAGAGTTTCGCATTTGCATATGACTCGACGCTGCTGTTAGTCAAGTCTAGTCAAAGAACGTCGAGAAGAAATTTTCCAAACAAGCAGAGTAAAAATTGGAGGAATGAAAAGCGATAAATTCACAATCGTAATGATCTTATTGAAATAGTACATGAATACCAACGATTTCAACGAAACCCGATGAAAATTGTGAGATTAATCAATGTAGGAATGCGCACATTGTCGGTCCGATTAAAATCGATATCACGGAGTACCGTACCGAGGTTCGGAGTCGTACTATCTACAGACTCAAAACCATGGGTTTCGTTTCAACAGTGGTTCACAGACGATTTCATTTCTGCAGAGGAAAGCGAAGAATAGTTTAATGATAAAAATATCTGGCGCGGCTTATCGCACAACATGAAAAAAACCCTCTGTTGCGTTCAGTGATTTTAATCACTTAAGCCAGCAGTCCAATCTGTTTTTCCCCTCAGTTTATATAAACATAGTAGAACTCGACTCAACGTTCTATAAAGAAACTGCCACTGCTGAACGTTTCAGAATTTATTTGGTCCCCCTGTTCATATACGCAATTACGTGAACGATCTTTATCGAGTAGCTCCGTCATACGTAATTTACAAAACCGTCCACGCTATTTTTTGGGAAGGTACGAACGAATAGTTTTGAAATATAGATGATACTGTGTTTGAATTCCAGAACTTCTCAAAATGCTCATTTTTATCCTACGGTCAAAATTAAATCTTCATTGTATTGTTAGCTTATTCAACTAACAATAGATTCTTGTAAGAATGCTAGTTTCATATGAGCGGAATTCTTGTGGTTAATACTGCACTAAGATCGAGTTTTGTCTCAGTTTTTAATAATTTATTACGAAAATGTTATATTCATGAAAATATATGTTATATTTCTAGTTTGTTTGTTAATGTCCTCACAAAAAATTTAACCATAATCATTATAGCTAATTTTAAGAAAAAAATTATTGTTGTTTTTATGACTATGATAACTGTAGATAGTTTTGAACAGATTTTTCGCATATTCTTATTTCGGCATCCCATGTTTATCTGCTGGTGAGGTTAAACTATTTTGAAAAAGGGCTCAGTTTCCTCTACAGCGTGAAGACTCGAATAAAACTCAATACATTGTTTCAGCTGATCATAAAAATTTCTTTTGTGGGGCTACGGATAGTAACAACACGTTGTACAATGTTTGGTTGGGCATTTACGGATGGTTGTTTCGATTCTTTCCTTGTCACAAATGCCTGGGGCCAGTTTTCACGATAAAACTCACCTTTTGGATGCTTCAGGTGGACACGGATTCCCAAGATGCACACGTGGAGATTTCGAACTGTAGCGTCTAAATGCAAAACCACCAGCATTCGACTCGTTCTTTTTAACTTATTGGAATGCTGCAGCTACTCGACGTTTCTTTAACGCCGACGAAAAGCATTAAAATTATATCGGCAAAGCTTCTATATGATTGCCTTTGCTTGAAGGACCGTGTTTTTGCGTGTTGCAGGTTGTACGGGAGAAAATGTTTGGGATGCGGAGAATCCATCGGAACGAACGAACTCGTGATGCGAGCGAGTGAAGCGGTTTTTCATACGAGATGTTTCCTGTGCGTCGTGTGCGGAGTCAAGTTACAGAAGGGTGATCAATTTGTAGTTAAACAAGGGCAGCTTTTTTGTCGCCAAGACTACGAAAAAGAAGTGGAAATGTTTCAAGGGTATAACCAAGGTGAGAGACGCTAAAGTATCGCGAATCA
This sequence comes from Pachypeltis micranthus, assembly GCA_020466155.1. Classification (NCBI taxonomy): domain Eukaryota; kingdom Metazoa; phylum Arthropoda; class Insecta; order Hemiptera; family Miridae; genus Pachypeltis; species Pachypeltis micranthus. Next base: position 19,053,437 of record CM035774.1, on the reverse strand, counting down.
AATTAAAGTTATTTCCTAGTAAACGTCCTCTAACTGGTGATGTCATTATATTATTGATTATTTTCAGAGCTTTTATTCATGTCGTAGATTGTAGAATTATAAGTATACGATGTATACACATGTAATCTACAAAACTGGAGAAAATGTGGCTCCATTCCCTTTTTTATTTAGTGTTTTAACTCATCTCATGAAAAAGATATCGGTCGTCATTGGCTGTTGAACTAATGTTGTCAAGTTCATTCGGTGTGAAGCGTTCTGTAGGGCGTTATTCTGACAGGCAATTCATCTAAGTGAGAAGAGAATCGTAAGTCCTTACCAAGCGTCAACAGCCAGCGATTACGGAGTTCCAGTTCACTAAAAGAGTTCGTAACAATAACCCACTTGAAGTAGAGTAGAAAAGCAGCTAGACAACATTTAGGTTAGTTACTTTCTATGCGTTCTTCCTAATCCTCAAGCACTTCCTAATATCACTCACTCATTTTAGGAGATGTAGCAGTCGAAGAGATGATAACTGTTAGGCAGACGGATGGGAGGCGAGGACCGAAGAGGCCAAGGACTATACTAACTACACAACAGAGAAGAGCGTTCAAAGCTTCCTTCGAAATTAGCCCAAAGCCCTGCAGAAAAGTGAGAGAGGGGCTTGCGAAAGACACAGGCCTTTCCGTTAGAATCGTTCAGGTAAATCTTGAGATCTCTTTCTTCGTAGTTTTAAACGTAAATTGTGATAGTTCCGCGTTTTATTAAGATATTGTGTGTAATGAAGATCTGTAGTCGCCCTTTCTCATTCGACCCCCTCTTTATCACTGGGTTCGTAAGCCTGGCTGACAGCCCATAAAGCCTGTAGTGCTATACCCTCCAAGATTTATCCACTTGACATTTAATTAAGACAAGAAGGATAAGAAGTTCCCTGAAATAATGGCCGGTAGTCACAATACCAGCTGTTAATATGTGAAAAGAATGTCTTAGACGTGCTGCAGGTATAAAAAGCTCAACTTTATATTGCTTTGATTTATCACAGCCAAACATCAATTGTGGCTTGATTACATTTCATTTCAAACATTGATATTGGACAACTGACCGTACCGGTAGTAAATGCAAAACAAAAAGTTGTTGCGGTTTGTCTTCCAGAATCGCTGTGTTCAAACTATTACCTACGAACATCCACATGAGTTATACACTCATAAAACGTGCTATTATAATTGAAAAATATAAGGTACGATATACATTTTTTTAAACGAAGAGGAGTTCTGTAGACGGCTGCATATCAAGACCCACAAGACTCCACAGTTCATGCAAAATATCCATTGCGGCTCACCTCACAAGCTTCCTCAGCCTCAAGTTAATTCCGCGGTTTTCGTGGCCTCAGCTATCAATCCGATCTACTTTTCACCAAGCTCATTTGAACTCGGTCAAGGGTAGCTTACGTGATTGAGCTTAATTGTCCGGAATTTATTGGGCTTCTGGTAATAATTATCTGATTAGCGTTACTAAGCGCTCCCGGTACAGGTAGTTTATTTGACTACCACCCTGATTTTTCTGAGAATGTTAGCATCACATGAGTGAGATATACAAGGAAAAACGAATCGATTTTCTTCGAAATGCGCTGCTCTTACCATTTTCCCATAATTTCGTAGTGCTGTAGTGGTATTTTAAACTGTCTATCGGCAACGCTATTCAACAGACCTTGAAACCGTTCTCAAGAGCAAAATATTTGGTCTTTTGATCGCTACGAAAACGTGTAGTTAGTGTTTCCGATTTTGCTCATACCTTTATTTTCGCGACAATTTGCGTTTTCCTCCATCGTATTAATAGACACTAAGAATTTTCCCAAATGGTGGTATTTTTTTTTTTGGATACAGTACCCCTTTAAACGTGGAGAGAGGAAGACAACTTTTTTATAATTTCAGACGATCGTATACTTTTCCATTTTACTTCGTAGAGCTGAGGAAAGTAGAAAGTGCAGCACTGGATGCCATTTTGCTTTCCTTAGCCTAACCAAGTTGAAAAGAAAATTGTGTGATCGGCTGAACATTACTTTTGATTTTTCTTCAAATCTTGACGTTTTGAATAGCTTCTTGGATTTAAAAATGCTTATTTTTGCCTGTCAGGAAGCTACAACTGTTCACTGGCGATCAATATGTTATCGAAACCAAAAGTTAAGCATTGATTAATAGGAGATACGTGGGGAGATTCATCAAAACCGTCATCTAAGTTTTGGGAAAATAGGAGAAACCTCCTCGACTTCCGAGCCTTAAACGAAAGGGACACGTGTACATAATTGTGAACGGGTCAACACGATCTCGACAAAACTGAAGTTTTAGTGGCAAGTACGAAAAGTCCTGAAGTAAAACGAGTACGTATAAGTTGATGTTGAGTAATGAGATCGGTTGCCCCTTTTCCTAAAGGGGCAACGGTTTCTAGACCCATCCACTTTTCCATCTCTTTAAGGCCTGACATATATTTATTTATTTCTGTACCCCTTTTCGTTGAAGCTGATCTTCGGGCGTTAGATGATTTGCTCAGAACGGAAAAAACGAAATCATTTACGAAGGAATGTTGAGTGACGCCTAGCACTTCATTCTTCATTAGTTCTTCTCGTTACTACGGAATGCTAATTAAATATGGATCCCATTTTTGGTACAGCAATGTTGGCTATCGCGTTGAAACAAGATGTGAAAACATTTCTACAACATATTCGAGAGTAAAGCCTTCTAGTTAGTGATAAATATATAGTATTTCTATAAGACTATCTGGATTTATGGTCTTCGGAAGAAACGCGAAACGGCGAGTAGTTGACGAAGAATAACGTAAATATCTCAAGAATCTAAACCATAATTGGTCAACCCTCAGAATCCAGCTAATATGATATATAACTAGAGAGTTCTATCGAAACTACGAACGAAAAATTTAGTTTGCAGAATATTGAATTCGATCAATTCACAAATATTTGGTGCGTTATCCCACAAATCAATCGAATAACATGATGGGCGGGTTAAAAATTGCACAACGAAATAGTAGAATCCTCTTTAATTCATTATCTTCTGCAATATCGCAACAACTGAGTTTTCCATTTTACCGGAAACGTTAGCAGGTAATTGCCCCCGTCCGCTCGAGCCAACTAGTCATTGTATTGTCAGACAATCGAATCAAACAGAAATCTTACAATTAAAAGTTCAAAACGTCGAAATGAACATTTTATTAAACCCCCCTCACTTTCTAGTCGGAACAATAGAAATCCAATTTGTTCCGCTTCTCGTTGTGGCAACTCTCAAAGCGGCACAATAAAAATTAAAAGGGACCTCTTCAACGTTTAATTTGTCAACATGAACTTTTATTGCTTCTGCAGCTCGAGAGCAACAGTTATCCAGAGTCAGTAACGAAGTGGAAAGCATTCAATTTTTGATTGTTGTTTGAAAGTCAGCAGACCAGAGGTTGTCAGATTTTAATATGGTGGAGAAAGTAAGCGGAATGAATAAAGAGTGGTGCAATTAAAACGAGAGCGTGGATTGTTTTCTGGTCGCCCTGCAGCTTGTGGATGTCTCGCTTCTCGGATATTGCTATTTCGTTCTCAGCTAAGCTCAACGCTTCAATAGAAATTATTGTTGCACTTACGTATCTTGTCAATGAAAATATCAACCCCAACCCCTCCAATCCAATATTTTATCTTTGAAATATTGTAGAAAGCACTTCAGCGCTAAAACGAGTGTGCTGAGGGTAAGATATTGTGGAAAACCCTGATGGTAAACAGGACAATTACTGACAAAGCCTGGGAATAATTTATATACGGTTTTTTTAAAGGGTCATTCGAACAAACTGAGTATCCAGCCGATAAATTCTGGTCCTGTTTACTACCTTTATAGCGAGTTAGGCCTGGGTTACGACTTAACAGGAACGTCTCAACTCTCGGTGGCCCTGGAATTAGACGAAGGCGAGACATTTAAGAAGAGGGAGCAGAGGCGACGCCCACAGCCCATTTCCTTAAACGAAACCAAACAATAAGAACAACCTAAACCCCCAATACCATAATCTGGCTTCACCTTAACCTCCTGCTCGTACTTACCGAGAAGTATGACAGATGTCAGCTGGTCTGGGGGAGAGGTGCTGTTATCAGGTATACCGGGAGATGTTTCACTGTGTAGACGATAGACAGTCAACGAATAGAATGAGAAGACTGGAAGTAAACGGACTGGTGTAGCATGGTTGCGATGGGAAAGACTCTCCCCCCTCTGATGGTCAGGAGTAGTTAGGCCAGAGATACCTGCGCTTATGCTTGAGGTTCAGGGGCATCGTTTCTCTCTCCCAGAATTTAGAGCTGTTCTGTCTTAGTCGGTCTCTAAAGTATCTTTGCTACGTGTGCTGGAGATCACCTTACCAGTGGTTGAGTTATTGGCAAAGCAGAAAACCACTCCTTCTCTTGCATCTTGGGAACCACAAGTCGTGGTAGGGGCCGCTCGGATGCTACTTTCCCACTTCCTGTAGCTTTGAGCGTTCTCACGTAAAGACGCAAAGAAAAAAAGAGATTTCTTCAGCATAGTTGTAGCTGGGTTCTTCGTTACATTTTAAATAATGCACTTTTCCAGACAGTGTTTAAATGAATAATTAATGCAATGAACGGGAGCTTCACTACATATCTGTACCAGGGTAACAGTGGAAGCATTAAGTATATGATTGGTAGATCAAAATTAGCTGAGAAGTCCCCGCTCAAATTACAAACTGCACAACTTTTGCTCGTTCATTACACAAAGCCTGGACTTGCAGAGAACTGTTTCCAGTTTGTTGGTACCTACTTATTTGTGGAACACAGCCAATGGCCGGTGTTCGAGGTTGTAACGACGACAATATTTGTACTGCTGCACAAAAGTGTGTCCGAGATTTTTGCTTTATCATAATGGAAACAGCCTATGCTGCTCGAAGTTTCCTACGCACAAATATAATTCCTTGAAGTTAGGTGCACATTGGGCGTAAGTCTATTCGAGTGTTGCTGTGAGTTCCCCTTTTAGCACTGGTCTACTGAATTCTATTGTTCGTCGTTAAAAAACTATTGAATACCTACAGGCCTTCAGATTTAGAACTTTGAGGCTCCAGCAATGGTTACAGCAGCGTTGTTTGACAACAATTGGTACGAAACAGTCAACTCGATCGGACTTTCTAACAATCTACGTATGTCTTTCAATATTCTGAACCCGGTCAAACACAACTATTAGCTAGCAACGTAGTTTCCCTCATTTGAGCGTTCAATGGATTTTCCTGTATCTCTCTTCCCTATTTCACTTCTCACCCTTCGCTTCGCTACCTCTTTACAGACATCCAGAACTCATACCGTGACAGTCTCTCTGATCCGTACGAGTGTGGTCACTGATTACTTCCAACAATCCCATGAACCTATTACCAACTATTGTTTTTTCGAACAATACTCAGAAACCTCTCGTGAATCTTTTGCCATCTAAGCAGACTCAAGACAGTAGCGTTCTTTCCTCTAATATAGTCCTTTTCAGGCCATTAACTCTCTCTTGCACCCAACAGTTTTATTACGCTCATATTCAATGTATCGAAGAGACCTAGCAAGCACATAAATTAGTAGAATGACTAGTCCTATTTCTCCATCAAAGCTAAAGATATGACATCCTGTCGATGCATTATTTGGACCTGTATGCAGTAAACATAGCTCTCCTGCGCACACTTCCTCCACTGTCTGGACTGTCGATCACTCAGCTCATATATTCATTCGCTGTTTGGGATTTATCGCGTTCATTTAATAAAAAGTAATACGTCAACTCCTTTCAGGTCTGGTTTCAAAATCAAAGGGCCAAAATGAAGAAAATTCAGAAAAAAGCAAGAATGGACGCAAAAAATAACAATAGCACTTCTAACGATGAAAGGCGAAGCGACTCAAACGACGGCGATATCATAAAAAGTGAACGAATCAAGGAAGAAGAGCACAGTAAGTTTTTTTACTACAACTTATTACGTTACCTGTTTTTCTTTCTTGGTTCAAAAATTGATGAATTGCCCGGAATAAAAATTGTTTTTGAAAATGCGAAGCAAGAGTTAAAGCAATGAAATAATATAAGGAAGAAGGAAATGATTTAAATCCACTTCCAGCGATCAAGGTAAAATGCGAGAAACGAGAAGTTGAGTAAATCAATATTTGGCCAACAGTGGATTATTACTTTAGGAGGACCGGCTTGAGTCTGGACTAACCAATAGAAATTGTAATAGTAATATTTCGAATTACGTGTTATGCAACTTTAAACCTCTACATGTGCAGGCGCTGTGGCTCCATATAGTTAGCCCAAAGAGCCCCGTGAGGTCGAACCGTCGGAACCGTCGAAAAACGAACTTTCAATGTTCGACAACGCATGCAAATTGCATACAATTTTCCTTTGCCATAAACACCGTTCCGTTCGCTTTCCCTAACACTAACGGATACATACTGACACGAATACCATGCGGTATAAGTTAAAAAATTGGAACGAAGCTCTGCATAATAAAGGTCTTGAATCCTTCTGGCAGATGTGTTATCGTCAGACATTTTGTATGGAATTCAATGGCCATTGGAAGTCGATGAAACGCGCTTAACCGTTCACTTTGGCGTGAAACTGCTCTGGAGAAATGAAATGCCAGCTCAGAAAAGATCCCAAGGAGGAAGCGCCGTCGTCATGACAACTCCTCTATCGGAGGGTCCCCTTCCTCTTTAATGCCCGCTCTTCCACGCCGCCCATCTTATATTCTCCGCTTCGGCCTTTTGTGAGCTCTAGGAGCCGATGTACGTGCCTCGACTTCGGGTATGGCACAGCTAAGGAGCAGAATCCGACCTAAAGGGAGAACCGGCCATTGTCGACTCGAGGCTTCAGAATGGTGGCCGCGGGACTCCGTTTTCGTGTTTGGAATACGCTTCAGGACGTTGTATTAAAGAGTATTTTTGAAATTCGTTTAGCGAAAGCCAAATCGAATTGGACCGAATACGCAGCGCAGGAGTAAGACGATGTGAATGTAAACGTTAAATAGGTGGGCGGCGAATCACGCAATATTCCTCGACCCCTCCTACATTCCGCGATTTTGATCGCTCTGCCAACTGCTCCAAAGTGTCTTTCAGTCAGATTATTCCCACTTGATAACACTTCGCACGGTTCTGTAGAAATTCTCAGTGCTTAACGTTTCCGAAATATAGCAGCATTTATTGAGTAGGTTCGTAATGAGTAGGACCTCATTGGTAATTTTTAGAGGTGTCAACTAAATGTCAATGGGGTTTGCGTCTACTGCTCCATTCCGTTCCGGAAGTTATTGTTAAATATCATGAACAATACGTAGCGAGGCATCACACAATTTCCCTCAGCCGATCGTGCATTCCTTTATTTTCATCGATTCGGCAAATCACCCAATTTATCTTTCACCCAGTTTATAAGAACTTGGAAGACGTTAACTGAGTGTTCTATATAAAAACTGGTAGTACTCAAGGTTTTTAAATTTATTGGGTACTTACTGCTAATATCACCGTTATAGATTTTTTCTGCAAAGTTCGTGTTCACAGTTCATTAATTGTAGCGGAAATGCAAACAAAAAGTTAGCCGAGGGAACGACGTTAGTTTTTATTTCAGGATTTTCGAGGTTGCTCTTGATTATCAAATCTCCTTTATTAAAATACCATCGTGCAGGATTTTGGTAGGTTCGACGAGGAGATAATTCTTTCTAATTATATCATAACCGTTATTAAACTTCGTCAAGGGTATTTCAAAATTCAGTTACCAGTTAACTTGGCTGTGGAGTTCATGGTTGACAAGAGGGTGAAACGGGTGCTTCCCCCACTCTGAGCTGAATTCTGTGTGGATCTCTCCACTGATTGAAAACCTACTGCCATCGATGAATGAGGCATCAGGGAAATGGCAAGGGAATACTCATCACAGGGAGACGACTAGTATAAGTTTTTCCTCAACATCCGCGAACGTCTTGAGGGGAAGTGGGTTGAACCAGACCACTGGACGAGCCAGTTCGTTGTGGAACTTGGCGACTTCAATGCGCAGCTCCACTCCTTTTCCCCCAATGACTCTCAATCCTGCACGTCTTGCGCCTTCGAGCCTGATATTTCTGAGAACGTATTGTCACTGCTAGATGTCCAACAAAAAACATTACAAACATCGATTCTTTAAAAATTGTGACACCCACCCGTGCAGGGCTCCAAATAGCACAACCACTTTTTTTAAACTCTAGTTTCACTTCGCTATACAGCAAGCTTCATGTTAAGTTATAGTTCCAGAAATAAATGAAGTACAATCAAGTGACCACTGTGTACTGTAGTATCATCCCACTGCCTTGAACAAAACCATAGAATGGTTTTCTTGAGAAATCTTGACTAGGTTCTGGTTTCATGGATTTATGAGCATCTTGTCCCAGTTTACGACCCAAATGTTCCCTGATATAATAAACAGGGTGGACCAAAAGGTGCGATGTTGGGTCCACCAAGAAATATTTTCCTCATTTCCTCCTTTCTTCCTCATTTTCTCCAATTCGCCCTGTTCCACGCGAGAAACAAAACGAATTGTTGAGGTCGTTCTACTGATTGCTGAACGCATTACTATTCTCTTATTTTCAACATTCACTAGTACGTCATTCTGATACTTTAGAAGCCATACATGGCATATTTTCCAGTGAGCTTAGATGTCTGACTCAGATAGACCCGATTGGCAACTAAAAGAACATCGTTTCCAGCTATCTAAATCTCGTTGAAGATTCTCAACGGGTGAACCGTACTGCTCAGTATTATTTTCAGCAGTCTGCATCGAGATCACGAAAATTGTTATAGTATGTAATTAACGCATAATCATTTAGAAAGTTGAATGAGAGTTAAGTCATTTAAATGTATTATGGAGTGCTATCACGATAGTAATGAATGCAGCTAACTGAAGTAATTATAATACTAAATCGGTGGGAATTTGATCAAAACAGACCTTTCGATTCTGTAGCCTTCTTCCATGACAAGAAAAAGATGAAATTGTAAATATTTACTAGTGACGTTTCAGTTATCTATAAACATTTTCATTATCTCTACAGCCCAGTGAACTCCGATGGTTGCAGTCCTTCACGATATCCGGATCTCTTACCCACCATACTAACTCAATATACCGTGGGAAGCCCCTAACAAGTTTTTATTAGGATTCACGAATATATCGGAGAAAGTTAAGTGTTCAGTTATGTTTGGTTTCGTTGTTTCTAGGTGGAGGTTATCTCGGAGACAGTTGCAGTGACTCAGAAGGAGTTAACCCCATGGAACCTCGTGATTACAGTTTGAACTGCAGAAAGCAGTTCCCACGGATGAAGGAAGAACCCGTTGACAAAGATGACGCTACCTTTTATAGGTCTCCTAATATGTACGTTGCAAATCACAACCAAGCCTTGGGCCTCAAAGGTGAGCGGACATTGTTTTATGCTTTCTAGCAGTTTTTGTCTTCGCCATACTTTTCTGTAATTTCTCCGAGTAACGGATGTATAGTTAAATGAGTTTATACATGTTTATTTGTATTTATTCAACACTCCCACCACAAACATGGGCACCCTTTTGGAACTTTATTCAAAAATCTCTCTCTCTGCTCAAGATTAGGTTCCCCTTTGTTGGGTGGACAGCAACGCCCTGATTGCAGTACATGGCAAGAAACTCCAGTGTTCATGAGTACCTGAGGACAGGCACTTCATCAATGGCGAAGTGATGTACCGGGACGAACCAAACCCTTCTATTCAGCGGAGGCTCGTCCAGGGCATTTGTGCTGACTGGATAAAATGCTCAGATTCGATCGAGACTTCGCTGTCGTCAGTTGAAACCAAGCGGTTCCCCCGTCGCCCGCGCTCGCGTTCGCACCCACCCAGTTCCCTGTTTGTGGTGGTTAAACATCCCCGAATGTAATTGAGAATAAACCTCTGTGTTCCAGTTACATTCGGGTTCTATCGTACTACTTCCCGAATGTCTCAGTGCGATACCGTTTTCAATATTCATCCCCCTCGTAACAGAAGTATCACCTCAACATGAAGCGTCCAGCTGCTAAACCTGTAGCGTGAAGAGAACTGCACAGTTGGCTCACCAAGATCACACTTCATGTCGTGCATGCAAGTACTGGGAAAGAAACTCCCAAACTCAAGAGGAAGCAGGAGAGATATTTGTGCTTTTGGTTTGCTAAGTACAACTTCCCGTTTTCAAGAGATTACTTGGATATCCAGGACCACTGTGAAGTGATCAAGAGAGATGTCAGGCCTCAATACTTTTCCGTGACCCTATGACACCTACTCCACCATGCCGATGAGCACCTCCTTCCCCCTCTGTTCGTGAGCAACGACAAAAGTTGGAACGCTTACCGGGCCTTCGAGCAGAGGGTATTGCCGTGCCGCACCACTCAAGCTAGTTTTGAGCAACCGTGCGCAGAGAGGAACAGGAAGAGAGAGAGAGAGAGAGAGAGAGAGAGAGAGAGAGAGAGAGAGAGAGAGAGAGCTACAGAGAGAGAGAGAGAGAGAGAGAGAGAGAGAGAGAGAGAGAGAGAGAGAGAGAGAGAGAGAGAGAGAGAGAGAGCTACAGAGATTGATTGCCATTTTAGCAAAAACGCAAAACGCATCGCAAAAACATTTTTACTCGAAGTTTTACGGGCAGGTTTTCAAATTCGACAAGTACATTAACAATCTGCCCGTAAAACTTAACTATCTGCACATTAAAGTTTTTTCTACTTGTCCGTTGCGATTCGTTTTTCCACTTGTCCGTTGTGATTCGTTTTTGTACGTTAAAGTTTTACTTCTACCATGTGTGACTGTCACACGTTTCTTTATTCACAGGTTTACTGCAAAGTATGATTTGGTTAGGGTAGGTAAATTGTAATGAATGCATTTTCATATTATTTAAACATATTTTATTTTATTAAACAAGAAAACAGAATTCAATCCGGGGAAAAAAAATCTAGGTCTGATGTATGTTAGTTTATATTTCCGTTCAATGGACAGCTACAGAAATTACGGTATATGTTACTGGAATACGGCCGGTTGTTCAAATTCAGACTTACAATTGTTTTATTGTTCAAACAAAGAATAATTCAAGGAAAAAATGACACTATCGGCACGCGGTGCTCCCAGGCGGTCACCCATCCAAGTACTAACCACGCCGATGTTACTTAACATCGGTGATCATCGGACGAGAACCGGTGTGTTCAACGTCGTCTTGCCCTACCACGTGACCGGTAACGGGATTGTCGTGACTCGAGAATCCTAAGACTATATAGAAGTTTCACTTCAAATGGTGGAAAGCAAATATCGATGAAACTCTGTGAGCCCCACACAATTTCACAGTACTGCAAACATGCAATTACTTGAGCAAACTTTTAGAAGACAGATATATCTCTCTCTGTGTTTGCACTATGTAACACAACCTAGGTTGAAACAGTATTTGAGATATACATAACAGCGCTTACTCTAATAGTGAATGTGCATTCGTACTGAAAATAAACATAACAGAAGGAGGGGCCCAATTTTCAAAATCGATCAGGAAAGTGAATGCGTCACACTCACAGAATTCTCTCAAATTGGACTTCAAAACTTAAAGATCTGACAAAATTCAACTGTCCTTTTTCTTGGGTAAGAAACGAGTAGATTTCACAAGACGTATGCACGTTTTCGAGCTTTATGATAATTATAAGATTGAACTAATAGTTTGATAATGTTCCTTCCCTTACCGACGTTGGTATTAATTGGGTGGTGGCTTACTCCAACCTTCGAACGATGTTTGAGTTACGCTAAATTGATAGGGCAGTGGTAACCTTCCAATTTGTGGTAAACCAAAGTTTAGCTTGAGTTGGTTAACTCCCGACTGGGTTACGAGCCCTCAGAATGTTACTATTTCGAACGCTAATGTTGGTGATACACCGAGATCGACAACTTAGGCGCGTCTCGTTTGCGTGGAATCTTGACAAAAGTTTTCCCCGGAGGCACCGAAAACGTTAGAAAAACCGAGGGAAACACAAAAACGCGAGGGAGGAAAAAATGCAGAGGCGTCGGGAGGAAATGGAAGTGGATGTGGAAGTGGAAGGCAATATCGAGAGACCGCCAATATGTCGAGTGAGGCACGTAAACAATAACGGGAAATAGCGGCGCTAGAGTCGGTGGGTAATATCATCCCCTTTCCGCCATACGACCTCCGACTCACCATCCTCCCTTCACCACTCTCTCACTATAACCTTTCAACAGATGGCTTTGACGGTACCTTGAAGTGGAAGAGTGTGGAGGGGAAGATGTTTCCTCCAAGTTCAGTTTTACAGCCTCAGAACTCACGGGTTGGGGGAAAACGATGAGAGGGGAACTAGGTTTTGCGACCTCTTTAACCTCTTCCTCGTCCTTTCCTTCTTTTACTCCAATAACAGCATCAGTTTTATTGTCCATAACAAACCTGAATATACCCCCACCTCTCACGGGTCGAAGTAAAGACTGGGTTTCATTCCCTTCCATGCTGCCCACTCCCTACTAACCATCTTATTGCCGGCTCCCCCTTCCACTACAATTATCTCCCATTTCCCCACTCTTATCTCCGCCCCTCTCCCAAGAATTTCCATCCTCCCTTTACGTAAATTTGTGCATTGCAGGAGCGAGAGGTTTTTATAAGATTGCAGAAAAAGGAAGCATTTTTGAATTTGTGAATTGAACCACCCTCCCCTTGTTGTTTCACCATAACGTTCCACCGCTCGCTTCTCGCGAAACCCCTAAATCGACACATAATGATAAGTGTTGAGGTTCTCTTTAGGAAACTAAAAGAGACTTATTGCATTAAAAATTATTTAATTATAGGGGTTTCCTAAAGTAAATCGTGTGACTACATCATAATGGGTACTGTACATACTACTTACCAATACCTGATTCTCTAAGATGAGATTTACTATGATGTTAGGGCAAGTGCTGGGTATATCTGCATTAATGATGTTGTGAATGATCCCTTGAAGAGTGGTACCACCCCTCTACTGGAGGAACAACTACTCCTTAGAGATGAGCGGTGGAAATGGTGTTCTGAAAGGAGAAAACAGCTTCGCTGGAGGATTGCGGCGAACTTTCAAGGAAAAATAGGCGCCATAGTTTTCATTGAGTTTGAGCAGAAAATACTGGGTAAGGTGAATGTATGGATGGAATGACATACCCTAAGAAATAGCTGGGCTTATAACGCCAGTTTCGCACCCCTCCTGACTGTCAGGGATTCCTGTATCGCTGTCCTAGTATTGGCATGCCTCCCAAGCATATTATCAATACGCAACAAACAATTTTACATTTCATAGTTGCGCATTTATGTTGTACTTCGCCTGAATAAATGATTTATTATACGTCATGCGTGCGGCATAGGGATCTCAGAGAGTAACTTACTGTATCTTCTTTTCCTATCCTTTTCAACTGAGCATTCATCACAATAACACCACTACAAAATATTGTAAAGTTATGTATAACTGTTAACGAGAGTCATTGTTCTTTTTAATCAATCACAATATTCTCTACTTTTTAACAAATCAATCCAACAACACCTGTGATAACTGGGGCAACCAAAACTTTAATAACTGGGTCCTTATCCTACATTATCCCCCCTTCTTTAATTGGCCTGACGTTCGCTGCTGCTAGACGGTTAACATGTAATCGTCTTTTCGTGTTAGCAAGCTTCACATCAAACAGCACGTCATTGATGCGTTTTTCGATAACCCACGGACTGGTCCGAGTATGCTTGAGCTTTGGGCAAATCCCTTTCTTCCTTTTTGGGTCATATACCCAAACCCAGTCGCCTTCCTTAAAGGTGGGTGAGCGAGCTCTACGATAGAATGCTTCCTTCTGAGTTCGCATCTTCAACCCGGCTTCGTTTCGAACGAACTTCCGTACTTGCTCCAGGCTTCTCCGAAGGTCAGAGGCAAGTTCTGTTTGTTGGCAAGCTTCGTCTGTTGGTGGTCGAATCATTTCCTCGGGCAAGCGTAAATTCCGGCCATAGATTATCTGAGCAGGAGAAAAGGCAGTTGTATGTTAGGGTACATGCGGTATGCCATCAGGAACAGACTTTGGCGTCCCAATCAGTTTGATTCATGTTTCTCGAGCATTGCCAGGTGTTTCGTAAGAGATCTGTTCAACCGCTCTACAAGACCAACCGACTGTGGATTGTAAAGCTGTCGTCCGTGTACGATCAGACACTTTGACCAATTGGGTCTCAAAATTTCGTCCTTGGTCCGTTAAAATTTCTAAGGGGACTCCGACGCGGCAGAAAACTTGCTCTACCAATGCTGAGGCTATAGTAGCCGCCTCCTGGTCGGGTACACAAATAGCCTCAGGCCACTTCGAAAAATAGTCTGCTGCTACGACAACATACCGGTCCCCACGCTTGGTGAGAGGGAATGGTCCTAAAATATCAATTCCCATCCTCTCAAGTGGGGCGCCAACTGCCATTTGTTGGAGTGGAGCTGGTTTGGTTATTCCTGGTCCTTTATATCGCTGGCATTCTATACATGACTTGCACCAAGTTCTAATAGCTCCCATCGAGCTATCAGCTGGCGAAATCGAGGGTCTTCAGACACTAAGCTGGCAGGGTATGGTCGATTTTTCTGTGGCTGATGATAAAATCGTACGATTGCAGAGTTTCTAGCCATCTTGCAAGTTGCCCTTCTGGTTTTGGTTTATTATTCATTCTGAATAATAACCCTATGTTTTCGGTCACGAAAAATTTTTTACAACCCCCCCTCAAAATTTGATACTTTACGTTTCAAGACTTGGAGATTCCAAATTTGCAATGTCCGTCCGCCGTCCAACGTCCCCTGTCCCCCGTCCGGGCCGTTTTGTGCCTTTAACGTGGTCTAAAAAATTCGTTCTTTCGCCCAAAAATCCGATTTGGTATCTAGTTGTGCCCGCCATCTCGGCAATCCGATCGGACAAAGCCCGTGGTTGTAATGGGCAAAAAACGGTTAAAAAAATTAACGAAACGCAGTAGAACGCAGGAGCTACAGCGTTTCGTCGTTTGAACTCCCTCCCTCCCCACCCGGTTCATTAAAAAAGCAACCACCCTCGAGGCGAGCGAGCGCGCCTCCCGCTCGCTTCCCTCCCAACTCCCCTTTCGCCTCGGAACGGGGGTTCGCTTCGAGCGCCCCCGTTCCAATTTCCCCGACGGGGCGAAATCATCAGACGTTTTGTTTCCATAGTTCCATTGTAGCCAGGACATGTTTCGTATGGTTTACTACGAATGCTTCGATGCTAAGTCGAATGGGATGGGGGAGCACTAATACTAGGTCAAGCTGTTCATGAAAATAATAAACCATTGTGTAATAATTTGCAGGGTTTTTTAAATGCCTATTATCGAGTACTTAGTATTCTAGTTACGTAGGGCTGATAATGTGGTGGCGATACGGCGCACCAGATATTTCGAAAGTACAAGTGTCAAATCCAGGATACAACTGGTTACCTGACACTACTGTGGTCGTCAACAATATCAAATCTCTACCTGGATCATTCGAACCTTGCGACCCATAAAGAGGGTTGTGTCTGTAAGCGTCAACAAAGATGATGATGAGAACAAATTAAAACTATGTGGAATGAGGAATGGCTATCTTGCGGGTTAACTTTCTGGAACATCATGGTGTAACAACCCCATAGCATAACGAGTAAGGGGAGTGGGGGATGTTGTACGTATCAATATGGAATTTGGTCTACCTGATGGAGTGATCTTATAGGGGTTTTACTTTATAAACGCAAAAGACGGCTATTCAATTAAATGTTCAATGTGCAATTAGTTGAAATAATATCATTTATGATGAAATCCTACAATGCTATTAATGGTAAAAGACAGATCTGGATCTGTGGCGCTGGGCGCTAGGTGCTATCCTTCCCGCGCGCGAACAGTTACTTTCGGTTCACCGATGGTTTCGACAAAATGAGTTCAAATAACGACCGCATTCTTTTCCGCATTCCTTCCCGTCGAGTCGACAAAGACCCTCTTCGAAGCAACGAGCCTTTTCAAGGCCCCTTTCAAATTTTAACTGACGTGTCGAGATATTTTTTCGATTAATCAGGGGGCAGTTTGAAAAGGAAGCGGCTGGCTCGTCGAAGAAAAGGGTGGGGGACATTGGCATTCCAGAGCTGCTAACAAGCCGCTTTCCTGGGCCCCTCGACACTCGGGGTTTTCCAGAGGGAGCAGTATGATTAATAACGGAGCTTCTGCTCGACCGGGCATTGTAGCTCACAACTCGACACCCTCTCGTAGAGCAAAATGGCTCCTCGCGATGCGATACTTGGAAGTCAGTTCTGGGATCTTCGAGTTTGAAGTAGTTACTTCAACGCAGATGGAGGGCCAAAGACCCCTACAATTCCGGGTGATAGTAATATTCCACTGCAAAGATTTAAGACTTAGCGTGCCACCATGTAGGGAACTGAAAATTGTAACACGGGACACAGAAGAACCTCAAGCGCTGAAGTACATTCGCGTATCTTGATGTATCAATAGCCTGATTGAAGAATCCCAGGTATACAGTGTCTAGGGGATTTTGACATCTCTGGGACGATTAAAATTAAAATACGCTAGTTGCACGTGCTGGTCACTGCTTGCGTCGTGCCAATATTCTTCTTTGTCTGAGTGTTATTATGACCCCCTAGTGGAAGTCTCTCCAGATGGAGAATCTGTAGACCCAGTGACCACTGGCTGTGGCCATTGACACAATATGCGAGGTTCGAATGCCTTTGCCAAGTCTTTGATATTCTGAGATCTTCTATTGACTGGTATGTGTGGACTGAAGAGGGAATATTAGAACTCTCCCCTTGAACCTACCCTAAAGGAAACACTGTGTGGGTCATCAGGCGGCTGAGAGGGGGCCGCTAGTCCAGGAAAAATAAGATTATAACTTGAAAGCCAGCCGTGCACCTTCAGACGTACTCGCTCGACCCATTTTCATGTTACGTTATTGTTGCAGAGTACCAAAACAAGAGTGAAGACCCTCAAGTGTTCGAGTCCCTTCATCCTTCACCCTACGGCGCATCAGTTTTTCACTCACAGTCTCGAATGTTCTACTCGTTGAGAAACCACGGCGCCAGCAGCAACCCGATCGACCGTCTCTATTCCATGCAAAATTCCTATTTCTGTCCAGAAGATCAAATAAATGAAGAACACATTTAAATACTAGATATTTTCTTATGTTCGGAAGCAAATATCTCGTTTTGTTTGGTTTCGTGCACCCTCGAAATAATCAATGTTCTATAATTTAATCAATTATTTGATGTCATTCCATCTCAATTAAATGTTTGATGTACTACTTTTAAAAATCATTTAACTTGCTAAATGTAAACGTTTCCGTCACTGACCATCGTTTACTGGTTTGATGACACATTTGACTTTTTCCAAACGACGAGTTTCCTTAATTATTGAGCCGATCAGACTGCATAACGAATAACAACAGATAATAGAAGGCGACACAGCACATTTGTGGGGACGGTGACACCATCACGGAATTGAGCACAGCTTTCAAGGAACATTATATTTTCTCTATCTGAAAAATACATATTTAAAAAATCATTGGTGACTGTTGACTATGGAGGGATAGGAAACGCGTTATAATCATCTACTTGGTTTACTGGTGAGATAACAGCAAACCGTTAGCAGCAACATGCTGGTCCTGAAGCTGGTTATGCGACGACCGTATCTAGCGTCAACTTGAAAAGAAAATAATAATTGCCTCACCTTGGCATTTCAAGATTACGAAAACTGAACGCATTTGGCAGGATGCCGCTCAATAAAGACTGCTAAGATTGAGTTCTGAAAACAAATATGTAAACATCACTGTGGCTGGAAAGTGCCCCTGGTTTTTCATAAATCGGCTCATCAAAAGTCTATCGGCTGGCGTTTCGGCACAACTGTGACTGTGTTCGAGCTTCAACTCCAGTTCTTATCCAATAAAATTTACTCGTAAGGAACGTAGTATTAGCAAGATCCCTCAGTAATACCAACTTAATTTCTTAATCATATAATCAATCAAGACAGCATAGGACTTACGGACGAACTATCAAATCTTTTCCAAGCCTAATAAACACATTTTTTTAAATGGTACGTGTAAGTGTGTGTGATTTCTTGACTTTTTTTAACGTAGTTGATCATAACAAAACTTTTTTTGGCCAAAAATGGTTCTAACGATCTTTAAAAAAACTCATAGGGTACCCTCAACCAGCCAAGAACCAATCGTGGAAAATCGTGCAACCTGCAAAAAATAGCATCCATCATCTGTAGCAATTCCAATATTCAAATGTTAAACAAAGCCAACTACAAAATGTAGCAAATCGGTTTTGACTACATTTTTCGTACCGTAAGTCCAAACATTTGTGAAAGGGCATTTCTGCATTTTGGGAAAATGACAAGAGCAGCACAATACATCGAATACAATCAGACTTTTGACGAACTTTCCCTATCAAACACTACGCTGTTAGAACTGATTTTGCAAAATGCCGTTGGTAGATAAGCCGCCTTTACGCTGGCCATTCAATGAAAGTCACATTATAACATGGAATCACCCTATGAAGTATGATGCTTCAAGCTCTACTTATTTAGTGGCCAATTGTGTTCTGTGCAGTATTCTGTACTGAACGGTTAGCAATATTCACTATAATATCACTATAACTGAGTTTCGTCTATATTCGTGTTTTCCTGAGTGTGAATCTTCTGATAGTTAGAAATCAACTGAATGGACCCTCTAAGTCGTTGATGTTGTGCTACAGGTACACTATCGTCTCCCATACCATTTTACGCAGCGGCATCCTCAACTCACTAAATGCCGATGCCTCAGTTTGAAACGGAATTCCCAAAGTAATCGCGTTCATCAGAGAAAATATCTTTAAAACAACGTACGCTCAAAGTATATTTACAAAGCATACCCTACCGTCATTCACCCACTGCATTATCAAATAAACGTCGAGCAATCAGTAGATGCGGAAGTTGAATCCGTTTGAAACTCACGTTTACACACATAATTTAAGTACTAATTCACGGCAGTATGGTGTTAAACCGCTGGTACACCTCTTCACCCCCTAAGGATCTCTTCGTAGAATTGATATTGAAACTTGACCGTACTGCTTTTTAAACCCGTAATGTCTGGGGCGAAGTGATCTGTATTTAACAGTCGTTTTCCGATTCGTTTGTTGTTAAATAATTACTCAATGAAATTTAAATCGCAGGTATCAGCGTCAGGGATCAAAATATACACACCAAACGGTAAATTCTCAACAAGACAAAAGGAGTTCTACTACACTAACTCAGTTAACTCTATTCGGTAAATGTTATGCTCAATTGAAAGATCGATTTACCTGTAAAAGAAGCGACAAAATAATTTATACTACTTCTTCTATTGATTGTAATAGGATCCTAAGTACCCAATTTTATATGTAAATAAACTTTTGATGGCTGTCTCGTAATCAAGAATCCAAGTTTATTTGTTATTTCCTATTGCAAAACCAAAAAGCTCACGGTAAGTGAACATGCATGGAAGGGGAACGAGAGCGGGAAAAACATTTCATTTCACGACTGAGTCAAAACTGATTTCCTCTTCTCTCTTGCGCCGTAACGGAGGAAGAAGAACGGGCAACACGAGAGAGTATTTAAAAGGAAGAGTAAGGATAATAGGGGTAGAAGATTTAATAGGACAATTAGTTAGGAAACTACAACAAAAAGTAATGTGAGGGGAATTCTGGCAATCGGCATGAAATAAAATGAGAGGCGAATCACATTTATGTAAAAGCGAAAATCGAAAAAGAGGAAAACCAGAGGGAGGTAACAAATAACACTTTTCAAACAAAAGAGTTGTTAGTATTTAATTGTATCTGTTCAGCCCCGAGTGGTACATAGCTCCCAATAGGCCCAATTTATTATATTTCACCTTCTCTTCACTTTTATATTTCCTTTCTTCCGTTCTCATATTAAATCCTCCATGTCTAGATGCTATGTCACTTTCCTTTCTTCTGAAAATAAAAGAAGATAGGGCTTGAAGAGAACTGAAGTGCGAGAGTTCGCTGCTACTATTACAAGCTATGTTTACATTGTCAGCAGGGAGTCTGAAGGGTGATCACACAGGAATAGTTGTTTACTTGTGTTAACTTCCATATACAGAGAGACGATCATGGCGCTTGTTTTACTTTTACCTTGGCATCTAAGCAGCTTCGGTAAATTTTGTTCGCTTTCAAAAACGAAAAATATTAACAGTACTTGGTATTTAATGTGACATCAGCTAACACGTTTACTAAGGCTATGACCAAACAGCAATCAAAATCAATTAGAACTGTATTTCTCTGATGGCGGAAGATGAGTTGGGTTGCATTGAAGTCTCTTCACGTGGGTCGGGGTATCCCAATAAAACTACTCGACGGTTCCTCATGTACCACCTCCACCAGTGTTTGGAGTGATAGTGAATTCTGAGAAGCAACCAAGACAAGACTCCGACGTCCAAACCCAGCGTGGCTGCTGTAATAATGAGCTGGAGAACTTTCGTGTAAACTAAAAGACCTCCCTGGAACAAACCGAAGTTACGCGTATAATAGTATTTTTATTGACACTTCTTATGCCCGCAATAGAATAGGTACGTACGGTCATAACTTTGTGCACATCTTGTCGGAGAATCTTCACGACCAAGGACGACATGAAGGCAGCCAATGGAATAAGGAACAAAAAGCTAGTGAAATCACATAGCAAAAGTTGGCGCTCTCTTTTGTGGTTGGAGGCGAAAACCCACGCAAATACAGATCCAAAAATGTTGAAGCTGAAAAACGTTAGCATCCATCAATTACAATGTGCTTTTACATTACAATTAAAATGTCCCTTATGCCTAAGATCCACACACTACAAGAAAAGGAAAATCTCACGTCGTACTCCTCAACTGCCACTTATTACCACTTTGCACTTATCACCACTGAAGTCTAACGGCTGTAATTAAAAAAAAAAAAAGTTAGCCTCCGGATGCGCGAACCTTAATGGATCAGAACCGATCCATACCAAGAGCATATAGACAAACACGCAGATACCCTCCATCATTATTTGGAAAGTGGTAGAAATAACTATGTCTCCAGGATGGTTTGAGGTGGTTGCCTCGTAAGATTTTATAAAATATCGTGCGCGTCAAGTGATTTTTGTACCTAATGTAATTCAAACTGTTATCTGTCAACAAACTTTACCAATTACCAGCGCAAAACCAATTTACGATTGGGAAACTCACCCAATGGTGCGAGCATGTCAAGATGCAGGTGGCTGAGGAAAAAAACCCAGCTAATTCTCTTGAAAGGAAAAGTGAATAATCAACCCACAATACGCTTTGGCGGCCACAGGCTCCTTCTTCAAAAGCGCGTCAAGTATTTAGGAGTGAATATAGGTGAGAGGTGGGGCTTCAACACCTCCAGTCCCTTAAAGGCACTACCATTGCAAGGTTTGCCTCACTGCGTGCAATTACTAAGGTCACTTGGGGTGTGTGTTACCATGACACTATTCTCATGTATAAGTGTAAAGGTCTGGGCGTGATTGGCTACTGCCCCGTTGTGTGGGGTAGCAAACTAACAGTCAATCAAAAGAGAGTATTGGCCCAATCCCAGAGGGCTGCGCTCCAGTGGATCACCAAGGCCTACGAGACTGTATCAACAGAAGCACTCCAGGTGATCACTGGTCAGTTACCAGTTGATCTGGCCGTTGAGTGCATGGTTGACAAGTGCAGAGTGAAACAGGAGCTTCCCCCGCTTTGGGCTGAACTCCGTGCCGATCTCACCACAGAAAAGAAACGTGACGCCATCGACGAATGGGCTACGAAGAAATGGCAAGCAAGATGGGAATCCTCGTCAAAGGGACGTGACACGTATTAGTTCTTCCCCAACATCCGTGAACGTCCTCCACGAAAATGGGTTCCGCCAGACCACTGGACGAGCCAGTTCCTCACGGGACATGGTGACTTCAATGCGCGGCTCCACTTCTTTTCTCTCAAAGACTCTCCGTCAAGCATGTCTTGTGCCTCCAGTGCGGAGGAAACAAGAAACCACGTGCTACTCTACTGTAGTTTCTACAACAGTGAGCGACGGTTGTTGGTAGGACAAACGAACTTAGCAGCATTGACTGCTACAAAGCAAGCCTACAAGCATTTTGCAGAGTTCGCGAAGGTGATGGTTAAGAAACGAGGTCATAGTTAATCTTTCCTTTTGAAACTTTCCACCCAAGTAAATAGTTAGATCAGGAGGATACATACCTGAATGTCGAGTATGACTCTGCTGTTTACTTTTTTTAGGCCTACAAAGTATGGAGGAATGTTATGTAATCGGCTGAACAAAAATTTCTTTCTTCGGATCTTTTCATGTTGAGGAATTGTGAGTACAATACACACCGTTTGGGTATGTATGGCGGAAAGTAAAGAAAAATTCAATTCCGGAGCAATATGGATCAATTATACTAGTTATACTTACAATAGTAATCAAAATTCAATGCATTCGTCTTAAAAACTACTATTTTGATTAATTTTTGTGTGAACAGTTTCAGGCATGGCAGTATCATGCAAATTTCGTTTATGGGCAACTGACGGTAGCAGCACAATAAATAACCAACAGTTTCGATTTTCGGTTCTTTTTTCTAATAAATCTAACTCATGGGATACGAACGTTTCCAATAATGTAAATTAGATAGCGAAGAGCCCCAGCGGAAATACCGGAATTCAAATTAAATTTGGATAGCAAACTTTTTTCGTGTTTCGGTTATAATTCCTCAGGCGTGACCAAGTCGACAGTCTCATTAATTATCGATACGGTCGTTCTTTAGCGACTCATGGCATAAACTCCAGTACTGAGTAGAACGACAATTTATGTTTTACCAAGTTCATTCGAACCGAACGAAAAATATATTGAATTAGTCGCTAAAACCTGTAGTACTTGAGACCTAAGGAAAGTCGTGTGGTGCGTTTAAATAGCGGCTAAACGGTTAATGTATCAGTGTACTGAGGTAGTTAGGAGATGCTTTTTTTGAAGAGCTGCTGACTCAGGCAAAAATTACGGCAATCGCGCCGGAGCTCCGATCCACAATCCTCGACTTTCGTCGAGAATTATGAACAATATCTTATCCACTAGACCACGATCACCCGGTGCCTTTAAGAGGAGTCAGTCAGCACATCTCCCCCCTTGTCTTTAGCCGCTGCTCCTGTAGCAGACTCTTTTAAGGAACGAATTCTATGAGAGTTGAGCGAATCCCCGGAAAATCCGATCTTTGATTCGAGAAACGAGGTAGCTACAAGGAAAGTCTTATGTTTCACATTGTAGTAGGCGTGTCGCCCATTTTATTTCCCTTCGCGCTGGAACTTTCGCAGCGTCAGCGAATCCAGGACCTGAGAAGTCTTCACATTATTTCTCTCTTACTTTTTTAATTTTTCTCTCTGGGCCTCTTCTTTTTCTTGGAACGAAGAAGTTCGACCACTAGTTGGGCGCCATTGTACTGAGGTCGTTTGGAGATGCTTTTTTTGAAAAGCTGCTGACTCAGGCAAAAATTACGGCAATCGCGCCGGAGCTCCGATCCACAATCCTCGACTTTCGTTGAGAATTATCAACAATGTCCGGTGCCTTTAAGAGGAGTCCGTCAGCACATAAGTTTCCACAAACGATGAACGTTCACCGACATACACGGTAGAGGAGACGTTCTGAACTGTGTCATTAGGAAACTAAGATCAAACGGGACTAATATGAGCACCAACGAGATAGCGCGAAAGTTTTACTGTCTGCATGATTAGGTAGTCGGAGAATCGTATGAACAACTAGGAACTAGCAGCTGAACCTTACATTTTAGTGTGATTCGTGCAATACAAGGAAAGGATGGCAGGGTAGAAGAACTAATAACAGTACACGTACGACTACCCGAGAGTACATCGTAACTGCATGTATTTCAGTAAAATCTTTGGCAAATAACACGTCAGATATACATTCGTTTTAAAGTTCATTTTTCATTGAAGATCTCCTCGTTCCATCCCTATGGAAATGTCTCAGCTCATCAGTAGCATGTTTGGCGACAAAACGAATTAGATTGAAGATCCTGTACTCGTCAGTAAATCGTTTAAAATTTGACGAATTCGAAGGTACAGCGTAAATAGTCGAAAACCCGAGGACTTCGTACTGCGAAGGCCACTCGTTTTTAATAACGTCCAATTTCAAAATGTCCACGTTCTCGAACTCCATCGCTTTCCCCACTTTCGACCACATTTTCAGTTGTTCGGAAACTGAAGGGGAATTCGGCGAATAAAATAAAATGAAGGAGTCGTTTCCGGAATTTGCTACCATTCGGTCAAAAGTGACGCCCGTTACCGTTTTGACTAAACCTTTTTCGCCGATCGGCGGGTCTTCAGTTCTCACGTCTGGCTGCAGTTGGTTCCTTTTAAGTTTCTTCAAAAAATTATCGAAGGCATCTTCGCTGAACTTCCCTTTTAAAGAAAACTTTCCGTGTTTAGTTTTGGCGAGAACTAATAAATTTCTAGACGACGGGGCGTAAGACCAGCCGTGACGGAAAAAGTCGTTCGTAAATCGAACCGTTGAACTGATGGCGAAATTAAAATATTTTTTGTAGCAGCGGGCTATTTTCATGATTCTGTTTCTCCAGTATTTCGTGTGTACGACGTTTTTCGTGAAATCGACATCGTAGTAAACGACGACCAAGGGCTCCTTGAAGTCGTTCACGTTATGACGATGTCGGACTCCAACCAAACCGTACTTCACCTTCTTCATCCACTTCATCAGATCTTCTTTGGTGTGATTCCCGCTGTAAATGATTTCGTCTCTCTCGAATTTACTTCTCATCAGTTCCGACCGGACAAAAACGATTCCCCCTCCGGGGCAGTGATTTTTCATCATTTCATGCTCTTCGCAAATACCCATCTTGATATCTCCTTTGGTTTCTTCGGCCAAGTCCAAAAACGTTCGCTTCAAACTAAAATTAAGCCCTTTTTCGAAAAACCCTACGTAAACCGACTCGTTCCGAGCGAACTCACCTAGAAATTCTTCCGAACTGACGTAAGTGGGGCTCTGTAGGAACAAGCTTTCCATGTATTTGACGAGCGAGTGGCCTTTCAGCGACCCGCCGTAATTCTTCCAAAAAACTCCGTTTCTATACAATTTTATCGCTGGAAAAACGTGTGCGTCGTTTTTTTCACAAATTCGCTGGTCGCTGACGTCGCAAAACACTACGTACAGTTTTACAGAATGCAGACTCTTTTGCAGATCGAGGGTGGCTGAGGATATTTGAGAATCTACGTACTTACGGAGTGAATCGGAGCTGTCGACGAAAACTACCATAGCGAACTCGGTTTGGTACAAACCAACGTAGAAGTTGGAGGGAGACAACGTCTCCACGCGCTGGCTAGTGAAATGACATCGCATGACGAGAAGACAAATCAAAAGCGAAATAGCCCACAAATTCATCGTATTGTTTTCTTCTGTCCGTACATCAACGACAAAAGGGATTTACAAGATATTTACGAACTACTATGCACGCTATTGATTCGTGGAGGAGCGCAGAAATGTTCAAATTAATAGCAAATGTGAAGCAAGCCAATATGTAGGGGCTTATTGGATCGCCAGCCTGTTCCAACAACATTGTCACCTGCCAATACTCGTTTTGTACTCGTCAACTTGCATATTATGAGATGTAGAACTTCCTGTTCCTATCATCTTTGCTGCCTCACTCCAGTTAGGCCCGCGATTGGGCGTTGAATGCAGTAACCTACCGGAATAACTATCACTCATATTTTTTCTTTCGTCGACCCAAATACAGAGAGGCAAATGCAATCGGCCTAATTCTAAGGAGGGTCACTCGTATGTTTTCAGGCAACGCAATTCCGAGCAGGATTCAAGCGGTGCAGATGAACAGTTATCAAACTATTGGAGTTGACGAAATTTCTCTAATTTTTGTCATAGGTTGCGCGATTAAATTGAACAAGGCGCTGTTTAATTTTTTTACTCCTCATTCCATTCCATACTAGCTATTATGTAAATTAGCTTATGCTTTAATCTGTAAATAAATATCTAGTGCAGCGCACTTTGGTCGGCCCCATGTGCTGTCAGCGATTTTATCGCTCTTGCAACTGAATGACGTCTTCGTTTTTTATTCTTATTCTTATTTTTTTATTTTATTGTTATTGGCAGGAAGTTTGTTCACGTTCTATATAGAAACTATCAGTACTTAAGGTTCTAGAATTCATGGTGATTCGTCACTTTTTATCACGGCCTTACGGATTTGCGTTGGTAATTCATGCGACTGTCAAGATAATTGTAAAATATAGAAAATATCTAGTGTGCAGTAAGACACAACTTTCTGCAAGCCCCAACATTCGACGACCTGTCTTCGTTCGACGCATCGATGCATTTCTATTAAAATACTTAAGGAGAACAAAATGAAGGTACTTGTTAGTTGATAAAAGTTGGGAAAATCTGAAAAAGAACGCTCGATAAATCTCATATTCTGAGCTATCGTTTATACCACGCGGTATTTGTCACATTTTGATTGTTATCTATGTCCAATGGACTGTCAAAGGAACAATCATGGGGGCACGAAAGGGGGAGCTTGAGGATCGAAATGAAAATGAAACTTGGTGAGCGTGAGGAGGACTGTAATATACGTGCGGAATGGAGTTGAGTTAAAATTGAGCTGAGATGGTGTACAAATGGG
Source organism: Pachypeltis micranthus (assembly GCA_020466155.1). Classification (NCBI taxonomy): domain Eukaryota; kingdom Metazoa; phylum Arthropoda; class Insecta; order Hemiptera; family Miridae; genus Pachypeltis; species Pachypeltis micranthus. The sequence goes on along the minus strand of CM035774.1, from coordinate 19,026,775 downwards.
CGATACAAGGGCAGTACTCGGACCGTGTGAATTGGGGCGAGCAACCATATGAGAGAGCGAGAAGTTACTGGGGCGATAGTTGGAAGCGGAATGAATTTGGAAGAGCTCAGTCGTAGAGAGGAATCTATAAAAGGTGGAAAAAACCACCGTTGGAAATATCCAGACAAGTGGAATTTCCGTAGGCGCGAAGACCTTTGGAGAAAAAACCTGGACCTTGCCACAGGTGACCCATTAGGCAGGTATTGAAATCGACGGAGACGATGACTGGGGAAGTCCGAGGTCAAAGACTAACCAATTTGACACTTTGCGTCAACAGTAAACAATACATATTTATTGATATATTGACTAGTTGAGAACGTCTGTGAACGTAAAAATTGTTAACGCTGTAAAAATCTTATTTTGTGTCATAGACTTATAGCTCCGTTTACCACACTTTCGTAGATATGTATTTGAAAGAGCGAAGTTAGGTACTGGTTAGCAGCAGATAATTCGAAGGTTTAATCAAAATCATTAGAACCTTTTTCGGGAAAGTTGTAAAAATCCTCGTGTTTCGTCACCCCCTTCAGAAAATCATAAACGAAACGGAAACGCTACAAATACTAGTTGACGATACGAAACATGAGCTGACTACAACGTAGGAACGAAAATTGCCGTTTCCTAGGCGACACTAGGGAATTTCGAGATTCATCTAGCTGATTGGTGGTTGAATTTAAGCGGGGGGTAGAGCGATAAACGAGTGCAGGCCAGGGAGAAACGATAACTTTCACTATATTGTCCCACGAGTTCTTTCAAGTAGAATTTTCCTTACTATATTTACTGGGATTTCGCTGTCTCCATCTAGGCGCAGACCTATGCCTCTGAGACTCGTTCTATTCGACTCAGCATCTTAAAATACCTGGGAAACGATACCAAAATCGGACAGCCCACAATTAAACCTCAAGTAGAGTTTTTAGACAACGTTAAAAAACAAAGGCCGTGGGGGTTGTAAACATATTTTCCTGACCTAAAAGATAGGCGTATTATTCACAATGGCCGCAACCATTGCCAACCTTGTACACGCAATACACCTAAGTACAAATTATTTCTTAACGCAGGCCCAATAATAATTTATAGTTACGGAAGCCCTTATATGGATGTCACCTTTTGAATAACACTCACTTAGGCAAATGTTGGGTGTCAAACTCGAAGCCGCAAAGTTCGCAAGATGTTGAATTACTTTCAGCCAACCAGATCTCCAAACACCGCTTATGAACAGCAGACAAAGATCCTTTGCAATCGCATGGGGATATAAAAAAGTGCTTCTGATCGATTCCGTGGCATATCCGACACAGCAGAGAGGGCTCATTGCGCCTGCAATATTTCGACAGAGAAAACAACTAACTCAACAAAGTTTCCCAGCTGGATACTCGATTGGCACAATTTACAGGTGAACGTACTCTTCCATTTTCATGCTATTTTGAACCACCATATCTGTAATAAACATCGACGATTTAATGCCACTGACGTTGATAGTACGTCACTCTACAATATACAATCCAAATTACTGACACTAGAAATAGAGGAAAGTTATCTAAAGAGAACTAAATAACATTTTTAGACCCTTTGTGTACTAAATTACGACCAACCTGAAGCCGTTTCGGTGCACGCGCCGTGAAGACGTCCCTTTCGGCTTAAGCTACCGTCGGATCTTGACCTCAACCCCTCGCTGTTGCCAGTTCGAGAGCCATCTGAACCATTTTTGAGACGTTTGCCTTGATGGTTCTGCCCAATACTTGCCTTAGGACCGAGCTTATTTTTGGGAATAACCTCGATGACAGATAACACGTGATCAACGACCGACGAATCGCCGCTGGATTCGCTAGTGTGATCCTAGAAGACGAATTTGAGATGTCAAAACTGAATAACATTTTAACGCGATGTTTAAAAAATATATAGGCCGGAACAAATTTACTGGGCACGTCAATGCAGCTCTTTAACCTTACGCAGTAAGAAAGAGAATTGTCTGATCGGCTGAAGCATTTCCTTAGGATTTTTACGTTGTTGAATCCAAAAAAGCACAATTTGGGAAAGTCGCTTATGTATGTGTAAACGTGCTTGACAAAGAACGACTAAACAAAACCGACTGAAACTTAATATTAAGCCAGGCCAATTTCAGAGGCCAAAATAAGGGTATGAGCGCTATCGACACAAACTTAACTATAGGTATTATAGTGGTCAACAACTTTTTCAGATAAAACCATTTTTATCATTTTTTCCTCTATAACTCCTGTTGGGCGCACGATAGGGGGAGTTTGAGGATCGAAATAAAAATGAAACTCGGTGAGCGACTGTGAGTGTGAGGAGGACTGTATTCTAAGTGTAGAATTGAGTTGAGTTAGATTTGCGCAGAGATTGTGAACAATAGGGCGACACACGGCTGGTACTCGGAACGCGTGAACTGGCACGGGAAACTGTACGGGAGAGCGAGAAGTTACTAGGACCAGAGTTGGAAGCGGAATGAATTGGAAGTGCTCAGTCGTGGAGAGGAATCTGGAATGGATGGGGAGGGGAAAGGTGGAAAAAACCACCGTTGGAAATATCCACGTAAGTGGGATTTCCGTAGGTGCGACGAACTTTGGAGTAACAAAGACCTTGTCACAGGTGCGACCCATTGGGTGGAGCGGAAATTCCGAGGTCAAAAACTTGGAGATTCGGCGCTTTGCGTCGAACAACTCCTGAATTCCGAACGCGAGCACCCCCAAAAATCGTGATGGCAACCTCATCAATTATTATTAGGTTTGTTTTGCGATAAAGGTCGCGAAATTGAACAGCAACCCAAAAAATGCCTGAACTTTAGGCACTGCCAATTTCAACGTCGAACGTTAAGTTGTTTAACCAAGGTTATATAAATTGAGTGAAAAATATATTGAATTCGTAGCCAGAGCGATAAATCTCACTAAATGTTCATGGAGCTGAGGGAAGTTTATTCGTTAGTTGGACCACATTCTTTTTTCAACTTTGACAGTAATTTCAGGAATTCATACAATTTCCTACTTTGATGCAGCAGGCATCCGACGAAAGAAAGCTTGCCGGATTTGTCGGTATTATCATTTTTTATCGGATAATCAACCAATCTCCTATTCATGAAATACTCGATCAAAAAGGCAATTAATTTATTGAATTAAAACACAGCCACTTCTTTGGCTGTATGAGGTTATTAAGGAGAAGGTGAGAACTACAGTTTCATTGTGTAAGTATTTTCCATCGTTTGATCTTTTTACTGACGCCCTCGGTTCTCTCAGACAGACAGTCATTGAAACCGATGAGCTACATGCAACAGAAGGCGCACCGTCACAACTAATGTTTTCTGAAATAGTAGTGATCAACCATCGAATCTACTTCTTCCGACATTTCATGATGTGTGGACTAACGACCGACTTCCCACCAATCACGAATTAATTGCGCGTGGTGGCGACAAAAGCCGATTGCAAAACGCCTCAATATCTCTTGAAAACCTTTGGTATATTCTTTCCAGATCCCCGCACGCTAGATGGGGGTTTTGAACGTACCAAGCTCGGATATTTCCTCCCTTACACTATATTTGCTGTCAATTCAACCAATAACTTGAGTGGTTAGGGACGAATAGCCCTTCTGGCCTTGAAAGTAGATAAATATTCTAAATATTCAACATCTCCTAAATAAACGAAACACACACGGGGCAGCACATCTTATATCATGCACCACCGCTTCAGAAAACTTTTTTCACCGTTTACACTATAAATATATCGCGTTTTTACACACTAGAGAAACTGGTACATTGTGTAAATGGCGTTACGTACAGGGAACTCCGCTTCTTCGATTCCTGCGTCCGTGCTCTTCACGTCGTACTCACTCACTACTGAAACAGATTCATCTTTATCCAGGACTCTTGTCATAGTAAAACGATAGTTAAGCGCCTGAAAAAAATATTTGAGCCGATGCAGTACTATCGAATGGTCAATTTAAACGTAGTATGTTGAGCACCAGTGTATTCAATGCTAGTTGTTTTTTAATCCCCACAATCACCGCATTACACTAAAGTGCCTTGTAAAGTAAAAACACCGAAGCTTCCTTCTCACCTGGCTTTGATGGAGATATATCCCTGAGGTGGAGAAATGAGCAGATCATCCTGGTCCTCGAGATAACTTCAAAAATTGATCACCATAAAACTCGCTAGTTGAGTCAGTTCGTTTTTTCAATTTTGAATTTAGAGGTAGCGACAGATGGAATTAAAGTGTGGTGGCGTCCTCACTGAATGAAAGAGATGAACATGCTGGATATTTATTTTTTTCAATGTCAGCGTGAAAATTGTCATTGAAAACGTTATGTGTAAAGATTCCGAGAGAAAATAACCTCTCTGCTATATATGTTTGTAGCTGTAAATTGAACATCGTCCGTCCATCTGCAATCCATGTCACATCTATTGTTTGTGGGCGCTCATCTGAGCAGAATACTGATTTGAGACTCAGGTCAAGTGGCAGAGGGTTTGATGGAACTAGAAATTCCTACAACTACATACTAAAATCTTGTTAGATTGGACACAGCACGTTTTTCAAAGCTAAATGGGCGGAGAATTATGCTGGTTGTGGTGTGGAAGGAGGAGGGGGGGGGGACTTTTGATTAAATTAAATCAGGTTTATTATTTTGATTACTGGTCAACGCATCAGTTACTGTGTTTGAAGCAAGATCTGATTCCCAAAATGGTGGTGTACCACGTAACCCTATTTCCATAGGCAAGTAAGTTACGATGACGAACCACATCTTGAAGGAAACGATGGACACTGGTTTAGAGTTAGCAGTCCTAATAATGTTGGCTGATCTCTGAGGCTCTCAATTATTCGTGAAAATTTTGTCCCAAATCCCCAAGCTCAGATAAGCTGCTTATTCAAAGCAACGAAAGGAAAGCTAATAAAATAACCACCGGAATGAAAAATGACAATAGTAAAAAAGAACGTCTGGAACGTAGGATCATGTGGCGTTACTACAGTAATTACAGTTTTTCCGTTCATAATCAGTCGTAAAGAAAACGTTTTCCCTATTCTCGTTTCTGTGTCACAAATATCATTTTCCGTGCAAAATTCGTTCTACTTATACTAAGTATTTATTATCACACAACGAATGCGGTAAATTCGAAGATACTCTTTTCTCCCATAAACATGTATATATTTGTGCATTGGCGTATATACTTTCAACGCATTTCTACGAAAACGGTGATAGTGGACAAAATGTAGGAACTTGTTAGTTGATACTGTGCTACGCGTATTGTTCATGGGTCCTGTCAAAGTGAAGGAAAGCGTTAATTAATTAGGTTACATTGAAAACGCAGATTGCAAGAACTCATTGTGGCACTATGGAGGAACTCTCTGGAAAGATGATGTTTTCATTGGCTCCCACAATGAATTTATATGAGCGAGTCTTACCATAAAACTACTGCGCTAACCTTTCCACCCTTGAAGCCTTTTTGAAAATGCTTTTGCTTGAGAATCTTTCTAGTCGCATACACAAAATTAAGAAATTGAAAGTTAATTTCTGTAAATGAGTAAAAAAATTGTTAAGATGCTTTGACTACCGTGTCGACGACATTAATGGCGCGTTATGTTATTGAAGGCCGCTGGTTTATTGGTTCGAAAAGCGCTGGGTTCGAGTCGAACTTACCAAAGCCAATAAATTAACCGCATCATTGTTACTTGTAAAAAACAGAAATTGCGCACCAAAAGTTGGCCAAAAACGGAAATAAACATGTCTAGTAGTCGGAGATAGAAAATACACTTTTGAGGACTGAGAAATTGTGATTCGAATAAAGAAGCCCGAATGAACTCGGATACACTGGTTTTACATGGGACTTTCGAAGAATAACGTACTTATTAGTGAGATGAGTCGAAGCGTATAAAGGGATCCGGAGGCTGCACCTTCCCGCAAATACAATATTCACAACATTTGTCATATTTTCAAATTATTATTATTCTTGAATGTTGAAGTCAACTCGGGGCTTTTCAAGATTACGAATTAAATTGATCACCGCTTTTATTTAGAAAAAGGAAAATAGAAAATAAAATGACTAATCGATCCGAATAGAAAAGTAAAATAAAAGTAAAATCTTATACTTCGAAGTGACGATTGAGGTGATTAGGAATTCCGAGTGATCTGTTGGGGCAGTTCCGAAATGAAAAGGACATTTTGCATGAAAAACCGTATTATGAACGTATCGAAAAAGGAAAGCACCGGAATCTGCTCTGCTCATTAAGGGAGCCTTGTCTTCAAATCTAAGGGAAATTTTTAGTCTCTACTGAGGTTTACAAAGAAAACAAGCACAAATTGAAGCTGATGACCATGAGAAGTAGATACACTTGGCTTGTAATATTATAGCAAGTTCTTCCATTCTAAACCATTGGGATTTTCCGTAGCCAAGATGAATAGAAAACCATCGCGCGAAAGATAGCTCGTTCAGAGTCGATATAGCCGCAGGAGTATTGAAGGATTGGAGCAGCAGGAACCGAATGTTTACAGATAGAGATGTCTCTACACGGAACACCAGTTCACTTGGCCATGAGGAACGGCGGAATGGAGTGTAAAAGAGGAGCTTTCCTACTCTCAAACTCTTTACAAATCTCTCCACCGAAGAAAACTAGCCACGGTAGATGAGCATTCGATAAATTACAAGCGAGATGGGAATCCTCGCGAAAGGGACATCACACGTACGAGTTTTTGCCCAACACCCGTGAACGTCTTAGAGAAAGTTCGACTTCAATGCAAAGCTCCACTACTTTTCTCTCAAAGACTATCCACCCCACACCTCTTGCGCCTCCAGCGTAGAGGAAACTACAAGCCATGGGCTGCTCCACTGTAGCCCCTCCTGCAATGAGCGACGTTTATCCTTCCAGCTTTCCGTGCTACTTAAGAAGCTTATAACCATTTCGCCCACTTTGCGAAGAAGGTCAAGACAGAAAAATGTGGTCACAGTTGATCTCTCCCGTTGCTACCCAAGTAAATAGTTAAGAACTCCTTCGAGATGTTACAGAATCCCCAGGGTCATAACTTTGCGTGGTAACACATGAGTAACAGCTCCCCACTGGAGACGGGCTAAATGACAACTTTATGTACCGCCACAGGTCTGGATTCGGGGAGTACTGAGCTCGAGCTCGATATGAATTCGACTGATACAACTCCCTTGTGAGTGGCAAGGAACAACCTGCTGATAAGAAAACAGACCTGTGCCATATGTATGTCGCAATTCAAAGAAAAATGGAACACAAAGAAAACATCTATAATTCGAAAAGGCAGTTATTAAGTACTGATACCATGAATGCCTCTCCCCGAACCTTCTTTCCTCACCATTTATCCAGACGGTGTGTTTTACTTGGAGTGCTCATCCCTTGCGGCCACGGGAATCAGCGAAAATGCAGAATTTCTTTTACGAATAAGTAGCAATACACCTAGGCATTGAGAAAGCGCGCGTGTCAAATATTCACAGGCTTTAATCACAGTTGTTATAGATTCTTGGACATTATGAATGAGCCCAACTGTTGTGCAAGCGGTATGGAGTTCGTAACCACGAGAAAGGCATTAGAAGAAATAGCACTCCTCAGCAACTGTCGTCATTTGGATTATTGTTCGCAGCAAACAGCAGCTCGTCTTAGTCAGAAATACTGTCGACCTTCGCTCAGTTGAGTCCCACTCTCGACAACCCCCTATTCTCATCTCGCAACTGGCTCTCCAGCCGAGTTTAAAGCCCCCTTCCGAGTTATTCCCTCTCACGCTACTTGAAAACAAGGATCTTCTCTTCCTTCTCCCTCGAGAGCGTCTGAGGAAACTCCAAGCAGAAGCCTGAAGATGTGCCACATAACTTGTCGGCCCAAGTGTTCCCTCTGCCTCGGCTTCCAGCCCCTTGGCATCCCACCGCCTCCTTCGTCATTCAACTCCCGCTCTTAGCAACTTAACTCCTGAGTAGCATGTAGTCGTATTTGGATGAGAAGCAACTGCTAAACACTTCTCCTTTCCCAGGGAATAAGTTAAATTTTCCAGGCAACGGAAACTTTTCAAGATTAAAGAAAACCAATAATTTTGTATTTTGATAAAACATAAAGCAACTACGACATGCACCAATAAATGCAATGTTATACACGATCACTTGTGTTAAATTGCAATTGAAATTTTTCCTTTTTATTTTGCCCTTTTTTTTGGAGATGGTGATTTTTGTTGAACAAGTTGGCAGCCCGTTGAAATAGTTTAGACGCGATCGCATCGCGCCGCTTCGAGTCGCTTTTGGATCGCCTTCGACGGTACGTGACGTGCACCAACGAACGAGGTAAGCTGCCATACCTTCTCCAATTAGAACAAAAAGGGTTCCCCCTTGTTTTTTTTAATTTTTATTTATTTATTTAGAGTACAGTCCACTTATTAGGAAAAGAAAACCCAACAACTTGCTCAACTGATACCACTAGTGGCTCTGCCAACGTTATCTTTGGCAAACTCTCTGTTTTTAAATTGAAATGTAACTAGTATCATACGAACATTGTTTATTGGGGGGAAAACTTTTTTACGATCAATTTTCGTCAAAAATGATGGGAATGTTTATTCGTCGAGTCGAGTCGTTTTCCCATAGATACAAAGTTCGCATTACCTCTCGGTTTATTGGGACTCGCCTTACAACAAATATAATCAAAACTGTTTTTAAACTAAAATTGGTTTTTAATTTATTTAGCCGCTAACCTCATTCCGGAGCCTTGTGATGACCTGCACAATCAGTGTCACATGGCACTGGAGTTGATTTGGTTAAGCTGGCCTCTTTCAATCTAGTTAACAGACACACACAAACACATGTTTTGCTCTCATGAAAGGGGTCCCACGATAAAATTCCCACCAGTTTAGATACAATCCGAGCATCACACGGGTTTAGATGCGATACCTCGACATAAGCTCCTGAGATGCCCGACCATTCTCCTCAGCATGCGTCTACTCCACGAGCTTCCTGTACCTTCACACCAAGATTCTTCCTGTTATATTTGCGCCAAGCGAGGTCAAGATTCCAGATATCCGATACGACCAAGGAATCCAAGATCACAGCACTACTCAGTAATGCCGCTCTTGCATCGCTCCCCAGGCCTTGAATACAACCACCTGTAAAGCATCAAAAAAACGGAATAGTCAAAGATGGAGCCCAAAGTCCTCTAGATCGAACCGGAGCGTGAATGTTGGGACGTTATGGGGATTGCGTTTATTAGGCCTAGCCAAGCACTCATGCGTTGCTAAAGCAGAGAGGATGCTAACATTATATCAAGACGTTAGCATTCTGATGGTTAAAGTCCCTATAACCATCCTGTAGGTTAGCTTCGGGAGCAAGTAAGTCCGAAGGACACGCATCTCTTCCATTGTTAACTTGCCTTCATTTATTACATTCTCTCATTATAGCTGTGATGGACTTGCAATTAGACTATAGGTTTCTGTGTTTGAGGCTACCAGCCCAAAAATCTTTTTTCGATTGTCTTACACTTCAATTTTTATGCTACGTCGATTAATAGTTGCATCACAAGGTTATGACAGAGGTCATCAATTTCCGCATCTCTCGTCATGATCCACTTTCATATACGAAAACTTAGAATGAGATGGACCATGCCTTAACCTTCTGGAAGGGTGATGAGGATCTATTCAGTCCTTGTTTTCAGACTAAAGCTAGAGGTGGTACGTAAAGCTGATCGGCTGACTTATCTCTAAGGATTACCTCCTTATTTGCAGCTTCTCAATCCCTCGTAATATGTAAAACAACGGGACGTTTACTGGTTAGGAATGAACAGTTGTTAAAAATGAATTCATCATGAAATATTCATGTTTTTTAGATAAATTTTCATTTTGAGAAAAAGTGGAAGTTTTAATTTGGCCATTTTCATCGTTTTCTTCATTCTTCAGCCCCCCCCCCCACCCTTCTTCTGTGAAGATTAATAAGCAGAGTTTAAAATTCAGAATCCTACGTTACTTAAAAACTCGCGAAGACGTCAATTAACTTCTTAAATGAAGCAGGGCGAAAGAAAAGAGGGCAAAAGGAAGAATTTTAGGATAAGACCCCGCAGGAGAAACGGAGCTCAGTCGTTGGAAAGAGAAGCGGAGTTTGAGTATTCAACATTCAACCTTCTCTGCTGGGATCAGAAGAGGGCGGTAAGAGGTTGAGACTGTGAACCAAGGATAAGGTCAAAATTAAAAATGTCTCCACTCGAGAATTGTTAATATCCCCTTCAGCCTCCTTCTCATCAACCGCGTCTCTTCCGGTCCTCGTCTCCTTTTTCCTTGTGAATATTCAAAAAACCTCCCATTCTCTTCCACTCGCACCAGTGATTTATAAAGAACGAAGGAAGAAAACGGGCGACGGTTTTTTCTTTGGGGGCTCCTGAAATAAATTAAAATTCTTGAAATATTACCGAAGAACAGGAATTCTTTGGATGGTCCTGTGATATGACGTATGCCATTCATGCGTGTAGTATACAAATAACCCTTATAAACTGTGCACGAGATGAGAACGAAATGACGGAAGATAGTCTGTAGGTTGCCTGTAGAAGAACTCCATGCAAACATTAATTTTGATTAATTTTACGTTTCCAAAGGTGATCTGTTTTAAGCAGAAGCTTAAACGCAGTAGGCGAAATGGATAAAAACGGATCGGGAACGAAATTATATTAAGAGAGCAAACATATACGACATATTATATAGCGGAGGAGAACGAACGGACAAGCGAAGACGCTTAACACATGAACGCCACTAAGTCAGGTGGCGGCTTATTGGAGGAGCAATTGAAGTCAGCAGAGTGACGCTCCAACACCCCCTCTCAATCGATGACTTCATGATCAGATGAGTCCAATGCGCAACTTGCAAAAGTTGTGCTTCTCTCTTGCGAGTGGTTTAGTCAGGATATCGGCGGGCATCTCTTCCGTGGGCAGGTATGAAAGAGTTAGCGTTCCTTCCTCGACTGCTTGCCGAACGAAATGGCGCATGTCAATGTGCTCGGTCCGGCTGTGATGGATAGGATTTCCAGCTAGACTTTGAGCTCCTTGACTGTCAGAAAACACACAAATGGTTGATTGAGGTTTGCCAAGGTTCTCCAACATAGTTTTCATATAGATTGCTTCCTTGGTTGCTTCAGACAGAGCCATGTATTCGGCCTCAACGCTGCTGAGGGCTACAGTGTGCTGTTTTCTGGCTTCCCAGGAAATCGCCGCACCTGCAAACTCAAAACAGTATCCTGAATATGAGCGCCTGTCTATTGAGCAATTTCCCCAATCTGCATCTGCAAATCCAGTGACTGCTTTGCCGGTTTTCTTGAAAACCAGAGTGTCATCTTTCGTGGCCTTCAGATATCGCAGTACTCGTTTTGCTGCCTTCCAGTATTGCTCATTGTACGCTGTGTGGAATTGACTACGAGCACTTACAGCGTATGCAATATCTGCGCGCGTGGCTACGCTCAAATACATGAGTGAGCCAACCAGATTTCTGTAAGGAAATTTTCTCATAACTTCCTCGTCACTAAATCAGGTTTGGTGAGTGCATTTCCCACTTCCAATGGTGTTGCAGCAGTTTTACAGTCCGACATATTGTATTTTTCCAACAAGTCCTAAATGTATTTTCTTTGGGACATTGAAATTTTGTCTTTCGTACAGTTAAATTCGATTCCTAAACAGTAATTCAAAATTCCGAGGTCTTTCATTTTGAAATGTTGCATCAATTTAACTTTAGTTCCGTCAATCCAATCATTTTCATTTGACGCTACTAAAATATCGTCAACGTACACGCCAATGAGAAGCATTCTTGCGCCTTCACGCTTCACGTACAAGCAAGGATCAGCATGTGTTGGTTTCAAACCCATACTGAGAAGAATTTGGTGAAGTTTTCGGTACCATTGACGTCCAGATTGTTTAAGCCCATACAATGCTTTCTTTAGGTTGCAGACCTTGTTACCACCTTCAAGCTGCTTGAGCATTTTGGACGCTTCCTTTTGGAGTGTCAGGTTTCCACATTTCATCAAGTCTTCTAACGATCTCTTTAGCTCAACAGGAATTCCCATGTATACGACTTTGTCTAGGTCACCGTTTAGATAGGCCGTTACCACGTCTAGCTGATGGACGTTCATGTTATGCTCAACAGCTAGTGCTAACATCATACGAATGGTGCTGAGGCGGATCACAGGAGAGAACGTTTCTTCATAATCTACGCCAAGGCGTTGTTTGAAACCTCTCACTACCAATCTGGCCTTTCTACGCTCCACCGTATTGTCCGGCGCATACTTATTTTTCAGGATCAATCGGCTAGCAATGGTTTCACGATTCGCTGGACGGTCGCAAATCGTCCAGGTCTTATTTTCGATTAATGACGCAAATTCCTCGTTTATGGCCGATTTCCATTCTACCATGTCAGAACTTTGGTTTATAAAGTCGTCCGTTTCGTCAACCAATCCTACGTTTTCGTAGTTTGGAACATTGACATCAGAATTAACATCCTCGTCAATACGTTCGGTTGATGAGGAGTCAGCAGGCACCATATTGTACTGCTTTCTCGGTCTCCCTGAAGCCCCACGTATCTTTTTGGGTCTACCAGGTTCTCTCTTCATTACAATGGTACTACTTCTTGTTTCACGTTCTAAAGTTTCATCTTCATGAACTTCGTAATGTCGTCGGAGTCGATTGTTTCAGGAGTTCTGTCGATGTTGTCAAGCAGTAAATATTCAATGGATTTCGGTTCGTTTTGTTCGTCAGGCACTAAATTCATGTACTGTCCCTCCAAAAATTTTATGTCTCTCGTTACGCAAACCCGTTTTTCCTCGGTAAGCCAAATCCTATAGGCTTTACTTTCGGTTGAATAACCTAGGAAAATACCAGGCTTCCCCCGAGCTTTGAACTTTCCTTTCTCATGCTGCTTGTTCAAGACAAAAGCTTTGCAACCAAAACATCGGAAATTCGACACAGCCGCTCGCTTACCGTACCAAACTGTGTAAGGTACACCGCCATTCAAGGCAACGGTAGGGCACCTGGTTCTAACATGGCTTGCAGTAGCCACAGCTTCAGCCCAAAAACCTTCGGACACTTTAGAGTCAATTAACATACACCGTGCCATGTCAAGATAGGTTCTATTGATCCTCTCACTTATCCCGTTTTGTTGAGGAGTATTGGGGCACGTCAGTCTTCTTTGAATTCCACAGCTTCTGAGAAAATCAGAAAATTCATTGGACATGTACTCCCCTCCGTTATCTGTTTGGAGATATTTAATTTGTTTCCCCGTCAGGTTTTCTGCCCAACTTTTGTAAACCTTGAAAACACTAAGAGCTTCATTTTCGTGCTTCAAAAATCGAACCTCAGTCCATCGCGATTTTTCATCAGTGAAGGTTATAAAATATCGGGCTCCACCCAGTGAATTGTTCCTCATTGGACCGCAAATATCGCTATGAACAATTTCTAGCAGATCGTTTGCGTAATTGGATGATGTGGGGAATGGCAAGCGAGACATTTTCCCTTGCAAACATGTCTCACAAGGAGGCAGAGAACCGTGAAGCTCTCCAATGCCGAATACTCTCTCTTTTTGGCTAAAAGCATAAGGTCTTTCGAATTTAAATGACCATAGCGTTTGTGCCATTTCTCCATTTTTGACAATGATGCTTGCGAAGAGTTAACAACAGCCTCATTCTCCTTCAGAGTTTGACGATTGACAAAATAAAGGTCTCCGACTCTGTCTGCCGTCAGTACAAGATCGCCTGCGGCATTTCTAACTTCAGCTCTGTCCCTTTTAAAGGTAACTTGATAGTTGTGATCTGTAATTTTTGAAACACTCATCAAGTTATTCCCTAGTTCAGGAACACACAGAACATTCTTCAGAGTGACGGTTCGATCTGGAGTGTCCAGATTTACCGTGCCTCTGGAAACTACAGGTTTCTGAGACTTGTCAGCTAATCGAACTGTCTCTAGTGAAGTTCGGGAAGGATTGACTAATTCATGTTCGGACGTGTTCATGTGAGTGGTACATCCACTGTCTAAGCACCATCCAGTGCTGGGAAATTTATCATTCGCAGCCGACAACACAACATTAAGTACATCATTTTTCTTATGCCTACTTGAATTTTCATCATTACCTTTACTGTAGCAATCCGCAGCTTTATGACCTAGTCTACCACACTTTCCACATTTACCTTGAAATTTCGTGTTCCTCTTAGAAGTAGATTTTTGCACACCCCGTTGGGTAATCAAAACATCATTCGCCGTGCCTCTAGAATTTTCGTGTCTGGAGTCACTTTCTTCAATGATTTTCGTGCGAAGGGCGTCTGGGCTAGGCAATTCATCTCTACTCTCTATTGCACATCGAAAATTCTCAAATTCGTCAGGTAAACTGTATAGTAACATAATAGCTAGTAGATCTTCATTTACTATCACGTCAAGGTCTTTCAACTTATCAACTACATCAAAAAAGTTGTTAATAAAAATTCGGACGTCGTCATTACTTTTCATTTTGCTAATAGTAAGGCGCTTCAACAAACTTGCCTTACGGGCAGGACCTTTTGATTGGTAAATCGAAAGAAGCTTTTGCCACACTTCGCGAGCAGTAATACAATCTTTTACCTGTTTTATTTCGCTGGGATTAATTGCTAAAATCAGGTCGGCCTTTGCCTTTCTGTCATCGTTCGTCCACTTGACGATCTCGGCTGGATCTTCGGGTTTGGTAATGCTCCCATCAACGTATCCCCATAAATCGTTCTTAACCAACAGTGCCTCAACTTGAATCTTCCAGGTATCGAAGTTGTCGAGACCTAAAGCTTCCAAACGCGACGGATAAAGTCCGGACATTTTCCATAGCTTTTAAGAAACGCGCAACACGTATGAAACTAATTCAACACCAACCTGGGCCCATAACCTTTTAAGCAGAAGCTTAAACGCAGTAGGCGAAATGGATAAAAACGGATCGGGAACGAAATTATATTAAGAGAACAAACATATACGACCTATTATATAGCGGAGGAGAACGAACGGACAAGCCGCCGGACGCTTAACACATGAACGCCACTAAGTCAGGTGGCGGCTTATTGGAGGAGCAGTTGAAGTCAACAGAGTGACGCTCCAACAACCTGCTGGTTAGTTACTGATACCCTGTGTTTGAGGATGCATATAAGCCTTGGCAGAATGGTCGGCTGTGCTTCTTGAGTTTGTCCTTCCTCGTATTCATTATGCATATTCTCACGTGTTAGTTCGATCCGTCCTTCTCTCTGTCACTATTCATTTCTTATACTGACTCGGTATCTAAATAGTGTCCTGCATTTCTTGCATGGTCTTCGGCTCGTACAGAACCAGCTGGGATTAGGTAAAATGGCCACCATCTGCTACTAAGTCCGTGACTGCTCTTCGTGAATAGTTTGATGGAAGTGGATCAGCCAAAGGTAGTGAGGGTTTCAGACCGCCATCAATCAATCAATCAATTATCGTCTGCCCATCACTATTCCGTTCCCTCACCAGTATCAACCTGCATTGCAGCTCCACCACCGAATTACCAACCACTTGCGCATTTCTGGCTGCTCAAACCTTTTCTTGACTTCACCACCAGATTTCGATTTTTTTCATTCCTCCATTTCTGAATTCCCTTCTGAGTGTCTCGCGAATGTCCATGTTTACTGTTACATTTTATTCATGATTATCCGTGTTTTTTTCTAATGTGAAGTTTCTCAGGATTTTATGACGGCAAGACATGGCATGGGGCAACAAGATCCAAATTGGTAAAAATTGCTACCATCGTTGGTAACGATTCCATGTGTGAATATTGCGTATCTAGAACTTTGGCTCCATTTGGTAACGCCTTGACAAGTTTGTTGCATGGAGGTTTTAAGAAGGAAACTACAGTTTAACTTTCAAATCTAACGTCCTTCATTGGCTGCAGTTCCACGCGTGACAATTCCCGCCCACACTGCCCACTATAACAGTTGGCAACTCTTTGAAATTAATTAAAAATTAGTAAATAAGCAGTTGAGATTAGTAGGTGGTTTTAATTAAAGCCTGACTTGATATAAGAGTATTTGTATCAAGCGAAGTTAGCCGAAATCCGAGGGATGTGCTGCTTATAAAGTAGTATTCTGTTCCGGAACGCGGGAGGTCGTTTTCCCTGTGATTCGACCGATAATCTGATTACAGAGGCCTCAGGAGGACTAGACGCTTCGTATTGTTTATCTCTCCTTGCGCTGGAGCTTCGGAAGAAGAGTACAGATCCGTTGACATGTGAAGGGGGAACGCCATTATTTGTTTACAGAACCAGGTGCTGCTGGCGGGTGGCACTTTCTAGAATAATCTCAGCATTGTAAATTCTGCCTGAGCCTCCTTCGAATCGAATGCCGGATAAAACCGAAGCTACTGGGGGACTTGACAATGGACTACGTATGACAGGTGTTCTAGAAAGCAAATCTGGCTCTACGTTAGGGAACAAACAGGTGACATTCGGCCCAATGAGGAACAATTAGGGCGTGTAAAAGATTTTGTCGTGGACTCGTAGACCTCGCGACTTCACGTACTAGACGAATCAAGGAGTTACATTTAGATGCCACGTAACAGTTTATTTGAACTTCTTGCTCTTGTCAAAACCTTCACACTCAGAAAGATGTGTTATTATCACTCTACAAAGTAATCAATCATCTTTCTACACTTTGTTTGAACCTAGTGGTTAATACAGGTTCCAGCATTTGTCAGACTGCTCCTCTATATGCCACAACCTTCACGAAGTTACTATTGCAGAGATAATAATTAAATAATTCGTGATACAGTCGAGATGATCTTTTCGGAAACGTCCATATCTATGTTTCTGGAGTTCTACAGGAAACACTGTAAAAAGTTGCTCAAAGAAACAACGTTTGCTTCAATTCCGATATTTTGTTCGATGTCACTAATTATTTTTATAACCGCTATTGAGCTCGATTGTTTTGAAAATGTTACTGTCCTATGAGCGTAATTTATAATTAAAAACTGCATTAAAGTCGATTTTTGCCGAAACTGTAGAAAACAATTTATGATAATATTTGCTAAGACATTTTATTGAAAACCAACAATCTAAAGATGGTAATTTTTTTATACTGTCTTCATAATTTCCTCGAATCTGCATAATGCTGTTAAATTATTTGGGTGTATACAGGAAACGTTTAATAAACCCATTACATAAAATAATGGATTGGTGAGTTGAATAAGGAGCAACTCAGAGCGATCATCTATTTTGGTTTATTATTCATTCTGAATGATAACCCCATATTATCGGCCAGCAACATTTTTTTACAACCCCCCTCAAAATTTGATACTTTACGTTTCAAGATATCGGGATTCTAAATCTGCAAGGCCGTTTTTTTGCCTTTAACGTGGTCTAAAAAATTCGTTCTTTCGCACAAAAATCCCATTTGGTATCTAGTCGCAAATACGCCGGGTTTGGTATAATTTCCGAGGTTTTTTTGGATCCTTGGTCGAATGGAATACGTGTACAACTGCGTAAAGTGACATTAAAGGTTTTTTAGTGAACCAAGTCTACTAGTTGAAAGAACTTGAGGGACAATAACAACAGCGAAAGTGATCGTTTCATCGTTTGTACTCCTTCTCTCCCGTCTCAGCAAAACCACCAGCCCAGTCGACTCGCCTACAAGCGCTCACGAGCGCCTGGAATATTTAGTTTTCGTCATTCCGTAGTAGTCAGGTAATGTTTCGCGTGTTTTACTGGTATTTTTCGATGCTGAATTGAATGGGATGGATCTCAGAGCTGCCAGACTCCGTCAAGCTGTCCAAGAGAATAATAAACCGTTGTGTAATAATTTGCAGCGTTTTTTTGACATTGCCATTACAGACTTATTCGGGATTGACGTGATGGGCCCAGTTATCTCTTTCAATCCGGGGAAATCGTTATATAATGGTTCTTCGGGACTAATACCGGGAGCCATTGCAATCTCTGATGCCATAGCAACTACTGTAGCTCGAGTTCTTGTTGACCATTGATCAGTCGGTTTGGGGTGCTTGAAGAGATTCACTCATCAGTGGCAAAGTTTTTAGGGGCACACGAAAGGAAAACAACGCCCCTGTACCACTGCTAGGCGACAAGCCATATCACTCCATATGGCCAATGCTCTCTAAAATTAATTTTAGCCTCTAACGGCCAAGTATCAGCTATCATTCAGTACAGGAACACGCGAGAAAGACTTTTCCGCAATAAAACCTTACAGTTTTGACTGTACATCCACTGCTGCTCATTTCTGGTACATTGAAGTGAAATGTTATTTCCCGTTTCCTTCAGCCTGAAACTACGAGAATAGTAGTTGATCTAGACGTGAATTCTTGAGATTCATTCATGAAAAATAAGTTAAGCCGGGCATTAAAATCTCTCCTAATGGTCAAATTGCAACTATTTTCCTCAACGACATTCCCGTATGTGACGCGTTCTTCTGTGCTGGTTCGTCGAACTTCGCTAGTTCCTAACTAACCTACCCTGCTCCATTTCCCCACAAAACACAAGCTCACTGTGAGAATATTTGCTATTATCATCGGTACCTCAGAGTTTCGTGTTGTTCAGTCAAGGTTCATCTCATACATTTTAACTGTACTCGTTTCCTGGATAACCCAGGTAGTTAAGATAGGGTTTGGATTGAAGAGCGATAAAAGGAATGAACTCTGCGTAACAAATGTCCACTAATTTCTGTTGTTCTTCACTTAGAGCTGATCATGGAAAGGGATTTGTTTTTTCATAACAGGGGATTTAGGGTTATTCTTGTTGTAAAACTAAACTGAGTGCAAAGTCAGGTTATTATATGGGACGACAATAGTAAGAAAACAATGGCCCGTTCAAAGAGGCACCTCGCAGCTCTTCTGTTTCAGATGCCGCTCCCCGTTTACCATTCAAAAACAAGGGGAAGGGGAAAAGCTTAATAAATGGAAACTTCCTCCACTTGCAAGCTCTCTCGATTCCCGCTAATGAAACAACGCCACACTCCTCTCCCTCCCTTTGCTGCTAGAGCAGCAATATTCCTGCAGTTCTGCTCACGCCCTTCCCTCAACCTCCAACCGTGATTTCTGCTTTTCAAGCGACCCAGACGAGTAAAGTAGAGGAGGGAAAGGAGGATTAGCTTCGGGCGCCGGGAAAAGGGGATTAAAAGAGAGCCCACCCGGTGAGTCCCTAAGTCTTCTACCCTCTGGAGCCTCAGTTTCGGGATTTAAATATCTTTCAGGGAAGGGAAAACCTTACGCGGAAAACCTCCGCTCCGGGTTTGCTGTTTTCATCGAGGCCTTTATTAACAGGGCGGGTCCCTTCTCACCCCTGGAGTTGTGTTGACTAGTTCATGGGGGACTAGAGAGGGGTGCAGCTTGGAGCTCGTGGATAGAAACTTGGCCATAAACCCCCCAACCCTCTGACACTACATCTAATATCGTATAAAATGTGTAAAGGGAGAGAGAACAGCGTTAACTTGTTGGTCCAGTCTAACACAATTAGTAAGATTCCAAGCTTTAGAAACGCAATATAACGTCCCTTTACTTATTGCGCGGAGCAATCCCTCGCTCTAAAGCTTACCTTCTATTTTGACCCTCCCAAGCTTCGGAGACCTTTGTCCTAACTCCACCCCTTTCTTCTGCAAATTAAACCGTTACAAGGTTAAATTAACTGAAGACATAAGAACCATTGTCTGAGTTGAGAGGATGGGAACCTGTAGTAACTTGAGTAGCGTAGTAAAATTCCAAGGCGTGGAAGTTGTATGTATATATATAAGAACCGGAAATTAAAAACTCTCAACAACTTTTAAAATGACTGCTTAAAATTCATCAAACTATTCACGTACTTACCTTAGTTTTACAACTTTCACTAATCTTTATCGTTCCTTTTGTTACTTGAGATGTTACTAAATAGTATTCAGTCTCCCTCTCTCGCTTTGTTTAAAAATAGCTTGAAACCCCCTGAGGACTAGGACTGCAATCCTCAGGTGCTGGGTGTTTTATGCGATTTTTGCTAAGTTGACAAACATGTGTCTACGCTGATTAATATAAATTTTGTGCCGAACTAAGGTAATGGACGGTCAGACAAGTCTAATCGAATATAAGTGAGTCTACGCAATAATCTTCATACGTTCAGAGATCAGGGAATGAGCAATAGCATCATCAAAAGCTCTTTGACACGCGTACGTAAGAAATGCGTGCGTAATCCTGCTTGCATGTGTTACATAGTCCACCATACAGTTGGTTTCTACCCCACAAATAATAAAAATAATAATACAGAGCTTATTAGAGAGTATTTTGTATTCCCGTATACCAGTATACAGAAGTGAAACCTTTTTGTATTGAATAAAACAGCGAATATCTTTCTTATTAATTAAATTAAAGTTTTAATGGATGCCCACGAATAACTTAAGGAGACTGAACAATCGAAATCATTTTTGCAGATGGTGCTTCTACTTGACACCATGCCCCTTATTCGGCTCTGGGTCCCCACGGTTACACATCTCCAGCTCACATCCTTTCCTATGAAGCCAGTAGTTCCAGTTATGCTCGCAACAAACGCACAAATGAGGTAGAGTTGCCTACAGTCAGTGTTATAATAATTACGCTGTAACGAAAATTATTCATGATTTTATGTGCGTTTCCAGCTTGTACCGCTTTTTACTTGTGAAAGGGGGAGGTGGGAGGGAGGATCGAACTGTCCTGATCCCTCTCATGTTTGCTAAATAACCCATTAATCTACCAATCTCACTTCATAAATGGTTTTGTTCACCATCCTTGAGACGCCCTTTTTTTTCTCAAATAGATTTTCATCAGTAGTATAAAGTCACTACCGCACAGTAACCAATCGACAAGAGAGGGAGAGCGAGAGTGAGGACCTAGTTCTTAAATCAGGTAATACAGATACAAATAAAAATTTGGCATCGACAAATAAGTACATGTGACGGTAGGCCAGGCCTGCGGTGGCGAGCAAGTGGGTCTCTTCCCCCAACGTGTCAAGCACACTTCTTTCTGAGCCTCTTACTCTATAGTAACGTTGGTTCCTAATACTCACCTAATAATTAAAAGATTGAAAAAAGGTTTTACAGCTAATAACAATTAAAGATAAACATCAATACTGCCACAAATATCTTCGATATTTTCCGGTCCAATTCCTATAAGCCACGATAAAACAGAGCTCTTGTACGCAGGGCGTTTACAATTTTGGGGTTTATTTTTTATTTAACCTGCGGATTATTAAAAATGAGATACATTAGGCCATAGCATCTTCTGATTGACAGAGGTTAACTTTTTGATTTGTTGCATTGTGAAATTGCTGGAAGTGGGCTGGGTGTGAAAGATCTTTGGGATTCTCAACAATGTAGGGATGGCGAAAAAATAAGGCAGGACCAAGTTTTTTACTTTCCTTGGCTCTACAAAGTAGAAAGGAAAGTTATGTAATCGGCTGAAAAAAAATTTTGAGTTCTCTTCAGATCTTTACGTACAGACCCTCCTGAGTCCGAAAAACACAATATGGGAAAATGGTCTGTGTGTGTGTGTCTGTGAACGATTTTTGGAAAAAACCACCGTACCAATTCAGCTCAAACTTGATATCTCGCCCGCAGGGTACCATGGGACGCCAAAATAAGGGTATGAACAAAATTCACCGAGAGTGAACTATAGTTATCATAGTGATCAAAACACCAAATCTTGTTTCTCAAAAACGGTTCTCACGATTTTAAATATATTTTTTATATTGATAGCTCTAAATAAGGCAATTATACCATAAAATTCCCATTTGTGCGAAAATGACGAGAGCAGCACAATAAATTATCAAAATTTTCGACGAAAAGCGTTTTTAGCACAGTTTTCCCTTATAAACGCAGCTGGAATGTTAGTAGAGTGTTTAAAAAAATTGGTATTGTAGTCCAATCCAATACCTAAAGGGTGAGTGTTTAAAAACGCTCATAAGATACATGGGGGTCACTCTAGAAATTCCTGAATTTCAATTACTGCCGTTTCGCTTACTACCGGTTCTAAACGTTTATACCCAATAACTCTGCAAAAAAAAATTAATATCCTTCTTCAAACAATTTCTGTTTACAGCCTCATTAATAATCTGTGTCCCAATTGCTTAATAATGGTCCTGGAATGAGTACGAGCAGCACAATAAATTCCGGAACTGTAATTGCTACCGCTTCCTGCTGCTGTGAAGTGTTTGACCAAGTTCAAATGAACTGAGAGGTAAATGAATTGATTAAGTAGACAACTCCATATAGAAAGTGAATTGACGTGGAGCTATGGAAAGTTATGTGTTGCAACGCACCAGATGTTTTACAAATAATTGCCAGATGTGGAAGACCTTTATCCCTTTATACAGAAGCACAGTGGGATATATATTTTCCAATTGTAGTTCTTCCTAACCTTCAGTATTATTCTTTGGAATAGCACACCAAAACACCGTATTGAAGAGCAAACTGACCGTGCTCCAGGTACATCTTTTTTATTCTCGCGGCGGACAAGACGGACCCAACGCGATCGAATGCGCGCACTAATACATTCATCGTAGAGCCAAGGTAGGCTACGTGGTGATCCCAGAGGGATGCCGCATTCATGAAAACCCCCAAATACTTCTCTTCTCTTTCGACAAGCTTCTCACATTGGCCAAAAGTTGTGCAACTTGAGAAAACACGATATTTATGGGTGGTCTGGAAGGTTTCAGTAAAAACTGGATTAATCTTCAAGTTGAAGTGTACCACTGTTTAAAGTAGATTTTGTTGTCTGAGAAACATTCTAGTCAGTTAACTGCGAAAGCCAGCGATTTTTCTGAAATCTCAAAACGGTTATAGGTCGGCTACTAAGCCCGCTCAGCGTCATTATCAACATAAGCCAACTTTTACTGTGAAAGTTGCGGCGAGCCATAAAACCCCGGTTTCCCGAGGGTTCACGACCGCCATTTTCCGTCTGCGTGGACAAACCAGAGGATTTTCGCAACACCACACACGAAGGAAGGTCTATAGGGCTAAATCGGTGATGAACTGAAGTAGTTAAAACCCTGGAGAGAGAGGGACGGGGATGACAGTAGTTAAACCTTCGTTAACTGTCACCATAAACCCGGGAAAGGGCGTTCCACAACTTCGCACCACCGACGAGTCAAGCCTAGTTGGTCTGTCGGCAAGTTCTCATTTAACCTCTCGGCCGTTCCCTCGCGCCCTTCTCGCAGCCGCTGCCCATTAATTTAATCTTGAGGTAGTACGGGGAGAAGTAATGTTGACACGAGATCAGGTTGCCTTGGCGTCACTTTTACTCGTTCTTTTATTATGCTTCCCCTGTCGTTCACACGCGAAAAACAACTAAATGACGCACCTTCGACGTATTGATTGATTCGGTCGAGTGACACCTTTTCGCTTGGGACTCTTGAAAACTAGGAATCATTGCAAAACGAACTAACGAACAAAGATTAGAAAAGAAAAAGAATAACGTGTTGGTAATGTGAAACCTCAAAATAAGAAGAGATAATGAAAACATAGACAAACATTTTGGGGGAGCAGAGCGAGAGGGGTTTATTAATTAATTAAATTCGACGAGCACCCAAATAACATAAGTGTGAAGAACCAAATATAATACAACAAAAATAAACAAAAAACCCTGCAAATTATTACACAACGGTTTATTATTCGGACAATCAGCTTGACCTAGCATTAATGCTCCGAGATCCATCCTGTCCGATTCAGCATCGAAAAATATCATAATGAAACCCAAAAAAAGGTCGAAAAGAACTGAATTGTAATATTAAAATAAACAAAAAAAACACGAAAGTATCTAGAAAAAACTGAATTTTAATATGAAAACATGCACGCTAAATACTAATATCAAAATTTAACCAAAAATCTATGAATAAAACATAATGAGAATGAAACGAAAGAATCTAAAAATTGAATCGTATTAAACGAAAACGTCGGGGAAATTGGAAGAGTAAGGCGAATGGGGAGAGACCGGTCGTTGGGAGGAAGCGAGCGGAGGCCGCACTCGCTCGCCTCGAGAGCGGTTGGTTTGTAATGGGGCGGGCGGGGGGGAGGGAATTCAACCGTCGAAACGGTGGTAGCTCCCGCGTTGTACTGCGTTTCGTTAATTTTTTAACCGTTTTTTGCCCATTACAACCACGGGCTTCGTCCGATCGGATTGCCGAGATGGCGGGCACAACTAGATACCAAATCGGATTTTTGGGCGAAAGAACGAATTTTTTAGACCACGTTAAAGGCACAAAACGGCCCGGACGGCGGACGGCGGACGGGGGACGGGGGACGGCGGACGGCGGACGGACATTGCAAATTTGGAATCTCCATGTCTTGAAACGTAAAGTATCAAATTTTGAGGGGGGGTTGTAAAAAATTTTCGTGACCGAAAACATAGGGTTATTATTCAGAATGAATAATAAACCAAAATCGGACTCTTAAATACTTGAAGGAAAGTTCACACGATGAACTAGTATTATAGTATAGTTATTCACACTTCCCTATGTGTATCTAGTGACAGTTTTTCGTAGTGTAATAATTTATTAAAAACTAACCAAAGAAAAGGGGGCAGTATTTCCGCAAACCGTTTAATTTTTCACAGATATTTTGAGAAGGGGAAGGGTTAGGTACGGATTGGAAGTTAATTTGAAAGTTTAATTTCAATCCCTAAAGTCTTTTTCGAGGAAAATGTGAAAATCCCTCGCTTTCGGTAAATGTTGATGCCCCATTCCCCTTCATATCGATGGGAATTGCTCATTATTTTTGTCCCTTCAAAAACCACAATAAAAAAATGAAGAAAAAAATGTCCCGACCAAAACATGAGTGAATGAATAATATACCAAAAAGAAAGTGAAGTCATTACCATTTTCTTCAGTTTTCTTCACACATGCCATGTGAATGAATTGACAGCAAATGTTCTCTGATGAGGAAGTCAATTGGTACGCGAGGTGTCGAGAAAAACCTTATACCTTGGCGCGTTCTTCGAGCAATGAACGTCGCTGCAGGGTTAGGCAAAGACCTGCACTACACGTAGGATGTCAGAACAAAGGGCTAAGTTTTGAATCATGTCGATGGTTCATCATTCATTCTGGATAATACTCCAATCTTTTTGGTCGGGACTTTTTTAACCCCCCCCCCCCCCCGGCCACCCTCAAAGTTAGACGCGTTACGTTCTGAAATATAGGGATTCCAAATCAGCAATGTCTCTCCGCCGTCCAGGCATATTTTGTCTTATAACGCTGTAAACAAACCCGTTCTTTCGCACGACATTCCATTTGGTATCCAGTTGTGCCCGTCTATTCGACGCCTACTGTTGTTACAGGCTAAAACAGTTTGAATAATTAGCCAAAAAAAGTTTTTTTTCAGTTTTATTGCAATTATGTCGTGTTTGGCATCGTTGGCTAGATATATTTCGATGCTGTACCACAGGTGTAGGACTGCGCTTAGATGGAAAACAGTGTAAAAATAGTGAGACAAACTCAACTATTTGAATACGCGGGACAATATAGCGATAGTTATCGTTTTTCTCTGGCCTGCACTCATTTCCCGCATTGCCTTCCGTCCACTCCAACCACATCCACTCGATTGCCTTGCATCGCCGTGAAATATTTAATTTTCCTTGTAGTCAGGTCATGTTTCGTATTGTTTACTGGTAGTTTTTGATACTGACTCGAATGGTGTGGGTCGCAGAGGTATGAGGCTGTGTCAAGCTCAAGACAATGATAAACCGGTTTATGATGATTTGTAGCGTTTTTTAATTTAAATGTAAAATCACTTTCCACCACAAACATAAGCATCTCTTCGGATTATTAATCATAATTTTCAATTTCCGAACTTTAAACACACTAACCTCAGGTTGAATTGAATGACGGTGCCGCTTGATACGCAGTACACCACCCAAGAGCTGCATTTCCACGAGTACCGGCGAGCAGATACTTACGAAGGCTACAGGATGAACCGTGACGAACCGAAAACCCCGATATACGGAAAGGTCGTTCAGAGCTTTTTTGTTGACGAGGCACCTCAACCTGCTGTTCCGGACCGGTTGCGCTTAGTCCTATTTTGTGGTCTATATCAACCCATCAGCACTTCAGTGGCCTCACCATTTGCTAGCTTGCTCACTTGTCCTTCGTCATTCAGTTATTCCGGTCACTCCTTTTCATCTTTGACTGCGAAAACGCTTTCGTCTTGACAGTGAAACGCCTTCCGGTGTGCCTGGGAACAGCAGCCTCCCCCCACCCCCTGCCTTCCTGGCATCAGTCATACCTCTTGGTGTGTCCCATAACAATAACTTACTTTCATTCTTAATAAAGGACATTCATACCAGGGGGGTAGTACTTGGATATCCCCCTCCCCACGCTACACTACCAATGATGCCTGGAGGAGGGGAGAGTACTAAGATATTCCTCCCCCTCCACCCAGCATCCCTAACCTAAGTAAACCTATATCACCGCTGAGTCCTAATTCCACATGCATAAACCCACACACAACTAACTATCCCTTCCCACACACGAACCAGAACCCTGCCTTCTGTGCCATTTCTTCGCGAAGCTCTCTATCATGTGACCGCCATTTTGCTGATCCACTAGCCTATGCAGTGCCCCGTATAGTGAGCCTGTTAGCTCCACTCGTTCATCCGTATATAGGCTACAGAAACTGTGATCAGCAGTTTCTTTTCGGTTTCCACATGGGCATCTTGGCGAGCTCCTTCTTTTAAATTTTAACAGTTTGGCATTGAAAATTCCATGCCCACTATGAGTTGGATCGAGTGGTATCCCGGACTTATTAGTACGCACTTGGCCCTTCTCCTCACCTCAGGGAATAATTTTTTTATCTCCGCATCCCACCGTGCTTACCACTCGTCCAACAGCCACTCGCTTGTTGCTTCATGCCATGCTTGGTCTCATCCCATTGTACGTCTGGCTAGATGTCTTACGATAGGGACTGTCACCCTGTTCGGCTGTGTGATTGCTTTGTGCGCTACTTGTGCATATAGATACAGATCTAATGGAGGGCAGTTGGCGATCACCTTCAAAGCTACTGTCGAGACCGTGCGGCCTTGTGACTCCTACCTGGATGGCCCTCTAAATGCTAACGATCTTAGTCCTAACATTTTTCGAGGGAATAAGCCACCAGTTGGAAAACGTGTCAATATTGCCTCCTGACCTTACATGATGCGCCCTATTCTTCTCAGGAGAGCCTTATCACCATCCCAACCAATCGGCAGAGTCTTGATGTGAGCTGCCTCGCTCTACGTTTACCTCAGCGCTGCCACAGGGTCCAGCAAGGTACATCTTGGCTTTCCTATCCCTGAAGTAGTCCCGGATGAACTCCTATAAATCTGGTGGGATCCCTAACTTCCTGATTTCCTCCATTAGTAGGGGCCACTAGACAGTATTGAAGGCCCCTGCTATGTCAAAAAATACTGCCAGCACTTGCCCCCCTCCCTGGCACCATGAGCTCACTTATCAGAGTGGCTACTGCTTGTTCAGTACTTCTGCCCGTGGTTTTAGTTTTCAACCTGCAATGATCGCACCTCAGTAGAACTTCATAGGTTACGATACTGCCACTGCGGAAAGATGAGGCACCTCAACCTCCTCGATGTTCCGAGCGGCATCTCCATTATCAGTCACCTCCGACTCGTTGCCCCGAGGTTTCCGTTGGTGCCCACACTCGGGCTTGCTCCCAGCCGGTTCCCGGTTCTGGTAGCTAATCGTCTCCATACTTCAATTATGAATGAATGTTATCTTTTCGTGTGTCGTTTCTTACTCCATTATACATTATCTGCGTTTCAGTGTTATGTTTTAATCATCGAACACGTAGCGGAAATCGGTTTCTATTTAACCATCGATTTCTCTAATCTATATTTTAAAATCACTAACTGATAGAACGATGATTCTATTGAACGACGTATGGAGGAACTGACCTTAAGTGTTCAATGTCGGCAACGCTCAATAGAAACTTGCTTCTATTAAAAGCTCCAGAGATGACTTTTTAAATACTCAAAAATACAGGATTTGTGAAGTGGGGGGGGGGGGTATTTAAAGTGTAACCCATGGTGACCTTGAAGGGATGATGGGTAGGGAAGGAAAATTCGCTTGAATGAGAAAAAAAGGGATGCCATGATGAGCGGAGGGGTAGTGGTAGTTGGGAAGAAGCGGGGAAGCCTCTGGGTTTAATATCGTAGCGTTTGCCCACCCCTCTCCAGGTCATCCATCAGCCTCTTTCCCTCTCCTCCGAGGATTCAGCCTCTCTCTACCCCTCCCATCATGAATCCCTCTTCCAAACAGACAAGAGTTTTATTAAAACCCGAGACCCTCTCCCCACTCCTCCATCACAACCCTCTTCAACCAATCTTCCTCTCCTCCTCCCCCCCCCCCGAAAAACCCCACACCCAACTCACCACCAGTTCCACTCCACCATCGCGGCGCCTACCCTTTGCACGTCGCCAGTTTCTACGCTCATCCCTCCCCCGCCACTCCTTCACCAACACTTTCATACTATCTCACTCACACTCCTCTCTTTCGACCTGTTTTTTCCAGATCGCTCTCTCACTCGCACTCACACTCAAGCTCTCTGACGCTCAAGCCACCTCTCTCTCTCACTCTCACTTCCACCCTTCCCTCACTTCATTTTACCTCCCTCACATCACCAACCTCTTTTTGTTCGGCAGGCTAAAAGGAATCGGAAGGGTGGCCGTCGGGAGGGAATGGAAACGGCGAAGGAGGTGGGCGTTGTATGCTGAGAAAGAAATGAAAGAAAGGAGCTATGAAGGTTGCAGGGCTGGAGGAGGAGCCGATGTTGACAAAAGTGGGGAACTGTTGGTTACATTCACTGGCTTCCTTTCCATTTTCTCCTAGTTAAATTGAAATCTCCATAAAAATCATTCATTTATGTAGGAGTAGATAATGATATCAATAACGATATCGCAAGAAAGTGTAGTTCTTGTCGCGGTCTCGTATCAGAGTCTTGGCGTATTACATTAAGAAACCGGAAACACTAAAAACTTCATAAACTAGTTAACGTACGTAACATTTCACATCCATCTACCTTCTACAACGGAAATTTTAGACATCCCCGGCCTTCTGCTTGTAGGACTGTGACCTGCGGAAGAAAAATTAACTATACGATTACATAGTACTACAAACTAGACCTTATACAGAAATTAAACGAATTAAGTACTCACTGTAACAAAATTCCAAATGATGCGAAGTAAAGGATGCTGAAGCTCGTGTGTTGTGTGTACAGTGAGTGAGTATTTCACAGGCATCACAGAGAAAGGATAAACGAGAAACTGACTAATTAACTGAACGAATTACGGAGCTCCTACTAAATAAACAATTACTTGAATCAAAATTTGAGGAAACAGGCAATAAAGCTAAAATTTGAGTTGAAAAAACAAAGAAATTAAATTTTATCTCTGACAGTATCGATGTCACGAATGGGCAGGCGCATGAATCCGGGACGACCGTTTGATGATGAACAGTTAATGGACAGGCCAAAATTAAGTGCAAGATGTAGCGGTAGCAATACTAGCAAGATCGTTTCAAGCGTCGATGTTGTGTAAAGCTGGTCCCGAAACAAGAGAAGAAATTGATCTGAAGAAATATGTGGGAAGAGCCGACGTTGGAGAGGTGAGAAAAATGGTAATGGCGCGGGCAGAAAGGCTTCGTAACGGTCAAAGATTAACGAACTCCCAAACACGTGTAATTGAACATTCGCCATTAATTACAAATGTAAGGATTTGCGAGTCAATATAAACACATCAAGTTCCCAACAAGAAGTTCAGACGCTAGCGACGAAGAAAAACATGATAAAATTCTTAACCACCTTCCGATCAAGCAAGAAGCCTTACAAAACAACTCAAACATCCTTGCGATATAAACGACGATAGTAAAAATCATAACTATAACCAAGAAATTGTATTTGAAAACACAGAAGACAACGCTACGCTTGAACACATTCAACTTATTCTAGGGCTTTAGATCCATCGGTGTAGATGTTGATATCATTATGACGCCGACTTTCGCTGTTCCATAGGTTCCCCTCCGGTTGCACGTTGTATTTCCCATCAAACTCATACTGTGTAACGCGCACTGCGAGTATCTGTTTCGATGCCTGTATTTAATAGGAACTTTCAAGATTAGCTTTTACATGAAAAAGAATTATGATTTGTTCCTCTGTGCAGCATATAGATTAGCGAAATCTCTAAACTATCCGGATGAGCATCCAATTGGTGGGTTTGTGATGATTTAGATAAACACCTGTGTACGTTCAGGATATTGCACCCTTTGGAAATAAATAATTGCTTATACGAGATGGGTTTGAAGCGTGAAAGGACGTTTATAATAAATAGAGGAATATAAATACAGCAAAATATGAGGTATCTCGATATAGAGTTTCTCTGGTCCAGGCACAACACAAACAAATAATTTGTTTTAAAAATGTTGAAAAATCGAATGTTCCAACCAGTCCCTTAGATGTCGCGGTGACGACGGTGCCATGTAAGGAACCGGGATCGGGAATAAAATAACTGCGGAGGGCACGGAAAACACGAGGTTAGGGACGATCGCAAAAACGGGAATAATAATAATAAGGTAACAACAAAAACTACAACAATAAAGGTCAAAACTAAATGGATGGCAAATGATAACGAATGTAAACAGTTTGATGGCGCTGCTCCTAGTTGTGTTGGTTTATTATTCATTCTGAATAATAACCCTATGTTTTCGGTCACGAAAAATTTTTTACAACCCCCCCTCAAAATTTGATACTTTACGTTTCAAGACATGGAGATTCCAAATTTGCAATGTCCGGCCGCCGTCCCCGCCCCCCCCCCCGTCCCCGTCCCCCGTCCGCCGTCCGCCGTCCGGGCCGTTTTGTGCCTTTAACGTGGTCTAAAAAATTCGTTCTTTCGCCCAAAAATCCGATTTGGTATCTAGTTGTGCCCGCCATCTCGGCAATCCGATCGGACGAAGCCCGTGGTTGTAATGGGCAAAAACGGTTAAAAAATTAACGAAACGCAGTACAACGCGGGAGCTACAAGCGTTTCGTCGTTTGAATTCCCTCCGCCCCGCCCGTCTCATTAAAAACCAACCGCTCTCGAGGCGAGCGAGTGCGGCCTCCCGCTCGCTTCCCTCCCAACGACCGGTCTCTCCCCATTCGCCTTACTCTTCCAATTTCCCCGACGTTTTCGTTTTAATACGATTCAATTTTTTTAGATTCTTTCGTTTCATTCTCATTATGTTTTTTTCATAGATTTTTGGTTAAATTTTGATATTAGTATTTAGCGTGCATGTTTTCATATTAAAATTCAGTTTTTTCTAGATACTTTCGTGTTTTTTTTGTTTATTTTAATATTACGATTCAGTTCTTTTCGGCCTTTTTTTGGGTTTCATTATGATATTTTTCGATGCTGAATCGAACAGGATGGGTCTCGGAGCATTAATGCTAGGTCAAGCTGATTATCCGAATAATAAACCGTTGTGTAATAATTTGCAGCGTTTTTAGAGTGAGTTCCGTTTACTAAAATATACGGCGGAAACACTCTGCATACTTAATTATCTTTTACAATTATTAATACATAGTGTAGTGAACTTAGCTTTAAGATAATCATTGTAATCAACTTAGTTTAAGGACACAACTAACAAATAATATGTTTTTATAATATTTTATATCAAACTATAGAAATACGTTGGAAATAAACCACTGACAGAAGGTCATCCACCTGGGTTTCCCTGGGCCCAGGTCAACCCCCTGAGAACACGAAGAAGGGGGTACCTCGACCTGTATAAATATCGAAAGGGCCTCTAGCCACTTCAGGCAGTCCCATTCCGACCTCCTGTCAGTCTCACTCTCAAAAAAACCTTTTTTCATGTTTAAACCTAAAAAAAGAAAACCACTCTTTGCTTATTGAGTGTAGCTGTTAAACTACTCTGTAGAGTGTACTTGTCTCCTCAATAAACTGGTGTAGCTGTTACTTCCCTTCAGGAAGTGTACTTGCTCCCGGTAAAATTGTAGTGCAGCTGTTGATTCCCCTTCAGGGGTTCGTACTTGCTCCCGCATACAATCCAATTGGTGCAGCTGTTGGCCCTCTTCAAGGACCGTACTTGCTCCCAATTTTTGTATGGATGAGCTGTTGACCCTCCTTCAGAGGATCGTACTTGCTCCCATATTTTTGGGAAATTAGTGTAGCTGTTGATTTTATCATACTTGCTCCTATTTTCCTATGGTGTAGCTGTTACCTCCTTCAGAGGTGTACTTGCTCCCACACGAGGTGTAGCTGTTTCTCATAACGAGGGTACTTGCTCCCTCAAACTAGGGACACCTCCTTCAGGGGCGGATAAGGTGGAGTCACATTTTACAAAAACTAAATATGAAAGTTGGACATGCCAAATCCAACCAAAAAAATTATTAACTTCAAAAAAATCATAACGCCTACTACACTATATAATATACGTATTTATGCTCAGTCGTGGCAGCCCCATTTATGTGAATTTTTAATGCAACTCCTTTCCACAGCACAAACCATCAAGTAACATGTACAGGACTACGATTTTTCAACGAATTTCTGGATTACAAATAAGGGCAAAACCACTTTTAAAAAAGATTAATTCACGTATAAAACGGAAAGGAAAGATCGAGCCAGTTTAGTTCTGCTGTAATCGTCTGGCTATAGGTATTTCCCTTCAGGTATGTTTTTTTCGATTCAGTGCAATGTTAAATTGATCAAAGCATTTTTCCATTAAATGCAAATAAAAAATTTCTTTTAAGTATAAGTAGTATAACGTGTATTGTTGGTAAAAATGCATATCAATAGTTGATAACCAATATTTCGGTATAGATTGAAAGGCACTACGTTTAACCCCCCGCTTCATTTAAAGGTGCTATCTACCAACTTCGTGGAAGTAGAATGAGTTGCTAAAACAATTCATCCTGTTTTATGGCCGCAACAAGAAAACATGCCCACAACTATCTGAGGCTGAGAAATAAATGGCGTTATCCCTCGAAGGGGAAAACTTTTCTCGCCTTAGTTGAGCTGACCTACGCCGTATTACGGAATCCATTTAACTGCTGCTGGGTATAACCGAGGAAAGACGCCGTTATTAAAACGACCGTCGAAAAGTCCCTTTAAAGTTTCCAGCGACGGCGTAACAGCTGATTTTACGGCTTTCTTCGTTCCTCTCCCCTCTCTCCTTACCTCAAATTCGGCACAATTTAAAAGCTTTAAACTTGATTTATTCTTGAATATACATGCGGCTTAAGTCTCTTAACTTTCCTTATAAAGTTCCCAAACCCTCTAGCATGGCTCCCCGTGTAGTCGACTCCCTTCTACTATAACCCTTGTTGCTGTGGCGGCCTCATTTGGTTTTGGTTATCCCTCTCCTTTCGGCCCTCCCTTCCATCTACCATCATCACCGTTGTTTCATAATGTAAGAATCTAACATAGCTCTTGCTTTCTCCCGTCCAAGAAGTTTGAATAATCCGTTCAAAGGTTCATCCACGGTGTTAGTTATTTATTAGCAACAGGCAACAAAAACCTGTGATGTTCGTAAAACTGGAGAGGGAGGGGGGGAACGGATGATGCAGCCTAGGAACAGCATTCCCCCTGACGTATTTTTCACATGAAAAGAAAAGGCATCAGAATAGAAAATGCAATCCTCTGAGAAGATCTCACTCTTGCCCATCCATAACAAATATCTGATGCATTACACAACGTTCCCCATAACGACGTGCATTCTTACCTTTTTATCCCTCTCGCAGTTTAAAAGTAGTATTCATTCAATTTTTACAGACTCGAAACTGAAAGCGCATTAGGTTCCGGAACTCATTGGGTTGAACACTCAGTGTATCGGTGATTTATGAGACTGTCCACTTGATTTTCTGAAAAACACGTTGCTTACTGTTTTTTTAGCATTGTCGGGTAAAAGCAGTGAGCAATGTTATAAATGAAACGGTAGGTTTGAACTCTCGAATTGCTGGGTTTGCTTCTAATTTACTGCATAAATCATTCGTTGTACTACCACCCCTCTGTGCTGGTATCCTACAAGCGGAATTTATAATGCAAAAACTCCACTTAACTCGATATATTGTGCTGCTCTCGTCAGTTTCCTGGAAAACGAGAATTTGATGGTACTGTTGTGTTATTTCGAGCTGTCCAGAAAATCTCATCAAAATAGTTAGAGCCTATTTCGAGGAATTAAATCTTTCGTTTTCTGATGAAAGATGATGATAATTATAGGTACTTTTGAGGCAATTTTGCCGATACCCTTATTTGGCGTGCTCCATAGTTACCTGCAGGATAAATAATGAATTTCAGTAGATTTGGTTCAGCTTTTTGCTCTCTATCACGTTAACGGGTACAGGTCTGTTTCTTTATCAAATGACTGTTGCTGAATCCTCGACTGCTGTAGAGGAAGTTGCGGTTTCGCTAATATTCCACTGGCCGCTTGCGCGGCATCCGCCGAAGACCTGCAGTGGTATGGCAGTTATTTGGTCGTTCACTCAGTGTATAACAATCCTCAACGCACTTAGGAAACCAAAATCAAGCTACTTGATTCTCCTTTTGTCAACAGCTGCCTTTTTGTGACAAGTCGCGAATTCAGACCGTTAACAACGTCTATGGATGAATCAACAGCCCTGAGAATGTTTGACGCACGCTATGGGCCAGCGGTATGTTTATTCAAGAACTGTGGGAGCGAATAGGTCCTGGGAGATTTCCGAAATAGACAGAGCAGATGAGACGGAGTTTGACCAACATTTCCCCGAGGGCGAAGGTAAACAGAACATTAAGAACCAGTCACCGATTCGTTCTGTTGGCCCCTTTTCATCGCGAAGCCCCCTGAGATGGCGAGGGAGGGATTGGTGGGACACGTGTCGGCAACTCGTGACACGTGGCGCGTCTCCTTTCAAAACTCCCTACAAACTGCCTTTCTCCCGTAGTGTATAACCTAACCCCTCCGTCTCAGAGATTGGCAACATCAAGCTCCTCTCTCTCTCACTCTCTCTCGCTCTATTAATACTCTTCACTGTTTCCCTCCCCTCTGTCTTTATTGCTCTTCATCCCCATGCAGCGAAGCGTGAGATTTGATATTCATACTTTTGTCAATCATTACTTAAACACCTCCCTCGACCTTCCTTCATTTCTTACCGTTGAAGATGAAACAAAGTGACAAGAGGAATTTACTTTGATGTTTCGAAAAGTCTTCTTTTTCGTCAGAACTCAAAGTAAAAGTACCCCTATCAAGTTCCCTTGATATCATGGGAAATTCAATAAAATAAATGGATCTGAAAATGTCTGCGTCGAGATATTAGGCACATTTGCGCCGCATATTTGATTTTCCTCAATCCAAAGGGTAAGGAAGGTCTGAAACGTCGATGTTGCCTATGCTTATGATCTGCAGGCATCTGGCTGGTCTACTGGATCACACGCTCACTAGACAAGCCCATAAGCGAAATTATGACGGAACGCATTTTCACACGTCGGTGTTTTGGCTCAAGCCGAATCGGTGCGATCAGTGTCCTTTCCTCAGCTGTCACGTGTAGTCGCCAATCGCCGGATCCTAGAGCCTACTTAATCAATCAACGTCTCTCTTCGATATTTCAAGCGCTGCTGACGCAACGTATGACTGGAGCCAACAATGTACTTTAAATCTTATGGTTTTTTTTTCAGTGGGGTTTTCTTCACCCCTTCCCACAACTCACTTCTCTTCTCTTACTTACCAATTCTCTTCCTGGCGTTTGTACTGTAAATCTCGCACACTTACACTCGCCCTCAGCTCTCGTCATGGCTCACATCAGTTCACCTTTCCAGTTCTCTCTCTCATTCGTCAACTTATTCTTCGCCCATATTGAACCTCACATCTTCTCCCTCTCTTCCATCCACAAGCTTCTAGTGCCATAAAGAAAAAATGGACACTGACCTGTATGCACAGGGAATGTGCGCGTTATTCTTTTAGTAATCCACCCCTCAATTACGTTTCTATGTTTTCATTGTTCTCTTCATTTCTTAACCATGTTCCACGTGTCTTTTCTTTTATCGATATCATCCTTTTTTTTTACTACACTTAGTCTCCTATTCTAGTTTTCTTTCTTTCCTATTTTCCTCTTGAAGTGAATTGTGAATTCACCAAACGATAAATGATAATTTTTCTCATTTTGTCAAAAACACTTATAACGACTTCGATTTCCCGTCTAAATGTTTGCGTATGAATGTGTTAAACAAAGACAAAGCTTCAGTACCGTAGAAGCTACAATATCGTAGAATTAATAGAGGTTGTAGAATTGAGTGGTGTTTCCCACTAGATATTTATTACTTAAGTTGTTAAAATTGTGTAAATTAACATAAATTTGCGATGATCAAAACACAAAAATGTTTTTTTCAAAAATGGCCACAACGATTTTGATTAAATTTTTTGTACGGGCGGTTTAAATAATGATACTTTTGCGTTCCCTGTTGCGCATTTTAAGTAGGAAGGCAGGGATCGTAGATTCTATTGAACCCCATTTAAGCCCCTTCCGTCTATCCTCAGCGCAGATCCTTAAGCCTAATATCTTCCTTCACTTGTGAGGTATCCCGTCGCTGCACAAACAATAATAAATTTCAACGGCGTACCAAACGCTCTACTTTATCCTCACAATCTCCTTCATCAGATGGTCGAAATGGCACCGAAGTGCATGGTAAATAAAATTAGCTTCCTTGTATTCTACCCTTGAGAGAACGAGTGGCTCTGAAGGGGCGCATTGGGGCCGTTCGCAGCATGCGGCAGTCTTCCGTGACCTCCTGCTGCTCAAACGAGGCTTCAAGCCCAAGAAAGGCTCTCAGTTTTCTAAGGCTTGGTAACTCAGCCGCTGGTTAACCCCAAGATAACACAAATAACGGTGAAACTCCGTTGCAGGCTATCTCCTAACCTCTGGATAACTGCTATCCACCTGCAACTCGATGATGAACTAACAACAAGTTCTCTGATTGCTCGGAGACCTGAAGAACGCCCAACCACAGCCATTCATTATGTGTTCTGTGTTACGATGCTCGTAAATAATCAGTTAACTGCTCACACGATGAAAGTTTAATAACGTTCATGAGGTAACTCCACAAATTATGAAATACAAACTACCGCTGCTTCACTTACTACCATTTCTCACAGTTTTTTACCCGATAATTCCAAAACCTTGAACTTGATTCCTCTCAGTAAAACCATCTGGGCAGTCTTAAAAGTCACCTGTGCGCTGAATGCTCAGCATTGGTCGTGTAGGATCAACTCAATAAATTCGCGCAGAACTATGAAGCTATTTTTTACCAAGTTCAAATGAACCGAGTGAAAAATAGATTTGATTAGTAGCTGAAGTCCCTGAACATAAATGGGGCTGAGGAAATCGGGTGATGCGTCTCGCCAGATTTTTTTGCAAAGTAGATGCTGAGCCCGCAGTGAGTTTCACCCACTTCGATATTTTTTTAACGGGATTTGTACTACTACTCCTAAAAATAATTGACAATGGATATAATGAAGAGAACACAGAATGGTTTGTTTGTCCGAACGCTGTTATCAAGTTAACTCCTGATAAGTGGCGTTGTTCTTTATCTGCCCCACACACTTGAGATCGATGAAAAGAAAATTACCTATACGGACTACTAAACTACTAGTCTACGAGGTTTGATCCCCGTGATATATTGAGTTGATCACTGAAATTATTTAATCGCAGTACATTTTAGTACCACGGTTAGACTCCAATCTATTGCCGAGACTGTGAGTTTCCATGCATCTAATATCTGCAGACTATCTTATTATTCTGGATAAATTAATATTACTACCGTGATACTCGATAGCTGGTCCTTCTGAATGGCGAGAAATTCCTCGTCCTAAACTGCTCTCAAAAGCTCAAAGAGAACGGGGCAACGGCGCGAAAGACCTCCAAAGCATTGCTTCGGCTCATCCAACTATGAAAACTGTTATTAATTACACCGATAGTCGGTTCATCAAACCAGAAATTCATCGCATAATTACTGTTCCTCGAAGGGGTAACACTTTTTAGGCGGATGGGGTTAAACTGAAATGGTTAATAGGGAGGTAATGGAGGATGGAGAGAAGAGATTACTTGACGCGGAAAGTGACGTTTGAACTTGCTTCGTATTCCTCCCGCCAGCATAATACCACCCTACCCCCATTCTACCGGAACCAAACACCCGAAGGCAAAACCATATTCTCCCAAAGGTTTTCCGCACGGTTGGCCGAGCAAAGGTATCGTCGGTAACACGGCTGCACTGGCAGAGACTGCTACACAGCTTCTCCCCCTTCTCTTCCTAAAGCGAGAACCGAGCGCCGAAACAACTCGGCCGGAACTGATTCCTTCATCACACACCGACTATCCGAGTTGTGAGAGCAGCAAAGGGCAAACCAACCCCTCTGCTGGCAGCCGGGTTCCAACTTCAAAGGTTTATTGCCTCGAACGTCCCTCGGGTTCGATCAAAATCGCCAGCTCTGACGGCAATTATCAATTACAGAAAAATTAGTCCTTTGACGCAGAGAAGGACAACCTGGCCCGAAATATTTGATACAGGAGCAAACAACGTTTCTCGCCGTTACGCATATTCAGCGATTTCCAATCCTTACATAATCCAGTTATTATTAATGTTAATAATATTATTAACGTATATCTAATACACACCGCTCATACCAATTTGGTAGAACTTAACTTTCTTTCGAGGCACCAGTTGTGAGTACAATTTCCAATTTATTAGGCTGCCTACACTTATGTCACAACCAATGTAACGGTAATTTATTTGTTGCTCTAGTCCATGAAGTAGCTATTTCAACGCATCATCCTACTTTCATCAGCCTCACGTACGTTCGGCGATTTTTGCAGCACTAGCACACTGTTTTAACTATTTTGCACTCAATATGTTTGAACTTAACGGAACATAACATTTTACATAGAAACGTATGGTGCATAAGGCCTTAAGGACCTTGCATTGTACGCTGTCATTAACGTCTTCATTTATTTCTGAGCTACCTAGAATTCCAAAAAAGATATGTAGCACTCCTGTAGCTGTTGTAGAGCAGTATGTATCCGTAAGTGCGATCGAGAAAGAAGGGCTGAACCAAGTAGGTTCAAATGTTACATTTAGCGTGCAAATTACTATGGCACGTCAAAATATACGAAATCAGTCCAAAACTAACTACAGTTATTATGGTGATAACAAAATGTTTTTTCTCAAAAGCTGCTATTACGGTTTTGATTGAACGTTTTGTATGAACAGTGCCAAATAACTGAAAGGTTATGTAGTGTTCATTCGTGAGAAAAATTACGAGAATAGCACAATAAATTATCAAACATTTTGATGAAACTCCATTCTAGTCAATGTTTTCATCATCAGTCTCGCTCAAATGACACATGCTAAAAAATCTGAGTGGTCGCCCAATAAATTTTCTATACGACGTCACCGTAATCATGGTAATTTTATAATCGAGAGCTATTTCAAAAATCCCGTAACCCAAACGTCTTATTTTAACTAACTTTCACAGCGTACCCCTATAAATCTGGAACCGTAATAACGAACCTGCTCAACAAAAATCTTTTATCAGCCTATATGATAATTGGTACGGTTTTTCGACTAAGATCGTGATAAATTAAGGAGCTATAAGTGCAGGCAGTTTCTTCTTATATCATGTTTACCAAGTGCATATGAACTGAATGATAAATGGGTTGGATAAATAGTTGAGGCTGAAAGTTGTGTGATGTGACATGAAATCTGACAAGAAACAGTTTCGGGGTTTAGGCTACGAAAAACCCTTGAACCGCTGTAGCTGCAGGGAACAAAAGTGTTCAGAAACGAAGGCCCATGGACGGTTACTGAAGGAAGGTTATGCCGGTTTCTTCTCCCGTTTTTTGGATTTATCCTGGCGCATGTTCCCGTTTGAAATTTCGTTCTTCTTCTTTTCTCTGCTCCCTTCCCGCGTTCCTGCATCGGTTCGAACGAAGAGGAAGAAAACTCGAACGTCACTTCAAGTCTGTGGCTCTTGTTTCATTTTTTTTTCTTTTGGCATGCCATTGGTAGGAGAGGACGCTTAATTTCTAATTACATTTCTTTTTTTTACCAGTAAATATGTTTCTTTTTTTTGGTTGTGTAGGAAGCTCAATTTCGTTTTCATACTTAGTTCCCGGATAAATGTGTCTCAGTTGTTGTTTTTTTGCTTTTCCTTCCCCTAAATGCATGGGTTCATCCCCACTAGAATTTATTTTATTATTTTCCCTTTTCCTTATTTATTTTTCGTTACAGTGATGTGTCGTCCCTGACATTCTACTTCGATTCCACATCGATTTACATCGCATTTTCTATTGATCAATAATTCTAAGGTTTTTTTTTATCCATAATTTTCTTGAATGATGAATAAGAAAACAGAAGATATGTGGTTTAAACCCCCACTCAAAAGCTTTTTGCTAAATCGTCTTAACGATTTAGTTCCAAAACGCTGAACGCTGTTGAACGAAAATTAACCTCAATGCGCCAGAAACATGTTTTTGGCCTTCTTCTAATCAAACCAGCAAACCTAAGGTATCAATGGTATGGCAAGCAATGTTGATAGAAGACTTCACAATACATTTTCCAAGGGATCGTAATTTTAAGAGTTAAGGTAAACTTTTGGGAACGAGGGTCTTCGAAAAGAACGCATTTGCATAGAGTTCGGTGGGAAACGCTCATTTCAATCGAAATAGATTTGCTCACTCGTCCGTTCTAATTGGCCCATCCTCCGGGATCCGTACGGACCGCTCGAAAATGTCTTTGGACGGCTGAAGCTGAAACACTGCGAGTAAATATTTGTCGTATGAACTTCGCCCGATGTTGCTTTTCCTCTCACTGTGTTCCCCGAGAGAAGAGACATATTGGCGAGGTCTAGTGACCTTGTTTGTATAAGGGACGAGAGGCCGCAATATAAGCCCCATTTAGGAGCCCTTTCTCCGTCGAACGCCGTTGGTCCGTTACAAAAGAACAAAAGCGACCCCCTAAAAAGAATAACAACTATTTCATAGTACGAATCTCCCTTTTCGATCCTTTCAAGAGTTACAGCTACGAGCTTTCGATTACAAACTCTCAGCCTCTTGCTACATTGAATTCATGTAAAAAGGATTGATGGCATTTGAAGAAAGCAAAATGAAATATCCCAATACAATAGAATGGGCAAGAAAACTAGTTTTACCTTTTCTTTCTTCACATTTATCTGAATGCAGATGTAACGATCAATGTGGTGGGGAGGAGAAGTTTCCTTGAAACAAAGCCCTTGAACCACACGATGTACATACGATTTATTATAAAACAGAAAAAGAAATTGTTCTCTCTACGAGTAAAATAAAACAGGAATTCCTGTTGGAGCAAAGAAAAGGGTTCCACCAACTATACTGCCCCTTTAAGTATAACCTGAGGCGTCGTCTTCCGGTTGACTTCGTGTTCTGATGGATGGTGGCGATGTGATGAGTGTCCAGTTCTGACGAACTCGCGATCGCGTACGCGTCCGATTGGATTCCTAATCGGTTGCGCGGAACTGCTCACTTCGGATCCCCAAATATACGTTCTGGATTACCAGGGAAAAAGACACGGAACAATGTTCGGGTGGCCAGGCTAACTTTTGGGCAAGCAATGAATCACTTGAAACGTGAAGGCACTAGAATAAAAAATGTCCCTTACGTAATCGTCAAAAGGAAAAAAAAGAAATAACAAAGGAAATGAAACCCACGACCAAGGACACTCAAGGCAATGAGTGACCTTTGCCGAAAAACAGAAGCTTCGGCTCATATCCAGGTCCTATGTAACTGACGCTAAAACAGCAGATTTAATTTCATAATTGATTCGTTGATTGTGAAAAGAAACCGGCTGGATATGACAGACGAATTTATCTGAGAATGTAGTTAACAAACTGAACCCAATATAAAATCTCTTGCAAGCAGCATCAAGACGAAGAATCTCACTAACTTTTATACATTGTGATAACTTGAAGCGTTATTGTTAATAAATATCCCCCATGGGCTTTCTTCCCGTACTCCATAATTTAAGCTGCTTAGTGGCTAATTAACAGTTACGCTTATTTAACATGGGCATTTTAGAAACTTTGGTGAGGCATTACATAAAAAAGGTTGGGACTTTTGCCACTTTTACGTTTACTGTTATACTTAAGCCTAAATGATGATTAATTCCATCAACGGGAAATGGCGGAATTTTGGATTGTACCCTTAAACCCTACAAAAAGCTGAGAGTTTCCAATCGAATGCTACTCTTGAGAGGATCGAAAAGGAAGATTCGTACTATGAAATAGTTGTTATTTCTTTACCTTTAGCCACCTTGCCATTTGATAATACGCAGCGGGATGTTGAACACGAATCTCATGCATGCATTCTCTGAGTCAATTAGTGGATGAATCCACCGCGTTCCACTCCACTAGCAAGTAAACCCCCTATCTAAGACCCGACGCCCCTCTCGAAGATCCGACGCCGTCATTCGCATCAACGCTCTCGACAAGTTTGATTTTTACTGTGCTACAATATTGAGTATAAATAAAGAAAGTTCCTTAATTTCGAAGTCGTAATCATCATTATACAGTCCACCCCAACCCTAGGCCTTAACATTTGGCCCTTCGAGCCGGATATTGAGCATCAAGCCAAGATTTCGCCGAATCGTTTTGGAAGACGGAACGTCGCACCGCCATTGAGCCGCTTTCCACCCAACCCTTTCGTCCCTCAAGGTACTCCTTTCGTATTCGTTCCAATTTGTTTCGTAACAATTTCATACCATTTCGTAATACCTTGAGTTCAATTTCGTTTTACACTAGCGTACATACATCGTACGGATAAGTTTGACTCAGCACAGTAAAAATATCGGCAACAAAGTCGCCATTGTTCTTGTTGTATTACAATCACTTCGATTATTGCATTTCGTTGGTTATTCGCATTATATCTTGCTTCATTCATTTTATACATATTTACACTATTGCTTTCTTGATTTGAGCCATGTTAATGCCTACTACTCGTTATTTTGACTAATTTTATATTTGTTTCGTATTTTGTTGTGTGTAATCGATTGTTGAAACTCGATAACGATGGGTAAACCTAAGACATCGATTCTTTCCACCCTTTACAAGCGTAGAACTGTTGTTACGTCCCGATTGGATAAATTTGAATTGTTTTTGGAGGATTTAAACACTCAAAATATATCTACTGCTGAATTCAGAATTAGATTGAGTAAAGTTAAAGATACATGGAATGATTTTCAGTCCATCCAATCGGAAATCGAAGAGCAAATTGATGATCCAGATTCGATTATCATCGAGGATGAGGCACGGGATGAATTTGAATCGAAATATTATGTGGTTGTCGCTAAGGCGGAGCAATTGCTCACGCCAGCCCCGGATGATCTCTCCCCTCC
Source organism: Pachypeltis micranthus (assembly GCA_020466155.1). Taxonomy (NCBI): domain Eukaryota; kingdom Metazoa; phylum Arthropoda; class Insecta; order Hemiptera; family Miridae; genus Pachypeltis; species Pachypeltis micranthus. The sequence continues at coordinate 18,983,396 of CM035774.1, read as the reverse complement.
TCAACAGCTTTCGCTCGCACCTTCCGACGTTCGTTTGCCGCCGATTAGTCTCCCGACTTTTTCTGGTCAGTTTGATCAATGGACAAGCTTCTTTTCGATGTTTAAGGAACTCGTTCATGAAAATCGGCTCTACCAAGACTCTATCAAGCTGAAATATCTCAAGAATTCGTTGCGTGGAGAAGCGTATGCAGTGGTCGAATCCTTGGAATTGACTGCAAATAATTATTTCGTTGCTATTGAACTCTTGAAGGATCGTTATGAGAATCCAACTCGTGCTGTTTTGAAGCATGTTCGAGAATTGTTCGACATTCCAAAAATTGATAAACAATCAGCTACTAGTATTAGATCACTTCTTGATACATCTCAGAAACATATTCGTTCGTTAAAAGCTCTAGGTCAACCTACTGACACATGGGATACTCTCCTGATTCATTTGATTACCAACAAACTTGATGCCGTCACCTATAAGGAATGGCAAAATAAAATTCCTCCCAAAGAATTACCCAACATCAAATTGATGGTTGAATTTTTGGAACATCAATGTCAAATTTTGGATGCTTTAAATTTAAAATTCGATATTTCTCCTCGATCCAAAATTCATAATAATTCGAATTCGCACATCAATAAATCTGACCGAATCAATAACTCTTCTCGTTGTTTCGTAGTTGAAAATACTACATCCAAACCTTGTATTCTTTGCAACGAACTCCATTTTTTGCACAAATGTCCAAAGTTTGGAAAAATGACAGTCTATGAAAGATTTTCCTATGTCAAATCTAATCAGCTGTGCATTAATTGCCTGAAAAAATCTCATCGAGTTTCGGATTGCAAATCATCTTATCGCTGCAATGTTTGCAAATCTAATCATAATTCGCTCTTGCACCGAACTCAGCCAGTTGAACATTCTTCTAACTCCACAGCGCATGCCGTGACTCAGTTGTCTCCGATTGCTGATCATAAACAGACTGATTCGAATCCTCACTTGACAAATCCTGTTACTTACACCTCAGTCGTTAGTCAACCTTCTGTCGTCTTACTTTCCACGGCTAACGTTCTGGTGTACAATTCCAATGGAACACCAATAACTTGTCGTGCCCTTCTTGACTGCGGATCCCAGTCCAGCTTTATGACTTCTGCTGTCTGTGATCGTCTTGCACTGAAGAAAAGGCCAATTAACATGTCGGTTAATGGTTTTGTAAGTTCTTCCCACACTATCTGCAGTCACACGGAGGCTAAAATTGCATCGAAGGTTTCGACTTTTTCTCGCACTTTGGATTTTTTAATCGTGCCTCAAATCACTGATTATATTCCACAAATTAATTTTGATGTAAAAAACTTGTTTTTACCTCCAAACATCGTTCTTGCCGATTCCAATTTCCAGGACCAAGGTGAAATCGAACTACTCATCGGAGCAGAGTTATTCTGGGAATTGATTTGCTCAGGTAAATTTCAATTACCCCATTTCTCATTGGCACTTCGCGAAACTAAGCTAGGATGGATAGTTGCTGGAAAATCTACCGTTGCGTTAACAACCCATTGCCATCTTATCTCCAATGCCATTCTGGAATCGCTCGATAAGTCAATTCGTAAATTCTGGGAAGTTGAGCAAGTGGAGCTCTCTCGAGATCTATCCAAATTCGCCCCAGAGGAACAGGAATGCGAGGATCATTACAAATCGACAGTTTCTCGCAATCCAGATGGACGATATATTGTTCATATTCCTCTAAAAAACTCTCCTAAATTGTTGGGCGATAGCAGAGAAATAGCTATCCGTCGATTTCATGGATTAGAAAAAAGATTCGAGCAGAATCATGAATTGAAAATGCAGTATCAAAATTTCATTGAGGAATATATTGCACTTGGTCACATGAAGGAAATTGACTATTCTGAAGTTATTGAGTCTAATGTTTATTTTGTTCCACATCATCCTGTATTCAAAGATTCTTCTACTACTACCAAAATTCGTGTTGTCTTTGATTTTTCTTGCAAAACTACTTCTGGATATTCATTAAACGACATCTCATCAGTTGGCCCTACAATTCAATCCTCATTGTACTCACACCTCATCAGATCAAGAACCTATCCAATTTTGATTTGTGGTGACATCGAAAAGATGTATAGACAAGTTCTAATCGATCCTCGTCAAACTCAACTCCAGTTAATTGTTTGGAGAACTTCACCAAATGAACCATTGAAAACCTATCGTTTGTTGACTGTCAGTTATGGCAATAGCAGTGCCTCTTGGCTTTCTACTCGTACCCTTCAACAGCTCGCTCTGGAACATCCTCATCCAAGATCATCAAAAATAATTCAAGATCATTTTTATGTTGACGACCTCATTACTGGTTGTGGAAGTGTTGAGGAAGCCAAACATCTAAAAATTGAAGTATCTGAGCACCTCTTGCATGGGGGATTTAGTATTCGAAAATGGAGCTCCAATTCATTGGAATTTGTGAACTCCATTCCTGAATGTGATCGTGAAGTGCAATCCTCCATTGCTTTCGATGATTCCTGTGTTCGTACACTTGGTCTAATCTGGTTACCTACTGAAGATTGCTTTGCTTTTTTGTTTGATCAAGTTAAATTTGAGGGCTCTGATTGTCAAATAACTAAAAGACACTTATTTTCATCTATTGCAAAACTTTTTGATCCCATCGGTTTATTGGGACCAGTCATTGCCAAAGCTAAAATCTTGATGCAAGATTTGTGGCGCCAAGAATATGACTGGGATGAACCCTTATCGTCTTCACTTTGTAAAAAATGGAAAATTTTTGGGCGTAGTATGCTTGCTCTGAAGAAACTCCGCATCTCTCGCAAACTGGTGATTGGAGAATATTCTCGAATAGAAATCCACGGCTTTGCAGACGCCTCTACTCTAGCATATGGTGCCTGTGTTTACTTACGTTCAATTGATTGCAATGGAAATGCTATGACTCAACTTATTACCTCCAAATCTCGAGTTGCACCCTTCAAATCACAAACACTCCCTCGCTTAGAACTGCTTGCTGCAGTGCTTCTCGTGAACCTAGTTGAACAAATAATTCCGTCCCTTAGTAATTTCAAGATAGATGAGACCTTTTATTGGACAGATTCTCGTGTTGTTTTATCGTGGATTGATGGTTCTCCATCCAAATGGGCAACTTTTGTAGCTAATAGAGTCTCAAGAATTCAAGAACTCACACAACCCAACCAATGGAGGCACGTACCAACTCAATTCAATCCTGCTGATCACATTTCTCGTGGTTTGTATGCTGACCAACTTGTGGGCAATACTCTCTGGTGGTATGGTCCACATTGGCTCTCTCAAAATTGCACTATAGAAAACTATGGTAGTTTTGATACCCTTCAAGATGAAGAATTACCTGAGGTATGTAAACCCAAGCTCAATGCTCTTGTTAGCACAAATTCCATCTTGAACAAATCTCACTTGGTAAATGTTTTTACTAAATATTCTTCCTTTGACAAACTCGTTAGAATAATTGCGTATTGCTACAGATTCTTGAAAATTCGTCGTAATCCCAAGGGTTCCCGACCCATTGGTCCTATATCTGCAATTGAATTTTCCAATTCTAAATTGAGAATACTTTTGATAACACAAAAGCTAATGTTTTCGCAAGAGCATGCTGATCTCAGTTCTCGAAAAAACGTGAAGACTTCAAGCATCCTTTCATCACTGAATCCTTTCCTAGGTGGTGACAAGCTCATTAGAGTTGGTGGTAGACTGATAGAATCTTCACTCACACCAGACAAGAAACATCCAATCGTTTTATTGCATGGAGGCTCCGATTCAATAAACAAGCTGACGTTCATAATCGCTCGTCAAATTCACATTCAAAACTCGCATGCTGGACCGCAGTCGTTGCTCTCTATGATTCGTGAGCAATATTGGCCCATAAATGGTAGGAATTTGACTCGAAAGGTATTCCATAAGTGTGTTGATTGCTACAAGGCTCATCCCAAGCCCCTTGAACAAGGAATGGGCAACCTGCCGAAACCTCGCGTGGAGCCATCAAGACCTTTTTACTATAGTGGATTAGACTTCGCTGGACCCATTATGATTCGTAGCTCACGATTAAGAAATGCATCTCGTTATAAATCTTACATATGTCTATTTGTTTGTTTGTCGACTAAAGCAATTCACATTCAGTTAGTTGAAGATTTAAGTACTGATTCTTTTTTGGCTGCCTTGAAATGTTTTATGTCTAGGCGTGGAAAACCACACACTATATATTGCGACAATGCAACTAATTTTGTTGGTGCTAGAAACGCACTTGAATCTTTCACGAATTTGTGGTTGTCAGATATCCACAAGAACACCATTGTAAATTTTCTTGCTAAGGATTGTATTCAGTGGAAATTTATTCCTCCTAGGTCACCCAATTTTGGTGGATTATGGGAATCTGGGGTGAAGCTTGTAAAAACACATCTGCATCGTATCATAGGTTCTAAAATGCTTACTTTTAATGAATTTTATACTGTGTTGACTCAAATCGAATCATGTTTAAATTCGCGCCCATTATTTCCCATGTCATCCAATCCTATTGATCTAACGGCCCTTACCCCAGCTCACTTCCTGATTGGCAGCAGCCTTATTGCACCTCCTGAGCCTTCGTTGCTAAAGGAACACTCAAATCGCCTCTCTCGATGGCAGCTCGTACAACAGACCGTTCAGCATTTTTGGAAACGCTGGTCCACTGAATATTTACAAGAACTCCAACGCCGCAACAAATGGAAAACTACGTCATCTAACATCGCCTCTGGAGCACTGGTTCTCATCAAAAATGACCAGGCACCACCCTCTTCATGGACACTTGGCCGGGTTCAGACTCTACATCCTGGGCCCGATGGAGTGGTTCGCGTAGTCACGCTCAAAACTGCCTCTGGATTGTTTAAACGTAACGTTCGACTGCTTTGTCCTCTTCCAGTCACTGAGGACAGTTTCTGTGACTCATCTTTGAAGATCCCTCTTCAAGGTGGGGAAGATATGGATGAATCCACCGCGTTCCACTCCACTAGCAAGTAAACCCCCTATCTAAGACCCGACGCCCCTCTCGAAGATCCGACGCCGTCATTCGCATCAACGCTCTCGACAAGTTTGATTTTTACTGTGCTACAATATTGAGTATAAATAAAGAAAGTTCCTTAATTTCGAAGTCGTAATCATCATTATACAGTCCACCCCAACCCTAGGCCTTAACAATTAGGTTGAAAGGAAACCATGACTGCATTATCGAACATTACGAGTAACGAACATTGAAGAAGGTCTTATTTCTATGGGTAAGTAAAATGCAAGTCCTGTCAGCTGGTGTTGCATGTATTATTCACCCAAGAGAGATGGATATAAGAAGATGATACAGATTTAATACGACATTAATGAGATTAGTAATTGAGATCGAGTGTGAACTGAAATGACTGCTATCTCGATTATGAGTTGGTGTTAGCACAGGTGTGGGTGTCTATATCATAATTATTATTAGCGTTCATCATAAACCGATGACCTCTCTCGTCACGGAATTTCAAAAGAAATTGTGTAGCTAAGTGATCCAGTGAAGTTGAGACAAGTTTTATAAAGCTGCAGCACAAATCGTTGGGGGCAGACGCGAAGGGCTCTGAAAAGCGTCACATCCTCCCCTCCGTTCTCCTTCATCTTCGCCATACCACCATTAAACGAGGTCTGAGCTGCCCTTCTCCTTCAGACCCTCAGTCTTCCGCACTTCCAAGTCCTTGGCATTCTTGGGCGACTTCGGCCCTGGCAAACTTTCCCTCTGCTCGGTTGTCAACTACCACTTCCTCCCGTATCCCTCTTTGTCCCCTTCGACCTCACGACTCTCGGCATTTTCCCTTCCCTTGGAGTCTCTTGGAGAACTGTGACCGCCATTTTGACTCCTCACATACTCTCGCACTCCCACCACCGCGTCGCATACACCTCCCAGGAACTAGGCATAGTTGCTCCGAAAAACTGAGAGCCTATTTTCTTCTCTAAAAAAAGTAAAACAAAATTAGTTTCCTTCATTTAAATCAGCATTATTCACTTTCTTTGGCACTACACAGTAGAAAAGAAAGTTATATAATCGACGGAAAAAAGTTTTTTCAAATCTTTACGTTTTAAGGGCAGTTCGGAAAAAACCACTTGGGAAAACCGTCTTTGCAGAAGACATTTTCACACAACGGAAAAAAAGTTAGTCCCAATTATGACCTAGCAGCCAACTAACCCGGTACAAATCCTGTGATAGAACCTACTCCCGAACTTTACCGTATCCAGTCAACAGCAGCTATTTTCTCAAATAATGTTTTTCGGACTCAAACGCCTTCGAAACGTCAAGGCCAGAAGAAAACTTTATTTCGGCTCATTAGATAATCATCCTTCCTACTTCGCAGGGCTCAGTAGCTCAGAGAAGTAAATTCCCCCAAATCTTGCCAAGAGAACATGGAATGAATATCAGATTTGAAGGTTCGACAATCGGAGCAACGTGGTACTCACAATTTTTAATTATAATTCATTGATTTTAATTAGTAAATATGCCAATAAGCTCAAAATTCTTCAAATATTTTGGACTTATGGAAGCCGTTGCGAAGATTGATAAAAACCTGATAGAGAATATTTAATACCACCATGTTTTTTTTGAGGACAGTTATGTGATCTCAATTATTGTTTCTTTTGAAAAACAGTTTTAAAGAACATGTTCCAAATTGGGGTTTTTCTGCTGTACGGCCTTTACAATTGAGAAGCCCCCAGATTTAGTGAGGATTAGAAGTAGCATTTTTCGGACTCGATTTAGTTTCCTTTCTGTACGAATGTATAATGGTATGCGTGGTTGTCAATCTACTCCGGATTCCACTGTTTAGTAATGGTATCATCATACCAATTTCATTACTCTAGTAACAGCCCTTCATCCACGTTTAGCGCTGATGTATTGTCGCTGCTAACTAGACAATAATGAATTTTCGCTAATAGAGTTCTGGTTTACCTGTTGACCTTTACATTCGAATTGAAATCATAGTAAGTCCTACAGTTGATGTAACGCATGGGGTTTTATTGATATGCCAGTCAACATGATCTTCACACGACCTGTCCGATCCTGTTCGAAGTTAATTCGTCACACCTGCCCGACTCTTTAATAATACTCCTCCTGGAATGCTGACCTGCTCCAAACATGAGTCGTTGTACTAACATACGATAGTAAGCACACTGGCCCATCATTATAAAGGTCACCATGGAACGGTGCTGGACGATTAAAGTGTACTGTTAATGGTTTTCCTCTACAAAATCTCCCAGTTTTTGTGGGTTCCGTCTATGATACGTTCTAATTTACCTTTCTATCTTTTTATTCTACTTCTGTAACTTCAATAGTTGTCTCTTGAATTATATCAATCCAATAGTACGATATTCGTATCGTAGCAATTACACACCGATTCGTGAATAAGTAACCGAAACGACTGTAAAACAACATGGAAGTCAGGAATTGAGGATTTTTTTGTTGCCCGGAACCAACAGAAGAGGAAACGCTTAAACAGGTGAATTCGTCTTCCTTATAAATACAAACGGCGAAAGTTGTTCGAGGGGGGCTGCTTTGTATTATCTGTTAGGGAGCGAGCGAATCTTGAAAATCAATGGACGGAAGTAAAATGTAGTGCACAGGTAAATTCTCGGACTCGCTATTAAATAAAATATTTTTTCTTTGTTCAGCCCGTTATTTTTAATGAAGTGTTGCAGTTTCTGGTGTGTAATATCCACAAACATAGTTTCACGAAATAAAATGCGATATGCGCAGGAGGAAAAGACGCCACCAGATTGGTTAAATTTAATTAGTTGTTTACAGTGAAAAACATTTTTTTTTTTTGCACATTGGTTTTTATCTCTGTTCAATGGTCTGCCAGAGGAACAGTTATGATGACAGATATACAGCTGAACAGCAGTTATAGTTACAGGGTCGATCACATTGCAGGATATTATTGAATTACGATAGTCTAGTAGTGGCGTGATTGACAATTATAGAAGCAAATTTGGAGTTGTGGAGATACGAGCTATTATGTTGCTATTACACCACTCATGTTATTTCCACTTTACCATCCCCACTGAATATCGACCTTCGACCTTCTATAATTAATTTCCGAGAGAATAACAATGAACCTGAAGAAATGTAGCAGCCATCGACGACACCCTAAGTGAGGATATAACGAGGCATCTCTCTAGCGATAAATGAAGTTCAAATGGAACACAAAAATCCTTAGTTGTTCGCCCAATAAACGATTTAAACGCAAGTGCATCGTTTTTCATTATACGCTCGCATTACAAAAGAACGAGTGACATCTGCCTCCGCACTTCAAATTTCAAAAACTAGCCTCTGAATCCCTCCATTCGCCCCGTCGGACGCTCCCCCTTTTCATTGCTGCCCCCTCCGCCGCATTCCTCTAAAACACGAACTTATGCTCCTTTTAAAAGGCGAACATAAAACAGGATCTCCCGGCTAAATGACGTGAAAAGCCCTCGAGCCCCGCGAATTTATTTACTAAACAACCCTTTAACCTCTTCAAATGGGGCTGTAGGATTCTCCGCCCCTACACCCAGCCTTTTCACGTCTGTCGATCTGGGAAGGCCGGCCACTACACGTCAAGGGGCCGACGAATAGGACTCGGCTCTCGTTATTTGATTTTGATTTAGCGTTCCGTGGCTAATCTCCTTTGATACAGGTTCGACTGAAGGCATCAGGTGGTTTACAGGGACAGAACAATGATGAAAAGCGATTAAGGAAGGTCATTTTAGTACTCCGTAGAACATTAGTATTCTACGCGAAATAGTAAATAATATTGGATTTATACAGTGAGCCATCCCAATGATGTTGCTAATTTTAAAAATCCAAACCATTTTGAAAGAATATAATACACCCGGCCACTACGTCTTGGTTTTCGAACATGTTCAGAGAGACTAGAACACATCAGGGTCGACGCACCTCAGAAACTTCCATACTACCCAGCCGGTGACTTAAGGTCCTTTTAGCCTTCTGCATTTATTCGGCAGGTGCCTGTATCCCATTCGAACCAAACTATTGAAACTAACAGAACGAACAATAGATATTTTCACACGGGTTATTATTACCACGTCGATAACCAACACACGCAGTTCGCTTAATGCGTGCGTACTGGTTTCCTTTACTGCCCCTCACAGCCCAAGGAAATCTGAGTTTTTCGGCAGACGACAGTCGTTTTGTGGGTCCATATTTGAGGGCGACTTCTTCCTTATTCTGTGTTTGGATTTTGAATTTACAGCTGCGTTCTTCGCCCAACTTCAAGCAGCGAGTTTATCGGTGAATATTGTGATATCGGTGGCCCCCATTAGCCAATGTTTTCAAATGAATTGTTTCTTTAGCAGTTTCGCTGAAAGCCACGCATTCACGTTCGGTTGTACACTGAGCGGCCGATCGTTGTTTTCGATAGTTCCAATAGATTACTGGTGAAGAGACAGAAACCTGTATAAGTTCTTCCATCGACGAAATTTCCCCAGTTTGCACTTACGTACTCTGAAATTTATTTATTTATAACATATACGGGCAGTGCCCAACCTAACACTGAAAAAATAAAATAAAATAAAAGTAGGACAATATAAATCACAATAAATTGGCACAATTCAATCGGCAGCAATCCTGAGCCAACAAACAGAGATCACAATAGCCGTCGAATTTTGGACCTAAAAGAGTATTTCGAACACAACAGTAGGTCCACCGAATCATCGTGTGACAACCTGTTGAAGTCCTCCTGAAAGTGCATCATGGGATTATTGCGGAGATAGTTGGTCGAAGAGGTATAAACATAAAAAGGCTGATGGAGTATGTAGCGTATGGAGGGGCGTAGAACTTCAGCTAGGAAAGCAGATCCGGACAATCCAGTCGACCCGCTGTCGACCCATGCAGGAGAAGCATGTCCGCCTCACGTCGCGATATTTAATCGTTTTGTGCTGACTCAGATGGACAAGACGAGTGCTGGAGCTTGGGAGTGCCTGAAACTATCTGAGGAAATCCGGAGACATATTTAATAGTTAAATCAACCTCACCAGAATTCAGATGCCGATCCAGTTCACGTCTAAGCTGCTTGAGATAGTCTCGCTCCTGCTGTGATCTGTCCTGCGAAACCCGATAAGGTGGAGGATTTGCTGATCGATTAGCGTTCAAAACCAGAAGAAGAGTCATTCATAGCGACCATCAAGGGGCGAATCTTTTCACTCTCACGTCTACCAAGGCGACTGATTTTCAAAACAGTGTCCTGAAAATCCACGGAGAGCTTAGCAAAAGCAGCCCTGAGAAAACCACTGTTCTCCTCAATGCGAACAGTTAGAGACACAGAGGTCGAGGTTTTTTTCACGCCTCTGGAGCTCCCTCAATTCGGACAGTACCCTCTCTAAACGAAAACTGCCCGCATCCGGGAGATTTTCAGTTGGCACAGAAGCAGAAGACTCAGCAACTCGTTCCAGACGTTCCACGCGTTCAACAAGATTAGTTCCCTTGAGTTCATTAAATTCCGCAGAAATACCATTCAATTGTTGTTGTAAACCATCCGATTTGGAGCCCTGGGCTATGAGTGTAGTTTCAATGGTTGCAACACGACTCTCCAATCTTTCTACGTACTCAGAAATCTCCGAGCAAACAGCCTCACGCACCGTTGTGCCCAATTTCACCTCAAACTGTTTAAATAATTCTACTATATCCTCCTTAGTGAAAGTTGTTGGAGCATTACGATCTGCTTGCCCATCCGACAATTTACTGTCACTACAATCATTTCCCACCTCAGTGCTTAACTCAGGCTCTTTTTTATCCGACCCGGCAGAGCACATATCGCATTTCCATTTCATCTTGAGCTCCTTTTTCATTTCCTTATAATTTTCCACGGTCTTTAGACGGGTCGGACGGGTGAAATGAAGCAGAACAAACAGTATATTTCGCAGTTTTCTTAGGAGAATGTAATTGCCGAGTGCAGGTCTTGCAATCCATTATAACTTTCGGACGAACAAAGCACGATAACGAATGAGAGCCTCCTAGCAACGCGATAACATCGAAACAACAACTAGCGAACAACGATAAACGAGTGAGTGAGAAAACACGGCGATAATGAGAGGGAAGACATTGACAACTGTATTATTGTTTTTCAATTTATAAAAAAAGTCGTTTTAAATAACGATGCTGCTGAACAATATTCATTTTTTAACAACGGCGGAACGGCGATGAATGAACTAATTGAACATGCAATAGCTGGTCGAGTTACTTGTGAACGAGTGATTTAGTGAACCAATCAAGCTTTGCCTGGTGCGTCAATTTGTGTTTAGCCTTCAGTATATTATAACGTTACATTAACTTGCATAGATGTTTTAGCAAGTTTGCTGGTTGTCGTTCTAAATCTTTTAGGACGTTTGCGCGATTCGCGTTTGTGTGTGCGTGTGATTCATTTGGCTCATACGTATTGATCCACCTGTTAATCGTGGAAATTCTATTCTGAGACAATATTTCAATTCATCTGAACCGCAAACTTCTAAAGTCTTTGTCAAACCGATTTTTAAATGTACTAACTCTGATTTTATTGGCCGAAGCAATATCGTCGACGTAAACTGTGATGAGTGTTTTGTCTTTCTCAGATCTTGAATGTTCAGGCCCGGGGTCGGCGAACGTTGCAATAAATTTAAGTTTTTTAGAATTGTGACGAGTTTCTTATACCATTGTCTACCAGTTTGTTTTAGTGCGTACACTCCCTTTGACTAAACGCACGCCTTTTCTGGTCATGTTTCAAATCGTTCAGCAGTTGTTTAGTTTTTTGGACAAATGGAGTTTTCAGAGTTTTGAATTTCTTAGAAGAGAATTAGTGTTGAATTAGCGAACTTCTCCGTGTGAATTCCTTCGTTGAGAATCATTGTTTGCACATAGGCGTGGTGCTCTAATTGTGACCAATTACTTATGGCAAACAAGGTTAAAGGAAAAAAGAAAGCTTCAGCTTTGGTTGTCAGTCCGAAGGATGTGTGTACGTAAAATGAATGCAACATGTAAGAGTATTGCGTAAAAATTGTGGGGGAATCGAATCAGGTCCTTGGTTAAGTAATTAAGTGATGAATGAATTATATTATATTTTCAATTTTGATCTACCGGGTAGCCAATTTGTTGGGTCAGCACACTTCTACACTAAGGAAGCGTATTTTCACTGTAAATGACGTTTGAAATAATTAAACTTGATAGATATAAGAAATATTTAAATTAAGCAATTCCTCAAAACATTCTGTTTTGGTTGAACTTATTTTTACAACATAGTCGTTCCTGAAATATTATACACATCAAAGACAAACCCCACTCCACTCTTTTTTCTCAGGTCAGTGACTTGCTTCCTGCCCTACATCAATGGATGAGAAGTATTGACGATGGTTTGTCAACATCGGTGATCGGTCATTTTAGATTGAAAGCGTTCGCCAACAGCCCCCAGCCAGCCAGGGAAGACGAACTCACCCGACAGGATCGTATGGTTGACTATATCCTTGTGGTCGTAGGAACTCGGTGTTATTGATTTCAAGGTAAACTGTCCAACGCGCGCTGTGAATAACTTAAAGAAAGTTGATTTTGCCCACAAAATGTGCCACTCTCGAGTTGAATCGTTCAACACTAGACTGGTGCAGGCACGTGGCCTGTGGATATCACCTGGTTCCCACGTTTCCTATCGAAAGCGCTCGGGACGAGGGTGGTAAAAAAATAACTAGATCGGTTCCACGGGTATTTACTGCCCTGGAGAGGGTGTGTCGATGAAGCGAGGAAGGAGATAGAAGCTGTGGGGATAATCGCTGGAGGGTAAGGGATTATTAGTCCCGCACGCGACTCGAGCTGTCCTATTTGTGAAGGCGACTTGACCTGTTCAAAGGAGAAATAAGAGATGGCCACCTGTACTCGCTCTGTCGTTATTGACGCGATTTTCCCGCTCGATCAACTTCCAATTGATACATTTTGAACCGGAACGGCGGACGACACGCTCCTTCAGAACCCCCTTTGCGAACGCTTCAAATCTTGACGACAAAAATTCGAACAATTGAACAGCTTGTTGAAAAATCAAACGTTTCGAAGGGTGAAAAGAAATTTCGCGATAAAATCGCTGCCTAACACGAGCCGAATCCATCACAAAGGGTGTGAAGCAGAACATCATGCTGTGAGCTTAAAGAAGCACTAAACAGCGATACCCAGATTATAGGTATCTCAAAGACACGCCACTTCCTACACTTTTTAGTCACAATCTTACTGAGGATGAATATAAAATTGAAGCTATTTTTCTGTCCTTAGGAATTCGCCGCTTTCTCAGTAAGAGAGTTTTGATGTTTACTTCGGCGCATAGGCTCGAAAAGCGTCACGAAAATTTTACATCGATTTCCATTCGGACGAGGGATAATGATTCCATTAATTCATGAGTGGAACGCTTGCAACCGTGCAGCAAGAGGGAGGATGCGACTGATACAACTCTTACGAGCGTGCAGGAACAATCATTTGGATGGGGAAATAGACCTGTGTTGTGAGTAGCAACAATGCTTATATCGCGCAAGATATTTCGTTTTATTCGCATTACATTTCATTCCTTTCTCGCTCCATTTCTACACACACACGCTTTCATGGTTTAACTTGGCACCTACAGTTATTGTAATATTGAGTGTGAAACGCAAATCGCTGAAATGCCGCACTGAGGCTGTGACAAATAGTTCAATTAATTTGAAACTGTCAACCGCTTAAAAACGACTGAAATAACTTGAACGCTCCACAAGGACGAGGAACGCTGAAATGCACCTGAGAAACAGAAATGGCACATCAAAAGCTTTGAGGGAATTACTCATAGGAGTTATTCAGTTCACATCTTCTTGTAAGGGTGAATAAACAAGTTATAGCTACAGTATAAAATATCTGTTCGGAGCACCACACAATTTTCTCAGCTCCGCGTGCATTCTCCGATTTGCATACTCTAGCAACACGAACAAACAACAAACAAAACCACAACAAACGCAATCAAAAACTTAGCAACTGGGTAAAACTTAGCTCAATGTTCAACATAAGAACTAGGAGCGCTACGTTTCTGAAACTTATTGAGCCACCAACTACCAATGCATTGACTAATCAATAAGTAGATGGCTTATTTGAATCAAATCATAATTTTTTTGAAAAGATCTTCACTATTTTGGAACTTTCGGGGGTTGCTCCTAATTATTTTATAACCGTTACTAAAAACTCATCTTATAGGCAGTTTATTTGGCTCTCACCCTGATCGAAATGTTCGTCAATTTATTGTTGTGCCGTCGGTATTTTTCAACAAATGAGATTTTGTGGTGCTGTCGTGTTATTTTTAACTGTCCTTACAAAAATGTTAATCAAAACCTTTAGAGCTGTTGTTAAGGGAAAATAATATTTAGCGTTTTGATCAGTTACTTTTCGTCCGATTTCGCTCATACCCGTATTTGGTGTCCCATGGTGATCCGCGAGCTGAATACAAAATTTGAAGTGTTTTTCTCACATGGTGTTTTTCGGAGTCAGAAGCCGTCAAAGCGCGAAAACAGGAAGAGAATTCGAAAATAAAGTTAAGCCTACCTTCCACGTGGGGCTAAGGAAAGTAAAAAGTATGGGTGGCTCGGAATTTCAAACATGTAGAACAAACTAGCCCACAACGGAGTTGAAGGGGGATAGTGAAAAGTGTGTTTTTCGGCTGATAACCTGAACTATCAACAAAGAGGGTAATTCAACCGTTTTCCGTGGGAAGGTGAAACAAGGTCTATACGTTGGGTTCATTAGATATGTGAACAGAAACTGATTAGATTGAACTGAAGTGGCCGGCAAATGCCATTCAGTTTGTACGAATGAGTGCGTGTGATCAATCCCTCCTCTGTTACTCGGAAATTGTCAAGTGCGTTATCCATATTTAATGATACCGATCTCTTTACTCGGTTACTCCCTCGTGATGTACCGTATGAAGTCTTTCTACAATATTGAGTCGCACGTAAACGTTCTGTAATCGGCTGTGGGATACGTGCCGTGCTTAAAGTGATTTGATTTTAGGATGATTTGAGTAGGAGCTGCCCAGCGCTGGTTAGAAACAGTGTGGATACTTCTGCAATAATAAATAAAAGTGAATGGTTTGATTGAGGACACGCAAAGCTAAAATCGAATACAACGAAAACTGCAGCGTACCTCCATGAAGGATCTTGTTAGTTCCTGATTTTTAAATTCGGAAACTGCCTCCTATGCAACATAAAAACTTCAATTTTGTTTCAACAGGTTAAAGAGCTTTATCTAATGAGCTGGCGACAGGGATACTGTGAAAAGTGGGAGTGGACGATATACATCGGTGTTTTACAAATGCTTGATGTATAGTAACGATGCATCGCATCAAACCAATGTATTGTTAAGTTTTAAACATCGAGCATACATCGATTTTTTTCGAAGCATCGAAAAGGGTAACAATCAAACCTACCCCCCTATCACTCTACTAACTATTTTTTTGTAAAGTTAACGTACCTGTTAGGTGAGTCCGTCTCCTCTGGCTTGTGAGTTACTGTGGGCAAGCGCTTTCGATGTAAAGACATCATCGTCTGGCCGTTTAGTCAGTACTGGAGTCAGTCAGTTGGTCGTGGTCTTTATACAAAGAAAGGTGAAGTGATGGGCGTTGGGAGAGGGTCTTGTTGGTCAGTCTTGTTAGTAGTACCTTAGCCGGACTGGCTAGTCCGCCAGTAGGCAAATACTAAAGTTAACGTACCTGTTAGGTGAGTCCGTCTCCTCTGGCTTGTGAGTTACTGTGGGCAAGCGCTTTCGATGTAAAGACATCATCGTCTGGCCGTTTAGTCAGTACTGGAGTCAGTCAGTTGGTCGTGGTCTTTATATACAAAGAGAAAGGTGAAGGGAGTGATGGAGCGTTGGGGAATCTTGTTGGTCAGTCTTGTTAGTAGTACCTTAGCCGGACTGGCTACCGCCAGGCAAATACTAAAGTTAACGTACCTGTTAGGTGAGTCCGTCTCCTCTGGCTTGTGAGTTACTGTGGGCAAGCGCTTTCGATGTAAAGACATCATCGTCTGGCCGTTTAGTCAGTACTGGAGTCAGTCAGTTGGTCGTGGTTTAGTATTTGCCTACTGGCGGACACAACCCAATTTCTTTAATACCTAACACAGCCAGTCCGGCTAAGGTACTACTAACAAGACTGACCAACAAGACCTCTCCCCCCCCCCTTCCCCAACGCTCCATCACTCCCTTCACCTTTCTCTTTGTATATAAAGACCACGACCAACTGACTGACTCCAGTACTGACTAAACGGCCAGACGATGATGTCTTTACATCGAAAGCGCTTGCCCACAGTAACTCACAAGCCAGAGGAGACGGACTCACCTAACAGGTACGTTAACTTTAGTATTTGCCTACTGGCGGACACAACCCAATTTCTTTAATACCTAACACAGCCAGTCCGGCTAAGGTACTACTAACAAGACTGACCAACAAGACCTCTCCCCGCCCCTTCCCCAACGCTCCATCACTCCCTTCACCTTTCTCTTTGTATATAAAGACCACGACCAACTGACTGACTCCAGTACTGACTAAACGGCCAGACGATGATGTCTTTACATCGAAAGCGCTTGCCCACAGTAACTCACAAGCCAGAGGAGACGGACTCACCTAACAGGTACGTTAACTTTAGTATTTTTTTGTCTTTCAATTATATTATGTAGCGCTCGCAAGGTGTTTCGTCAAAAAGTGGTATCACTAGTTGAAGAGGCCGCCAATATTATAGAGGTCAGAGCAGCCAAGCCATAAAAAATATAAATGCAAATTTCCGACTGAATTGACCCGCCGTCTCTCTCTTACTTACAAGTAGTTGCAGTCTCTGGCTTCAAAAAGCATATTATTTTAATTTTTGTATTAATTAGATACCTACTCAGCTTGATTCAGAATTCATTTTAAAATTTGCTGTGTCGTTTTAGCAATAATATTTATAAATCAAAGTGTTAAACTGAACAACGCGTTATTTGTAATATTAATATCATAATAAATTTGGAAGGATAACAAAATACAGTTTCCAACATTGCATAAAATTGCCTTAATATATTTAACAATGGTGGGCACATTAGTGCCGTCAGAAAGACTGATTTCGCAAGCGTCGCAGGTAATACTCAACAAAGGAATACATTTAATGGTGAAAGATTGGGTAAAATTTGGTTTTTACAAAGTATAGATAAAACTTCTCGGGATATATATTAAAAATAAAGGTAAAGGTAATAAAGTTATTTTAATAGATGCTTGCTTTTTATTTCCAAACCACATACATATTTAACTTATAAAAAACATCGAAGTATTTTTTGATACATCGATAATTACATTGATGCAACAATCCGATGCATTCAATCGAAAAAAACATCGATGTTTTTTTAAAATGTCCATCACTAGTGAAAAGTAAGGGGTGAGATTGGGATAAGAAGAAAAAGGGAAGGGAGCTGCCGCTTTGTTCTGAGTTTTGTGATGCGTCCCTCCAGATATGCTCATTTCTTGTCCTCACTTAGACCGGCAGAAGTATTCCTCTTTGTATGTTCAAGTACCACAGTATCGCGGAAATTCGGCCAATTAAACTAACCCTATTCGGAACGGGTTCCTGACACACAACTTTATCGACGTTCGTTGATCGCTAATAATTTGCTCCATCGCGTGCCTCATGGCGTTCGAGAGCCCTGTCAGTGGCTCCTCGAGAATCGTTTCCCACACATAGTTAACAATGTCACGGCGGGACGTCCCATGGGAAAATATCCCTCTTTAAAAAACGTTTGGGCGAGTTAGACTTCGATTCACTTCCCCTTTTAATCTTTAGTGGGTGACACTCCGCTTAGAGATCCGGTCATCTCGATAACAACTGAAACATCAAGTCAACAGGTCAGGCTCATTCTCTTTGATCTATCGACGAATGATTTTATCTGGACGCACACAGAGATGTCACAAAGAGGAAACATTGAATGGAGACCTAGAAGATGAGAATGAGAAGAAGCAAAAGCCGTTTTGCGCCCACGTTATGCGTAGGTGCAAAAACGAATGTTAACGATGTTGAGCAAGTAATAGCGTTTTCCCGAGGTATGTTTGTCCACAATTATTCAATTTAACATAGTACTAAAATTTCATTGTAGCTCATTTATTTCAACAACTTACTTTTGTAGCACTGATGATGCTGAATGAGTAGCGTAAAACATTGGCCTAGAGAAGATATTCGTTTTATCTACACTACATATTGTCCTTCGCAAATATTCTTCTAGCAGTCTGTCAAATGAAAATTAAACCCCCAAATGTTCCAATAAGCGTGTTTTTTATCGTTTTCCAAATTCGTCAGAGTTTGTTTTTGCTTTTGTTAGGAGTAAATGCTCATCTGATTTCTATCAATCTGGCGAATCTGGAGTCTTTGCTAACTGTACCCATACAATATCCATTTCCGTAAAAAAGCTACTGATCAGAGGAATAAATCGGAGTTCCAATATTCCAGAAAATACAAACTTTTCGGAAAACTGGCTGGAAAGATTTTGATCCAGCTTGCAGGGTACTTTTAGTTAGTTCTTAAGTACATTTTGTTTTCCTTATGCGTTCCGAAAGTAAATGTACGAGACAACAGCGTCTGTATACAGAGCGTGTACAAGGCGAAATGGTAATTTGTGTAATGCAGCACATATGATTTTTTTTTGTGTGTAGATCCAGTATAATATACTGTGGGGTTCTATTTTCATTTATTTTGTATTTTCGTTAACACCCTGTTAAGAAACAGGCTCTCAGGGGGTGTGGGACCTATCCTGCTATTCTCTCTCTAGGGCTCACACAAAAATAAACTTCTTCAAACAGGAGAAAATAAATTTAATATGAACTGTTCACGATCGAATAAATTTGATGACGGGAATTATATGGTTTATGACGCACCTGCGTCTGGGATCCAATGGGATGCCCAGAATTCAAAGAAATAAGTCAGCCTGGTCTATTTGCCTGTGTGGAAAGGGTCGAGATGGTGATTCGCTATCGGCTTCAGAGACTGCTGCTTCACTCACCAGCGTCTAGCCTGCGACTACTTCCTGCGTTTTTGCGACGCTCGAGGTGACGCTTCCCACTCCCTCGCCTTTCCTGCAAGTTCACGAGCCTAGTTCTGACTCCACAATATACATTAAAATATAATTTATTTAACTGCCGATATATGCTGGCATTTATAGTCGTGATTCTCACATATTTCAACATGACGGAAAGATCCCCCTTAGTTCATTGAGGCTGAATTATCTCCTTCTCTGGGCGTTCGGCTGCCTTAAACCTTGTGATTCATGCTCTATAGCATGCTTAAGAAAGTGTTATTAAAATACTGTGCAGTAGAAGTAACAAGAATGGGACATTTAAATACTTCGCCGGGCCCTTCGTGAGTTGTGACGGGTAGAGCTCCTCCGTGTGGCGCCTTGCGCCTTATGTTGCCCTTGAAAGCGATATCCCCTCGACAAGGAGGGGGCCTGGCAGGATTTAAAGGGAAATGAGAAGGCGGGAGGGTGTGATTGCTTCTCAACCATTCCCTTCCCCCACACTTTCGACCCTCATTTGCGCGCGTGGTCGACACACGTGCTCGTCGGCTCCCTCCTGTCAGATTTCATATTGTCATGCAAAGACCCTGCACAACAGCTGATTTGGAAAAGAGCAGGTTTCAACCCTCGAAGAATTGGGAAAGAGAGACGAAACATCGATGCAGCAAACGATTGAATGTTAACCTTATCAACATAGATGTTTCCTATAATAATTCTTTTAATAATAATTTATAGCGCTGAGAATCCAGAATTTATTGACCTGCTCCGACTTACGTCACAACATTCGTTGATAGACTTCGTATGAGTAGTTCGTGAGACTGCCAGTATAATTTTTTTTGAAACGTTCATATTTGTACGCCTGGCATTATAAAAAAAACACGACTTTCCCCTGTCCCTCTTTGCTCTAGCAACTAATAAAATATGTTTATCATTCAGTTGAGACGGCCACGTGCCGCTTATGGTCGTAAAGCGAAAAACTGAACGTTCCGGAATTTAGTGCTTTGCCCCTACTTATGAAAGGGCCTTTATGGGGTAATCATAATCCAATGGAATCATTGGACCATCAACGTCATTTTTTGGGAACGTTTATAGCTCTGGAGTTGTAAGGTACACACGTGAAACGACACTGAGTGACAGGTCGATGAAACGACAGTAGTTTAGTCGGAGGAATTCATCCGGTTTATCCTTAATATTTAACACATTAATCGTATAGGTGGTACAACCGATTACCATTACGAAAATATTACCATTTATGAGGAAAACATTGTACTAAAATCAATGTCATGCCGTTCAGAGCTGTTCACAAAATGTGGTCGCATTCGTCACAGTAGTTTTTGAAAAAACATATTAGGTGTGCAGATTTGGAGCAAAAAGTCTCACAAGCTGTATTCTCACATGATCTTTTCCCGAATCAGAGGACTCGAACTGTTCTTTCTACTTGTCTTTATTTATTTTATAACAGTAACGAAAGCCCCATCGTCCAGTTTATTGAACAATCATGTGTCGAAGGCTAGTATCATGTAAGTGGGATTCATGAGGAAGGAAGAGTACTAAAAGCTACACAAACCTCGATGTTTTACTAATCTAAGAGACCAGTCGTCATATTCCGGCGTGGTTAACACATTGATATATGAGCATGCATTGTGGCTTCAAATCCCCCCCGAGAGAAATTTACGGATGAGAAATAGTTGCCGGCTGATTGTGAGGAGCCTTATTGAAAAAGGGAGCCGGAGCGTGAGTTGGGAATCTCGTATTCGAGTGGCAAATGGCTGGGATTTGTCTCGCAAGGAAAATCGAGTTTCCTTAGCCTTCTAAACCAACTTTCTCTTCGTAGTAATTTTTGCTTTTAATTAAGTTTGATTCATTAATCAGACGCCCCGAGGGCCAGCAGCTGTGCCGATACCGAGTCATCACGTATTATGCCTCGGTATAGCAGCAACGCATACCCCGCTCTTTATAAATCTGTCTTGTGCACGAGCTCGCTTTTTCCCTTTCGAATTTCTCGCGGCGAGAGAAAACTTCAGACTGTGATGAATGATTTTTCACGTTGGAGTTGGTTGTTTCGGATAGCCATTTGTTACTTACTTCGAGAGAAATTTGTAGGTTTCGCCTTCTTTAAGAAACTCCTATTTTCCATTTCTCTTTCTGTTTCTCATAACAGGGCTCGTGCACAATTCACTCCATTGTATAAACCAACCTACGTGTTGGTAGGAATATCTAAATCGCCGGTTTGTTTAATGAATCTATTATCAGTTCACAAAAAATAATTTAGAGAAGGAACATTTCATGAAGTGTTGGCCAATTGAGCAAGAGTGCATCGAATGTCAAATAACAGTTTAACCGTCGGGGATAAGTTACAATTAGAGAATCGATTTTAAACTTGGAAAGGGATTAAGAATTGTTGATGAATCGAAGGAGAGCTGTTGGGAAAGTGAGTGATATATACGAGGGTTTTTTTAATTCATTTGGAAACAGTAGAAGAACTGCTGAGAAATTGTGCAAAAACTTTTTAAAGAAACTGTATTTTGAAATTGGGGGAAATAAAGTTGTGTAATTAAATAAGATCCTCGAAAAATTGGATAAATCGTTGGGGAATAATGGAATAAAATATATGGTGCAACGCATCACATTACTCTCATCGGCCCCAAGTATTTCAGCTTTTTAAAAATACTATTCTTTTCTCAGCTTGTTTGAGCTAAAAAGATATTAACGTACATAACAGAACGTTTTACGTAGAAAGTGATAGCGCAAAAAGTTCCGGAATTTATTGAAGTACATATTTAATGCAATTCGAGGTTTCTGAGAGAGATCGTGTTTCTCTTTTGGAATTAACGCGCAAAGCCCGTAAGAAATGGCAGTTAGTGGAACGCATTATAAGCGTTAGTAAACTCTCAACGTATGAACGCACTATAACTACGCCAACCAATTTATGGCGTTTTCGAACTAAGTAGTTCATAGAACGTGAAGATCTGGAAAAAAACATACATTTTTAAGCCAATTTTATAACTTTCCTTCCTACAATTAGGGTTAAGGAAAATAAAAATACAGCAAAAACTGTTCATAATTGAATAAAAAATGTTGAGAAATGCTTAAAAATTGCATAAAATTGAACAGAGCTGGTCGTTAATTTAGTTTAATTACACACGGGTTAAAAGATCTTTAAAGAACTCGCGGAACAATGTAGTGAAAGTTATCCATTCTCCCCGGCCTGCGCTCACGTCACCCACTCCCATCAACTCGACTCATCGCTGGGCGTGTTTCGAGCCGTTTACTAGGATTTATCGACGCTGAATCGAATTCCTATTTAGTCGTAAGTGTTATGTATTGTACACATTCATCAGAAATGCCCAATGTTCCACACCTTTTGTAAGTGGTGGGAATGAGTCAAAAGCTTAAATCAGAATGGAAAGTTGGCATTTTCAAGGCTTGCTGCTCCCCTCGCTCCCACAAGTACCAAATTTCTTCGGCGATGCTACAAATGTTTTTTGCACTTGTGCTGTGCTCTACAAGTGCCACTACATAAAGGTCTACAGGTGCAATTGAAAGGACACGCAATGAAAGCAATAGGTAAAAACTATACAGAAATATAACTCGGTTGAAGACTTTGTTCACATTTTGTGACCGTTAGTCTGAATATTTTACTCAAGGAAGTGGAGTTAGCCATAACAAGATTAAGCTGTGAAACAATTTTATAGTGAGATAGATACAATGTACCAAAAACAACCTCACTTCTCTTCATTGTGAAGACCACCCTCCTTCTGTGGTTAACCAGAGCGGCAGCGAGTTGAATGGCCTAATCAAAAGCCAACAATAAAATATGCCGTCATTTGTCATCGGGCCGAGGTTATCAATGAAGCGGGCGAACCGCAAACGACCTTTTGCAGACGAGGGACAACCGCTGGATCATCGGCCCTTTGAAGAAAGTTTAATGTCTTGGAATATCAGGAGGGAAGAGGGCATTAGAGAAAAGGGTTGAAACTGGTGGTGGAGGGAAGTTCTGGGCAAATATGAAAAGCCACAACCCTTTTCCTCTCTCCAGTCTTCCCTATTTTGCCAGCAGCTGTTCGACGGCAAGGCCCTACAGCAGGTGTCTTGACTATTTATTGTTTTTCTTCGTCTCATTATATTGTTGAGTAGGTATTAGAAACTTGATGCATCAAAATGTCGTAGTGAACAGACAAAGTTTTGATTTTTTTTTATTAACTTCAAAAAAGTACAGTCAAAAGCTCAATACAATACAGGTTCTACTTATCTGACGGTGAATCTGCTCATCTCCGCGGAACACCCCAGGCTTGAACTTGCTTATTTCGAGAGTGAATCACACGCTGAAACCACCTGCAGGTTTCTCTTTTGGTCCCAAACCTTTGCTCGGAAATCCATCTAGGGTGGATTGATTCAAGGAAACCCCTAAATGGCTGCCCGGGCCTCCCACGCGACCGAAGCGGATTATTCCGTTTAAATGCCTGAAAAGAGTCACCACGAAAATATCGCGACCGTGCAAAATTCCGTCTCTCCCCTCCACCGTTAAACTACCGTGACGCCAATGTTGAGCAACAATAGCGCAATTCAACGCTTTTAAGCTGGAAAACTGGGCCGAGACGGGAATGACTGAACTAGACCGTGGCGAGAGGGCTGAACCCTGCACCTGCTCTTTCGTGACAGTCAGCAGATGCACCGGCTTTTGTCGATTTGTCCTCTTTAGCAGACGTTGAAGTGAATGAGGCTTGTTAGCTGCCACATCCGTGACGAGCAACAGCCCCTAAAAGGGGGTTGGGTGTGCATTAATTAGGCGTGGGCATAGGGGAAGCATTGCCTCTCAGAATCACTAAGCCTTTCCATTTCGGAGACATTGATTTTAGAAAAAGTTATGTACGAGCGCCTCCGTGCTAAATTTAAATTTTTTAATTATGCGGAAGAAAGAATGAATTTATTTTTTATTCTGAGGGCACACGGGACCGAGTTCTTTGGTCACTGCGGCCACACTTGGGTTTATTGTGACGTGAGGATGAATTAACTCCGACTTGTAGTTAACAAATCGTTAAAATGTTGGAAAGTGAAACGTTAGATACACCTTGGGGAAGAGGACCCATGAAACGTCAATGCATCCCTGGATGTGAAAGCCACTAGCTCCTCCTATCTCTGGATTGAGCAGCCCTTGGTTGAAGGACTCAAGTGAATAATGAAGTACCTGCGAGGCGGACAAGACTGTCGATTGTGGTTGCGTGGTGTTTCGAGTTTCTTCCAAAGCGGAAGTGCACGAATCTTATTTCGCTTAGTCTCACTCATTAGTTTCAATTAGTCACTCATACCGTAGACTCATTACAACCATCTTGCAGACTTAATTCACGCCTCATTCTCTTAATAACCCCCGCTCTGTCGGTGTGTTCATGGCACCAGATTCGGAGGAAGGGGAATACACCCTAATCGAGCCCTAGCATACTGGTCGGTTTGCCCTCACCAATGTGATTGCGAGATACAAGTCATATTATAAAACTGACATAACTTAAAAATGGAGTTTTCTTCTTTTCTTGTTAGGATGGAAATTCAGTAAACTATTAGAACATAAATTAATGTTCACATACTCTCGTTCTACACTTGGATTGAATCAGACACACTTAATTTTGGTGTACATACCCTGGTTACTGGTTGAGGCCATTGAATATTCCTGTAGCGTATTTAACGATAATGCTCTTAGCTTCTTTGTCGGTTGTTAGGTCAGTGTCGGAGTAACATAAGGAGCATCTTATAGTAGCCCGTAGCCCCATTTTGTATCCCCCGCCAATTTGTAATAATGAAGTTGTAATTCATCTTGCCAAAAGCCATCAGAATGTGATATCTTCTGGACGATCGAAATTTTCTTTTCAAATTATCGCACAAACCGTGCCTACCGTTTCGATATAACTCAGACAAATGACAATACAGACCTGTATTTTGTTCTTCTTTTGCTTTCTGTAGAAGAGTCTTGAATGACCATACTGCGCCTGGAAATATCGCGGTACAGTTTCCACGGCTGAAGAAAGGTTGCGGGGCCGTCGACAGGTGATTAAGTGCGGAGATGATTTCGGAAACAGAAGTGTGAATCGTATAAGAACCTTTTTATTATAATCTTGCCATCGAGTTTAGATTATAGAAGGTGAGTGAGGGAGGGGGAACAGTTATGTTATGCGCCACGCCACATATTTTGAAATACTGGTGGAAAGCCTAAGGAAAACAAGATGCTTAAACTCAAAACGGGTTAGAACCATCTTCATCAATACCTTCTCAATTAGCTCGTCTCGTCGTATTGGTCGTAGTTTCTCAAGCATGACATTCTAAAAATAGCTTCCTTGAGAAAAACATAAACGAGCTTCATATAATTTTGTTAACGGAAGAATTCGCATTACTTTTTCTGAATTCCCGAACTTGGAAACTTTTTCCCTCCTGTTTTTTTTTTCTTTCGCTTCCATCAGGAGAATTTCCTTCTCCGCCTGCCACTGACGTGGTCACCCTCACGACCCTAATTCTTTAAATATTTATGAAACGAACCTTAAACCCCTTAAACTCTTGGTCTTATTGCATTTCTTCAACTTCGCCTCCGGTCTCGATTCCATCGAGCAAATACTTTATTGGAATTTTTAATCGCTCGTTGCTTTTTTTTCTTCTCCTTCGCAAGTCCCCTTGCCTGTTCCTATCGATTCGTTCCCAGGGTGGAAGGGGATTGAAAGAATAATGCAGGCTCAGTTTTGCTCAGATTAAATAATCTCATCTCTGTAGTCGCATAAGCTCGTGAACAGTTTTCTTGGAAAATTAGTTTGCAGCAAATATATAAAAAAATGTAGGTCATTCTGCGATTTAAACCAACTGGAACGACTGGGAGCAATTTTATTGACTAATTTGGCCAGCTTTTGTCTTATTTTCGATTAGCTACTTTTCTTTCTAAGGCACCTGGTAGAGGGGAATGTTGGTAGGATGGCATCTAGCAATGTGATTGCTGTAACAGTCGCGCGTCTGAAGTTTTCGCTATTGGCCATCTTAGGATCCCGTCCAAGCGTTCTATTCGCGTGGGTTCATCCCGGAACATCTCGTTTACATTCTTTTAATGTAACGTTTAACGGCAGAAATTTACTAGCAGAACAGGCTCCAAATACATCGCGTTGGGTCTGGACGCCATCGAATGCTGCTGACTGCCGTAGGCAATTGAAGAGGGTGGTGAAGCTATGTGACTGAGGTAAATCAACTCAAACCTAAAGACTATTCTGTACCAAATAGTATGGAAAATACTTAACATGATATTAGGACTAGTTCCCACGTACTGTTGTGGTATATAATCTATAATAAAAATGACTCTAGAAGAAACACTTTGTCTCTGCAATTTCTTAAAACATTTTCAGTAATTGACTAGGTTAATTCCGCAAGTAGGTAAATTATTGAAGTTAACGTTCCTGGATAAGGCGTTTGTTTCTCTGGCTGGTGAGATAATGAGGACGAGCGCTTTCAATGTAGAGATAGTAATCCTTAACGGTACTGACTTAACGGCCAGACGATGATGTCTTTACATCACAGGCGCTCGCCCACAGTATCTCACCAGCCAGAGAAGAAGGGCCCACCAAACAGGTACTTTAACTTTATTTTCAGGAAGTTCTGCCGTCAACTCCAATGCTCAAGTCTTAGACCCAGATGCGCCATCAAAATGAACTTTGGCAACGAGTGCAAACTGTTACCATAGACAAGACAGGAGAGGAAAAGGAATGAAATAGCGCAGAGATGAATATTCATTGAAAGCTGTGTAGCTCACGAATCACTCGACCTACCTTCTCTCACTCTGCTCGTAGTTCAGCAAAAGGTAGTTGTTATTATTTTGCACGATTCTCTCCACGATAACCAGGTAACATTTGGGATCTGTCGATTGATGCACGTCCCGATACACATAAACGAGTGATCTATAATTTATAAAGGGGCTAAAATAATTGGCGAATTTCATTAAATTATGAAAAACTGGTTAACAAACTAATATGTAACGCATCATTACATAAATATCCCAATAGTAATAGTGTTTACCCCTTTCATTCAACCGACACATTTGATATTCCCTAGGCTGTGTGCCTAGCGAACTGAGGACTAAATCGAACAAATCAGAATCTAAATAGGTCGATACCAGATCACGCAAATATCATAATTTTGGGTTATTAACCCTCTTCAAGTCATAAATTTTATAGCCTTGATGTTTCTCGCGAACTCTTGTGAATCGAATCCGAAAAAAACAACATCAGGCGAAAATAGCAAACATTATGATTTTACGTTATTACCACCCCCTTCCCTTATTTTATGGTTTTTCATGCATACTGTTATATATTATTTATTTATTATATACTTAAATGACAACTAGAACTACAAATAGATTGTAAACAACAACAACAAAAATTAAATTAAATTATTTACTCACTATACTAGAAAACGAGCTGAAAATCTGTTGACAGTAGCAAAAATATTGTAATATGGCACTATTTACTCCTCTTCATTCGCCCTCGCGTAATGGGATGTTTCTGAGGGACTTTCCTCAATTGCACCTAATTCTGAATGCAACAAAACAAGAATCATGAAAATCGCTTCTTTAAATCGTTTTGCTGTATTTACATTCCTTAATGCCTGTAGCCGAATTGTAAAATTCTTGATTTTTCGTGCATAACCACGAAAAATTTAATCGAACAGATAAAATATCGTGAAAATCGGTTGAAAAATGTGGACTACACATCACTTACGAATCTTTTTTTAAATTTCAGCGTTGGGCTGTCCCGTACCCTTCAGGATATATTTTAAAAGGGTGCCCCTTGCGTGGATGAGGTCTGGCCTAATATGGGTTAGCTTTCGAGAGTAGTTCGAAAAGTAGTAGCGCATATACATAGAAGGCCGCGAGTAAACGTCGATGTCTACATAAAACCCCTCGCTACTGATCCAGACGTAAATGTGAAATGTGTTACGGGTTCATTTCGAATATACTTCATTTTTTGGCGAAAAAAATACTGTTTTATGCGTCTCTGCGTGGTTTTCAATCACGAACATCAACGTGATGCTCAACAAAGTAGGAAATGCAGAGGAACATCGTTGACTATCGCGTCAACTGCATATCTTCCCAACTTCGTGGTCTTAAATAAGACAGCTCCCACTCTCAACGTCACTCCACTGTAAAATATGGGTCAGTGTACAGCCCTGCTGGAACAGAGCTTACTATCGACTAGGGACAACTTCCTCGCTCCTCCGCTCTTCCTTCCTGGACAATGGCTGGAGGGTGCAATGTAAATAGATGGGAGTGGTTTGAGGGCGACCAATAGCGCGGGAGGAGGTTGGGCTCTGGCCGGGGACTTCCTTGGAGTCTGTGCGCAGAAGCTTCTGTTAGATTCCCCTACTTTCGCGACAGGGCGCCTTCTCCTCCGTGCCCCTCAAAACATATGCGTCAACTTGGAGGGAGCTTCGCGAGACGACAGTGACCGTCATGTCAGTGTAACTTACGCATTGTGCCATGTTAGAATTCTTGCCTTGCACCATGGTACAGAGCATGGAGGCTATTAGGCCTTGCAACCAAGCGACAGGTAAGAAACTCACTATTTATTTGTCGTGAAATATCGCGGCGCATTTTTGGTCCTGCCATCAACAAATTTTAAAAACATGCAATCTTCCTGAGAGTGTGCTTGACTTACTCAATATCACAATTATCTCTCCCATCTACTCTTAATGAATAAGTAGGCCTTATGTACAACCACCTGTAACACCGTGGGTCTAACCCTGACAGAAAAATGAGGGATATGAGAGAAAGGCAATACAAGATTGAGTTTGCCATAAATGCGCGCATTCTCGGCTCTTAAAATGCCGCTTGGATGAAAACATAGTTGAGGCTGAGCACTTAAAAATCATAGTACTTAGCGTAGAACGTTGATTCGTCGGTGTTGTTTCTCAAGCATGAGCCCTACGAGGTGTTTTTTTTCTTCCAGGAAGTGCCTCCCTAAACTGTTTTAGTTGTCCCAATTGTCTCCAGCTTATTATTTGCAGTCTTCTCAAGCGCAGTCATTGTTTGTTGAGACTGTATTACATGCGTTTTTGTGGTCAGCACCTATCCTACTTATGAACCACTACAGTAAACATCATTCTGAAAATTTACATCAACAATTAAGATGCCGGTTAGAAAGGTTCACATATTCGGACTGCCGAATTGACCGGTGCGTTCTGTCAAGATCCACTCCACATTTAAATGTAATTACATAGTGTTTGAGAACTGTTTGAGTTTATTCAAAGTCGTGTCAACAAAATACACTACTTTCAAAAATAAGTGAGAACAAGCCAGTTTGAAACGAGACCTTGAAAATACGAATTTTCTTTACCTCCGTGGGATCACGTGGAAACCTTATACTTAATGTGAATTTTCAAACACTGCTGGTCTCGGTGATAGCCTCATCACTCACGGTACCAAGAATTACGTAAACTTCGTTATTGATTGGAAGCGAATATTTTATTTGAAATCGGTGTTGCTCGTTCTTTGTTATTAATGTCTGGCCTTGTTAAGTCAGAATATCAGTGTAGTCCGTGATTTATTTCACAATACCTAATTACGAGTAACACGTGTTTACTGAACTTGAAACCGTTGTGCAAAAATAATTATTTCCGAAATGCTCTTCACATTTGAAATACATAACTCCAAAAACATGAAACGGGAGCACAGTATTTACAGAGCATTCGGAGATATTAAATGGTTTATATTATTCAAAATCGTATAATTACAGCAAGTTTATTTAATATATGCACAACTGGCAATTAAAACATTGGGAATGTTTCGTGATAGTAAATTGTGATCCTACGCCCAAGTTCACAAACAGATCTGTGCAGCTGTTATTGGGATGGGTATTCCGTGATCTGCTATTGCACTAAGCTCATGTGGGGCAAACCTTTTTCAAATCATTACCCTAGTGCATCGTGGGAATGTTCCTATAGCTTATTACTTACCGCACAGAACAAGAGGAGTATTGAGATCTTATTTTAAAAACTGAATTTTCTTCAAATCTTTACGCTTTGAGTTCTACTTATCAACGGTATGTACGTGTGTCTATAGTTCGATTTGAGAGGAAACCGCAGAATTTGAGTTTTTACTTTCCCCTTCCCAATGGGTAAAAAAGTTAAGTTTTCTTCAGATTTTCACGGTTTCAGGCCTACTAAATAAAAAAAAGGATCTAATTATGCCGTGAGGTCTGTATGCGCGTGGCGTGTATGTGTAGATCGACCGGAGAACGACATGGCCGATTAAGCTGAGTAATTTTTGTTTTGTTTGTGCGTATTTGAGGGGAATGCGGTTATGATCAGCCTGATGAAAAGTTAGCAACCTATGCTCGCCTTTTTGCCTCCACAACTATTTTTCTATGACTAACCGTTGAACGAAGATACGGGCCATGTACACAGGAAAATGAGATGTGCCGTTTTTCTGATAGAACATACGGAATACTCTCAACTAACTAATACCATATGAACGAAAGCCCTAGCCCTAGGGAAAGCCCTAGCTGATTTCATTGAAATACGTCGAAGGAGCATAAAGTGCTCGTAAAAAGTCTCAAAAATCTTCTTTTTAATCTTCTTCGACTTTTCCATTGTACAGCATAAGTGAACTTGAACAAGCTGACGGAGTGTCTTTTAGCAAACCATACCCACATTTTATACCCCGAAATTACTACAAGTATCCGTCGTACAGACGTATAAGCAGAAGCGCACGGGAAATGAGATTTGTCCAACTACCTTCTAATGTTCTCAAAAACGACTCTGACGATTTTTGTCAAACATACAGCAGCGTACTTTCAGCTAACTAAATATTTTGCATTTACATATAAAAGCACCGGGAGGGAAAGTTCTTGTGTAGATTCCCTTTATGGCAAATCCTTTAGTTCCCATTTTTTCTTTCGTGACTCAATAAGTGTGTGTTTCTTTTTCTTGTCGTGTTTCAATAAGTTGATCAACAAATTTCAACAATAACGATAATTAATATAAAACTTACTGAATTAGTATGGAAAAATGTCCGTGTTTCCGTTAAATGTCAAAACATTCAAAGCTCACCGGTGGAATTTTAAATAACGAGAAATTAGAAGCGAACGGCATTACGGCAAATATTTACCGCTAAGTAAAAATCGGCAAGTCAGCTCGAGGCGAGAGGGAGCTCTGATGTGAATGAGGGACGTAACTGGAATTCCAAACGAAATTACTGATTCCGATTATGCGGTACCTGCAGAATGATTTTTAATTAACATTCAGTGCATTCCGACGAACCCATTACCGATGAAAATCGAGGCGAAGCGATCAAACCCCTTTTCGAACCCCTCATCCTTGGTTACTTGTTGCCCTTTTTGGGTGCGATAGTTTTGCATCGGGGGTTCAGTTGGTTAGAAATTGACGGCGAATTCTCGCCGAACGTTACCGTCAAGGGGAGACTCGTCAATGGGGCGGGAAAAATTGATGTGGAATTGTGGGAATGTTTTCGATAATTTTCGGAGAAAGTACAACCATTGGCGTGAAAAATAATAAACCCTGATACGAAAACATTTTACGTCCAAATCGTTCAATGGCCAACCCTCCGTTTCGACGTGTTTGACATGAGAGTGAGGGAACCAGTTACTTCAAAAATACGTTGTTTTTAAATTTTTGGAAAATAGCTTTACCTGTTTAAATCAAACTCAATCTTCTACCACGCAATACCTGAACATCCGCATACTCTTTATGAATGTTTCTCTGCCGGACCGATAAACATACCTAAAAACGTGGTATGTATATTTTGCAAATTTTTACGGTGAGTGCTGATGTCATCAAACTGATAAGCTACGTCAAATTGATAATCATGATTTTTTCACCACACCTACTGTATGCCCAGCCGTCGTTCGGATATTTACGCTACGTGGTTGCTTACATCTGAACATGTAAGCACAAGTCTGATTCCGACTCGTAGGAGTGTTGTGGTTAATGGTGAGGAAAGAAAGTTCGCGCAGTGGCATTCAACATCTTAATAGTGCTGTTCATAAAACCAGTACTTCTTGATAACTGCCTTTGTCGAATTAAGGACGTTTCCTTTGTGTCGTTCGTCTTTCAAATGCGAAATAAATGCATCGAAGGTATGTTACCTTATCAGAATGACTGTTCCTTAATCCACCATCCACCAGATCCAGACCTGTAGTGGAAAGTCAAGTTGTCATTTAGCCACTCTCCTCGTAGGGAGCAGTGGCCCATGTGTTACTACGCGCAGGTATGATCATGGGGAATCCGTGCCATCTGGGAGGAGTTCTTAAACTGGTTTCCCGCCAGATCTAGCTATTTACCTGGGTGGCCAGTTTCGAAGGGAGATTTAGTCGAGGTGTTGGCTGAAACGCCACCTCTCACTTTTATTAAAGACTAAGGACTTGACTTGCTTCTCAAGAGGAAGCCTGTGGCCAAAACGTATTGACGGTTTCAATCCGGTTCCTTTTAAGAGGATGTGGTGGGGTTTTGCCGCAGGTTGCTGTATTCGCAACATTTGGTGACGATTCGGAGCACTTGATAGGTTTATTCTCAATTTGTCAGACTGACTGTGCTCGGATCAACACGGCCTAGTCTTCCAGGTAGACGAATGGCTCGTAGGTCGTATGCGTGATGCTCCTGACAAAACCTTCGAAGAAGGCGTTTGAAAAAGCTGGTCTGAGGAAAACGTTGGGGAACCCGTACCATGTGGTAATCGGGTTTCCCACCTGATCTAACTATTTACTTAGGTGACAAGTTTCAAAGGTACTGACCAACGCCGGCCACTTTTTCTGTTATAACTTTCCTTCCGCGAGAATTGGCTGCTCATAGAACAACCGTCGCAACACATATATCGTGGGGGGGGGGCATATAATTCCCACTTGTGGCATCTAGGTTTTTCGTATGTGGTTGGCAGAGGCAACCGACGTTATAGTGCCAAAAGCGCCCAAAAGGAAAGCACAGTGTGGTGCACTCTACTTATGACGATCCTTGACTACCCATGATATCTGCAGACCCCTGAGTGAGACCCTTGAGATCAAATTATTCTAAACGCCCTATGGAGATAACCACACTGGCCCTATCCTTCGCGCACCGGCATTGGAGAAAAATATCCCTCCGATAACGTAAGGCTTTGGCCTTCACTTTGGATGGATTTAGACTTTGGAGCCCTGGACATCCAGACCTGCTGTGCCCAGCAACGGTTCCAGGATATGGACCCTGCATCCAGTTCTCCATCCCCTTAAGGTTTGGGATGTCCCCCTTATCTTTGAGCCACCAACCAATTCAACAAGCTTAGCGCCCTATATATACACATATACGACTCTCATACTCTAGCCCAACTTATGACGTGCACACAACTATCTCACTTGTGGCAAGAAACGTTGGGGTGAGGAAAGCGTGTACAATATTTAGGAAATGTCCGTGTAATGATGTTTGTTGCGGCTTATTTGTACGAGCGTTGAAGGGTCGAGGTCAGTTTCGGGATATTCGTGGTCTAAAAGGGAGCAGGGCACGACGCGTTGTTAAGGGTGTTAATGAACACCCTAATTGTTGCTCTTAATCACTTCAACTTCGCAGAGGCCACTGTTGCCCCCATTAACAACCCTTTCACCTCTCCTCCACCATCAAACTTCAGCGACCACGTTTTAATTATCATTCACGAAAATCCTCATAATAAACATCGCCTGCATGAGGTGAACACAACTGACGATTATGATCATTGATTTGAGAGAACAGTACAACTGGTTTATATTTCTTGTAAAGATACTAAAGTCGTATAAATATTGGTGCTACGCACATACTTCGTTCGACGATTTTTGCCTTACCAGCTACTAATTCATTATTTTTAACACACTTTAAACGAACTTTGTAGAACCAACGTTCTACGTAGAAACTCATCGATTCAACTGGGTAAGTTCGCATATTCGTTCTGTAGCGAGTTTGTTCGATGAACATATTTCGAATAGGTAATCCGTGACATACACCTCGGTACAATCTCAACATTTCAGCTCATTTTTGGTTACGTCCCATCATCCAAGCAATTGGGGCTATGACTTTGGTTTGCCACGACCTCAGTTATGGGAAGAGAGGGAATGACTACTATTACTAGGCGATAAGAGAAAGATTCGTATCGACTAACGTACGAAGTAGGACGTAGGAGAGTGGCACTAGGTAATTGGCACGACGTGACGAGTCAAGCGGACAAGTGGTTGGAAAGTGACGGGAGACAGAGCAGAAAATGAGCGCAGGCTGGGGAGGAACGATAACTATCGCTACTTCGTCCCGTGAGTTATTTCAAGTAGTAGAAATCGCTTCACTGTATTCACTGTTCCATCTAAACGCAGTCCTACACCTCCGAGGCCAGTGTTATTAAACTCAGCATCAAAAAGTACCCTGGAAATCATACCAAACTATGTAAACGCAATAAAACTGGCAAAATTGCGTTGACCACGTTTAAGAAAAAATATGGCCTGGAAAACGGACATTGCGAATTTAGAATCCCGGTGCTTTGTGACGTTAAGTATCAAAATTTTAGGAGGTTGTAAATCAGTTTCCCCGGCCAAAAACCTAGATGTATTATTCAGAGTGGTAATATAAGAAAAATTACACCAATCAGAACAGGTATGCGCCAGTAATATGAACTGAACAACTTGCCAACCAACGCGGACTTAAGATTGGAGCCATCTTATTATGAGCTCAACACATTTAGAATACTACAGCAAATAACCTGCCACCTTTTTTCCCGGCTTAATAACGTGGAAAACGATCTCTTCCCCCCAGTTTGATAAGCATTTGCATTTTCCTCCGAAGCTTTTGTGAAGACCATGAATAACTCATACTGTTAAACCTTTAAGATGGATCACTCGGTTCCCTCTCAAAAGTTCCCACCCGCTATTCTGTATTCATTTAAAAATAATTCATCACGGGATGTATTTCTATACAGCAGTTTTATCGTGGCCATATGATTAATATTAATATGTTGAAAGCTCAGTGAAGATTATTATCTCGACAGAATTTTTGCTTATAAAGAACACATTTTTTGTGATAAATTCCATTTGATAAGCGTAATTTACCCACATGACTTCTTCGCTATAAGGAAATGCTTATTGTGTAATTCGATAAAGCGATAACTCGTGTTGGTATATTATTCATTCCGAAGTACACTCTTATGTCTTCGGCTAGGAAGTACGCCGTCCAGGCCGCATTATTTATCTTTAACGTGGTCCGAAAAATACGTTCTTCCGCATTTGGGATCTGTTAAGTTGGGCCCGCCTACGCGGCAGTGCGATCAGACGAAGCTCGTGGCTGTTATTGGCAAAAATGGTTTGAAAAACTAACCAAAACGACTGTCTGTTTCATACAAATTACGTCGTGTTTCGAATCGTATAATAGTGCTTTTCCACGCTGAGTCAAATAGGAGCGGTTTCGCATTGCCTAGCGTCGCCTAGAAAACGTCAATATTCCTCGTTCCGTTGAAGTCAGATCATATTTCGTATTGTATTAAAAATCACGTTACGTTTTTAATATTTTTCGAAGTCAATAGGATTCAATTCACTCTAGGCTTCTCCCAGTCATGCGTGCAAGAGAATAATCTGTAGATTTTTGTACTTTCAACTGCCTAAAGGATAAAGAAAGCGTTGTAATGAGCCCTGGTCTGGTGGACTAGGGTTGAAAACAAAACAGTGCAGTTGCAGCTAAATAAACTGGAGCGTATGGCGTGTTTGGCAATTAAAGGCTGTATGACAACATGCCCTACGGCTGTACTGGAGGTCTTGCTAGATTTAGCTCCACTCCACATACATGTTAAAAGGATGGCGTTCCTCCAAGTTGTGCGTATGTTGGAGTTGGGTCTGATCATGCGAGGGAGGAGAGTTCCTGCCACTTGATCCTTGACAAGGTGACGATGGGGGGGGGGGGGACAGCATGTGGTAGACTCAATGCCCGGGAGTTTCTTCTTCGTGCTATCCTTTCGATCCAGGTGGGAAGGGAGAGTTCCCGCTTTCGAAGCTGGGGCCCTGGTATACTACACTGATGGCTCGGTTCAGGGTGGCCTTGCACAGGCAGGCATCTTTGGGCCGAGAATCAAAGCGGCGATTCCAATGGGGTCGCTGGCCACGGTGTTCCAGGCAGAGGTGGCTACGGTGACGGTCTGTGTGCAGCGGCTGCTGCAGAGGGGACTGAAGCGGCAGAGAATCTATATCATGGTGGATAGTCAGGCCACTCTCAAGGACTTAGCCTCATACTGTCTTACATCGCAGCAGGTGTGGGAGTGTCTGACTGGACTGAAGAACCTGGCAGAAGACAACAGTGTAACACTGTGTTGGGTGCCAGGGCATAAGGGTATAAAGGGAAACGAACGGGCTGATAGGTTGGCTAAGAAGGGATTGGCGCAGACCCCTATTGACCCTGAGCCCTTTGTTGGGACTACCAGGAGCCACCTACATTGAGGTTACAATTGGGAGGATACGTGCAGCGCTACCCATTGGCAGGGGCTGCCCGGCCTTAGACAGTCAAAACTCTTCATCCGGCTCTCCAGAGAGAGGTCCAAAGAGGTGCTTGCACTGGGGAGGAAGGATATGAGGATCATATGTGGCCTGTCCACAGGTCACTGTCCGCTGCGGTACCACCTTGCAAATATTGGCAAGTGCAAGGTGTACAGGTATGCAGGTTCTGCGAGGTAGGGCTCGAGACGGCAGAGCGTGTGCTGTGTGTATGCGATGGACTTGCGGCATCGCGCCATTGTGTGTTTGGGAGCCCTTGCTTCAGTGAGGTGGGAAGAGATGGCGAATGCAGAACTTGCAGATATCCTCCGCATTGTGCAGGTTTCCGCATAGGTCACACCGAGTAAAACCAGTGTCGTAGTGCCTGGTGCAGGGGGGGCCATGATCTGAGGATCATGGACGCCCTTACAATAGGCCCGTTTGTGGCTGCAGTGAGGGTATCGTCTGCGTCCACCGTTTCAAGGGGAAAAAAACAGCGTTGTAATAGTGTGACAAAAATGTTGTAAATTATTACACAACGGTTTATTGTTCTCTTGCACAGCTTGACGTCTCACACTAATAATAAACAATAAACCAAAACGAGTTTCCTTCACGTTTTGAAGTCTACTGAACAGACAAATCAAACTGGTTATTTTTTTCTTGGTTTTTTTCGAAGGAATACACGCGCTGAATGTGGTGGGGCGGGGGGGTCACCAAAGTGTACTACAACTAGGGTTTCTCGCATTTTCCTTTTCCTCAAAAACCTATTGGATATACCTGTTGGGTGAATCTGTCTTCGCTAATGTGATTCCGGATCATTCGGAGAGTAATGGTTTGCGGATTGTATACGGCCACAAAATGATCATTGTTGGTACAACTTGCAACACACGCTCCTGTGAAAGTATGAGCGAAGGGAATGATGATTGCAATGGTTGATAGAACATGCTGGAACGAAATCGCGCAACAAAACTACGCAAGAGCTAGTTTTAGAGATACTCCCGAACGCAGGTCGACCAGCTATCGAAAAAAAACAATTCCTGCCCCCCTCAGGACGCTTGCAACCTCAATTGTTGGAAATCCGTCGAGAGTCTGCTACACACTTCTCCAACTCGATACCGCTTTCCTCCCCCTAATTTGTATTTAACACCACACGACCGAACGGAATCGGAGATCGAATAAGAGGAGATGAACATCTTGACTCGAAAGGCACATTCACTTGAAAGTCGGGAAGAGCCGGAACGTGAGGTAAATTTCCGTTCGAGCGGAGGATCTAATAAAACGCTTGAAAAAAAAGGGACGGGAGACCGTGGAGCAAAGAATGGAAGAAGCAACTCTGCTCAGATGTACGTTTCCTTCGTAGAGTATTGTTGTGTCAGCGTTGAAGCAGTAAATGCGCTGCGAAGCATCCGAGCAAACTCGAGATCCTTCCCTCTTTATTCATTTACCTTCATCTCTCGGGGCTGAAGCTTTTTTTTTTTCGTTCTTACTTTTTAGATCGTGTCAGA
Source organism: Pachypeltis micranthus (assembly GCA_020466155.1). Lineage (NCBI taxonomy): Eukaryota > Metazoa > Arthropoda > Insecta > Hemiptera > Miridae > Pachypeltis > Pachypeltis micranthus. The sequence continues at coordinate 18,945,359 of CM035774.1, read as the reverse complement.
GCGTGCAACAGCTTTTCCATGAGTCTAAAGCGTACTCTCAGAAAACTATGAAAGCGATTCAATCCAATTTGTTCGAAATACGTCAAAAATGTGTATCAGCCAGTTTCATGGGTATCCCTCTCTCCCAATTTCACTGTCACTGACCTACTGAGCTCAGTACAGTTTTTTTGGACCTTTGGTGGCCATAGAGCGGGGGAACCGATACGAACTTTTTTCCAACTCTTCCCTCTCCATTGCTCCGCCTCGAACACAATGGAACTAGACAGTATTTTCGAGACAAAGGAGAACTACGAAATGGATAAATATGACACAATTACGAAGGAGACGGTGCTCACCGCCAAATCTGCAGTCTTTGCCTGATGTTCAAGGTGGGTAGACTCAAACCGCTCTCTGAAACGTCAGAGTTCTAACCAGGCGGAACTGTTTCTAATAATCAAACAGCATAGTACTTTTTGGTCTCCCCTTCAAGTCTACATTAGACTGGGGTGGATTTGCCGCCTACCGGGTTCTGGATGTCCATAATCGGATAACGTAAAATGGCCGATCAGAGGCTGGAAGGAAAAGGTAATACTAGGGACACGGCAGAGTTTGTCTCCGCCGTGAAAATGAGAGAACGAAGTGCTTCATCTCTTCTGGCAGGTGTGACCTTGAGGATCATGACCTCAATCCTGAATCAACGGGACCCTATTCGATGTTATTACGTCAAAACCAGCCAACTTTCGTTTGTGCTACATGGAGGTGGAAATATTGAGGCATGTACTTTGTAAGTGACTGGCAGCGAAGTCTAGTCTGTTTTGGTTCGGCTAAGCGAAGTGATTTGGAGCCCCAAGGTCGACGTATGAGCTATGTACTGTTTGCCATAGCAAGGAAACTATTAGTTATATTACTAGTAGTTTAATCATCACGAAGGCACACAGTTTCAATAAATCTGTAGTAATGACGTTCATCCACCACAAAAAACGGAGTCACACAGAAAAATAATGTGAAAGAGAGAGAGAATGAAAAATGAGGCAGCCGCTACTTTTTACTTTCCTTGGCTCTACAAAGTAGAAAGGAAAGTTATGTAATCGGCAGAAAATTTTTTTTTTTGAGTTTTCTTCAGATCTTTAAGTATCAGAACCTCCTGAGTCCGAAAAACACTATTTGGGAAAATGGTCTGTATGTGTCTGTGAACTATTTTTAGAGATAACCACCGTACCAAATCCGTTCAAAGTTGGTATCTAGCCAGCAGATTACCATGGGACGCCAAAATAAGGGTATGAGCAAAATCCCCCGAAAGCTAATCATAGTTATCATAGTGATCAAAACGTAAATATTTTTTACTCAAAAATGGCTATGACGATCTTGATTAAATTTTTTACATTGATAGCTCTCAATAAGGCAATTATACCATAAAATTCCCATTCGTGGGAAGATGACGAGAGCAGCCCAATAAATTATAAAAATTTTCGACGAAAAGCGTTTTTAGTGCGGTTTTTTCCTCATAAACTCCACTGGAATGTTAGTACAATGTTTAAAAAAATTGGTATTGTAGTCCAATCCAATACTTATAGGGGAGTGTTTGAAAACGCTCATGAGATACATGGGGCTCACTCCAGAAATTCCTGAGTTTCAACTACCGCCGTTTCTAAAAGTTTTACCCAATAACTCTGCCAAAGTGATTACTGTCCTTCTTCAAAAATTCGTGTTTACAGCCTCATTATTATCTGTGTACCAATTGCTCAATAATGGTCCTGGAATGAGCACGAGCAGCACAATAAATTCCGGAGCTGTAAGCGCTACCGCTTTCTGCTGCCGTGATTACTGAGTGATAAATGAATTTATGAAGTAGAAAAAGCCATGTAAAAAGCGAATTGACGTAGAGCTAAGGAAAGTTGTGTGTGTTGCAACGCACCAGATATTTATTCTCACACACGAGATGAAGATTTCCGGTGAGAATGCGTGGAAACTATGGTCTATTCCACACCTTCTTTTCGACTATACTTCTAAGCGCCTATGATACTGGCGCGTTCTCAAGAGAATAATTATTAGATTTCCTCAGCAGTTCAGATAAAATGGTTCATTGAAGTTGTCATTCCCGGAACACCAGGTTACGGATGAAGTACATTAGAGTTGAACCATTTCCCAATGTTGTCTGCTCATTTTATCTGATGTTTAGAAATGTTTAACAATTATGCTTGACGAACTGCACCCCCCCCCCCCACACAATGAGACAATAATAACATCCACCCCAAGTTAACGACCTTGTAGATAGGAATGATGTCTGTAGTGCACAACTCAATTTGTTGCTTTTCCTTTCATTCTCACCGTGTAACAGAGGTTCCACCCGCCTTCGGTTTTTCATCAACGTTTTATTAAATCGCTTAAACTATAGTGTAACTTTCTCACCAGTTAATAATTTCGATCGAGTAGGTGACTTATAGAAGAAACAGTGGCATTGTTTGAACATGGAACAACTAGGACAGTGTGAAAAGCGCCGACCCTAATCCTTTTTGTTGACACGTTGTGAAGTAGGAATGACAACGAAGCGTCGAATCTAAAGCCCCAGGACGATAAAGCCACCGCCTGATCAACGCCTCGGTTATCTTCAATATTTTTCGATAACGACCAACTCTCTCTTTCTCACGATTCGCTTATTGAAACTGTCACTCAAAATCCGTTCAATTTGAAAAACTCAAACGCTCAAAGTACGTTCGTATATCTAAAACAAATACGTGTAAATTCATCACTCCTGCTGGCGAAAGTTGGTAAAAAGAGGTCTATCGTTTATTGACGTTTTTCTTGGGTCAGTGTTTCGTAGATTGATCGATTGTTTATTATCGTTGACCATTTTCAATCATCAAAACAATTTTCCTCGTTTTAAAGCGTCACTCGAAATTGGTAAGAAAACGTAAGCTGATGTGTTCACACAACATCCGTGTGGTTCACAAAAAAACAGCGTTAAATGTTCATTCCGCTCTCATGAAACTTAAAGATTATACAGTCACTAAGTATTTCTAAGAGGAAGTTTACAATTAAATTAGCGCTTCAGAAATCAATTTAAATAATACCTGTATATTGTTCTCAATAAATGTTCCTCTGACAGTCCATTGAACAGAGATAAAGTGAAACGGGTGCCCTCCCCCCTCCCATTACTTTTCATAAGCTGGCAGCAACTACCACGGAGTAACTATATCACATTTCAAACTTTGGGTATGTTAAAGAAAACTTATGAAGTGTCTTCTAGCAACCTATACCGTCCTCTGTAGTTACTTCCGTATCTAACTGTTGAACGAACATATAAACCATGATTGCTAGAAAGTGGGCTCATTGTTTTGGCGCGGCTTCAGGTGTAAGTTAAATCTAAACCTCGATTTCCTCCGATGCGAACGAAAGAAACCTTTACACAAACGGTGGGTACAGCCTTTCGTACAAGTACGCAACCACTAGGAACATTTTGTCTTTTATTTATTTTTTTTATGCAATGATAACTACGTTTGATTGTGCTCGTTGATGGTTTCGATATAATGGCCGCGTCAATTGCAATTGACATCATCACTTAGTCACTGAGGTTATTAAAACGTGTGATGTTACCAAGCGTTGGATTAAATTAAAATTTGACATAAAATGTCAAAAACACAAAATAATCGTATCCCTGGTGGCGACCACCAACCACGAACCAACAATCCCCGGTTTAAGAGACCAATGCCTTATCCATTAGGCCACAGAGGCTGAAGCTTGCAACTCGGGTTAAAAATTTCGTGACGCTTCTCCGTAACATCTCTGGCGTTACATTTTCGAGTATGTAGCAAAGTAAAGACATAAAATGTCAATAATTTGGAGGCACATTAAAAGCCAGAGCATACATGTATTGCTCGTAACATAACTCGTACTGATGTAAGTTTTTGCATCGATTAGAAAGACACGTAATATCATAGTACTGTTCATGAGTTCATGACTCTTATGCATTGATGCATTGATACGCTTTTCAGTTGTGTGTGAGTTCATCGTATGATTTTTTGCGAGACTTTTGAAGTTTTTCGTTGTAATTCTCAGCACGTCCACCAACCAAAACGTAAAGTTGTACCGCCCTCATTATAGTAAAATTTCGGGCCTAAATGAATGAACTAAACAAGCTTGTGATGGGTGAATTTTTCCTAAAAATGAAATGAAATTAGAAAAGTTTACCGCGCCAATATTCATCTCACTACGTACAATTATAATTCAATAACCGCGCCGAAGTTGCAGAACGGCCCCTAAAATTAACGTCACATTAACGCCAGCCTTCTAAGCTCTGCAGAATTGCCGCTCACTAGTTTTCAAGGGGGCGTGCGATGAGCTCACGCCATATCTAGCCATGGCTCACTAACATTGTCATATTTCTTCATATTGTTTTCATACTAATGTTGAAAGTCTGCTCATACACTTTTAAACTGGTGTTGACCCTGAGAGCTGTGGTGTGACTGGAGTTTCAAGATGAACACGTTTTGTTAATTCTCAACATTCTCTATAACCCGAAGGCTCTAACTGTTTAAACATCATGGCTCGAGTTTTTGCTGATTGATTTTGAGACTCTGTTAAGAGGGGGGGGGGGGTTGGAAATGTTTGGAGAGCCGCTGACTCAGACAAAAATTACAGCGATCGCGAGCTCCAATCCAATGTCCAACTTTTGTTGGATTATGAATCTTCGTCTATGACCACTGGAGGTGCCCACGATGGAATTCAGGCGGTACAACTCCGTTCCCTCTTCTCTAGCAGGAATAGTCCTACGAAGCCAAAATTGATAGATTGCACTTCAGTATCGATTTTTTAATTTCTTATTTCGACACGAATATCAATTCCATCTACACCATTTTCATCAAGCACTCATGTGGAATCGTTTTATCGAAAAGTACAACACAATAACCTGCGGTGCTCAGGTGCTCGGTACGTATAAGCCCAAAGCTGCTGATAAATTACCTAAAGTTTGGGATGCCACAAGGATATTATTCTGTACACATGGAAACTGGTTCATTCTTATTTTACGAGTATGGTTTCATCATTCAGAGAGTAGCTCCTCTCTGGCTGGACGAAATCAGACGCCTGAATATATCCTGGCACGCTAAACGTACGGACTGCCGGACGACGTGGAAATATACAAATTTAAGTACTTCGAGAGAACGGTTCTACGTTGAAATGGAATTCTTATGTTAGAGAAAGGTTAGAGGAAATTTACGAACTGACAGACCAATCCTCGCTACAAAATGGGTGGTATTGTGTATATAATCTTGCTAGTCTATAGATTGCGTTTTGTGTATAATTCTGTGCGTGTCTTATTATAGTTCCGAGAGTTTATTGATAGAATGTTACTTGAATTGATAACTCTTTTACACGTGTCTTTTGTTTATTGATGGTGTGATAATGCAATACCTATAATAAACGTCAGTAAAGAGACCATCCACCAATTTTAGCAGATACTCTTTCCGTTACTATAAACGATCTGAAGATAACCACATGAAGAACGTTTTGCTACCACTCAAGCGGATCCAGTGTGGAGAATGGCTGGTATGCGACTGAGGTGTCATTAAAAAACAAACGGAAGTTGGCGAAAGAAACTTGTCAGTAGCAGTTCAAAGGAGTTAGGGAAAAAATGCTTAGAGAATTAAAAGCGAGCCAATAAGGTTGACTGCTTGCCAGATCAGACATTATTAGCTTATAGACGGTTTAAAATATTAATGGAAAGCATTATTGTTATTATTTGGTTTATTGAGATCATTAGAGGGTTGCAAATGTATTTTCCGACAGCTATAAATGATCACGACCACCTTTCTGCCTCTCAGGCCGGAAACGTCCCGACAATCGTTTTCCAGGATTATCGTCTAGGTCTCCGCCATAACATTTCTGCCACCGCATGTCCTTACTGCCGATTGTGGCGTTTCCTTGGAAGGAGGAGCTTTCTTCGACCTCTGAAGTCTCCGCGCGATCAATAGCTTCCCTCGACCTACAACTTTGCGACCTGACTTCGAGATGGAAGAAACATCCTCCGCTTTAATTAATATTTGTCTCGTCTTTGTTTATCGGATATCTCCATTCATTTCTCTAAAATTATAAAAAGGCTGATTCATGGTCTCATAGCTCATTTACTTTCAACTGCTCAAACAATCGCAATAGCCAATTGAAATCGAAATCGGACGAGCAACTGAAATGCAATAAATGAAATTCTGAAATCCATCAGTTCATAACCTTATGTTAGTATTTTTGTGGGTGTAAAAGATTCGGTTCCAAGTCTGAGAAACAGGGACTAGACGTAGGACGTGCTCAAGAAGAACCAGTGAAAAAGAATTATGAATTGGAAAGAATGAACAGAACACATCAATAAAATTCTGTATTTTACGGAAACCCCTCTGAAGCTAACTCATTGGCAAGGCTTCATCTATAAGAGAATTTATCCACATGGTTAGAGGACAATGCAAGGCTGAAATAACGCACGTCAGACCATTCTAAAACCGAATCCGTGAAAAAACCTATATGTGTCATAACATCACGAAAGGAGCTTCATTTTCTGAACTGATTTCGATGTCACTTTTCTTGTTCATATAGTCAATACCTACCTATATATCGTCCTAAATAAATGTAATCTCTGACATACAGTTGAACTATTCTTCTTACAGACGTGACGAGCCTGCAAGGGAAACACGAAAAGACGTACGAAGTTTGCGAAGGTTGCGGTCAAAAAATTCACGACCGATATCTGATGAGGGTAATCGACGCTAGTTGGCACGAACAGTGCCTGTCTTGTTCTGTATGCGGAGCCCTTCTGTCGCATTCCTGCTATTGCAGAAACGGAAAATTATATTGTAAACCAGACTACGATAGGTAATTTCTGACAAACCACTATATTTCCTCAACAAATATGTTTAATGCCAACTTTTACGACAGCTTGGTCACAGATTTCAAGATACGCACTTAACCTTAGGAAATTCGGCTGTGTGGTAGTCGCTTTTTATAGGCTTCTTTACAACGTATGCCCGATTATGTTTGACTTTCTCGGCTTGATCTTCACTCCTGCACACTACACCCCGCCTCTTAACGCTAATCTCTGTTTTCTGAATGTATGAATAGACAAAAGTATGTAGTTATTGGTGTATGTGGTATTTATAGGACTTTTGTTCAAGCTATCAGCCACTTTTGGTTTATTACTCATTCTGAATAATAACCCTATGTTTTCGGTCACGAAAAATTTTTTACAACCCCCCTTCAAAATTGGATACTTTACGTTTCAAGACATGGAGATTCCAAATTTGCAATGTCTGTCCGCCGTCCGCCATCCCCTGTCCCCCATCCACCGTTCGCTGTCCGGGTCGTTTTGTGCCTTTAACGTGGTCTAAAAAATTCGTTCTTTCGCACAAAAATCCCATTTGGTATCTAGTTGTGCCTGCCATCTCGGCAATCCAATCGGACGAAGCCCATGGTTGTTATGGACAAAAAATGGTTAAAAAAATTAACGAAACGCAGTATAATCGCAAATGAGCCGTGTTTCGTATCGTTTTCAAGGCCCACTCGACTCGCAACGTCCTGCCAATTGCCGAGCGAGGGTTCGCTGGAAGCCCCCAATTTCCCCGACTTTTTTTGCCCGACGGGGCGGAGGAAGGTTAGGCCACAGGTTTGCCACTTCCCTCGCACACCCCTCCATTGGATCATAAATGCCTACGGACGTTTACGGACGCCTGGCGCCAGAGGAATATTTAGTTTCCATAGTTCCATTGTAGTCAGGTCATGTTTCGTATGGTTTACTAGTATTCGATGCTGAATCGAATGGGATGGGTCTCGGAGCAGTAATACTAGGTCAAGCTGTTCATGAGAATAATAAACCATTGTGTAATAATTTGCAGGGTTTTTATGTAAACTAGCGCTCAATGACGAATGCACTTTCAAAACAAGCACTGAGACATAAGAAGACCAGTTGTATATTTTTACTTTCTTAGGCCAACTAAAATTGATGAAAGAAATGTACCTGGCTGAGAAAGGTTTTTTTGAAGTTTCTTCAGATCTTTAAATTTTACCAGAAATTACATTTTAAGAGAAAATAGTCTGCGTGTTGCACAGTTCCACTCATGCACGTCTTGCACATTCAGTGTGGACGAAATAAGAAATCACGCACTGCTTCTCTGTAGTTCTTACACCAGTGAGCGACGGTGCAAACTTTCTTACTTTCACTGCACCCAACCAAGCTTAATTATAGTTTCGCTCAGTTTGCAAAGAAGGTTATGACTGATAAGCGTGGTCACAGCTTATCTCTCCCTTTAGAACTTACCATCCAAGTGAATAGTTAGATCAGGAGGGAAACCAGATTAAGAACTTCTCCTGGATGGTACGGAGACCCGAGGGTACCTCCGCGTGGTAACACATGGACATCAGCTCTCTACCGGGAGCTTGGCTAAAGGACAACCTCCACAGGTCTGTGGTTTGGTGGGTGCTGAGCGAGTTTCCAGGCTAGGGGAAACTGCAACTTCCACGGCTATCGACTGATATAACTGTCTTATTAGTTTCCAGAAACAGTCATTTTGACAAAGAAGGAGAACTGTGTGCAATGATCGTAATTTATCATGTTGTTTTTGGTGTGTGTCACCGTTTCATTCACGATTAGCTTCGTTTAAAAAAAGCGTGTGTGCCTGTGTGAATATGTAACTCGTCAAGCTGCAGGTGACTGAAAAACACCCCAGCTCTGGCTCAAAATTAAATAGCCAACCGTCAATACGTATTGGCAACCATTCGCTTCCATTAGAGAAGCAAGTAAAGTACTTAGGAGTCAATGTAGGTGACGTGTTTCCACCAACACCTTCAATTTCTCAAGGGTACTTACTACCTTCTCAAGGTTTACCTCATCTTCGTTTAAAAAAGCTTGTGCGTCTGTGTAAATTTGTCCGTTTGAGTTTATTTGTAGAAAAATGGCCCAGCCAAATAAGCTTAATCTAGATACTCAGACTGCAAATCAACATGCCACACCCCTCAATACGGGTTCGAGCAAAATAGGCCAAAAACTAACTATAGTCATGGTATTGAACACCCACCTCACAGGAAATTTTTTTTTCAAAAGCGGCTGTCTCTATATGGATAACATTTTGTTGTGTGGAAAGTTCCGAATGGTATGACGGTACTACAAAAGCTTCATTCACGGAAAAGTGGTTAGAGCAGCACAATAAAGTATCAAACAGTGCCGCAAAAATATATTTTAATGAAGTTTTTGTTTATAAATCCCGTTCATATGAAGATAATCAAGTAAGATCATTTGGAGGAACCCGATTAGTTCCAAAGAGAACGGGGCGCTATATTAAAAGTTTTTGCCGCTAGAAGTGAACAGGTAGTCTCAGCGTAGTGTTGTAATTAGTACGTATTTTCTACAGAACAATTCTTCATTTAGCTCCCCTCCAGGTGACTCCTGAAATTATCGAAACTGCGTCTAAGGAAGACGAACTATTTTTATGATTGAAGGGCAAAATATGCAAACGACCCCCCCTCCCATCTACACAGCTTTTTTTTGTTACTTGTTCAGGCCAATAACCCCAAATTATGTGTGCACACGCTCAGTATTGTGTATGAGATGAGTTTTGAAAGTTCCTCAGATCAACTATATAATCGCCATTTCAATAGATTATGAAAGGTAAACTCGTGTAGGTTATTGTTTTTGTTTCTTAATTTGAAGAGTAATACATTCGCTTTTTTTCTCTTCAGGTTATTCGGTGTTAAATGTTCGAGGTGCGGCGACCGCCTCCTCCCTCACGAAATGGTAATGAGGGCCCAATCGCACGTATTTCATTTGCCTTGTTTCACCTGCGTCGTCTGCTGTCAACCTCTTCAAAAAGGCGAGCAGTTCGTCATGAGAAGCGGACAACTTTTTTGCCGGCAGGATTTCGAAAAAGAAATGTTCCTCCTGCAACAATCAACCTCTCCGTCAGGTAAAGATTTGAACTCTCATACTTAAAAAAAGTTTACATAACGCATATATGTACGTAGACGTTTGTGACCTGTGTTTGTCAATGTACCTCCTGCATTTCGCTCGACAACTTTCATCGTGAGAAGCTAGAAAGTTTAAATTGACAAAAATAGCAAGTACGGCAAAAACTCCACTTTTTTATCCAAAATTGATAGAATGTTGGGCAAGTCAAAAACGTTAAGAGGGGCGTCCTTATTAACAGTAAAATCAAATAAATGCGACCACCCGTGTATCGATTTGTTTGAACGTTTCTGGCGATATTTTGAGTTACACGTATTTGTACATATTCCTCTTAATTTTGATGAGGCGTGCGTTTCTACTCCTCCCCCGATAATTAAATGGGAGCTCCGGATGAATTAATAAAACTGGCGATAATACAGAAAATTACGTCAACGTTCGTCAATACAGAACACAGTCCAAAAAAGCTCGGTTTCGGTACACCCCCTTCCTTTACTCGAATTAATGAGAATTATCGATAACCTTATTTCCGCGTCTCTCGAATATTACGAGCACAACGAAGACGCAACTAGCACAACCGGTTTGGCGATTCTCTAGCAAAGTGGACTGTCACACTTCCTCAGCGACATTTTCATAAGTAGACATTGTTTCATGTCTATTGGCTTGTGGCGGACTCTCTGAGGCTGATTCCGAGATGATCCGTGTACATTCTGACGCTAAGAACTTTTCTTATTCTTCCATTAAAGTGAAAGGTTTTACTTCGCTATGTAAGTCGCTTAAGACGCTCACAGCGGTGACATGAAAGATGACTGAAAAGAGTGTATCAAAGATTGATCTTCTTTTAAAAAAAGTAAGAGTTTCAGCAAAGAAAAATTAACCATCTACATACTTCTCTTTTCTGATTCGAAATAATGTTTATTTTTGAATAAGCGTTGCTGGAAACGTAAAATGCTTCTTTCTGTTTCTTTAGACGAAATGATGATGGACGAAAATAGTAGGCCTCGCGACGGACGAAGGGGACCCAAAAGGCCTCGAACGATCCTCACATCAGCTCAACGCCGACAATTTAAAGCTTCGTTCGAAGTTAGCCCCAAGCCTTGCAGAAAGGTAATGGACCCACGTATGTGTTATTTTCGCACTATTTTCTTTTTATGGGCCCATTCGCTAGTTTAGAATCAGTCAGCCGTTCACTCCTGCATGTTTCATTTTAACCGAAAAACCCCTAGCATTCAGTACATGTGAGAAAGCGATTGATTCTTATTAACGTGTACGAATCCTTAAGTAGCCACTCTTCTTGTTGTACGAAAACATTTTAGATATAAGTATTGGGTACCAGGCTACAAACAGTACCTACGCGTGCTATAACAACGGACAAAATGGAAACATTTAAATAGGCAAATATAAACTTTCTCTGTGTCTGAAGTTAGTTATCCCCAGCTCCTCAAGCTAATATAAAAAGAGCACATCTTCGTAACGTCCCTTAAAACTAGCATCGCATAAATATACAGAAACTATTACGAGTATACCATAAGTTACATGACAGTGAGTCGAGTGCACCAGTCATAGAAGTTGCTACATATTCAAAGCTAAGAACGATCTGCTCCTTTTGTGTTAATTTTTCCTAGTCCTACGAAGTAACATGTTAAAACATAAATCGGAGTTTTCTTGAGATACGTTCCCTAGGCTTCTGAGTTCGTAAAACAACATTCGAGAAAATGATTCGTGTCTGAATTGAGAGAAAAAGGCTCAATTGAATCAGTTCGAGTTTTATATTTGGATAGAACATACATAAGAAGACACAGTATACGAACGAAATCGATCAAGAACAAATTATTATTATCATAGAGATCAAAACACCAAATATTCGTACTCAAACACGGTTGTAATGATTTTACTCAATTTTGTGTGGACAAATCCAAATAACATAACCGTATTGTCAAGTTTTCGTTCGTGGGAAAATAGCTTGAGCAACACCATAAATTATCGAACGTTGCGACGATTTTAGTGCGGTTCTTTCTTATATATACCAGTAGCATGACTGGTAGGGTGGTAACTCAATAAGGTGCCTATAAGATGGGCGTTTAGTAACGGTTCTAAGATTATTATGAAAAATCTCGGAAATTTCGGAATTCAAGCTAATCCCGTTTCATTTTATGGCCTTTAACTCCAGAATGATGAACACGAAGGTTCCCAAAAACAACGTACCGATAGTCCCATAAATTACCTACTCTGGTCACTCAATATAGATGACATAAAGAAGGCAATAAATCCCGGAACGTTAAGCACTATCGGTTTCTCGCCGTCTGACGAACATTCCTAGCAAACTTGAAAGGCTGAGGAAGGTTGTGTAATGCCACGCACCAGATATTTTTTGTACTCATTCCCTCTTTTCGTGTTAGCAGGTAAATTGCTTTAAGATCATTTTTACGTACGTGTACCAGTTGCTGCTGCCTATTCAAATTAGCTTCCATGAAAACGTCCAAGTTGTTCAAGTCTTTAACAAACCATTTGAGTTTGCTGTCAAGCAGTCATGAATTTCCGATATCAGCCCCATGTGTTTATCGTTGGTTTGTGTAAGAGAACCGAAAACACCTTGCACTAGTCAAGGTTGTTATTAGGGCTCGTTATCGCTGCTTAACTTTTCTCTATTTCAACATTAACGTTTTCTACATACGTCTTCAGTTCACGGGTACGACATGCCGCAAATAGTAGAAGCCATAGGGTAAAAATACGGAGAAAATTTCGATAGAAAATAACGATTTCATTGATACAATTTGGCTACCCAATTGCTTATAGAGAATATCACTTAAAATAACATATTTCAATGGATTGCAGGTCCGGGAAGCTTTAGCGAAAGAAACCGGACTCAGCGTGCGAGTTGTTCAAGTTTGGTTTCAAAATCAACGGGCGAAAATGAAAAAGATTCAAAGAAAAGCCAAACAAGAAGACAAATCGCCTGGGGAAAAGGAAGACAAACGAGAAAAGTGTATCAAACAAGAGCCTCTATCCTCTGATCACAGTAAGTAGTCACGTGTACAGCCGGTTTCTTTTCTCGCCAAAAGTAACAGCACAAATCTTTGGTCGAAATCAGTGATGAGAACGTCACCTGGTTTGACTCGTTGCCGAATTTCATCGCCCCAACGGAGTTTAGCTGTGTATTACTGGGTGTTTATATCAAGGTTCAACATGGGAAACGTAGATAGAGATAAAAAATCCGTTCAACGTAGAAGAAAAGATGATTTGATTGTGAGGAAATACTGGAAACTAAGACGAGATTAGTAAGATTTATAATATTAGTAACTTAAAAAGTGTTATATAGAGACTAGTAATATTGTTCAGAGAAAGGCTTGAAGTTCATAAATAGTATTAAGTATGACTGGGACAGAAAAAAAGATCATTAATTTTGGCGAGGAGCGGGATCAGTGAAAAAAGTCGCAACCTGGTTGGCAGGAAGCCTGCGAAGAAGCATACACAGAGGCTTGTGTTTCCTTGTAGGGGGGGGGGGGATACTTATACTTTTAGAGAGGTGCGATGGACAGTAGATTTGGCAATTAAAGCATTATACTTCAATTTGCAGAATTTCGACACTTCTCGAGAGACACCAGGTAACACTTCTGAGTCGTAGTGTAGTAAAGTCGTCTACATTCCTTCGAGCCGGTAAATATGCACTGCGTACGCAGTAGATCAATCCGGAAGATTAGGCTTGGTGCAACGATGACCGGAACGCCCGTGAATTCTCTGGTGGTTCTCATCAGGAAGGCGACTAAATGACGCTTCACCATAGAAACACTAAATAATTTTTTATTCAAGGGGAATACTGTGTTTTTGGCGCAAAACAACCTCGAAAATCTCTAGGATTAATTGTTAAAGCGGTAAAAATCGCAGAATGTGAGGGGAGCTGAAGCAAGTTGTGTAATGCGTCGCACCAGATATGGCGGAATAGTTACACTGGGGATAACAAAGAAATGAACAATAAATCAGTAGGCGCCGTTTTCAAAAGAAAAGAGATGGGTCTATTACGAGGGCATTATGCCACCTTACTAGCAACTACGGAGCAGTGCTGGTGCGCTATTTGTATGGCCAGTCGCCAGGCTTCTGGGTAGCCAGAGTGAAAAATGATTCTAGAAACCTGGAATCAGAAAGGAAGTCATCTAGAATGACTTCAGGGGAATCAGATTTAGGACGAAACTCATCAATAAAAAACCAGAACTTGATATCATAAGGAACTGTACTTTGACTGTCAGATTGCTCTACTGTAGCTGTAAGTCGTTATTTTCCTGCCTGTTCTTTCGATGAAAATGTGACTGACCGTTAATTTATTTCAGGTCATTACCTGGGTCTCAATAGCCTCTCGATGCACGACTCGTCGGATTCTCCGTACCCTACGTCGAGTACGCAGCCATTGAATCCCAATCACCCTTACTCTCCCGATGGTGAGTTTTACAACGCTTGAAATTACACTTTCGATTTCAACGTAGCGTGTAAGCAGTAAGTGTTCGAAGCTGGATAACGATGAATTAGGCTGTATCAATATCTAAACTGGGTTTCGGATCGATTCTAAATCAGTAAGGCTGATGATAACTCAAAACCATCATCTCTCGATAGTTGGAAAACACGGTAGTTGCTGAGACTGGACAATGTGAATCCTGATACCAAGTCGGCCAAGTGAGAAAAGAAGAAAAGGACGCCAAGCTGTTCCTATCGTTGAGGAAGGTTTCCATGTTCACAGGAACAGCTGTGTCTTCCACTTGCCAAGATAATACAATTCACTCGATTAAAGGTAGCCCGTTTAAGGCCTGTTCCTTGCTTCGGCATTGGTATAAGTGCAGTTCATTTTGAGCTACCACTACCAGAGAGCAATCCTACAATACATTTACCGCAATATGGTCCTTCCTTATCTTCGCTCGTTCCAAAAGTATTTGCCCAACTTTCAAGCCCTCATTTTCGGTAGTCTTCCTATTAAAACATGATTTCAGCAACCTTGGCGTACAACGGTTGCCGGTTTGCTCATAGCTTATAATATATTAAGCTCTACAGCAAAGAGCACGCTCGCCTCATTTTTCAATATTAGCAGTGGCGACGAAGGTGTGACTTGTTGTTGTGGGATTGACTTTATAGCAAAAATTAATTAACCACCAAACGACCCAAAACCTCCACTTGCTTCGTCATGCAGTGCAAGTCTAATTAAAATTGCTGGGGTTTTGTCTCGTGTTATCAACGAAGATCTGTCGCAGCAACCCTGTCGCCAGCAAAACCAAATTATCCTCAACTTGATCGTGAAGCCCTGGCAGACGTCTTCTCTACTGGCCACTACTTCAATGACCTATTTGGGCGACAATTCAAGAAACTGATTACCGACTGTTCGGTCCGGTTTTCCATTAAACTTGAAAGCTTCCTGCAATGACTGCTACTTGTGGAATACGCTACGTTTTTATTCGTATTTGATTATGAAGTAGTCTTTAGAAGCCTGAACACTAACGCAAATTGGTTATCTAGAGCACCGACCCCTCAAAATGTCACTTCAATTATGAAGTTTCACAAATGAGCTTTGCACTAATCAACCTAGTTTCGAATCAAGGAATAAATGCAAATTATCGACTGGTGCCGACTTAATTCTCTAAATTCTGTACAGAGAAATAAGCATGTTACAAATAAAGAGAGCAGCATTTGTCTGTAACCTTATTATATCACTACATGTATGTTAATAAATATACTACATATATAGTTAATTGTTATTTCAAATTGTTTGTTCGCAGATGCCTACCCAGCTCACTCAGGAGAAAGTTTCTGCAGTTCCGACATATCGTTAGACGACTCAACCAATTTGGACGAAGGTGGTTCAGACACACTTTCGTTGGAACTAGGGCCGCCTCCGAATCATCACGAAAACCTCTTGCCCCACCCCATGGGGCATATCAACCCCATAGACAAATTGTATCTCATGCAAAACTCGTACTTCAGTAGCTCGGAACAGTAATAGAAATAAGTATCGCGAGTAAAGAGAAAAAAAACCGAATGGTTTCGAACCAATTTAATGCATTCTAGTCATTTTAATTCTAGCCATAAAGTGATACGTTTGCATCAAAAGCAAACGCTTTATTTTTACTTTCAATTTTTCAAACGACGCTCAATTGCTTTGAGAAACTTTGTAATATACCTTGGCCCGAAATTTAATTGTAAGAAACCATTTGAGATACCCCTGTCGAGAGCTGTGAGGTGGATACCTAAATGGAGGTGGACAGCTGGCTGAAAATGGAATATTTTATTTTCAAGCGCTTTCTACTGATTTGTCAAAAATAACGCAGACTGAGTTTTTATTTTTGGATTTATTACAAACTTTGTTACTCCATATCTCATGTTGTTTAAATTTTATTTCATTCTTGGTTTGGACATATGTGATTCTGTATGGAGCGTAATGAATATCATCATCTTGGTGAGTCGCTAGTAAATTTCGTCAAATGAAAACAGCCTAACCATTCAGTCACTTCATGAATTTTCGTACAACCGCCCAAGACCAGCACCGCAACTCGTCATTAATCGAAGTTGAAAACCTTGCCGTTTACATACTTAGAGTAAACAATGCGAACAAAATCCCATCCGGGCGACGACGAACGCCTAAAAAATTTGTTAGACCTTGTCGCAATGTACAAAAAGTTTGTAAGGTCGCTAAGCGCTAAGCCGGTAATGTCAACAACGGTTCCAACCGTAAATTTCAACTTGAAAGACACGTCGTGTTTCGGCCACTAGAATTTCAAACTATTTCTGAAGTTTATGAAATCTAATTTAAACTAGTAACCATAGTCAGGTTTGCTGGCCCCCTCAGTCTCGAGGAACACGAAAGCGCTAAGCCCAAATGCTTTTGTCTTTTGTAATACGTATATAAAATATTGAAATCTATTTAATAACTTCCGAACCAATTTGTTTCAGGGTATCGTGAATCGGGGTTTAATGTGAAAATGTATCTATAATTTCGTTTTACGTTTTTAACGCGACTGCAACAGTTCCTCTTACAAAACTACCTAAATGAACAAGAACACCATTTTGTCAAACGCACTGATGCGTTGATAGGCAGCCATACAGACAGTACAATAACTATTCTAATAGGTGTCAGAGAACGTTGCAGCGAGTTACACTTTTCCGAGTGATCATATGGTACCTGCAGTTGTCAACTAACAGCAGTGTAACTCTCGAGACATGGAACATACGTTGTTTGGTAAAAATAGTTTGGCGTTGGGGTTAGGAATTTCTTAAGGTCACCGAAATGGTTTTATTTGGAAGGCTGTTGGAGCAAAGTAGCACCCGAGGTAAGCCGAATCAGAGACTTACCTTCTTTTAACGCGACTGCAACAGTTCCTCTTACAAAACTACCTAAATGAACAAGAACACCATTTTGTCAAACGCACTGATGCGTTGATAGGCAGCCATACAGACAGTACAATAACTATTCTAATAGGTGTCAGAGAACGTTGCAGCGAGTTACACTTTTCCGAGTGATCATATGGTACCTGCAGTTGTCAACTAACAGCAGTGTAACTCTCGAGACGTGGAACATACGTTGTTTGGTAAAAATAGTTTGGCGTTGGGGTTAGGAATTTCTTAAGGTCACCGAAATGGTTTTATTTGGAAGGCTGTTGGAGCAAAGTAGCACCCGAGGTAAGCCGGTAAGTGCAGGTGGTGTACGCAGGGAATTCGAATTGAAAGGAATCACGGTAGATGTTGCGTGCTGGGTTGAGTAAGTCAATAGTGGGTAAAAGCAAAGAATAGGGACCGCTTCCTCTGATAAGGCAATATATCGATATATCACGACCGAGGTCAGGTTATCGATATGCCCCGACATCGTAGGCTCTGGCGCCATGTTGAAATTAGAAATAACGACAGCTGTACGATTATACCAATTATTTAATGTTCATTATGTAATACCGTTATATGATTATTTTAAATGTACAAATACTATGAAAAGGAGTTATTTCAATGAAATTAGGAATGGGTATATGAAATAAATATGAGATAAATAACGGACGCATATCGATACATGCAGTCGTAGCGTTATCAAGCGACCTATCGATACATGCAGTCGTAGCGTTATCAAGCGGTCGGTCCATATTCTTTGTTTTACCCCAATAGTGGTCTTATTCCAGTGGGTTGATTCGATGGAGGCCAGTGTATGACTGTGCTCAGGAGGATTGATGAAGTCTACAGTCTAGGGCCAACGAACGCTTCAAGACACGGCTCCAGCCGTGTATTGGGCTTGGCCACTTGACGACAGAAAGGCACGACGGAGTTCTTAGGGCTCAGCTAGTGTGAGCACTTCAGTAAGAAGCTTAGAAATAGACACGCTCTGCACTGGAGACAAAGTCAACGCTGTATACTTCCAATTCAAAGGAGGACGATTGAGTTGCCAGTACAAGCATGGTACCATGTTATTGTTGTGAGGTCGGTAACTGCACAAACTATGGAGATCCATGCCACAAGACATCAGAGGAAGGACTCAACCTTGGCTGTCAGATCGTAGTGACAAACGCAGGCACGACCAGGTCCCCAGGGCTCTTTTCTTCTTTTTGTCTGCTTCATGCAGTCAGCTAAGCAGTTTTATCGAATCAACTAGCTTACCCATATTCTTAATACATTCACTCTCTTCCGAAAGACATAACAACAATAATTCAATAACACGGGTTCCTGTCCATTACCTGTTTTTAAACACATGAACAGTTGAAGGGCATTCATATTACATCCATACATACATATATGGATATAGCAATAGAGAGAAAAAGCCGATGAAAATTAAGAGTAACCTTTCCAGAAAGTAATTCTCAACCCTGATACTTAGCGAAACGCCTATCTCCATACAGTCACAATTGTCTTCATGCTCATTACGAAATGTACTGTTATCTTCGGATAAGTATAAAAGTAAAACATAATCCAACGAATTTTATGTTAACAGGCGTACCTCATTTATATACTGAAACGATATTTCACAGTGTCAATCATATTACGTTCAGCGAATCCAAAGGAAATATTATTTCAATCACCATTCTCCGGAATAAGAACTTTATTGTTACCTCTTCGATTTGTTTTTCGTTTCAAACTATTAAAATGTGGTTCAGTCTTCAATAATGTTCATTATTTGGCACTAAGAGTTCTTTTTTCTTTTTTTGTGTTTGTTTTTCACGTTTGACAACTTCGTTTGCTGTCTGACAGTTGAACGCTTGTACGGAAAAAATATGGAAAGTACCCTTCCTTATATACCGAATAAAACTTTATTCGCCTTGTTACTTAAGGGCTCTTCGTTTTTTATGAATTCTTTTTCCTAATAATTGTGTAATTACGGAATAGGGAAATGTACTCACTACGAACAATTTTCTCCTTGTTTCCCAATTCTTTAAATGGCTCTCTCTCTCTCTCTCTCTCTCTCTCTCTCTCTCTCTCTCTCTCTCTCTCTCTCTCTCTCTCTCTCTCTCTCTCTCTCTCTCTCTCTCTCTCTCTCTTCAATTTATGTTCGCGTTTTTGTCTTCAAACATTCTCTCGCCGGGGGAAATCACGGTGAAAGCTATATGTGCTGTGTGCGGCATGACATTACGCCGAAATTCCGTATTGTAGAACCTACCTTCCGCCTCCCACTAATACAAGTTGCGAATATGACGATCATTAGATCATGTATGACTCATACTCAGACCACACGCCTTTTTTTTTTACGCATCACAATAGATCCCAAACCCTTTGGGCAGAGGCAATGCAAAACTGCGCTAAAGTCCTGCGTATTATTCGACGTTTTTGATCATTTATCTTATTGTACTCGTCATTTTTCATGAATGAGAATGGCATGATACTCTCGTTTTATTTGAAACTTTCTACAAAAAAATGTAACCAAATCTTTAGAGCAGTTTTTGATTTTAAAACTTTTTTTTTATCACAACGATATAACTATAGTCAGGTTTGCTCATATCCATACTTTTGGCGTTACATGGTGATCTGCAGGCTATACATCAAGTTTGAGTTCACTTGGTTGAGCCATTTTCCCCCAGTATCGTTCACAGACACAGATCATTTTCTCAAATTGTGTTTTTCGGATTCACTAGTTCTAGAAACGTGATGATCTGAAGAAACTCAACACAAAAAAATTCAATTACTACGTACAGCCAAAGAAAGTGCAAATAGAACGATCTTGAACAGTTTCCGCCGTTCTTTTGTCTAACAGGCACTTCACAGTTCATTAATATTTTTCCACTGCCATTAGCGATCACCCTAACATGCCACGCGCTTTAGTCTTCTGATCACAACCTCCGTGTGGTTTCGACTAATATAACTCTCTTATGAGTGTTAAGGAACTGTCTTTTTAATATAGAAACAGACCTGGCGCTGAAAAATCGCAAGGAAAACGTGTTGAACTCAATAAACTTTTATCTCCCCTCTATCATAGTTTTCACATGCATATACTTATAAGATATATTTTCATGAACCAAATTATTACTCTGTTTAGGATGTCATGAAACTATTTTTCACGAGAATTGAGGACCAACCCGATAAGTTTTTGAAAAGAAGTAGTAATAGTAGGTGTTCCACGACGTGAAAAGAAAAAGATTTGCAACAAATCATTGAATTGGAGGATGAAAGAAACTTCGATAAAGAATTCACGATAAAGTACAATATCTTAGAGCTTTGGGACGGTCCGCAAGTTGGGTTTCGCTCATTTCTTCGTATATGCAAGGCCGGGAGCGCTTCACGGTCACCGCAGACGAACTCTTAGACAAATGGGCACGCGAGTGTAGGTCCTGTGAAGTCGACAATGACTTAGCTTTGGTCTTTTTGACATGCCTCTTTTTCAAATTTGTTAGCCTTTCGAAATAACCTTCCTTCTCTATTTTAATCCAAGGGTACTGGATTGAAAATTTTTTTGGTCTGCCACGGCACATTTCCATTTCTTCTTTAACATTTTTGGCATTCTTCTGGGCTTTTCTCTCTAGTTTTCGAGTTTCAGAAGACACTTCGGAATTGGTAGCGCGCATCCAGGAAGACTCGAGGATTTCTTGTAGGGACGTCCTAAGTAAAGGGTTGGGTTCGAGCATTTCAGAAACTTTTTCAATTGCTGCTGGCGTGATGGTTTTTAAGATCTGTCGTCTATGGGAGTAATTTCTCTCCATTTGATCGTTGTACTGTCTTTCGTACGAATGAGCAGTGAACGGCAGAGTTCCGTTGAGCATTACGAATAAAACAACGCCTAATGACCAAATGTCGCAATATTTTGGGTTGTAGGGCAAACCGCGGATGACCTCAGGAGCCACGTAAGGCAAGGAACCGCAATGCGTGTCGAAGTATCTTGGCCAACCGTGAGGTGTGACGTTGAAGCAGGAATAGCCGAAATCAGTTAGTCTCACATTAAAATTTTCAGTCAACAGAACGTTGTCGCAAGAGATGTCGCGATGAGCGATGTCCATCGTGTGTAAATAAATCAATGCCAAACTCAATTGCCTCAACCATCTTTTAGCAACGTTTTCTTTGACTGGCCCGGAGTTCATGATGAATTCGCACACATTCCCTCCTTTGGCTAATCTGTGACAGAATTAGAAATCTTTAGGGGTAAGACAGAATCATGAAACTATCGAATCATTGCAGAAGAAGGTAGAAACGAACAGAAAATCAAATTATCTTCGCTCAAATTTAATGTGGATTGATTCAAAACTAACTAGCTGCCTAACAAATCGCCAAATATTCTTTTCCTCAAAAACGGTTACTTATAAATTTGGCAACACTTGCTTTTACTTTGTCAGCACAGATGTTTTACCGTAAGAATGCCCATCAATCAGATGAGTAAAACAATATAAGCTAAGCATTCAGATTTCGCTCTCTTTACTAAACTTAGTCTATAATACTAACCATAATGCCAGTAGTATCACACTAATTCGACACACAACGGTGAAATCGCCGAAAAGGATCCAACCCTAATTTGGTTATGATTGGCAGAGATTGTCACTGAAAAAAATAAATAAATAAAAATTTTGATCTTACGGCATGAAAATCAAGAATTTTGGACCCTTTCGAAGAATACTATGAAGTTGAGGAATGTATGGATGATCCAATATCTTCATAATGTTAAGTTCTCGCTGCATATACCGGTGAGGGTAGTTTTTGGGCATTTGGTACGATTTTTCGACGACTTTACACACCAAATTTTTCCTGGGTTTCCGCTTTATTGAAGATAAATGAGTAACGGCATCAGCTACTGACCAAAGTGATAAGGTAACACAAGAAGCTGCAATGTCAAAAGTTGGACTGTACGACGCCGTGTAGACTTGAGAAAATGTGCCTTGCCCGATCTTAGTGTAAACGGAATATCCAAACTCATGGAGGTCTTCGACATCTTTCAGCGTCAACTTTGAAAATTCCATGAACGGACGATAGCAAATTTCTCGTTTATGTAGAAGTATATGCCACAGCAACTGCTGTCTCTAAGTTACGCTGTCATTTTATAGAGGAGGGCCTGTTGTAGCGGTTTGTTAGATATTTATGGAGTAGTTCTGATATAACCAATTTAAAGATCAACTGTACCAGGAAGAGTTTGATTGGGTTCCGTTTGAGTGATTTCAAGGATGATCACAGCCCAAACGAATTTTTGGCCACCTCGACGTTTTAGTTGGTTCTAGAGGACCTGACACATACGAGTAGGTAGGTGCTAGGCCCACAATTTCGCTTCCAGAAGGCGTTTCATCCTGTCGACGAACAAAGCTCCTAGAGCGGTAAAATTGCTGGTTCACAACGTATTGCTGTGCGATATCATGTTGAAAACCTTCAGCAAATTACCCCGAAAAAAGGTGTCACTTAGGCGAATTCTCAGATCGCAGTGGCCTTTTGGTCATTTCACAAAGTGCTTTCATCTCCTCTTCTAACGCCATTCACACTTAGAAATCATTTTGGTCCAGTTTGAATTTTAGAATTTCTAGAGTTCAGTCCTAATTACCTCAAGAACGTTATTAATCGTCTACTGTATATATAGTTTATCGGAACACCACTCTGATTTTTTTTTTTTTTTTTTTTTTTTCACTGGTACCATATAAGCGGAATTTATGAGGAAAACCCTGCACTAAGATCTATTTTCATTGAGATGTTCGATAATATACTGTGTTGCTTTCATCATTTGCCGACAGAGAAGAATTTAACGATGCTGTCGTCTTATCTGGAGCTGATCAGACAAATATTTAATCGCAATCGTCAGAACTGTTTGTGAGAAGAAAACATTGGTGTTCTGATACTGTAATACCTATGCTAATTTTTGACCGGTTTAGCTCAGCTTCAGGTTAAACATAAAATTTGAGCCGATTTAGGTTATTTGTTTCTTCCTAAATAAGCTCACCGACGCACACACACAAACCACTTCCTCAATTGATGTTTTTCACACTCAGAAGCCCTCGAAACATAAAGATCTGAGGAAAAACCTTCCTACTACGTTCCTTCTTACTACGTATTGCTAAGGCAAGTAAAAAACCCATATCAGACCTCTGCAAATCGGTAGAGCAGTCATGACAAAGTGGAACCATATTCCGAATAAAACGATCTGTCCAGAAGATAGTGTGAGTTCAAATTCTTATTTCCAGTTCGAAATCGTCAGTAAAACGCCTCAGAGGTCTATTAAAGTTCTGCAAACTTCGACACATTAATAAAAGGCTTGACAAAATTAGGTTTCGTTTTTAGAATAACATTATATTTTGGTATAGTTCACATGACAATTAAAGTAGACAGGGATCATCAAGGAAATAGTTACAATGGGTTTGACACCTAAAGTGTAGAATATTGTTGTCACAATAATATTTTGGTTCTTCGGGTTACTCTATAAAACTATAATTTATACCACCGTTTCTTTTGTCCTAGGATTAGGCTCCAATAATTAGAATGTATCTGTCGTATTTCGTGGTCTTAAAATCAATTCAACATTTAACAAGGTAATATAAACTTTCTCGGTATTCTAATAACAATACCCTCAATATAATTTATATTATTCAAGTTTTATCCTAAAATATAACAAATATATATAAATTTGTGTTATAGCCTACTCATAGTATTTAATTCATCGTCGTAATGCGCCCACATGTATCAATATATATAATTCATTTCATTTCGAAAATATATCTTAAAGGCCGGAAATAATTAGGATACAAAAACCTATCGCGAAAATAAATACGGTACAAAAATAAAATAAGTAGTAGTCTAAAGAAAAACAAATTTGCAACTTTAAAGCAAGTAGTTGCTTGATAATGAAAATCAAACGTAATTTGTACAACAGTTCAAAAAGAGCACCGATACTGTCGATTGATGGGTAACTAACAATTCGTAACGCAAGGAAATACTCCAAATAGGTTAAGTTGGTTCGGTCTTTTTTTTTCTAGGATGAACGGAGATCCTGGTTTTCGCGTAAATCCCCGTATTCATATGATTTGATACAAGTTAATGAAATATTAGAATGTTTATTAATGTTATTCTTTATTTTTGTGATAATATTATTTTCAATTCTAAAATCTGGTGTTCTGTAGTAAAATAAGTTTTTATACAACCATACGTGATCTGTGGATAAACAACCAATGCGAGATGAAAGTTTCAAGGGCCAGAGTGATGGTGGTGGGGGTGGGGGGGGGGGGATAGAGAGAGAGTCGGAAAGAGAAGCACCAGAATTCAGATCTATTTGCGGGGGAATGTACGAAATTTATTTGGTAGTCATGTACCATGGTATTTAGTGGGCATTAAATAGAGAACGAATCGTATTAGTGTTTGAGTGTGCGTGAGTTATTCTGATAGACTGCAGGTAGTAACCAAGGAAAAGGTCTGTAATTCAGTTGTAAACCAACCCAGACACTGGGCTCAAGACAACACCGGCATTAAGAAAACGAGTTTGGCTAACAAGAATAAGGACGCCCTGAGGAGAGAGGTTAGGTCCTCCTTCCCATCCTCATTTTTTTCCAACCTTGAGTTGGTGTGTGAGTACAACAAATTTATAGAGGTGAGTGGTGAGTGGTGGGGGTGGGGTACGAGTGAAGAATCGTTGGCAATTTCGTTTTCCCTGATGAATAAATGCGACTGTTTCACAGTTTTACAATTAAAGGGGTTAAGTGTGACAATTATTAAAGTAAATAACAAATTCAGCTAGCTACTAAAAACGAAATACTTCGCATCTTCCTCGTGAACGGCCTAGAGAATTGATTTTTGAAATTATTTGTTGATTATGTTACCATATGTACAGTTGGGAAATTTTGAATGTGCGAGTTTTCTTCGTAAATAGATAGGTTTATCATGCGGGCACTACGTTATTTATTTCCAACAGATCAACTAGCAACAATTCCTCGGTCACTAAGATCCACGCCAACAACAGTGGCCGATGTGATACTGAGTAGCATCTGTATCTGTCTCTCATTGATATTTATGAATCTGGGGGCTTATAACTCAACTTCAAGAAGAACAGGAGAGTTAAACTATGTTTTTGACTTGATTCTTGTGCAGTGCATAACAATAATTAACCGTTCCCTGTTCAGTTTGTCCTGGAGAATGTGATTTTTTGGCTTGGTGATCCTAACTAAGCTCATCTTCAACTGATCGACTGCTTGAAGAGGTGGGGTAGGAAAATAAGCAATTGACTCATATTTCGGGGTTCCACATAGGAATGCTCAATTAAATCCTACTGAGCAACATCGAATTTTGAACCCCATAAAATATGAGCGACTCTTTACGTCTCACTAGGTCGTGTAGGAATTCCCAGTCAAAAGTGAGACAGGCCTCTTCCGGGCAAGGGCTACAGACACAGAGGCGGTGGATAACTAATGATGATATCTTCCGCAAAAGGGGCCCGAGGAGGCCACCTAAACATGGAGAAGATGTGGAGGCAATTCTTGACCGCACTGACTATTTTATATCGACCCAGTGAAGACATTCAATTGCAATCAACAAAACCCACGGTTCTACGAGCTGAGTTTTAATTGAGTTTTGTAGAATTGACCAGTCAAAGATTGTAGGTTTGCAATTTATTCTTCCCTCATAAAACAGGAGAATAAGACGAGATCAAGTTGTTCAGATCGTCTCTACCCTTTCTAACGTACACGATTTAATAGTGCGTCAAGGTCCAGAGCGTTTTTCATGATTATCATGAAACATTCACGACATAGACCGAAAATCCGTCCTAATCAGTTCTCTATTTTTGAGGATAGTAAAAATAAAATCTTCTAACCCGCACTAAACAGTAAGTATTTCATTATTGATTTACAACAACCAAGTTACTTGCGAGTCATCAATCCATCCTCATGTTCAGACAATCGATAAATTTGACTGTTGTATTTCTTTCCTATCTCTGGCAGTAACTCTCTCGTTATTTACATAACTGCCCACATTGACCAACCTTGAAATTGCAACTGCGTACAAAACCCAAACGATACGATCAAATTCAAAGGTAGACAGAGGTCTGTTTTAAATAAATCAATTGAGTATTTTCCACGTTGTCGAAACGAATACGTTATCAGGTCGTTCATAAGTACTCGCAAAATACAAGAAATTTGATGGTAGCTCCTGGTTGTTCGGCACTAGCGTAAAATTAACTCCCTATTGAAGCCGTAGCTTCAGTAGCTGTTTTCCATTTAACCTCACCATCGAAGAGCTCATCATTTATGACTTGTCATGGATTAGAAACAGTCGGAGAAGGTTCTTAAAGTGCAATTGTTCCTTTCATATTAGTTATAACTTTTGCTCCGATGAAAATATAAATGAGATGTATAGGTAAGACGCAATCGAACATAGGCAGAGCATGATCTACTGTTTTGAAATAAAACAGCGCTCATTGGCTTAGCGACTCGAAGTTGTTCAGTTTCTGTTTTAATCAATACATGGTGCACATCTACCTAGTACGTAACCACGTACATTATAAATGGAATGGAAAATGATAACGTTAGCCCTATTAGCTCTAATAAGTAAGTCGAAGTCTTGAATTTGAATGAAAAGATTACTTTTCATCGAAAGATTTTTATAAAGAATTACATTATTATTATTCTTTCACGTACTCATTTTAGCAGGAATAATTTGCTAGTGCACTATTCTGAAACAGTAAAAAAACTGTTAAACCCGACTCTGTTTATCTATCGCTTTCAGCTTTACCGAGATATGCTCATTTTTCATAAAAAGTAACATTTCACTGCTACTTGTAATTAAAAACGTCAGTCAGTTCATGTAACATGAAATCCTAATAATTAAGTTCTAAATAAATAAAGCAAAGCTAATCACCAACTGGACTCTGCACAACTTAGAGATAATGTGGAAAACGAACCAAATAAACTACGTGAGGTAATCAAATTTGATTTCACTCAGGTACTGGATTTCAAGAGGAAAGAGGACATGCCGGCAAAGAAGTCTTTCCGTGCCATGCTATCGGATTTTTTTTTTCAATTATAAAATTTACGGTCACCTCTGTTTGATGCTCAGTATTTAACCCTTTTAGGTGAATGAAAGATGAAGGTTTAGTAGGGCACGAGAGTTTGAACCATTTACCATGTACGATATTTTTAGTATGTGTGAGAACGTCGTGCAATTTTTCGCTGATACTGGTTTGACAGGGCCTGAGAAAATTTATTGTAACTTGTTATTGTAATAGCTCCATAAGGGGACATTGAGAAGGTTATTAAGTTCTAAGCTTTTCACTATCCTCCATCCCAAATTACTCGCTTATCCTTCATCTGGCTTTTGAGGCAACGTGGCTAAGTTGAGTCGCACTTTTCGCTTCGCATATTTTGATAAGAACTTCACTTGTTCTCTTCTTTACCTTTTGTGCGCATCGTTTTATTAAAAGCATGTTAGCACTTTATTGTTTACCGAACACGTGATTGAATTTGCCACTTATAAATAACATATAAATTGTATTCCTCCGCCCTCCCCTCCGCATACTCGTCAAATTCCTGAACTGCTTCACCAACAGTTGGGTTATATTCCGAGCAGTTATCATCTCTCGAGAGTTGGAAAACTAGACGATTGGGATCCTGCTCCTGAGTCGGCCAAGTGAAAAAAGAAGAAATGGACGCCGAGTTGTCGTGTTGTATTGTCGTGGAAGGTTTCTCTGTCCACAGGAACAGCCGTGTCTTCCACTTGCCGTGATAGTACAATTCACTCGATTACAGGAAGCCCTGGCCTTTTCAACTGCTTACCAAATTATTCCGAAAGGGTGGTTTATGCTTCCATCTAAGACCTGATCCTTGCTTTGGCACTTTGACGATGTGCAGCTCATTTTGAGCTACAACGAGTAGAGAGCAATTCTTTACCAAAGTTACCACGATACGGTCCTTCCTTATCTTCGCTCCTACCAACAGAGAGAGCGAATTTAAGCTGGTTTCGTATTTTTCCAACTGTCAAGCCCTCATTTTCGGGTTTCTTTCTACTAAAACGTGACTTCAACAATGAACTCAAAGCTTAGGACAGTAAATATGAAAGAGCAGAAATATTGATCTGTTTGAAAATGGAACTTGAACTGGAGATACTCGACCGTCTCGAGCGAGCCAGCAAATTCAAAAGATCGTCATTGCAAGACTCTATCTACGTTTATGCAGATAAAGGTTACAAATTTTGAAGAAAATGTAAAAGGAAAATCTTAACCCTGAGCCGCTCAAAACGCCACGAATTGTGTTGGGTTTGTCAGAGAGTGAAGTTGACACAGTCAAAACCGAGAATTGACAAAACAAATTGATTGATTTCTTTTTAATTTTTAAGTTGAAGCCCAACTACTCAACGCACGCTTTGTCGGCCCACAATTTGACGATGCACAGCTCGTTTTGAGCTACCACTACGTACGAGCGGTCCTTCATGATGTCGTCCTTTTCCTGCAGCGCATTTGCAAAAGCGCGATCAATTTTCCAACTACACTCACCTACACCTGCCGCTTTCTTTCCTTTTTGCTAAGCTCGAACATTTTTAATGAAAACTGAATTGCAGCCTGCACTTCCCTTTCTTTGCTCAGCCATGAAGCCCCGTTTCCCCTACTTCGGGTTCATAACGTTTGATCTATTTCCTCCAGCACATTCTTTACAACAAACCCCAATGTTTTGATCCAAACTCTCATTTGACGACGTATTACAGATATGAAATGCCTCGTTAAAAAATATTTTAAAAATATCGTCCTCCGTATTTTTAAATTAAGAACATTAAATTACAGTTAAGCTCACAAAATTCGTTTACATTGCAGACAGATGAGAAATAACATTGTACAGGATAATTAAGGATTAAGCGTCTTTTCAACCGTTATCTCAGAGTTTGGCGTGCAATTACTCTTTTTAGAGTAATCACATCAACACGACTCAACCACTAAAGTAATTCGCTTCCGCCGTTTTTGTACTTTCGTGTCTTACAACGTTTTAAATTTATTTCTTAGTTTTCAAACAACACATTTTTGATAAATATCGGCGTTAGTAAATCCTATTCAACATATTACACCTTAACACATTCCTATTCAGTCTTCGCGATGGTTTCCCTAAACGTTTTATCGCTAACTTCAAGAAGCACATCATTCTTGATTTATGCTCTGTTTACAAGCTCAGATGATTCAGGGCTAGAACCGTCAAAACCACCACTTTATATTTGTACGTATTTTCCTCACACGCATGATCATTTCATTCTGCCCTGAACATAGCCTTTCTACATTTTTATGTTGTGTATCATGTTTCACAATCTTGATTAGCTTGATGAACAGGTTAAAACAAGTATAAGGGTTTTCTGAAATCAAATTAAAGTTATATACGATGATATAAGGTTTATGGAAGCAACATAAATGTTATTTGGATTTACACACATTCTTCATAATTCGGAACGGCGTGCGGTGGTTATTCATTCATTACTTAATCAAAATGTACAAGTTAACATTTTTGCACCCAACGCTACAACCTCCAGATGATGAGAATATTGAACGCCATACACGTTCGTAAATTCAGCTTAACATGACATACGTAAGGAAAACCTCCGGATCAGTAACATTGGATCAAAACAAGAAAACGTCGTTCCAAGCTGCTCATATTTTTGAAGCAGGCTTGAGTAATCAATTCGTTTGTGTAAATTTTATATTATACTTATAAAAATTGACTTCAGTGATTTCTACTATTTCTTTTAAGACACTAGAAAGTGAGGACGAGGGGAATAAGGGGAGGAGGCAACTCATCTTCGTATGGGAATGAGACTAACAGCAACAAGTCGATAAGGAAAGTACATTCGTGAAATCTATAAATGTAAAATGCGTTTTGCATGTGTATAATCGAAGTTTGAAATGGTTTTGACGAAAGGGAAGCCTGAATAAAAGGGACAGCTTGTGGGATGAGAGACGACGTTCGTTATTTTTTAAACAAATGAGGAATGCGATGGAGGAGGCATGAGAAAGGAGAGTTAACAACTGAATACCCACCAAAGAAGGAAGCGATTATTATGATATGGAAGATAATGTTTTTTCTTTAATTCATTTCGTTTTTTTTTCCTGTTCAAGTTGTTTTAGTTCGGTGATGCAGAAATTTATTTAGCGCCAGCTTCATCGTCGGTTTTAGGGCCTTGTGCAGATGCTTCGGTCTGATCGTTGTTGGTGGCTGGTGTTGGGTCGTCCTGAAATAGCGGATTCTTCACTTCCATTTCCCCCGCCTGTTCAAACAAAATTTGCAGATGATTAGCTAAAACTATTTTCGAAAATATAATATATAATGACAAACCCACCCTACTACGTGACACAAGCTGCTCGGAAGTACGTTAGTGCTCTTGCGACCGGCACGATCCGTTTCATTTAAATTCAGTACTCCCTCGCTCGTTTTATTCCTCGCGGAGTACAGATGAATCTCGAAGGGATCCATAACGGTATAAACAGAAAGTGGGAAGATCAAAAGAGCTCACTGAGAATCGCTAATCAAACTCAGCGGTAGAATAGGTGGGTGGCTTCGCATTTCAACGGACGATTGAAAATTCTAGATCGTTTCTTAGCAAGGGCGAATGAAAGGAAAACGATTAAGGATTAAACTTACGGCTAATAAACAGTACCAAACATTCAGCATGAACGTTGCTGCGTAAACACGGTGAGCTGAAATGAAATCCTAAGAAGTAAAAAGGGATTTTTGAAGTTTGGTCAAGACGGCATTTCGACGAGTCAATACCCGTGAACTATTCTTAAATATTTTGAAGTCCTTTGATGAAGGTAAAATGAGAAATGCACCTATAAACGTGTTTTTTTATCGTTCCCCAATTTTTTACAGTAAATTCCCAACTCAACTCGGTATTTTTGTTAAGTATCAGTGTATAAACTGGTCTGTATGGATACATTGATGAAGTCAACTCTATTGATACGTGTTAGCTATAAAGGCTTTCTCAGCAGTGTGCCGATGGTAGGCTATCAGGATTTCTTCCTTCAGATCAAATTTGCTTGGCAAGCTAGTTTTATTTCTCTTCCTTACGATCGGCTATCACAAGCCTCCTTTGGAGTTCAGGTAACAAATTCGCATTAATCCTTCCTGCGTACTAGTTTAGAGCAGGTCAGAATTCATTTCCACACATTTCTGGTCTTTCGAATTTGGTTGACTTTGAGCCCTTCTCAAAATTGATAAGGGACTAAGCTCAATGTTCCCCCATGAATCTTTTAACTGAATCCAAAGCCAGATTTTTTATTCAAATAACGAGTAAGTACAACACACTAGTTCGCCACTATGAAGCCTAAATATTGTATTGAATAGTGCTGAGAATCAACGAAGCAGACGGGTCGAGTATCTGTGACAAAGGAGACCATGGGTTGCAGGGCAGCCCTTGTTTGGCTCAACTCGAGGCAAACTGGTACGAAGAGGTCACTGTCCTCAACCCAAACGAAGTTCCAAAGGTCGAGCAACTCTGGCCTCTAGACTTTTAGCTGAGGCTGTTTGATTTTACAGCTGCTAAAAGCGTACTGGTCAATTTACTTCTTTCTCTCAATATCCAAGCCCTGCCAGATGCAAGAGTAGTATAGAGCTGACAACGTACTTTCCCACGTACAAGCTCTCTCCATAGTTCAGATGACTCTCCTGAAGCTCCTCTTCCATAATGTCACTTTCATCCCTCCCTCTGCCACCCAAAACTTGGACTATCATCTCTCATCTCTGCTCACACCAGTTTGACTATCCAGAGACTTATACTCCACTTGAACTCCAGTGCCACTTGAACTCTCAGTCTCCCTATTACTCGTTACTCGAGAATTTTGTCGTCAGACTTCAGTTTGAGAGTTTTTTCCTCGGAAACAAATGTGCCTGTGGAACTCTTACCGAGAGACACGCTTATGATCATTAGAAAAAAATTGTAAATATAAAAGAAAATCTGATGTTACCAACCGGAGCCAAGCCAGGGCATTCGTAAACCGTGTAGTCTCCTTCTTCATTGTCGTCGTCGCTGTCAGCTTCTGAAATTGATCCTCGCCGCTCACCAGCTCCTCCTCGACTGCTGTAACCAGTTCAACATGCCTTAACTAAAGTGTCGGACGCAATTAAAAGCATTTGAAGCACTTCTTTTGATATGTAGGCGTTACCTACTGACCCCCCCCCTTCCCTTGTGAGCATATGTTGTTCATTGCAGATGCTTTTTCACAATATTAAATGCAGTCCTTTGAAGTTCCTACTAATTGCAGGATTTTATATAGAATTGCTACTGGTCATGTAGATCTAGCGTTCATTATTTAATAGCACAAAAGTAAAGATTTAAATAAGTACTGACTGAGCTCTATACTAACGTGCTCTTTCTCCTAGGTAGTATGACACAACTGATAGGCACAGCAGTACAACGATTCGCCCTCATCCCGTGTAACTGTTTTGGGTTTTGAACTGAGCGGTGTAGATAAGATTATAGAATTTCCTTACTATAAAAATTTTACATCACCTACCTCTCCATTGCAATAATCTGCTGTTTCGTAAGTTGATAGTGGTACATTTGCGCTGAATGTGCTAGTCTTCTGTCACCCGTTGGCGTGGATTCTTTGTTGGGACCCGTCACGCCATACGCTGGATACTCCACATCTGCGGCAGCTTTGGCGTTTCTTTGCAACCTTCAAAGATTAACAAAATATTCGTCAGTACTCAATTATAATTGAAAGTGTTGGTCGCGTCAAAAACCGTTTCACGTTTCGTTCACTATCAAGACGTTTTCCATTCCAGAGAAGCTGGTGACTTGGTTACGTTTTTGGCAAATCGAAATTGTCTTTAAGCACCTTCAAGTGGTTTCACGTTGCTAGTTTAGACGTTCGAATGTGAAACAAATTAAAATAGCTATACAATTTATTTTTGAACTTCAAACTGCGCATCGCGAGATTCAATTTGACTCAACTAGGACTTTAATTTGGCTATTAAACGTACTTTATTGTACAATCGATTTTCTGAAAGCATGAAACTCTTTTTAAATTATTAATACAATTCAATAAAAACAGTTCTTGTTAACGAATACACACAACTTACAAGCACTCAGGATAAAACGTGACATAAAACACTTTGACAGATAATGGAGTATATTATCTGTCTGATCATGACAACTATGACGTTCTGCGAGATGTGAAAACCCTGATAGGCGCCAACATTTTGGTCAGATTAGGCGATAGGGGTGACATGCAATGTTGACATTGTAACGGCGATATGAACAAGACTGGGCAAACCGTCGTCGCTCCTCATTTCAACGATTCTGTCCGAAATAGCTATAATTTTGAATAACTTTAATTTCGGTTTGACTAGGGAAGTTGGTATTTATTCGCATCAATGATCCAAGGAAATTGGATTGTTTCCATCAACCTATAACCGAATGAGGCAGAGAAGGTCGACCACGGGAATATTTCCCCTTTGAATAGTTCTGTTGACGAATAGGAAGGGAAAATGCTTTGCATACGCTGGCTCTCTTCTGAAAAACCGATTCATACAATTTTTCATTCAATGGGCGCACTGGGGAGCCAAAGCTCCAAGAGAATTGGTTATTTTCAGGCATCAACTTTTCCAATATAAATCAAACGGGGGCCACCCATTCACGGCGATTGTAACGAGCGAGAATCAGCCAACAACTCTTTAGCACTTAGTCAAGCGTTCGTGAGGTGAGATGGAGAGACCGGAGCAGACAGCAGGGCTTTTCACACTCGACCATATAGTTGAATAAAACATGGGAGCGGCGGGAAGTAGGAAAAAGCTACCTTTCAGAATAAATAGGGTCTCCCAAACGCTTTCATTTCCCTTTTTGCAAAAAGAGCAAAACCACTTAGCCTCCAAGTAATTCAACTTTTTTATAGCGCTATTTTGAATTGTGTACGCGTTGTCGCCATTGCAACAGGTTATAAGTTCGGCCCACGGCTTTACTGCTCTTCCCAGTTAGACGCACTGAACAGTTTATTTATCAGACGAAAACGTATTTTCCCTGGATTCCGATATGTCTTGGGTGTTGTAATTATCGATTTGGAGCATTGATAAATAACGACGCGTGTATGACAGGGACATTAATATGCGTCGCGTATAGATGAACTCTGTATTCATTACCATTACAATAGTTAAATCCACTGTAGGGCCACCATTTAGCCGTAATCCCAGGCCTTTCTCAATTTCTTTTCCTTCCAACTTCTGCAATAAATCGTCGAACGACGCTAACATATAAATGACATATACTTAACTTCGCGCTGTAGCCATCTTCACTTCGTCCAGTTCAAATTCAAATACCATTCTCGAAATGCCATAATAAAGTAACCTCGTGCTTCTACATACCTCGCCCCCTCGATAGTCAGGTCTTAACTAGAATTCGCCTTAACCTGTTTAGACGCTATCAGTCGTCTTCTATTCATCATTATGTGTACAGGACATTTCTTGTCCTTCGACGTTGTGAGACAAAGATTCCTACTCTGAATCCGTACTGCGTACCTCCATTCACTACTCATCCATAATTCTATAAAGTATATAAAATAATTGGCTCGAGAGACTTACTTGATGAAACCATAGATCAGCAGGGCAACCCCTGCAACAACACCTGTACTGCAGCCTGCCACAAGTGCTGGAACGAGAAATACGTAAATTGCAGAAAGAGCAAAAAACGTATCGCAGTTATTTTCACAGCCTAAATTTATTTTGGAGGTCTTCCGAAAAAGTACTGGCGATCCGAGTTAGCTAAGTCTTCAAACAACTTCAATTGAAGTGACAACTGACGGTATTAAATGACTGTAAACGTGAGGAAATAAGGTGAGATACAACCCTCCCCCCCCCACCCGGAAGCCGGAACGACTCTCTTTATGAATAGAATTACATCTGAAAGAGGGTTCCATGAAATGAGAGGAGGAAGAAATCATTTGTTATCTAGTACATCCTGGTGCAGTTTTGCGACTAACCCACAATTTCAAACCTCACGATATTTCGTAAACGAATAAATTCTAAAATGCCCTTTCAATTGTTTTCAGCCTTCAACCAAAGTAAACATATGGTAGATGCATTTCTTAACTCGTTCGTAGGTACATAATAGACTAGAACCTCTAATTGGCCACTAAAAACCACTTTAATTGAAATCAAATTGTACGCCCTAAACCTGGCCAATCGAACGCACTTTCAACAACGACCTCAATAAGTGACAGGCATCTACATCCCTCTCCCTTTTGTCTCTACAATGACGCTTATTTAGGAATACTAAGCAGTTAAAATGTTCAGGAACGCAAGTCTCTTAATGAGCTCATTTTGATGCGTCGATAAAAATTAGTTTAGATCTCATAGACATCCGAATAATAAGCCATAAAATGATACACAAACATTCAGGCTTTATTATGTCTCTTTTCACTATTGACGTCCGTATTTGTCGCGTCAATCAGCTAGGGCCACCAAAGGAATAGAAGCCTGGGATACATGTCCTCCTCGTTCATTTTTTCGTTTTTCCTCAACGTTCCTAGGCCGTACGGTAAATAGATTTATTTTGAGTTTGAGAAGTCCCAGAAAATAGGTTAATCATCAGAGTAACACTTATTATCATAACAGGCTAAAGTACAAGTTGTTGAATAGGTGGTTAATGGAGGATTTTTCCCCTCAAATGTAATGGCACCTTGCTTTTTGTATTCACTGAAAATACATCCTCAAAACTAAACGGATGTCTTAAATAGGAATTCCCTTCATCTAATGGAGCAGTTCAATAAATCAAGTACTGAAGTTCCAAGATCTTCAAAAATCAGTTTGTCGTTCTCGAAAGAATTTTTATGGTTATAAGAGGGTGAAATGACCAGTTGAGGAGAAGGTGGTAAATGGAAGTTGGTGTTTCACAGCTTTGACCGAACTGGAAAAGAATTTGAACGTTGTGCCCGAGAATTAGGCCCAGGAGTCGTCTCTTTTCTTTTCTTTTGTCGAACAGTTATCTTCAGCTATGATGAGCAGAACACAAATAACTAATAAACTGAAAGTAAAGTAATGAAAAGTGTGTGGCACCGTCGTTAAAGATTAGAAGTACAGTGAGTGACTGTGTTGTACCACTTCGAATGATCACTACTAGGAATAGCTGAGGAAAGTGAGTGATTCAATTGTCATGGACAACTTAGGACTGAACATAGTCCGTTGAACCTTCTCAGCGTTTTATGCACGATGAAGCTTCTTGCGTGTAAGTTGTAAATAGTGAACTGCAAACGGTAGCAGAGTATATAACTAGTATTTCTTACCAACTAAAATTATATTTTCCTTGTTGGCTTCAATGTCAATGAGTTTGGCGGTCACATCTTCCCCATCATCCGTAGCGTCGCCTTCGTCCGAATTGTATGGGAACACTTTCATCTTTTCAAGACCCTTGATGGCCAATGCAGAATCTTCCGTGACACTGTCTACATCTTTTTTCGTCACCAGTGCATCGTAGTGGGGCCCACCTGCTCCAATAAAAACTGCGGTTACGATCGTGATTGATTCAATAAACAAGAAGTAATATTTAGAGGATTTCATTAGTTCTAGCGTGGCACCATGGCGGTAGCTTCATTTAAAATCGTGATATGTAATGTGTGAAAATGTTTCACCAATTTTCCTTCACGCGGTTGCTTTATTCCCGTCATAAGCAGTAAGAAAATGTTGGCTTTTTGATAGTTCTTGTAGTTTTCTTCCTCATGTACTGTGAATCATCAGTTGAGCAAATAGAATGCAAGTTAAGTTTGCAAAGCAACTTGCAAAGTCAGCTCCCAAAGCATCAAGATAACGAGGAAAGAGAAGCGTTGGGTGGGAAGAGTTGGCAGGTGATGGAGGTGAATATTATGGGAAAAATGACGAAGAAGAGTTTTGGATGTAAGGTAAAGACTTCCCAACGAGAGAGGGATGGCTGACAATGGGACCAGTGAGCCAATGCTGGCAAAGCTACTCACGGTCTAACGTGAAAATCTATTACCTAGGAGACAAGTAATTTTTTGTCCCTTGGGTGAGATCGAGCTGCTTTAATGTCAGTTCTCCTCCTACAGTTTTTACCTCTTTCCTGCTTATTGGAGGCAACTAGAAGAATATCTGAGATGAATTCTAAAAGGTCGCTTCTACTTTTGCAAATAATTGGCTTTATGGACCCCAAGTGAACCCGTTCTTTTTTTAGGTTTCGAGTGGCTTTCTATCCATGCGTATGACTTAAGGATCCACGTGTACAAAGGACGTGGCGTGGGCGTGTAGGATCCTCCATTGGTTAAGGATATACGTGTACTAATATGTTTGTGCCTCGTTCGCTTAGATTCAGAGACATCTACCGTGATATTTCAATAACTCGAGCATTACCTTCACTGACGCGGGGTGCAGGAGGTGGAGGAGTCTCAAAGAACCTAGGATCCGTAGGGGGTACCGCGAAATTCGAAGTTTCTCCCATTTCTTCGCCGCCTTGCCCTTCCTGCTCGTCCTCATCCCGGCTTCTAGGGGGACTGTAAAAATGATCCAGCAAAAATTTTCGGAAAAACCCCTCCGGTTCTCGTCCTCTAGGCCAGCCGTAGCCCTCCGGGCGGAAATTTTGCGGCCTGTGCCGAGAGTACAGTGGGCTTTTCATCTCGGGTTCATCGTCAAGGCCGATGTATGGGCTTCCGCCTCCTATCTCAGAGTTGCTCCAGGGAACTCCCAACTCCTGCTCTTCGCGTCTTAGGCCTCCTAAGAGGAAGTTCAAATACCCTCTAGCAGCTTCTGTGAACAAACACGAATCCAAATCGTTAGAGTCAGGATAAAACATGTGGTTATTGTCAACACAAGCATTCTCAAACGACTAAAATAAATAAAACAGCATTTCCTTTGGAACTAAAGCCAAGTCGACAAAATATTGGGGGTTTTCTTAGTACGGTTTGCTCAGATATGACTAAATACTAATCAAGGTGATCCCTTCAAGTTTGAAATCTCCGCACCACGGGTTTTTCTCGACTTCTAGTAAAATTCGATAAAGTCAATTGATAAACTAAATGAGATGAGAGAAGTCGTAGCCTTTCTTTCTTAAGTAGTGGAGCTGTAGCCGAGCGTTCTGTTCTATCGAAAATATGTTTTTTAATAATATTTTTTACTTTCCTTAACCCTACGGAGTAAAAAGGGAAGTTGATCGGCTGAAACTGTTATTTGTGAGAGAACTTGTGTTGAGTTCCTGAATTTCTGAGCTTTCTATTACGTAAACTTACATCGTATCACATGAGCAACAATTATGAGGAAAATCAAGTTTCGTTTTGAATTTGGCCAATTTATTGAGCTCTCGTAATTTTTCTGTAAACGAAAATTTTATGTAATTTTGTTATTTTGTCGCCATTTTAGTTTTTCCCTAGCTTCAATGTTGTGACTAGTGGATATTGTTTCATTCATACAGCACAATATACATGCTATGTATGTGTAATTTATACACGTTATAAATAATAAATGTATATGATTGTAACCACAGGAGAGGGAAAAAATTCAAGTTACTTAAAACACGTTATTTAGGACTTAAGAATGTTCCTCTTCATTCTTTGCGTTAAAATGTAGTGAAACTCGAGTTTCTGGTCTTTGCCCGTTCAAACGGCTGATACGTGATACTGGAAACTACATAGATCCCGTGCTATAAACTTGTTGCAAGTCCTGATGAAAAGCACCTGATATCTCGGATTGATTGAAAATGAGGATTTTCGATGTGAAAGATAGAGGCTGAAAACTCACTTTACGTATTGAAGATATGCTTAAGCTTCTACAGTCAGTAAATCGATATAGGAAGGTTTCGCGCCGAGCTGCCTCATCTTAGGGTACTTCGGTAATGTGGTTCTTATTCCGCTGTGGGTAAATCTAAAATTAATTCAGAAAGCATCCTCGCTTCCCACCTACGAGCCTGTACCACCTGGCATTAGTCTCGTATGTGTATCAGCTTCAGATCGAAACCTTGTTATCCTTCTTGCATAAACATCTTGATTAATACCAAATTACAATACTCCAACGCTTATACCGCGTCCTGTCAGCGTTTTCTCTTACAAGCAATCATAAGTACTTAGAGATTATTGATCATGATTGACTGTTTGTGCGTTTTAAGTGGACTGTAATTTTTGCGTGAAAGAAAATAAAATAAATAAAATTGGCTCACCTGGAAGCGTTGCGTGACTGAGTGTATACGGCTTACCTGGCTGTGAAAAGATGGTTGGGATAGGTAATGTGAAGGAAAAAGGATTCCAGGTTTAAACCGAAAACCTAAAATGGTTCGAAATGTTGGCGCTGGTTTTCGACTGCACACACTATTCTGGGAGTATGAAAAAAAATGTATCTAACCGAAAAACGGTTCACTTTCGGAATTTTCAAAGAAGGAGCGTTTAAAACGGTAAGCGGGTGCCGCGGCGTGCGTTTCCTCGAGAGGACTGACTGTTTCATGAAGAAGGGAGGGAAGACGAGCGCGCCCTTATCTAACTAGATAATAATCTCCTTTGGCGCGAACATTGACCACACTGTTGACTTCAGTCTTCCGTTTTGCTTCTCAACACCAAATCCTGTACAACAGG
Source organism: Pachypeltis micranthus (assembly GCA_020466155.1). NCBI lineage: Eukaryota > Metazoa > Arthropoda > Insecta > Hemiptera > Miridae > Pachypeltis > Pachypeltis micranthus. Next base: position 18,905,538 of record CM035774.1, on the reverse strand, counting down.
GCTACAATGTAGTTTCAGCTGCAATCTGCGTTAAGTAAGCGAGTTTTCCATAATTCGATTGTTGTCACTCGCATCAGCGAATGGAGGAAGGCAATTTTCATCCACAAGTCGTCTCTCTCGTTTTTCCGTTATCAAAACCACGTAACGGTTTTCAGTTATGGCATCGCTTCATGTTTTTCACCCAGCTCAGCCCAAAGTTCAAGTAGCCCACGAGGCATCTATTTCTGTTGCAATGCGAGCGGCCAATTAATTGAACCCCACAGTTAACGTTGAAAGTTGTCGGCAGTTCTGAAACCGGCGCTGTAGGGTTTCGAACGCTTTCCAATCATCGTGTCCTTCAATTTCCTTACTCCAACCTGCTCAGCTCTGCTCCGCTACTAAATGCATTCCCTTGAGAACGACGATGGTTGGGCGAACCTGGCTAATTGCTAGTCGTCGAAACAAGGTGAGTTGACATGGCAACTAACAACATCCGAGGAACCGCTCGACCGAAAGTTTTCTCGTTACGTAAATCAGTAATCGCCAAAATTATTCAAACGCCGAGAGAATCTGCTTGCAGGTAGCAGAATATTAATGTGCCAGCTCACGCCTATTTAGTATTCTAAAATCAGGGAACCAAGTACCGGTCGTTGTAATAACCTTGTCTTCTCTGCGGCTGCCTTGTGTGCAGACCTACCTACACCCCTCAGAGGTCACTTTTTTCCGACCCTTACACAAATGTAGAGCCTCATTATTGTATTATGGATATCTCAGAGCAACCAACTACAGAAAACCTTGTGAATAGGTGGAGCAACAGGAACATTGTTTTGTGAGTGGTACGCAGCTGAAAATGTATTTTAACAAACTGCTCTTTAGCACCTGTATCCCCGTTTGCTGATCCTTTCTAAATTAGTAAGACGTTCATCATTCACCAGTTGATAGGCGACTTCCTCCTCTTGGAATAACAACTTCGCCGGTTTAGATACGTCTCACTGGAACATTATTGTTGCCACGTCTCCAACTTGTTCACGATATAGGGTTTGCTCTGGACATGGTCCAAACCAACCCAGTCAACTGGATGACTGCTCCCTGCATGCTGAAGCTGGACTCAGAAGAGTGTTGCAATCTTCGGTACTTCTATACAAAAACGTGACAGTTTCCCTATTCATGAGAGAATATTCATGTATCAGCCAAATTAGCCTCAGACATTGGGCATTTTCTCAAACGAGAAGAGTAAACAAAATTAAGTTCTAATAGAACTCTGGATTGAATAGCCTGACTAGTTAGAAGTTGATGTGACAACGAATGGGCAATGCGCTGGCCTGAGGAGTAGAGGCTACCAACTGGTAATTTTTAGCTTACAAAATCTTACAAAGGCTTCAGCAACAGGAAGTCGACTGCCCACAGATTCCTGGTTCCAATACACTGGTTGCGTAATTTGTATAGCATTACTATCACTAAAGAACTCCTCATATTTCAGTGTCACCAACCATCCCCTGGTATTACCCAAAAAGTGCACCCCCCCCCCCACCGAACATATAAACGTACTACTGCACCTCCGGTATATAAGGAAGCATCATCAATCATAAAATGTCTTCCACCCAGTGTTTTGTCCTTCGAGGGCGTGGCTGCTGAATCTGTTTATGCTTGACCGGGAATTTGCAACAGTAAATGTGGCAGAGAATGACACAGCCCTTTTCCTGTTTCTCATTCTTCAAACACAAGATTAGTAATGGCATTCACAAAAAGAAAACCCTTACACTGTAGAGCCAATTTAATTAGGAATGAGGGTACCTCTATTCTTCCAGCCGTAATCAGTGTCTTCTCTTTCCAAGTCAGCAACTGCAAAAAGAAAAATTAAGTTCAAAACTTCAGACCGCCGAAAAGTTGAATGGCAGACGAAGAACAAGACGTACACTTTGAATAAAATAGGCCGTATTTGCACTACACCAGAGCAAGAGGGATTCGAATGCAAGAAAAGAGAATACAAATTCCGTCATCGCACACTATACAATAAATGAGCGATTACTTCAATTACGGAATTATTCTGTTCTGTAGCTCAAGACAATGTAGAAAAGTGGTTAAGAAATAATATTTTCGGGAACAGTCACTAGTATCCATGGTGTAGAGATCAATTTCTAAGGCCTCAAAAGGCTTGAGCGGTTACTAACCATTTACAGTACGTCACAGCTTATTAACTATCACGCGGCACAGCTTGATTCACTCTCTAATGCGGCGACTGTTCAGCAGCTCTGATGTTCTACAGAAATACCTTATATGAACAACATTTACTCGAATGCTGTATCTTGTGAGTTGAAGTGGGGTTTGAGAAAATTTGAAAGAAGAAAAGTTTTAAACGGTCGAAGGATTTTATTTTCTGATGCGTTTCGGTTTACGTTTTCGTTCAACGAAATGTCGGTATATTGGTAAAATATACTCCGTTAAATCGAAAATTTGAGACCATTCTACTCAATTTCAGAATAGTCTTACTACTCTACATATAGGGGCAGTAACCTAACAGAGTAGTGTAGAGCTTTGCCAATGAGGAAGATGTGTTCAACCTCTGCCGTTCAAAGGTCTTCATTGCAATCGGAGAACCAATCAAGAACCGACGACAACCCAGATGCAATGAGTTTGTTTATGAAGGATTACGGTTTCTGCCGTGATGACACTATGGCTTCATTATAAGCGACAACTGTAGATTAACTACCCGTTAAATATTCATAGTACCGATTAACGTTACGACCGAATTCTCGATTGTTCAGTAAAGAACAGAAAAACTTAACCGGTACAATTTCGTCGTAATCAAAAATGACTTTAAAAACAGCCGCTTCATTGCCAAGAAGGGTATTGGGTGCACGAATGAGGGAGCTTGAATTGAAAAATAAATAAACGTGGTGAGCGTGAGTAAGGACTGTATTACACTTGACAGGATAGCGATATCAGTTTAAGTGTGAGTATTTAAACGCGAGCAAGGTGGACTTGAACTGGGTGAGTGGGAGACTAGAGTGGAGAAAGAGTGAGTAGAGTTGTGAGTAGCACAAGGGACTGATATAACCCTAGTCGAGGGTTTAGGAACAGGAAATGGACCTGTGAGGAAAAGATCTGCACTTCTCCCAGTGGGACCTTAGCCCTTCGTAAGGACCACCAAGAGCCACTTGATCAAGGACATTGGTAAGTGGGAGGAGAAGTGCAGGGCTGCCTATTGGCGGGATGTGCCTGGCCAAAGGCAGTCAAGGCTGTTTATCACACTCTCTCGGGAGCAAACGTGAGAGATCCTCAGTCTGGAAAGAGGTAGTATACGGATCATATGTAGCCTGTTCACTAGTCAGTGTCCACCAAGGTACCACCTGGCCAAGGTTGGTAGGTCAGGGGTACAGAATTGCAGATTCTGTGAGGTGGAGCTGGAGTCAGCGGAGCATGTATTGTGTACGTGTGAGGGGCTCTCCGCAGTTCGCCTCAGAGTGCTTGGGGTTCATCAGTTGCAGGCAGAGAAGTTTGCAGGGCTGGACCTCAAGGCTGTCTTGCGAAAATGGTGGGGACGTATTGAGAACTGCTCTTGCTGCTGTTCTGTGAACACCGCATCAGAGAACTGTGAGGACATGATGGGACTCTTGTTCGCCCACATAATAGGCCTAGTTGTGGTCATTGCGGGTTTTCGAGTGCCATCAAGGGGGGGGGGATGTATTTTATCGCTAATGGAGATCTTCATTTGGAAGAGCAGATATTACTGCACTAAACGTTAGGTAGCTCGAGACGTAATCAATTCGGAATTTTTTTGTCGCGATGAAAATCACTATTGCCAACCTAGACATGTATGCGATTACTTATATGCATCATTCCTCTGCAGAATGTTTCGATGAGGAGAGTAGGTGAACCTTGAAATTCAGGGATCGACAAGTGAGGCTGCCTGACAGTTGATTCAATTCATACGGCGCCGCTCCGGTAGAAATTGGGTCTAGTTGAAGAGAGCAGGTGCTGACACCATCTCTCTTGATCTGACAATGAGGGCGAAGTGGCATTCAGGCGCTCTCGCTTCCAAACCGTTGTAAAATTCTCGTTAGCGCCGCACGGAACCAACATTTCACTTCAGTTCTACGTGCAATGCATCCACCAAACTGTTTTAAGAGCCGTCAGCGCCATCAGGTGTTTAGTATGTAGAACATTTCATTCCCTTCCCTTCTGCGACCCACTCATCAGGTGTTATGAAATTATAACCCCGGATACTTGAGAATTTTTTCAGTATTCAACGTTTGGCCCTTCCAGAGGTTTTCTCAGTTAGTGCTGTTACAGCATTGCGATTTTCGCTACTGCAGTTGGTCTTGAACAGTTCAGACTCTCTTGAAGAAAAGTGTAGAAGTCAAGGAGTGAATATTAAATTATTTCGATGTTGTAAAAGAAAATGCCGCTCACGAAAAATCACTCGCCCGCTTAATTAGTATGAGCAGAAGAAGCCACTCCGTTGACGTCATCGAGTTCGTAATTACTCTCCCGTTGCCCCAATTACCGCGATCGTTAATGAAGGTAGAGACGTTTTGTCATTGTCTTACCTTCTCCTATTCTAATTCACCTGTTCGAAACAGCCTGCTGTTTGCCCCTTGTTTTATCAATGCCTCGTTATCGATCACTTGGACTTTCTCAGGACAACGGAGTCGTGTTGTCACCCAAGAGGTCACCACTCGGTGAAGAACGAAGTTGATTTCTAATATTTTCTTTGATGGTGCCTGGTAACGAATTTCAAAAGTCGGGTTTTCCTCTCGAAGAAATATCACTTTCATTTTGTCACAAATAAGTATTAAAAGTCTACAATTGTCACAAATAAGTATTAAAAGTGTACAATTGCTTCTAGAAATGAGAAAAGATCACCATTAGTTTTAGCCAGCATCTGGTTTGATTCACTTGTCCACTCATGATTCTCACGTCCTGCTTCCTACCAAAGATGACGTAAATCCTAAAAAATGAAGAGATATCCGCAGAACAAATGGCCTGTGTTTTGTTCAAGCCGAAGCACAAAAATTCATTTATATACACTCAAAGGCATTTTAAGATGCGTCTCCACCAGAGAAATATAGGTTATTTATAATATTTTCGGAAACAAATATCGAATGTTTTTGAGTGTTGGAGGTTCCCATTTAGAACAGTACCCTCAAAGGAAAACTAGGCAGCTCGATGAAAAATAAACGAGTCTACGTATGTCTCTGGGTCACGGGATACAAAAAAAACACATCCTGGCGTAGGGAGCTCGTTCGCAATTATTATAATCGAAAACGTGAAAACAGTTACAAACTAGTTATAACGAAACAACTATGCCGTTGTAATGGGAAAATGAGGGAGTTATTCTTTGAACAGTGCGAGTGTTTATGGGAATCGGAAAACGTTAATTATAAACCCAGAAACGTTAAACACGGCGCGCATGCAAAAGTGGGTAGAAAAAACAGGTGCATGGCAACACACACTTTCCGCGACCCCCGTAAATCCGATACGGGGGTTGTATCTTTGTTCAACACTCTTCTGTTCTGAAACATTCATGGAGAAGAGTACGTAGACATAGTTAGCTAAGAGAAACCCAAAAGACTGATCATAATCGTTTTTGAGAAAATCGAAAAAAAAAAACAGAAAAATCCGTGTTTGACGAAACTGTTTTCCGAGTTATCTCGATTCTACTGATACAAACCGAAATAATTGCCGGGGTGGGGGTGGGGGGTGCACAAGGTCGGAAACTTAAACTGACTCACCCTCACTCCCCAGTGACCATCAAACCCGATTCAGCATTGAAAAATGCTAGTAGACATACGAAACATGACCTGACTACAACAGGACAATGTAAATTGACGTTTTCTAGATGACGCTAGGCAATTGGCACGACGCGACGAGTCGAACTGACGGGAGATTGGAGTGACGAAGAAATGCCCGAGGAGTTATGAAAACTTTCGCTAGAGTTTCCCGCGAGTAGTAGTAATTACCTCACTACATTTATTGTGATTTCACTGTCTTCCATCTGTAGACGCAATCCTAAACCTCTCAGACCCGTCCTATTCGACTCAGCATCGAAAAATACCTTGAAAACGGTGCCAAACACGAAGTAATTTCCATAAAACTGCCAAAATGTCCGTTTTGGCTAATGTTTTAAACCGTTTAATGCTCATAAGAACCGTGAGTTTCGTTTGATGGGATTGCCGAGTGGGCGGGCACTACGAGATATCAAATGGAGTTATTGGTCGTTTCGTTTTTCTCCGAAGCTCACCGTAGATGGTGGCACCCAAAAAGGAGAAACTGAATAAATACAATTAAAGAATCGGGGAGAGCACCCAGACCATCCTGAGGCTCTGGGGATAGGATTGAGACGGGGAAGAAAAATAGGATCAGAGGATGTTCCGTGAGACAACGACCACCAGTTTAGACATAACACGAAATAATGCAGATGGTGATAACTCGGAGAATGCCTGCTGACACACCCAGCTGACACATCTCCTCAGCACTTTTCTTGCACCACACGCCGCGCCAGGACACTGTCAATGCTGCAACCCTGACTCCACGAGCTTCCGACACCGCCATAAGGAGACCCGCCCTTCATATTCAACATGAATAGTAAACCGATAGAAGAGGTGTTATTTTTGTAATGTTTACGTTCCTAAGCCTCATGGAGTAGAAAGTCATGTAATCGAATGAAAATTTCTTTTTGTGTTTTCTTCAGACTTCACGTAAGCCTGCTGACCACTGTGAGACGCCAAAATAAGTGTACGAAACACCCATGGTTCATAGCTATCGAAACACCGATTTTTTTTCTCAGGAACGGCTCTAACGGTGTCGATTGAATTTATTTACTCGCACAGTATTTAGAAAAATATCCTCACCATAAAACTTTCGCCTGAGGAAAAATCGCCATTGCAGAAAAATAAATTACAAAAAGTTCAAAGAAAAGCGACTATAGTGTAGTTTTTTCTTGTTGTTGGGTGGAAGAAAAATAGAGAGAAATAGACAGAAGAACTGAACGAGATATAGGACTGTATTGATACACTTGTTTACCACGATAGAGCTTTGATTGCACGGTCACTTGGTTCTCTGAATACATGAAATGGTGGCGAGTGCCGTTAAAGCTGGAAGTAGCACGATAGTTGATACTAGAGTGTCAATGGCGAGACGAGAGATGAGTGTTGATCACAAGACTTGAGAGATGATTGATAACTGAGCGTTGGAAAGAGCTGTGTGTTGTGGAGAGGAATGTAAATTTAGGGATGGGAAAAGAATATTTTGGAAAGTCCTGAAAAAGGGGAAATCCATAGTCACTTGGAAATAACCGAAGAGCTGGACTTTCCAACAGCTACAAAACAAAATGGCTTGGGGTCAGAAAGGTGCAAACAATGAGTCTCATTAGGGGCAAGTGCGGACGTTACTAGCACCACAACTAAGTCGGCCTGCGCCGAACGCTTATAAATCTCGTTAATGTGATACTAGCGTTCCAAAAAAACATTGCAGTCCAATAGGCTATGGGTAGCTTACGACAAAGTTTTAGTAAAGATCGTTGGATAATCAGGAGCAACCACAGATATCCCGACATTGCAAATTACGCCGTTTTATTTCTTAACTTTTTCGCAGTGTTTTCCCATAATACCAGAAAAGTTGACGCAAACATTCTCAAAAACATCATATTGACTACCCCGTCAATTATCTAAACATTTGCTTTTAAGTGAAGGTCGTGTCGCATGTAGTAGCAGCTCAATAAATTCCGGGACTTCGTGTGCTATCAGTTTCTACGTCGAACTCTACCAAGTACGTATAAACTGAATTAATTACATTGATATTATTGAACTGTGATTAGGCAGCCTGTTGTACAACCGCCCAGTTTTTGGCTACATTTATTAGCATTAACTACTCTGAAATCAACGTTCGTCGAAATCTTGGATCATTTATTGTGCCTTTTTCGCCCTTTTCCCACTAATGAGAATTTTATGGTACTATCGTGTCATTCGAAACTTTCAATTCAACAAAGTTAATCAAAATCGTTGGAACCATTTCTGAGAACAAAAATTTGGTGTTTTGATCAATTATAGCTGATCTTCTACTGATTTTGCACGTATCCAAAAATATTGGCAACCCATAGTTATTTGCAGGTTAAATCCCTTGGTTCAGCTGTTTTCTCCCAATCGCGTTCACGGACAGTCAGATCATTTTCCCAAACGGTGTTTTTCAGACTCAAACGCCCCTTCAAAAGTCTGAAGAAAACACTAGCAAAATTGAGCTTACTACATACAACGTTGGGCTAAGGAAAGCGAAAAAATCCGTTTGCACGAAGCTGGTCGTTCTTGCTGTGCAAGTAAAAGCAACTTGAATTGAGTTAACACGGGAGAGAAAAAACCTCCGAAGAAAATGGCGACGCATTTATTTTTTACAAGCGTCTGAAGGAGGACTGAAATATCGAGATGGTAGACCGCCTCGTCCACAAATGGAAGATACATTACGTTCTCCGAATAGTGTTGGGGTTGTTGGAGAATTGAACGGGATCTAAACAGATTGGATATCGAAGCTCTTCAGTGTCGATAATAACAGCTGATTGGCACTCCATTATCCACATTCGGCGCCCCGCCACAGCCTTGCAAGTCGCTATCTTTCATTCGACGCCCACTCACCAAAACATTTCAGAGCCGAAGAACTTATCCCTAAAATCTCTCGAATGTATTGGTATATCTTTATAACCTCATTGCGCCTGTACGAGCATATTATTCGTACTATATCAAAAACATCTCTACTATTTCAAAAACGGAGCTTGATCAAAGTTCTTCAGATTTGAAATCAGTGCACCCAAAAAAATATAAATCAAAAAAACATCTGATGGCAGTGAAGACAATTTTTACTACACGTTCAGGGGTGAATCTTACATATACCGACAGTTTCTAAGGTTTGTAACAAAATACAATTAAATGTTATGTTGGAGAATTTTCGTGGACTCCAAAATAGGAGCCTGGATTGGTTAAAAAATAATAATAAATAAAATGAATTAAGTAAAAATATTGTTCAGGCGCCCACACTAACTCCTTCAAATCGTAGGGAAGCAGTTTGGAAGAAGAGAAACAAGGACGTTGAAGTATTAAAACGAGATATGCTTGTGCTGTGGTCGTATATTTGACAGCCGCTCCGACGACTTTTTAATCGTAGAACTTAAACAGGCGAAATTGGAGCTTTGAACGAGTGTTTGAGAGTTGGAAATGAAGCGTTTATTGATCAGGTCAAGAGGCGCCCCTTCATGCCCTTCTATCGCAAACAAGTTATTTGCGACAAGATTAGGCACTTACTCCTTGTAACCCGTCGTCGAAGAGGACGGTGACCTGTTCCGACTCTCGCATTAACGGGATTGTTCACTGACGATTCAATGAGAGAATGACGATTTTCGGGGTTTTCTTTCCTTTATGTCGGGTAGGGAGTGGGGAGTGTATGGGAAACAGAGAGAGCAGGAGAGCGAGAGAAATAGAGAGGGAGAGAGAGAGAGCAGGAGACACAGGATTATACACAGAAATGAACATTTGAAGAGCGTACAAGTTAGTTAATTACTACCCCCTCTCACAGCCGACCTCTTTCATTTTTACTCCTCTTAGACAGTGTCACTTGAGTGATGCCAACAAACCCACCTAGATAAAGTTGTACGTTGTAGATAATCCAAGTCAACTCGAAATATAATAACCGTCAAATAACTATAATTTCTGTCGTAGTTAAAATTCGGTCATTATTCTACTTTCAATCATTAACGTGCTCAGCTCGACTTTACGACAAAAACGTCTATCCCTTTTGATGCTTTGAAGTCAAGTCACGTTTAAGCTCTTCATCTTTACTTTGACCACCTCAGTAATCGGCTTGGTCGCTCCTTCGACCGCCCTTCATTGGGCATTAACCGGCGCCCACTAGTCTCCTATAAATCCTCTTGAGGTTCCTCAGCCGAGCTAAAAGCGCTAAATGTTACGTCGCAGAATAAGCCAATTGCAGTCTAAGTGGGCTCTTAAATTGGCTATTCACTTCAAGTTCACTGTTTATAACAAAACCGATGGAAGTCTGAGATTTGTTTGAAACCCTCTTCAGGATTTTCAGAACTTTGCTCTGGAAATGAGACAGATATAATTTTCATTGTTGGGAAAGGTGAGGGGAGTTTCAAGTTAATTATTGGTTTTCGTAAAGTTTTAATAGCTCCGAAGAAAGTTTCCCCCAATGAAGTCCCGTTAGTCAAAATAAATATTTCTTAAGTAACCTGCCTACTGCTTTAACCAGCTTTAAATTCCAAGCTTAGTAAAGTATACATAAATAAATATGTAAATGGTCTTGTTACGAAACTCCAAACGCCCTGCTGATTTCCTTTTCTTCTCATCATGAGTTTCAGATTTCAATGTCAGCTAAGTTAGTCCTTTAAACCTCCTCTAATAAACCTGGACTTTACCCAACGAAATATTCAGTGGTTATCGTTAGTCTGTTGATACAAATAATTGCGAGTATCAGACCGTTCAGAAATATCACATAGTTGTCACTAATAAATTCGCCATTTGAAAACGAACAATATTGTTTACGTTAATGATAAACTCTTAATCTTCAACGGCTTTCATCGTACGCTTACCACGCCAAAGTGGTCGCTGTACAGCTCTACCGATTTTTCTTTAAATTCTTCGGACCGATTTTAAATTAGTACATATGACATCCAGCAAATCCATAGTAACTGAAAGCCTTTCCCCGGGGATGTGGTCGAATGCCCTGGAAATATCGTGATTCAGAGAATTTAATTGAAACTACTGTGGTCTAAGCGCCACTGGGTGTTTCTGCCCGACCTGCTCGGTTTGCTTCGTCTCGAGAAGCCCGACGATATGACCCTGGTGGGGTACGCGGATGACGTAGCGGCAATAATTATTAACCGCATGCTGGAGTCAATCCAGATTATGTTGGAGCGATTTGTGCGACGGGTGAGGAAGTGGATGTGTTCCATGGACTGTCCATCGCTCTGTCTTCTGCATACGACATGAAGAATGGAGACTCTCCTCCCCAACCATATGGAAACTACGCAGCTACAAACAAGAGAAGCAGCTCGATATTTGAGCGCGATTGTAGATACCAAGTTGTCTTTTAGTTTCCACATTCGGCAAGCAACAGATAAAGTTGCCACAGCGACAATGGCTCTTTCCTGTCGGATGCCAACACGAGAGGGGTAGGCAAAGGCAAGGCAGGTGCTATGGGTGTTGTACACTCTATTCTCTTGTATGGTGCAGAGGTATGGTCTGATACACTGAGCAATGCCTACTACGGTATGGGGTGTGCCCTCTGCATTGCTTGCTCGTACCGCATGGTTTGTCACGACACAGTGTTGGTGGTTGCAAATGCTATTCCAATCTCCCTTCTGGTAGTTGAGTGGAAAGAGAGGAACCCTGAGCACAGCTACAAGAAGAAAAGAACCTTTGGGGGGTGGCAAGACGAGTGCGGCACAGTCCAGAATGGGGGTGGAATGGAACATTTAGGGAGTACCTTCACCAAATTGGTAAGGATGCAAGGTGAAACTGAGTGCACTGCAGGGGAATTGTGGATATGTCTCCCATGCCCGCTTCTTGTGCCAAAAGTCCGAAGACTGGTGGTGCTTAGTGGAGGACGCAGTCAGCCGCCTCACGCTATCAGCATTCGTCACCACCATGTTGAATTCCGATAAATACTGGGTGCGTTGCTCTATTTGCCCTGGCAGTGCTTAGTTAGAATAAGATTGAACTTGTTGATCCGGGGATGAAGTAATGAAGAATGAAGAATGGGAGGAAAGGCCGCTCCTGAACCTCCCAAACAGCTGGGCAGTATGAGAAGGTATTTTAAAATAGCGGCACGCTGCAAGATACTCGTGAGGGTGAAGAGGACACGAAAGAAGAGATGCCATCTAAGAAAGACGTGGGGCCTAGCATGATTCAATGTGCAAATCGGTTCCGGGTTGGTTCTCAATAAGCAGTAGAAAATTCATGGGGCCACTTGTAGCAGACCCTTCTTCCTACGTCCCAAAAAAAACGTGCTCCAACATCATCGCCTATAAATAATATTGCAAGTATTTACCAAGAAAACTGGTACGAAAAGAGGAGCAGCGGTCCGAAATGGCGATCTTGTGTTACAGCGAAATCTCTCTCGCGTGGGTGGATCCATATTTCCTCCTATCGCAACTGTCTCCGTTCACTAGAAAAGATAACTGGAAAACCTTTTTATTTCCATTCCAATTAAACCAGTGTCCTGGAATCGTTCAAAAAGGTTGCCAGAGCCGGGCTCAGTATTCCCAACTGTTGATATCAGATTCTCAGAGATATCACGGAGGAAAGTTACAATTTTCTCCAATGGGAACGACTTTTTTACACAATTTCCAATCCATTTGCCTACTATTTTCTCTCCTTACCCCTATGAAGTAAGAGGGGAATTATGTAATACGTCAAAAAAATATCTTATGCGTTGCAACACACAACTTTCCTTAGCTCTACGTCAATTCACTTGTGTACAGGGTTTTTTCTAATTACTTAATTCATTTATCACTCAGTTCATTTGAACTTGGTCAAACATCACTTCACAGCAGCAAGCGCTCGCAGTTCTTGTGCTGCTCGTACTCATTTCCGAACCATTATTAGTACACAGAGCATTAATTGGGCCGTAAACACGATTTTTTTTAAAGAGGATAGTAATCACTTTTGGTTAAAAATAATAGGGTAAAAACAATTAAAACTGGTTGTAAGCGAAACGGAATTCCTGGAGTGACCCCCATATATCTTGTAAGCGTTTTTAAACGCTCACCCTATAGGTATTGGAATGGACTACTACGCCAATTTTTGGGACCATCGTAGTAACTTTCAGCGAAGTTTATAAGGAAAACCCCGCGCTAAAATCGAAAACTTTGGTAATTTATTGTTCAGCTCTCGTCATTTTCCCAAGTTAGCGCTAGATCCCGGCTGCCAGCTCCTACCTGGACATCCAGGATCACTGTACACACAGACCAAGGAAAGTAAAAATTGTTGAGTTCAATTCAGATGTTGACTTTTCAAGTTTTTCTGAGTACGAAAAATAACAATCAGTTATCAGATTTTGAATTTATTGTGTGGACTACTCCAAATGGTTTCTTCTATGTTTATCGCGTGCCTAACTATTTTTAGGAACCCTGCAATTTTCCATCGATTTCTTAATTAGTTTCTGAGGGACTATTGCAAATTTTATCAACGCTTGTCATCTGATTTCCCAATAACTTGGCACTCTACTTCACTATAAATATTTCTGTTTTACGACGGGTTTTATTACAAAAACCATACGTTTTCCTGAACAGTAATGCGAAAATGTTTGCAATTTACGAGAAGAGGGAAGAGAAACGTATGCTACGCAAGAAATGAGTCCTAATAAGCAACCGATTTGTTTTTAATTCTCTCTTCTAATTCCCCTCCATCCCCGACAGCCAATTCTAGGCTTCAAATTTTCTTAATTTCAAAATAATTATTGCCCGATTTTTCAATAATTTCTACTTCATTGTCCAACATACGCACGTCCAACAATGTTTACTTCGCGTTGGTTTTTCATCGATTTCTCAATTATTTCCGGAAAATTTATTTGCCCGTTCTAACCCTATCTCCTAACAGTTTTTATTTCATTTATCAACGGTTATTACTATTTTTTATAAAGCTTTTGACGTAATTCCCAATTTCATTTCAATCGAGTTCGCTACATTTTCTCAGTTTCTACCCGATTTTTCAATAATTTCCAGTTTCACCGCAGAGCACTGGGTGTGCCACATGTTGCCTTTGTAAATTGCCTATTGTAATCCAATGATACACTCGTTCTCCTTAGAGGAGCGACCGGATTCTTGAAGCCGCGCGAATGAGTGGAAAAATGGATTTCTCGATGGATTATTTAAATATATTTAATCTCTAACGTCTACTTTGCGACACAGAAGAGGAAAGAGGTATTCGGTCGATTTTTCAATGCTGTTTACACCAACACTCTATGTCATTTATTCAATTTCCCAAGAATTCCTATTTATTTTCCAATGATTCCACTAAATTGTCCAAAAGAACAATTTTCTAATCAGTTTTACACACTTTCCCAATAAGTTTTGCTTGTTCTTTTAACTTTTGTTACCCTTAAGTTACTACTTAAGATTTTTTTTCTCCCTTTGATTCTTCCACCCTAATTGATTTCTTACCCGTTCTTACTCAATTTCTAAATAATAAAAAATAAGCTTGGTTTCTCAATAATTTTTACTCCACTTCCTAACGTTTTTAATCTCAAATTTCCAGCAATAATACTCGCTCGACATTCATAGAATTTAAACTCGGTGTTTGATGTCATTAATAAAAAGGTTTTTCTCGAGCGTCCAACCATGTTTAGTCAACTTCCCGACCGTTTATCGTAAACTTCCCAATTATTTCCTCAACTTGACTATGAATTCTAACTCGACCTCCTAACAGTTTTCATTGTATTTAACAACGGTTTATACTCCTTTTCAACGCTTTTGACCTAATGCCCGATTTATTTTTCTGTTTCTCAACTATTTCTACCCAATTTTCCTACACAATTTATATAGTTTTACAGAACCCAACATTTGACTTCAGAGGTAGTAAAGAAGATTTCAATTTGGCATTTAGAATCAGAGGAAAGTGTACATTAATGAACTATTAATATACTTTTGTTTCTAAATACAACCTCTGACTCATTTTTAAGAAGATACCCGTGATGTATTGGCATCTGACCTATTCGCCATTGTTGTGTCTGCATTTCGTGTATCTCTTGCTATACTCGCAAAATGTGGAACCTGCAAGCTATCCAAGGCAATCTCATGATACGCTTGGTGTTCCTCGGAGAAGCTACAAGATTCAAGGCGCCAGAAGGCTGATTTAGGAAAACAGTTTAATCTTCATTACAAGATTCGCCAATTAATTAATTTCCTCTCGAGTTCGGCGAGTGGAAGGGGGACCAGTGGGATATGAGATGAGAGTTGTGCGTGGTAGGATCGAAGGGAGGTTTTCAGTCGATGAGGAAACCGAAAATATATTCTTCCTAGCGAAGGTCAGTGATTGGTGAATGGAGAACGAGAGCGCAAGCTCTTTTGCCCGAGGACCTGACAGTGGGAGAGAAGGGGAGGTTGAAGTTGATTCAAAGATTTCCCCTTTTCTCTCCTTCCACATACCCACTTTTCCCCACGAAAAATAAGCCTATTACGTCGCCAAAAAAACATCTTTGAATCACCACGTTCGCCATTGCCTTAACAGCGCCCAACTCCGCCATAACTACAAGCTGTTAGACGCTCCCATTTGAATTGAGCTCTCTACTCACAAATAAATATACGTTTCGTACTAGTAATAAACGGTTTTTGTTGTACATTTCATTTCGTTAATTGCCAACTTGATCAAATCTCGACGACGTCAAATTAAATAAAGGGATTATCTACAATGGACTGTGTTCCGTGAGTTTACAGATGGTAAGAAACTAATACGGTTATCTAAATAGTTCCGAGTGCCCACGTTATAGTTACTAATGGGAAAACGAACTAATTTTATCTGCGGGGTTTTGACCGCTATCGCAGGAAGCCCCTCTCCGCCGGCAGCTCCAAGATAGTTGAACTGTTGAATCGAGACAGGTGAAGTCCGCTTCGTTCGGTCGATATAAACGCTGTTTTCGTTTGACATCACTTTTTCAGCATTTACTTTCAACGTTGAAACCGTCTTTTCCACTCAACTAACAGGAAAAAAATTCCTCCTTGTTTAAAAAAAAACGTATAGCTGAGATTATTTGGGAGTTCTGATTGAGAGAGATCGAGCCGACAAATTAATTCGTTTCCAAAGCAAATACCCCCACTACATTCCGCAGCCGCGTCGAATTAGGTTGTCATATATGTCGAGAAAGTAGCTGGTTTTGTGAGGACTTACCTCGCAACGTGAACGAGCGTTGAGCCGCACAAATGAGACAAACGAAAATGAGAATTTTGTGCATCGCGGGAATTTGATAAAAAAGTAAATAAAAAAAAACAAGAGCGCAGTAAGGGAGAGCGGGTCGCGAGAAGCTGTATCGTAACTTGAATTTACATCAGAAAAGTCGTTTAGTTTTCCTCTGACAAAAAGAAAAGTTGAATATGTTTCGGACCGACACTAACGTGAGGCCACCGCTACGTTGAAGAGCTCTGCCATCAGTGTGCCTCCTATTCCGCTGGCTAGCTCCCCCCAAATCAATACGCGTTTCAGTTGTCGAGCTCTCCCGACGACAGCGCTTTACCCATTCATGCTTTGAGGGTAAATGAAAATATAAACTACGCCATAACGAATGACAGCCATTCTGACACGCTTTGACAGCTCTCCCTCGATAATTGCATTAAATTTTGAGGCCTCGTATCGCCAAGCCCACTTTATTTTGGCAACCTTACAGGGTTTTTTTTGGACAAATATGTACAAATAACGAAGAGAAGAGCACAAGCATTAAAGTAAGGGCTATTTTTCAACAAAAAGTTTACTCATTAAGAGAATTGATAGCAGCGAGCCCGATAAATAAATATTCCTACGTTCAGCGTAACTGCAACTTGATTTTTCGTAATCGCGCACGAGTAAGTCTTTTAAATCTCTGGGTCCATGAAAATCTACCAAAATCCCGGACGATTCAGGCCCAACGGAAGTCAACAAGAGTATCGATTTAGCACAACCGCTAACCGAACAAATTAATGCCAACCATGAAATTCCAACCTTAATCTACTAATGTAATACTGCTCAACATCTCGAAATAGTAGGCAATCAGAACTTTATGGCCAGCAGAATACTCAGCCTGAGTCCGATGTTTAATCGCATCTTCCTCGCCCGTTTCCTGTTGTTTTTCCTTCTTTCTCGGCGTATCCGTCTCACATGGTGTACACTCGATTATCCACACACTCCTGAAGTCCTTACTGAACACGAATCGGTTCGATTATAACAAGACGTCTTAAAACCTGATCTGATGCTCTATCAGGTTCAAACGGGTAAGTATGGCATGGTCAGGTACTGGAGTCACACCGGATAGCAAGCTGCACTGGAATCTTCGTATCAACACAAAAGAATGCACGATTAGCTGAAGTTGAAGTGTACCACTTCATCTCAAGCGACTCCTCCAACTCACACTCCTGCTTTCCCATCTGGCGACCCGTCATCTCGTTATTGAATTTAAAATACTTATAATGAATTATCCTTCCAGTGGGTAGGAAAAATGCTATACGTTTTACATGATTTTTTTTGTGCGTATCAACGCACTTCATTGTGGCAACCACCAGGATCCCACGGTCCGACGCATCAGACAACTGTCCTCGTCTCTACATGCACTCTAACTACTAATCCAACATATCGCTTTCTGCTAAACAGTGTTAAAAAGTATTGCAATCGTGACAAAAAAGAAAATTGTATTTTTTTATTTTTTCAGATCTTCACGTTTTGAGGCCTACTGAATACAAAAAAAAAAAAACCACGAAAATTCGGTGAATATAAATATAGGCCTATGAAGTAAAAATAGGTTTTTGGCCAAACTGCCTGACTGATCTTCACCAAATTCACGGATATTCCTCAAATTGTTCTCAATAAACGTTCTTTTGACAGCCCATTGAACCATCCAAAGATGTCAAAAATAATGTTTTTTGAAAATTTTCGTAATTTCCAGAGTAACTACTTAATGGATTTGATCAAATCTTTGACTAGCAACCTAATCCCATAAGGCGATTATGTCCCCATCAACTATTTCTGTATCTATCAGTTGAACGGAAATATAAGCCTCGGAAAACGAGATTTGTCGAACATAAATTTATCGTCTTTCCCATTTTCTTCAAAACGGTCCGAACGATTTCGATCAAACTTACTAAATACTACCTACATCCTGTTCTCTATAAATGTTGAAGTAGAAATGTGTTGAACGAAGATACCGCGCCTGTACATATACAAGATTGTCGAATTTACGGGGGTTGTGGTTTAGTTGTGTATTGCTATGCACCAGATATTTTTGTACTCAGTTTATGTGGGCCTGTTAAAATTCAAGTCAACGGTATTCACTACGAAACGTTTAGCGCATAACGTTCCAGAATTTGTTTATTAGACTGCCATTCGGATGTTTCTGAAATTTCTAGTGCCATACCAGAGGGATTTGTAAGGGAAAGACTTCGCTAAAATCGATTTTCATCAAAATGTTCATGCCCATCTCCTCGATTCCCCCAGGATGGGAATTTTTGGTACAGTCGTTCTTTCGGACTGTCTATACAAAGCGTTCAATTAAATTTGTTATTACCGTTTTTGAGAAAAAAAAATTTGGTGTTTTGATCACAAGAACTATAGTTCATTTTTTACAGAGTTCGTTAATAACGCGTCCAATGTTGAACTCCACACTCTACATCGTATTAGAGCCGTTTCGGTACATCCTTTCCTCTATCGTGTTCACGAATACACAGACCATTTTTTTAAATGGTATTTTTCGGTCTCGAATGCCCTTAAAACCCACATCTGAAGAAAACATCGTTCCGACCGATTACGTAACTTTCCTTACTACGTCGTAGGGATAAAGAAAGTAAAAATGACGTACCTGATTTTCTTGAATTAATAACACCTTCTAAGGAAAGTAAATAATTTTAAATGCTAATCGTTTTAAATATATAATTTATTATTGACAATAACTAAAAGCACAGTATCATACAAACTCTTTGGCGAACTAAAATAAGAACCACAAAAACTAACAAAACCACGCTCTTTAGTTTGAGTTACCAAAAAACTAAACATAATGAGTTGTTATTGCAATATTTTTTCAAACTGCGCACAGCTCCATCAAGCAAGAAAATCAAAATGCGCTCAAAAAGAGCTTATTTCGTTAGCACCTGCCTTCAATGGCCACCAATTTAAAATACAAAATGAGGCAGGTAACCTCATGGTAAACAAAAAACCAAATACACAAAATGAGGACGGGTAACCTTCAATTTCGTTAGCTTTTGTTATAAAAGGGCAACAAGGATAAAGTAAGCGGATCAAATAATATATTACACCATCTCTTAAAATAAATATCACGTTGCGCTTTGCGAAATAAAAATATAAACAGAACATAACTCGTTTCAACAATTTAGCAATTTAGATGTCAGATAAATAACTAAATTTGCAAAGAGGATATTGGTAAAAGTGAAGTAACCTCTCTCGTTTATCGATTAATATAATTTCAACTATACAGTAAATATTTATCGAGGAGACATTTCGTCATCGTGCTACGTAACTCAGTAGAATTGCAGAAAAATATATATTCATATCTATAGATCACTAAAGTAGACAGCTCGATTCGGCCGATTTTTGTTAGACTCAGATCTTCTTTTGGGTTTTTAACAATCCACTACAGTCGAAATACTTCGCCATAGGAAAAAATACAACCCCTTCTCAAAAAATTGGAAGTGTGGTTCCTCAACTCCTACTGCCAACGGCAGACTACTATGTAGTTCGCGAGTCACATAAGAAAAAAGAAATACTAAATGGTGAGTATTGTGTACGCTTCGTGCCTGCTGTTAGAGCAATGAGCTTGCGATTTGCGAGCTCGTAATTGGATTAAGTAACGGTTGTGTTGAGATGAAGTGACTAGAGAAAATTCACTGAAAAAAATTCATTACCTGGATGAGAATGTACTGAATAGTCCTAAAAACTATTCGAGGGCCAGTTCACTTTTAAAGTTACCATTTCCAGTTCAAGTTTAAAGTTACGATGATCCCAGACACTATAGTCGAAATCAAACCAAAAACATATTTAAGTGGTCTATAGGAAATGGTTTCTGGAGTATTGGAAGGAAATCAGACTAGTTCTCGCCAGGAACTTCCTCGTAGTCAACCGATGCATCCGAAAAAGGGATTAGAGCTAGCTTTTACTGCCACACCTGCTTGACAACATCAGGCCAAGTACCCACCATGCCGGCACCGCTAAAGCAAATGCCAAAGATA